>OY288240.1:15490000-16786557 GCA_958450325.1 Agrostemma githago
AATTTAGGTTTGCAATTGTACATTACATCGATGTGAATGTGACCTGGGGGGTTGTGAAGTGGCATTTTACGTTTTATGGCTGGCCCGCGGTACAGGATAGACATTTGTCGTGGAAATAACTCTGTCTGTTGGCGGGGGAGGACACCAGTCCATGGTTATGCTTGGACGATTATAACAAAATTTTATTTACTAACGAGATGAAAGGCGGAGAGAGACTTCAATGGCAAATGAATAATTTTCGGGACGCGGTTGATGAATGTGGCCTTCGTGATTTACCGTTTGAAGGATATGAGTTTTTGTTTGACAATGGGCAAAAAAGGGATGACAATCGACAATGTCGGCTTGATAGGGCGATGGCCACAGGAGAATGGTTTGATTTATTCCCTTATGCTAAGGTATATTATTTAGATCGGGAGTGGTCGGACCATGCCCCGATTAGTGTGCAACTGGACGGCCGGAAAGTGAATAATATAGGGTAGGGGCGGGAATTCCAGTTTGAGGAGGCATGGGTGGGAGAGGAGGGGTGTGAAGATACTATTCGTGTTGTGTAGGAGGGAAACACAGGTGATGTTTTGGAGAATATTCATGAGGGTGCTAGGGAGCTGCAGAGATGGAAGGGAGTTACGATCGGGAAAGTTCTAAAACAGTTGGAGAAGAAAAGAAAGCGCCTTAAAGTCCTAAATGAGGGGGGTAGGACGGAAAGAGAGGTGAAAGAGCGACAACGAGTAATTTGTGACATCAATCAGCTACTCAAACAGGAGGAAACTTTTGGCGTCAATGTTCTAGGGCCCTTTAGTTGAAGACGGGGATAAGAACACCAAGTTTTTTCATAGAAAAGAGAGTCAAAGGAAGGCGACAAACCATATCAAAAGGGTAATGGACGAAGATGGGAACGTGTATGAGCAGGATGAAGACATAGCGACCTGTGCGGTCGATTATTTCACAACACTTTTCCATTGTGGAGGGACTGTTGGTTTGGACTCAACACTTCGTGGTATAGAGGGGAGGGTCACGGTGGCTATGAATATGATTCTGAATGCGGAGTATACAGAAGAGGAGGTCGTGACAGCACTACAACAAATGCATCCTCGAAAAGCCCCGGGACCAAACGAGATGAATGCGCTGTCTTACCAGACCTATTGGCATATCGTGGGTCCGTCCACGAGCCAATAGGTTCTTAGTCTGCTTAATTGAGGTGAGTTTCCGGTTAGTCTTAATGAGACAAAAATCGTGTTAATCCCGAAGAAAAAAGCACCCGATAAGATGTCGGATTTTAGGCCTATTAGCCTGTGCAATGTAATTTACAAGCTTATTTCTAAAGTTTTTGCTAATGGACTTAAGTCCTTTCTTGGGTGAATTATGTCGGAAAACCAGAGTGCTTTCACTTTGGGTCGACTAATTACGGACAATATTCTTGTTGCTTTTGAAATGTTTCACTATATGAAAAAATCGAGGGGAGGAGGGGGGCACATGACACTTAAGTTAGATATGTAGAAAGCATATGATCGAATTGAGTGGAATTTTCTCGAAGTTGTACTAAGGAGGATGGGGTTCGCGTCTGAGTGGGTGAATTGCGTGATGAAATGTGTTAGTACGGTCTCATTCCGGGTGGGTGTTAACGGGATGTGTTCTCAATCTTTCAGGCTGGGGAGGGGTTTACGTCAGGGAGACCCGATTTCCCCCTATCTTTTTATTCTATATGTCGAGGTGTTGTCAAGTCTTATTCGAGGAGCGATGGAACGTGGGTCCTGGCGGGGGATCAGGGTTGCAATCCATTCCCCAATGATGTCACACCTGTTGTTTGCGGACGACAGTATCATTTTTGCGAAGGTAAATAAAAATGAAGCGAAGCAGGTTCGGGATATTCTTCTGGAGTATGAAAAGATGTCGGGTCAAGTTGTTAACCTGGACAAGACCACTGTATCTTTCAGTAAAGGGACGTCCAATGCCCGAAAACAGGATGTTATTAACGTTCTTAACGTGACCCAAGTTCAGCATCAAGAAAAATACTTGGGCCTCCCGACTCTGATTGGACGGTCTAGGAGAGAAATTACTAAGACAATTAGAGATAGAATGAGTCGGAAGTTGCAAGGATGGAGAGGATTATTGCTTAGTAAGGCGGGGAAGGAGACTTTGATAAAGGCAATTTGCCAAGCTATCCTTTCCCATTCAATGAGTGTCTTCAAGCTACCCTCTTATTTTTGTGACGATTTAAGATCGTTAGTCTCGAAGTTTTGGTGGGGTTCGGATAATGGAAAAAGAAAAATCCCTTGGGTTGCGTGGGAAAAAAATGTGCAAACCTAAAGGTGCAGGAGGTCTCGGGTTCCGTGATTTTACGAAATTTAACGATGCTCTTCTAGAAAAACAGGCTTGGAGAAAGGTTAGTGGTACAATCCGATTGTCTCATGGAAAAAATACTCAAGGCCAAATACTATCATGACTGTGATTTTATGGATGCGGAGCTTGGTAATTTACCGAGTTACACATGGAGGATATGGGAGGTGAGGAAGGTTCTACAGCTCGGTCTGAGAAAACGAATTGGGAATGGAGCGACGACTATGATCTGAAAGGACCTTTGGATACCTGGTACGCAGTTAAGACGGGTAATAACTCCTCGAGGACAATTAAACCCAAATATGCGGGTCGCGGACCTGATGCTGATTGAAGGAGGAGAATGGGATATGGAGAAGCTCGAGCAGATTTTTTTGCCCTTCGAAGTGGAGCGTATTTGTGGGATCCGGGTTAGTACTTCTATGCCTGAGGATGAGTGGCGCTGGGAACACGGAAAAGAGGGAATTTATTCGATGCGATCAACTTATAAATGCTTGGCAGCGTTGAATGAAGCGGGTGTGGGTCAATCGGATGACGGACAACAGGATAATTGGCTATTGAATGCAATTTGGAAGACACCGATCTTACCACGTATCAAACTCTTTATTTGGCAGCTAAACCTGCCCAACGAAAAAATAAAACAACAACAACAATCATAAAAACCTTGACTAACAAGAATACCCACACTCGAGCACATGATAAATCAAGCAAAGCAAAGCAAATCCGAACAAAGTCTGAATAAATCCGAGCGAAGAAAACAAATCCGAACAAAGCAAGACAAATCCGAACAAAGCAAAAAAAATCCTCAAAGCAAAACTAACTTAACCGAAATAAATGAACATCTGCGAATCTTTAAGCCTAACGAGTCGCTAAGCGCTCTGAAGGCAATTTTAAACCTAACGGGTCACAAACATCCTGAAGGTGATGAGCCTAACGAGTCGCTAAGCGCTCTGAGGGCCATTTTAATTAAACCTAACGGGTCATAGGCATCTTGAAGGTAATTCGAGCCTAACGAGTCGCTAAGCGCTCTGAAGGCAATTTAAACCTAACGGGTCATAGGCATCCTAAAGGTAATTCGAGCCTAACGGGTCATAGGCATCTTGAAGGTAAAACCAACACTTTTTAATTTTCGAGCATAACGGGTCATAGGCATCCCGAAGGCAATTTAAGTTCGAGTGGATACTTACACACTTGAACATTTTCTTTTATCCTCGAGCCCGACGGGTCATAGAAATCCTGAATTGAAGGCAATTTAAGTCTGAGTGGATACTTACACACTCAAACATTTTCTTTTATCCTCGAGCCCGACGGGTCATAGGCATCCCGAAGGCAATTTAAGTTCGAGTGGATACTTACACACTCGAACATTTTCTTTTATCCTCGAGCCCGACGGGTCATAGGCATCCCGAAGGCAATTCAAGTTCGAGTGGATACTTACACACTCGAACATTTTTCCTTTATCCTTAAGCCTAACGAGTGATAAGCATTCGGAAGGCATACATTTTTAATCCGAGCCCGACGGGTCATAGGCATCCTGACGGCAATCCGAGCCTAACGAGTCATAAGCATTCTAAAGGCAAAACAAACATTTTCATGCCCCGCGAGTCATAAGCATTCGGAGGGCAGTCCGAAGTTGAGCGGATTCTCACACATCCGAAAATCGAAGCCCATGAACATAACGAACCCAAGACGAGATAGCAAGCGCAGACCTGAGCTCCAATAAGCGACCGTAGGCAAGGACGTCAGGTATGATTTCAAAGCCTTGGCTGACGAGCCTCAAATACGTAGCCCAACGGACTTAAAACGACCCGACTGGACAGCCACCAGGTCGTAATCCTTGATTGACCTGGGCGGCTATACTTTGACTTTCGCCTTGTCCAAGCCTCAGTCAAAGTGGGGACTTTTGTAGACACCTAGATTTGGACCTGGTGGCTGCAGAAGTACCCAACAAACACTCGATAACGATCAGACTGCAACGCGACGCGAGATTTCGATGTTTTAGATAGTTTTTCTATAGAACAGATCAAAAAATTACTCGAAAAAAGTAATTTAACATCAAGACAACCTTAGTCGTGTCATTACGGTCGCATCGACACTAATTAGAGTCAATTCCGACACCGGGACTAAATCGGTCCCGAAATACACAAAGTCAAACCTGAGTCAACAAATCGGGCCGAGCGAACCTCTGGATGCACACCCGAAGCCAACCCGGCATAATGACGTGCTAGGGTTGAGGGAACACTTAATCCCCAAGCTAATGAATTATACGCATCTTCTCGGTTTTGGAAAGTTTCAAAATCGTTTCTTCAAAATCCTAGGCGCCTCACACCGGGCGTCCTACACCTCGTGTGCACGACCCCAGGCGCCTGAGTCCTGGTGCGCCTGGACTTAGGCGTCCTTCAGGGCGATTTGAACTGCGCGAACAACTATAAATAGCTCCCTCATTTCGCTCATTCAACACACAACACAATTCACGAGTTCGTGCCTACTTCTACACAACTTGCTCTCCCCCTCTTCTTCTAAACTCAGGTTCGCACCCCGACCCTAAGTAACAATCCACTCGATTGTTGTCCCGATAAGCGAATCGACGCTACCTCTCACCTTCGAGCACCCTACTCGATCCCGAGAAGCCTGCGCTCGACTAGCTAAACCCGAGTCTAGCAGTGGAAGCTCTGCCGGATTAACCGCAGAACCAGCTGTAGTAACGGAACTCTACCAAAATCACCACAAGACAAGCTATGATGATCCGCCCTCGAAGTCGAACCACCACTAGGTTGTCATCTAAACAAAACTTTACATTTCTGTACTTTTTATTATGCACTACGATAATGTCAAACGTGGACACTAAGTCCATGACACGTTATAAACATACGTAACGTCTCAAGTTCAACCATAAACACTAAAACACCCTAAATAGATCCGAGTAGTTCCAAGATCCGTTCTCAACTATCTATGCATCGTGTCCCGTTTAGCGTATACTCCGAGGGTGCAACTCCTCACTATGTGATTTACTTACATTCGTATTTACCGCTTTCGTATGATTTATCGCTTTTATGACCTTATAATCGCATGCTAAATCACCTTACACGAAATTCAAAACGTAAACAAGCTAAAACTGAACAAAGCGATGATCGGGTTCCGTATTAGTCCCGGTGCTCGCCATAAATGGCTCGACGCATCCGTATTAATACCGAGCCGACACATCTGAAGCAGAATACCAGGTAAGGTATGCCACGAGAACGACTAATATCCGTATTATCACGTTAAAACTGATTTGCTTATACATATAATACTTAGTACCCTCTACTCTCCTATGTGCATCTTTTCATGGCCTGCTTGTCACGTGAAATCGCATGCAAAGAATGTAAACGCAACTACTTCAACGACGATAAAGCTTACTTGTCCTTAAACAACCGACATAACAAAGACATAGGGTTAAAACAATGGATGTTACAGTACTTCCGCCATAAAAAGGGAACAAAGTTATCAACCCACCGATTGATTAGTAGAGGCCGCTATGTGCGGGCGGGATTGGGTGTCGATGTCTAGCGGACGTTGGCTTCCCAATACGTACCCTCCCCTTTTACTCAGAATCGACGATTTTCGGATGTCCGAAACCATTGGCAATGAGAGTCATTCCAGGCATGGAATGCTTAAGGGTACAAGTCTTTATCTTTAGGTCCCCGTGCCACTCAACTTTGAGCCGGCTAAGGATCATAGTTGGCTTGAACGGTTTCCGAGTCCCCATAATTGACTCGGTGGCGACTCCACAAATCGGCAACGAATTCGGTTCACTAAAAAGGTCGCCTTACCAAACATATCGGCCTTTAAACATTTACAACTACGACTCGATCAATTCCAACGGAAACACGGGTGCCCGCACCCGTCAAGTACAAGTCTGAATCGTCATCAAAATCGAGGTCCGAAACATCACCCCGAACGCGAGATCGGACCGGCTTCCGACCGGGTGGGTCGCGTGGGTGGCCGCCGCGATGAAACCGGGTCGGTCCCGCGCAGGCGCACGTGAGGCGCCGGGTGGTGCGGACGGACGTCCACAGGTCGACTATTCTTGCCTCGTTTCTGCTGCTTCTTCAGTTTGTTTCAACTTCGTTTTAGGTGAGAATTGGTTCAGTTCAGTTCAGTTCCTAGGACTTTGGCTCCTCCAATGGACAAACCACAAAAAAAAGTAGCCAATTCGGGGTAATGGTAGCTTACGCAACACGATAAGTACGGAAATGCGTGCATTAAAAATGCACGCATCACCTGTTATGATACTGCAAAATTAAAGCTTAATTATGTTAAGTATATGATTTATGTTCAACTTTGTACGTTATAATCATGATTTTCATAGTTAAAACTTTGTACAAATTTTGAATAAATTGGGTGCATTAATCATTGGATTAGGAGTTCAAATGGTTGCGCATAAATACATACATAATATATCACAAATTCATCATCTAGTTGAAAAAAATCCTACAAATTGAAAGTGTTACGAAGATATTTTCGATATAGTAACTAATTTTATGTGTTCTAGATCAGATCATGATTATATTTAAATAATTAGATTTTTCAATTTGATGTTCCTAACTACCATTTATTACTAATTGATTTTAAACTGGTATTTTAAAGTAGGAAAATAAAAATAACAAAACGAATTACTCCGTAATAAAATACAACGAGTAGCGCCATTTCATTTTCCATTTGGAAAAGCAAACACGACAAATTAAATTGTTCCGATTCTCTTCAGACCAGTGTTTAAAACCAAAAAACATTCATTGTTGAATTTGGCTTCAGCTTCATACATACATGACATAAGTAACCAAACCTATCCATTATGAGTTGATATTGTGTGATTCTAATAACAAAGCTAATAAACATAAATGCAAAAGGGTATATATACCCTCTATATAAAATTAAAAAACTCTTTATTACCTACAAGGCTGTAATCTATATCTCCTCCAACAAGTATAGATGTTGAAAGTTAGTCTGGTTTTTGTTGTACTTTATTCACTTATATTGTCCAATTGTCAAGTTTCACTTCAATATGAGCATAAGATCGATATTGGGAAGGATATCGATTCAACAACGGTAACACGCTATATTATATATACATATTTACAAGTAATTATCAATCAGTGCATGCATCACAAAAGCCTATTCTTTAGATTTATTTTTCATGAACACTAACTTATTTTGTTCATGCCATATATATTGCAGAAATATCTTGATGATAGACGTCATGATGCAACAATAAAGACTTCAATTAAACACGTAAACTGCCAGTATGGTAGTGGTGACGGCCAATATGGTTATCACCATACCGCTCCAGCACTAGTCACCACCTCAGCTTCCGCATCTGAATACAAACCAGAGTCGCTTAGAATATGCATCACTAAGAAATGTTGGACATGTAGAATGAAGTGTAACTGATGTGTATGGTCATAAGTTAAGGTTAGAATAATGGTCGTCACTCGTCCATAGTCATTTTCGTATGCAATTGTATCGTGATAATTTATGAAACTATACATCACTTTCTGTTGATTTAACTGTGAAGTTTACAAAAACAATATTAAAAATACTAATATGAAAAATCTAGTGTTTAGAATTATCTTGAAAAAGGCAAATGCATTGCAACGATACAATTCTAGAAAACTCTTGTGTATAACCTAGAAGAAGAATGGTGTAGAAGGTTCATGTATGTGTTGGTGTGAAAGACTATTGCCTATAAATAGGCAATGTTATATGCATTGTAAGCGTCAATACATCAATAGAATTCCAGCGACTCGAGTTTACTGTAAGAATATTTTATGATATAATAATATTATGGGATATGTAATATATTTTCCCTATTATTATGCTAATATTTCTTACTCATAATTATGGTCTTATTGGAAATCGGGATCTTATAAAGATATGTTATCATAATGATATCAGATTAAATAAGGAGTATTTCCATATTTACTCAACCTTGATGGAAGGTTAGAGATTACCATAAACTAAAACTCTAGTCCTCTCTCTGCCTATATAAAGGATTTTTCCCCATCAGAAACTCCATACAAAAATTAAGAAGCACAACAGTTATTATTATTATAGGAAAAAGAGAGAAACCGACCTATTATTATTATTTGAAGATTGAAGATTATTTGAAGTCGTCTTATTATTATTTGGGGTCATCTTTTTATTTATTTGAAGACGTCTTATAGAGATCTAATATCGTTCGTATTAGATCTCAACTTATTCCACAATGTCTAGAGGTATGTCCTGATCTCTCATGATTAATCTTTTGTGACCTTCATGTTGTTCAAAGATTTATGGGATTTATGTCATGTTAATAATATGCTAACATGTGGGATCAGAGCTAGTATACGAATGCATAACTACCGTGATAATAATGAAATTGCAATCTTTTGTCAAACCGTGATAATAATGAAATTGCATATTAAAATTATCTAAAATCGGAATAATATGAAAATATAACCTATCATAAATCATTATTTGTCAAACGATTAAACTATGTCGAATGATCATAAGAAATACGATGAAACTATGTTTCAGTAAATCATTATCATGCGGAGTATATCCTAATCATATTCTCATGGAAATACTCATCTGTGACAGCCTAAATCTTCGCAACTAAAAATAATAATAAACGGAAAACTCAAAGTCGTTACTGCTCACTTAGTTTACCGAGCCAAGTGCAAGGAAAAGGAAAGATAATAAATAAATAAAATAGAAATTCGATAGCTAATTAAATGAAAACTTTGAAGCGGAAGTCTTAAGTCTTACAAAATTCAAAACGGTTTAAAATCATAGCAAACCAATAAATCCAATAATAATATAAATAGTCTGGAGTCAAAGTTAAATAATAAAAGATCATTCCTCGCTCAGCAAAACCCGATACCAGAACGCACCCATGCAGCATATCAAGTGTACCTATCAGCTGTACCAAAAACACGAATAGGTACAGGTTCCAGCGAGGGGATGACCCAAAACAAAAGAACGTTAGCAAAGCTGAGTAAAAGTATAATATAATAAAATCGTGAAATAATAATAATGATAATGATAATAATTATAATTTATGGTAAACTGAAAACAGAGTTAAAAATCATCGTTTAAAAACCAGAATACCGGACTGTAAAAGAGTAGTCAAAAACCAAACCAATCAAAATAATATATTTTTCACCACCTGTGTGCCAAGGTCCTACCTTTGCACGGTCTAGAACTAATCACATGTGCTTAGTTAGACTCATAATAGTGCGCACCTCTCACATTTGGACAGTAAGTAGGATGATGCTGCCAAAGGAGAAATTCTAACTCTTTAGCAAGTGGGGGTCGGACAACCCTACTCAAAACAGTTTTGGAACGAAGTCCCGGAACGAATTAGACGCACCTTAAAACCATCTAGACCAACAGAGCTCTCAGAGTCTATTAGAAGTTACCAAAAGTTTTACCAAAACAGTACCAATGTGTGACTCGTATCACAAAGTTTAATACCTAAACTTTACGAGTATTATAAAAATTCACCATCGACAAAATAATTTACAAAATCATTATAAAAATATAGTTTGATCCGAACATGCTCTTTACTTAAAAGTGAAAAGGGTAAAACGTCCTTACTTCTCAAGATGGTCAAAACTCAGCTAGTATTAGTCCAAGAACTCTTTCTCCTCGAACCCACAAACTACAAATAATATAACTGATTCAATCACTAATCGATTAATATAAAACCGAGTCTATCTCATTATAACAGTTTAGTACTCTCTAATCTCATCCCACGAATTTCTCAATCCTTACTCTTAAATCCAACCCACAAGCCATATACTATGAACGATAACAAAAATCCCCAAAATTACCGAACAATTAGCCCCAAAATAAATACCCATCAAGCCTAGAGTTAACACTGGAACCAACTACTAGCCCATTGTTTCTATCATACATCATCATCGAAAACAACATAGCTTAGTACATAATCCCTGACAAACAATGGCTTTAACACAAATCACTTACCCATTATACTAACACAATCCCACCAGAACATATTACTACAATAATTTCAATGCTCCTGACCAAACCCAAGCACGAAAGAAACCGAGACCAACCCGATACCGAGACATAATTGTTAATTTATGAGGAGGAAACATTTTTTTTAACCAAAACATAAGAGAATCATCAACTTAAAAAGAAATATTAAGACATATTGAGTACTATATAATTGACCCACTAATTATTAGAAATAAAAAGGTAATTGGTTAAGAAACTTACAATTTAGATGAAGAAGAAAGTAAAACGAGTTGGTTTAGATAAGGATCAAGACCAATTTACGACTCCGAACAATTGATCGGAATCAAAAACCGAGGAAGGAGGAGTGACTTGTGCGGCAGAGAGGAAGAAATAAGCAAGGGTGTGTGTGTGATTGTAGAATGAATTGTACGGGTGGGGTTTTTAAATAGGGTTATTGGATTTTGTTTTTTTGTTTTTTTTCTCTAACTCTAAGTCGAAGCCCAACTGAAACAAAATCGACTTAGAACTGAACGTTCCGCTTTTAGGAAAAGAGTCCAAAATCCATTTATTTTAAGAAATCCCAAAATACTTTAATTTTAAAAATAGCCTCGAAAATATTTTTCCAACTTGAAAACCCAATTTAATGGAATAGAAAAATGATGCCTTATAAATGACTCGGAAAATAATGGGGTGTTACATCATCGAATAATACTAAGTAGAATTTTAATTCAATTCACATTAAAACATTAATCTATATACTAATCATTAAGTGCATGTTTTGTAGATAATGTTTCACAATTTTGTACTGAATTAATGTGTCCTATGTAATATTGCACATACGTCTCATATATTGCCATAATACGTGATTTTCAATTATTCGATCATATATCGTTTGAATTGGTAATGAGTTGTAGCTTGTTGTCTCCTTAATTTGTTACAATGACAAATATCTTATTATCGATATGAAAATTAATGAAAGTTTAACATGAAATTGTTATCATCATTGATTATTATGTTAAACTGAATTTGTTATGGTTATATGAATTTACTACATACATAATGATTAGTGTATAGTTTAATGTTTTAACTAGTATAGACCCCGTGCATATGCACGATATATATGCAAATTTATTTTATAGATATTCTAAAATTTATATATTAACTTTTACATTACACAACTTTGTAATTTAGATAATAGTAATCAAGATAAATTTATATTTTAATAAAGATATTATATATAGTATTTTTTATTGATGTTATTCTCATACTTTCAAAGTCTCAATTCTCTACTCATAACATAGTATACGAATTAATATTAAGAATTGATTACTCATTTGAGTAATATAATCTTAAATTGTTTAATAGCACATTTAAAACAAATAGAAAAAATTACACTAATTCTACTCCCTCCGATTGCATATTTTCTTCCCCTTTCTTTTTGGGAGGAAAATTTAATTGTTTTTCTAATAGAAAAAAGAAGTGTTTATATTTGTTTTTAATCTGATGATTTTCTTATATAAGTTTGTTCAAATTATTTTGACTTTTTGTCTGAAATTTAATTGATTTGTTCAATTTATTACATGAAGTATCAATATTCATTTCTATATTAGACATGATGCATTTTGGAGGGAACTTTTTAGTAAGTTGTTATTCTCTTAACTAATAGAGGATGAATTATAATTATAATGTATAATAATGTAGATATAGATTATATATGGATTATACTATGTATATGTAATATGTAATAATATATGGAGCATAATGTAGGTAAGGAATTTATGCATTATATATATATATATATATATATATATATATATATATATATATATATATATATGGAATTTATGGCGTAATAATTATTATACCAGGTAATCATAATATATATATCACCTCATATCACGTTAAATGCATATATGCATAATTAAGTCAAACGCATATATGAAAATTCTAAAATGTAGATTGATATATTGATATATGGATCAGCTCAATCGCCTTAATAATTAATAAATGACCCAATGAAGATAAGACCAATAAGTAGCCCAACAAAGTAGGCGGAAAAACACATGAGTAATGTTATTTGGTTAGTGGAAAGAGGATGTTCATTAAAATATTAAAATATGAATTGAATGAGATTACACGATTATATCTTGATTATCATTGAAATTTTAAATTATTATCTCGAATATAAAATATAAATATCAAAAATGTGAAAAACTAATAGGGTACCAACGGATATTTATAAAATTAGATTGTACTGTCAATTAATCAATCAATTAATTAGTATGATATATAAAAAAAGATTTATATTATTTTATGGTATAACAAAAATGGTAGGATCTACTCTATTAATTAATTATACTATTTTAAGGAAGTATCTTTTAAACATATAGTTATTGATCGCAGTTAACATGCATGTGTAATTTAGATATAAGCCCAACCAATATATATTAAATAATCAAAAAGTAGACCCATATGGTAGGCCCATATGTAGTTAGGCGGGAAAATTTGGAGATTTGTTATTTGGTTAGTGGAAAGGGGGATGTGAAGTGAATTAAAATTCTACTTCGTATTATTTGATGAGTAATTCCATGAGAATATGATTAGGATATACTCCGTATGATAATGATTTACTGAAACATATTTTCACCGTATTGCTTATGATCATTCGATATAATTTAATCGTTTGACAAATAATGATTATGATAAGTTATAATTTCATATTATTTCGGTTTTAGATAATGTTAATATGAAATTCTTATTGTTAAATTTTACAACAGTGGATTTACAACTTAAGTTCAATTTTGACATACTATATATTGTCATTATATCGTTCACACATATACAAATATATATTTACCCGCAGGTAGATTATATTGTCATGTGTAACATTCTATTTAAATATTTTAGTGACTACCCACAGAGCAATATTATTAAAGATGTGTTGTTTCGCATATTGAAGTCTTATTATTTATGTTGTCTTATTTTATCACAACTAAAATTTACCTAACCAAGCGAAATCTTATGATGTAACTCTATTTTTTTAGCTTAATGGAACAAACTACCCTGAATGAAAGAGTAATTTAAGTTCACCTTTAGGTTGATGAAACTGGATACTTGTCTTTGCACTGACTTAACTTTTGAAAGTATTGCTCAAATATCTTTCCATGAATCTTGGGAGAGATCTGACAGATTATCCATTTTATTTTATTTTTGGATAATTGTAACCAACCTTAAGACTTAAGAATTCATTGTATGGACTGAAACAAGCATTGAGACAATGATCCTAAAGTTCGATAAAATCATTACTGATTTTTAAAGAAAATATAGTTGATCCTTGTATAAAACTCAAGATCAGTGGGAGTAAGTTCATATTTTGATCGTGTATGTTATGATATTTTATTAGCCAGAAACGATCTTGGTTTATTACATGAAACCAATACTTATGTCTTAAATGACTAAATAATATCCTTATGCATGGTTGGGAACTTAATGTATGCTCAGATTTATACAAGACCTGACATTATTTATGCTCACATATAGAAGATTAGATCACCCACAGATGACTAGTTATTCTAATTCAGATTTGGGGATGTTATGACATAAGTCACTGTACTCACAGTTGTTTTATACCTCCACCATGGAAACTGAATATGTGGCTTGTTACGAAGCTTTAATATAATGAGCATGATTGCATAATTACCGTGATAATAATGAAATTGCAATCTTTTTCTCCGATTAATGATACGATATCTAAGGGATCAAAACACATGAACCTTAAATATCTTTTTACTGAAGCAAGATGTTAGATTACGAATTAATTAATGAGATCTCTTTAATAATTCTACACTTGCTATATAATATTATTTCTGTTTTCCAATGTATACACATTTATTATTGAATGAATGATAACGGAAATATAGTCTTTTTAAGACATTATGTGGACCATTATGTAGAACTCCACTTATGGGCTATGGCCTGACTGTTCATTTCGTTGATGTAGTGGTACATGGAAGTAAGCATGTTGCAGATTGACATGTGCATGCCATGACTCTCTTTAATGATTGAATTAGTCAAGACATATGATCGCCGATTTAAGAAATAAATGTTTTAGCACTCATGCGCAACTTATATTCTCTATAGAAACATTACAGATGTTCCAATCGACCAAGTGGGAGACTGTAAGAATATTTTACGATATAATAATATTACAGGATGTGTAATATATCTTCCCTATTATTATGCTAATATTTCTTCCTCGGGATTATGGTCTTATTGGAAATACGGATCTTATAGAGATATGTTATCACAATAATATCGGATTAAATAAGAGAATTGCAATTTAGCTACTAATTTAGCAATAACCTGAAATTCAGTCACTAAATATATAAATTAACTACTAACTTTGAGACATAAATATATTTAGTCTCAATTGTAGAGATCAACATATAGTGGTAGCTAATTATGTCACTATTATAAAGACTAAATAAAGTCGATAGCAAATTGGGTATCTAATTTAAGTTTTTAGATACGGAAAAACGTCAGTAGTTAGAGTCGTCTCTATATACGTCGACACATAATTACGAATAATGTATTTAGTTTTTATCTAAGAGGTCAAAGTAAAATCGTAAATAAGTAGTAGTTATTATAGAGACGAAGAAACCAAGTGAGTAGCAATTTTAGTATCTAATTTAAATTCTTAGCTACGGATATATATTGGTAGCTAAACTAGTTGTCTGTTGTTGCGATTATGTGATTTTTATATTTCGTATGATATGTGTGCGATTGAATTGATATAATATATTTATATTATTAATTTCTTATTAGAGTGTATAAAAAAATACCTTACAATCCACATTTTGATTAATTTTACCTTTTAAGTATACATTCATTGCTCGAATAAACATAAATCTTTAAGTGGCTCAATGGTTTGAATGTTAGTCAAGTATTTGAAGGTTATGAGTTCGAATCCTCTTCCGAACAAGATTTAGCGAGCTAGGGGAGGCCCTACGTGTTGTGTTCGGTGGTGCGGTGTGGTAGTTAGGGTGATGAAGAGGGGTTTGATCTATATTTATTACTTTTATGACCATTTTAGATACTAAAAAATTACGTCGCCAATTTTACTACGTCTGAATTGTGTCTAAGTTTGTCCCTAAATTAGCTACGATACAATTTGCGGTCGCTAATGTAGTTACTTGAATTTCTGTCTCTACTATTGTCTCAAAATTTGCTACCACGCGTTCGTCGCTAAATTGGTCGCTAATTCAGTAGCTAAATTAGCGAGAAGGTGTTTAGCTACTAATGAAATTTAGTCGCAAATTCCGTCTCTAAGCTAATTAGCTACTGAATATTGAAGATTTGCTACCAAAATTTTCGACTCTAAAATGACTTAACCTTGCAGCGGAGTATTTCCATATTTACTCAACCTTAATGAAAGGTTGTTAGAGATTACCATAAACTAAATGATCGTCAACCATCACCTTAATGTTTGTCAGTTTCGTGACACCAAATGTAAGTTATATTTTATGAATCGATAATGAATTCTGTCCCACAATTGTTATAGATTCGATTTAATGCAACCCTATCACAAACGATGAACGGGATAAAGGACTAACCTTGGTCCATGTCTTTCAGACGCACTCAATAATAAGAAGAAACGAAGATTGATTCTCTTCCTTAACCCTTTCCTTTATGTTCCTTGATGATGGAGATGGAACTATCTCTTTCACTTTCTGTAATTGTGTAAGGTTTTTGTTCTTCTGTCAAATTGAGAATGTAACGTATGTTCTTGCTTGATATGTATATGTACAAGGCCAAGAGATACGTATTTGATCTCAAGTCAACCGTTCACACCTTTTCGTGAAAAGACGTCTTTTGATATTGGGTAAGGTCGGAAGGAATAGTAATTCCTGACTTTAAGTACATTAATCGAAACCGATCCATCACGGTGTCGTCTTTTATATTAAAGTCTCGTAATATTTAATATGAACTTAATTTATATTTAAACCAAAATACTTAGACCACACGAATATTATTAAATATTTTAACATTCTCCCACTTGGCCTTTGTGTTGACTTAATGGTTAAATAACTATAATGTGCACTTTGATATTAAGTTCATTAACTTTCATGTTCTTAATCAAGTTAGACCTATTCGAATCATGGCGGTCACACGACATTAATTAAGCGACATGATTCCTTCCATGTATCACGAACTAATTCCAAATCTAAGTAATCTTTAAGTTGAGAATAACCTTAATTCCCACAATTAGTCACATATAGACTAATAACTATAATGTATACATGCACTTTAATGACAACATGTTCTTAAACACGGAAACAAACAATTAGTGAATTCTAGATGATGTCATATTCATAACAGGCATATAATCTTTACAATAGCAAGGCTTTATCTATAACACTCATACGTTCTACATGGCCAAGGAATGTCTTGGTTGGTAATCCTTTGGTTAATGAATCTGCCCCCATCATATCCTCCTTGACCGATAAATACATTAATTCTATGTGCTTAGCACCCTCGGAGTACTTATCGTTCTTAGAGAAGAAGACGGCTGCGGCATTATCACAATAAATTCTCAGCAGCTTGGCTATACTATCGATAATCCCAAGTCTTGAAATAAAGTTCTGTAACCACAATGCATGAACAGTGGCTTCAAAGCATGCCACAAATTCAGCTTTCATAGTAGAAGTAGTAAGAATAGACCGCTTCTTACTCCTCCAGGATATTGCCCCATTAGCTAAAAGGAATACATAGCCAGATGTCGATTTTTGACTATCAACACACCTGGCATGATCAGAATCTGAATACCTAATCACCTCAAGATGATCGGATCTCTTGTACGTAAGCACGAACTCCTTGGTGCCTTGCAAGTACCTAAGGACTTTCTTCGCTACTTTCCAGTGGTCATTCCGGGATCAATTTGATATCGACCTAACATTCTGACAGCAAAATTGATGTCTGGTCAGTACATGTCTGAACATAGCTCAAACTCCCTACCACAGATGCATAAGGAATATTCTTCATTTCCTTTCGTTCCAGTTCATTACGGGGACATTGCATTTTACTGAACTTGTCCCCTTTCTGTATAGGAACTATCCCTGTAGAACATTCACTCATTCTATATCTCTCTAGAACTTTATTGATCTAAGCTTTCTGAGACAACCATAACAATCCTTGTGATCTATCACGGAAAATGTCAATCCCGATCACATAGGATGCCTCACCCATATCTTTAATTTCAAAGTTCTTAGATAGATATTTCTTTACGTCATGTAACATGGCTAGATTATTCGCAGCAAGTAATATATTGTCAACATATATGATAAGCTAGTCATATACCAATCAAAGATAACCAACTTGGCAAACTAAAAATATAGCTACGGAAGTCAGGATCGTATCCACAAGGAGACAAATAAATTCTACTCGTAATTAAAGTTTATCTAAGTAACCAAATCGGGGGGTTTTTGTGTTTGTGTTTAACTAATCTAAAAGTAGTGAAGGAAGAGAAGTAAAAAGAAGAATAACTAATTAAAATAAATAAGATGAATAAGGATGAATAAATATAGAGAGAAAGTTAGGATTATCGATTCACTACGAATTTCATATGGTCACGGTCTAGGTCATAGGTCTGTCGCAGATATTGGTCTAAAGGGTAATGAAAAGGTCTTTCCGGTCCGCTATTCACCCTAGCATGCGTCTAAAGGCTTCCGATCTTATTAGTGCAAACTAATGTGTTGTAGCAGGTCTAACTTTTACCAGGCTTCCGATCTTAGGTTCAAGTTTACCGAATTCAATTAATCAATTACGTCGACTTAATCAATTAATCTCAATTAAATGCTACAATTGACAACTCAGACACAATATCATTGACAGATCTATAAATTATTTAGCGACCACATTCAATTCGCAGATCCCCTAAATCCTAGCGAAGGAAATTAGTTACTCATAATTAAATCAAGAACAACAATATTAATAAACGATTTTACTAGATTAAACAAGATGAATAATAATAAAATTACGACAATCATAAACAAGGATTAAGAATAATTAAGTATGAAGAGGAAGAACAATCAAAGATTAAGAACAATTAAGAATGAAGAAGAAGAAGAAGAAGAAGAAGAAGAAGAAGAAGAAGAATCAAGAACGAAGAAGAAGGAAGAAAGATTAGATTAAATTACCAAGAGGAATAAAGGCGATTCGAATGTTGCAATCTTACAATAACCGAGTTTTTAAGAGGAAAATTAAACTAAAAGGAATTCTAAGAGAATAAGGAGAAGAGATGTAAATAAAAGTCTAAGGAGAGGTGGAGAGGTAAAAGTAGAAAAATAAAAGTGAATTCTAATGTGGCTGAAAAGCCCTATTTATACAATTTAGGGAGAGTTAAAACTGATTAGGAAACTGCTTGCTGAACACGAAATCTCTCCGCGGCCCAGAAAATAGTCGACCGGCTATTTTCATAGTCGGTCGACTAATATTGACTGAATTGATCTTCTGCAGTCACCCAAATAGTCGGTCAGCTATTATAATAGTCGGTCGACTATTCTAATAGTCTGTCGACTATAATTGGCCCATTTCTGCAATCAGCTCTTTCCAGCTTCGTTTTGGCTCGCTTTTGGTTCGTTTAAGCTCCTATGGCTTCCGTTCTTGCAAAAAGACAAAGTACACCACAAAGTAGCCAATTCGGGCAAAATAGTAGCTTACACTACTCGATAAACACGGGAATGCACCTAATAAAAGCTTAAAAAGTGTATATAAAATACGCGCATCAAATCTCCCCAAACCAAACCCTTACTTGTCCTCAAGCAATCACAAAACGATGGACTCAATCCTAATGGAATTTACATAACTCATAGCGAAATATGCTCCAAAGTTACCTAACCAATGCGCAACGATTAAAGTCAATGTGAACAACCACGTACAACAAGCTTGACCAATGGCAACAATACTAAACCTTCAACCTTGCAAGACTCGTCTATGTTGGACTCTCACGGATCGCTCATCACACAAAACGGGTGATATTGTGAGTTTATGTAAAAATGGAAAGACAAAACACTCACCTAAACTGCAGCCTACAAGAGCATGCATGCAATCTAACATGAAATTAATCTCTACGAACCGTACATACGCATTCTATCGGGCAACGACAAGTGCCAAGGACTTACATATGGTATAAAGTGAGGCTAATCGGGTAAAAAGAGGCAAAACGATATGGATATGAGGAGGTAAAAGCCAAGCTAGTATTCCTTACACCCATCAATAATAAACATTTTGTTCTCACCAAATTTCAGTCGAAGAAATTAGGCATAGCAACAAGCGCCTTATCAAAATCGCTTCCCACTAATAACTATGAAATTAGAGAGATCAATTCTTTTCTCATAACAAAAACACATTCTTCTTCTAGCTTCACTTCATTTTTTTTCTTTTTCATTTTTTTTCTTTCCTTTTTCATTTTTTTCCATTCAATTTTTTTCTATCATTGATTTTTTTCCTTTTCATTTTTTCCCTCAATTCCCTTTTTTTTTCTTTTCCAATCATCATGGTACCAAAATTAACCCGAAAAAAAAACAATTCCGTCTAATTCATCTACTAGCTTGACTATGGTAGGCAATATATGGCATGTAGTTGAAAAACAGGTCAAACAGGTTAATTTGGCTATGTGAGGCTTATGGGAATTAAAATAAAAGAAAGGATTTGCCTTTTTCGCACATGTCAAAACCACGAGTCAAAAACGTACAGGTACTTAAGAGACGAATGTCATGCTTATGCAGTTTGATGTTACATGCCTCATAAGGAGTACTACTCTCAACCTAAATGAAACTGATCATAAATGTCATCAGTTTAAGGCTCTAATTCCTTACAAATCTTAGTAGTTTGCCAACAATGAGTCAAGTTTATTCATTCAGTAAAGTTAACCAAAGATGCAAGAATGCCGCATGTAATTATATACAAAAACACCAACGGCGCACGAGCATAAGCAACTAAATGAAGACATAGAAACATTATCATCATCGCTACATAGCATTCCGACTGAACTAAGACTCGACTAAATGCAAAAACATATTTTTGATTTTTTTGATTTTATGCATGCGGAAATGCAAGAAATATGCAAATGGGTGAAAACAGACAGATGCAAACCCTCCCCAAACCAAATCACACAATGCCCTCATTGTGTACAACAAACAATAAGAGGCAACAAAAATACGGGGAAGAAATGCGAGACAATGGAAGTGCAAAAGGAAAATAGATAAAATAAAAAACTACTTACAGGATATGTATGAGCGGAGACCTTCCCCAAACCTCTCCTAAGCATCAAAATACACCAGCTTCGTCATTTTACTTAGAAAAAAACACATCAACGCCCTAAGTATCATGTCATATTCCTGTGCATGTGAAATATGAAAGCAAATATAAGCACATGATAAGATATAAGTATCAAATGTCAAAAGTATGGAATGAAGCATCTTGTCACAGGTTGGAGGACCAATCTCCACATGAAGCACTGCACTAATCCCTTCGTCTGAAAGACATGGAGCACCAAAGTTAAAATCAGGAAACAAAGTGTTAGTGGTCGTAGGAAAATGGTCATAAATTAGCAGTAGTGGGGCCGACAAGCATAAAGGTGGAAAAAGGAGTGGAATAGGGGGAACTAAGCTCAAAACCTTAGAAGGAGAGAGGATAACAGGCAAAGTAACCAATAATGGTTCATTTACAATGTCGTGCTCATACTCGTCCCCTCAAACTTTGGTTTTTGAATCAAAAGGTTCTTTATGAACCCCATCACATAGATTCTCACAAAATGGAACCAGGGCACTCTTGTCATATCTTTTGCCACAACTTATATCATTATCGAAACAAGGTCCCTTAAAGATATCCGCATTACTAGTCTCACCAACGGGTTCATCACTAGTCAAATAAAGTGAAAAATCGGGCTTCACACTTTCTTCAGCTAACCAGTCAAAGTACTCAATCACCTCTTCATAGGACTTGCTTTCAAAATCCTTATAAGTGGAAAATATATAGGCTTTTGTAGAGTCTGTCATACCTTTCAAGAGGGTAAGAACAAGTGTTTCATTAGTGAAACGAGCGGATTTGAGAGAGTTAAGCCAATCGCAAAACCTCTCCATATAAGCTCCAAAAGTCTCATCGGGCTCTTGCGGAAAAGCTATAATAATCCTCATGGAAACAGTGAGAACGTTCTCAAAGGAACTGAAGTTCCCTAAGACAAAAGATAAACTAAAATAACAAGCAGAAACACACCGTCTGCCAAAATTTGATAAGCTAGTCGTATACCTATCTAAGATAACCAGCTTAGGTCTAACTAAAAATATACCTAGGGAAGTCAGGATCGTATCCACAAGGAGACAAATAAATTCTACTCGTAATTAAAGTTTATCAAAGTAAACAAATCGGAGGATTTTTGTGTTCGTGTTTAACAAATCTAAAAGTAGTGAAGAAAGAGAAATAAAAAGAAGAATAACTAAAATAAATAAGATGAATAAGGATGAATAAATATAGACAGAAAACTGGGATTGTCGGTTCACTACGAATTTCATATGATCACAGTCTAGGTCACAGGTCTGTCGCAGATATTGGTCTAAGGGGTAATGAAAAGGTCCTTCGGGTCCGCTATTCACCCTAACATGCGTCTAAAGGCTTCCGATCTTATTAGGGCAAACTAATGTGTTGTAGCAGGTCTAACTTTTACCAGGCTTCCGATCTTAGGTTCAAGTTTATCGAATTCAATTAATCAATTACGTCGACTTAATCAATTAATCTCAATTAAATGCTACAATTGACAACTAAGACACAATATCATTGACAGATCTATAAATTATTTAGCGACCACATTCAATTCACAGATCCCCTAAATTCTAGCGAAGTAAATTAACTACTCATAATTAAATCAAGAAAAATAATATTAATGAACGATTTTACTAGATTAAACATGATGAATAATAATAAAATTACGACAAGCATAAACAAGGATTAAGAATAATTAAGTATGAAGAGGAAGAATAATCAAAGATTAAGAACAATTAAGAATGAAGAAGAAGAAGAAAAGCAATCAAGAACGAAGAAGAAGGAAGAAAGATTAAATTAAATTACCAAGAGGAATGAAGGCTATTCGAATGTTGCAATCTTACAATAGCCGAGTTTTTAAGAGGAAAATTAAACTAAAAGAAATTCTAACAGAATAAGGAGAAGAGATCTAAATAAAATTCTAAGGAGAGGTGGAGAGGTAAAAGTAGAAAAATAAAAGTGAATTCTAATGTGGCTGAAAAGCCCTATTTATACAATTTAGGGAGAGTTAAAACTGATTAGGAAACTGCTTGCTGAACACGAAATCTGTCCGCGACCCAGAAAATAGTCGGCCGACTACTTTCATAGTCGGTCGACTAATATTGACTGAATTGATCTTCTGCAGTCACCCAAATAGTCGGTCAGCTATTATAATAGTCGGTCGACCATTCTAATAGTCTGTCGACTATAATTGGCCCATTTATGCAATCAGCTCTTTCCAGCTTTGTTTTGGCTCGGTTTTGGTTCGTTTTAGCTCCTATGGCTTCCGTTCCTGTAAAAAGACAAAGCATACCACAAAGTAGCCAATTCGGGCAAAATAGTAGCTTACACTACTCGATAAACACGGGAATGCGCGTAATAAAAGCTTAAAAAATGTCTATAAAATACGCTCATCAATATAAGACTAAAATGACAAATCTACTCCCACTGATCTTAATGTAGATACACCGATCAATGGTAATCTCTACAAACTCATATGACGTAATGGTATCATTAAACTTCAAATACCACTCTCTGGAAGCTTTTTTTAGTCCATATATTGACTTTCTCAGCCTACACACTTTATCTTCATTACCTGGGGATGTAAACCTATTGGGTTGGTCCATATACACTTCTTCCTCAAGCTCACCATTTAGAAAGACGGTCTTTACATCCATTTGGTGAAGCTCGAGATCATAATGAGCTACCAAAGCCAAGACAATTCTTAAAGAATCTTTCTTTGATACTGGAGAGAAAGTTTCTTTATAGTCAATGTCGTCCTTTTGAGTGAAACCTTTGGCAACTAGTCGGCCTTATACCTTTCAATATTACCTTTAGAGTCCGTTTTGATCTTATAGACCCATTTCGAGCCAACGGCCTTAGAACCCTCAGGTAACACAACTAAGTCTCATACTTTGTTATCATCCATTGATTTCATCTCCTCTTTCACGGCATTAAACCACTTTTCAGAATTATCACATTCCATGGCCATACGGAATGAGACGGGATCCTTATTAATGCTCAAGTCCTATTCAACCTCAATGTTATATATCACGTAGTCATTTGGGATGTCTTATCTTCTTTCTCTTACAGATCGCCTTAACTGTTCACGTGACATATTATTCTCCCCCTAAATTGTGACTTGATCATCATTGTTATTGTCATTTTGTGGGTTTTGCACGTCATTTTGTTGTTGTTCCATTATGTCATTTGACTGTGACGGCAAAACTGGGACAACAATTTCAGGTGCAACTTCAGGAGAAGGAACTTCTACCTGAATTTCTTTAATGTCCACCTTTCGTGGTTCAATGCTCCCACTAGTTTGACTATTCTCAATTAATCTAGCGTTTCCGGTCTCTACTATTCTCGTATTGTGGTTACGACAGTAAAAAGTATACCCCTTTGACTTTTCAGAATAGTCAATGAAAAAACCATTGACTGTCCTAAGATCTAGCTTCCTTTCATTCGGATTGTACAACCTTACTTCAGCTGGGCAGCCCCAGACTCGAAGATGTCTTAAGCTCGGTTTCATTCCCGTCCATAGTTCATAAGGACTCTTAGGATCTGATTTACTAGGAACCCGATTCAAAACATAGGTTGCCGTCTTTAATGCATAGATCCATAAAGGAGGTAAAGAACAATTACTTAACATGCTCCTAACCATTTCAATTAAAGTACGATTTCGCCTTTCAGCAACACCATTCTGCTGAGGTGTACCGGGCATTGTATACTGTGCACAAATGCCTCGACTTTCAAGTAACTTTGCAAATGGACCAGGACCTTGTTCATTTTCAGTGAACCTACCATAAAACTCGCCACCCTTATCCGACCTCACAGTCTTTACTTTCTTTTCTAGCTGTCTTTCTACCTCATCAATGAATATCTTAAGGACATCCACAGATTGAACCTTTTCATGCAGTAGATAAGTGAAACCATATCGTGATAGGTCATCTATGAAGGTGATGAAGTACTTTTCACCACTCCAGGACAGAATGTCAAAAGGTCCACAGATATCAGTGTGTATAATCTCTAATAGCTGAGAACTTCTTGTTGCTGGTTTTTTTATTGTATGTTTAGTCTATTTACCTTTAATATAGTCTATACACACATCTAAATCACTAAAATCCAATTGAGGTAGAATTTCATTTTTCATCAACCTCGTTAACTGTTCTTTGGATATGTGACCTAGCCTTTGATGCCACAAGAGGGATAAACTTTCATTCGATGCACTACGTTTAATACCTTGATTTTCAACATAAAACAGGGAATCAGAAATTTAACATCAAGTCGAACCTATAAAGTGAATCAATCAAAGTACCACTACCATAAAAGTAATCATTTCGGTACAACGAAAATACACCATGTCCAAACTTGAAATTAAAACCTAAATTATCCAATGTACTTAATGATACAAGATTACGAGCACAATCAGGTACATAGAGACAATCTATAAGATCTATATGACAACCAATGTCTAAGGTTAATTTGTAAGTCCTAATGCCCTCAATCCGTGCCTTCATCCTGTTTCCCATGGACACGTACTGTTCAGCTCCTCTTATGGGCCAGATCATATGGTATCCCTGTTTAATATGAGAAACATGAGTAGTAGCACTAGAATCTAACCACCAAATATTATTAGGTCCTTCTATAAGATTTGATTAAAAGCAAACAAAACTGTAATGTTTACCTTTCTTTTCGAACCATGCCTTTCTTTTAGAACAATCCTTCTTCAAATGTCCAACTTTATTTCTTGCAAAAGTGACACTTCTTTTCCTTCTGGATAGCACTTTCAGGTCCTTTAAAGAAAGACTTTCCCTTACCATTTTTTACCCGGTTTATCTTTGTTGCTGTTGGCACCGTCATGACCTAGAAGATGAATTGTTTGTTCCTTCATCTTCTTTAATCTCCCCTCCTCCTGTATGAGCATGGCTTTTAATTCTTGAAAGTTCCACTTATCTTTAATGGTGTTATAATTGACCTGGAACTGACCAAACTCAAATGGTAGAGACTTAATGATGAATTGGACCAAGAATGAATCACTAACCGTCATCCCTAAGGTCTTTAAATTTACTCCCAAGTTAGACATATGTGTCACATGATCATGAATCGGCTGAGACCAGTCAAACTTTTTCGCAGTCAGCTCACTCATTAAGCTGCCTACAATTGACTTGTCAGCTAAATCCGACTATGAACATCCCTTTACTTTGAGCATGAATTCCCTTGCTTTCTCTGTCTTGGGCACAGACGGCTTATTGTTATCGGCCATTGTCATCCTCATAGGGTTTAAGCTCAACCTGTTAGATCGCTCCCAAGCCTGATAACGATATTTCTCGGCTTTCGAAGCTATCATCTGTAATGGTTGCAGGTTCTTCATCTGTGAGGATGTTAATGTCCAATGACATTATACCCAGTGTAAACCGGATTTTTTCAGCCCATTCATCATAATTAAGCCCATTGAACTTGACGACAAAGTTAGCAGATGCAAACATATTAGGAGAAGCTGCGATATTTATACACGATTACCTATTAGTGCTTTGAAAACTTTCATACAGATTCACACATTATCAAATAAACATTTCATACATGTATTTAAATGACATTTGGGTAACACTTAAAATACAAGTAATTTTCATTGATTTTAACACACACTTTAACAATTAATTATAACATATACAAGTCAAATAAGAATGTTATCTTTGAATATACACACTATTAGACCCAATTATGAATAATTAATCTTTTTATATCATCAACTATATTTAATGACTCACCTTTGGGTGATCTCCCAAAATATAGATAACAAAACAATTGATTAATCTAACTATAATGTCATCATAACATCTCTTTAATCATGATCAATTATATAATATTTATTTTAAAAAGTCTACATATAATATAACAACAATGTCACTTTGGTGACTAACATGTCACATACAATATAAACATTTTAACTATAATGGTAAATTTACATCATAATGTGTTAATAATATTTCATAACACCAAAAATTTACTCATGAATATATCTTTACATAGTACAACATACGATCATTTAACAATTTACAATAATATTACGGTGTACAACAGAAAACCATGAGATGCAATCATGAATGAAATATCATCACCTTAAGGTTTTGGTTGAGTTGGTTCATCTAATATGGTATAAGAGCAAAAAACGCTCTTACACAAATAAATACTCGTCACAATCACACTGCCTCCCTTTGCACCATGTATGGACATGCTAATCTCATTCCCAACATTCACGAAACTGACAAACCTTTTCGTACTCTCAATACGGTCGGTGTTACTACACTCACTCCTAACACCTATCAAGCTTGGGTAAAACAGATGACCAATCTGTTTTTTGGTCTCGATTTGTTCAAGTAAATATCTTGATGGTACATATCTTTGTCCACCGGAAACCAAAAAATCTGTGGACAAAGACGATAAGCCCATCACCATTGCAAACCATGCACATCATTCATGGCTGCGACAAGATGCACTCATCATTCATGGTTTCATTGTCTACCTAGGCAGAAACCCGATCTCCTGGTCCTCTTGGAAACAGCATTTTGTAGCCCTCTCATCAACTGAAGCAGTATTTCATGATGTTGGCACTGTCACTACTGAAATTATATGGTTACGCTCTCTACTCTCTGAACTACAGTTCGCCGTTACCAACCCTCATCTCATGTATTCTTTTTTGTCTAGAGAAGAGCGCACTACATCGCAGGTGAGAATCGAAACCCCAACCTCTCGGTCAAAGTAAGGGAGCTCTTACCACTTAAGTTTACCCCTTCTTGTCATGTTGTCATATATTGTGACAACCTTGGAGCAACTCGATATGCTGCCAACCCCGTCTTTCACTCTAGAATGAAGCATGTTGCTTTTTCTATTTTGTTCGTGTACAAGTCCATAACGGACAACTCCGAGTCCAACATATATCAGCTGAAGATCAACTCGCTGATGAACCGCTCCCCCGGCCACGCCTGGAGCCTATACTGTACAAGATTGGACTTTCCTTCGAAAAGTCCAACTTGCGGAAGCATATTGAAGATAATAATAATGATAATGATGATGATGATGATAATAATAATAATAATAATAATAATAATAATAAGGGTTATTTAACGGGAATAATACCAACTTTGGGTGGTATTCCATAAATAAAACCAACTTTAATTAATACGGGAAAAAACCAAGTATGAGACATATTATACGAGAATGAAATTGCCTCTTAAATGACCGGATGAAGTCGGTTTTTGTGGGTCTCATACTATTATTTAACCCACATCTTGATCTTCTTCATTCCCACAAGTCCACAGCAAACTCGATTTTCCCCATAAAAAGACTTCAAGGTCACAAGTCTCCATGGATCAACTTACGTTTTTAATCAAACCAATTAAAAAGATTACTAATAGGAAACCCAGAATAACCCCTAAATTAAACCCGGAATAAAAAAAACATAAATTAGTAAAGGAAACAAAATGAATTGAAACCACAAAAATTTCGAAAAAAAATTACCTTCGACAAGATGAATTGAGGAAGAAGAAGATGAAGTGAAGCATAAGATGAATTGAAGAAGAAAAAGATGGAGTGAAGATGAATTTTGAAGTTACCCAGAATTGTATAGGGTTACAAGAAAGATTAGTATTAGTGAAATATGACAGGCGTAGGCGGTAGCAGGTGAGACAATTCTGTTCCCGTATAATATGTCTCATACATGGTTTTATTCTCGTATTATTTAAAGTTGGTTTTATTTATGAAATACCACCCAAAGTTGGTATTATTCCTGTTAAATAACCCTAATAATAATAATAATAATAATAATAATAATAGTAATAATCTTGAAGATAACGCAACATCCTCTTGATCACCTTCCTATTATAGATTGATATGATTCCGCATCCTTTAGTAAATATATCAAATGTAATCATATAGAGTGCACTAATCAATATATATATATATATATATATATATATATATATATATTTAGAGAGAGAGAGAGAGAGAGGAAAGATCAAGTGAGTTCCTTTTTTTTATGAGTCCATGAGTCCTATTCTTAGCCATTGATCTAAACAAGATGAATGGTTGAGATTGTATAGGGTAATTAAGGTAGTAACTAGCAAATTTTGGAAAAAAAATAAAAAGATCCTCCTCCTCCCTAGATTAGCGCCAACTGCACCCCTCTCTCTCATCTCATTCATTTCATTCAAACGCCCGCCCAAGAAAAACCCTTCAACTTCATTGTCTCTCAAGCTCAACTCAGGCACTCAATCGAATTTTTTCGCTCATCTCAAGCACTAAATCGAACTAAACTCAATCTCTCAACTCATCTCAATCGCTTGCTCAATTCAAGCATACCCGAGCACGCAATCATCCAACTCAACCCAATCGTTCAATTCAACTCAATCGTTCACTTTCAACTCGAGCAAAGTTACAGTCAAGCCGCTTTCTAACTTCAGCAAACATTATCATCATTGTTTGATTTCATTAATTTTTTCGCTGATTATTGATTGATTAACCTTGCTGTGTTTGTGCCCATAATCAATTTTTTTCCACTAGAGACTGTTGTGGTATCTGGGTTTTTATTTGTTTCGTGTAATTGTTTCTGTTACTTTAATGCCCATATGATGTTACAGTTAATAATCTTTATGTGTTACTGTAAGAGGTCGCTCGTTTTCTGTGTCACATGTATAGTGTTATTTCAAAGACAACAATGTGTTACTGTAATGCAGAAGAGGTGTTACTATAACTATCATCTTCGTGAAACTCTTGAATCCTTGTAAATTATGTACATCTGTTACTCTAATTCGCTTTTTATGTTACTTTAACACTTTCTTTGTGTTACTTTAATGCTTACCAGCTACTTGTTAGAACAGTTGTACATAATTATTGTACTTTTCAGGTGGCAAAAGGAAAACGTGGACAAGTATACCGACGCGAGACAAAAGATCATTGACGGTGTCAAGGGCAAGAGCAAGACAACAAAGGGCCGAAAAAAATAATTTTTTTACTGAATCATGCCTCCTCTTTTCTAACTACGAATTAATGGTTTTGTATTGTTTAGATACTTGTCTAATTGCATTTGTATTTTGACTATAAGCAATGGATTGAAGCTGTGAATGGTATGGGGATTAATTTAGCGTATTGATGGTATTACTCTGCTGTAAATGTTACTCTAATGAACAAATCGTGTTACTCTAGAAGATCAGTGGTGTTATTATGTTGATATTACAGTCAATTCCAGAAGCCTTCATAAATTGTTTTCTAAGGTACAAATGTTGGTACTTTTGTATTTGTTTAGATACTTGTCTGATTGCATTGGTATGTCGACTGTCAGCAATGGAAGAAGCTGTTAAACTCTGCTTGTATTACTATGCGAATTACTTTAGTTAAACTCTGCTGGTAGTACTCTATTGTAAATGTTACTATAATGAACAAACTGTGTTACTCTAAGAGAGTAATGGTGTTATTATAATGATATTACGGTCATGAGATCGGTTACTTCTCCAAAAAACCACATGTATTAAATAAAGTGGAGTGTTAATTGCAATGCAGCACAATACTATGTGTCAAAAATCCGTACGGCATTAGTTTTTCGTGTAGACCAGGAAAAAAGAAAAAATGCTTAGAATGACAAAAAAATCGAGTATTCTCAAAACACTTGTTCCTCCTATTCGTCCTCCTCGGTGTCTTCTCCAGTTTCCTCTCCCTCAATGTCTTCATCTTCTTCGTCCTCCTCATCCTCATCATTGTGTGGTTTAGTAGGCTGTTTAGGGGGTTGTGCTGCATACGGATTTGGACAGTTTCGTTTGTCATGGTGCGCCATCTGTTTGCAGTTATTGCACATGCGTTTCGGCTTTCTTGAAAGTGCGACCTTCTTTTCCTTGCTTGATAACATCCGCTTTCCGCTGCCCTTTGTCTTAGAAATCTTTGGGGGGAGTATCGTGATATTGTCAGAGGTCGTACACCCGAGCATATTTTCAATTTTCTGTGTCTTGCCAACATTTCCCCCACCAGAAACTGGCTGCCTCTGACACCTGAACTCCCGTATTAATCCGCACAAGATTTCCACATCTGTCTTGTCTCCTGCCTTTAGAAGTCCCATGGTTTCATGGATTTCCGACCACAATTTCGACATCTCTATCTGTTTTCCGTCAATGATGTCAATGTATTCGCCGTCTAATCCTTCATCACTGATTCGAGCAGTGCGAACAGCCTCCTTTGTCCACCTTTTGGTTACCATGTTTTCGGGTAGTGTTCAGCCCTTTTGATGAATATATCCAGATTACGTGTCGACACAGTATCCCTCGTAATTTAAACAGCTGACATGTGCAGCTTGATTCACACGTACCTGGAAAGATGACGACATATTAATGCGACATTGCACCCGCAAAACAACGCGTCAATAACAATATATTGTCCATCTTTTCGATAAGCAGAGACGACAATTATAATGGAGGGAATGGCGTGCAAAATGAAATGGAGGGCAGAATTAGTTACTTTTAAGAATGTGAGGTGTTACTCTAATGCATGTTCAGTGTTACTTTAAGCATTCACAACGCAGATGTCCAAAATGCTATCATCCGTTACTGCAACTCAATATATATGTTACTGTAAGGACTGACTGGTGTTACTTTTATAACAACTCTGCTATCACATGAATCAAATGTCAGCGTGAACAACATATGTCATCGTTACTTCAATGCATCAATAACAATATATTATCCATCTTTTCAATAAGCACAGACAACAATTATGATGGAGGGAATGGCGTGCAAAATGTAATGGAGGGCAGAATGAGTTACTTTTAAGAATGTGAGGTGTTACTCTAATGCATGTTCAGTGTTACTTTAAGCATTCACAACGCAAATGTCAAAATCATATCATCCGTTACTGTAACTCAATATATATGTTACTGTAAGGACTGACTGGTGTTACTTTTATAACAACTCTGCTATCACAAGAATCAAATGTCAGTGCATGAGTGAGTTTAAGTAGTACCTGATATATACTGGACCGTAAACTCTTTATCTCGTGTAGCATCCCTCACCAGTGTCTCCTCTATCCCGTCCTTCACAAGGAAGCCCCTCACGCTGCAAGTACCCACAGAAAATTTCACCTCCTCCTGGAATTCTTCGAATGCGGCGTGGGTGTAAATTTTAGCAGCGTGATGTTCAATTGGCAGGTGGGTTTCTGTTTTTGGAGAGGCTTGAACATTGTCGTTGTCGAGTTTTTTTTGTGTATAACGTTGCTGGTCCATGGCGCTCTCGAATCGCATCCAGAATTCGACCAACGTCCCCGATTTTTGTTCGAATCTTTTGAAGAAACTGTTCTCACTCTCCGACCTTTGCGTTGTTCGCATTAAGCCGCCCATCTTTAAATCCCTGCAATGTGCCATCACCCACTGCTCCCTAATGGAGAATGTAGTTGAAAACCACTCGACATCACTCTCATGGTACTCCTCCATTATGTCACGCCACTCCATGTCGAACTCATCTCCATCAATATCCACATCCCATACTATAGCATTCAATCTCTTCAAATAATCCTGGTAGTCACTCCGCGATGCACCGTATTTTGTAGGAACCTTGTTCAAGATATTCCACATACAGAAACGGTGTAGCGCCGTCTTAAACATCTCCCTCACGGCTGGTATAATACCCGGATCTTGGTCGGTAATAATGTACACCGGCTTCTTACCTCCCATTGCTGTCAGAAATCTCTGAAACACCCAGACGAACGACTCATAATCCTCGTGCGCTATGAGAGCCCCAGCAAAAGTTACCGATCATTTGTGATGATCAATGCCGGTGAACGGCGTGAAAATCATCTTATATTTGTTCGTCCCGTATGTCGGGTCGAACGAAACTGCATTCCCGAATAACTGGTAGTTTCGCCGCGCTTCACCGTCAGCCCAGAAAACCTTGCTCACACTCCCATCTTCATCCAGGTCGTAGTCGAAATAGAAACCCCTCCTATTCTTAGCCATGTCTTTGAAACGATCGATGAATAGCTGACCGTCCCTCTCATGCAGGAAGCACTTTATATCTCTTCCCCAGTTTTTGAAGTCAACCAAGCTCGCACCCACGTTTGCGAACCCCTCCACCTGCTCCTTGCACATGTTGTACGTCCGTGTTGCACCGATATTCAGCTGAAAATAAGAATCAAGCGTTGTGACAATTTGACATTAATACACCAATTGTGTTACTGTTATTCTTAAGTACTGTTACTCTATAGGTTCACTAGTGTTACTCTAGCAAAAAAAAGTAATTAGATTATGCACAACTGGACTAATCCAGCTGTGTTACTCTAGCAAAAAAAAGGTGTTACACCTATATTACTCAAATGTTATTCTATAAAAGAAATTGTGTTACTCCGTATCCGCGAATTGTTCAAGATCAGTTGCTTGTGGTACTTTGTCAGGTTCCTCGACAGCTTGTGGAATTCTCTGTCTTGCCTCCTTTATTGAACAGCCTGATCCTTGCCTTGCACCCGCAACGACGGACTTTCGTCTTCTTTTTAGGCGCAGCTGCATTGTTAACAGAGCCTCAGGTGTGTTGTTAACAGCTTCAACAACTCTTCCCCCAGCTGCATCGTTAACAGCTTTCACAGCCGCAGGTGTTTTCTTAACAGCTTTAACGGATTTCGTGAAACCCTGTCTGTTGCAGACTAGGAGCTTTGACTTTATCTCACCACCGTGCCATCGCTTTGTTGTATACCTTCTTACATCAAATCCGCAAGCCAGTGCGTAGATTTTGTAAAATTCCACTGCCTCTTCAATTGTTTCAAATACTTGCTCCATGTACGGAGTGAAAGCCTCACCCACATCTCTGCACCATTCTTGTGCATTCGGTTCTTGGCAAGTGCTACCTCCACAAGTTAAAAACAACGTTACACAATTGAGACATATGTGTTACTTTACTTCATAAGTTGCGTTACTCTAACTAACACAGTACGTTACTTTAACATCATTATCAAAACATTCATCCTAAAACGACTGATGTGTTACTGTAACTGCAATGTAGTGTTACTGTAACTCAGAAGGTGTGTTACCTCAACGACGTTTCTGCGTTAATAGTAAAAAAAATGGTAGTATCAATGTAGCATACGTTAAATCTGGAATCTGAGTTAAAACGAGAGCGATGAACCACTGTTTGAACCCACGATCAATAAAATGAATAAATTCTCACCTTTTGCACTGTTGTCCTGTGCGTTTGATTCATTGCCAATGCCACCTGCACCCAATCAAAGAACGGTACACCAATGAAACCAATGGGTTACTGCAGTTAACAAGTACTGTCACTCTTATTAGTACAGAATGTTACTTTAACATCATCACCAAACCCCTTTTTCTAAACGCTACGTGTTACTGTGATTGCAATTAAGTGTTACTGTAACTCAGTCGGTATGTTACTTCAATGACGTTTCTGCCCTAATACAAAATTAATCAATGTTACACTCATGCAATTATTGAGTTACTTCAATTAATAAGTTGTGTTACTCTAACTACTACAGTATGTTACTTTAACATCATCATCTAAATCCTTTTCCTAAACGTTCAAAGTGTTACTATAATTGCGAATAAGTGTTACTGTAACTCAGACAGTATGTTACTTCAATGACGTTTTCTGCCTTTACATACAATTCGACGTTAAATAATAACACAACAATGAAAGTAATAGCAGCAAAGAAAATTGACGTCAAAAGATAACGCAACAATGAAAGTAAATCTCACCATAGCAACAATGAAATAACGCAACAATGAAAGTAAAATATAACCCAATTATGAAATAGCAACGAAAGCAATATTAACATCCAAATCGACGTTAGAAAATTGCGCAACAATGAAAGCAATAGCAACAATGAAAATCGACGTCAAATTATTATTGAAACTCACCATTGTTATACTCAGACGATTGCTTGTCAATTGTTGAAGAAGATGATACTGATTCTGGATCCATTGTAACGCGTTTTCGTGCACAATTTTGATTGAATGAAAGGATGAACGTGGTGAATGAAGCGTTTTTTTCTCACGGTTGAATGAATGAATGAATGTGATGAATGATGAATGAACGTGATGGAGTGGGTTATTGTTTCCTAAATTCTAGGGATCTATTTTAGGAACATAAATCTTCCTTTTTTTTCTTTTTAATTCAATGAATCTTGTCCATCCATCCTCATCCCATCCAACGGATGGGATGAGGACTCATGGACTCATATAGAGTAAGGGACTCATAAGAGCCTTACTCTCTATATATATATATATATAGAGAGTAAGGCTCTTATGAGTCCTTATATATATATATATATGAGTCCCTAAGTCCTCATCTCATCCATTGAATGAGATGAGAATGGATGGACAAGATGCATCCTAATATTTGCATTAAAAAAAAAAAAAAAAACTGGAGATACTGCTTCCTAAAATAACTCCCATAATTTTAGGAAACAATAACATCACATTCACTCATTCATTCACATTCACATTCACGTTCACCAAACCTAAAAAAAATACTTTCAATATCATGTTCATTCATTCAAATTTGTGCTCGAAATCCCGTTACTATGAATTCAATGATCGCGATATCTTCATCAACTGTTGATAATCAATTCATCGACTATAACAATGGTGAGTTTCGTTATTGCTTTCGTGTTTTGCGTCAATTTTTATTCATCATCTTGATTAATTTGTGTCAATTTGCTTTCATGTTTTTCGTCGATTTTCATGTCGATATTGCTTTCATGGTCATTTCATTCATCATAGATTCATATCTGGTTCATTGCTCTCTTTTTAATATAAAATTCCAAATTTTTATTATATTTGTTAAAATGTAGAATTTTATTCATTTGATTATTCATAGATTCAAATCAATGGTCCATTACTCTCGTGTTATTGTTTTGTTTATTCTTTAGGTTTTTTTAAGCTTCACTGATACTTACTATTGTTTTGTTTTCTATTGAAGCAGACACAGCGTTGAAGTAACACACGTTCTGAGTTACAGTAACACCTAATTTTAATTAGAGTAACACAAAAAAGTCTAAGCATTATATAAATTTTACGCACAAACAAATATATGGAGTTATTGTAATGCACATACTGTGTTACTTTAATATACACAATATGTTGTTATAATGACTAACCCTGTTATTTTAATGCACATAATGTTAACTGAATCTCGTGTTACTTTAACGCACTTCATCTGTTACTTTAGTTCTTTCATCTGTTACTGTAATGCATTGGAGTTACAAAAAGGATTTAGAATACAGCCATATTAAAAAATTAAAAAATAAAAAAAGAAAGATACTGCTTCCTATAATTATGGGACGTGATTGACTTCAAAATATGAAACAAAATCAAAGAATATCCCCTTCATTCAAAGAAATATATTGTGTCATACTCTCATTTGTGATCATTATATGAATTTTTTGCACTAACCTATACCTGGTGTTATTTTAATGAACATTATCTATTACTTTAATTCACACTATCTGTTACTTTAATGTCAGACCTCTGTTACTTTATACATGGTGTATAAACATCCTCTGTTAATTGAATCCAGTGTTACTTCAATGCACTTCATCTGTTACTTTAATTCTTGTCATCTGTTACTTTAATCCATATTTCAAGTTCTGATTGTTTCTTTTTCGCCACGTTTATTGGCACTGCTATTATTTTCAGTAGACGCAAAAGCACATGAATGATGTAGGGATGTGGGTGAGAGTTTCCTCCATAAATAGGGCATATCTTCAAGGACGTGGATGAGTCAGTAAACTTATATAAAATCTACGCATTGGCTTGTGGATTCAATGTGAGGAGGTACACAACGAAAAGATGGTGCGGTGGTTAGATTAAATCAAAGCTTCTGACGATGATGAAGATGAAGAAGAGGAGGATGATGATGAAGAAGCAGAATTCTAAGTAGGATAGTATATTGTTAGAGTAACATACATTATTCGTTAGAGTAACATACATTATTCGTTAGAGTAACATATTTAATGAGTTAAAGTAACACAGATTATGAGTAACCACATATGTAATGAAGTTGATTCAGCTGGAACTCCTGTACCAATTCATTGATGTAAAATGAGTTAGAATAACCCACATTATGCGTTAGAATAACACACATCATTCGTTAGAGTAACATACATAATGAGTTACAGTAACACAATTTATGAGTATAATTTGATTACCAATATCAAGTTCTTAGAGTAACAGGTGTGAAAAATTGGAATTATAATGGAGTTTTATAATTTTTGGTTTTGGAGTATCCTTAATAGAAACATACATTTTGCAACGTACTATTTTTGTAAGACACTATTATGTTACGTAACAGATTTTATGAGTTAAAGTAACACAATTCATGAATTAGAGTAACACATTGTATGAGTTAGAGTAACATGACAGTAGCGAAATGATGATTTTTTTTGTGAAAATGAAGATGAAACGACGCACTTGTTGTGTGATAGAAAGATGCAGTTAAAAATTTGATAGGAGACACAAGATTTGCATTAAGATAATTAAGGAGGAGAGAAAAAAAAAATAAAATATTTACCAAGATTTAGTTAGTTATTTCCTTAATTGACAAAACAATCTTAACCATTAATCTATCACTAATTTAAGGGTTGAGAAGAGGACTCACGGACTCAATTATGATAAGTGGACTCACTTGATCCTTCCTCTCTCTCTCTCTCTATATATATATATATACACACATAAAGCTGGAAGTTTTCGAGCGATATGATTGGTCCGTTGCATCAAAACTTAATTTAGGAAAGTATCATTAATAATAATAAAAAATCAAATAGAGAATCTTTTAAGTATTATAATAATACATTTAATCTATTATATTAATGTGATGTTTTATGATTTTCATCTAAAAAACTTTAAATTTCGTTTAACAAAAAGTTATCGTAAATAAAATTATAAAAATGAATTAATTAGATTCGTAGTAGAAAATACTTTCATTAGAGTATAAATTTCATATTATTTGTTTCATATTATTTGCTCAAAAAAGTAATCAATTTATTTCATATAAAGAAAGTTATCACACATCGACAAATTGATGAAATTCTATATTATAAATAATAGTAATCATCCGTCCTTATATATCCACCAAAAATCTTTTGAGTCATAAAGAACTCTTAAGATTATAATCTTAAGTAATTATCTCACATCAAAAAATTATGATGAGGTTATAGAATTCTATGATATAAATAAGAGTAATCATTATTTTTGAATATCGACTAAAAAATTTTTGAGTCTTAAAAAAATTCTTAATAAGATACAAACTTAAAATTATCCTACATCGAAACAATTAAAATAAGATGATGATTCTATATTGGAGTAACTAAGAGTAAGCATGTGTTCTTTTGGGTCTTAAAAGGAGTTCTAAAATTATTCTACATCAAAACAATTAAAATAAGACGATGATTCTATATTATAAATAAGAGTAATCATGTGTTCTTTTGGGTCTTAAAAAGAGTTCTTAAGATAGTAAATTATCCACTTCAAAAAAATTATGATAATGGAATTCTATATTATAAATAAGACTAATCATTCGTTCTTAAAATCAATAAAAAAAACTTTTGAGTCTTAGAAAATATCTTAATAAGACTACAAACTTAAGTGACATGATCTCACATCGAAAAATTATAACAAGGTGATGAAATATATTGTAAATGAAATAGGAGTAATTAATTTTACAATAAGACGATGAAATTCTATTATACAAATAAAAGTAATCATTCCTCCAAATTATGACTAATCATTCATTATTAGATATCTTCCAAAACTCAATTGAGTCTTAAAACTCTCTGTAAGACTATAAACTCAAGTAAAATTATTACAAGAGTTCTTAAGACTATATCTAAACTTAAGTCAAAATTATTCTATATCGAAAAATTATAAGGTGATGGAATTTGATATTATAAATAAGATAAATCATTCGTTTTTAGATATCAAAAAAAAATATTTTTGAGTCTTACAAAAGTACTTGTGACTATAAACTTAGGTAAGATTATCCCACACGAAAAATTATAATAAGGTGATCGAATTGTATTATATAAATAAGAGTAATCGCTCATTCTTAAGTTATATATAAAAACAAACTCTTTTATTATTATAATTATCCTAACGTTGTCTCACATCGAAAAATTATGATGAGGTGATGAAATTTTATATCACAAATAAGAGATATCATTCGTTGTTAGATATTAACCAACAAAAATTGTCATATAAAAACTCTCAAAGCTATAAATTTAAGTAAAATTATCCCAAATCGAGAAATTAGAGTAATAAAGTGATAGAAATGTTACTATATAAATACGGAGTAAAAGCAATCATTTATTTTTAGATATCAACGAGAAATCTTTTGAGTCCTAAAAGAACTTTTTGAGACTATAAACTTAATTAAATTACCTCACATCAAAAAATTATAAACTTGAGTAAAATTCTCACATCGAAAAATTATTACAAAGTCATGAATTTCATAGATATAAACCAAGCATCTTTTGAGTTTTAGAAAAACTCTTAGGACTATAGGACTATAATAAACTTAAGTAAAAATTTCTCTTTTGAGCCTTAAAAAAGCTCTTAAGACCGTAAACGTGTGTGAAATTTTCCCACATTGAAAAATTATTATAAAGTTATGAATTTCATATTATTTGCTCGAAAAAGTAATGAATCTATTACATATAGAAATAATAAAATCATCTCACATCAAAAAAATTATATTAATGTGATAAATTTCTATATTATAAATAAGAATAATCATTCGTTCTTAGATATCAACAAAAAAAACCTTTTTTAAGACTATAAAATTAAGTAAAATTATCCCACATCGAAAAATTATGATGAACTGATTAAATTTTATATAATAAATAAGAGTAATCATTCATCCATAGATATGAACCAATTCAAACATCTTTTGAGTCTCAGAAAAACTCTATCTCACATCGAAAAATTATATAATAGGGCGATGAATTTTCATTATATGATTCGTCCGTAAATATCGACAAAAATTAAAGAGCTTTTAAGACTGGGTTATTTAGCAGGAATAATACCAACTTTGGGTGGTATTCCATAGATAAAACCAACTTTAATTAATACGGGAATAAAACCATTTATGGGACATATTATACACGAATGAAATTACCTCTTAAATGACCGGCTGTAGTAAGTTTTTGTGGGTCCCATATTATTAATTATCATATATCTTCATCTTCTTTGCCACAACAAACTCGATTTTCCCCTAAACTCACATCATGTCTGATAAATGAACCTTCATAATTAACAAAACTTCAAGGTCACAAGTCTTCATGGATCAACCTAAGTTTTTAATCAAATCAATTAAAAAGAACAATAATAGGACACTTAAACCCCTAAATTAAACCCAGAATAGGAAAACCCTAAATTAGTAAGGAAACCCAGAAAAATTGATTTGGGAAAAATGAAAACAATACTCACCATTGACATTGCTGAGGCAAAGGATTGAGGAATGAACTTCTTTAGAGCTATAACCCTTGAAAAAGAATTTTCGACAATATTAATGGTGATTTTCGACAAAGTTTGAGGAAAATAAACAAACAAAAGTTTCGAAAAGTAATTATCTTCGACAAGAGATGAGAAGAAAATGAAGTGAACAGAAGATAAATTGATGAAAAACAAGATGAGGTGATGAAATGAATTGAGGAAGAAGATGAAGTTTGAACTTAAAAAGTTGAAAATTAATGAAGTTAAATGTGTGAGTTTACTATAATGTCAGTCAGTAATAATTGTATTAGTGAAATATGACTGGGGTAGGCGGTAGCAGGTAATGATATTCCATTCGTGTATAATATGTCTCATACATGGTTTTATTCCCATGTTAATTAAAGTTGGTTTTATTTATGGAATACCATCCAAAGTTGGTATTATTCTTGTTAAATAACCTTTTAAGACTATAAAATTAAGTAAAATTATCTCACATTGAAAGAATAATGTCATTGAAAGACTAACGTCATATGTATAAATTAAATATTTCTCCCTTCTATAGTTGTAGTTATAAGTAAAATGTGGGGTTAATATAGTAGCAAGGTTGAACCAAATAAAAAATATTTGCGATGGAAAGAAGATAGAAAGACAAAGAAAATAGAATATGGAAGAAGATAGAAGGAAGGAGAAAATACTCCGTAGTATAATTGTACCACATTGAAAGATTATCATAATGGAATGATAATATGATTATAAATTGAAGTCATTATTGGTTCTTAGATATCAATTATCAACCTCAAATATTTACCGAGTATTGTCTTAAAGAAAGATATTACGAGTTTTAAATACAATGCATGCGTATCATTTAATTTGACATTTACTGCATGTATGACCTCCCAAAAAACACATTCACCTATGTGGATAAAATTACTTTACTATTAAACATATTCTTACCTTGGACTTACTATCTAATGTTGCTGCGTAGTCTCAAAAATTTATTCATTTCTCTTAACTTGGTGTCATTATCATTGTCACTAAAAATCGACTCGTGCATCGCACGGGCTTTCCAACTAATAGAATATAAAGATGATAGTTGAGCCTCAACCATCACCGATTTTGGTCGAGTTGGTTCATCTAATAGAATTGTGAGAAGATGATTTGGATGAATAATCCTCTCCATATTAAATCAGAAACCAAAAAAACAGTTTCCAAGGCAACCTCTATTCTCCATTTCAAAATAAGTCTCATTTTTTACACAATTTGATTTCTACCACTTCAATTCCAATTCCTCTACCCAATTTCAATTCAACAATTGCAATCAAATCTCATCCCCTTAATCCAACAACCCGTCATCATTAATTGCTCTCCATAATCTACCTACCCCTCGAATTAATATTCCAACCTTCCCTTTTCCCACTCCAATTTTACGTTTCCCGCCCCAATTTTCCCTCTTCCCAACTATCCCTCTAATTAATAATCCATTATCTCACTTTTTCTAAATTCCATCACATCAATTCATACTATAAATTAGATTCCAGACATTGCAATCTGAATTCATATCGTAAAATCTGGAAAAAAAAATTATATTTTAATTTGCATATTTAGCTACATATGAGTTTCATTTTTCTGATTTATTAATATAATTGCCAATTGATATTTCAGAAATCTGATTTTGTTTTTAAAATTGATTGGTGAATTTTCAGACAGAAGAAAGCCAAAATAAGGGAAATTGAAAGATCGAATCATCCTGGTAATTTTTTGATTTTTGATTAAGTTGATTTCATGTACCGATTTGTTATTCAGTGAATTTGTATTTTCAATTTTTAATGTGTGTAATAATCGACAGTCGACATGATGTTAATTTTTGATGAAGTTTTTTTTTCCAGGTGATGATGAATGAAGATTATACAGTATATTTCATAGAGGTATTTTAGAAATTAAAGTCAATTCATTTTTTTATAGCTATTGAAAACTTATTTAATTATTTTTGGGCGATATATTTTTGTGAAAATTTATTTGTTTTGTTAAAGTTTATTTGTATAGTAGAGGTCAATGAATTTATTTTAAATATTTATATTTAATCATATATAAATATAACTATATATATACTATATATATATATATTTCGAATTATATTATATTTTATATACATATACATCTTTTATTTTATATATTCGTAAATAATATAAATATTTTTGTTTGATATAAATAATATTTCGGATTGAATTTTGAACAATTATATTAATATATAACAGTTCTAATTATATTTTCTATTTTTTTAGATTTATAAATTGTAATTTATAAAGTAATGGAGTATTTTGTATTTTTGGTTTGAATTTTATTTTCGGATAAATTATTTATAAATAATTTTATTTAATTGGATTGAATTTCATTAATAAATTGTTATTAAATAGTTTAGAAACATGACCACCGTCTTGCAAAATCATCTAAACGCATTAATGAAGAGTCAATATATTTGTGCTATTTTCTAATTTTTTTTTTTATTATGATTTTTAATTTTTAAGATTAGTTATGATTTCGAATTTCTGATTACGTTACTTTCCAATTGTTATAATTTGTAATTCTAACTTTTATAGTTATGATTTCTAATATTTCCAATTGTGATTATTTTTAATTACCGAGTATCACATTATGCTCCATAATTATGTATAGTAAAAGTTTCAAAAAGGAAGGTAATACGAAGTATATAGTAACATTGGCTAAGAATTGTCTACGAATCATAATATATGATTAGAATATAAAAAAAAACATCTTATCAATCATATAAAACAAAGCCCAAGTGCAATGTATTGACACAATAATCTTTGAGAATTGGATGCAACAATAATAATAATAATAATAATACGATTTTGTTATAATAATAATAATAAATCGGTGAAGTGAGAGAAACGGTTTTCTCTCTCTAGAATTCCCTCTCTTTTTGCGATTCTGTTACGTCTTCTTGAAGCTCTTCTCCCATGGCCTCTGAATTGAAGCGTGGACCTGGAAGGCCTCCCAAGAAGTCCCAAGGCTCTGTTCCACCTCGTATTGAGAAAGGATCAAGAAAAGCAGAGTTGCTGGAGAAGGATGATCAGAGCTCTTCACAAACCCGGACATTGAATGAAGTAATTCTTGGCGCCATGGTTGCTTCTGGTATTTCTATTAACCATACTCAATCTACAATTCTGGAGAATGACTCTATTTCAGTGAATGAGAACGTAGAATCAAAGATTGAGAATCCGGCTGTAGTTCTGAATTCTGTTAATAATCCTGTACCAAAACATACTGATAAATCAAACTGGTCTAAAATTGCTTCAAAATCTCAACAATTGGGGATGAGTTTACCATATTATGAGGAGGTAATGAATGAGTCTGAAATTAGTATTGATCTTTCTGAATTTGAGGATGAACTAAAGATTTGGAGCCATACTCTTATGGGGAATGTAATAGGGACTAAGCCATCATTGCAGCAAATGCAGAAATTTGTGTCTGAAAATTGGGCTGCTAATACTCCAATTGTTCAGTACTTCAAGCGCAGATGGTTCTCCTTTCGATTCAAGTCAAAGGAAGATATGGAGAGTGTTTTAAGTGGAGGTCCATGGAATATGGGAAGATTTACTATCATCCTAAAGGAATGGCCACCAACTTTCTCTAATAGCATGGATAACCTAGCCGTGGTTCCAATATGGGTTCTCTTCCCTGATTTGGACCCATTTCTTTGGTCTGAAGCGGTGCTTGGTAAGCTTGCTAGCAAGATTGGGAGACCAATTTGTGCAGATTTAGCAACAACAACAAAAGCTAAACTGTCCTTTGCCCGGGTGCTAATTGAAGTGGATGTATCTCAGAAATTGCCTGAAACAATAGTCATTAACACCCCATTTTGTGAATATTCAGTGCAAAAAATCCAATACGAATGGATTCCATACCATTGTAAAGGATGTGGCAAGCTTGGGCATACCATTTCGAGCTGTAAATGGGAAAAGAAAAACATGCAATCCCAGTGGTTCAACCTGCTGCGGCTGCCAGTAATCAAACCTTGGGAACTGATCAGACCATAGTGCCTGATGGATCTGGAATGGGTAGTAATGAAGCTAATGTACAGACTCTCATTAGCAAGAACATAGGGGTAAAGTCTTCAGGGTCCGCCATGAAGCACTCAGGTGTGGAATCTGTAGGTGAAGAGCGGAATGTGTCAGTCGACAGTTCACTCCTATCTACTGGAAAATACGCCTTGAATGCCAATGTTGATTGTGATGAGCATGGGTTTATGACAGTTCATAAAAGAAACTCTTCTGCTAACAAGTTCAGAAGAGATCCTGATATAGAACCCATGGCTCTTATTAATTCTTACCATGTATTTTCTGGAAAGCAAGATTCAATTGGAGCTCTAGAGTTTCATTCTGAATCTAGTCATGGAAGACTGGAAGAGCCTATTCCTCCTGATAAATAATGAAAATCGCCACTTGGAATATTAGAGGTCTAAATGACCCCATTAAGCAAAGTGAAGTAAAGGATTTTTTCTATACAAATAGGTTGGATGTTCTTGGTCTTTTGGAAACAAGGGTGAAGCAAACAAATGCTGACAAACTCCTTCGTACTACTTTTAAACAGTGGTCTGTCTTAACAAATTATAGTCATCATTACAATGGTAGAGTTTGGATCGTATATAATCCTAGTACTGTGTCTATTTCTCATCTGCAGTATACTGATCAATCTATAACTGGTCAGCTATTCCATTTTGAATCTAAATCCTCTTGTCAGTTAAGTATGATCTATGCAATGAATGATGCTGGTGCAAGGGAGTCTCTCTGGAGTTCCTTATGCTCACAAGTAACTAATGCAGCTTGGATTGTAATGGGCGACTTCAACATCGTTAGAAGTGTTGAGGAAAAAGTGGGTGCTACTCCGCCTTCTCTTCATGATATTATGGCTTTCAACAACTGTATTCTGACTAATAAGCTTGACGATTTAGCAAGTTCGGGTAATGCTATGACTTGGACGAATAAACAAGATCCGAAATCCAGGATTTGGTCTAAACTCGATAGAGTTTTGGTTAATCAGGATTGGTATGTTAAATTTCCTACTACTGCAGCAATTATTAAGGAGCCAGGTCTCTCCGATCATGCTCCTATCGTAGTTACGGTTTTGGATGCTCCCTCTATTAAAAAACAATTTCATTTCCTCAACAATTGGATAGACCACCAGGATTTTCAAACCACGATGGCTACAGCTTGGAAGAAGCCTATACATGGTTTGCCCATTTACAGATTTTTTGCTAAACTGAAATTGGCAAGGCAAGCTTTGCAGATTTTTCATAAGAAGCACTTCTCAAATATCTCTTTGAGAGTTAAAGTGGCAAAAGAATCCCTGCTTTCCTGTCAGCAGAAGCTCAATGAGGATTTATTTTCTCCTCTTCTTATCTTAGAGGAAAGGAATTTGAGTCGAGAATATACTGCTCTGAAAGAAGCGGAACAAAAATTGCTTGTTCAAAGAGCGAAAGTTAAGGATATCCAATTAACGGATTGTTCCACCAAGTATTTCTATGAAAAAATAAAAGAAAGTAGAAATAATCAGATGATAGGGTCTATAGCTGATACCCACGGCTCAATTCATGAAGGTACTGCCTCAGTTGCTCTAGCCTTCCAAACTTATTATACGGAGCTCTTAGGGAAAGCAGCTAAAATGGAGGAAATTGATCCTAAGCTAATGGATTTTGGTCCTAGCTTAACTGAATCACTGCAAAATAATCTGCTTGAACCAATTAGCAGGATGGAGATTCAGAGTGCACTATTTAGTATGGATAATAATAGCAGCCCCGGCATCGATGGTTTTTCTGCAGGGTTTTATAAAGCCTCCTGGTCAGTAATTCAGGACGATTTCTACAAAGCAATATATAGTTTCTTCAGGAAAGGTCACATGTCTAAACAAGCCAACTCCACTATTATCTCCTTAATTCCTAAGAAGAAAGATGCGTCAGCTGTACAGGATTTCCGACCTATATCCTGCTGTACAGTTTTTTATAAAACTGTGAGCAAGGTTATTTCTAACAGGTTAAAAAGTATTCTCCCAGAACTAATAGGAGATGAGCAAGCGGCATTTATCAAAGGTCGTAGTTTGTTTGAGAACACAATGTTGTCACAAACTTTGGTTAAAGGTTACACAAGAAAGTTCATATCTCATAGATGTATGATAAAAGTAGACATTAGAAAAGCATTTGACTCACTTCAATAGAGCTTTATTAAGCAAATGTTGAGGTTTTTGGGGTTTCCTCCTCTCTTTATTTCTTGGATTATGGGCTGCATCTCTAACCCTTGGTACTCCTTCAAGCTGAATGGAGGTATACATGGTTTTTTTCAGGGGCAAAGTGGGGTTAGGCAAGGTGATCCATTATCACCTTACCTATTTGTACTTAGCATGGAGGTTCTCTCACGGTCTTTGAGGGTTATTACTCAGAAGAATCAAGTGTCACTCCATCCGAAATGCTGTAAAATTAAGCTCACACATTTAATATTTGCAGACGATTTGATGGTGTTTGTGAGAGGTGATGTTCCTTCAACTATGGCTTTCAAGACCACCTTAGATCATTTTGGTCTTTTGTCGGGGTTGAAAGCAAACTTGGAGAAGACTTGTATATACTTTGGTGGGGTTTCTCCTGATGTTCAATTAGAAATTCTGACAAGTACAGGTTTCACTTCAGGCTCCTTCCCATTTCGATATCTGGGTGTTCTGTTACACGATGCTACCATACAAGTACACATGTTTGATTCTATGATTTTGAAGCTTCAGAATTACGTCAAGCATTGGACTTCTGGTCTACTGTCTTATGCTGGTAAAATTCAATTAATAAACTCGGTGGTTTTTTGTTTACAAAATTTTTGGTGCTCAAGTATACTTCTTCCTAAAGCAGTAGTGAAAAGTGTCGAGAAATTATGTAAGGATTATTTCTGGGGAATCAATCCTGGAGAGAGGAAAATGACTTTTAAGAAATGGAAGGAGGTATGTTCTCCTTGGCAATATGGTGGAGTTAACATAAAGCAACTGTATGCTTGGAATAAAGCTCTACTCTCAAGATGGCTATGGCAGTTCACTACAAATTTAGGAAGCATTTGGGTCAAATGGTGCAAATCTTATATTCTGCCAAATACTTCTATTTGGGCTGTAAAATCCAAAGAATATTTTTCATCAGGATTGAAACATATACTGCAGGTGAGGGATGAATGCATCGATAAATGTGGCTCCGTACATGCAGCTGAAACATTTATTTTGAGTTGTGCCTCAGGACAGAAGTATCATATCTCTGCCGCGTATGACTTCTTCAGAAATCGTTCTCCAGCTTTGGCCTGGTACAAGGTGCTTTTATCCCCAGTTTTGCTCCCTAGACATAGAGTAATCCTTGCACTAGCTAGTCAGAATCAGCTATCAACAGTTGAGAACATCAAGCTTAAGGGAATACAGATGGCTAACCGGTGTTGTTTGTGTCAAAAAGAAGAAGAAACAATCAAGCATCTATTTTTCTCTTGTTCTTTTTCTGCAGTAATTTGGAAGCTCATTCAACAGTGGATGTTAGTTTTCTGCCCTCGAGCAGATCTTAGCTATGCACTGAAATGGATATCCAACACCCACAAGAGGAAGCATTGGAAGGCAACTTGGTTTAAAGTCAGCTTGGCTGCGTCAGTCTATATGATTTGGCAGGAAAGAAATGCTAAATTATTTTCTTCCTCTAAGGCTAATGTAAACACAATTGTAAAGCAAATCAAGTTTGTAGTTTCAATTCGGTTTCTTTCATACAAAGACAATCCTAAGTATATTAGGATTATAGAAAATCTCTAGAATCTAGTGTGATAGATCTTTTGCAACCTTGTAATTTCATTTGATTCAATGAAATGATATCATCTTTGCAAAAAAAAGAATAATAATAATATATAAATTTATATGTCCGGGTAAAAAAAATTGGATTAATATATTATGAATCATTTTTTAAATAAATGGTGGTAAATTAGGTGCATAAAAAAAAGTGAATTGATTTTTTTTAAAGAAGGCCCTTAAATGCATAATTTACATTGATTAGGTATGCATAATTTGTAGTCTCAATGCAATTAAAACGACTCTTCATTATCTACTCCCCAATTATATATACTTCTTGAAACGAGAAAAATTTAAATGCTCTATAATTTATTAAAAAAATTACATTAAAATGACAACTAAATAATAATTTAAAATTACGGATTATAAAAATTACATCAAAAATTGTTAATATAGTATTATTATATATAATACTCCGTCTAAAAGTATCAAATACAATTTTTGGTTTAAAATATCAAAATAATAAAAGTATAGAAAAAAAACTTTTTTTAATTAGTTTTAAAATATGTAAATATTATTTATTTTCTAGAATATATACTGAGTATATATTAAATTTTGTCGCAAGAAAATTGTTATTATTCATATTTTTAAAATGTTTATCTCAATAATGTATGATGTATATTATATACTATTTCATAAAACAGAGTCCAAGTGTAATGTATTCACACAATAATATTTGAGAATTGCATGCAACAACAACAATGATGATAATAATAAATAAAAAAACACCAATTTTACCAAACTTAGCTTTGCTATAGCTAAGGGGATTGGGGCCCAGATCATATCTCGGCTACCCACCAATTTTATGTAAACTGCTTTTTGATTCATCAATAAAATTCTCCATCATAAAAAAATATAAAAATAATAATAAACAGTCATATGTTCGGGTCAAAAAAAAATTGGATTAATATATTAGGAATCATTTTTTAAATAAATGGTGGTAAATTAGGTGTATAAAAAAATGAATATATTTTTAAAAAAATAAGGTTCTTAAACGCATTTATAGTTCCTAAATGCATAATTTATATTGATTAGGTATGTATAATTTGTAGTCTCAATTGCAATTAAAACAACTCTTCATTATCTACTTTTCCAATTATCTATGATTTTTGGAACCGTGAAAAATTTAAATTCTCTATAATTTATATCTCATTGAGAGTTGGAGCTTTAGTATGTCAAATATGAGTTAATGAAGACATAAATATATTACGGAGTACTCCGTAACTCATATATATATATATATATATAGAAATTGCATCATGTGAGTCCTCATATCTTAAATGAGTTCGTCCCGCAAATCAGGACCGTTCGATTTGATCAGATCAACAATCTGAAAAGCACGCGGAGTACCTGTGCACATATATAAACTTCTTCTCCCTCGCGAAACTCCCTCTCTACGCTCACTTCTTCTCCCCCTCTGTTTCTTCAAATTTTCTCTGTTTTTCTACGTTCTCTTCAACTTTTCTCAATCAAATTCATCAAATTCATCAATATGCAACACGTTCAATCAAATTACGCAACACGTTCAATCAAATTCATCAATTTACGCAACACGTTCAATCAAAATCATCGTTTGATTAGCGTTATTTTGCAGGTGATTCTCACAGGTGATTCTCTGTTAGTTTTCCTTTTATTTTGCAGAAATCAATCAATATTTATTCAATTAGCGTTTATTCAATTTGATTTGAGTTCTTCTAAACGTACGTGTATGAAATTAGTAATTCCGGTTATTGCTGCGAATTCAAGCTACGTGTAATTCTATAGTTTCATGTGATCGATTTCCTCAGATTCGAATTTTTACTTCATCACAGTTACTATGGATGATGCGACAGTTGTTGATGAGAGCTTGAATGAAGGTAATTCATCTCACCTCTTTTCAATTTTATTTCACGTGATTGATTTTTATGATTCGAATTTACACTATTGCGTTAACCATTATATTCCTCTCATCACTCTTCGTAGAATATTTATGTTGGATGTTTTCAACATTTACAGTAACACTGTCACAGTAACATTACACTGTCACTATAACATTACTCCCCATTGCAGTGACGACACGGCGGCCTAATCAACTTGTTATATCTTACACGCCTAAGGGAAGTAAGGAGTGGCGTAGGATAGTTGACAGTGAGCTCACTCCTACTATTGATAAAGTTTTCACTTCACTAGAGGCAGGGATAGAATTCTATAAGATATATGCTAGGGCATGTGGTTTTAGTGCTCGTAGGTATACTGGCGCAACAGTCCGAGGTGGAGATCTATCCAAAAAATCTGTAGTTTGTAACCAGCAAGGCTTTAGAGAAAATAAAAAAAAATACCTTGTAAGATTATGAGTGATGACAAGAATCCAGTTATCGTTGAAAAGAAGGATCCAGTGAAAAAGAAGGTTAAAAGGAAAGTTAAAGTAACAAGGGTTGGATGCCAAGCACGTGTCAGATTTAAACTTACGGGGGGTATTAAGGATCCAGTTATCGTTGATGATTTTTGTGAGATTCATAACCATCCTTTAACCTCCATTAATGATCGAGATCTTGAAAAAGTTTCAAGAACTGTTTCCCTTTTTCACAAGCAGCTTATTATCGACAATTCCAAATTAAATATTGGGGCTGCAAAGACTTTTCAAATGTGTAAAGAGTATGCATCTGGATATCAAAATGTAGGTGCTCAATTGGTGGATTTCAAAAACTTTCAGCATGATGTGAAATGTTTTATAGGATTAAGAGATTCAGAACTTTTTATTGGTCGTCTTAAAAAGCTTGAATCCACTCAAAAGGGCTTCTACTTTGCTCATGAGGTTGACGAGTCTAACTGCCTGTCCAGGATTTTTTGGGCTGATTCAATTTCGATAAGGAACTATAGGCTGTTTGGGGATGCTGTTAGTTTTGATCCCACCTATGGCACAAATATGTATAACATGATATTCACTCCGTTCACTGGTGTTGATCACCACAAGAAATCAGTACTCTTTGTCTGTTCTTTACTCGCACATGAGGATGATGAGTCGTTCCAGTGGGTTTTTCAGCATTTTTTGAATGCAATGGGAGGAAAGCAGCCTACTGTTATCATAACAGATCAAGATCCGGCTATAAAACTTGTTGTTCCTGCTATTTTTAAGGAGTCTATACATCGTTATTACATGTGGCATATCATGGAGAAAGTTACTGTCAAAGTGGGTTCAACACTATGCAAAGACACTGATTTCCTAAAACGATTCAATGCTGTTGTATGGGATCCTGATTTGGAACCATTAGATTTTGAAATAAAGTGGCAAGAAGTTATTTCTGATTTTAATTTGGGAGATCATGAATGGTTGACTACAATGTTTGGCCTACGAAAACAATGGATACCTGCCTACCATCGAGATCTTTCAATGGGTGGTATATTAAGAACAACTCAGAGATCTGAAAGTGCCAATTCATTTTTCAAACGTTATGAGAATCATTTTGGGACACTGGTGGAATTTTGGATGAGGTTTAGTACAGCCATGGACCAACAACGTTACTCACAGAGGTGTGCTGATCATGAGTCTGACCACTCACTTCCTGTTACTGTAACACAACTACATTTAGAAAAACATGCTGCTAATGTGTACACACATGCTGTGTTTTATGAGTTTCAAAAGGAAGTGGAGTCCTCCATATCCAGATGCGGTGTTGGTGGCTTTGCAAAGCAAGGTAATGTTCAGATAATTGATTTGGAAGATTCTGAAGCAAACAAAAATTTTGCTGTAACGTTCAATGTGGCAACCAAAGATGCAGACTGTAGTTGCAAACTCTTTCAAAGAAAAGGTCTAATTTGCAGACATATTGTGTGGGTGTACAATGGCAAAGGAATTCAGGAAATACCAACCAAGTACATTCTAGATCGTTGGACAAAGAACACTTACAGTAACAGGGATATCAAATGAAAACCTAACCTGATGTTTCATATTCATTTCCAGGATTTATTACAATATATAGTAACATTATATTGTGTTTCATTTTCAGGATTTATATGGCTGAATCTGAAATGGCTGAATCTGAGAACAGTTATATGTGCAAGGTTTGGGGAGAGTTCAATTTAGCATCCTCAAAACATTGCCTAATGTTCACATGGAGGAGTTAGCTACACTTCTCATCCAGTTCCGGGAGAAATTATCCCAAGGAACTGAACCCCTTACAAAAGAAAAAGAATTAGAGATGTTGTTGGGATGCAGTGCGTCGTCGACAATCACTATTCTACCACCTGCTATATCAAGGAACAGGGGAAGTGGAAAAAGGTTGACGTCAACAAGAACACAAAGCATTGAAAAGGCATCAAAACCAAAGAGGCTATGTGCATACTGTAAAGAGAAAACTGACCACGACAGAAGAACTTGTCATGTCCGCATTGAAGACGAGGCTACTTCATGATCAACTAATAGTTTTTTCATACTGGGAAAGCGTTACAAAATTATGTGTAATACAGTGATACTGTTACAGTTAACAATAATCATCATAACCAAAGAAGCTATGTGCATACTGTTACAGTTTTGTTTTCCATTCCGTCTTAGTTAAGCCCCATCATTCACTCTTAAATAAGGCCCCCCATCGTTTAATCTCAATCCGTGTTTTTTTAATATGTAATGTTTCAGTAACAATGGTGCAGTAACATTGTTACTGAAACATTGTTTCAGTGACAGTGAACATTGAATCCTGTATTAATCCTGTACTGACAAATCCGTGACCATCATTAACACATTAGCACAAATACAGTTACAGTAATCAGATCACAAATACAGTTACCAGATTACAATTTGATATTACAGTAGAAAATCCCATATATCCAAATTACAATTTGATAGGGTTAAAACCTTACATTAATGAATCAAAGATCTTCCTACCCATCATACATACCCATCATCTTCTTCCTTTTTTAACATCTTCTCTCTTTTGTCTCAGACGAGTCCAATTTTTTACCTTCTCTACTTTGAATTTGTCAAGGCTTGCCAACAAGTCTTCCCTCTTCTCATTTACATCAGTTAAAAGTAAAGTTGCAGTAATTTTTGCACTATATGCACGCCTACATTCATTTGATTTTAGAAAGGACTGAAACTGAAGTCCTTGAAATTTGGCCATATGGACCATTAGGAAACATGCTGACTCTTCATTAGATGGAGACTTGGATTGCCAGTCAAACCTTTGGGCAACCATTTCATACTCATGTAACCACTCATGCAATCAACCTGAAAAAAATAACCTGTATATCATATTTTTCTTCTTGTAACGGTGTTACAGATAATATTTTGAAGACATAAAGCAATGTATTCCAATCAGGAGACTTACCACTAAAACAGCAATGCTGTAGTTCTTGGATGATTCCCATCTGATATATTTTTGGTTGTCTAACACACTAATCTTCTTGTGCTTGAAATTAAAACACACACAGAAGTAGTGGTTGCCAACCAAACAAGGCACAAAAATAAATTGTGCACCACTAACAAGACTGATGGATATGTTGCTTTCTTCTATGAATTTGGTCCAAATATCGAAAATTTGTGACTTTATTTTATTGGGCTCATTTCCTTTGTTCATTAGAGCCATTATTGATACGATATAGTATGGTCTCTTTATTTGTTCTGTTTTAATGCTACAATAAGTAGTACGGAGTATTAATTTAGCTTTAGTATTGGTTTTAATTAGTTGTTTAATGAACGACTCTTCGTTGACTTTAGGTTATTCCAATAGTTTTTCGAGTTGGTTATTTATAGTCTCGATTTATTTGTAATAGATAGACATTGAAGAAAGTTTAAGAGAATTCACATTGTTTGCTTGTTAGCAACAAATCCCGTTTTTATTCAAACGCGTCTTTGAATATTAACTTGTTCAATCTCAATAGGTCTTGAGATTCGTTCACCATTGATGAATTATAGGTCTAATTCATCAAATATCCATTGTTTTGTGTGAGTGAGTGAGTCTTTTTGGTTCGTTTACAAAATCACATAAAACAAATATCGTTACAAAAACCGTTTCCGCTGTAATTCGCATCATAAGTGGTATCAGAGCTTCGGATCTTGATTTTTCTTAAAATCGAGACGGTCCTAAGGCATGTCAAGACCAAGTGATAGGTTGAATCTCCGGTTGCGATTGGAATTCAAAGGTTAAACTCGAGCGAGGTAGGTCGAGGGTTAGTCGGTTTTGATTGTCTCGTTGAAGTTCGGAATTTTGCAAAAAAAAAAAGGAAAAAAATTACTGTTCACGGAGGAAAAAAAACACGAAAAAAAATGTCGGAAATTTTCTCATTCGAAAACACTTACGAGGAAAGCTTGATTTTTGATATGTCGTTACCTCCTTGTTATGACGATTATGGGGATGAGGGAGTGGTTACTTATGAAACCCAAAGTCAAGTAATTTGTTTTTGGGTCGATTGTGTAGCAACTATAGAACCTTTTTATTGTTCAATTGTCTCGATCAACAACGAGATTCTTGAAAAATTAAAAGGAAGGAACGAGGATAGTTTTAGCATGGAGGGTGATTTGAGTGTAAGTACAACCTTGTGGTTAGTACTCGTCTTTCTCATCTTGTGGGCATGGTTTGTTTTTGATCCCGGGGACCAACGACACAAGAATTGGGACAATTCTTTTTGAAGAAAGGGCGGATGATACGATATAGTATGGTCTCTTTATTTGTTCTGTTTTAATGCTACAATAAGTAGTACGGAGTATTAATTTAGCTTTAGTATTGGTTTTAATTAGTTGTTTAATGAACGACTCTTCGTTGACTTTAGGTTATTCCAATAGTTTTTCGAGTTGGTTATTTATAGTCTCGATTTATTTGTAATAGATAGACATTGAAGAAAGTTTAAGAGAATTCACATTGTTTGCTTGTTAGCAACAAATCCCGTTTTTATTCAAACGCGTCTTTGAATATTAACTTGTTCAATCTCAATAGGTCTTGAGATTCGTTCACCATTGATGAATTATAGGTCCAATTCATCAAATATCCATTGTTTTGTGTGGGTGAGTGAGTCTTTTTGGTTCGTTTACAAAATCACATAAAACAAATATCGTTACAAAAACCGTTTCCGCTGTAATTCGCATCAATTATAAGATCCTGTAACATTTGGAATAGAATATTTTTGAAAAATAATAATCACTGATGAAAAATAAAGTAAAAATAAACATCTAATGCCGAGGGAACTTACCAGAACTTACCATGCCAGATAATCCTAAGTTGATTTTGTTTGGACTCTTTTCACCTGATACAACTCTCTTACATTCTGACGTGTTCAGGAGGAAGCACCAGCATTCCACCAGTTTGCTTTCTGTATGATATTTAGGCAATACTGAGATTATATCACCTCTGGTCAGCTGTATTGCCCCTCCATTGAAAATAGCAAGTACCTCACTGTAACATCAGAAACAAGTAATTTTAATATACTTGTACGTACACCAATAACTGTACTACGGATACTACGTTCTGACTTTACCTCATCTTCAAATAATCATCATCCAGGAATGCATAATCGATTGCTTCTTTTTGAAAGTCACACGCTTCTACCATTAGTTTCTTGTTTGAAATCATAAATTCAGACACCATAAAGAATTCTTCTGTCCAAGGGTTCAAATCCAAGTTGCACAATAAAGTTTCATTGTTAATGATATTCCATTTTTGGTCCTCCTCATCTTCTCCCACCTTATCCTTCTCTTCTTTCTCCTGCTCCTCCTCATCTACCTCCTCTTGTTCTTCTTCTTGTTCCTCCTCTTCTTCTTCCTCATCCTCTTCTTCTTCCTCATCCTGCTTTTTGTCTTCTTTCTCCTGATCCTCCTCTTCTACCTCCTCCTGTTCTTCTTCTTGTTCCTCCTTCTCATCCTCAACATCTTCCTCCTGCTTTTTTTCTTCTATGTCCTCCTCAAACTCGTCCTCATCTATCTCCTCATTCTTATCATCATCCTTCTCCTGCTCCATCTCCTCCTCATCTTCTCCCCCCTCATCCTTCTCTTCTTTCTCCTGATCCTCCTCATCTACCTCCTCTTGTTCTTCTTCTTGTTCCTCCTCCTCTTCTACCTCCTCCTGTTCTTCTTCTTGTTCCTCCTTCTCATCCTCAACATCTTCCTCCAGCTTTTTTTCTTCTATGTCCTCCTCAAACTCGTCCTCATCTATCTCCTCATTCTTATCATCATCCTTCTCCTGCTCCATCTTCTCCTCATCTTCTCCCCCCTCATCCTTCTCTTCTTTCTCCTGATCCTCCTCATCTACCTCCTCTTGTTCTTCTTCTTGTTCCTCCTCCTCATCTACCTCCTCCTGTTCTTCTTCTTGTTCCTCCTCCTCATCCTCAACATCTTCCTCCTGATTTTTTTCTTCTATGTCCTCCTCAAACTCGTCCTCATCTATCTCCTCATTCTTATCATCATCCTCCTCATCCTTTTTTTTATCCTTCTCCTGCTCCATGTCCTCCCCATTCTCATCCTCATATATCTCATCTTTCTCCTCCACCAGTTCAAATGAAGGCAAGTCATTTGCCCTCCTCCTCAGGGCTTTAACCTGTCGCAACACATTCTTAGTGTAAGTACGAATCGGTTTTGCCATTGACATTCCTTTAAATTCTTCCAGCTTTTGAATAATCTTGTGATAAAATAGGTTACAATCCTTTTTGATTGTAAGCAGCTTCTGATGTGTGTCCTAATCAAATAAACAAGAAAAAACAATAATTAGATGTCAGATTAAATTATGGTACATACGAATGGCAACATATTAATAATGTAACATCTTAAAGGTATGGAATAAAACTTTAAGAAAAACCTACTTCCTCTTCTTCCTCTTCTTCTTCATTTCCTATTTTCAGCAACATATTAATAATGTAACAATCTTACAGTATTAGTGTTACAGTAACATAAGGGTGTTTAGAAATATTGGAAATATTAATAATGTAACAATCTTACAGTATTAGTGTTACAGTAACATAAGGGCTTACCTGACCTTCCCTCAAGATAAGCGACCCTCGCCTCTTCATTAACACGTTTAGAAAGTTTTTTGTCTGACCACTGTTTGATCAGAGGCAACATGGAAGGTTGGACCTCCCTTTTAGTGTCTGCCCGATGAATATATGCTAGAATAAGCACTAGCGTACATCCACACAAATTCTTTCCTCCTTTCTTCACTGCCTGAATACTTTCCGCCAACTTACGAATGACATACTTTGACCAGTTATATTTTTTAATTTTCTTCACATCTTCTACTGCTTTCAATAGCCTAAAGTCAACTGTGTAGTTGGCTATAGGTGCTAAAAAAGTAGAGAGTGCATACAGGACAAACACCTGTTTGAAAAGCTCCCCAGACTCTTTCGGATGGTCGGAAAACCATTGGGTCACTGTGGTCAGAATGATGTTCCCATTACCAATAATGCCAAACTTCTCTCTCCACTTCTTTTTCAAAATATTTGCCTCTATATCTTTTGTGTTACCAGTAGAGATCAACTTTACATTCTCACCTTTCATAGGAAGCAATAATATGTCGTGGACAACAGCCTTTGTCAGCAAAATTTTGTCGTCACCTTTTATTTTTAAACAGTAGCTTCCATAATCCATAACATTGAAAGCCTCTACTAGTAGGTCTGTCAAACCACCCGGGATGACTTTGACCTTCATCTCAAGTAGGCCGCCAAATCCAATTTCACGGACAGCCTCTTTTTGTTTAGTTGTAAGATCGTTAATCACCTTAACAAGTGAGTTGGCTCTGCACTTGTTTGTTGTGGATTTTTCTGGCCTGCAAATCATCATTACAGTAGTAAGTTTACTGTGACAGTGCTACAATAATAAAGTAACATCCATTCATTTACAAAAAGAAAATACTCAGGGGTTGCATGCATACTTTTTTGAGAATTTTTTTTTCTCTAGCTTTGGCTTTTTTATCTTTACCGCCACGTAATCATCTGACTCTTCCCGTGTTCTTTTCTTTATTGCCTTCTCCGAGACATCTTTCTTTTTCTCTTTCACTGGAGTTGAAGCTGCCTTCTTTTTCTTTGTTGGGGCAACATACATGTCTCCTTGCCAGACACTATTACAGTATCACTACTAAAGTAATGCACTATTACAGTAACAGAGCAAGTACTATTACAGCATCACTATTACAGTAACAGAGCAAGTACAGTAACAAATACGAAAACCTAAACCCTAAACATTAGCAAATCTAATTAATTGTTTCCTAAATTTACATTAATTGCACCAATTAATTACTCATTGCGTGAATTAGAGTAATAATTTATTAAGGTGCTGCCTTTTCTGGTGAACTTGAATTTATTCACTTCAGTTCAAGCCAATTCCTTCAATTGCTAATTAAAAATTAATGTAAATTAGGTGACTGACCCATAAATTGCACTGGATTGATTTTGTTTCGGAAGTGGTAATACTATTACCCTAAAATCACAGTACTTTCCTAAATCGCAGTGATAAACTACTCAAAAATCAAACTAAACCCTAAATATTTTGCGCGAAATCAAAGCAATATGACAAAAAATTAAACTTCATGACTAGATCTGTGATAAATTATGATTAGAGCAAAATGCAAAGATCTGTGATACATACCTCTTCATTGTCAGAGAATAAAGATGAAGATGAAGATCGCCTGAAGTAAATGATCTTTTGATGAAGATGAAGTTTCGCCTGAAGTAAGTTCGTCTGAAGTAAATGATCTTTTTGTTTAGATTTGTGGTAATAAACGGGATTTATGATTAGAGTAGGTAGTGACAATAAATGAGATTTTTTTAAAAATTACTGAAGAATAAGTTGTTGACTCGTACGTGACTAAAGGTCATGGCATTCCATAGGTAATTAAGTAGACTCGGTCTTTAACGGGCAATATTTTGAAATTAATGATCTCCTTATAATTGACTCGTTTCTGTATTAAAGTGGATAAAAAGTATGGAGTTTCAACCCAACCAATGCGTCTCTCTATCTAAATGTGACATATCCTTCGAGTATTTTAAAAGTTCGCCTTTTGTTTCGTTTGGGTGATATTTTAAAAATTATTTAGTAGCAATGTTTTTGAAATTTGTGTTATATCTACAGGTAATTAAGTAGACTCGGTCTTTAACGGGTAATATTTTGAAATTATAGGTTATATGTTAAAGTATGGAGTTCATAATGTTAAAGGAACAGTGTTACAGAAAACAATATAACAGTGTTACAGAAACAATGTTACAGAAACAATTGACATTTACGGAGTAGATTTGAATACTTTCCCATACAGTGTTGAAGTAACAATGTTACTGTGTTGCTGTAACACAATTATATTACTGTAACACTATCACAGCAAAATAATAAGTCAAAAATCAAATATATTCATTGATTCCAGTGATATCAAAACTTCAGTGATGTCAAAACTTCAGTGATGTCAAAGTATCTATATATTTACAGAAACTTCAGTTATGATCAACGTCGAACGACATTATGCAGCAAGGGAACTTCAGTGATGGGTTTCTTACGTTTTTTTTCAACTGGTTCCTCTTCTTCCTCACATGTCTCTTTTGTTTGTTTTCTCTTTTCACGCAAAAGAGGCCATATTTCCTTCTTCTTCACTTCTAAGCGTTTCACACGGTTCAACAACTTAGCCCTCTCCATGTTGATATCTGCAAAGAGTAGACTAGCTGCAATTTGTGAACAACATGCTCTCCGTTCTCTTTTCTTTGCTAAAATTGATGAAAACTCAACTCCCCGGAAGCTGGTCATGTGCATCATCAGGAAACATGCTGACTCTTCATCAAGGGGAGAAGTTGTTTGCCAATCGAACTTAAAGTTGACAATTTCGTAATCCAGCACGTCCGGTGCCCTGGTATCGCCCACTCTCTCCATGTAGTTACACATGTAACCAGTCTGACCACAGAATATTAATACAGTTTGTATAATAACGTTACTGAAAAATGTTACTGCAATATTTTTTTGGCAACATGAAACAAAATATCCTCATCTCATGAGACTTACCAATATATTTGCAGCCTTGTAGGTCACCGAGAACTTCCAATTGGTATGGCTTTGGTTGTCCAATACACTGATCTCATGTTTACAATGTTAACACAGACACAAAAGTAGTGCCTCTGGAGCAAACGAGGTAAAAATATGAGATGTGCATCATTAAGTCTAATGGCGGTGTTGTTGTCTTCAATGAAATCATTCCAAATTTGAAATACATCTGACTTTATTTCTTCAGATTCACTATCCGCTTCCATCATAGCCATTATATGCCCCTGTCAAATACCAACAAATAAATTTATAATGTGTATAACATGAATTTTGTTATGACAAAAGAAAACATTAGCAAGGAAATTACCAAGTCAACTAATCCAAAGAAGAGTTTTGTTGGACTAACTGGACCAACAAAACTTTTGTTGCGCTCAATTTGATTTAGCAGGAAGGACCAACATTGTACCACCATGCTTTTTGTATGATGTTTAGGCAGTATTGAGACTATATCTTCTCTCGTCAAATGCCTATTTAGCTTGCCTTCAAACATTACTAGGATCTCACTGTAATATGAAATTAAAGAATGTCACAGTAATAGGAAGGACCAACATTGTACCACCATGATTTTTGTATGATGTTTAGGCAGTATTGAGACTATATCTTCTCTCGTCAAATGCCTATTTAGCTTGCCTTCAAACATTACTAGGATCTCATTGTAATATGAAATTAAAGAATGTCACAGTAATAAGAAATTACAGTAGCAGTGTCACAGTAATAATGTCACGGTAATAATGTCACAGTAGCAGTGTCACAGTAGCAGTGTCACAGTAATAATGTCACAGTAATAGTAGCAGTGTCACAGTAATAATGTCACAGTAATAATGTCACAGTAATAAGGAATTACAGTAGCAGTGTCACAGTAATAATGTCAAAGTAATAATGTCACAGTAATATGAAATCAAAGAATGTCACAGTAATATGGAGTTACAGTAATAATGTCACAGTAGCAATAAGGAATTACAGTAGCACTGTCACAGTAATAATGTCACAGTAGCAAATGCCTATTTAGCTTGCCTTCAAAGATTACTAGGATCTCACTGTAATATGAAATTAAAGAATGTCACAGTAATAAAGAATTACAGTAGCAGTGTCACAGTAATAATGTCACAGTAGTAGTGTCACAGTAATAATGTCACAGTAATAGTAGCAGTGTCACAGTAATAATGTCACAGTAATAAGGAATTACAGTAGCAGTGTCACAGTAATAAGGAATTACAGTAGCAGTGTCACAGTAATAATGTCACAGTAATATGAAATCAAAGAATGTCACAGTAATATGGAGTTACAATAATAATGTCACAGTAGCAATAAGGAATTACAGTTGCACTGTCACAGTAATAATGTCACAGTAGCAAATGCCTATTTAGCTTGCTTTCAAACATTACTAGGATCTCACTGTAATATGAAATTAAAGAATGTCACAGTAATAAGGAATTACAGTAGCAGTGTCACAGTAATAATGTCACAGTAGCAGTGTCACAGTAATAATGTCACAGTAATAATGTCACAGTAGCAGTGCCACAGTAATAATGTCACAGTAATAATGTCACAGTAATATGAAATCAAAGAATGTCACAGTAATATGGAATTACAGTAATAATGTCACAGTAGCAATAAGGAATTACAGTAGCACTGTCACAGTAAGAATGTCACAGTAATAAGGAATTACAGTAGCACTGTCACAGTAATAATGTCACAGTAGCAGTGTCACAGTAATAATGTCACAGTAGCAGTGTCATAGTAATAATAAGGAATTACAGTAGCACTGTCACAGTAATAATTTGAAATCAAAGAATGTCACAGTAACAGTGTAACAGTAATAATGTCACAGTAGCAGTGTCACAGTAATATGAAATCAATGAGGAATTACAGTAGCAGTGTTATAGTAGCAGTGTTATAGTAACATAAATATCTTACCTTGGCTCAAGATAATCATGGAGGAAAGCATAATCCAGGACATTTCTTTCCCGATTAGGTCTAGTTGAATGTAGTTCCATATTGGATTTCATAAAATCAGATATTAAAAACACATTCTTGTCGCAAGGACCAAGTTTTAATGTACACACCAAGTTCTTCACTTTTTTCTTTTGAATTGTTTTAGATTTCACCTCAATCTTATAAAAAGCTCTGTTCTTTGTAAGATGAGGATCTCCTGCAACTCATCCCGGTTGATCTTTTTCAGGCTTTCCAAAAAGTCCGGTCTTGAATCATTAAGGTCACTCAACACAAGTATCGCACATATTTCAGCACGGGAAATTATTCTTTGTTGGGGATCTTTCAGACCAACACAATCAAATACCTCACCCATGTAGAAGGTGAGGTGGAAAATCAAAAAACACCCGCAATCTAAATTGGTAGAATTGTTTTGTCATCCAAACTTGACGTTATGAAGTTGAAAATGTTCCACTTCATTGCCTTTTTTAATGCCTTTTTCTACCATAAACTTTCCCATCAATTTTGGAAATAATGTTAAAGGAACAATGTTACAGTAACAGTGTAACAGAAACAATATGACAAGTGACACAGTAACAGTAACAGTAACACTGTAACGCAAATATCTTACTGTGACTGTGTCATAGTAATAATGTCACGGTAATAATGTTCCACTTTAATAGTGTAACGGTAACAGTGTTATAGTAACAGTGTTACAGTAACAGTGTTACAATAACAGTGTTACAGTAACAGTGTTACTGTGGCACTATTACAGTAACACAAATATCTTTGCCACAGCAGCATTATTACTATGTCACAGTAATAATGTCACAGTAATAATGTCACAGCAACAGAGAACTATTACAGAAACAATATAACAGTAACAGTATAACAGCTATCTTTGCCACAGTGTAACAGCTATCTTCGCCACAGTGTAACAGTAACGGTGACAGGAACAAAGATACTCACAGCTATCTTTGCCATCTTCGTTTTTCTCGATTTGACGTAGTAAGTATTGTTATCAAGATATTCAATCCTCCTCGAAATGAAATTTATGCAAGCACAAAAGAAGTATTCTTCGTGAATCAGAGGAATAAATACCTACAATCACATGAGCTTTTTCAACAATCACCTATATAACATTTCCTTTTTCAAAAGACCAAATATGTAAAAGAACAAATGTTACCATGTCACGGTCATAATTCAGGTCATGCTTGTTATCATCGCTCCGATTTTTATAGCCTTCAATAACCTCGGCTTCAAGATTTGGCAAAGCATCAGGTTTCGTCGACGGCGCAACTATAGAGGCTAAGGGAGTCTAAAAAAAGTAAATGAACAAATAATAGTTAGTGTAACACTGTCACAGTATTAGTGTCACAGTGTGACAGTGTGATTATTTTTAGAACTTATCTACAAACATACCACAGAATTCAGGCCCAAGAATACTCTCGAAGGTTTATTCCTTGCAAGATTTTGGTGGGTGAGCTCATTAAGCATGATTAACCAACAATCAATCACTGGGAGAATTATTAGTTTATCAGGAACCAATGATACTATATCTTCCCGTGATATGAAGCGATTAATGCCGAAAGTTGCAATCCTTTCTCTGTTTGACAAAAAAATAGTATCAGTGTCTCAGTATTAATCTTTCATGCTAAAACTAAAATAAACAGAGAACTTACACATGTCTAAGGTCTGCATAATCATCAAGAAAACAATAATCAATTGTTTCTTTCCTTAGAGGCAGAATGGGATCCATTAACCTTTCATGCTTTAACATGGTATTGGACAATAGGGTTACATGAGATGATGGTTGGCTACAGTCCAATGAGCAACCGTAGTGATGATCTATCACCTTGTTTGGTTCGGAATGTAACAAATAATCCACTTTAATAGTGGCACCATCATCACCATCATGCACAATATAATCAACAGGTCTATCATCTTGAATAGCCTGGACAGTGGATTCGCCACCGCTAAATTTATCTTCACTTATCACGTTGTTTAGTTCAGAATCATCATCCACTATATAATCATCATCATCATCACAATCATCCACAATATAATCATCACTATCATCATCCACAATTTCAGCATCATCGCCACCCTCATTGTCAACAGGCCTATCGTCTTGAATAGCCTGGTCAGTGTATTCGCCGCCCCTAAATTTATCTTCATCTGTCTCATGAGTAAGTGACAAAAATTAAATATGGAGTTGTTGAATGGTCAATGTTTGAGTGACTAACTGTTACAGTAACAGTACCATAGTTACATACGTTGATACAGTTACTGTAACATGAACACAGTAATAGTAGAACTGTATTACCTTGGGGAGTTGCTTGGAGAGTTGCTTGGGAACTGTATTTGTCGGAAAAGACCTCCTCAAAAACGACAACTGCACCCTCTTTGTCAACAGGTCTATCGTCTTGAATAGACTGGACAGTGGATTCACCACCCCTAAATTTATCTTCATCTGTCTCATGAGTAAGTGACTAAAATTATGAGCAAGTGACTAAAATTAAATATGGAGTTGTTGAATGGTCAATGTTTGAGTGACTAACTGTTACAGTAACCGTACCATAGTTACATACGTTGATACAGTTACTGTAACATGAACACAGTAATAGTAGAACTGTATTACCTTGGGGAGTTGCTTGGGAAGTTGCTTGGAGAGTTGCTTGGGGAGTTGCTTGGGAAATGTATTTGTCGGAAAAGACCTCCTCATAAAGGACAATTGCACCCTCATTATGATCCACCTCTTCATCTATGTCACCAGAAGTTGAATGATGAAAGTCTGTGTGATTAACTGTAACAGTAACTGTACCACGGTTACAGTAACTGTACCACGGTTACAGTACCACGGTTTACAGTAATACTGTATTACCTTGGGCAGTTGATTCTTTTTCATCAACCTTCTCTTCTTCACCAGACTCCTCTATCTCATCTCCACCCTTCTCTTCGTCGTCTGTGTCATTAGTGGTTGATTTTTCAAAGAATGGAAGGCGGTTTGCTCTCATCTTCAAGGCTTTAGCCATTTGCAGCACATTTTCTGTATAAGTACGAAATATAGGCTTCAAATGTTTTTCTTCTTTATCTTCTGTTACAAAGTCTTCCAATCGTCGAAGAATCTTGTTGTATACAATGTTGCAGTCCTTTTTGATTGCCAGGAGCAACAGATGAGTATCCTAAGCAAAAAAACAATCAGATAACCTTCTTTTTAATCCTTATGTGGTAAGAATGGTAGATAATTAAATTGAAGAAAAACCCTCACATTAAGAGCCTTTTCATCCTCATCTTCATGACCTTCTATTTCATCCTCATTTTCTTCACCTTGTTTTTCATCATCATCTTCATCACCTGGTCTTTCATCATCTACAAAGTAACATCAACATGAGATTAACAGTAGCACTGTTACAGTAATACAAATATCTTACTATGACAGTGTCACAGTAATAATGTCATTCAATCTAAGGAGGAATTATAATGTCACTACAAAGTAACATCAACATGAGATTAACACTGTGACAATGTTACAGTAATAATGTCACAGTAGTAAGGTCACAGTAATATGAATTTAAAGAGTTATAAATTCATTATTACCATCATTTATGGGGTAGGCTGTCTTTGACCCTCCCCCAAGATAACCGATCAATGCTTCTTCATTAACTCGTTCCGACAGTTTTTTGTTGGACCAGTGTTTGATCAGAGGCAAGTCGGAAGGTTAGACCTCCCCATTAAACTTATTCGATGTATATAGGCTAGGATAAGCACTAGCGTACATCCAAACAAATTCTTTCCTCCTTTCTTCAATGACTGAATACCTTCAGCCATCTTATGAATGACATACTTTGCCCAATTGTAACTTCTTATCTTCTCCACATCTTCTATTGCTTTTAACAACTTGAAATCAATCGAGTAGTTTGCAGTAGGGGCTAAGAAACTAGATAGAGCATAAAGGGCAAACATCTGTTTGAATTCATCACCACACACATTCTTATTATCATCAAACCATGTTGAAATGGAACCCATTTTGATGTTTTCGGCACTAGACACTTTAAACTTACTCCTCCATTTCCTTTCAGAATCTTACCTTCATTTATCTTTGAATGACCTGTGGAGATAAGCTCAACATCATCACCTTCCATAGGAAGTAGAAAGGCTTTATACACATCAAGATGTGACAATAAGAAATCATTTTCTTCAGAAACTTTGAGGTGATAGCTTCCATCATCTTTTACTTTGAAAGCCTCAATCAGTAGTTTGTTTAATCCTCTGGGAATAATGGTTACTTTCATTTCGAGTAACCCCCCAAAACCAATCTCCCGAACTGCCCTACATTGCTCACTTGATAGTGCGTTAATCACTTGAACAAGTGATTGAGATCGGCACCTGTTCGTGTAATTATCTGGCCTGCGAATCACGTTACAGTAATAAGCTTAAGGATAATGTTACTGTAATAAGGTCGTCTACGAATCACATTACAGTAATAAGCTTACTGTGACAATGTTACTGTAATAAGGATAATATAATAAGGATAATATAATAAGAAATCAGTCAAGGGCTGCATACATTTTTGAGACATTTTCTGATGCCTGACATTTCTTCTCAGGGACAACAACCGTTTGATTTTTCGCTTTCTTTGTTGTTGGCTTGTCCGAAACTTCATAATCCTCATCATCATTAATCACACTGTTATTGTAAAGGCATGTTGTTAATTTAAAAGTTACAGTAACACTTTCACAGTAATATTCATCTTGTTACACAATACAGTAGTACTTACTAAGAAAATAACCAAGTGTTTCTACTAACATTCATCAATTTCAAAATCAGTACAGAATTTACAGGCTGTACAAGTTGATAGTATTTACAGTGACAGTGTATGCATCCTGTTACTGTGATATTCTTACTTTTTGGAGATAAAATTCTCTTGGGTTTTCGCCTTCTTAATTGCTTGCAACATTGTTTGCATAGTAATAATGTCACATTTCTCTTGTTTTTTCGCCTTCTTCTTTGGTGCTTTGCATAGTATTGATTTCCTAAAAATGAAAAGTTACAGTAATTGTGTGTCAATAAAGAAAATAAAACAGAGTAGCAATGGCATGAATACAACAGTAGGTGAACAATAAACATTACTGTAACTGTATCACAGGTACTGTGATAACTATTTTTTGCTACTACTTTCTTTCTGCTGATAACCGTGGTAGTTAACAATATAATTGTTACAGTAACAACGCCAAGAATCAACAACAAGAGCAAAAAAAATGCAAATCAACAGCAAGAATTATACATGAATCAAAGCAAAAAGCGAACATTAGTTCGATCGAACCTAATTTGTTTGCCTGAAAATAAAGAATTAAACCTAATTTTTTGGGAGCGAACACATAAATACGAACAACGCAGAAAATAACAAAATCAATCGCTAAATATCTTCATATCATCCAAAATGAACAATAACAAGAACAACATCACTCAATAGCAAGAACAAAACGTGTTAGTTAACAAGCAATTGTTACAGTAACAACGCCAAAAATCAACAACAGTAAGAGCAAAAAAAATGCAAATCAACAGCAAGAATTATACATGAATCAAAATGAAACTCGAATAATAATGCTTGAAAATAAAGATTGAACAAATCAACAAACATTAATCACAGCAAATTAATTTTTTCATAAAAAATCAAATTGTTTATACCTCTTCATGATAACGTGTTTGAAGTAGAACTTTGTCCTTGATTTTGCTTTTAATTTTCGCAAGAAATCTTGATTGTCGTAGAAAATCGCGCTTGACTATGGATTGATTTTCAAAGGATTTTCGTAGAAATATTGAATGAGGTTATGAGGGTAGTGGAGAAGTTTACGGGTCTGGCGCGCGTTTTTTTTTCCTTCATCCGTGAAGTATTAAGGTGACGTGGCTGCTTGACAATCGCTGGATCTAACCGATCCGACGGCTCTAAATTACGGGACGGACTCATTTAAAGATGAGGACTCACCGGATCCTCACTCTATATATATATATATATATATATATATGAATGGACAAGATGCATCCTAATATTTGCATTAAAAAAAAGAAAAAATGGAGATACTGCTTCCTAAAATAACTCCCATAATTTTAGAAAACAATAACATCACATTCATTCACTCATTCATTCACATTCACGTTCATCAAAACCCAAAAAAAAAAAATACTTCCAATATCACGTTCATTCATTCAAATTTGTGCTCGAAATCCCGTTTCTATGAATTCAATGATCGCGATATCTTCATCAACTGTTGATAATCAGTTCATCGACTATAACAATGGTGAGTTTCGTTATTGCTTTCGTGTTTTGCGTCAATTTTTATTCATCATCTTGATTAATTTGCGCCAATTTGCTTTCATGTTTTTCGTTGATTTTCATGTCGATATTGCTTTCATGGTCATTTCATTCATCATAGATTCATATCTGGTTCATTGCTCTCTTATTAATATAAATTCCAAATTTTTATTATATTTGTTATAATGTAGAATTTTATTCATTTGATTATTCATAGATTCATATCAATGGTCCATTACTCTCTTGTTATTGTTTTGTTTATTCTTTAGGTTTTTCTTAAGCTTCACTGATACTTACTATTGTTTTGTTTTCTATTGAAGCAAACACGGCGTTAAAGTAACACACCTTCTGAGTTACAGTAACACCTAATTTTAATTAGAGTAACACAAAAAGGTCTAAGCATTATATAAATTTTACGCACGAACAAATATATGGAGTTATTGTAATGCACATACTGTGTTACTTTAATATACACAATATGTTATTTTAATGACTAACCCTGTTATTTTAATGCACATAATGTTAACTGAATCTCGTGTTACTTTAACGCACTTCATCTGTTACTGTAATGCATTGGAGTTACAAAAAGGATTTAGAATACCGCCATATAAAAAAATAAAAAAATAAAAAAGAAAGATATTGCTTCCTATAATTATGGGACGTGATTGACTTCAAAATAGGAAACAATATCAAAGAATATCGCCCTCATTCAAAGAAATATATTGTGTCATACTCTCATTTCTGATCATTATATGAATTTTTTGCACTAACCTATACCTGGTGTTATTTTAATGAACATTATATGTTACTTTAATTCACACTATCTGTTACTTTAATGTCTGACCTCTGTTACTTTATACATGGTGTATAAGCATCCTCTGTTAATTGAATCCAGTGTTACTTCAATGCACTTCATCTGTTACTTTAATTCTTGTCATCTGTTACTTTAATCCATATTTCAAGTTCTGATTGTTTCTTTTTCGCCACGTTTATTGGCACTGTTATTATTTTGGGTAGACGCAAAAGCACATGAATGATGTAGGGATGTGGGTGAGAGTTTCCTCCATAAATAGGGCAGATCTTCAAGGACGTGGATGAGTCAATAAACTTATATAAAATCTACGCATTGGCTTGTGGATTCGATGTGAGGAGGTACACAACGAAAAGATGGCGCGGTGGTTAGATTAAATCAAAGCTTCTGACGATGATGAAGATGAAGAAGAGGACGAGGAGGATGAAGAAGCAGAATTCTAAGTAGGATAGTATATTGTTAGAGTAACATACATTATTCGTTAGAGTAACATATTTAATGAGTTAAAGTAACACAGATTATGAGTAACCACATATGTAATGAAGTTGATTCAGTTGGAACTCCTGTACCACTTCATTGATGTAAAATGAGTTAGAATAACACACATTATGCGTTAGAATAACACACATCATTCGTTAGAGTAACATACATAATGAGTTACAGTAACACAATTTATGAGTATAATTTGATTACCAATATCAAGTTCTTAGAGTAACAGGTGTGAAAATTTGGAATTATAATGAAGTTTTATAATTTTTGGTTTTGGAGTATCCTTAATAGAAACATACATTTTGCAACGTACTGTTTTTGTAAGACACTATTATGTAACGTAACAGATTTTATGAGTTAAAGTAACACAATTCATGAATTAGAGTAACACATTGTATGAGTTAGAGTAACATGGCATTAGCGAAATGATGATTTTTTTTGTGAAAATGAAGATGAAACGACGCACTTGTTGTGTGATAGAAAGATGCAGTTAAAAATTTGATGGGAGACACAAGATTTGCATTAAGATAATTGAGGAGAGAAAAAAAACAAAATATTTACCAAGATTTAGTTAGTTATTTTCTTAATTGACAAAACAATCTTAACCATTAATCTATCACTAATTTAAGGGTTGAGATGAGGACTCACGGACTCAATTATGATAAGTGGACTCACTTGATCCTTCCTCTATGTATATATATGTATATGTGCATATATATATATATATATATATATATATATATATATATATTGTAGAGAAGATTTTTGTATAATTAATACAGAGTAATAAATACCTGCATGGTTAACGATGTTGCACAACTTTCATTGTTGCATCTCTTCTTTTTTTCAATATTCCTTTAAGACACTCATATTTTATCTTCCCTTTCAAGTACAGAGAGAAAGGGAAGAACATTTCACATGTCATCAATTTTACTGTTATTTCACATGTCCCAAAATTCTACTCTTATTTATATGATTTTATTATCTGATTTGATTTTATTATCTGATTTGATTTTATTGGACTGTTTTGTCTTTAATTAGCTAATTAGTTGACTTTCAACTTAGTTAATGTATATACTGATAATATTTCTCGGACTTTTGTTACTGTGCATTGATGTTTCTATTTGTAGGTACGGACTCAAGAAAGACGGGACAAAGTTAGTCGAAACGGGTCAAACAACAAAAGATTCATTTTAAGTACTTCACGATAATCAAACGATATTCAAGACGGGTCTTTGAGTTATACGCGTATCATATATATGCTTAATAAAATTAAATGTTAGTCTTTGAGTTATACATTTATTATAAGACTGTCCCATATAATGGTTTTCGTGTTTGACTAATTATGCATTTGTCGTAAGGGATTTATTTATATAATATTTGTAAATATCTTTGTAAATATATAATCTTTTATGCATTTGTGCATAAAAAATGTAAATTGATTTAAAAAAATAATGGCCCTTAAATGCACTTGCAGTCCCCAATGAATAATTTGCATTGATTAGGTTTGTATAATTTGTAGTCTCAAATGCAATTAAAACGATTCTTCATTAGGGTGTGGATGTGTGGCTAAGAAATGAAGGAGAAAAATAGAGAAATGAATGGGTAAATATGAGGCACCTCAACAGAAAAAGAAAAGAGAGAACATAAGTCAGACTCGGGGAGAGTACATTTCTTGGAACCGAGTGAAAATTTAAATTCCCTATTTACTCCTTATAACTCATTGGGAATTGGAGCATTAGTATGTCAAATATGAATTAATGAAGGCATAAGATTTCAGTATAATTAGTACGAAAATACATGCATGAGTAACATTTCACTATAATCTAACGAAAACCGAAAGATTCATTTTAATTATTTCACTATAATCAAACGATATTCCATAAAAACATGTCAAACGATATAGTTAACTATTTTACTATTTCAATTTTGAATAAATGGGTAGATTTAATTGTACTTTATAGAATTAGTAAAGTATGAAATAAAGAATATATTGTCTTATTCTAACAACAAAATTATCCTTTAAGACGATTATGTTCTTCGATCTTTCGTACACCTATTAACCCACATATTGATGGTCACATTCTTTCGCGTAATTTAAAACCAATCTTACCTTATTGATATTTGTAAATATCAATAAAAATGAACAACCCGTGAAATTTTTCACGGGGGAAAGATTGGGGTGTAGTTGGTGAACCCAAACAATTCAAAATCGTGACTACATCGTTGAAAACCTATACGGACACACGAAATAATAATATATTCGATCGAAATTAGAAAATATGTGAACGAGGATAAAATTGTGTTGAAACCAAATTAGTAGATCTAAGCTCATTTGGTGTTATCTGTTAATGTTTGGGATGAGGTTTGATCATTGATCTATGCATTTTTTTTAGGATACAGTACGTATTAACATCGCCCCTCACGTTTATATACCGACCTCTTCATTTAATGACTCAGTACATGTTACTTTCAACCGTGAAAATAAAGTGGAAGATCAAAGCATCCCAAAGAGAGTATATGAAATTGACAAACTTACCATTTTTAGTTATTATATACTCTATACAATCTCTCATATAATATAAATTCTTTATCGATAGACAATTGACTACTTAAACAACCACTTCAACGTGCCACACGTTTTTCGTATTTTCATCCCCCTATAAACCCATAAACTAACTTTTATTTAGTCTCTTAACGAATAATTTAAAATAAGTCTATACTTCACTCTACTCTCTGTATAAATATGAGTGAGCAACCCGTGAAATTTTTCACGGGTAACACACTAGTGGGGTATTAATTGATTTAGGATTTTAATTTTTTTTTAAAACCGTTGAATGGCATAATAAGGGTCAAAATCGTGCCCCAGCTAGGCCGAACTGGGTGTGGGCCCGCCGTTCCATGACACGACCCGGATTGCCTCCTCTAGTACTAAGAGCCATGTCAACAAATCCAGATGAACATGAAGATTGAAGATGTCTGTATCTAATCTAAATTTCAACAAGTCTGTACGTACCGTGCCTCACATGCTACATGCATAGTCAGTTGGAAGGCATGGCAACCCCATTTACAACAGCAACAAACCTACACTCTGAAACTCCATTCCACTAGTATGTTGAATGTTGAAATAATGCATGTATACCAACAGCATACCAACCCTGCCACAAGTAAGTGTAAACACATACAAATTCTGCCCAAACTCATCTCATGCTAACAATAGTGTCCCAACAAACTTTGCTATTACCAGCCTATAAGTTCTCTAAAGTAGCCTGGCCTTTCATCAATACCTACCTGTAAACTGCATGCAACCATATCATGTTGAAATCTACCCTTTTCCTTACAATTTGTTTCACAATATTTCTTCAATCAAAATCCCATGTTCGCCTCCTCATCAACTCTAACTTGAAGGTATGTAGGTAGTAGCTATATAAATACAAATACTTCGTTCTAGGCGATCATTTATGTTTGTTTTACACCATAGTTTAATTAGAATGAATAACAATGAGTCAAGGATTTCTTACCCGCCCCGGCCCACCTTGGTTTAATGTAACAGGGTGCCTATGCCATGGATTATACTAGTATGGATCCGAACCCAAAGCTGCTGGTCTTCAGTTCAGTGTCGATTCCACAAAAGCTGGTCCATGGTCATAGTGGCAAGAAGCGGCGGCATCGCCATCGCCATCGCCATCATCACAGTCATAAAGACAAGGCTGCTTTTGATCAATTTAAGGCTGCAGCCCCGACTTCCTACAAGCGGCACCATCACTATCACCACAAAAGCACACTGCATCAGCATCATGCCACAATCCCTGAGGATGCTTTTCAATATTCGTCCCAATATAACGCAGAGCCGCCAGCTCCAGCTCCAGCTCCTTCCAAGCATCACCACAACCACCATCACCATAATCGTAGACACCGTCGTAAGAGGCTTGGCAAGCATGCCTCATCCTTTGTGCAGGCTCCTCGATTTCCATATCAGTATCCAGCGGATGCTCCGGATCAGCATCACCACCGCCACCATCATCATCATCACCGCCATCATGGGTGGCATCACCGTCGACGCCACCGTTCTCAAGCATCAAAACAAATGGAATCTCCTCCATTTCTTTCTAAAATATTCTCGGTATTCTGGTAATGAATTCATGACAGACGATACAACAACTACGTTAACGAGCATGAATAAAAATAGGACACTTGTATCAGGCACCAAAATGAAAGCATGTATACTGATATAAACTTTAACCATACTATATAGAGTACTAATCGCACCCTGAAACTTTAACCAGCAAACCCATGACACAGAATCGCCTAACTCCTGCTTCAGACAAATTAAACATTCCAGTCTTAAAGCTAATGATCCTGCAATTTATCCCAGCGGATCAAACACGGATAGAAACGGAGATAAAACTTTAGTCTTTGGTGTATATATTGATTTCGCAAACACGGGAATGGTGAGATAGATATATCCTGCAGAATTTAGTCTGAACATCCCTTATCTGAAATTAAATTACGGAGTGTGGAGATAATAAACGAAGATTAAGCGTAGCTGAATTGAAGAACAATTACGTTGAAAAATCGGACCAGAGCCTAAATCTGGCGCCTCAGCCAAACTGTCTTCTGTGTTATACATAGTCTCACTTTTATTTATTTAATGTTTGTTACTCCGTAATGCCGTAATGGTAACGGTATGCGTCCGTCACAACAACAATTGTTGAGTGATTGTGAGACAGAATTTAGAAAGGATTGTAGGAGAAAGGGGACTCACATTTATAGTCGAAATTATAGAGGAATCTTGAAGAATGAAGAGTGAGAATGGGGAAGTTTAGACTTAATTACTGATTACGGGTAATCCAAAAGAAAATTTAGTCAGTCATGTTTATTGCTAATTAAACATCAATATGGGAAGGAGATATATACAGCTAGTATATTGGTTTGACTCGGCCCTGATGAAGAGGATGCCTTCATTTTCCGCTCTTTAAGAATTTTCAAGGCTTCTGCTTGAAAAGGAGAGTCGACTCTTATGCACATACAGACTGACATACAGTACTTTGGAAGCATAGACGAAGACGGAGCCCAAAGAGTGATAAGTAATCCATATCCATCCCACGCACGCAGCCCACGTACCGTTGATTTTTGATAACTTTCCCAGGCAGCATCAATCCTAATGGGATAGCACGCACCGACTACATACATACATGTTTATGTTAATGTGTTTCCTATGACAAACACAAAGATTATTTCTCATGCTTTCAATTTGCACAGTGGTCTGGGATGTCTTGTATGTACCTGCTGATTTCCTAGGGGGGGGTGTGTGTGTGTGTCTGTGTCACATTGGTTGTTCCAAGCAAATACGTACAGTTTAAAAAGAAGGTGTGAGTTGGTTTGCTGCGTGTTTAAAATAGCAAGTACAGTACATACTAAGATATATGCATGATCACATATACTCATATATATAGCAGGCTACAATGTATACATGACATTGAATCATATATAGTCCATAGATGATTAGAGGCTTACAAAAAGGGAAATCGATCAAGAAATTAAACTCTAGCAATTTCAACGGATTTTTGTAAAGCAGCAAGAAGGCTCTTCATAATTCTGGGCTCACCAGGAGGCACCTTGTTTCGCAGTACACCCTTTCTGGTTGCTATAAACTTGGGACCCTCTGATGCGCTGCTTCCTGGAATTACTAAGCAGTTTATGTACACTGATACTTGGCTCTTCCCATCGTCGATCTCTGCAAATCCGATGTTCACTCCTCCTTCAATCTTGTCCACCTTCAGCGGAACCGGCAGTGGCAGCTGAGCTCCTTGGCACAAACTATTTGCCCACTGTATGTTCCATTTCCACCAATACTAGTACTCAATTTCCAACCAGGCCATCTTACAGTATAATTATGATATCTCGTTCATTTTATATTCATCGTGAAGAGTATTTTAATCAATGAAAGAGGCACGGGGAATAATAAAGATAGATATACTATACCTGAAAGAGGAGAGTTTCGAATCGAGGGAGATCGGTGTCAAGAGGCAATTTCATTGTACCGAGGGACACACCCTCGTCATCATTATCATTATTAGTAGAAATGGCACCGGAAGATGACCTGACTGCAACTTTGGGATGGCGGCGACTGCAAGATGATAGGCTTAATTGATCAACTGGGATAGTGTTGGTAAATGCAAGTGTCTCAGAAATGGAGTGATGGGCTGAAATGAGCTTTTTATTGGTGTACAAATGTTGGGGTTTCATGAATAACTGCCCACCAGTAGCTGAAGCCATGGCCTTCTGTTCTGTACGTGAAAGATAAGGATATTATGGGGTGGGAATTTTGTTTTAGTGGCCTGGGTGGAGACATAGTAATTGTATTTGTAGGTATAATCTGTGTGATGTCCAGATGCTGAATTGACTCATGCGATGCCACACGACCCAAAGTATTCGTAACTACGTTTAAAACTCCAACCAAATGCTTTTGGGTAACGAGTTAAATATTGATCATTATACTCCATATAAAGTATGACAAAAAGTAAAAATACACAAATTAATGGAGAAAAATATTTTATCATGTTCTATCTAATTGAGTAATTAATACTATGTAGTCTATACTTAACTTGTTATACATTATGATGGATATCTCCGTAACAATGGACACTAATTGTTAAAACCCGGTCATCTACGCATGGATTAATCTATTCGATTATCAAAATTGAAAATAATAGACGGAATCATGTCATTACCTCATTACTTTTTGGGTGGAAATTTCTATGTAATATCCTCATGTTTTTCGAATTTGTACAAGGTAACCTTATTTTTTTTTAAAGAATAAATCACTAATATCCCCTTTTATGTTCAGAATTTTACAAATTATCCCCCAAAAGATTTTTTAAAAATATTACCCCCTTAAAGTTTTACAAAAATTAGAATTTACCCCCGGCTCCTTCTCTCCTCTTTCCAGCGACTTATGCATGTTTTCTTCCAGATTTGTCTCTCCTCTTAGTAACACACTCTCTCCTCACTTTACCTCACTTTACCTCCCTCAAACACACTGATCCCTCTCAAAACCCCCAAATTTCCCCAAAATCAAGAACCCTAACCCTAATCGGCAAAATCGACAAGAAATAGAAGACGACGAACCATTCGCAATCAATCGACCCAATTCGTAAGGTAATTTCTCTTCTTTCCTCCTGCTATTTTCAATCTCTCTTCGCAATTAGGGTTTCTTTTCTAACAAATCTCAAATTTCTTGGTTCATTAAAAACCATTCCCAATTTCTGGGTTTACATTTAGGGTTTACGGTTGTTGTTTTCAATGGTAGCGATTCGAATTTATGGGTTCATTAAAACCATTCCCAATTTCTAGGTTTATATTTAGGGTTTATGGTTGTTGTTTTCAATGGTAGTGAATCAAATTTTGGTGTATGTAAATGTCATTGTTTCTGGGTTGTGTTCGTTATGTCATTGTTTCTGGGTTCTTCGAGATAGTGACTTCTGTTAATTGCAGCCATGTCCATCCAAAGCGAGGTGCAGTCATCAGCTGGAAGCGAGAGATGTCTCTGTGGCAATGAAGTTGCGATAGTCACTTCTTGGACACATACGAATCCCGGTCGACGCTTCAAGTGTTGCAAAGAGTATAACAGGATGCTTGATACTCGTGGTTGTACGTACTTCAAATGGGTTGACAAATGTCAAATTGATTGGCAAAGAGATGTAATTAGGCAATTGAAGATGGATAAGGAGTTTATGGAATTGTAGAAGTCCGTTCTGGAAGTCACGAGGGACACTTTCTCGAACGGTATTCGATTAACTGATATGAGGAATGATGACCTCAAGGCAATGTTGAGGTCAGCAGCTAAGAGGGATGCTATTTTGAAGAAGGTTGTCATTCTGTTGTCGGTGGTTTATGCGATGCTTGTACTCGGTATCGTGTTTGCTTAGTGAAGTGACTATGTAGTAATGTAGCCTAATGTATTGTAATGTATGTTATACTAATGACCTGAATTTGCGGATTGTATGTAAGCTCTATATAATAAAGCCATTTTGCAAGATAATGAAATGAGGATTTTATTAGAAAATTTAGCAATCATCATTATGGTAGTTCGTACATTCCAACCAGCATTTATCCTGTTGTCCCGTCTTGGTGTACAACGGCCTTACTATACTGTCTATTGCGGCGCATACATCGACTGAGTCGTTTGCAGCTTCCATCTCCGCTACACGTTGGTACATGTATGGTGCGGGTCTGTAAGTAGCATACCTATCAAACATGGCTCTGTCGGCATGTGTAGCCACCCATGCATATGTGACGGCTTCCCATATCGGATCGGTCGTTTAGCGAAGGATGGGGGGTCAAACAGTATTTGTAGACTCGTAATAACACAAAAACTACTAGAGTAATCGTGGTAAGTCGAGGTCGGTCCACAGGGGAATGGAACGTAGTATCGAGTTAAAAGCGGCGTGTTTGGAATCTAGAAGGGGTGGTTTCTAAGGGTCGAGTCTACACTTGAGGAATAACGATGGAGGTAGCTAGAAGTAATCAATCTAGGAAAAGGTGTTAGGGGGAAGTCGGGATTCGGACAATGGAGTCTAAGAAGGTCGGAATCGGGTTTTTGTCACAACATTGATAAAGGGAGAATGCCACATTTCAGTTTCTCCACCCAACTCACCTAAAAACCCGTTTTCGCGGTGAAGAAGGGTAAGTCTCAAATTTACGGTAATTTCTACCCCGAGTTTTCTCATATTGATATAAATGAGTCAAGGTCGGTCTAGTTGGCCGAACTAAAACAACAATGACACAATAACCATAAACAAGATAAACCAACAAGCAAGCAACCCACCAACATCCCTTGATTCAAATAATCCAAGTCCTCATCCCTAAACTCCCCAACAAGAAATCTACTCACTAATCATGATGGAAGACAACAAAACATTAATAAGGGAGAGATTAACTAAAGCATGCATAATAACTAGATCTAGAGTAAATAAGTAAACTATGATCTAACAAAATAAACTAGAGAATAATCTAGAACAACATAAATGAAATCTAGAGATTAGGGAGTGGAAGAGAAATGTACCAACTATGAAGATCTACAATAAATAAGAAGATTCCATAAATAAAGATTGAATCTTTGATGAAGAAAATGAAGAACTTGTCACTGATCCTTCCATAATCCCCACAAACTTTCAAATAAAACTTGGAATAATCTTCTACAAACTTGAAATCGAGAGAATTGTTGATGAGAAACTAAGAAGATCTACTACTAAATTACTATGTAAACTACTAGAATTATGGAGGATTTACTTAGATTACTATAGAATTGTTTACTAATAGATGCCTTTCACTTCTTCCCTCCTTAGCTTAATGGAGAGGTAATAGGCAACTAACTAGGGTAGTTGTATATATAGTAATATCTTAATGGGTTGTTAACCTAAAGCCCAAATCCAATTTTTTGCTCCATTAGTGAGACAATCACCCTTTAATCTTCATGAGGTGGAACTTCGCCCCGTCGTGCACAAACCAATACCGTCGGGTGAAATTTCACCCGGTGGTTTCATCCGGTGAACTTTTTCCAGTTTCACGATTTTTGGACACTTTCACCATCGGGCGAAATTTCACCCGGTCATTTTCGCCCGGTGGAAAAGCTCGGAAAATCTTCAGGGAGGCACATTTACCGTTGGACAAAATTTCGCCCGGTGGTACTTCATCGGGTGAAATTTCACCCGATTATATTTCTGGCCTCTTTTCTTGTCTCATTCTTCGTCGATTGATTGGATGGCTTTGAACTTTAAGTTGTGTGTTTTGCTCTTTGGACGATGTTCCCTTCTCTTGTACTCGTGGAGGCTCGATCGTGATTTCGGTGCCAAATCCTATCAAAATCGATAGAAAAACTACCAAAAACACGTAAAACGTACAAGAGGGACGCTAATGCGAGAAGTACTCAAAATATGGCGATAATCGCACTCTAAACTCGCAAAATGAGGGAAAACGGGTCTAAATGGGAGAAAAAACGGTCTAAATTTAGCACACAACAATATGGTCCGTGTTCACCCACCCCGTTGTAACATTCCTCTTTCCCCCTTGACTTCAGCTGAAACATTGTCGCCAGCTTGAATGCCGACACGCAGTCATCTCCAGACCTCCCAAAAGTGAGCAACACAGTCCCACAAAACTCATCGCGATTCCAGAGGGGTTTAACCTTCTTCACTTGGTACCCCTTGCGTTGGAGATAGTCTTTGACCCTACTGAATGTTCTGCTCACAAGTTGGCGTTTCCACACATTAGATGGCATCCCTGCAAGCACAACCGTATAAGGACCGGTGTAGTACACTTCATTCGTTGCCATATTTAGGTTAGGGTTTAGGGTTTTCAATCTGTGGAGTTGTAGTTGTTGAGGATGCAATTGAGGGTCTATTTGAAGGGTTTATTCCAGGGAGTTCTACTGCTGATAGGTTTGGGTTTTAGGGAAGCATTAATTGCCCTTACCAAACCCCTCTTTCATTGGTCAATCTAATCTACAACTTCAATTGGTAAGTAGCAAGGTTGACTGTGTCGTTGTTAGACAACAAATTAAATGACTTCATGAATCTCTAACTTATTAATGTCGAATGATGTCGGTGTAGTGATGGAGGAGTAACATTAGCCAATGTTTCAGCTTCCCTGTTTTCCCCCTTAAATTTCTTTGTTCTGTAATATTACCCCCAAAACCTATGTATCCATAAAATTAACCCCCAAAGCGTATGTATCCATAAAATTAACCCCCAAAGTGGTGTAAAAATATTTGATTTTACCCCCATTATACAGATGAATTGTCACCAATTTGTAAACAAAGACAAGGAACAAATATGAAATAACTGATCTGGAATTGTGTACCTAAAAACCAAATGCGCAGTACTACATAGAAACTAGATCCAAAGTCATACAACCACAAGCAAAGTAGAGTTCTAAATCATAAGCAAAGTAGGTTTCATAAGCACAGTAGGAGATACATCCAAGAGTTCTAAATCATATTTCCAGTTAAAGTTGAAGCTTAACTAAGAAGTTCGACAAAGCTTGTTGGTGTCTGAGGTTGTCCACTGGGTACTTGATTTGATGTTGAAGGGTTGACGCTGGAGGTGGAAGCTTGTGCAGTTGCTGCAGGTTGAGCTTGAGTCTCTAAAATCATATGTGCTCTCTGGACATTCCTTGCCTGCCTCTTCCTCCTTGTCTCAACAACCCACTCACTATCTCCCAAAGGCCTACCTCCAGGAGCCCTCTCTGCTGCAGATGTAGAGGGTGCATTTGGGTTCTTGCATGTTCTTTTACTGTGTCCACGGCCGCCACAGTTGCTGCATTTTTTCACCTTCTTCCTCCTTCTAACTCGTTGCTCTTCGACTTCCCCAGCCTCTCTTCTTCTTTTCTTGGACTTAAGCCTTCCAGGTAGCCTTCTGTGTGGTGGTGGGAGTGGCTCTGGCATACCAGTGTCCTCCCAATGTTTGACACCGGGCATAGGTGGGACAGGGGTTGAGTAAGCCAAAGTGCACCTCTCTATTGAGTAAACGTTGTCAACATGGTCGTATAGGTCCATCCTTTTCAGTAGCAGGCAGCTCAAGGCTTGAACACAAGGGAACCCACTTAAACTCCAATGGTTGCAGGAACATGTTCTAGCATTCAAGCTCACAGCTGCAGTGTCGTTCTTGTAGTCGACTTCAAACTGTCCCACATATGACTGAACGACAGTGCAAAACCTAACATCATTCTTAGTAAACTCGAGGTACTTCGTGACATATGGCATCATCCTTCCCTCATATCTCTCCCCCATTTCCCTCCTCTGACAGAACCTGTTCATCACATATTTCCTCATCCACTCCATTTGTGTGAGAATTGGTTTGTCCCTGCACTCCTTCAGAACATTATTGAACACCTCACATATGTTGTTCAATAGCATATCAGTCTTACATTGGGTATCAAATGCATGTCTTGACCAATTTCTTGGAGGAATTTTTTCCAAGTAAGACCATGCTTCTTTAGAAAACAACTTCAGCCCCAACATTTCTTTGCTGAATTCTCCCTGCAAACAATCCAATACGTTAGCATTTCTAGGAATACAGTAAGAATAAATGTCAAGTTAATGGCATGTTACCTTAGTTAAGGCCCTTGCAGCATTCCAGAAGGCAGCCTCGTACAACGGACCACCCCACCTTGTCTTGAAGTTTTCCCAAATATGTTTGACACAGTACCTTATGTTGCTCTTTGGGACCACATCAGAAAGAGCATCAACCAAGCCCTTCTGCCTATCTGACATTATGGTCAGCCCTTCACTATCAGGCTTCCCCAAGTCAGAAATAAGTAACTCTAAAAACCATGTCCAGGATTCCTTGTTCTCAACCTCCACCACTGCCCAAGCAATTGGGTATATGTTGTTGTTACCATAAATCCCAATTGCAGTGAGGATCATGCCAGGGTACTGTTGTGTGCTAAATTTAGACCATTTTTTCCCTCATTTAGACCCATTTTTTCCTCGTTTTGCGAGTTTAGAGTGCGATTATCGCCATATTTTGAGTACTTCTCGCATTAGCGTCCCGCTTGTGCGTTTTACGTGTTTTTGGTAGTTTTTCTATCAATTTTGATAGGATTTGGCACCGAAATCACGATCGAGCTTCCACGAGCACAAGAGAAAGGAACACCGTCCAAAAGAGCAAAGCACACAACTTAAAGTTTAAAGCCATCCAATCAATCGACGAAGAATGAGAAAAGGAAAGAGGCCAAAGAGAATGACCGGTGAAATTTCACCCGATGAAGTACCACCGGGCGAAATTTCATCCGACGGTAATGTGCCTCCCCGAAGAATTTTCCGAGCTTCCTCACCGGGCGAAGTTGAGCGGGCGAAATTTCACCCGGTGGGATTAGTCCATCAAGCCGCAGGGCAAAACTTCGCCTTATGAAGATGCAAAGAATGATTGTGTCACTAATGAAGCAAAAGTTGGATTTGGGCTTTAGGTTAAGAGACCCATTAAGGATTACTATATATATGTTACCCTAATTTGTAGTCATAAGCAAGTAGTAATAGGCCTCCATTAGTGTAGTCTTCCATCATATTACACCATCCATTAGTAGTAGTAATCTAGTAGTATTCTTAGTAGTTCTCTATAATTCTAGTAGTAATTTAGTAGTAGATCTACTTAGTTTCTATCAACAATTCTCTAGTTTTTACATCCAAGTTTGTAGAAGATTATTATTTCAAGTTTTATTTGAAGATTTGTTGGGTTTATTGAAGAATTAGTGATAAGTTCTTCATCTTCTCCATCAAAGATTCAACCTTTATTAATGCAATCTTCTTATTTGTTCTAGATTTTCATAGTTGATACATTTCTTTCCACTCTCTAATCTCTAGTTTAGACTTAATTTAGTTCTCTCATTATTGTCTTGTTTAGATCATCTTAGTGTTGTTAGTTTCTCTAGATTTTATTCATGTTGTTCTAGATTATTCTCTAGTTTATTTTGTTAGATCTTGTCTCCACCATAGTTTAGTGGGTAATTGCTAGATCGTAGTTTTCTCATCATCTTGTAGTTAGTTTCCTTAGATCTAGTTATTATGCATGCTTTAGTTAGTTTCTCCTTAGTTAATGTTTTGTTGTTTTCCATTATGATTAGTGAGTAGATTTCTTGTTGGGAGGTTTAGGGATAAGGACTTGGATTATTTGAATTTAGGGATGTTGGTGGGTTGCTTGCTTGTTGGTTTATCTTGCTTGTGGTTGTTGTGTCATTGTTGTTTTAGTCTGGCCAACTAGACCGACCTTGACTCGTTTCTATCAATATGGGGAAACTTGGGGTAGAAATTACCACAACTAGAGAATTACCCTTCTTCGCCGCGAAAAGCGGGTTTTTAGGTGGGTTGGGTGAAGAAAACGAAAGGTGGCATTCTCCCTTTATCAATGTTGCGACAAAAACTCGATCCCGACCTTCTTAGACTCCATGTTCCGAATCCCGACTTCCCCCTAACGCCTTTCTCTAGATTGATCACCCCTAGCTATTCTCGTAGTCATTTCTCTAGTATAGATTCGACCTTTAGAAACCCCCCCTCTAGACATCAAACACATCGCTTTTGATTCGTCAAAACACACTTCGTTCCCTGTGGACCGACCTCGACTTACCACGATTGCTCTAGTAGTTTTTATGTAATCTCGAGTTTTACAAATATCGTTTGATCCCCCGTTCTTCGTTAACGACCGATCCGATTGGGAGGCGATCAGGTACGCACCTCTCAAATGGCAGTCATCAACACCCAAGATGGGCCTACAACCTTTACTGTAACCCTCTTTTCAAGCTTGGAGACAAATGTAAAGCCTCTTGAAGACTGGTGGGGGTCTGTCAATACCATCCCAAACAACAAAGGATGATGATCCTGCGTTGTACTTCCTAATTGCAGCTGCATAGTCCCAAACCCTAGCATACTGATAATTCGCATTCCCATATATTATCAATTTTGCTCTACACCTTGCATACCAACACTCGTTGTAGCTTACAAAAACGCCCAAGTCCTTAACCACATGCCTCTGAAAAGATCTCAACTTCCAATCAATGTTTTCTTTCCAGAACTCAATGTATTTCTCGGCTAAGTACTCAGCGGACACATTCCTATTGTAGCTACTCATGACACAGTTGTGTTTCAATTGTAGAGATTTAATTTGGAATGTGCTAGAGTCGGGTAGTTTTCTAGCATGAATGTGAAAAAGACAAGGGTTCTTTACACCACAAGAACACTTACCGAGCTTAGACTTCTTGTTGTTCCACTCGCAATTGCACCTGTTCTTGCACTTAGCAGTCACCCTCTCCCTTTCATTGTGAGTGTAGTAGAATTTCACTAAAAAATGTCTCCTAAAAATGCTGTGATTTCACAAGAACACTCGGAAATGCTGTGATTTCTTTATGCTTTCCTAAAAATGTCTATACCACGGAATTTCAAACCAACCTTCAACCGAATCGGTTTACCAAAGTCTCTTTTGGAGTTGAATGTAGGGTAAATGCATCCCTCATCATCATCACTGTCAGCCAAACTGCGTAGCTCATCATCGTCACACACAGTGTCCTCACCAGCAAATACATTCAAGTTGTTAAGACCAGATATGTCTCTGTCCTTGTTCTGCTTGGAGGTTTCACCAAATGTCTCCTCCTCAGAGTTTCTGGCTTCTACTTCCGGACTTTCTTCTAAGAACTGGTCATCAAGATTCACACCCAACTCAAATTCATTCAAACTGTGATCTGAATCATCAGCACTACTGATTTCAGAATCAGTGAACTCATCATCATCCTCAGCGGCTTCTTTCCCCTTCCTTTTCTTCCCCTTACTTATACTCCCCTTACTTTTACTCCCCTTATTTTTACTCGCCTTACTTTCACTACCTTTACCTGTACTACCCTTACCTCTCTTACCCCTCACAGGCACAGAGTCATCATCCTCATCCTCACCAACAGGTACTCAACCTAAGTCATCCTCACTTGGAACAAAATCTTCATCAATTACTTCGTCGTCACCACTGGACTCTGTCTCAGCCACAACCTGCTTCCCCTTCCTCTGACCACCACTTCTCAAGCTTCTCAAAGTTTCTGCTATGATTTTTTCAACTTCGTCCTCAACCACCCCCTTCTTAATTTTTTCTTTCAACTTCGTCCTCAACCACCCCCTTCTTACATTGACACCAACAAGCTTTGTCGAACTTCTTAGTTAAGCTTCAACTTTAACTGGAAATATGATTTAGAACTCTTGGATGTATCTCCTATTTTTTTTCTCGAAAGAAGAAAAAGAATTAGTTTATTTTAGCCAATTGTTAGTTATATTTGAAATGTAGTGCCTGTTCTGTAAGCTTACTGTGCTTATGAAACCTACTTTGCTTATGATTTAGAACTCTACTTTGCTTGTGGTTGTATGACTTTGGATCTATTTTCTATGTAGTACTGCGCATTTGGTTTTCAGGTGTACAATTCCAGATTAGTTATTTCATATTTGTTCCTTGTCTTTGTTTACAAATTGGTGACAATTCGTCTGTATAATGGGGGTAAAATCAAATATTTTTACATCACTCTGGGGGTTAATTTTATGGATACATATAGGTTTTGGGGGTAATATGTAACACCCCGTTATTTTCCGAGTCATTTATAGGGCATTATTTTCCTATTCTTTTGAAATCGGGTTTTTAAGTTGGAAAATTATTTTCGAGTTATTTTGGGCCTTCTTAAAACTTATTGGTTTCGAACTCCTTTAAAGGTAAAACTTTCTAAACGGACTTTATTTTCGGGCTGGACTTTGGTCAAACAAAGAAAAAAAAAAAATCTAATCATTTTTTCTTATATAAACCCACGTACACATTACTACTCTCCTCACAATTTTCACAATTATATAGTACACAATACACACCTTGTCCTACTTTCCATCTGTTTTGCCGCCGTTGCTTTTTCCCGTTGCTTTTTCCGTCGTGCTTTTTCCGTTTCGACTCATAGCATATCGATTCCTTTTCTCTCTTTTGCTCTCTCCCAATTGTAAGTTTCTATCTCAATTTTAGTCTTGGTCAATGCTTAATTTTAGTTCAATTCTGGTTTCTTGTGTGAAATTTTAGAACCAAGAAGATAGTATCTATGAATTGGGGAATTGGGTTACAATTTCAGGGTAAGTATAAGTAATGTCGTTGTATTCCGGATTTGGGTTTAAAAACAGAATTTATGTTATGCGATTTATATACTAGCCTGCCCGTATGATTTCTACGAAGAAACAAATGGCTAATTGTGAGTTTGGGATCGTAATAGCAGTTTGTATGAGTCGATTGAGTGTCGATTGTGCCGAAGTGAAGTTGGTATTTTAGTGTTATGATTTGTGTGTCGTATGATTAGCCGTTAATTAAAGTCATTAGTGTCATGGTTGGTTGTTTAAGTTGACTAAGACTTTCTATGGGACAAAGAGGATGACAATGGGTGAAATTGATGGAAAGTTATTGTTGTTCATTAGTATTGGCATGTGTATTGGGTTTTAGAGTACGAGATGAGAAATGGGTGGGACGGAAATTTCGTGGATTCTAAACAGTTATTTTGGGATAGACCAAGTGTATATTAATTAATAGGGTGGATGTTTAAATTTGGAGTAGAATTTTGGATGTGAGTTAGGATGGGCTTATATTAATGAGTTGGAGTATATCTTTGGGTCGTCTTAACACTATTGGTTAAGTTATTGAATTATATTTATATCATTATTTGTAGCTTGTGGGTTCGAGGAGATTCAGTTCTTGGACTAATAATAGCTGAGTTGGTCCGTCTTGAGAGGTAAGGACGTTTTACCCTTTTCACTTTTAAGTAAAGAGCATGTTCGGATCAAAATAAATTTTTATAACGGTTTTGTAAATTATTTCGTTGATCGTTAATATTTTTATAATACTCGTAATGTTTGGATATTCAACTTTGTGACACGACTCACATATTGCTACTATTTTGGTAAAAATTTTAGTAACTTATAACAGACTCTGGGAGTTCTGTTGGTCTAGACGGTTTTAAGGTGCGTCTAAGACGTTCCTGGGACTTTGTCCCGAAACTATTCTTGAGTGAGGATTGTCCGCCCCTCACTTGCTAGGGAGTTAGACTTTCTCCTTTGGCAGTTTCATCCTACTGGCTGTCCAAATGTGAGAGGTGCGCACTAATATGAGTCTAGCTAAGCACAGGTGGTTACCTCTAGACCGTGCAAGGGTAGGACCTTGACACACAGGTTGCGAAAAATATATATTTTGGATGGTTTGATTTCAACTATGATTTTTGTGGTATTCTGTTATTTGAACGATGGTTTTAATTCTGATTTCAATTTATTATTATTATTATTGTTATTATTATTATTGTTATTATTATTGCACGATTTATTATATTATTATATTTTTACTCAGCTTTGCTGACGTCCTTTTGTTTTGGGTCGTTCCCCCGCTGGAACCTGTACCTATTTGTGTTTTGGGTACAGCTGATAGGTACACGTGATTGTTGCATGGGTGCATTCTGGTATCGGGTTGTGCTGAGCGAGGAATGACTTTTTATTATTTACCAAACTATTTACATTATTATTGGATTTATTGGTTACTATTGTTTTAAACCGTTTTGGATTTTGTAAGACTTAAAGACTTCCGCTGCAACGTTTCTATTTTTATTAGCTATCAAATTTCTATTTTTATTCATTTATTATTTATCCTTTTCCTTGCACTTGGCTCGGTAAGCTAAGTGTGGAGTAACAGTTTTGAGTTTTCGGTTTTTGGTTTATTATTTTGGTTGCGAAAATTTAGGGCTGTTACAGTTGGTATCAGAGCTATAGGTTTTCCAAAATGTTTTGCAAAATTTGAAATGGTTTTAAACGTTTACCTTTATTTTAAAAAAAAAAACAGAGTGTGGGGTGGTTTGGGTGCATTGCATACGCATGATTTATATATTCGTATTTGTATATATATGATAATATTTTGTGCTATTACCCTTACCTGAACTGTGAATGCTCCTTACGTTATTATTTGTGATATTATTTGTGATAGAATGCTCTTATGCTTGCACTTAATAGAACCTTGTTTATATCTATAGTAACCATGCCTCCACGAAGGGAAAACGAAAACAACAATACTGATATGGCTGCTATGGTGACGCAACTTATAGCTCAAAACACAGTTCTTGTCGAAGCCGTGCAACAAATGACTACGGTTGCGCGGAATATGAATGAGAGGGTTGAGAATGAAAACGATCCTACACCTACTGTTGTTGGGATGTCTGAAGCGGTACAGAAGAAGAGGCCGCCGTCTTTTACTGGGAAAGGGGATCCTACTGAGCTAGATAACTGGATTAGGGAGATAGAGAAAATATTCTTGGTTGTTGGGTGCCCACATGAATTCCAGGCTAGGATCGCTGTCTTTTATTTGAAGGAGGAAGCAGATATCTGGTGGCAGACTGTGAAAGATGATTTTATGAAACCTAAGAGGGTAAGAAATGCTAATGGTACCGTTATACTTCAGGATAAAGACTGGGATGATCTTAAAGATTTACTTGAGGAAGAATTTTTCCCCGACCATGTGAAGAACCAGAAACTGGCTGAATTTGGGGATCTAAAGCAGACAGATGAGATGAGTGTGAAGGATTTTTATAACAAATTCATTGAACTCAGCAGATTTGCTACGGAGTTGGTGCCGACTGAGCGAATTAAAGCGGCAAGGTTTGAGGATAAGTTAAATTGGAAGATTAAGGGTAGGTTTGCTGGGGAGACCTTCACTTCATTGAGGGATATTTATGCTAGAGCTGTGAACATTGAGAGGAGTAATCAGAAAATGGAGGCTGAGTTGGGATCTAGTGTGACCAGAAAGAGGGAGTATCAGGGGAGTCAATCTGACATCGCAGCTAAGAGAGGAAATTTCCATAATAACAACCACCCTCAGAATAAGTCTCGATCTTTTGGCGGGAATGTGAAAGAAGAAGGGAATAACTGGAATGGTAAGAGTCAGGGGACAGGCCAAGGCTTTACCAGACACTATTACTGCAAGATATGCAAGGGAGATCACCCAGGAGTTGACTGTCAGGGGAATAAGGTGACATGCCACTGGTGTGGAAAATTGGGACACCGTGAGTTTGAATGTACTAATAAGAAGGCAGGAAGACCCCGTAGTGCACCATCTGCTAGTGTGAGTGTGAATCAGGGTAACCGATTTCAAGGTCAGGGAAGAACACAGAGTTATGGTGGGTCTGCATCTAATAACACTTATAAGAACCCGGCTCCGACTCAGGGCAACACTACCGCAGCTAGTAAGCCCGCAGAACAAGTGAATGGGGCACAGAGTACTAAGAAGCCCACTGGGAAGCTCTATGTCATGAATAGAGAAGAGGCGGAAAATACAGACATCGTTTCGGGTAACTTTCTTGTGAACTCTATTTCAGCTCATGTTCTGTTTGATTCTGGTGCATCTCACTCTTTTATTTCAACTAAGTTTGTGGATAAAATGAATGTTGAATCTGGTGAAATTGTGGATTATGATTTTGCCATGCCATCTGGGGACTTAGTGAACTGTAAAAGAATTTTTAAGGATGTGTCTGTGTTTATTGGTGATCATGATTTTAAGGCAAACCTGATAGAATTTCCGTTACCTCACTTTGATGTGATTTTGGGGATGGATTGGCTCGGTTCTCATCGGGCTAATATTGACTGTGCACAGAGTAAAGTTTCCTTGAGAGGGCCTAAAAATGTGAGAGTATCTTATAGGGGTCATGTAAAAGGTCCTAGAGTGAAACTTATTTCTGCTATGAAAGTGAAAAAGCATTTATCTAGGGGAGCTGAGTTGATTTTGTGTCATGTAAAAGATTTGAGGGTGGAATATCCTGACTTGAGTGAAGTTCCAGTAGTGAGTGAGTTTGTTGATGTGTTTCCTGAGGAAATACCTGGAATGCCTCCTGCTAGAGAAGTTGAGTTTAAAATCGACCTAGTGCCAGGAACAGGTCCAATTGCTAAATCACCTTACCGAATGGCACCGTTAGAAATGCAAGAACTTAAGAAACAATTAGATGAACTGATGGAGAAAGGGTATATTAGGCCTAGTGTGTCGCCTTGGGGTGCCCCTGTTTTATTTGTGAAGAAGAAAGATGGAACTTTGAGGCTGTGTATTGATTATCGGGAATTGAACCAAGTTACTATCAAGAATAGGTATCCTTTACCTAGGATTGATGATTTGTTTGACCAGTTGAAGGGAGCTTCTGTTTTCTCTAAGATAGACTTGCGATCTGGGTACCATCAATTGAAGATAGCACCTGAGGATGTACCTAAGACTGCATTTTCCACTAGATATGGCCATTATGAGTTTACTGTGATGCCTTTTGGGTTGACTAATGCACCTGCTGTGTTTATGGACTTGATGAACCAAACTTTTAGGACTTACTTAGATAAATTTGTTGTGGTGTTCATTGATGACATACTAATTTATTCGAGGAGTGAGGATGAGCATGAGGAACATTTACGTATTGTCCTGGGTACTTTGAGAGAGAAGCAGTTGTATGCCAAATTTTCGAAATGTGAGTTCTGGTTGGATCAAGTAGCTTTTCTGGGGCATATTATATCTAAGGATGGGGTATCTGTAGATCCTGCTAAGATTAAAGCTGTTAAGGAGTGGCCTAGACCGAAATCTGTGACTGAAATTCGTAGCTTTTTGGGTTTAGCTGGTTACTACAGGAGATTTGTGAAAGATTTTTCTAAAATAGCTAGACCAATGACTACACTGATGAGGAAAGCCACAAAATTTCATTGGGATGAGGGATGTGAGGAGTCGTTTCAGATTTTGAAGGAGAAGTTGACCACTGCTCCGGTGTTAGCTTTACCGGATGGGAATGAAGCTTATGAAGTCTATACTGATGCATCTAAGAATGGGTTAGGTTGTGTTCTTATGCAGAATAGGAGATTGATTGCCTATGCTTCTAGGCAGTTGAAACCTTATGAAGAAAATTATCCCACTCATGATTTAGAATTAGCAGCCGTAGTCTTTGCCTTGAAGATTTGGAGACATTATTTATTTGGTGTACCCTTTAAGGTTTTCTCTGATCACAAAAGCTTAAAATATATATTCACTCAAAAGGAGCTTAATATGAGACAGAGGAGGTGGTTAGAGTTGATTAAGGACTATGAGGTCGAGATCCAGTATCATGAAGGAAAGGCTAATGTGGTGGCCGATGCCTTAAGTAGGAAATCTCTCCATACGATACAGTTAGTGATGAACCGCGATAAGCTAAGGAAAGAATTTGTGAACTTTGCGATCCAAATGGCGAAGCCAGGAACCCCATCTAATGTGTTATCTGTTGAGAGCGATTTGATAGGGGAGATTAGAGAATTGCAGGTTGGTGATAAGTATTTGCAGGATAAGTTAGTGAATGAGCCTACTTTGTTCAGACGCGATGAGAGTGGATTGATTAAGGTTCATGATAGGGTTTGTGTGCCTAACAACTGGGAGATAAAGGAAAGAATCATGACTGAAGCACATGCAACACCGTATTCTGTTCACCCCGGAGGTGATAAAATGTATGCGGACTTGAAATTAACATTTTGGTGGTCCGGTATGAAGAAACATATTGCAGATTTTGTGTCTCGATGCTTGATATGTCAGAAGGTTAAGAGTGAACACAGGAGACCTCAAGGGAAGTTGCAACCTTTAGAAGTTCCCGAGTGGAAGTGGAGTTCAATCTCCATGGATTTTGTAGCTGGTTTGCCAAGGTCACAGAGAGGTAATAATATGATTTGGGTGATAATTGATAGGCTGACTAAGTGTGCACATTTTATTCCGATGAAAGATACTTGGAAGAAGAAGCAGCTTGCTGATGCTTATATACATCATGTGGTAAGACTTCATGGAGTTCCTAAGGATATTGTGTCAGATAGGGATGCCAGATTTGTTTCAATATTTTGGGAGAAACTTCAGACAGCTTTGGGAACCAAACTTAATATGAGCACAGCATTTCATCCAGCTACCGATGGTCAGACTGAAAGAACAAATCAAATACTTGAGGATATGTTGCGAGCTTGTGTCTTACAATTTCAGGGAGGTTGGGAGGATAAGTTAGATCTGATTGAGTTCTCTTATAATAACAGTTATCAGGCTACGATTCAGATGGCACCATTTGAGGCATTGTACGGACGCAAGTGTAGGAGTCCGATATGTTGGGGTGATATTAGTGAGCATGTGATTCTAGGGCCTGAGATGATCACTGAAATGGTTGAGAGTGTCAGGATTATATAGGACAGGATGAAGGCAGCTCAAGACCGTCAGAAGAGCTATGCTGATAAGACTCGTAGGCACGTGGAATTTGAGGTTGGTGACAAAGTTCTTTTGCGTGTCTCGCCTACTAAAGGAGTAATGCGGTTCGGTAAGAAGGGCAAATTGAGCCCGAAGTTTATTGGTCCGTATGAAATTTTGGAGCGTATTGGCGAGGTGGCTTATCGACTTGATTTACCAGCTGATCTAGAACGAGTGCATGATGTATTCCATGTTTCCCAGCTAAGGAAATACATCAGTGATCAATCACATGTGTTAGACCCGGAGACTATTGAGCTTGATGAGACCATGACTTACGAGGAGACTCCTGTTCAGATTTTGGATAGTAAGGTGCGTAAAACCCGTAGAACTGAAACAAGAATGGTCAAAGTTTTGTGGAATAATAACAATGTGGAGGAGGCTACTTGGGAAGTTGAGTCAGCCATGAAAGAAAAATACCCTCATCTTTTTGCTTAAGGTAAATTTTCTTGCTTCGTGGACGAAGCTTTATTTTAAGGGGGATAGAAAATATGCATGACTACCTTATTTAGTACTTGATTTTTGTGTTGGATTAATCTTGTTGTGTGGTTTCATGTTATTATTGCTTATTGGTTACAAATATGAACCTATTGGTTGTTGTTGGTTATTGTTGGATTGGTTTTTTTTCCATTGGTTATTGTTGATTATTGTGGAATTTTGGCTCTTCGTTAATTTTTAACCTGGTGAAATTTCAAAACTTTGAAAATATTTAATTATTATTTACCCGGCATGCTCTTAGCTTCTAAGTGACACTTTTGAGGATTGTGAGTATTTTGTGGATTCGAACTCTTGCATTATTTCGAGGAATTTGTTCTTATTTTGTGAGATTAAGTGGTGGCGAAGTTATGATACTTTAAAATTTGAGGAATTAGATGTTTTGAATTTTTGGGGATTTAGAGAGGTGAGTGATTTTGAAGGTGACACGTTTGTTTTGGCAGATTTTGGATGTATATAGAGTAAATGGTTTTATTTTGAATATATATGAGGAACTTGGGTGAATTTTAGATAGATGGAGTGAATGGTCATTTTGGGACACATATGAGTAATGTGAGACTTTATTTTGAGGATGCGTTTAAACTTCGAGGACGAAGTTTTGTTTTAAGGAGGGAAGTCTGTAACACCCCGTTATTTTCCGAGTCATTTATAGGGCATTATTTTCCTATTCTTTTGAAATCGGGTTTTTAAGTTGGAAAATTATTTTCGAGTTATTTTGGGCCTTCTTAAAACTTATTGGTTTCGAACTCCTTTAAAGGTAAAACTTTCTAAACGGACTTTATTTTCGGGCTGGACTTTGGTCAAACAAAGAAAAAAAAAACCTAATCATTTTTTCTTATATAAACCCACGTACACATTACTACTCTCCTCACAATTTTCACAATTATATAGTACACAATACACACCTTGTCCTACTTTCCATCTGTTTTGCCGCCGTTGCTTTTTCCCGTTGCTTTTTCCGTCGTGCTTTTTCCGTTTCGACTCACAGCATATCGATTCCTTTTCTCTCTTTTGCTCTCTCCCAATTGTAAGTTTCTATCTCAATTTTAGTCTTGGTCAATGCTTAATTTTAGTTCAATTCTGGTTTCTTGTGTGAAATTTTAGAACCAAGAAGATAGTATCTATGAATTGGGGAATTGGGTTACAATTTCAGGGTAAGTATAAGTAATGTCGTTGTATTCCGGATTTGGGTTTAAAAACAGAATTTATGTTATGCGATTTATATACTAGCCTGCCCGTATGATTTCTACGAAGAAACAAATGGCTAATTGTGAGTTTGGGATCGTAATAGCAGTTTGTATGAGTCGATTGAGTGTCGATTGTGCCGAAGTGAAGTTGGTATTTTAGTGTTATGATTTGTGTGTCGTATGATTAGCCGTTAATTAAAGTCATTAGTGTCATGGTTGGTTGTTTAAGTTGACTAAGACTTTCTATGGGACAAAGAGGATGACAATGGGTGAAATTGATGGAAAGTTATTGTTGTTCATTAGTATTGGCATGTGTATTGGGTTTTAGAGTACGAGATGAGAAATGGGTGGGACGGAAATTTCGTGGATTCTAAACAGTTATTTTGGGATAGACCAAGTGTATATTAATTAATAGGGTGGATGTTTAAATTTGGAGTAGAATTTTGGATGTGAGTTAGGATGGGCTTATATTAATGAGTTGGAGTATATCTTTGGGTCGTCTTAACACTATTGGTTAAGTTATTGAATTATATTTATATCATTATTTGTAGCTTGTGGGTTCGAGGAGATTCAGTTCTTGGACTAATAATAGCTGAGTTGGTCCGTCTTGAGAGGTAAGGACGTTTTACCCTTTTCACTTTTAAGTAAAGAGCATGTTCGGATCAAAATAAATTTTTATAACGGTTTTTTAAATTATTTCGTTGATCGTTAATATTTTTATAATACTCGTAATGTTTGGATATTCAACTTTGTGACACGACTCACATATTGGTACTATTTTGGTAAAAAATTTAGTAACTTATAACAGACTCTGGGAGTTCTGTTGGTCTAGACGGTTTTAAGGTGCGTCTAAGACGTTCCTGGGACTTTGTCCCGAAACTATTCTTGAGTGAGGATTGTCCGGCCCTCACTTGCTAGGGAGTTAGACTTTCTCCTTTGGCAGTTTCATCCTACTGGCTGTCCAAATGTGAGAGGTGCGCACTAATATGAGTCTAGCTAAGCACAGGTGGTTACCTCTAGACCGTGCAAGGGTAGGACCTTGACACACAGGTTGCGAAAAATATATATTTTGGATGGTTTGATTTCAACTATGATTTTTGTGGTATTCTGTTATTTAAACGATGGTTTTAATTCTGATTTCAATTTATTATTATTATTATTGTTATTATTATTATTGTTATTATTATTGCACGATTTATTATATTATTATATTTTTACTCAGCTTTGCTGACGTCCTTTTGTTTTGGGTCGTTCCCCCGCTGGAACCTGTACCTATTTGTGTTTTGGGTACAGCTGATAGGTACACGTGATTGCTGCATGGGTGCATTCTGGTATCGGGTTGTGCTGAGCGAGGAATGACTTTTTATTATTTACCAAACTATTTACATTATTATTGGATTTATTGGTTACTATTGTTTTAAACCGTTTTGGATTTTGTAAGACTTAAAGACTTCCGCTGCAACGTTTCTATTTTTATTAGCTATCAAATTTCTATTTTTATTCATTTATTATTTATCCTTTTCCTTGCACTTGGCTCGGTAAGCTAAGTGTGGAGTAACAGTTTTGAGTTTTCGGTTTTTGGTTTATTATTTTGGTTGCGAAAATTTAGGGCTGTTACATAATATTAAAGAACAAAGAAATTTAAGGGGGAAAACGGGGAAGCTGAAATATTGGCTAATGTTACTCCTCCATCACTACACCGACATCATTTGACATTAATAAGTTAAAGATTCATGAAGTCATTTAATTTCCTGTCTAACAACCACACAGTCAACCTTGCTACTTACCAATTGAAGTTGTAAATTAGATTGACCAATGAAAGAGAGGTTTGGTAAGGGCAATTAATGCTTCCCTAAAACCTAAACCTATCGGCAGTAGAAATTCCTGGAATAAACCCTACAAATAGACCCTCAATTGCATCCTCAACAACCACAACTCCACAAATTGAAAACCCTAAACCCTAACCTAAATATGGCAACGAATGAAGTGTAATACACCGGTCCTTATACGGTTGTGCTTGCAGGGATGCCATCTTATGTACGGAATCGCCAACTTGTGAGCAGAACATTCAGTAAGGTCAAGGACTGTCTCCAACGTTGGGGGTACCAAGTGAAGAAGGTTAAACCCCTCTGGAATCTCGCTAAGTTTCGTGGGACTGTGTTGCTCACTTTTGGGAGGTCTGGAGATGACTGCGTGTCTGCATTCAAGCTGGCGACAATGTTTCATCCGAAGTCAAGGGGGAAGAGGAATGGAACAACGGGGTGGGTGAGCACGGACCATATTGTTTGTGTTACCACGACTTACCACGATTACTCTAGTAGTTTTTGTGTTATTACGAGTCTACAAATATTGTTTGACCCCCCATCCTTCGCTAAACGACCGATCCGATTTAGGGAGCTGTCACATATGCATGGGTGGCTACACATGCCGACAGGGCCATGTTTGATAGGTATGCTACTTACAGACCCGCACCATACATGTACCAATGTGTAGCGGAGATGGAAGCTGCAAATGACTCAGTCGATGTATGTGCCGCAATAGACAGTATAGTAAGGCCGTTGTACACCTAGACGGGACGACAGGATAAATGTTGGTTGGGATGTACGAACTACCGTAATGGTGACTGCTAAATTTTCTAATAAAATCTTCATTTCATTATCTTGCAAAATGGCTCTATTATATAGAGCTTACATACAATTCGCAAATTCAGGTCATTAGTAGAACGTACATTACAATACATTAGGCTACATTACAATACATTACTACATAGTCACTTCACTAAGCAAACACAATACCGAGTACAAGCATCGCACAAACCACCGACAACAAAATGACAACCTTCTTCAAAATAGCATCCCTCTTAGCTGCCGACCTCAACATTGCCTTGAGATCATCATTCCTCATATTAGTTAACCGAATACCGTTAGAGAAAGTGTCCTTCGTGACTTCGGCGCAAAGTCGCTACTTACCCTAGCAACTGCGTTCTACTCCAACTTTTGTCGCGACTTAAGACCTAAGTTGCTAACTGGGTGCAGGGGTGGTCCTAGGGGGCCCGGATGGGCAAAGACCCCCAATCCATTTAGAAATAATTAGGTTTGAGTAAGATTAACTATCATTATAGTAGTGTTGGTGCAGTGATTTAGGTATTTGTCTTTCCAACAAATGGCAGGTGTTCGGAACCCAGCTATTGCAGGTCCGTTGAACACAAGGTCGATCATGTAACCAATCTTTTTATCTCATACTTAATGTCATAACTCAATGGAAGATTATTCACGACAAGTTCAAATATTTGTCTTAATTTTTTCCTATATAATGTAATTAGAATATTTAATTTGATAATGATTTTAATAACTGTGTGTTAAAAATATGATTTAAAACATATATAATCATTTTTTGACAGATTCCATTGTTCATTATTATATAGAAAAAAATATCGTAAAAATAGTTTAAAATGCAAAAAAATGTCGGGAACAAAATAGTGCCCCTAACTAAAAAATCCTAGGTCCGCCACTGACTGGGTGAACGACTAATGGGAACACCTCATGCACATCCTGACACTCACCTCTCTATTGCAATGCGACCAAGTCTTCTATCCTTGACACACACAATGGAGAACGGGTAAGCATTAAGCAAATATCGTGTTTCTGTGCTGAAGATATAGTCAAAAATGTAAGATTAACCATATATTTATCGTGTGATCACCATATATTTGTTAATTGACTAAACGATGAATAAAATTACGAATCCCGTTTTCACATACTCCTTACAGCACTTGGTGGATCTTCAGGAAGAATCTTGGCAAATATCAAATTTACTCATTTCGTCATTTTTGGATACGCTGACAATTATCAAACAGTGGAATTTTCTTCGTAGCTAGCTAGTGTTACTACTAACTCAATGGTATAAAAATCGGATTCTACATTATTAAGTTGTACTACAAAACATACTTAACAGTAAAGTTGGAAGAAGTACAGGAAATGGGGAGTAGTATAATGATGATAATCATAGCTTGTGTTATTTTGCTACTTGTTTCATTGTCGTGGAGGATACTGAACTGGATGTGGCTGAGGCCGAGGCAGCTTGAGAAGCACTTGAGAAGTCAAGGATTCTCTGGCAACTCTTATCGCCTCTTATTCGGAGACATGCAGGAGTATTCTAAGATGTCCAAGGACGCCATGTCCACTCCCATCACCCTCTCCGATGACTTTGCAGCTCGCGTTCAGCCTTTCACTCGTCAAATCATAAACACACATGGTACGTGATTTTACTCTATGATGTCAGATCACCTAGGAGTCGAAATTTTCTGATTCTCTGAAATGCAGGTAAGATGTCTTTTGTATGGTTCGGGCCGGTACCATGCATCAACATCATGGATCCTCAAATGATAAAAGAGGTACTGATGAAGTATGAGGAGTTTCAGAAGCCACACACAAATCCTCTCACCAAGATGCTAGTGAGAGGGCTTGTTGCATATGAGGGTGAAAAATGGGCTAAACATAGAAAGATCATCAACCCTGCTTTTCATATGGAGAAGTTAAAGGTCTCTTCCTAACCTCCTTCATTCTATAATACTCTTTAGTTTTTTCACGATCATATACTCACAGTAAAGCCAAATGCATCTCTTGAAACACGACCAACACCCACTATGCAGTACTACCTCCCATCCAATCCAATCCAATCTATACATGGGCACACTTTTTTGTAAGGAGGAGAAAAGTGGGCCTATGTAAAGATGGGAGGGAGCACCATTCAGCAAGGCACCCTTTGAAACAACTAAACTTCAGAACTTGAAACAAAGCATGACAAACAAAGGGGCAACGATATTAAAATAAAAAGAAGAAACTGAGTTGAAGATTAACTTATACTCACGCAAGTATTTATGAATTGAATTCAGGGTCTCCTAGGAGAATTCCATGTGAGCTGTGATGAGATGCTTAACAAATGGGAGGAAATGATGTCGCCTACTGGAAGCTGCGAGATAGATGTGTGGCCATACCTTGATAGCTTATCTGGGGATATCATCTCAAGGGGTGCTTTTGGTAGCAACTACGAAGAAGGTAAGAAAATATTCAAGCTTCAGAGAGAGCAAAGTGCTATTACCATAAAGCTGCTTCAACAAGTCTACATTCCTGGAATGCGGTAAGCTTCAACTTCTAGTGATTTCCATATACATTTCACTATCTTGTTCGGCTTTGCATATATACAAGTATCCCTGCATGAACACTGTACAAGGAAAGAGGTAGACACGAGACGTGGAAGTGTCTGTTAAAAGCTTTACTGTACACTTGGGGGACTTTCTTGCAGATTTTGGCCAACTAAAACGAATAAGAGGATGAAGGAACTTTACAAAGAAATGAGAGTGTTGATGGATAGCCTCATCACGAAAAGAGAAAATCAAATGGCAAGGGGAGAAGATAGTAACGACGATCTGTTGGGAATTTTGTTAGAGTCGAGTTTGAAGGAAATCCAGGAAAACGGGAACAAGAAGAATGCAGGACTGACAATTGAGGAGGTAGTTGAGGAATGCAAACTGTTCTACCTGGCTGGGAGAGATACGAGTGCTGTTTTACTTCTGTGGTTCATGGTTCTTTTGGGCAAGCATTTGGATTGGCAAGCTCGTGCGAGGGAGGAGGTTTTAAGAGTTTTTGGCCAGAACAAGCCTGGCTACACTGGTTTGAACAGCTTGAAAGTTGTAAGTTTATCTTCCTAAATTATCTGAACATAGTGAGAGATATGATAATGAATAAGAAGTGCACTGAATGGATTTACCTTAACTTGATGCAGATGCCAATGATAATCAATGAGGTGCTGAGATTATACCCACCAGTCATCCTAATGTATAGGATGGTACACAAACCCATCAAAGTAGGGGACATTGTTGTTCCAGCAGGAGTACAAATATCAATACCAACCATGATGGTTCACCATGACACAGAAATATGGGGTGAAGATGCCAATGAGTTCAACCCTCAACGGTTCTCAGCAGGCATTGCCGCGGCAACAAAGGGACAAGTTTGTTACACTCCATTTGGATGGGGGCCAAGAATATGTGTAGGCCAGAATTTTGCCATGCTCGAAGTCAGGATGGCACTCTCGATGATCCTACAACGCTACTCCTTTGAGATTTCGCCCTCTTACTCTCATGCCCCATTCCTCGCTCCCAGTCTACAACCCCAACATGGTGCCCCTATCATCTTGCGCAAGTTATAGATCCCACGTCACCTCAAGGATTTACAGCCTAGTACTATGTGTGCCCTCATAATAAGCTCACAAATAAGACCACACTGAAACCCTTGTATTCATAGCTCATTATTATAGGACGAAATGGGTAGTCTAATATGTGAAAGAGTCTCTTGTAATATATTGTGAGAAGTGTATCGCTTGTCATGTGCAAATGTGTGATTATTTATTTTGGATTTGGAATCTTATCGTAGGTTATGCTGTCAAATAATATCAATTAATCATCTTATGTCCATCAATCTCTTCTCAATTTTGAAATAAAAGTTGGAAGTTTCAAGCTGCTAGAAGCTGAAGTTCTCAAATTTTGTACTCGTTTAATAGTTACATTGTCGCACTCCAGATTCGAAAAGCATGGTTTCATTCCGAAAGCTTGTGACATGACCATAGTTACAGTCAAATTCTCTTGTACGTAGTATAGAAAAATAAGTGTATCACCATATTATCATTTAAAAGGCGACAACATTGCTACCAACAAAAATGTTTTTAGTTTAATTTGGCTACAAAAACTTGCAACACCGACCCTTACGCAGAAAAGCTTAAAAGATTTCAGCTTCGCCTTTCGCTAAATCTGGGGATTATAGCATGATAGTCTTATTTTCCAGAGGCAAAAGCTTTCTTCGAGGAAAAAAAGAAAGGGGGAACTTGAGTACACACAAATCTAAATCCAAAATCTCAACAATTACAAAGAAAGTAGGCAACTAAAGTGCACTTTAACCATCACCAAGCAATCGATACATACGCACAGCTAAACCGAAACAAGAGCAAAGAGGTTCATGCATGACAACTATAGCTTATTTGCCTAATGTAAATCTCAATACAACATTCCATAGACAAGAGAACCAAAACATACCAGTATTCAGTCAGGTTCTCTAATAACCGTAAGTTTAAGAGTAGAAGCATCTAACACTGAAGTTGATACCTCCCCTTGGTTATTCCTCTATCAATCCTTGACTGATGTCCGTAGTATCTTGACGTCGTGAATAGGTCTAACAAGTAAGAGCATAGTGATCAGTCAATACATGAACACATAGACTCTTATCAAACATGCAACTACTAGGAAGTATTTCTTGATGTCGGAGCAAACAGACTCATGTGGTAGAAGCAAAAATAATGATTAATTACGACTATACGATACACATCAACGAGAAAACCATAGTTATTCCCAGAAATTTTTTAAGACCCCAGTAAAAGATTTGGGAAAGGAAAGTGTCAAATGGGATCTTCAATCCTGTTCTTTACATTGGCACAAGATAACAAATGACAACTACACAGTAAAGAGTCGAAGGGTTTATACAACAGCCAAGTCGTCCAAACCGAGATGTGAACTTTCAACACCTAGAGAGAAAATTTAACATCTAAAAATTGTCAAGTACACAGCTTCCTAAAAGTAAATGAAGACTAAATAAATTCAGTGATCTATATCATAGGGACACAAAGGAAAGAGAAAGGAAAATGTGAAGTTCAATTTCCTCAGTTCATGTTTACAGATCAACAAACATTGAAAACAAGCAACAATTATCAAGCGAAAATTCATGTAGCGACTGCGGGGTTGCCCCTTAAGCATTACTCTTGAAGATATCCCACAATGGATAGATCCAACAGGGTTAACCTCCCTTGCTTTTTCCTTAATCCCTTGCAAAAAGGGCGGATGACTGTTATATGTCGTGAATCTTGTTAATAGTGTCGGGTAGAAAAGGAAATGTGTATTAATATTACTCATTACTCATTTCTTAACATTTGCACACAAAAGAAATGGAAATTGCGAAGCAAAGAGTAAATTACTTAACACTAAGACTGCCGAACATTGTATGCTTCGTGGAATGCATTAAATGATAGAAGCCTAATAGGTACGAGTAACAACCTATAGCTATTAGTACACTTAAACGAAAGGTACAGAAGAATTCAAACGTATAGAGAGGACACACCTGTCAGTGTTGTCAGTCTGGACACTACCAAGCCTCTTAACAATTTCCATTCCCCTACAGACCCTTCCAAAAATAGTGTGCTTCCCTGGAAAAAGAAAATCAAAATAAGTTTGTCTTATGATGTAACTAACGTTCGTTTATTTGAGATTAGGTCCTCAAAGTACAAAAAAACACATTCCATGATGCAACACATTCTACACCACATAAACCACTTTTGCACTTGTATCAAACCAGAATCAGCTCGATCATGTAGATGCCACATAAATACACAATAACGCAATGATAAATGTTTAGGAAGTCATTTTAACTTTTATTTCAGTACAAAGAGGAAAGCATTTTTTTATTGGTGAAATATGACAAATGAAACCATGAGCATCCTACTTAGGAGACTATTCTAACTAAACTTAACCGAAAAACAGTAGAGAAACTAAGGGGTGCAATAGAAAATCATAGTTTACAATTGTTTGACGATCCTTACAAAATTAATATCAGTATGATCTGGCACAAATTATTCCCCGTTAACTTGAAGCACAACAAAAGAATTCAACTACAAGAAGAAATTATGTGTCAAGAATGATTCAGTGTGATTACCGTCAAGGGATGGAGTAGGGGATAGAGTAATAAAGAACTGGCTTCCATTGGTATTAGGACCTGCATTTGCCATGGACAAAATGCCAGCGCCAGTATGCTTCAGCTTTGGATCTATCTCATCGTCGAAGCGCTTGCTGTAGAGCACAAGCAAAAAAACCAGAGGTTCAGATGCGATGATAGGACAATATTCCCTCTATTCCAATCAAATGTATACATTCTATTAAAACATAGTATCACACAAATATTCCAGAAACGTATAGAAAGTTAGAATAGGAGGGCAAAAGCTATGCATGTACATGTACCTAAAACAAAAGTTAGCATTGGCAAGGGGGAAGTGAAAAGCAGTATTATATAAGTAGAGAGAAAGGAAGAAGCATTACCCATAAATGGATTCGCCGCCTCTTCCAGTGGCAGTAGGATCCCCACCTTGAATTATAAAATCCTGGTGAACAAGAATTTCAACAAATCACCTCACCAGCAAGAGGCAACAAGCAAGCAAAGCATATATATAATAAGAATTAAGAAGTTTACTTTGATGATTCGATGGAATTTGACATTGTCATAGTAACCTCTGCGACAAAGTTCCAGGAAGTTGGTGCATGTTCTTGGTGCATGCTTGTAGTATAGCTACCCACAAACACATACTCCATTCAAAAGAATCCCAACTTGAGAAACAAATTAACAACAATAAAGAAAGAAATTGAAGAGGAGATCACTGCTGACCTCAATGGTGAGAGGACCCATGGAGGTTTCAAGGGTCACTTCTGGTGGCCCACCGTCTGCGCTTCCCCTCATTGCTCTTTTTACTGAGAGACAGAGAGGTGATAGTCAAATTTACTACCAAATAAACCAACTAACCTAAACTAAAATAGCAAGGGCAAGTCGGGTGGAATCCTTAGAGAGATCGGGAATGAGTACTAGTTCGGTCTCGGATTACAAATTAGCTACGCGGATAGACAGAAAAAAGTGATTAAACTAATTGAACTAACTAACAAAAGCATAATAATTAAACTATTAAACAAATTGAGCAAGTTATCAAAGGGAGAAAAGCCTAGGGTCCGATTTCCTCCACGGACACACTCAATCACGTCATTGAAACCCGTTAACAAGTCATCGAATAGTGAATTAGGGATAAAACGCCTCTAAAGGTCCAAACACCTCCCTCACGGGTTCGTGAATGGATAAATAGTAATTCCAAGGTATCTTAGGTGCACACCGAAATCCACTCCCGTGGTATCCCGCTAAGAGCTCAAGTCATTAAGTCTACGATTCCCGTCCGTCTCTCTCCCCCTCCCAAGGTAAGAGTTCCGACCGAAAGTCGAGGGCACTAACATTGGGTTCTCACTCCCGTATTCAACCCAAATCGGTGAGGTTAGTCAAATGGGTAATCGGTTTTCGTAAAACTAATCGGCTCCCACCGATGGACAAAGGGTCAAGCAACCATAATCAACCAAAAGACTAATCGAATCCTAACCCCTTAACAATTCCCGCAACATCCGATAACTCATTAAAATGAGTCCAATAACATAATCGGGGCATGTCGGGGATTAATCGTAAAAGACTACTCACTACCCATTAAAAAACTAATAATTAGTCTAAACATAAAAATAAGCATAATGAAACAATAAAGACTAAAACTTTGACTAATTAAATAAATTAAACTAATCTAACCTAACACATACTAATTAAAGATGAAACACAAACTTAAAATCATACTACCAAACACAATTAACAAAACAGAAATTAACTTTACATTAATTAATGTAATAATGATATCTATCGTACACATGAAACTTAAAGATAAACAATAAATGAGAGAAAAGAAAGAGAATTGTACCAAAGGAGATGAATTTTAAGAACTTGAACGAAGAAGAGGAGATTAAATCATCAGCTTAAGATGAAACTGAGAAAGGTGGGCTGCTCGTGTGTTCTTCGGCTACTACTTCTACTGCTAACTATCAACCTCCTTAAAATATGAGGGTTTAGCTCATTTAAATAGCTAAGTATAATAAAGTAAAAGACAAAAGTACCCCTCACTTCAATGACGTCAAAAGAGTAAAATAAGGATTGAATGACCGATATGACTTCCAAATTAAAACACCCAAAAACATCAGTCAAAATCGAATCAATTGATTTGAGGAACCGAGGCGCGCTGCTCGCCGGAGGTCGACCGTCGACGGAGAAAATGGTGTCTGTTTGGGCGCAGGTCGCCGGAGAGAAGCGCAGATGCGTCGTCGGAGCTTGCTGTAGGTTGATTACGGTGGTCGTAGCTCGACGGAGTCAGTCCATGGAGTATGAACTGTAGAGTGGAGACCGGTATGGTGGAGCGACTGGTGGTGCGTGGCTGAGGGAGAAAAGCAGAAGACGGCCGGAGTAACTGGTCGGATCCGTCGTATCGACGGAGCAGGTGGAGGTCGTGACTGCTCAGTAATGGTGGGTGAATGGGTCGAAAATGGTAATTGAATTGGAGATTAATAATGAATGGTGGGATTAATTTGATTGATGATGGTGGTGGAGGGATGGAGAGATGGAGATGATAAAATGGTATGAAAGTGATGCTGATGATTGATGATGGAGGATGATGTATGATGATGGTGGAAAGATTGTTGAAGGTGAAGAGTTACAGCACATCCCCTTTTCATTAACCAAATAACAATCTCCTTTTCACGAAGAGATGAAGGATTGTTGATGATGAAGGATGATGTATGTTCCAGGAAACCAAATAACAATCTCTAAAATTTTCCCGCCTAATGTAAAGTGGGTCTATTTTTGAGTTAGACTTACATTGTCAACCGAATATCTATACAAGTCCACAATTACTATCCTAAAACCAAATAGAAGAAGTGATTGGTTAATATCTATATTTGATTGGGTTATAGTACAATTGCACGTGGTCTATCCTAAAACCAAATACTACGTATATATATACTCCGTATTTGGTATAATTGCATAATTACCAAAGAAGTGATTAAAAAAACTTACATTACTTAAAAACGATTTTATAACGCACTTGGTAGAAATATTGGCATAATAAGCACTTAAAATTAGACTACGTACATTTTTGTCATAAATTGGGTTAGGTCAACATGAGTCTGAAATTATTATCTGTCGTAATCATGTCCTAATCTATATTATTTTTCATATATTATGTCATATAATCCGTATATATGCCATAATTATTATATCACGTTATATTTAATCTCATATCAAGTTTCGTGTAATACCGATAATTGAAATCTAATACTCCGTATCAAGTTTCGTGTAATACCGATAATATTATAATTTCATACTATTATGATATGCACAATCTTATTCCATATATCATATACTCCGTACAATCTTATTCTATATATCATGCTAATTGATTGATTGATAAATTGTGCAATTAATTGATTGATTGATGTGATATCCTACCGTTTAATATCGTTGAATCAATTCCACTAACCAAATAACAATCCTCCAAAATTTTCCCGCCTACTACCATATGGGCCTATTTTTGGGTCATTTAGTATATTTGGTTGGACTTATATTGTCAAATAAATATCTACTAGATATGCTACATATAATCCTACTCCTTTATTAAGACTAAATATACGTTATATATATATATATATGTGTGTGTGTGTGTTAAATATATCATATCTATCGTGCATCATTAAAAATATATGCTAAATATATGGCAAATACAGCCTCATGACTAATATGGCAAGTATATTTTACAATCTCTATGATTTGTGTCGGTGTATACTAAATATCGAGAGTGTATATATATAACAGCGGAAATACATTTTATTTTTGTAATAATCATGACTGATATAAGATTGTAATTAAATATTATAATTGTAATCCCCATTACTTAAAAGAATAAAAATTCTCAAAACTTTTCTCGCCTAAATTTTAAGCTCTCAATTTGGACAAAATCAATATAACAAATAAGAAAAAAAAAATCACACTCAATTATCAATCATATCATATAAAGAATACTTACGGGTTAAATATTTAAAAACTAATAATGGGTGTATTGATGAAAACAAATTGTAGAAATATAGTTGCTTAAATTTCTAACGACAATTATGAACTATTTTTATGAACAAATGATATATACTGAAATTATAAAGAATAACTACATCTAAACATCAAGAGTATAAAATTATACTCTATTTGAAAATAAATTTAAAGTGAATATACATTTCACAATTTACTCAAATTATTCTTATATTAAAAAAAATATTTAAAAGAGAAATGATTGTCTCGAGAAATATGAATGACAAATAAAACACAGAGGTAGTAATTTTTTGGACTACATATTTCATTATATTAGTTGAGGTCGTTATCTTGATTAATTATGTAATTTCAAATTATTTTTTTATATCCAAATACAATGATAAAAATCATGAAAAATTATCAGGTTTCTAATCAAAATCTATTTTGTATAAGTAGTTAACTAAAATAAATAAATTTCTACAAATACCGTGCATACATGCACGGGGTCTATACTAGTTGGTATTAACTATCTTACCTGAAACATTTAAAGCTTTTTTGACTTGTTTATGTATGACCCACTAAAATGTCTTATTAGATGTGTACAAGCGGAGACTACGAGCACCACGCGCGCGCGCCGAGCCGAGCACGAGCCGGGCCGGGTTGGGCTCGGGGCTTTGGTAGAGCGCCTGCGGCGCACCGCTTGCGGGTATTTTTTAGTGGTCGGATTATTTGTTTGTCCATAAGCTTCCTTTTTTTTCTCAGTCAGTCTTATTGCCTTTCCGAGACTGATTGTTATCATTCCCGAGACTGATTGCTGCAAGTCTCCACCATGCTCTTTATTGTTGTGCACTGAACCATTGTCACTGCTCCACTATATAATGCCCTCTTCCCTTCAGTTTAACACATAGCAAACATACATTCTCATACTCACACTACATACTACATACTTCTCTATGTTCCGGTTTAATTGTTGGCAAACGTTCTTGGCTGTATTCATCCGTTCTCCACCTACACTGGAGTTACGGTTTGGTTGTGGAATCCTGGGAGTTGAGTGTCGTTGAGGCCGTGTGTAGCAGACGGGGCATAAATCAACTTTAGGACAGTGACATTCTTGTCGCGACACAATCTCTGTTTTTCGTTCCAGATAAGATCTTACCTTCTTCTCTCCCTAGTTCTACTACTACCGTGATAACAATCTAAAGTTGATTTAATTTCGTTTTTCATCATGGTTGGTAGTACTGTTAGTGCTGTTCTTTCTACTCCTCCTCCTCCTCCTGTTGTCACTTTCGTTCCTACTGCTATTGTTCATAACCCTTTCATAGCCGACATGTCCTGTAACAACCCGGATTTTCCAGACTTTATAAATAAGTCTATAATAGGAAACAACGGAAGATATAATACATATCCGAGTCGTTACTATTCTCAACTAATTAGATTACTTTACAATAATTATGAAATTACTTAAATATTACATTTAATTGTAACAATTTATGAAGAAATAGAAATACATTTGAGTCTCATCTTGAGCTATCTCCAACCTTGTCCGTCTAAGGAAGGGTCAATCTCTCTTAATCTGACGATTAAAATATTTTTAAAAGAGTTTCATAGAAAAACAAATCGTCAGGTGGGTAAATTATCAAAATTTAATATGGATAAAATATTAAATCAAACATAGATAAAATAATAGTACATAAACGCACAACCGATAACACATAACTTTAGAAATCGTAAGAAATGTTTTAAGTGCCGTATTATTTTTAGAAAAGTTTTATCACGATATACCGGCCAATTATTGTACAAGTTCCGAATAAGTTTCGTATTTGATACTTGTATAATAATAATATACCGCCAATCACATCGATACCAGGGGGCTTACATTATTACCCCTGTTTACCGAGGTGACATAAACACGTTTAAAACAAAATTCGTCATCTCATCTCCAGGGTCGAACGCCGGTACGTGGGGTTGTTACACGCACCATGGACTACTCACCACCCGGCCGGTTATCCCCGCAGCCACGCTCCAATCGTTGACTCACGGAAACCCGCGTGCGATCCACCTAACACGTACGGGACTGATCAGGTCCCCACCTAAAGTATGGCCACACTCCCGCCTACTCTCGAGTCAATGTCAGCACAGCCAATGACCCTTCGTACGCTACAGACGGTTTTATACAGTTAAGCTAAACGCTATTCATCCAAGTCATCTCGTACACAATAATGACAACCTGCTTTCCCGCTCAATGAGATTTCGAATAAAGTCCTAAAAATGCCCAATAAAATATAAAAATATTTGAAATTTATTTTGAAAACATTATGTGTTATCCAGCTTGAATTCCATAATTTCCTTTTTCTTTGAAATTAGATACGGAGTAATAATAGCCAAGTAGCATATAGTCAATAAAGTTGAAAAAGTAGCGATATCGAAAATATCAAACCAAATGACTTCTAATTTACACACATCTATTGTAATATTAAGTGAAACCAAATAAAGTCATTTTAGTCCGTCTCGAAAATCGTATTTTTGACTCATAACACGATTTTTATCATAAAGGTCTCTAAGTAATAACTATGATCAACTAATTACAATTAACGAATGTAACTAATTTCAAATCCACCATATATCCGACACTATCAAGATTTTCTTATACCTTTATTACTTAAGCTAAAATAATATATTTATTCATTATAAAATTCTAGTTATAACCTATCCATGATCCAAATGTGCTTGTCAAACCCATTTAGCGACTAGTGTGTCTCTACTCTCTACCCAACACTTATTAAATTTAGTAAATTTTATACTTATTATGATAAAATAGATATATAATTTATTGAAATTATAAGAAAATCCTTTAAAATCCCACCCCCATTTTTTTCCAACTAATTTTAAATAATAAAAAAATCAGATGCTAAAACATAAAAATGATATTTTCCACATACAGTTTACAACATATTATATATAATCAGATTATCAGCAAAAGTGATACATGCATCACATAATTAGTCACATAAAATCAACATGCAATAAAATTAAATAAATTTAGGATGCGACAATTATAGCTGAAAAATAATTTTGTAAAATGATTTTATCATGTAGGTTTGACGATTTATGATGAGATTAGTAATATAGTTAGTTAGGTGGTTAGAATAGTTAGTTAGAGGTTGTTAGTTTGTTACAACCCAACTCACCTATATATACCTAACTCCTATCATTGTAAACTTAATTTTTGATCGATCAATACAATCCAATTCATTCTTCCCTTCAATTCATATCAATTACAAGAATTAATATGGTATAAGAGCTCCAAACCTCGATTTTGGTTGCAATCTAAGTTCACTAAGAGATAAGTCTCTGTTTTCTTCAATTTTCTGCATTTTTTTTCAAATTAATACAAGGTTCTCAATTCTTGATTCACAAGTACAAAAATGGCAAGCGAACAAAACTCGTATGATTACTTCGATGATCCGTTATATCTGTCGTCATCAGACCAACCATTCTCTCAGATCGTTGCTTACCAGTTTGATGGTCACAATTTTATTGGTTGGAAGCAAGATGTGTTCATGGCGCTTGCATCGAAGAACAAAGATGGGTTTATTGATGGTTCTTGTGTAAAGCCCGCAGTAGGAGACAAGAAACTACATCAATGGATTAGGTGCGATCTCATGGTACTCAAGTGGATCCTCAACTCCTTGGATAAATTTATAAGGGAGAATGTGAAGTATGTGAGGACTTCGAAAGAGCTGTGGGATGAGTTGCTTGAACGTTATGGAGTTGCTAATGCAATCGAGATATACCAATTAAGAAAGGATTTGGGTGAAATTAGTCAAGGGAATATGTCTCTGGTTGACTACTATAGCAAGATGAAGGCTTGTTGGGAAAATCTTGATGCTCTAGACCCGGTGCCTCAGTGTTCTTGTGGAAAGATTAGTGCTTGCACTTGCAGCCTGATGAAGCGAATGACTGAAAGAGAAAGCAATACGAAGCTAATTCAATTTCTGATGCTTTTAAACAACAGCTATGACAGCATTCGCACTCAGATTCTGTCCATGGATACTTTACCAACCATAAACAAAGCGTTGGGAATGCTACAAAAGGTCGAAAGACAAAAGCAAATAACTGAGCATGTTGATGCTGTTACTGAAGCAGCGGTTTATGCATCGTATCAATCTGAGAATAGAAGGCAGAAAGAAGCTGGGCAAAGAGAGACTGGTGAGTCCTCAAAACCCACGGGAAAGTACTCATTGCAAGAAAGACAACCATAACATTGAAGATTGTTATAGGTTGAAAGTTTCTACTCACTGTGGGAAAAACTGGCATAAGATTGAAACTTGTTATCATTTAATTGGGTTTCCATCAGGGAAAAAGTCCAAGAATAAAGGCAAAGGTGGAAATACTAATTTCAAGAAGACGACAAATAATGTTGATGTTATCAGTGAGTTTTCTCCTCTGGATGATCAGGCTCAAGGGTTTTCTGTGGACTCCAACTTGATTGATGATCTGGTTACATCAGTTGTCGATAAAGTAATGTAGCGTATCTCAGACGGAAGGTCAGTGGTAAATCATGTGGATATGACTGGTGGTTCACATTTTGATATTGCTGGAGGTTCAAACCTGGCAGGTATGGTTTCCTGCAGTAACAATGTTCAAACCATTAAGCATGCTCCATATGATTGGATATTAGATACGGGTGCTTCGGATCATATGACTTTTGACTTATACCTTATGACCAATGTTAGGACCTTGAGGAACCCTGTCTCGATAGGATTGCCGGATGGAAACACCAAACAAGTAAAATTGATAGGGGATATTAGAATTACAGATAAAATTCTGCTGCGTGATGTATTCTATATTCCTGATTTTAGACAGAATCTGTTATCTGTGTCTAAGCTGATTGATTGTGATTGTTTGCATGCTGTGTTCTCTTCCTGCCATTGTGTGTTTCAGGACCCTTCAAGTAAAAAGTGCATTGCTTCTGGGAAAAGAGTGGGAGGGTTATACAGGCTGCAACCTAATCACTATCAGGACATAGTTGCTAATGTAGTTAAATCAATTCATTCGAAAGTTTATTCTGTAAATAAAATAAATTCAAATCTGCTACATTTGAGACTTGGTCATGTATCTTTTGATACGATTAGACACATTCATGGATTTGATAAGTCTGTATTGAACAAACAATGTAATACATGTATTCTAGCAAAGAATCACAAGTTACCTTTCCATGAAAGTTCTTCTTATGCTGCTCATGTATTTGATTTGTTGCACATGGATGTTTGGGGACCTTACAAAGTTCCATGTATGTCGGGTGTTAAATACTTCTTAACTATCCTTGATGATCATTCAAGGAATACTTGGACGATTTTGTTTCAATCTAAGGATCAAGTTCACAATTTAATTGGTGATTTCATCTCCTTGGTTGAAAATCAATTTAATGCTAAAATTAAGATAGTAGCAGCACAATTTGAGTGATTCTTCAGTACATGGTAGTTAAGATAGCATATATACTGTAAGTGATTCTGTGGGTAGTGATCCAACTGGATCTCTACATAGTAGCAGCCCTAGTTCTTCTGCAGGTACTGCAGGTTCAGGAGATGATAATGCAGGTGTTCCTGAAGTTAGACGATCAACCAGGCAGAGGCAAGTATCAGTCAAATTGAACCCTTATCATCATCAGGGCACTCTGCGTGTGACCCGCACTCCATCTACATCTGCTTCTGAGGCGTTCCATGCTGCTGTATTAAGTAATCTCCATGAATTTGATTCTGGATATGTGGCTAGCTTGGCAAGTGTCATCAAGGAGCATGAACCTTACACTTATAGACATGCAATTAATGATTCCAGATGGGTGGATGCGATGAAAAAAGAAGTCCAAGCTCTGGAAAATAATCAAACATGGGAAGTTGTTGATTTGCCTGAGGGACATAAACCAATTGGGTGTAAATGAATTTTCAAGATCAAATATAAGGCAGATGGGACGGTTGAATGCTTTAAAGCACGTTTGGTCGCGAAAGGGTATAATCAGATAAAGGACAAAGATTATACAGATACATTCTCACCTGTTGCAAAGTTTTCAACTGTTCGAACCTTAATTGCAGTAGCTGCAGCACAAGGGTGGCCGTTGCATCCGTAAGACATTAATAACGCGTTCCTGGACGGATACTTGGATGAACTTGTGTACATGTCTCCACCAGAAGGTTATGCTCTTCCAAAAGGCAAAGTTTGCAAACTCAGAAGGTCACTCTATGGCCTGAAACAAGCATCCCGTCAGTGGAATATAGAGCTCACAAAACATCTTCGTCTCATTGGTTTTGTACAATCCAAGCAAGATTATTCTCTTTATACAAGATATCAGCCAGAAATCAAGGCCTTTACAGTTGCCTTGGCCCTTGGTGTATGTAGATGATGTTATTTTAACCGGCAATTTAGAGAGTGAAATTGTTCAAGTAAAAAAGAGCCTGGATGTCGCATTCTCAATCAAGGACTTGGGACAACTAAGATATTTTCTTGGGCTCGAGATATCAAGAAATGACACTGGTATCCTAATAAATCAACGAAAATACATTATTGATATTCTAAGATATGCATATGGAAAATTGTACAGCAGCTGCGTTTCCAATGCAAAGAACTGTGAAACTGTCCACTGATGATGGCGAATTATTACCAGATCCTGAGCAGTAGAGGCGATTAGTAGGAAGAATCCTCTACCTTAATTCCTCACGCCCGAATCTTTCTTATTCAGTCCAGCATCTCAGTCTATTCCTGTCGCAACCACAAGTACCTCACCTTCAAGCAGCAATACATGTTCTAAAATATCTCAAAGGCACTATTAATACGGGCTTATTCTACCCTGCTTTGTCTGATCTTTCTTTATCAGCCTACAGTGATGCAGACTGGGGTTCTTGTGCATTCACCTGCAGATCGTTGAGCGGATTTTGTATGTTCTTAGGCCGTTCCTTGATCTTATGGAAAACCAAAAAACAACGAACGGTTAGCAAAAGTACAGCAGAATCAGAATACCGCAGCATGTCTTACGCAAGTTCTGAAATGGTGTGGATCGATAATGTTCTCAAAGATCTCAGAGCCAATGTTCCTCAACCCATTCCTTTGTATTATGATAACAAGGCTGCACAACATATAGCCAACAACCCGGTCTTCCACGAAAGAACAAAACACCTAAACATAGACTGCCATTATGTTCGGGAAAGACAGGAAGATGGCTTTCTTCTTACTCAACACGTTCGATCAGGCCTCCAGTTAGCTGACATTATGACGAAAGCATTAGGAGGAGATCAACATAGTTTCCTCTCATCCAAGCTTGGTTTGGTCTTTATCCCAAGTCAAGCTTGAGAGGGGAATGATGAGATTAGTAATATAGTTAGTTAGGTGGTTAGAATAGTTAGTTAGAGGTTGTTAGTTTGTTACAACCCAACTCAACTATATATACCTAACTCCTATCATTGTAAACTTAATTTTTGATCGATCAATACAATCCAATTTATTCTTCCCTTCAATTCATATCAACTACAAGAATTAATAATTTACCCACCCTAATTAAAGGGTTTATTAGTCTTGATCAAAACTCGGATCTTGAGGCGGTCCTGTCGAGTCTCGTGACGCGGTTCGGCAAACTCCGAGTTTTCCCTTCTCGGGGAAACGGATATTATACAAAGACAAAATAAAACCTTCATCAATTCAATTACATATATAGCTATACAAGTTAAAGTGAAGTAATAATAATTAATATATTCGTAGTATATATATGTATATAATATATTTATTATTTACTTACTTATTTATTATTATTATATTATTTATTTTTTATGCAAAAGACGATTTCCAACAGAACTAACCTAGTTTTGTACATGCATGTGAGATTTCGTTAGAAATATTGAAATCAGAACTTTGAAAAAAATTCAGAATTGATAATACCTTAACAAAATTTAGATGGAGTAAACATAGAGATGAGGTGCTTGGATAGGATCAAGGTTTAATTTTATTATAATGATTTTCTCTTCTTTTTGTTTGTTCTTCGTTTACTGATCATCTCAAGTAACAATGGAGGAACTCCTCCCATTTATTTTGTTTTTTTGGGTTTAACATAATGAGGTTTGGAATGGTGAGGGGAGGGTGAGAGAATTAAATGAGGGATTAGAAGAAGGGAGAAAATGCAATGCGGATCTCCCGTCCCATTTTGTGTCCCACTCAGTGTCCCACACCATACACGGGATGACACATCAACTACTTATGATAAATCTTGCATATTTTATTTATTCAATAGGCGACGTGTCATCCCGTGTATGGTGTGGCACACTGAATGAGACACAAAAATGGAACAGGAGATCCGCTTTGGAGAAAATGAGTCTAGAAAATGAAGTAGTATTATTCAATTTAGGCAATTAATAAAAAGGGGTAATTAGGCGTGATGAGGAAGAGTCAAGAGACAAATACGGTATGTTTTTCCAATGATAAACTTTTTAGATACGAAAGATGGGACGTAGTCAAATGAGTTTGAGTCAAGATTGATTTAAATAAATTAAGATGAAAATATGACGATTAACAACATAATATTAACACATAATAAGATATGACGTATTTTAAACATGTTTCTTTACTAATGTATTTAATAAGATACGAAGTACATATTAATAAAATAAAATATAATAACGTTTGGGTTGAAACTATACTTTTGGTTATGAACTTAAAATTATGTTTGAATATATAGAAAATATTTATTAAATGATTTTGATACAAATATCTCATAAGATGTTGGGTTAGTATAAGTTGGACGTTCAGTAATTATCTGAATTTGTCTGTGACTTTTTCTGTAGAGTTATTGTAGTATTGACTCTTATCTTCAAAACGAGTATTGAAGTGTGCAAGTATGAGAATTAATGAAAGAGTTAAGGTCGACTTAAGTTATCTTAAGCTGCGCTGAAAACATTATACATACAATTAATTAATATATTTAAATAATAAATAAATATTAAAATGACTTTTAAATTTTAAAACGAAGGGTTAAATTGAGAAAATTTGGTGAAATAAAAATATGAAAGTTTTGACCATCCTACGGAAGGGAGTCTAGTAGTTTCTAAAATCCAACAAAATATAACGTAAAAATAGGAAATATTTATAAAATATTGTTAAAGTACGGGGTGTTACATGTCCAGATTAGAACTTTTTGATGGAAAAAATTATCGTATATGGTCGGATAAAATGGAATTTTTTCTAACTCAATTGGGGGCCGTTTATACACTTACTAAATCTGAGGCTCCAGTAAAATCGGGTAGAGATTTTGAAACGGATAATGTTACTTGTAGGGGGACGTTACTGCATTACATGATGTCTTCTTTGTACTTGATTTACAGTAAGTTTAAAAAGGCTACAGAAATTTGGGATGCTCTCAAAACCAAGTATGGTTCTGATGACTATGGAACGAAAAAGTATGCTTGCAGTCGTTGGCTAAATTTCAAGTTGGTCGATGAGAAACCCATTTTAGATCAAGTTCATGAATACGAAAATCTATGTGCAGAGGTAATGGCGGAAGGTATGAAAATTTGTGAGGTTTTTCAGGCTAATTGTTTGTTAGATAAACTTCCGGTTTCTTGGGAAAATTATGTTCGTAGTATGAAACACAAACAAAAGGATTTTACTCTTTTAGAACTTGTGTCTCATATAAAAATTGAAGAGCAACCGGATTCAGACTCTAGGTAAGCAAGTCGAACACTCTTCTTCCATGGCTAACCTAACCGAGTCTAAAAACCATTACAAGAGTAAAAAACGGGGTAACAAGTCTTCTAATCAAGTTCATGGGACTAGAAACCAGAATACCTTCAAACGGGATGGCAAAGGGGATTCTAAAGGTGAAGGTAAACGTGAATTTAAGGGAAACTGTTTTACATGTGGTAAACCGGGTCACTCGGCTAGATTTTGTCCCGAAGGCTTTTCTCCTGCTGGTAAACGGAATCCCAATAAATCGCATGTTAATCTTACTGAACAAGATGACGATATAATTGCTGCTGTTGTGTCAGAAGTTAATCTAGTAAGCAATTTTTCCGAATGGGTGGTTGATACTGGCGCTACAAGGCACATCTGCTCCAATCGGGATGTTTTCACGGTCTACTCTCAAGTACCGAGTGGGGAATGCGTTTTTATGGGGAATTCTAGCACCGTGAAAGTACTTGGTAAAGGGAAAGTCACTTTGAAGCTCACTTCCGGTAAGACTCTTGAACTGAATAACGTGCTACGTGTTCCTGATATTCGAAGAAATCTTATTTCTGGAGCTTTATTAAACAAAGCAGGTATCAAACTATCTTTTGAATCAGATAAACTTGTGCTCACTAGAAATGGAAATTTTGTCGGTAAAGGCTTTTGTAATGGTGGATTATTTGTATTAGACATAGAAGTTATTAATAAGAATTCGTCCGCTTCTGTTTATATTGCTGAGTCTGTTTCTTTATGGCATGCTAAACTTGGACATGTGAATATGACCTCCATTAAAAACATGAAAAAGTATGACCTTATTCCTGACTTTAGCGACACAAACTTTGATAAATGTGAAATATGTGTCGAAGCTAAGCATGCTAAAACACCCTTTAACAAATGTGTGGAACGTTCTACTACACTTCTTGAGCTAATTCACTCGGACTTAGCTTACTTTAAGAACACCACAAGTAGGGGTGGGAAACATTACTATATCACTTTTGTGGATGATTTTTCTCGCTACACTAGGGTCTATTTATTAACAACCAAAGATGAGGCTGAAGAAAAATTCATAGATTTTAAAGCCGAGGTTGAAAATCAATTAGACCTTAAAATAAAACGAGTAAGATCTGACCGGGGAGGTGAATACGACGGTAATCCACTTATGGACTATTGTAAGACCCATGGGATTATACATGAAAGGACTGCCCCCTATTCACCCCAACAAAACGGTGTTGCCGAACGCAAAAACCGATCGCTGAAGAATATGATGAATGCAATGTTGTTGAGTTCTGGAATGCCTTCTAATATATGGGGTGAAGCAGTTCTTTATGCATGTCATATTCTGAATCGTGTACCTCATAAGAAAATAGGTAAGACTCCTTATGAGATGTGGAAAGGATACAAGCTCAATCTCAAATACCTTAAAGTATGGGGGTGTCTGGCGAAGATCGGGATTCCAACGATTCAAAGAAGCAAAATCGGTCCGAAAACCGTAGACGGAATTTTCATCAGGAATGCCATGAATAGTGGCGCTTACCGCTTTATTCTTAAAGATTCGTCCGGTTTTGGGGCCATAAAGGAATCTAGAGATGCAGAATTTTTTGAGCATATTTTCCCTATGAAGACTAACTCTTTGGCTCCTGTTATTACAGCGCGTCCCTCTACTCCGGTGGTGGTTTCCGAGGAACCTCGAAGGAGTAAACGCTCCAGGACCGAAACCAGTTTTGGTCCATATTTCTTGATCGTTTTTCTTGCCGAAACGAGTTTAGTTGATGAGTATGTTGTAAATGTTTTTATGCTCGAAACAGATCCTAGAACTTATAAAGAGGCCATGAGTTCCATTGATTTTACTTTTTGGCTTCAAGCCATTAATAGTGAGATAGAGTCTATTATGAGTAACAACACTTGGGTGTTAACAGATTTACCGAGGGGTTGTAAGCCCCTAAGTAATAAGTGGGTGTTTAAAAAGAAACTCAAACCTGATGGGTCAGTTGACGAATTTAAAGCTAGACTTGTTGTATGTGGTAATCGTCAAACAAAAGGTTTGGATTTCTTTGATACTTACTCACCTGTTGCTAAAGTGTCTACCATTAGGGCTCTAATTGCACTTGCCTCTATACATGATTTAGTCATTTATCAGATGGAAGTAAAGACTGCATTTCTAAATGGCGATCTAGATGAAGAGATCTACATGAAACAACCAGAAGGTTTTTTGGCTCCTGGTCAAGAGAACAAGGTATGCAAGCTCGTCAGGTCCTTGTACGGTCTGAAACAGGCACCAAAGCAATGGCATGACAAATTTGACAAAACTATCAGATCCAATGGTTTCACGGTAAACGATTATGATGCATGTGTGTATTCTAAATATGATGATTCTGGTTGTGTGATAATATGTTTGTATGTGGATGATATGCTCATATTTGGAACCAACATGCATGTGGTAGACGCTACCAAGAATTTTCTAAATTCCTGTTTTGACATGAAAGACTTAGGGGAGGCCGATGTTATTCTTGGGGTGAAAATCACAAGAACAAAAACAGGATTATGTTTGAGCCAATCTCACTACACGGAAAAAATTCTGAGAAAGTTCAATCAGTTTGATAGTTTACCCCTGTCCTCACCCTATGACTCGAGTATAGACCTGGCTAAAAACTTCGGGAACAGTGTGGGACAAGAGGAATATGCCAAGATTATAGGTAGTGTCATGTACCTTATGAACTATACCAGACCTGATATTGCCTACGCAGTAAGCAGACTAAGTAGGTACACTCACAACCCCGGACAAGACCATTGGACGACCCTTATTCGTTTGTTGAGATACTTGAGGGGTACTATGGATTGGGGTTTACATTATGAGAGAACACATGCTGTTCTAGAAGGTTATACTGATGCTAATTGGATAGCCGATTCTCCTGATATCTTATCTACTAGTGGTTATGTGTTCACACTTGCTAGTGGTGCTATTTCATGGAAATCGTCTAAACAAACTTGCATTGCCAAATCGACAATGGAATCTGAATTTATTGCTCTAGAATTGGCAGGACAGGAAGCAGAGTGGCTTAGGAGTCTGCTAGCTGACATTCCATTGTGGGGGAAGCCGACTCCATCAGTCTCCATGCATTGTGACAATCAAGCTGCAATTGGGGTAGCTCACAGTCAAACATACAATGGGAAAAGGAGACACATACGCCTAAGGCATGGAATAGTGAGGAATCTGATCAGAGAAAATGTAATCTCAATTGAGTTTGTAAGATCCGAGAGGAACATAATGGATCCTTTCACCAAAGGCCTTGGTAGAAAGATGGTGCTGGAGACAGCACGAGAAATGGGTTTAAAGCTTGTAAAGGAGTAAACTGTGATTGATACCCACCTTAGCTCAATTAAGGTCAAATGCGGTCAAACAAAGTCACAGTGAACTCGAGTCATAATGTCACAACCATTTCCTTTTCTGTAACTGTTTTGCATGACATATGTTTTATTTTGAGTTTTACTGTCTTGTTTTTTAAGGTTGAGCTTCGGCTCTTAATAAATTCATAGTCCTAACCGGATGGTTGATTTTTTACCCAATTTTCATTTTAGGCCATAAATATGCGGTTCACATTTACTCACTCATTTCTCTGGAGTAAGTATTTTTCACCCAAAGTAAAAGGATCAACATTCAACACTATAAATCAGAGGAGTATTATATACTCAGGCCCGTCTCAAGGGGGGCGCTATAGGCTCAAATGAATCGGGCCTCCATTTTTATGGGGCCTCAAATCTGAACTAGATGGTTTTCAATAATAAATAGTAAACGCTGTATGTGTAACACATATAGTTGCAGTTGATGGAGTGGTTGTATCCTTAGTCTCCTGTCCACTCTACTGGGGTTCAATTCCTCACATAGACAATTCATAGTTTTTTTTCCCTTTTTTCTTTCCCCATTTATAACTTCAGTTCATCCCGCATTAAATATCCTTCAACTTTGTTTAAACTTTTAGTAATTTTGGATTCTTTCTTTCTCAGTGATAAAAAACCTAAATTAGTGTAATAAAATTTTTGAACTTTTCTTTCCTAGAGTAATTTTTTACTTTGTACTCTCCTTTTTTCTACAAAATTTAACTCTTAGTTTTTTTATTTAGTATACTTTTTTTATGTATTGATAATTTCAAATAAGGAGTTCTTTATCATATTTTTCATAGTGTCCGTTGTTATTAAAATAATACTCCATTAATGATCATAAATTAATTATTTGAATTTTAAATTGATTTTTACAATTTTATGAGTATATTTTGAATTGATAATTAAGTGATACAGAGTACTTGTTAAATCAAAGCAATTTATCTTTTTTTTTGCGCAATTTATAGTCAAATATCCCGTTTGCGGAGGATTTGGACTTTATTCGAAATTAGCACAAAATAGCTAAAAATTACATATTGGTTTACGTAATAAAATTTTGATAAATGACCGCTTATAGAAAGATGGCCTCATATTTTAATTTCACTCCGGGCCTCGTTTAACTCTGAGACGGCCCTGACTCCAATTTATCCCTTATGATTTTTGACACTATTACAAAATCAAAAGGATTTTCAAAATTCTACGCAATCTATAAGACAAAATACTAAAATGTGGGATCCTGTTTGATTTGTCTTGATGTGTAGGATAAGTATATCAAAAAAATTACTTCCTCCGTTTTTTTATATCTTCTCAATTTCTTTTTTGGTCCATTTTTTTATCTCCTCATTTCATTTCTTTCCATTTTGCTCCATAGTTTTTACCATACTACCCTTACTATTTACGACACTTTACATCTTTATTATTTCTTATTTACACACACTTACCTTTCCACCCTCAATATTTCTTAAATTTATCATTTTATATTCATTATAAAAAAATTGTGCCGAAAATGAATGGGAAGATAAAATAAAAATGGAGGAAGTATAATTTTTGTTAATACCTAATGAAAAATATCAATGATTTAAAATCCATTTTTCCTCTAGATAGCTAAGTAGCTCGGCCTTTATTTGGTTGTTTGTTTAGAATGGCAAGGTGATGTGCTCAAACAAAACAATACTTGTCCATATTCTATTTGTTGTTGGTAGCAACAATCATGGCTGCAACAATCATACAATTATACAGACTCCTCCTCCTCTTAACGATCTTCCGCATTAGTTTTAGGAAGAATATTGAGAAGGGTGAAATATGTGTAGGAAAATTAAGGTGAGAAAAAAAGTGGAGTCACGAATAATTAGAACCACAAAAAATATTCTCCCTTCATACATGAATCGTTTTATATTGCTGTACGGCTTCTCCGATCCACTTCATTCCGTTTTAGTGATAAGGTTCCATGAATCGTTTTATAAAACCAAAATCTTAAGGCAATAGTTGGAGACCTAGTATGGATGCAACTCAGACCTCATCATACCTAGTGGGAGTGGAGATTCGAACCCGCGACCTTTTGTCACGCTGGCTCTGATACCATGCTATGGAATCAACCCAACCAAAACTTTAAGGTAATGGTTGGAGGTCCAAAAATGTTTATATACTCTTAGAATACCCTGAGCAATTGTGTGGTGTAGTAGTCCAAAGCATCATTGCCTCCGCTTATCTCGGGATCCCATCTCGCAATCCTCCGTGTTCTTCCTACCCACAGTATATGGTAATGGTACCCTCCTCGTCACAATCCTACATAATTGTCCTATCATCGACGTTAATATTTACCATCCCAGCACTAGGTCTTGTCCAATAATGACAGAATAAAAGCAGTGGGGTTATTTGTGAAATGGTGGATTACTTTACCACCAAATGCTCTATGAATTACTCCCTCCGTTCCAATGAAATCCATACATTTGCTTTATCACGTAAATCAATGCACTTTTTCTTCTGTCCATATCTTTAGTTACGTATTTCTAAAAATTATAAAAATTTGATATTCATAATACATTCGATTAGACGTACAATTTAAATAAGATCTCACATGACTATATTTTATCTTATATATTAGAAGTTATATAGAAAATTCTTCTCACTTATGAATAGTGTCAAAAAATCAAATGCATGGAATTGATTGGAATGGAGGAAGTCCTACAAATTTACAATCATGGAATGACGTCATTGTTGGCATATTGAGTACGGATTAATGAATTTATACCCCCACCCCACATGCTATGTTCCCAGCTGTATTATGTTGTTATTGAAGGGTGTGAAAAGGCAAGTACCTAAGGTGATGCATGTAAGCTGCTGGTTATTATATCATACATTCCCATCACCTGTCTTTGTCGCAGCCTAACTTCCCATTCATTAACTGAAAATTGTACGAATTCCTCATTGTTAGCCCACTACAATTGATCTTCATCTTCAAAGACTCAGTAACTCTTCTGTAAGACCGTCTCACGGTAACTTTATCGTGAGACCTCTTACATAGGGGTGGTTACAAATTTAATAACCAACTCTATATGAGAGGTCTCACGATAAATTATCGTGAGACGGTCTCATACAAGTTTCTGTGTCAAAGAATTTATTGGACGAAATTTCTGGCAAATTAACATAGCTTATCGACAGATATTGAAGAAATACAATGATCGAACCATAATTGTTGTTTAATATAATAACAAATAATTAACATAAAATAAATACAACTTATTAACAATTACAGTAATATTTCAATGCGAAAGCAACATTTTAAGAGGGTTAATTATGAGTGATAACAATAATATAATAACAAATAATTAACCATAATTGATCGAACCAATTTTTCATCGGGTGGCCGTGCGTGGCCTTGCAAAAAAGCATCCCTACGTAGTCAAAGTACTCACTACTTACTCCCTCCATCTTTACATATTTAGTACTCGTAATTAAAGTGGATAACCGTTGTATCAGTGTGACAATAGTATGTAATATAGTAATCTGCTCCGTATTAAAAAAAAATGTAAACTATTGACTTCGACGGAAGAGGTATGATATACTCCGTATTGAGTTAATAATGTGTCTAATACTTTGTGTCTTAATTCTCCTCATCTCTTATTAGAGCACTGACTCATAATCTTTCAACTCATTTCTTCGTACTGTGAATTTTACAAAAGAAAAAAAAAACACTCTTATCCATGAATAATTTTCTTTTCATTAATAGGCTACTTATAGCCTTAATTTAACGCAAATTAAAGGAAAAAAAAGTCACAATCCTATTTTAATTATGAACCATTTTTCTCCATAATCTTGTCATTAATTTTTATTTTTTATTTTCAATCGAGAAAAAAAGAATCTCTATGAATAAGGTGCTCTTAATACTCTTACAAAGTATTTTCTAATAATCCAAGAATAATTATTTCTTGAACTCAAATTCTCATATGAGACAGTCTCACGATAAAGTTATTATTTTTTGAAATAATTTTATTCCCATATTTGATACTCCGTATTTAATTTAATATTTGGGTGGGTTGGCGGGTAGATGGAAATATAAAACACCCTCACCCTCACCCTCTATATTCTCTATATAAAGCACCCTCACCCTCACCCTCACCCTCACACTCCAAAGCATATCACACTTCATCAAAACACACCCTCACCCTCACATTTGGTTTCAACTTTTTTTTCCATCAATATCCTTTAATTTGGTTTCAACGTTTACGGTAATAAAGTAATTCATTATTTGTCTAACCAATTATTTATGTATATATTTTCACTGTTTTTAAGTAATAAAAAACATTAACTCACTATAATAAAAAGTTTGAACCTTTTTAGTTTACTCTCCAATTTTCTAAAGAAGTTAGCTATTGTCAATTTTTGTTGTTTTTCTTTATAATTTTTTAATATATTGATAATCTAATAGACTAATAGATAAAAAATTCATTTTTCATATTTTTATAGTATCCGTCGTTATTAAAATAATAATCCATCAACGATTGTAAATTAATTATTTGAATTTTGGCTTGGAATTTTACAATCTTACGAGTCCATTTTAAATTGATAATTAAGTGGTACAAGTATTTGTTAAATGAAAGCAACTAATTAATCTTTCCTTTTTTTTCGACATTTTATAGTCAGATATTCAGGTTTTGGAGGACTTTGACTTATTTGAAATTAGCACAAAATAGTTAGAAATAACATATTGGTTTAACTAATACAGAGTAAAATTTTGATATACGACTGCGGACCGCCTATAGCTAAAGGGCCTCATCATTTAGTTTCGCTCCGAGCCTCTCTTAACTCTAAGACGACCCTGTATATACTCTTCTACAATTAACCAATAAAATATAAATTACATTTCCCAATTCATTTGGGTCGTCGGCGCTTTATACGTGATTTCACCGTATTGCCCTTCTCTAATAATCATTAATATAATTAATTGGTTTTGTATATAAATCCAATTTTATGTTTCGAGTATTAATTTGTTACGGTTTAATGGTTTTTATGACACGTTTCCCCATAATTTATCTTCTAATTTTATCTTTTAATCTTTGTAATTAATTTCTCCATTAGGTCGATTTATTTCATTTTAATTGATTAGGATGCTAGTTATGTTTCCACGTAGTTTTACGAATTTGGACGTTAGATTAAGTAGTTTGATTTGTTGATTGTGGCTTGATTAGAGATTAGTTAACGAATTGTAGGAAGAATTAACGTCGGAAATAATTAAAAACCCGAAAAAAAACAAAACAAAACCGCGGACCTGCTCTGAAAACGTGAGAAGGTCACGTTTTTGTGATCTCAAAAACGTGAGTTACTCACTTTTGGGGATCTCAGAAACGTGAGTTTCTCACTTTTTGGGGATCTCAAAAACATGAGTTACTCACTTTTTTTGGGATCCCATAAACGTGAGTTACTCACTTTTTGTAGGTTTTGTTAGTTTTTTAGGTTCACATAAGGACACCCCTCCCTATAAATGCATAAGTTATATTGTTGGCCATTGAATGAAGGATGATGTATGGTTGAGATTTGATTAAAAAACACAAATTTTCATCCTAATTCACACTCCCTATGTGCAATTACTATCCTTCCTAATCTTTTCTCTCTCCTTCCCCCACATTAATTAACTCCTAATTACTCTTTTACCATTAACGAATCACTCCTACACGCTAATTAACTTTTTTACCTATAATAATTTTTTTTCTTCTTCCATACAATCATAATTTTAAAAAAAAATCAGAATTTTTTAATTTCTCTAATTTTCTCTCTTCTTGTTTTGTTTTTGTTTTATCATCCTCATCACCGTCCATTTTGTTTCTTAGTAGAAGTATTTTTTTTTGCATGATTTCAAGTGCATAGAGTATAACTTCGAATAAACGTAGTAAATAATTTTATTTATCTCCTTATTTGTTATTTTTAATATGTAATTTATTGTATTTTTCGTTATTGCTATAGTATAGTTTTATTGATTTGAAGTTACAAAATATATGAACTGAAGGTACAAAACATATGAACTGAAGTTACAAAATATGTGAAGTTACAAATTTTTATTAAACTTATGTTGTTATGGAAATGAAGTTACAAATTTATCAGTTAAAGTGGCGTTATAAAGTAATTGAAGTTGCATATTGACCTGTATAAAGTAAAGGTACAAACTGAAACAACTGAAGTTACAGATCAATACAGTTGAAGTTCCTCTACATACACTTAGAGTTACGGATACTAAAGTTTCAAAACAATTGAGTTGAAGTTATAAAACAAATGTATTGAAGTTTCAATACATACACTTGAATGTTTACACCAGTACGAAAACAAATATTTATTAAAGTTATGTTGTTATAGAGATGAAGTTACAAATTTAGCAGCTAAAGTTAAACTATTGTTTCTCCACCATTACTATCTCTAAGTCAATTATAATCTACTCTCGTTAGGCTTCATTGAGCTTCGAAATCAGCTTCACCAGTCTTCGTCCCCTACGTTTGACAAGGACATTACCGACATCTTCCTTCGCTACCGCCTCATTTTCCGCAACTCCAACAATTTGACCTTTGGAGGACATCTCGGCTAACACATATGCAATGAAGAACAAAAAACACAATATCAAATAAACATCATGAAAATAACGCATAAAACGCATGTAGTCCGTACAAGATTATAAACATCTTAATAATATAATATGTACGACATTAACTAAATCCATCTTAACAATGCATCATAAAACGCATGTATTAACTACAAACATCTTAATAAATGGACTTGTACACTTTAATTATAAAGAACGCACAAAACGAAATTGTTTTAACCCTAAATCTGTGTTCTATGTTTAACTCTAAACCATATACTTTCATAATTGAAACTTATGAATATTATTTTACAATCTGATTGTAAATTATGAATATGAATATACATATTATACAATTCGTTTTAACTTATGAATATACATATTATTATACATACATATTTATACAATCTATTTCAATCCGATTTGATTATCATGCAATCTATTTAATATACAGAAGCAAACCATAAAAAAAATTTCTTAATAACTTATGACGATTATCATGCAATCTATTTTCGAATTGATTTCACAATAGTTCTCCTAAACCCTAATTTGACAGTAACTAACAAATATTAATCGACAAATTTGAAGAAAAACGATAAAAAAAAATACCTGTATTGGAGAGGGAAAATGTCAGAAAGTGTTGACATTGGAGATTTGGAGGTATGGGAACGGAGGAAAATAAACTGAAGAGAATGAAGGTAGAGAATAAGGTAGAGAATGAAGAAAACTGCAATAAGGTAGAGAATGAAGAGGGGAATGAATATGATGGGAAAAAGAGGTTGAGAAAAAAGAGGGTGGAAAAAAGAGAGAAGCTACTTGGAAATAGGTAAAATTTAATACTATTGTTTGAAAAATAAATAAAAAACATCAAAATCTCAGCCATTCATTTCATTTGATCCAATGGCTGAGAATAAGACTTATGCACTTATTGAGATCAATGAGACTTATATGATCCCTTCTCTCTCTATATATATATAGGTAGGTTCAAATAAGGTCAACAACTATTTTAAGGTCATAAGTTCCAGTGTTAAAGTTACACAAAAAGTGCTTAAAGTTACACGAGATGAGTGCTTAAAGTTACTTTATCACTTGAAGTGATAAAAGAGCTGAATGTTATAGTTACATATCAATTTTAAACAAATGCAACTTTATCGTATGTCATCTGTAACTTTAATATAGACTTATTGAGACATGGTGACCTTATTTGATCTCTACTCTCTCTCTCTCTCTCTTTATATATATATATATATATATATATTATGTACTATACACTATTATTATTATTATTATTATTATTATTACTATACTAACTCTAACACTAATATTTTTATTATTGTTATATTTTGATTTCCGTTCATTTTATCGTCATTTATAATTAATACCGCGTATATACGTGTAATAATAATAAAATTTTCAGATCGAACATGTTTTACTACGACTAACGCTCCAAGTCCGTTTAAACCCTTTACAAGTCGCGACGGTGGTGACACCCTTTCGAGGAGCGTCGCCCAAAGCACTTAAGGGCGTAACGCGATCGTGGTCGTACGTAGTTGAACGTGTCCGATGCTATTATCAAGATTAGTACGGAACCTGTTGACGTGAAAATCGAACACCACGTAATCCGTAAGGATTAGAATCGGTGTCGTGATACGGAGGAAGATAATTTCGTCCTAATCAAGTTTCAATCGACTTTATAACACCTATTTACAAAATCCCGATGCCGATCTCATAATTGTATAACAAACGATTATAGGCACCGTGAACCGAGTTGAGTTTAAATTATGCAATGTTTTTACGTAACTCGGTCGACCATCGATTTTGAATTAATAAAAACCAAACTGCCACCTTTTCCGAAACGAGCTATAACTCGTACATGGGGCACTCGTTCGAGTACCATGGGCCACTCGATCGAGTAGCACCCCAAAAAATGGGCAGAGAGCCCTTTAGAAGGCCACTCGGTCGAGTTTCTGCCATGACTCGATCGAGTGGACTCCTTTATTCGAAAACGAGAGCTTCCCACATCATCCGAGCCTCGTCAATTTTTGCTACGACTTTGGTCGTCACGTGTAAAGGCCATCACGTGTCTTCTTTTTCTAAAATCATGCATCATTTCATCATTTAATTCATTTGCATCATCATTATCCATATTGTTCATTTTTATCCAAGTTCGTTATTTTGTCCGGGTTGTATTTCCGCCCGTGTATATTGTATTCATTTACGAGTTTTATTCGTTTTCGATGTTTATCATTTTATAAATGAACCTCGCAAGCTAAACAACTCCAACGATAATTTAGATGCATTAAATCACGTAGATCACACGTAATTCAGATGCTTAGCCAAAAAAAACGTTGTTTGCATAACATTTAGTCATTTTACTAACGCGCGTACATGAAAACGAACGGTATCTTAGTAGAGGCCGCTAAAGAGCGGGCGGGGTTGGGTGTCCTTTGTGGGCTTCCCAACACGTACCCTCACAACTTACTTAGAACCATGGTTTCCGGATGTTCAAAACCGTTGGCATACGAGAGTCATTCGATGCACGATATGTAATAGCCCTGAATTTTTGCGACCAAAATAGAAGACTAAAATCGGAAAATTTAAAGCCGTTACTCCGCACTTAGTTCACAAGGCCAAGTGCAAGGCAAAAGAATAGTATAAGAATTAAAAAGAAATATAAACTCGATAGCTAATTTAAATAGAAACGTTGCAGCGGAAGACTTAAGTCCCACAAAATCCAAAACGGTTTAATACAACTTCAAACCAAAATTAAATATAAATATAAATGGTTCGGAGGTAGTGTTAAATAATAAAATCCTTCCTCGCTCAGCATCCCGAAACCAAAATGCACCCATGCAACATATTAAGTGTACCTATCAACTGTACCCAAAACACAAATAGGTACAGGTTCCAGCGGGGGAACGACCCCAAAACGAAAGGACGTCAGCAAAGTTGAGTAAAAGTATAATATAATAAAAACGTAGAATAATAATATAATAATTTTATTATAAACTGAAACCAGAGTTAAAAGTCACCGTTTTAATACCAGAACACAATACCGTAAAAACAGTAGTTAAAACGAAAACCAACAAAAATATATTTTTCACCACTTGTGTGCCAAGGTCCTACCCTTGCACGGTCTAGAGGTATCACCTGTGCTTAGTTCGACTTATATAGTGCGCACCTCTCGCATTTGGACAGTTAGTAGGATGAAGCTGCCAAAGGAGAAAGTCTAACTCCCTAGCAAGTGGGGGCCGGATACCCCACTCAAATATAACTCGAGCCAAGAGTTTAGTTTCGGGACGAAGTCCCAGGAACGTCGTAAACGCATCTTAAACCAACTAGACCAACAGAGCTCCCAGAGTCTGTTATAACCTCCAAAAATTTTACCAAAACAATACCAATGTGTGACTCGTGTCACAAGTTCGATATCCAAAATATTACGAGTATCAAAAAAATTCACCATTGATAAAATAATTTACAAACCGCTTAAAAAATATAATTTAAACCGAACATGCTCTTTACTTAAATGTGAAAAGGGTAAAACGTCCTTACCTCTCAAGACGATCAAAACCCAGCTAGTATTATCCCAAGAATCTTTTCTCCTCGAACCCACAAGCTACAAATAATACAAACGCTTCAATAACTAACTAGGACAACTCATCCATACGTACTTACATCTCCATCCATACGACAAAAGTTTAATCACTAACCAAATAGTCTCTCTTCATATCGTGATAACATTCTCACATGAATATGAAATTACCTACAAACAATCACACGTTCCCTACAATGCACTCATAATATCCCTGCCATCTTCCCACACGCACAAATTACAACAGCTTGTTTCCCTTTTGTTTGTTTTTCTCTACAGACACGGACCACCTAATATGACATATATACACCATAACCCAAACTCCGTTCTTACTGCGGATATCGAGTCCTACATACTTACCCATGAATTTGCCACCCCATTTAATAATATTCATATACTGAAATCTGATCCTAAGACCGAACAGAACATACATGTCTCGACTCAAACACAACCGTTTCACTTCGATTATAGCCGTCCAACCCCGACTCAACTTAAATAGTCTAACATAAATCAACTTAAGCGTTAATTATGTCGAGAAAACTGTTTTAACCAAAAGAAAACAAAAGAAAAGGGGTAGGAACTCAAAATATTTGGACCTACTTCATATTTATATTTGATCCATAATTATAAAACAAAAAGGATAATTGGTTAAGAAACTTACAATTCAAATGAGAGAAGGTGTAAAAACGTGTTGGTATAAACAAGGATTAAGAACCAATTTTACGACGAAGATCGAATCGGGAAACCGGAAAATAGAGGGACAAAAGAGTAGTGTTGGCAGAGGTAAACAATGAAGGCAGGGGTTTTGGGGGAAGGTATGAGTTGACGGGTGTGATGGGAGTTTAGTAGATTTAGGTTTTATTATTATTATTATTATTATTATTATTATTATTATTATTATTATTTGTGTTTGAATCAAGGTCTAACCCAAATTCAAGTCAGTTTAGAAACGTTCCACTTTTAAGAAATAGTCAAAAACCATTTTACTTTATAAAAGCCCGAAATACTTTTAAAGCGACATTGAAAATATCCAACTTAAAAACCCGATTTATATAAAATAGACAAGTAACGCCTTATAAATGACTCGGAAAATAATGGGGTGTTACAGACTTCCCTCCTTAAAACAAAACTTCGTCCTCGAAGTTTAAATTCATCTTTAAATAAAGTCTCCATATACTCCTCATATCCAAAGGTCTCACATTTCTCATAAGTGTCCAAAATTACCTGTTCACTCCATATATCCTAAATCCACCAAAATTTCTCATATATATCCAAAACAAACCGTTTACTCCATATATCCAAAATCCGTCAAAACAGATACGTAACTTTTAAGATATCTCACCATTCTAAATTCTCAAAAAAAATTCCAAAATCACCTAATTCCTCAAATTATCTCAAATTTCTAAATTCCTCAAAATTTTAAAAAAAATCACCTGATTCCTCAATTTCATAGTAACACCACTTCACCACCACCTAACTCCACAAGATATTAGTAAGACTTGAAATCACCAAAATTCTCATACTCCTTTAAGGTAACAGTATTACTTGCCAAGTTAAGAGCATGTCGGACAAAAATATTTAAATTATTTCAAAATTTTGAAATTCACAAGTTCAACCATTTTACAAGTGCGTAATGCACAAAATTAACCAATCAATTAAATAAGTGCGGTTAGCACTACTAAACCACCAATATGTGCGTTGAGCACAAAACCACCAATATGTGCGTTGAACGCAAACAAACCACAAATATGTGCGTTGAGCACAAACAAACCACAAACATGTGTAAACAAGTCAATTTCAAGTAATAACAAATAACCAATGATATTGTGCTTATTAAGCATCAACGATAGCCAAAATATTCATATTTGTAACCAATAAACAGTAAATAGCATGGAATCACACAAGAACATGTTTAGTTTACCACAAAAACAAGTAGTCATGCATTTTTCTATCCACCTTAAAATAAAGCTTCGTCCTCGAAGCACAAAAATTACGTTAGACAAGTAGTCTCCTCCACATTGTTATTGTTCCACAACACTTTGACCATTCTTGTTTCACCTCTATAGGTTTTACGTACTTTACTATTAAAAATTTGGACATCGATTCATAAGTGGTAGTCTCATCAAGCTTAATGTTCTCCAGGTCTAACAAATGTCATGGATCACTAATGTATTCCTTAGTTGAGAAACATGGAACATATTATGTATTCATTCTATATCAGCTAATAAGTCAAGTCGGTAAGCCATCTCGCCAAAACGCTCCAAAATTTCCAATACACTTTGGGCTCAACTTGCTTTCCTTACCAAACCTCAATACTCTCTTAATAGGAGAAACATAATAAAAAAGAACTTTGTCACAAACCTCAAATTCCACATGCCTACAAGTTTTATCTACACAGCTCTTCTAACGGTCTAGAGCCGCTTTCATTCTGTCATGTATAATCTTAACATGCTCAACCATCTCAATTATAATCTCGTTCCCTAAACCACCGATTATCTAATATCACCCCCAACACATCGGACTCCTATACTTGCGTCCGTACAAAGCCTCAAATGGTGTCATCTGAATTGTAGCCTAGTAACTATTATGATATGATAACTCAATAAAATCTAACTTATCCTCCTAGTCTCCTTTAAATTGTAGGGCAGTAACATGTCCTCAAATATTTGATTTATCCTTTCAGTTTTACCATCAATAGCTGGATAAAATGATGCGCTATCTTAAACTTTCTCATAGCTATCTGAAATTTCTCCCAAAATAATTAAATAAATCTGTATCCCCATATAATAAAATATTCTTTGAAACTCCATGAAGTCTTACCACATAATGTATATAAGCATCCACAAGTTGTTTCTACTTTCATGTATCTTTCATTGGAATAAAATGTGCACTCTCAGGTAACCTATTAATTATAACCCCAAATCATATTATTACTACCTCTCTGTGACCTTAACAATTCAACTATAAAATCCATAAAAATTAAACTCCACTTCACTCGGGAACTTCTAAAGGTTGTAACTTTCCTTGAGATCTCCTATATTCACTATTAAACTTCTAAAATATCAAGTATCGAGCCACAAAATCTGCAATTTGTTTCTAATACTAGACGATCAAAATCCTAATTCCAAATCCGCATGCATTTTATCACCTCCCAAATAAACATAATACATCTTTTCCTTTAATTCCTTGTGGTTAAGTACGCAAATTCTATCTCAACACTTAATAAATTCATTCTCATCACACTTGATGATGGGTGGGATTTGCCGTGGATCCCGCCGTCAAATAATAACCAACGAACCTAACTGGGTAGATAGGACAAGTCGGGTCGATCCACAGGGATGGGTTTTCGGACTAAAGTGTGCTACGGTCAAAGACTAGGTTCGAGACAAGCTAATCTGGGGGATAGACTAAGGACTAAGCTAAGCTCTAAACTATGATCTATAACAACAAATAAAAGGGCTAACAAGCATCTAATGACTAGCGGAAGCTAATAAAACGATAAGAAGAAACTAGGGTTAGGTCGGGTTCATGGGTGCAACGAAGACAAAAAGGGGAAAAACGGGGTTACTAGCATGCTTTCGTAGCCTAGGTAACGCCGATCGGGCTCTCGCTACGTAATCGGCCTAGGGGTCATCCTCACCGGGCTCTCGCTATATAGTGAGGGAACCAAACCAACCAACCAAACACAAACATATATACAAGAGAATATGCAAGAAAAACAAGGATTGATCGTCTCTAGTCTCACAAGCAATTCATCAAACATGTGGAGTGCAAGGTAAATGGGAAACAACAAAAACAACATCTAATACCACCCATCTCACCCTAATCATCCACAATCACAACCAATCACCCTAATAACCCTAGCAAGAGTCTACTCAAACATATCTAATGCTAATACTAACAAGAACAAGATGAATCAACACAAACAACAAAACTTGCATAAAGAAACTAGTGAAACAATGAACAATGAACCTAACAATGAACAAAGATTGAAACTTGGATGAATAAACAAGAATAAGAGAAGGGAAAAGAAGGTTATACCTACTAACAAGATGAATGGGAGAATGAAAACTTGCATAAAAGAGAAAACCCAAATACATCACCCAAGCTAAGGTTGTCAATCTTGGTTGGATTCTTCAAGAATTCCCTTAATACAAGGATTAATCTAAGATTAACGATTAACTAAAGACTAATCTACACTAATCTATGCTAATATATGCTAAAGTAGTCTAGGGTTTGGTGGGTAATGAAGAACATTCCATAGGAATACATGAGGAAGGGTATATATAGGGTTACAATGAGTAGGGAGATGAAACAAGTGACGCGGGTCTGTATCTGACCCTTCCCGGTCGGGAAGGATTGGTCTCGGTCGGGAAGGACCCCTTCCCGGTCGGGAAGGCCCCCTTCTCGGTCGGGAAGGCCCCATTCTCGGTCGGGAAGGCCCCCTTCTCGGTCGGGAAGGCCCCCTTCTCGGTCGGGAAGGCCTCAAAACAGAACCATCTTCAATTGTGCACTCCTTCCCGATCGGGAAGGCATCATCCCGCCCGGGAAGGACATTGTAGGCCTCCATTATGATCTTTTTGGTCCCTCCTTGGTTCTCATTGGTTTCTCAACGATTCTCGGGACTCGGGATCGGGTCTTGGAGGCTCGGGATTGGGTCCCAAGGTCTCGGGGTCGAATCCAAGGCATCGAGTGATCGTTCCTTCACTTCGTTGGCTCCAAAAGGTGTATGTATTGAGTCGGAATCGCTCCAACTCTTCATGAGTGGTCTTGGGAACCTGAAACGAGCTAAAAGAAGCATAAGTAGCCCATAAACCGCTCCCAAGGAGCGATTCCACAAGGAAAATGGGACCAAAATACAGTAAATTAGGCACTACAAACTACACTTATCAACTCCCCCACACTTAATCCTTACTCGCCTTCAAGTAAGCACATGCTAACTACTAAACTAGCCGAGTGGGTATTAGCGCACCCTACGCCCTTTCAACTCACACGAGTACACTTAGAGGAAAAGTGCACTCCGCAAGGCAAGTGGGGTCTTGCGACAAAACTGTGGATGCAACCGGACACGAAACACAATACACAAACAAACATACAAACAAACACACAAAAGGTTGCACCCAAAAAGAAATAAATACCGCTTCGCTCTAAAAAGCGGTGAAAGAAGCACCGGTTTAGGACTCGAGGCAAGTGACAACGTTCCCAAGCTAGCAATACAAACGAAAATGGACCAAACCCTAATAGTATGACGACAAAGCAATAAAAACGTTGATAACTTACCTAGGTCCTCCTAACTTTCTAAGAACGTACCACGAGACGATCGGTGGGATGGAAAAGGGATGAACCACGGGGTTATTTGACACTGTAGGTAAGTGAGACCCCACCCCCTTTAGCAATGAGCCAAGAGGGTCGTCCCATGCCCAAAACCGTCCAACTAGTCCAAGTAAAAAGGTGGATGTGATTGCAAAATGAGGGAAGACCGATCATTAACGCTATCATCCTTCCTAGGGACTCGGTCCTTTGGTAGGCTCTTCACGGTAACTATCGGAAAAAGGCTTATTTTGAGATGTGGGGATTCTTTTTGTGAGACGGATTTTGTTTTGGCATTTTTCTTTCTTTTGCATTTTCGCTTTGTGTGTTGCTATGCCAATTCTTTTTCATCTTTTGTATTTTGTTTTTGGCTTTTTGTGCGTTTTCTTTTTCTTCAATTCTTTCTTTCTTTCATTTTCTTCTCTTTGCCCTTTTTGGCTTGATTTGATTGATAGGCATTTCTTGGAAATTAAGAAAGAGGGACTTCAACAAATTGCAATTTATTGTGTGGATATGTGTAGAAGGTAGGGGAATGGGTAATTCGGGGGTCGCGATTTCCCTTCAAACCCACAAAAAAGGGGAGAACTTGGACTAATCAAACAATTCCGTACACGGTCACCTAAGGGACGGGACTCGGCAACCAAGGCCTTTTCACACCGTGGGTGGTCATAATGGTCAAATGCAAATCCCGTAGTAAATCCCTAGTAAGCTAGGTGGACTCAAGATAAGAAACAAACGAAATCATTGATTTAGGGTCATTCTACTAGACTAAAGTCCAAGACTCGATTCATACCACTAGGAAGGGAAAGTAAACACTCGCACACTAGCCTCTAAACCGGGTTTTCGAAAACCTTTTTAAACACACAAGACACAACTACACACACAAAACAAAGACACGACAAAAATGAAAGAAAAAGAAATAAAAGATAACAAAACAAAACAATGAGAAACAAACACATAAACAAAACAAACACCACCCCGAACTTCCAAACAAGTCACCAAATCAACCCACAAATATCAACAAGCTCCACCCGAGCACACCACATCACAAACCTTCTCCAAACTTCACAAGAAATAAAGAGGGAAAAGGGATAGAAGATGTTACCGGATGTCTTGAAAGCTTTCCAAAACTAACGGTGATTCAAGCAACCTATAAGGAAAAGGGAGGCAAAACACACACAACGAAACAAATATACGACACAACGACACAAAATGAAAACACACAAAAGAAGAAAATCTTTTTGATTTTTGTGAATTTTTTTCAATTTTTTAGGATTTTTCAAAAAACTACGAAAATAAAACTAACTATGATAGAATATCGCTCCCCCACACTTAAATCGAGCAATGTCCTCATGCTCGATCGTAGTGTGTGGAGACAAAAGAGAAAAGAAAAGAAACTACAAAAATAAAGCTAAAAATCGAAAAGAAAAGTGGAGAAAAGGGTAGAATGTGTCCGGCTGGGGTGTAGTCAAGTCACCATGGGCCGAGACAAGAAAAGATATGGATGGGGGAAGAAATAAAAAGAAAGAAATAAAAGGAAATGGGAGGGGAGGACTAGGTGTAATCAAGTCACCTAGCCCGGATTCCGCCCAAATCCGACTAAATCCTACAAAAATAGTGAAAATCTTATAAATTTGGATTTTTCAAATGACTCTCGATGTAGTCACGTCATCGAGAGTCGGGAGCGACCATTACGAAGGCCCCGAGGGCCACCATGACACAAATGATAAGGGGAAGGGGAACTAACAAAAGAAGACAAGCAATAAAAGACGGAAAAGAAAGGATAGTTGCCGTACCATGCGGTTAGCCACTCACTCGCTCCATCGTCTCATAGGTCGATAATGGCACATAGCTTGTCTTTGTCATTGCTATTCCTCTTCCTTCTCAATAAGGCCGCATGGTTGAAGTTCAAAGGTATAAGGAGGTGGGATTTGATGTTAAAGTCGGTGTAAAGTGAAGAGAAAAGGAGGTGAATATGTGTATATGAAGTGTAGGGGTCATATGATAAGGGCAAGGATAGGTAGGGAGGTTGGGAGGGGGTATAAAATGGTTGGGTGGGCTCGAATGACAAAGAAGAGGCCAAAAGAAGGAGCACGGCATCATCCCGGTCGGGATGGTTGGTCCCGGTCGGGATGACACACCCGTCCCGGTCGGGAAGCTCCCATCCCGGTCGGGACGACACAACAGTAAACCCAAATTTTGGCACCCTCATCCCGATCGGGATGACATCCTTCCCGGTCGGGACGGCTCAACCTTTCCGGTCGGGATGCTCTCTTCTCGGTCGGGAAGGTTCCTCAAACCCTCTGAAACCCCAAAAGCTTGTCCAAAGCTTCAAAAACCGACTCCCTTGCTCACAATCCAAGCTCTAACAATGACCACTCCTCTCTAGCATTCACCTTCACGTCACACCTGTCGCAACAAGCTCAAATACAACATCAAATTCCCTCCCTCACATCGCTCATCAAAATACCAAATTACTAGATTTCCACAAAAACTAACAATCCTAAAAACCAAACTACCCAAACAAACATATATACAAACAAAAGCTCAAAGGAAAAGAAAAAGAGATATTTACAATAAGGTACTCTCACCAACTACACCTCCATAGCCATCAAGAGCTAGAAGGAGTAAGTCAAATGCCCTAGCAACATCTTCATTTAAGCTCACATGGCCGAGCCTAGCAACTTTCAAGAGCTTCCAAGTCGGAGGCAAGAAGCAATCATCTTCATTATGCTCGGGGTTCTCGTGATCTTCCGGGTCTTCCGAACCATGATAGCAACAACTCTTATGACCATCCGGTAGGTATAGTGGTCTAGAGTCATGCTCGGTGTTATGATGTGGGAGATCACACCCTAAGGGGGTCGCTTCTTCTTCGGGGTCGAGAGTAGAGTTCTCTTCCACCGCCCGACAAGGATCCTCTCCATCAACCGTCTCACAAGACAAGGGACTTGGAATCGAGTGCGATAAAGGAGGTGAAGGCATCAAGTTTTCTTTATTGGAGGCTTTAGGATCCTCTAATTTCCCATTCAAGGCGAGTTCTAAGGCATCTACCTCTTTTTCCCAAGTATTGCGTTCCTTTTCACTCACCTTGTCTACATGGTCTAGAGGAGTCTTGTCTTCACTTGGCTTTGGATTGTCAAGATCCGGTTCATCACGAAGAAAATCGAACAAATCCAATTTGATAGCCAATACATCGGCTCCCCAAGAGTTATCTTGAGAATCATGCATGTTCACACCCCTCCTCATTGTCGGCCCTTGAAGCTTCAACTTCCTCTATTCTTCCCATATCTTCACCACCCGAGCAACACTCAACAATGGTCTCACGATTGACCCTCTCTTCTTCATTCATGGCTTCATGATCGGGTTGACTTTCTTGTGGAAACACCCGACCTTCTTATCCAAATGAACCTTTCTCAACATGTTGTGGAGCTCGAGTGGCCGACATCGTGATACGATCCATGAGTGCATTGATGCGAGCATCTTGCACCCCTATTTGGGCCTTGAGCTCCCTTTCCACCCCTTGTATGTGAGTCATCATCACTTGTTGACTCTTTTGCATTAAAATCATCATCTCATGTTGACCCTTTTGCAATAGCATTAACGCCTCTTGTTGACTCTTTTGCATTTCGACCAACATTTGACAAGTCTCTAAGTTGGGGATAATTGGTTGTGGGTTATGTGAGGGTGTTTGGTAGTTGTTAGGATGTTGTGATGATCCTTGACAACTTTCATGGTAACCATATGGAGGGCGTTCGTAAGATTGTTGATGAGGTTGATATGGTTGGTGAAATTTTGGGACTTGGCCATTTGCCCCGTAGTTGTCCCGTGACGATTGATGGAAGCTAGGACGTGCCATTTCCATAACGTTGCTTTGATACCTAGGATGAACTAGAAGCACTTGAGCAAACGTTAGTAGCCTAGTGCTTTTGAGGCACTAGGAAGGGAGAATAGCACACAAGAAGAAAAAAACGGAGATACACAAGGAGAAGAAAACACAAAAATCAAGAACAAAGTCTAAAACTAAGCACTCAAAAGTCTAAACTACGCCGTCCCCGGCAACGACGCCAATTTGATGGGAGGGATTTGTCGTGGATCCCGCCACCAAATAATAACCAACTAACCTAACTGGGTAGATAGGGCAAGCCGGGTCGAATCCACAGGGACGGGGTGTCGGACTAGGGTGTGCTACGGTCAAAGACTCGGTTCGAGACAAGCTAATCTAGGCGATAGGCTAATGACTAGGCTAAGTCTAAAACGCGGAAAAGGAAGGAAAAACAACTAACTAGTGACTAAGGGAAGCAAAGATGACAATAAGGAAGAAAACTAGGGTTAGGTCGGGTTTATGGGTGCAAAAAAGACAAAAAGGGGAAAAACGGGGTTACTAGCATGCTTTCGTAGCCTAGGTAACGCCGATCGGGCTCTCGCTACGTAATCGGCCTAGGGGTCATCCTCACCGGGCTCTCGCTATGTAGTGAGGGAACCAAACCAACCAACCAAACACAAACATACAAGAGAATATGCAGGAAAAACAAGGATTGATCGTCTCTAGTCTCACAAGCAATTCATCAAACATGTGGAGTGCAAGGTAAATGGGAAACAACAAAAACAACATCTAATACCACCCATCTCACCCTAATCATCCACAATCACAACCAATCACCCTAATAACCCTAGCAAGAGTCTACTCAAACATATCTAATGCTAATACTAACAAGAACAAGATGAATCAACACAAACAACAAAACTTGCATAAAGAAACTAGTGAAACAATGAACAATGAACCTAACAATGAACAAAGATTGAAACTTGGATGAATAAACAAGAATAAGAGAAGGGAAAAGAAGGTTATACCTACTAACAAGATGAATGGGAGAATGAAAACTTGCATAAAAGAGAAAACCCAAATACATCACCCAAGCTAAGGTTGTCAATCTTGGTTGGATTCTTCAAGAATTCCCTTAATACAAGGATTAATCTAAGATTAACGATTAACTAAAGACTAATCTACACTAATCTATGCTAATATATGCTAAAGTAGTCTAGGGTTTGGTGGGTAATGAAGAACATTCCATAGGAATACAAGAGGAAGGGTATATATAGGGTTACAATGAGTAGGGAGATGAAACAAGTGACGCGGGTCTGTATCTGACCCTTCCCGGTCGGGAAGGATTGGTCTCGGTCGGGAAGGATTGGTCTCGGTCTCGATCTTACAATTCTTAATCAAATCCAACCACTTCCTCTATCTCACGTTTAGCTCCTAAAGGGTAAATATATATCTTAAACTTTTGTGATCATAAAAATCTTAAAGGGTGCACCAAACAGATAATGTCTCCAAATTTTCAAGGTAACGACTACGGTTGCTAACTCTAAATCATAAGTAGGGTAATTCTTCCATAAAGGTACAACTGCCTAAATGCATAAGCAATCATTCTCTTATTCTGCTGAAAAACACAACCTAATCCATTCTTAAAATGCATATGTATAAACTTCATAAGCGTCATTTCCATCCGATAAGGCCAACTCTAAAGCAGTGGTCAAATTTTCTTTTAAAATTCGAAATGATTCCTCACACCTCTCATCCCAATAAAATTCTCATTGGTGTGGTCATTGATCTATCTATTTTAGAAAAATCCTTCACAAATCTCCTATAGTAACTGGCTAAACCCAAGAAAAACTACAAATTTCAGTCACAGATTTAGGTTTAGGCCACTCCTTAACAGCTTTAATCTTAGCAGGATCTACTGACACTCCATTCTTAGATATAATATGCCTTAGAAAAGCTACTTGCTCCAACCAAAATTCACACTTTGAAAATTTAGCATACAACTGTTTTTCTCTCAAAATACCTAGGACAATCCTCAAATGTTCCTCATGTTCCTCCTCATTTTTCGAATAAATCAGTATATCATCAATGAACACCACAACAATTTTATCTAAATAAGTCCTAAAAGTTCGATTCATCAAGTCCATAAAAACAGCAGGTGCATTAGTCAACCCAAAATGCATCACAGTAAATTCATAATGGCCATATCTAGTAGAAATTGCAGTCTTAGGTATATTCTCAAACGATATAATCAATTGGTGGTCCCCAAATCGCAAGTTAATTTAAAAAAAAAACAGATGACCATTTCAACTAGTCGAATAAGTCAATAATCCTAGGTAAGGATAGTTATTCTATATAGTAATTTGATTCAATTCCCAATAATCAATACAAAACTTAAAGTTCCATCTTTCTTTTCCACAAATAAAATAGGGGCACCCCAAGGTGACATTCTAGGCCTAATATACACTTTCTCCATTAGTTCATCTAATTGTTTCTTAAGTTAAGTTCTAACATTTCTAAGGTGTCATTGATAGGGTAATTCAACCATTGGGCTCGTCCTTGACAGTACGTCGATCTTGAATTCAACCTCTCTAGCAGAAGGCATCCCCAAAATTTTCTCAGAAAACACATCAACAAACTCACTCACTATTGGAACTTCACTCAAATCAAGATATTCAACCCTCAAATCCTTAATATAACACAAAATCAGCTCAGCTTCCCCAAATAAATGTCTTTTCACCTTCATAACAGAAATAAACGACTCTTATAAGTACTCTCACTTTTTAGGCCCTCATAAGAAAATTTTCCTATGTCCACAATCAATATTAGCCCGATGAAATCTAAGTCAATTTATCCCCAATATCACATCAAAGTAAGATAATGAGAATTCTAACAAGTTTGTCTCAAAATCATGATCACCAATAAATATACACACATCCTTATACATCCTTTTACGGTTTACTAAGTCCCAAATGGCATGACAAAAATCAAATAATCCACAATTTCACTAGGTTCAACCTTCATTTTATCCACAAACATAGTTCACTGGAGTGAAATGCATCACAATCAACAGAACATGAGCTGAAATTGAGTTCCCCAGAAAATTAACCGAAACAATGACTATAATCTCAGTTTCTTCTCTATTCATGACATAAAGCTTTCCAATAAACGACATCTCATTAAGTTTAGGCATAAGATGGTACTATCCCACATAATAACGCAATTAGGGCTCACCTCTATCACAATTCAACTAGGTAAAATTAATAGTACTAAAACATGGCAAATATAAATATAGACGTAATAATTCATGCATATGCAATGCATCCAATCCACCCAACACTCTATTTTATATATAAAGGATTTATTTTTATTTAAAAAAAACACAAATTCAAATGTAACGATAAAAGCTTTTTTTTTTTTAAACCATTTCAAATTTTGCAAAACATTTTGGAAAATCTATTGCTCTGATACCAACTGTAACAACCCTGAATTTTCGCGACCAAAATAGAAGACTAAAACCAGAAAATTTAAAGTCGTTACTCCGCACTTAGCTCATAAGGCCAAGTGCAAGGCAAAAGAATAGTATAAGAATTAAAAAGAAATATAAACTCGATAGCTAATTTAAATATAAACGTTGCAGCGGAAGACTTAAGTCCCACAAAATCCAAAACGGTTTAAAACAACTTCAAACCAAAATTCAATATAAATATAAATGGTTCGGAGGTAGTGTTAAATAATAAAATCCTTACTCGCTCAGCATCTCGAAACCAAAAATGCAGCATATTAACTGTACCCAAAACACAAATAGGTACAGGTTCCAGCGGGGGAACGACCCCAAAACAAAAGGACGTCAGCAAAGCTGAGTAAAAGTATAATATAATAAAAACGTAGAATAATAATATAATAATTTTATAAACTGAAATCAGAGTTAAAAGTCACCGTTTTAATACCAGAATACAATACCGTAAAAACAGTAGTTAAAACCAAAACCAACCAAAATATATTTTTCACCACTTGTGTGCCAAGGTCCTACCCTTGCACGGTCTAGAGGTATCACCTGTGCTTAGTTCGACTTATATAGTGCGCACCTCTCGCATTTGGACAGTTAGTAGGATGAAGCTGCCAAAGGAGAAAGTCTAACTCCCTAGCAAGTGGGGGCCGGATACCCCACTCAAATATAACTCGGGCCAAGAGTTTAGTTTCGGGACAAAGTCCCAGGAACGTCGTAAACGCACCTTAAACCAACTAGACCAACAGAGCTCCCAGAGTCTGTTGTAACCTCCAAAATTTTTACCAAAACAATACCAATGTGTGACTCGTGTCACAAGTTCAATATCCAAAATATTACGAGTATCAAAAAAATTCACCATTGATAAAATAATTTACAAACTGCTTAAAAAATATAATTCAAACCGAACATGCTCTTTACTTAAATGTGAAAAGGGTAAAACGTCCTTACCTCTCAAGACGATCAAAACTCAGCTAGTATTATCCCAAGAATATTTTCTCCTCGAACCCACAAGCTACAAATAATATAAACGCTTCAATAACTAACTAGGACAACTCATCCATACGTACTTACATCTCCATCCATAGGACAAAAGTTTAATTACTAACCAAATAGTCTCTCTTCATATCGTGATAACATTCTCACATGAATATGAAATTACCCACAAACAATCACGCGTTCCCTACAAAGCACTCATAATATCCCTGCCATCTTCCCACACGCACAAATTACAACAGCTTGTTTCCCTTTTGTTTTTTTTTTCTCTATAGACACGGACCACCTAACATGACATATATACACCATAACTCAAACTCCGTTCTTACTGCGGATATCGAGTCCTACATACTTACCCATGCATTTGCAACTCCATTTAATAATATCCATATACTGAAATCTGATTCTAAGACCGAACAGAACATACATGTCTCGACTCAAACACAATTGTTTCACTTCGATTATAACCGTCCAACCCCGACTCAACTCAAATAGTCTAACATAAATCAACTTAAGCGTTAATTACGTCGAGAAAACTGTTTTAACCAAAAGAAAACAAAAGAAAAGGGGTAGGAACTCAAAATATTCGGACCTACTTCATATTTATATTTAATCCATTAATTATAAAACAAAAAGGATAATTGGTTAAGAAACTTACAATTCATATGAGAGAAGGTGTAAAAACGTGCTGGTATAAACAAGGATTAAGAACCGATTTTACGACGAAGATCGAATCGGGAAAGCGGAAAATAGAGGAACGAAAGAGTAGTGTTGGCAGAGGCAAACAATGAAGGCAGGGGTTTTGGGGTAAGGTATGAGTTGACGGGTGGGATGAGTGTTTAGTAGATTTAGGTATTATTATTATTATTATTATTATTATTATTATTATTATTATTATTATTATTGTTATTATTATTATTATTATTATTATTATTATTTGTGTTTGAATCAAGGTCTAACCCAAATTCAAGTCAGTTTAGAAACGTTCCACTTTTAAGAAATAGTCAAAAACCGTTTTACTTTATAAAGCCCAAAATACTTTTAAAGCGACATTGAAAATATCCAACTTAAAAACCCGATTTATATAAAATAGACAAGTAACGCCTTATAAATGACTCGGAAAATAACGGGGTGTTACACGATATTCGGTAACTCGGTATCGGTATCGTAATGCAAAGGGACGAACTCATAAGCTCTAGCACTAGAAGCGGGCCGTGCTTTGTGCACGAAACGCCTAAGTGTAGAGTGAGTTCGAATGAGTCCGAATTCCCATAAAATTTGGTGGCGACTCAAACTTCGATTTAAATTTCGACTCAAGATCAATCTTACTTTGTGCATAGCCCATGACGACATAGAGTGGGCTCGTATGGTTCCGAATAACCACAAAATTCGGTGGCGACTCCATTTTGACTTAAATTTCGAACCCGAGAACAATCTCACCACGAGATTCATTCGCCTACCCAAACCCGCGCGTGGCCGCGTCGGGGTGGACCTATGTCATGTCCACAATTTGGCGACTCCGCTGGGGATACTTGATGTACCACTAGTCATCGGGGTTCCTAGGGTGAGACTCGAAAAAAAAATCGTTCGATTAATAATGTACGCGCATTAGTTTAATGATTCATGCATAACCCAAATTTTTCTCGGGCCGGTTACTTGTGGCCGACATCCCACTATACCGCGATGCAGTCCTAAATGGGTGCGCTAAAAACTTCTATGGTCGAACTCGTATGGGTTTCGCGGCATGTTCTAGACCAATTCGGCTTAGGAAGTCCGTCCTGATTTACGAGAAAGTCGTCGTTGTTGGTATAGACCCGATTTTGACCGATCAAGACTTAGTTTAAAGCATACATAGCGTCGTTATAATTCTTGCGTGACTACGTGCTACTTGATTTACGTATCATTGTTTTTTTTCAAAAACCGTCATTTCAAAAATGCATCTTTTCAAAAATATCCAATTTTCAAAAATTCAGAATGCCACCGAAATTTAGACTTAAGATTTGACTCAAAATAACCTATTTTTCTAGCCGGCGTGCTACCCATTTATTCTCGACTTTCGAATTTCTGATCCTATTTATTGATTTTCGAACTTTTTTTTTTAAAAAAAAATTTCGTCTCGATTTCCAAATCTTCGGGACGCCATTTTTCGATCTTCAAATTTTCGGAAATTCATCTATTCTTTATTCAAATTTCAAAATTTCAAACATTCAACTTTCCAAAAATCTTCCTTATTATAGGACCTACCGTTATCCGTGTGTCGGGTTTTTTCATAGTATGTCGAAGGTTTGTAGCGTCGAAACTCCGTCGATCTTACATCGCGGGTTTCCTCCCTTTCTCGAGTTCGCCTTGTCCTAAAGGCATGACCAATCCATGTAGGACATACCCTTACAACAGAAGGTCCGTCTAAACACTCGAGTCAAAAGTTTGGGAAAAAAATCTCACGTGGACCTTTCTTCGAACGAGACTCGGCCCGCAAAGGCGAATCCTAAGGAAGTTATACCACCCATGAGTCATCCGTCTAGGTGTCTTTCTCGAGTCTTATTCTTTCTCATTTGGTCTTTTTCCTCGCTCAGGATGTACTATTTTGATTCCAAGATCTGGGTTCGGTTTCTGATTACGTGGTGTTCTTACAGACAGGCCACCGTCAACTAGACATAGAAACAAGATGGAGGCAGCTTTGAACAATTTGAAGGCCTCAATGGATACCATGGTCGCCAAACAGACCAACATTGAAACCCAATTGACAGCAATGAAGGCTGACCAAGCGGCTATCGCTGCTCGTGTGACTGTGGTGGAGCAAGGGATTCCTAATGCCGAGTCCAGTAGGCCTTTAGCTGAACTAGTTTGCGCGGTGCGCCGACTAGAAGAGCAAGTTCACTTAGCTGGGAGTAACAACATCCACCGGGAAAATAGCCGTGAGTACGCCCCGGTGAACGACAAGCTACCCGCGAACCTGAATCTCACGGGCTTACCAATGTTTGAGGGAACTGAAGACTCGTTACTACATGTACGGGCCTTCAAGGAATTCATGGCTATCAAGGGGGTAGATTCTTCGATGTTCAAAAATCTCTTTGCTGCATCCCTTGAGAAGCACCCACGGGCCTGGTACTATAGGCTAGACCCGAAAAAATACCCTACTTGGGATGATGTGGCTACGGAATTTGCTCGGAACTTTGCTGACAACACCGAGATCCAAACCAAGATGCGCTCTTTGGAGGTTATGGCCCAAGAGCCCAAAGAAGGTTTTACCAAATACCTTCAACGCTGGAGGGCCAAAAGCGTGAAACTGGTCGATAAACCCAGTGAGAAAACTTTAGTGGAGGATTTTGTAAAGAATCTCCTCCCCTCCTACCGGGTTCATCTCCGGTACGCCGTCATACCCGATTTCACCACCCTTACTGAAATGGGTATGAGGATTGAAGACGATCTGAGGTTAGAGGGCCTTACTAAGGCCTCTAGCAAAGGATGCCAAGGGGCTTCCTCTTCCACTATTAAACCCCAAGCTACAACCCGCAACATTTTTAACGCGGTCAATCTACTAGATGCCCCGTCCAAGAAGAGCACCCCACCCCGGGTATTCACTGATATAGGTACTACCTATACTTATGCCTTACAAAGGTTGTCCTCTAAGGGCCTAATCCAACCGTTAGGCCCAACTCCCAAAGTTCCGGTCGAGCGGCACTCCAAGAACTATAATGCTCAAGCTTATTGCCAATACCACCGAGGCAATGGGCACGATACTGAAAAATGTTGGAAGCTGAAGCATTTTATCCAAGACTTGATTGAGAGCGGTAAGATCCCGCTACCTGGGGATTAACCAAGTAACAAGGAGAATCCTTTCAGCTCCTACGCCATCTCTATCGGGGAGGTGATTGATTGCTCCCATCTTATCTCTCCATTTATCCCGCAAGTAAACGGGATCTGGTTCGATGACGAGGACGATGTCTACCTCGTTAAAGGGGAAGTTGTCCCCATTACCCCAGAGGAAATTCGAAAGACTAAATCCTGAGTCTTAGCCAGTAACCACCTTGGTCATCCCTATCAAGCCACTAGCTCTAGGGACACACCTATTCTGACAGCCGTCACTGAGCCACTCAGGACGGAAGTCACCCCTGAGGAGCCAATCGCTGAAACAGCTCTCGTGAAGCAACTGAAGAAGACCTGAGTTGACCTTACCATATGGCAACTCCTAGTTAGCTCACAGGAACATCAAGAAGCACTCACTAAGGCTCTCGATCAAATTAAGATCGATTCTCTGGTTACCCCTGCTGAAATTGTAGCCACGATCTTGCCCCACTTGAAGGGCAAAACTAAGGAAGGAGGCCCACTGATCACTTTCTCGGAAGCCGACTTGCCGCTGTTCGGGGCCTCTCATAATCTGGCCATGTACATCACGGTGATCTGCCGAGAAAAATATCTCTCGATGACCCTATTGATGATGGGTCGGTTGTGAATGTCCTTCCCTTGAGGACCGCCAAAGCTCTCGGTATTACCAAGGCCGATTATATTCTGACGGCTCAGATCATCCAGGCTTTTGATGGGAGCCCAAAGTCGGTAGCTGGGGCCATAAAACTGATCGTTATAACAGGCCCAATAGAAAAGGAGCTGGAATTGCAGGTGATCGATGTCACCTATTCCTTCAACTTGCTCCTAGGGAGGCCATGGATCCACGCTGTCAAAGCGGTATCCTCCACCCTCCACCGAAAGATCAAGATGCCCCTGCACGACAATGTTATTACCTTAGAGGCAATCCCAATGACTGTGGCTAGTAGTAACGCCACGGGCGGCACAGACATCTGGGGGTTCGATTTTGTGGGAAAGATCAAGGAGGAGTACCTTTTCAGACGCTACTTCACAACTAGCATCGACACGATGCTACAAAACCTAGGGTACTTCCCGGGGGCTACCTCCCGACTTAATCTTCCCGCTGGGAAGATTATCGAGGTCCTTAAGGACGAAGTCTCTCACTTCGGCCTTGATTATGCCACTACTTCAGGCAACATTGTCCGAGCAGGTATTGAAAAGACCTGCAACATCATTAAGGGTATCCATTTGAGCCCTTACAGCCCACGGTTGACTGACTACTTTGTCACGCCAGTATTTGGGGCTATCCAGGTTGGTATGTACCAACCCAATGCTGTGCACCTTGGGACCCAATTGGCCCAGGACTGCAACTACATCCCGGATGATGTTTTCGCCCTCATCCAGTCTGATGGTGCTAACAATGCTGAGCCCGCGCTGGGGCTACTTTTCGGGGAAGACACCCTAACCCCGACTCTAAAGGAAGACCTGGTCAACCTGATTCTCCGTAGCAATAGGTTTGACCCGACCAAGCTAATCTCGGATGTTGGCTCCGAGACAGAGAACAGGGCCTGGAGGAAGACTGTCAAATGGACTGACAGTCAAGGAAGGATCGACAAGCTGGTCACTGGAGAAGGAGACATGCCTGAGTCTGAGTCGGAGTCAGAGTCGGAGTCTGAGTCAGAGTCTGAGGTCGAGTCTAGGGGGTCCAGTGCTAGAGTCACTCCAGTAACCCCTCTCCCTTGGGTTACTCCTACTGCCGGTGCTTCGGGGTCTGTCCCAAGCGCTTTACCTATCCTGCCACTAATCAATGATCAGATGGCTGCTCTTTTCGAGCTGTTTTCCAAATTTTCAATCAATAATAACAACCGTTCTACTTACGACTTGTTTCTTTTTAATTCTGGTTTCAAAAATATTTTATGCAATGACATTGAGAAACCCGACGAACAGGTGCCCTTACCTCCACATCTGATCAAGCAACTAGAGCAAAGGGAATCCTGAAATCCGGTAATCAAGGAGACCGAGTCCATTAACGTGGGAACAACCTTAGAGCCCCAGATACTTAAGATAGGGTTATCCTTAGATCCCGAGGAGAGATAACAATTCACGAACCTCCTCCAAGAATTCTAAGATGTCTTCGCATGGTCCTACAAGGACATGCCGGGGATAGACCGGGAAATAGCCGAGCACCACATACCGATTAAAGACGGGTGCAAACCGGTTAAGCAAAAACTCCACCGAATGAGGCCCGACTGGCCCCTCAAAGTAAAAGAAGAAGTCGATAAACAGTTCAAAGCTGGCTTCATACAGGTGTCCGAATACCTGGACTGGGTTGCAAACATCGTACCGGTTCCTAAAAAGGATGGTAAGGTGCGTGTCTGCGTAGATTTTCGGGATCTTAACAAGGCGAGCCCGAAAGATGATTTTTCGTTACCACACATCGACATATTGGTGGATAACACGGCTGATCATGCCCTTCTGTCATTCATGGACGGGTATGCCGGATACAATCAGATCAAGATGGCGGAAGAAGATATGAGTAAGACCACCTGCACTACACCTTGGGGTACTTACTGTTATACCGTCAAGCTATTCGGTCTCATTAACGCCGGGGCCATATACCAACGGACCGCTACGAATTTATTACATGACATGATGCATAAAGAAGTAGAATTTTACGTGGACGACATGATCGTCAAATCCAAAGACCGGGACGGTCACATCACCGCCCTAAGAAAATTCTTCACCCGATTGCGCAAATACAACATGAGGCTAAACCCTCAAAAGTGCAGCTTCGGGGTAACATCAGGCAAATTAATGGGTCATATCGTTAGCCAACGTGGTATCGAGGTCGACCCAGCTAAAATCAAAGTCATTACTGAGATGCAACCTCCTAAAACCGAAAAAGAAATAAGGGGATTTCTCGGGAAAGTCTAGTATATCAGCCGGTTCATTTCCAAACTGACCATGGTGTGTGAAATGATTTTCAAGAAACTGAAAGTAAGGGAACGGATACTGTGGGATGACAAGTGCCAAGCTGCTTTCGACAAGATCAAGGAAATCCTGTCTGCCCCGCCAGTTTTAATGCCACCTCAACCCGGTTTGCCTCTGTCGTTATACCTAACAACGACCGAGACAGCCATGGAGACTATACTGGCTCAGACAGTTGACTCTGAAGAACGAGCTATTTATTACATCAGCAAAAAGTTTTTAGAGTATGAATGCAAATATACTATGCTCGAAAAGACGTGCTTAGCTCTAGTTTCGGCCACTAAGAAGGTCCGGCATTATATGCTCAGCTACTAGGTTCAGGTATTATCCAAAATGGATCCAATCAAATACCTCTTCGAAAAGCCCATTCTCAATGGCAGAATTTCTAGATGGACTCTAATGTTGGCAGAGTTCGACCTAAAATTCGTACCGTTAAAGGCTGTTAAGGGTCGGGTAGTAGCTGAATTTCTTGCCGATAGTCCCGTATCGGAAGAAGGACACACCGACACTTGGTCCTTCCCAGATGAAGATATTTTCCATACCGATATAGAAACATGGGACTTATATTTCGATGGAGCATCCAATTTCCAAGGGTTCGGGGTCGGGATTCTTTTAATCTCACCAAAAGGAGAACACACTCCTGTATCCATCAAACTGGGCTTCGATGTTACTAATAACGCAGCCAAGTACGAAGCATCTATCCACGAGCTACAAGCCACCGCCGATTTGGGGTCACAAACCTCCGGGTACACGGCGATTCATCCTTAGTCATTAATCAAGCACTTCAAAAATGGAAAACTCAGAATGTTAATCTCGTGGCCTACCAGGCACGAGTAAAGGATCTCGAGAAACAATTCCAAAAGGTGAAGTTTATATACTTGCCCCGGGAAGAAAATCAGTTTGCAAATGCACTCTCAAAACTGGCATCTTTACTGAATATTCCCGATCACGTGACCAGTATGCCAATTTGTGTCATAAGATGGTCTGAGCCGGCATACATCCACGACATTGAAGATATTGAGATAACTGATCCTGAGCCATGGTATCAGGCTGTATTGGCATACCTGACAACCGGGGAATATCCTCCCGGGACCGAAGGCCCAGGAACATTAAGGAAGGAGGCCCAGGAACATTAAGGAAGGAGATCTGGTCCTTAAGTCTGTTCGAGTCTTATTACTAGTTGACCCGAGGGGAAAATTCAAACCTAATTGGGTCGGGCCATATTTGGTAAAGAAGATCCTATCAGGAGGAGCGGCGATGCTGACGGATCTGGACGGGAATGAGTTCGTCAACCCGACCAACCTGGACCAGTTGAAGCGTTACTACCCTTAGCCTTTTCTCCATGTCGTTAGCAACGTTTGTCAATTTTTTTTTTTACAAAAAGCAAGTCAATAAGCTAGAATTATTTATTCTATTGTTGTAAACATCTTGAACTAATGGTCTTGGTGTATTTCGAGATTGCAAATTTACAAAGTCTAAACTACGTTTGGTTTGATTTCGCTAATTATGGATACGTAGGCAGCCCCTCAAAAGAGCACAACCGATGCAATCGAGAAAAGACAGGAATGGTTTAATAATAAGCTTCCTTTATTAATTACTAAAAAAACCCTATAAACTCGGGAAATTACAAATGCAAAAATTTAAAAATTCAGAATAATTCAAAAATAAAGCACACGACACTCTAAAATAAATAGTAATAATATTCAAATAATAAAAACTAAGGACTCGGCATTCAGAGCATCTTGCCCTTCCCCTTGTCCTTGGCCTCTTTGGTCGTCCACTGGCGACGTGGAGGCGAGCGCTCCTGAATCACCACGGGAACCTTTTTAGCCCGGACTCGTTTCCTTGAACTCGAGTCCTCGATCACCTCAATTGGCCCGAGCCGGGCCCTCACAGGTTCAGGCAGCCGGTCACGTGGGCCTAGTCAGTCTCTGGCCGCCAGTCTTCGCCCGAGTCGTCTCTCTAAGTCGGTCTGGGGGCTTACCCGCTCCCGCGCACCGCTAGCACCGGTATCCTTAGCTCGAGTCTTAGTTTGTAACTTAAGCCCCGATTCTAATCGGACTAGAGTAGCAGGAGTCTCTCCTTCGTCGAAGAAACCCCTGTTGTCCTTCACCTTCTCCTGACGGACCAATTCGAAGGCCTCGTCGACCTTCAAGGCTTTGCGAGCCTTTTCCGACTCCTCAGAAGTCCACTTCCGATATGACTCCGAAACCCAAGCGAATTGGCAGGAGTTGGGAATAGTCCACATGGGACGGGTGAACCACCTTTGTAGCCACGTATCGCACATAGCGTCCGTCAGTTGGAGCGAAATGCTAATGATAGCCTCAGTTTCTGGGATCCGCTGAGACGAACGGACTGCCTTAGAATGCGGTCCGGATAGATATGAAAAGTCCAGTCAAGTAACAGGACCACCAGGTAGCGGGCTTGGTCCCTTTTGGCCAGTCCCGTCAGCTTCGAAAGAAACCACCAAGCGACGGTCCACCTAATCAACGGACCACCATGAAATACCAGCTTCTCGTCCCAATAAGCCCGGTTTACATAATGAGTCGAGCTTATCCGCCGCCTCCTCGAGCTAATTTGGCTGTTGCGGTAATTGGGTATAGTCGGAGCAGACTCTATGATTGATAGACGTTCAAATAGCCAAATCTAAAAAAAGGATGCACAAATTTCGTGAGCAAAGGCGTGGTTCGCTAGAGGTCCCTCGATCGAGTACTGCAGCTGACTCGATCGAGTAGCCCCTCTAAAAATGGGCAGACTCTTTTCCTTGAGGTCACTCGATCGAGTGACGGGTCCACTCGATTGAGTGACCCACGTGCATTAGAATTTTCGCGTTAAAAAAAAACGTGAGATGTATACCTGCAAAAGACGGCCGCTCCCCGTCAGCTGATGGTCCGGGTCGAGTCTCCTGGCATCGAGACTCATAATGATTTTGCTCATCGCTAGCCAAGCTGGGCTATGACCAGTCTCCATCTGGTCAACCACACCGATCAGCCTAATCTGACCCAAGCACGAGTTAGCCTCCACCTCTCCCTCGAAGACATAACGGTGCAGTATGCAAAAGGCGAAAGCCCTGCGCCTATGATCAGCAGTAATCCTCACGTCCTGGAGGTTCATAAATTTGTCAGCCAGGTCGAAAAGGGAAGCGAAATTTCTCTGTACCATACGATCTGTCTCAGCATGAGACAAACCTAAGAAATCCCTCAACCTCCTCCTTGGATCAGGATAGAACGGAGGAATAGCAGGACAAGCGTTAGGGCACCAGCCGTCCACAACTGCAATCTCCTCGGGGAGAGGACACACTTCTCCTTGTGGAAACTCAAAAACGTGATGGGTAGTATCCCAAAACGTTTAACAGGCATCCAGAAAGTGTGAGTCGACCCTGAGACGTTGGAGTGGGAATAAAGCAGCAATTCTCATCTGGGCCAGTTAAAATTTCTCCTCGTCCCGAAAGTATTGGGACCACGCCAGAAGCATCGCAGTCAGATTCTCAATACCCATAGAAGATATTTGAGTCCTCTTGAAAGTCTAAAAAGTTTTGAGAAGAGAAGAAAAGAGGAGTTTGAATTGGGATGCAGAAAGTTGAAGCAGGAGTCCTATATTTATAATAGGAAACCCTAACAGTATCCCTAACTGTCATGCCTCCTCAGTAGATATGGGCCCTGCGCGCGCAGGCCTGATCTTAGGTTACAAGTTAGAACCCGAGACAAGAATCAAGTCGTCCCGAGCATTCCTAAAAAAATGTCTAAAAATCCCAAAAAAATTCTTTTCAAAAATCAATATTTTGTTCCCCCCAACGTGAGTCGGTGTTTCACCTATATGTTACATGCAAGTTGTTATGTGTCAATATACAGGTACACCCAAGACTTCAGAAGCAAGTTTCCACGCAGTTTATTTACTCCCCACGGAGCTATCATCAGGACAGGTATGACCCTTTGCTTATGGCTGGCGAGCCCTTCATGCGAGTCTAATGGACTATAAACGACCCGACCGGAAGGCTGCCAGGTCGTAATCCTCGATTGCCTGGTAGCTACTTTGACTTTCGCCTTGTCTAAGTCTCAGTCAGAGTAGGGGCTCTGTAGACACCCGCATTTTGCTTGCTAGTGTCTATAGCAGTTCCCGACAAAACGCGCGATGATGATCGGACGTAAACGTGACTTAATACGCTCGAATACGGACTCGAAATCAATAATATCCAACGTGGGCATTCAGCGGAGTACAAATATCTCAAAACCAACCTCAAATCCAGGCCCAGTGGGTCGTTTCCAATAAAATGAGACTAATTTGGGCCAAAACCGACACCAAAAATAAAACCGCCTTTTCATGACCCAAAAGCCCGGTCCAAGTCAGAAACCGACCTCGCGAATGCTTCTAGAAATAGGCGCCCAATCAACATTTTCAAAATTTCAAAAAAGTCAAAGCTTTCCTAAAATGGCTCACCCGCATGACCCACTCGATCGAGTGGTTTGACCTCACTCGATCGAGTGGTTTGACCTCACTCGATCGAGTGCAGCTACAAAAAACGAGCAGACCCTTCTTTTCGGGTCACTCGATCGAGTACAATAGGGCCACTCGATCGAGTGACCCTAGGTCGAGGGGCATTTCCTATAAATACCCCCCTCATACTCTTCACAAATCAATTTTTTCTCAAGCATTACAACCTACATTTTGCAACCCTAATTCACACATCCTCACTATCACTCAACCCTAAACAATCCTAAACCAAAAACCGAGCCTTAATATCTTGAAAAACCGATAGCCATCTCTACACATTGATGGGAGAGATTTGTCGTGGATCCCCACCGATCAATAAAAAACCAACTAATCCTAACTGGGTAGAAAGGGCAAGTCGGGTCGAATCCACGGGGACGGTATGAGGCGTCTAGACTAAGGTCACCCAAATACAAGACTAGGTCAACTAAGGAACAATGACCAACTAAGATGACGAATAAATCAAATAAGGAAAGAGTAGGGTTAGGTCGGGTTCATAAGTGTAGTAGGATAGTTAGGAGATCGATGGTGCAAGGTTCACTTAGTTACTGAGGTTGGTCCGCGCTCTCGCGTCAAAGCCTATGTCCGCACTCTCGTGTCAAAGACAAAACCCAAATACTTATGCAAGATGTTACCCAATACACAAGGATTCAACTACAAATCAATCACACAATGAGAAGAGGAAGACAAGCAAGAGGAGCATTTGCAACTACTACTCTAACAAGCATTTCAACAAACACATGGTGTGCATAATATGTGACTAGTAACAAAGAATCCACCTTTACCCTCAATCAAACCCTAATCATCCATAATCAACACTTAATCACCCTACTAACCCCACAAAAATTCTACTCACACATATCTAAACAAACATTAACATAAACAAGAGAAATCCACACAAACAACAAAACATACATAATGAAACTAATGAAAACTATGAACCATGAACAAAACAATGAACAAAGATTAAAACTTGAATGAATAAACAAAGATAAGAGTAAAGAAAAAGGAAGATTATACCTACTAACAAGAGGATGAAAGATTGAAACTTGTATTAATAAGAAAAACCCAAAACAATCTCCCAAGGTTGTCAATCTTGTTTGAATCTTCAAGAATTCCCTTAATACAAGACCAATTACTAAGATTAACGATAAACGACTAATCTACACTAATCTAAGCTAATCTAGTCTAAAGTAGTCTAGGGTTTAGTGGGTAATGTCTCTCTAACATAGGAATACCAGAGGAAGGGTATATATAGGGTTACAATGAGTAAGGAGATGAAAAGAAGTGACGCGGGCCTGTAGCTAGGCCATCCCGTCCGGGACGAGATGGTCCCGTCCGGGACGGAGTGGTCCCGACCGAGACGGATTGGTCCCGCCCGGGACGGACCCAAAACAGGAGCATTGCTTTTAGTACACCTCATCCCGGACGGGATGAGGTCCTTCCCGTCGGGGATGAGTCTTGTAGGCCTCCAATATGATCTTTAAGGTTCCTCCTTGCTTCACATGGGCTTCTCATCGACTCTTGGGTCTCGGGATCGAGTCTAAGGGGCTCGGGATTAGGTCCCAAGGTCTCGGGGTCGAATCCAAGGCATCGAGTGATCGTTCCTTCGCTTCGTTGGCTCTGAAAAGTGTATGTATTGAGTCGGAATCGCTCCAACTCTTCATGGATGGTCTCGGGAACCTAAAACGAAGTAAAGGAAGTATAAGTAACCCATAAACCGCTCCCAAGGAACGGTTCCACAAGGAAAATGGGACCAAAACACAACAAATTAGGCACTACAAACTACACTTATCAACTCCCCCACACTTAACCCTTACTCGCTCTCGCGTAAGCACAAACTAACTTCTAAACTAGCTGAGCGGGTATTAGCGCACCCTACGCCCTTTTAACTCACGCGAGTACACTTAGAGGAAAAGTGCACTCCGCAAGGCAAGTGGGGTCTTGCGACAAAACTGTGGATGCAACCGGACACACAAAAAACACACAAACAAACAAACACACACAAAAACAAACACCAAACGGCTGCATCCAAGACAAAACAAATACCGCTTCCCTCTAAAAAGCGGGGAAAGAACCACCGGTTTAGGACTCAAGGCAAGTGACAACGTTCCCAAGCTAGCAATACAAACCGAAATGGACAAAACCCTAATAATATGACGACAAAGCAACAAAAACATTGGTAACTTACCTAGGTTCCTCCTAACCTTCTAAGAACGTACTACGGGACGATCGGTGGGATGGAAAAAGGATGAACCACGGTGTTAGTCGACACTGTAGGTAAGTGAGACCCCGCCCCCTTTAGCGATGTGCCAAGAGGGTCGTCCCATGCCTAAAATCGCCCAACTAGTCCAAGTAAAAAGGTGGATATGATTGCAAAATGAGGGAAGACCGACCATTACCGCTATCATCCTTCCTAGGGACTCGGTCCTTTGGTAGGCTCTTCACGGTAACGATCGGAAAAAGGCTTATTTTTGAGGGTGAGGGTTCTTTTTGTGAGACGGTTTTCTTTGGCATTTTCTTTCTTTTGCATTTTTGCTTCTTGTGTTGCTATGCCATTTCTTTTTCATCTTTTTTATTTTCTTTCTTGGCTTTTTGTGCCTTTTCTTTTTCTTCAATCTTTTCTTTCTTTCATTTTCTTTTCTTTGCCCTTTTGGCTTGATATGAGTGTAGGCATTTCTTTTTTGCAACTAAGAAAGAGAGATTTCAACATATTGCAACTTTATTTCGCGAAAATGTGTAGAAGGTAGGGAAATGGGTGAGTCGGGGAGCGTCCTTCCCTTCAAACCCACAAAAAGGGGAGAAACTTGGACTAATCAAACAATTCCAAACACGGTCACCTAGGAAACGGGACTCGGCAACCAAGGCCTTTTCACACCGTGGGTGGTCATAATGGTCAAAATGCAAATCCCGTAGTAAATCCCTAGTAAGCTAGGTGGACTCAAGGTAAGAAACCAACGAAATCATTGATTTAGGGTCATTCTACTAGACTAAAGTCCAAGACTCGATTTATACTACTAGAAAGGGAAAGTAAACACTAGCACACTAGCCTTTAAACCGGGTTTTCGAAAACCTTTTTACACACTAGACACAACTACACATCACAAAACAAAGACGAGACAAGAACGAAAGAAAAAGAGACAAAGGCAACAAAACAAAAACATAGAGATAACAAACACCTCCCCGAACTTCCAAACAAGCCACCACAACCACCACAAATTTCAACAAGCTCCACCCGAGCACACATCATCACAATTCTCCTCCAAACTTCACAAGAAACAAAGAGGAAAAGAGATAGAATGACGTTACCGGTTGTCTTGAGCTTTCCGAAAATTACGGCGATCAAGGAACCTATAGGGAAAAAGGGCAAACACACACACAAAACACAAAAACACGACACAACGACACAAAAAGAGAAAAACACACAAAAAAAAATCTTTTTGATTTTTGTGAAATTTTTTCAAATTTTTAGGGTTTTTAAAGATTTTTCGAAAAAACTACGAAAATAAAACTAAATACGATAGAATATCGCTCCCCTACACTTAAACCGAGCAATGTCCTCATGCTCGATCTTAGTGTATGGAGCCACTACAAAAAAGAAAAGAAACTACGAAAATAAAGGTAAAAATCAAAAATAAAGCGGAGAAAAGGGTAGAATGTGTCCGGCCGGGGTGTAGTCAAGTCACCATGGGCCGAGACGAGAAAAGATATGGATGGGGAAAAATGAAAAGAAAATAAAAGAAAATGGGAGAGGAGGACTAGGTTTAATCAAGTCACCTAGCCCGGATTCCGCCCAAATCCGACTAACTCCTACAAAAAGGTGAAAATCTTGTAAAATTTGGATTTTTCAAATGACTCTTGATGTAGTCAAGTCATCGAGAGTCGGGAGCAACCATTACCAAGGCCCCGAGGGCCACCATGACACAAATGATAAGGAGAAGGGGAACTAACAAAAGAAGACAAGCAATAAAAGACGGAAAAGAAAGGATATTTGCCGTACCATGCGGTTAGCAACCCACTCGCTCCATCGTCTCATAGGTCGGTATCGGCACGTAGCTTGTCTTTGTCATTGATATTCCTCTTCCTTCTCAATAAGTCCGCATGGTTAAAGTACAAAGGTATAAGGAGGTGGGATTTGATGTGAAAGTCGGCGTAAAGTGAAGAGAAAAAGAAGTGAATGTGTGTATATGAAGTGTAGGGGTCATATGATAAAGACAAGGATAGGTAGGGAGGTTGGGAGGGGGTATAAAATGGTTGGGTGGGCTCGAATGACAAAGAAGAGGCCAAAAGAAGGAGCATGGCATCATCCCGGTCGGGATGGATGGTCCCGGTCGGGATGACACACCCGTCCCGGTCGCGAAGCTCCCATCCCGGTCGGGATGACACTCCAGAAAACCCAATTTTTCGTACACTCATCCCGATCAGGATGACATCCTTCCCGGTCGGGATGGTTCATCCTTCCCGGTCGGGATGCACTCTTCTCGGCCGGGAAGAGTCTTATAACCCTCTATAACCCCAAAAGCTTGTACAAAGCTTCAAAAACCGACTCCCTTGCTCACAATCCAAGCTCTAACAATGACCACTCCTCTCTAGCATTCCTCTTCCCTTCACACCTATCAAACAAGCTCAAAACGTCCATCAAAATCCCTCCCTCACATCGCTCATGAAAAATTCCAAGATTACAAGGATCCCACAAAAGAAACAAATCCTAGAAACAAAATTATAAATAACACAATTACAAACACAAGAACTCTAAAGAAGAAGGAGGAAGAATATACAACATGACGGTTCTTTAGGGACTCCGTCAAACCGAAGATGGTGGACCCTCATTCTTCAACCATAGCCCTCAAGGGCTTGGAGGAGCAAGTCAAACGCACGACCGACATCGTAATGAAGGCCCAAAGAGTGCCCAAGCCAAGCTATCCTCCACGGCCTCCAAGGTGGAGGCAAGAAGTAGAAATCCAACGACCCAACGTCATCTTGCATGTTGTCTCCGGGGTCTATCCATCCTACAAGCCTTACCGACCTCTTCCTCCCTAAGCATCGTCTCCTAGCACAACCAAAGCTCAAAATTCTAGCACAAGTGTCGAAAGGGAGCTTAACCCTCTTCTTATCATCAAGCAAACCCAAGTCATCAACAAGTTCCGGCCCATTATCTTCCAATCCTAAAACATCGTTCTTCCCCACATCATCAATAAGAAGAGATTTGAAACTCAAGCAAGCGGTTTCAACCTCCTCTAAACCAAGATCCAAATTACGCACAAGGGGTTCACAATATTTCATTGGATTATCACACATGGGCGACTTGATTTCTTCATTCATGTCCCATGACTTCACAACACTTATCACCTCACTCAACTCATCCCAAAGTTCAACATCCTCAACAATAGTCTCAAAAGAAGCGGCATGAAGCTCAAGAGGAGGGCAAACGGTGGGGATTGAAGGTTCAACAAGCATAGAGGGGGTGGACTCTTGACTTTCCTCTATTATATCGGTGTTTTCATTAATGAAATAAACTCTTCAAATTCCCACTATCCTCACCCAATTTTTCACCAAAAACTCCTCCATCAAGGGTTATCTCCTCTTTCGCCTCTTCAAAGGAAATTTCGCTACCAAAAGGACCTTCATCGGTGGCTTCGTGATTGGGTTGCTCCCTTTGCTCAAGTGAGCACCCTTCATCGAGTTGCGATGTTCGGGATAAAAACTTTACGGTTTTAACCGATAACGCATTTAATCGAGCATCCATCGCCTCAGATTCCCTTCGACAATGGGCCAAGAATTCCTGCATTTGAATGACCATTTCTTGTTGGCTCCTTTGAAATTGAAGAAATGATTGATATAACTCCAAGTTGGGTGTTCGGTGGTCATTGGGGTTTTGGAGTGCTACTTGGTAGTGAGGTTGGGGTGATTGGTTGTACGGTGGGTTTTGGGGAAATTGGCTTCCATATCCTTGAAGCTCATACCCACGGGTTTCTCGATTACCAAATGAAGCTTGGTGGTAGTTTGGAGACATCACGGCATAGTCTCGATTCATGGAGGAAGAGGAGTGGCTTGTTGCGGCTTCTATGGGTGGGGAGTTTAGATCGAACCTCATGCTATACTTGAAAATCGTGGCTCGTACCCGGTTGAGGACCTCTCAATCTAGTAACCGTCCGTTAAAGCGGCTCTAAGTTGAAAAGAAGAAGATGGTCACCACCTCTAGGCACAAACTGTAGACTAAGAGCAAACGTGAGAAGTCTAGTGCTTTTTGGGCACTAGACAGGAAAGAAATAAACTTCACACACAGAAGAAGCAAAAGAAAACAAAAAGAAAAAAAAACACAAAAACAAAAGACAAAGTCAAGTAAATAGGAAAACAAAGTCTAAATTAGCACCGTCCCCGGCAACGGCGCCAAATTGATGGGAGAGATTTGTCGTGGATCCCCACCGATCAATAAAAAACCAACTAATCCTAACTGGGTAGAAAGGGCAAGTCGGGTCGAATCCACGGGGACGGTATGAGGCGTCTAGACTAAGGTCACCCAAATACAAGACTAGGTCAACTAAGGAACAATGACTAACTAAGATGACGAATAAATCAAATAAGGAAAGAGTAGGGTTAGGTCGGGTTCATAAGTGTAGTAGGATAGTTAGGAGATCGATGGTGCAAGGTTCACTTAGTTACTAAGGTTGGTCCGCGCTCTCGCGTCAAAGCCTATGTCCGCACTCTCGTGTCAAAGACAAAACCCAAATACTTATGCAAGATGTTACCCAATACACAAGGATTCAACCACAAATCAATCACACAATGAGAAGAGGAAGACAAGCAAGAGGAGCATTTGCAACTACTACTCTAACAAGCATTTCAACAAACACATGGTGTGCATAATATGTGACTAGTAACAAAGAATCCACCTTTACCCTCAATCAAACCCTAATCATCCATAATCAACACTTAATCACCCTACTAACCCCACAAAAAGTCTACTCACACATATCTAAACAAACATTAACATAAACAAGAGAAATCCACACAAACAACAAAACATACATAATGAAACTAATGAAAACTATGAACAATGAACAAAACAATGAACAAAGATTAAAACATGAATGAATAAACAAAGATAAGAGTAAAGAAGAAGGAAGATTATACCTACTAACAAGAGGATGAAAGATTGAAACTTGTATTAATAATAAAAACCCAAAACAATCTCCCAAGGTTGTCAATCTTTGTTGAATCTTCAAGAATTCCCTTAATACGAGACCAATTAATAAGATTAACGATAAACTAAAGACTAATCTACACTAATCTAAGCTAATCTAGTCTAAAGTAGTCTAGGGTTTAGTGGGTAATGTCTCCCTAACATATGAACACAAGAGGAAGGGTATATATAGGGTTACAATGAGTAAGGAGATGAAAAGAAGTGACGCGGGCCTGTAGCTGGGCCATCCCGTCCGGGACGGAGTGGTCCCGACCGGGACAGATTGGTCCCGCGCGGAACGGACCCAAAACAGGAGCATTTCTTTTAGTACACCTCATCCCGGATGGGATGAGGTCCTTCCCGTCGGGGATGAGTCTTGTAGGCCTCCAATATGATCTTTAAGGTTCCTCCTTGCTTCACATGGGCTTCTCATCGACTCTCGGGTCTCGGGATCGAGTCTAAGGGGCTCGAGATTGGGTCCCAAGGTCTCGGGGTCGAATCCAAGGCATCGAGTGATTGTTCCTTTGCTTTGTTGGCTCCGAAAAGTGTATGTATTGAGTCGGAATCGCTTCAACTCTTCATGAATGGTCTCAGGAACCTAAAACGAACAAAAGGAAGAATAAGTATCCCATAAACCGCTCCCAAGGAGCGGTTCCACAAGGAAAATGGGATCAAAACACAACAAATTAGGCACTACAAACTACACTTATCACACATACACACACCACAACTCCACTTACATCCTCGACACTCCCGCGTTCCCGTCGCTATTACGAGTCCGTTTCCGAGGCCAATTAAGCATGTAGGTTGAGGGTGTCATCAACCCATTTTTTCCCTTTTCTCTTCTTCTTCTTCTTCTTCTCGTTACATATATATATATATATTATGTACTATACACTATTATTATTATTACTATACTAACTCTAACACTAATATTTTTATTATTGTTACATTTTGATTTCCGTTCATTTTATCGTCATTTATAATTAATACCGCGTATATATGTATAATAATAATAAATTTTTTGGATCCAACACGTTTGACTACGACTACCGCTCCAAGTCTGTTTAAATCCTTTACAAGTCGCGACGGTGGTGGCACCCTTTCGAGGAGCATCGCCCCAAGCACTTAAGGGCGTAACGCGATCGTGGTCGTACGTAGTTGAACGTGTCCGATGCCATTATCAAGATTAGTACGGAACCTGTTGACGCAAAAATCGAACACCACGTAATCCGTAACGATTAGTATCGGTGTCGTGACGCGGAGGGAGATAATTTCGTCCTAATCAAGTTTCAATCGACTTTATAACACCTTTTTACAAAATCCCGATGCCGGTCTCATAATTGTATAACACAGGATTATTGGCACCGTGAACCGAGTTGAGTTTAAAATATGCAATATTTTTACGTAACTCGGTCGACCATCGATTTTGAATTAATAAAAACGAAACTGCCACCTTTTACGAAACGAGCTATAACTCGTACAGGGGGCACTCGATCGAGTGCCATGGATCGAGTAGCACCCCAAAAAATTGGCAGAGGACCCTTTAGAAGGCCACTCGGTCGAGTCTTTGCCATGACTCGATCGAGTGGACTCCTTTATTCAAAAACAAGAGCTTCCCACATCATCCGAGCCTCGTCAATTTTTGCTATGACTTTGGTCGTCACGTGTAAAGGCCATCACGTGTCTCCTTTTTCTAAAATCATGCATCATTTCATCATTTAATTCATTTGCATCATCATTATCCATATTGTTCATTTTTATCCTGGTTCGTTATTTTGTCTGGGTTGTATTTCCGCCCGTGTATATTGTATTAATTTTTGAGTTTTATTCGTTTTCGATGTTTATCGTTTTATAAATGAATCTCGCATGCTAAACAACTCCCACGATAATTTAGATGCATTAAATCGCGTAGTTCACACGTAATTCACATGCTTAGCCAAAAAAAAAACGTTGTTTGCATAACATTTAGTCATTTTACTAACGCGCGTACATGAAAACAAACGGTCTCTTAGCAGAGTCCGCTAAAGAGTGGGCGGGGTTGGGTGTCCTTTGTGGGCTTCCCAACACGTACCCTCACCCCTTACTCAAAACCATGGTTTCCGGATGTCCGAAACCGTTGGCATACGAGAGTCATTCGATGCACGATATTCGGTAACTCGGTATCGGTATCTAATGCAAAGGGACGAACTCATAAGCTCTAGCACTAGAAGCGGGCCGTGCTTTGTGCACGAAACGCCTAAGTGTAGAGTGAGTTCGAATGGGTCCGAATTCCTATAAAATTCGGTGGCGACTCCAACTTCGATTTAAATTTTGACCCAAGATCAGTCTTACCAAGAGATTCATTCGTCTATACAAACCCGCACGTGGCCGCGTCGGGGTGGACCTATGTCATGTCCACCATATATCGCCCAAGAAGCTCCTTTTAAATAGATTGCATTCACCCATTTAATCCATAAATGATCGGCTTTCGTATAAACCCACCACACATATTTCCCTATAAGCACTTTATTCCATTGTTTTCTAGATTTAATACCCAAACCACCCATTCTCATGTTAGAACAACTTGTTTCCGAGTTCACCAGGGGACTTTTGCTTCCTCCTGCAATTCCTTTCCAAAATAATCTCGACAGAGACACTCAATTCTCTTAATTACAGTATTAGGCAGCAAGAAGATTCGACACCAGTATTGATGAAGTTGACTGAGCATAGCCTTCACTATAACTAGCCTCCTTGCGTAGCTTAGATGTCTCACTCCCCATCCTTGTATTATTTGCGTGACCTTGTCTATCAGCATACCGCAGTCATGAATCTGTAAATGCTTATAAGATATAGGAACGCCCAAATATTTGAATGGAAGATTCTCACGCTTAAAACCACAAACCTGTAGTATTCTGCATTCCACATCCACTCTTACCCCATTCAGAAATATTTCAGATTTATCCTTATTGACAGTAAGGCCTGAACATCGAGCAAAGAACTCAAACGCTTTAGTAAGGATCTTGACAGATTCCTCATTCCCATAGCTAAATACCATTAAGTCATCGGCAAAGCAAAGATGTGTCAACTTCACTCTTTTACACAAAGAATGGTATTTGATCCCTCCCTTATTGACCATGACCTCCAATAATCGAGTAAAATACTCCATACAAAGTGTAAATAACATTGGTGACATTGGATCACCTTGCTGTATCCCTCTTCTACCCCTAAAGAAACCAAATGTAGATCCATTTAGAGATAGAGAGAACGAGGAGTTGTGACACACTCCATAATCCAATCCACCATTTTACTCGACATATTAAAAGCTACAAGCATTTGATGTACAAATTGTCATTCAATTGAATCATATGCCTTCTTCAAGTCCACTTTCGTAATGTATCTTGGTGTACAACTCTTTCGATTATATAATCGAACAAGGTCTTGACATATCAAAATATTGTCAACGATGTCTCTTCCTTGAATAAATGCACTTTGGTTTTCGCTCACAATCCTTGGTAGTACCTCCATAAGCCTTGCACTGATTACCTTAGTAATGCATTTGTATATAACATTGCAGCAGGCGATTGGACGGAAGTCAGCTACACTTTCAGGTCTAGCTTTCTTAGGGAGCAATGTAATGTTCGTCGTATTCATTTGCTTCAAAAGATTCCTAGTCTGAAAAAATTCCTGAACAACCTTTACTACTAGTTCTCCAACCACATAAAACCCATCTTTAAAAAATCCACTTGTGTACCCATCGGGTCTTGGGGATTTAGTCTACGGGATAGAGAATAACGCTTGTTAATTTCTTTTTCAGTCACATTCCGGCACATCTCCCCCCCTTCTTGGCTACTAACCACTTTTCCTCGTTTTACCACCTGCAAATTAATGTTGCTCACACTATGTGCAGTTCCCAACAGTCCCTCATAATATTTCAAAAAGGCCTCATGTATGCAATCTGGGCTATCACAGACCCTACCTTGCTCATCTTTAAGGTAGAAAACATGATTCCCTTTCCTCCTAGCTTTGATTAGTGAATGAAAATAACGTGTATTATCATCCCCCTCTGCAGTCCAAGTAGCTTTTGCTTTCTGTTTAAGGTAGCTAATTCTAGCTTCATCAATTGCTTGATACATACGTAATTGCTGCCTGTTGTTCCATACCCCGAAGTTCCATATTAAGCGGATTACTATGCAATTCAGTCTGAATTCTCATAATTGTCTTCTTTGCTAAGTGAGCATCAGTCTCCACATTGGCATACCCACAATTATTAAGTTTCTTAAGGGGCCCTTTCAATGCTTTCATCTTTTTTACAAGCTGAAACTGCATCGTCCCATGCATTTCCTCCCTTCAGACTTTTTGTATGATATCCCTAAACTGAGTATCTCTTCCCCACATGTTAAAATATTTAAAACTTCCTCTTCTCCTCTTATCTTGTTGCCAAATATCAATAGTGCACGGACAATGATCAAACGTCCCTTCTGGGTGAAAATGAATCTTACAATCAGGCATATGCAACATCCAATCTTCATTCCCCATAGCTCTATCAATCCTATTAAATCTTCGATCACCCGATTCATATTTATTATTCCAAGTGAAAAAAGCTCCCGTAGCTGGAAGGTCTGAGATTCCACAGTCAGTAAAACATTGCCTGAAATCCAGAATTTCCTCCTCAATCACCCTACTACCAATTCTCTCCTCTCCATTAAGGACGTTGCTTGTTAAAGCCTCCCGCAAGTAACCACGATCCTTGTTCAGCCTCATTAACCTGTTTGATGGTTATCCATAACGGTCTTCGCTCAGCTATTCTATTAAACCCATAAATGAACGTCATCCTCTAACTAATCCCATTCATAAGATAAGTAGCTCTTGTATGAATGAATTGGTCTCCCATATTGATCACCTGAACATCATACTAGTTATTCCACATAACCCACACTCCCCCTCCATCATGACATCTATTATTAGTAAGTACGTTCCAATCCAAACCTATTCCCGCAATAACTTTATTTAAAGAGGTTGCTCTTACTCTAGTCTCCATTATTCCTAATAGTCCTAAATTATTCTTATGCAAAAACGTAGTGATTTCCTTCTACTTATTTGGACTGTTTATTCCTCTCATATTCCAAAAACCCAGATTAGCCATGGTCACTTTCCTCATGACAAATTCCTGCATTACCAACTAGTTTCTTGGCAGACTCTAATTTAAGCGCCTCATAAAAAGACCTTCCTCTGTTATATGACCCCCTCGATCTTGCTGAGTGAATTTAGTAATGATCCTTACAGGTGTATGTGACAGAATGCCTCCTTGTATAGGCATTGGAGTAATCACATCCTCATTTTCCTTGATAGGCTCCAACCTATCCGCCTCCTACTCTTCCCCCTGCTGTCCAAGCATCTCCTCATTCATTTCCTGCGCTTTTTTCCTGTGCATCCTAAATAGGTCGTTCTATTGGTCTCCAAACTTTCTTCCTTAATGGCTGTAATGGTTCACGTTTGAGCCTTCCGGATTCGAACACGTTTGACTACGACAACCGCTACAAGTCCGTTTAATCCCTTTACGAGCCGCGACGGAGGTGACACCTTTTCGAGGAGCGCCGCCCCAAGCACTCAAGGGCGTAACACGATCGTGGTCGTACGTAGTTGAATGCGTCCGATTCCATTTCCGAGATTAGTACGGAACCCATTGATGCGATAATCGACATCACATTATCCGTAAGGATTAGTATCGATGTCGTGACGCGGAGGGAGGCAATTTCGTCACTAGTCAAAATTTTCGATCCAATAACGACATTTTCTATAAAATCCTGATGACGGTCTTATAATCGTATAGTACACGATTATAGTACGGAAAACAGAGTTGAGTTTAAATCACGCAATATTTTTACGTAACTCGGTCGATCATCGATTCTTGAATAAATAAAACGAAACCGTCACCTTTCCGAAACGAGCAGTAGCTCGTACAGAAGGCACTCGACCGAGTGCCATAGGCTACTCGATCAAGTAGCTCCTAAAAAATTGGGCAGAAGGTCTGACAGAAGCCCACTCGGTCGAGTCCTCGCCATGACTCGGTCGAGTGAACTTCTATGTCCAAGCAAAACGAGCGCTTATCTCATCATCCGAGCCTCGTCATTCTTTTTACGACTTCATTCGTCGCGTGCAAAGTCAATCACGTGATTCCTTTTTCAAAACTCATACATTTTATTTTACTTTCTCGACTTTGACTAGTGTCTTACACGACTAGTTTTGTGTCGACGACTCCTTAGTCGTATCTGACGCATGACTCGTCTAGACACCAATATTTCAATATGATAAGTCGGGACAAGGCATCGAGACCCGGGATCGAGCTAGCACCACGCTTCGGTCCCATACACGAGTGCGAATTAAAGTCTCCGTCCTCCGTTTAATACACAATTTAATGTGTATTTAATCGAATTTTGTCCATCTATTCAATTTACGGTCTAGCTTATATTTACTATTTACAGGTCCGTTTATAGTTAATGTTTACCGTTTTCTAATCCGATTATTATTTTATCGCTCGTTGTATTGTAAATTCCGGATTTTATTCCGCCCGTGTAATTTGTAATTTATTTACGAGTTTTCTATTTTCGATGTTTGCCATTTATTGTATTAAATGAACATCGCATGCTAAACAACTCCAACAATAACTTAGATGCATTAAATGACGTAGTTCACACGTAATTCACATGCTTAGCTAAAATATTGGTTGCATAACATTTAGTCATTTTACTAGCGCGCACACACGAACACGAACGGTATCTTAGTAGAGGCCGCTAAAGAGCGGGCGGGGTTGGCTGTCCTCCGTGGGCTTCCCAACACGTACCCTCACCCCTTACTCAGAACCATGGTTTCCGGATCTCCGAAACCATTGGCGCACGAGAGTCATTCGATGCACGATATCCGATAACTTGGCGTCGGTACCGTAATGCAAAGGGACGAACTCATAAGCTCTAGCACTAAAAGCGGGTCATGTTTTGTACACGAAACGCCTAAGTGTAGAGTGAGTTTGAACGTGTCCGAATTCCCATAAAATTCGGTGGCGACTCCAACTTTGATTTAAATTTCGACCCAAGATCAATCTTACCACGAGATTCATTCGCCTACCCAAACCCGCGCGTGGCCGCGTCGGTGTGGACCTATGTCATGTCCACAATTTGGCGACTCCGCTGGGGACACCTGATGTACCACTAGTCATCGGGGTTCTTAGGGTGAGATTCGAAAAGAAATCGTTCGAATATTAATGTACGCATTTTAGTTCGATGATTCATGCATAACCCAAATTTTTCCCGGGCCGGTTACTTGTGACCGACGTCCCACTATACTGCGGTGCATTCCTAAATGGGTGCGCTAAAGACTTCTACGGCCGAACTCGTATGAGTTTCGCGACATGTCCTAAGACCAATTCGGCTTAGGGAGTCCGTCCTGATTTACGAGAAAGCCATCATTGTTGGTATAGACCCGATTTTGACCGACCGAGACTTAGTGTAAAGCATACATAGCGTCTTTATAATGCTTGCGTGACAATGTGCTATTTGGTTTCCGTGTCATTTTTCAAAAACCGTCATTTCAAAAATGCATCTTTCAAAAATATCCAATTTCAAAAACTCGGAATGCTGCCAAATTTTAGACTTACGATTTGACTCAAAATAGCCTATTTTTAGCCGGCATGCGTCTCATTTCAAATTTTGAATTTTTGATTCCCTTTTGAGTTTTGAATTTTAAAAATTCAATTTCAATTTTCAAATCTTTGTGATGCCATTTGCGATTTTCGAATCTTCGAGATTCCATTCTCGACTTTCAAATCTCCGAGATGCCGTTTTTGATTTTCAAATCTTCGGGATATTATTTTCGATTTTCAAATTTTTGGAAACTTATTTTCGATATTCAAATTTTCAAAAATTCAACTTTTCAAAAAAAAACTCGGTCCTGTCGGCATGCTGCCAATTTCAGAAGACGAGACCGTCTCCCAATTTTTCAAAGCACGAAATTACTCGCAACCATTCTAACGTTTCAAAATGCCCGGTCCTATTGGCCCACTACCAATTTCAGGACCGTCCTCTCAATTTTCAAAATTCAATCATTTTTCAAAAACCTTCCTTATTATAGGACCTACCGTAATCCGTGTGTCGGGTCTTTTCATAATTCGTCGAAGGTTTGTAGCGTCACAACTCCGTCGATCCTACATCACGGGTTTCTTCCCCCATCCTAGTCCGCTTTTTTCTAAAGGCATAACCGACCAACACAAGTCATACACTCGTAAATGAAAGGTTCACCTAAACACTCGAGTCCTAACTAGAAAGTCTCACGCGATCTTTCCCTCTAACAGGACGGTCCTCACGACCTTTCCTAAGGGAATTTCGCCCGTCTTTCAATCCGTTAGTCGAGTCATCCCAATTCAAGAGTCCTTTAACTTAAGGGTCTGCCCTAGTCCCAGGGCCACCCTTATTCATGTCAAGTCGAGGGTCTCTAGCGTCGAAACTCTACCGATTTCACATCGCGAGTTTCTTCCCTTACCCCGTCTGCCTTTCCTCGAGGCCGAGTAAACCTTTTACAAGGCTTAGTCCTATAACAAAAGGTTTGTGATACTTACATCTAAGGGTCACTCGTTCGACACTCGAGTCTTAACAAAGTCTTCAATCCCACTCGGGGGCTACCCTTCAGTAGAGCGATCAATCACGGTTGCTCTAAGGGTCATGTCTTAGACGTGTTGTCTCACATACCCCACCTTTGAATCACTTAGATGTCACACCATCTGAGTCCTATTAGAGTCCTCAGTCTCACTCGGGGGCTACCCTTCAGCAGAGCAATCAATCACGGTTGCTCTAAGGGTCATGTCCTACACGTGGTGTCTCACGTGTGTCATTTTCGAGTCATTCAGATGCCGCATCATCTGAGTCCTATCAGAGTCTTTAGTCTCACTTGGGGGGTGTCCTCCACCCAAGCATTCGACCACAGTCACCTTAAGGGGTACCCTACGTTCATCCTGCACCGACGTCCTTATAATGCCTTCTTCGAGTCGTAGATATGCTACGAACACTCGAGACTCCTAAAGGTTTAGGTCGCCACGGTTGGTCCGAACACGTGACGCGGTCAAACACGGTCGCCCCATTTTTGGACTCACCCTCGTGCAGCTTGAGTCTCATCGTCGAGTCCAAGCCAGGGTCGTTACCTTGTCTAGCTCAACGTTCGAGTATCCCGGTCCAAGAGTCTTTGTCGACCCGTCACCCTGGGCCGTGTCTAGTTTGTCTCCCTCTCTTGCATTTGCGCAAAGCCGAGTTTAGGCGAGTCGTGGCACCGGTCGTTCTCTCCAATCAAGGACCTTACCAAAAAAAAGAAATAACCAATCGAGCATTCGGAAGTCCAGATTTGATTCGAGTCTAAGTCTGAGTCCGAGTCTAGGATACCCTACATCCTCATTTCCAAATCAAAGTCAGAGTCAGAGTCAGTTGCATTCTGTCCTCTTCTCCAATTCAACAAAATCAACTTTCAATATTCTATCTCTACTATATGTTTCCTTATGTGTTTCCGAGAACATGATGAACACCATCATACACTGTGAGCACATGCATGTGACTATTATAGGCACATCTATAATGACTGCAAGGAACCGAGATCCGTGTTTTCCCTTACCTGTTCCATGTCTGGTATAGAAAGCCACATAATCACCCCTAGCAGGAGCAGTATCGAATCCTATGACAAATCTAGGTAGTCTCCTAGTTTGGATTCAAGACGGGAGGCTAGCCCATTTCCCACAATAAACACCCCTCCAATAAGACTAACCAATCCCTACCTTAGGTTTTAGTCTGACCAGAAGAAAAAAGAAACGTCGTGACTCTATAGACATGATGCCAAAATATACCCAACTCAGGACGATGTTTCCACCAAGCTTGCTCGGAATAATGCTGACAATCCCGAGATTCAAACCACTATGTTTACTATAGAGTACTCCACCGCGAGTTGCACTCACACAAACACCAACTATGCTTACACCTTACAAAGGTCTAACTCTAAAAGCCTAATCTAACTGATAGGCCCAACCCCGAATCTACCCACAACACCATAGGAGGGGATTACCGTGAAAAAAAAAAGAGTTGGACAAAAAAAATCAAAAGTCCAAGGAAAAAGCAAAAGGCCCAAAACAAAAGAGCTGGCCATAAAAAAAGAAGAATTATCAACATTCCCCGACCAGATACGGTTATCCCCTCGACCAAAGTACGGTCAATCCCTTGACCGGGGTACGGTCAACTCAAATCAAAAATCCCATGACCGGGGCTAAGAGGTCAACAAACAAAATCGAAAACCTATAACCGTGGTCAGCGGTCAACTCAAGTGAAAGTCCCTTGACCAGGGTACGGTCAATTCAAAAATTATCAATGCCCATACCATCCAATAGGGGAGAAATAATCAAGCTGGTCAGCTAACACCACATCTAGCCTTCCCTACATTACAACTCTCAAGACCTTCTCGAGACCTAGGCTAAGAGACAGCCCGGAATTTCGAGGATTCAAGCTCCATAGGATACACCCTAACCATTAGGGCCAGACATGGAAATCAGATCCCGCATTATCAAACCTGCCCAATCGAAGTCCGAGTCATTTTTACTCGACTTCCACATTTCCTACCACATTGCAATACCTTACCCTCGAAGCCTTAGCTCCACAAAATCGAGCTCCAGATTTCGAATCATCAAAGCCACTTACTACCTAGCTCCACATTTCCAAAAACATCCAAACCAGTTACCAGCTCCAAACATGGGAACTCAACCTGCGGTCGGCATAGAACATGCCCAAATAGTTCACACCACCTCTGGGAGCTACCCCGGAGAACGCTCACAGTCACAGGGTCAACATCCTAACTGTTCTAGCCCTTTGATCAAGACATCATTGAGAATGCACCTAGCCTACACCGTCAATACAGGCTAGTTACACACAAAGCCCTAATAAACTAGGCACCATAACATATCTTCCAATCCACTGAACTACGGCTTTGTTTGATTTCACTACACGTGAATACGTAGGCAGCCTTTCAACAGGCACAACCACCCACTTGACACAAATTCAAAAAGCACTATCATTCTTATCACGACATTGTCATGTTCTCAACAGTCTGCTTTGTCGTCCTTGGGACTTCTCTTAGACAGAAGTTCTCTATCCACTCACATAATCCAAACAAATTTCAAAATCTAACCTCCTTTCTACAGTGTGTCCTAGTACTCGGCTCAGTCGAAGACGAGAATCTGTCAAGGATTCGAAGCAACTCTTACCTTGGGAATATACCCCAAAACCAAAAATTCAAAAGAGCACTAGACTACAGCATCATTACTGCTAAGCCCTTTCGTGCAGTTACAATCTCATTACAGATACCGCAATTCCCCTACAATGTATCTTTCCCATTTCAGGGATTCGATCGTGTTGCCACTCGCCTAGGTTACGGAATAGTGCAACTTAAGAGTCTTGACATCTTAGGTGGCCCACCCCCTACCAAGTCACAGTCCAACCCCTTCGAGAGTCCAAGTCGTGTCTGTCAACTCGTCTTGTCACGTCCAGAGTCGAGTCTATCGGTATGTCTCTCTCTTCAAATTCTCGCAAAACTTAGCCATTTGAGAAAATCCTTTTCGACAAGGTCAAATTCCGGTCTATTTAAACTGCAAGTTTCTTTTCTAACCCCTTTCAATTTTGAAAACCTATCTCCTAACACGTGAGTTACTTTCAGGATTTTGATTTCGATATGAAGCAAAAATCATTTTTTCCCCAGCGCAAGTCAGTCTATAGATGCTAACTGCATTTCCTGTATGTTATCTTGCTATCTACTATGCCTGCTATTTCTGCCTATGTATCTAACATTTCAGGTGCTAGCTAGTGCTTCCCAACGGAACATCAAAGGCGGTGTTTCTCCTGGAATGTCACATCCAAGATGTGATGTGTCGGCATACGGGTACACCCAAGACTTCAAAAGCAAGTCCCCGCGCAGCTATTTTACTCCCCAACGTGGCCGCGTCGGGGTGGACCTATGTCATGTCCACAAATATGTTTAATTACGAATTCCGTCCAAAATCCGTTATAATCCATTGATAAGTCGTACTGGAGGTGGTGCCCTTCGAGGCGTGCTGCCCTAGACACTTAAGGGTGTAACGTGATCGCGGTGATTCGTCGTTAAACATGTCTGATGCCATTTTTTTTCAAAATATTATTCTAAAAGGCGTGATATCGACTCCGTAGTCGAATATCATGTCTAAAAGAATCATCGATAAATCGGACTAGTACGAAGCCTGTTGACGCCGAATCGATCGTCACACAGTCCGAAAGGATTGATTACGACATCGTGATGCGGAGGGAATCGATATTCGTTCTAGTTTGACTAAATTCAATTTTACAAAATTCTACTTTAAATGCTCGATACCGGTTTCTTAACCGAGTGTAGTGCATAACGAGTTATCAAGAGTTGAGCAAGTATAAATTGTTTAGTATTTATGACTAGCGCGGGCTAATTTCAATAAATAATTTGCGAAATGGCCTTCTTTTCGAAATGAGCAGTCGCTCGTACAAGGGGCACTCGATCGAGTGCCTAAGGGCCACTCGATCGAGTGACCCCCCAAAAAATGGGCAGGAGGGCTACGTAAAGGGCACTCGATCGAGTCCCCCCTGTGACTCGATCGAGTGACCTACCTAGGCTTAAAACGTGAGCCTTCAAGCGACGTAGACTCCCGATAAATCACTTTTTTACGACTTTTAGTTGTCACGTGTTAATCCAATCACGTGTCTCCTTTTCAAAATCATGCATCATATCATATTCTAAGTTCTAACTATCTAACCCATTTTATACTATTGTTAAGTTTAGGTATTGTATTTTCGGGTTGTATTTCCGCCCGTGTAGCTTGTAATTTATTTTCGCGTTTATTTACTTTCGATGTTTGCCATTTATCGTTTTATAAATGAACATCGCATGCTAAATCCGACTTCGACAATAATTTTAGGTGCATTAAATGATGTAGCTTAACACATAGTTCACATGTTTAGCTAAAACGCTGTTTGCATTTTATTTAGTCGTCTTACTAACGCGCGTACACGAAAACCGAACGATATCTTAGTAGAGGCCGCTAAGAGTAGTGGGCGGGGTTGGGTGTCCTTTGTGGGCTTCCCAACATGTACCCTCTCCCCTTACTCAAAACCATGGTTTCCGGATGTCCGAAACCGTTGGCATACGAGAGTCATTCGATGCACGATACCCGATAACTCGGCATCGGTATCGTAATGCAAAGGGACGAACCCATAAGCTCGAGTACTAAAGCGGGCCGTGTTTTGTGCACGATATGCCTAAGTTTAAAGTGGGTTCGAATGAGTCCGAACTACCACAAAGTTCAGTGGCGACTCATATTTAGATTTAAATTTTGACCCGAGATCAATCTTATCGCAAGATTCATTCGCCTACTCAAAACCGTGCGTGGCCGCGTCGGGGTGGACCTATGTCATGTCCACACTTGTAAAATACGGTAAATATATGGTGGTAATTTGTAATTTTTCCTTATTACAATGAGAAAAAAAGTCAATAAATCGAGACAAAATTCGTCATATATATTTGTACTTCCTATAGATATAAAATATCAATGTATATTAAAAAATATATTAAATAAAACATGTTTATTCTCACTAATATCATACAGTATATTAAATGAGATGATTAAAAAAAATTAAGAATAAAATTGTATTTATGATGAAAAAAAGTAAAGAAAATTAATGTTTTCTAATGCGTTAATAACCTGTATTTAACCCGAAACCCATATAAACCCGACCCGTATAAAACTCATATTTTTCAAACCCAAAATACACCCGACCCGTATTTTACCCGAACCCGAAACCCGACCTCCCGATAGGTCTACTTGTAGCTCTAAAATTGTGACATTGCAAGTTAAGTTACATGTATTTCACTATTGTACTTGCTTCTAGTCATGTCCATCAGGGTGCAATTTTGATTATTTTTTTTTTACCATTTTTAGGGTAATTTTAAAAAATAAAAACAATAATGTTCGACCCATTTGTTTGGATACAACATTTTTTTTGAACGAAAAAAAAAATTGTGTCCAAACTAAATATTTTTTGGTAGTGAGGTAGTAATATATTACGGAGTAAAAAAGATGGATAAAAAATACGGAGTAATTTTATGTTATAAATGAGTTGGTAAGTGTTGTAGAAATAAATAAATAGTAACGGCAATATAGTAAAAATGTAGTACGGATCCCTCGTCCCATTTTTGTGTCTCACCCGTGTGTCATACCATACACGGGATAACGCATCAACAAGTTATAATATTTGTTGCATATTTTATTTACGCAATAGGCGATGTTCATCCCCTAAATGGTGTTGTAGACTGATGCATCCGATTTGAGTCTGAGTCTGAGTCCGAGTCTAGGATGTACTATTCCCTTCAAAGTCGAAGTCAAAGTCAAAATCAGAGTCAGTGTCAGTTGTATTCTGTCCTCTTTTTCAAAATTCAATAAAATCAGCTTTCAATATTCTTTCTCATATATATTCCTTATGTGTTTCCGAGAACATGATGAACACCATCATACACTGTGAGCACACGCACGTGACTATTATGGGCACATCTATAATGACTGCAGGAAACCGAGCCCGTGTCTGGTATAGAAAAACCACATAACTACCCGTAGCAGGAGCGGTACCGAATCCTATGACAAATCCAGGCAATCTCCTAGTTTGGGTTCAAAACGGGAGGCAAGCCCATTTCCCACCATAAAATACCCCTCCAATAAGACTGACCAATCCCTACCTTAGGTGTTAGTCTAACCGGAAAAAAAAAACACTGGGCAAAAAAAAATCAAAAGTAAAAAAAAAACAAAAGAAGGCCATCAAAAAAAAGAAAGGGCCAAAACAAAAAGAAGACCATCAAAAAAAAAGAAAACTGGACACAAAAAAAAATCGAAAGTCCATGAGGAAAAAAAGCAAAAGGCAAAAAAAAAGCAGGTCATCATCAAAAAAAATTCAGAATACCCATGACCGTGGTCAACGGTCAATTCAAGGGAAAGCCCCACGACCAGGGTACGGTCAAAATTATCAAAACCCATGACCGCGGCTAAGAGGTCAATCAAAAATCAAATACCCATGACCGTGGTCAACGGTCAACTCAAGTGAAAATCCTTTGACCGCGGTACGGTCAAATTCAAAATTATCCATGCCATCCAATAGGGGAGTAACAATCAAGCTGGTCAGCTAACACCACACTCAACCTTCCCACATTACAACCCTCAAGACCTTCCCGAGACCCAGGCCAGAGATAGCCCGGAATTTTGAGGATTCAAGCTCCATAGAATACCCCTAACAATTAGGGCCAGACATGGAAACCAGATCCCGCATTATCAAACCAGCCCTCGAAGCCTTAGCTCCACAGAACCGAGCTCCAGATTTCGAGTCATCAAAACCAGATCCCACATTATCAAACCAGCCCTCGAAGCCTTAGCTCCACAGAACCGAGCTCCAGATTTCGAGTCATCAAAGCCATTTACTTCCTAGCACCACATTTCCAAAAACATCAAATTCCCCGAGAGCAGAACTCGTTAAAAATCCCGAGAACAAAACTCGTTAAAATTCCCCGAGAGCAGAACTCGTTAAAAATCCCGAGAACAAAACTCGTTAAAATTCCATCCAAACCAGTTACCAACTCCAAACACGGGAACTCAACTTGCAGTCGGCATAGAACATGCCCAAATAGTTCACACCACCTCTGGGGGCTACCCCGGAGAACGCTCACAGTCACAGGATTAACATCCTAACAATTCTAGCCCTTTGATCAAGACATCATTGGGAATGCACCTAGCCTTCACCATCGCTCTGGCTAGTTACACACAAAGCCCTAATAAACTAGGCGCCATAATACATCTTCCAGTCCACTGAACTACGGCATGGTTTGATTTCACCACACGTGAATACGTAGGCAGCCTTTCAACAGAGGCACAACCACTCACATTGACTCACATTCAAAAAGCGCCATCACTCCGGTCACGACACTGTCATGTTCTCAGTAGCTAGCTTTGTCGTCCTGGGGGCTTCTATTAGACAGAAGTTCTCCTTCTTCTCACATAATCCAAATACTTCCAAAATCTAGCCTCCTTTCTATAGTGTGTCCTAGTACTCGGCTCAGTCGAAGACAAGAATCTGTCAGGACTCGAGGCAATACCCACTTTGGAAATGTACCCTAGAATCAGAAATCCGGAAGGGCACCAGACTAAAACAGTCCCATTACAAGCTACTGCAATCCCCCCATAGCAAATCTATCCCGTTTCGATGTGTGACCATGTTGCCACTCGCCTAGGCTACGGGATAACGCAACTTAAGAGTCTTGTTAGGCGGCCCATACCCCTACCGAGTCACGGTCCAACCCCTCGAGAGTCCAGTCGTGTCAGTCAACTCGTCCGGTCATGTCCAGATTCGAGTCTGTCGGTAGGCCTCTCTCTTCAAATTCCACTTTGAAATTTGCAAAATCTAGCCATTCGAAAAAAGATCCTTTTCGACAAGGTCAAATTTCGGTCTATTTAAACTGCAAATTACTTTCCTAATCTTTGTTAGGGGTCAAAAATCTCAAAGTTTCCAAAATTAAAAAAATCTCAAATTTTCAAGATTTCAAAATTCAAGTTTTCAAAAAATCATTTTCCCCCAGCGCGAGTCATTTTGCTACCTACGTGTTGCATGCATTTTATGTGACTTATACAGGTACGACTCAAACAGGGACGTGCAACCCACTATACCTCCCCAGCGGAAGCCAACGGTGGTATCTAACGGGATGGGCCTCCATATAGGCGCACCCAGGACTTATGCGACAAGTCCAATTCACCACGGAGTTATCGTCATCAGCTCAGGTATGACTTCTAGCTTATGGCTGGCGAGCCCTTCACGCGAGTCTAATGGACTATAAACGACCCGACCGGAAGTCCGCCAGGTTTCAATCCGCGATTGGCCTGGTGGCTACTCTGACTTTCGCCTTGTCCAAGCCTCAGTCAGAGTGGGGGCTCTGTAGACACCCGCATTTTGACTGCCAGGTGTCTATGGCAGTTTCCAAAAAACACCCGATGATGATCGGACGCTAACGTGCTTCTATGCGCTCGGATACGGGCTCAAATCCATTAATCGCTGGCTAATACACTTACAGAGTACAAATCTCACAAAATCAACCTCGAATCCAGGCCCAGCGGACCGTTCCGAGCCAAACAAGACTAATTTGGGCCAAAACCGACACCGGAATTAAAACCGACTTTTTGCGATTGGGTCAACCCTGGTCAAGGTCGTTTCCGAGACATACAAAACAACCATTCACAACATCGAAAGTCCAACTCAAGAAGCAAAACCAACAGTCCATCTTCAGACGGGCCATCAGGTCAAGTCCGTCAAGGCAAAACCCTAGACACCAAAGTGCATGACCATGCCTATATAAACACCCCCATGCAACACACTTTCACACATTGAAAAAAACCCTAGAGCAACCCTACACACACATACAACATCTATTACAAACCCTAATCAAACCCTAGCAATTCTACACTAGCAAAAAAACCCTAAACCTAGTTTTAGGAATCAATCCCGAGCCACCACAACTTAACCTCCATAAAACCTCGAAGACTCTTGTGTTAAAGCCACGGTTACGAGTTCGATCCGAGACAAGAACATGTAGGTTGAGGGTGTCAAAACCCCGTTCTCTCCTTCTTCTCTTCCTCTCGTCATCTTCTTCGCTTTTTCTTATTTTTTTTTTTATTTTTTTTTATTTTTTTTTCCTTTATTGCATCATAATATCGATAATAACTAATACAAAACATTAAAATACTTATCGATTTGTGTCAAATAAGAGGGGTATCGGAATAAGGAAACACGAATATACAAGTGTACTGCACACAGCGTTGACGGTCGCTTGTTCCAATACCCCGATTATTTGATTATTGAGATAAGTTAACTTAAACAATATTTTTTTTTATTTTGTTTGCATCATTATCATTAGTCGTATATTTACATTAATTTTAAAAAACAAGCATTATATTTAATAAGGGTCGAAACCCGTTGATGCGGATCCGACACCAAACAATTCGCAAGAATTAATTATGATGTCGGGATGCGGAGGGAATCAAGTGGAGTTTTTTTTAATTAAAGTATCGATCTATTAGATTCGATACCAATTCCATAATTGGATGTCGAATCTAATGATTTAGTCAAATAAATTAATTAACACGATTTTCGTTGATGCTAATATAGATGTCCTCTAATTCAATTGGATTAATTACGACATTAATAAACGCGGAGAAAATTTATATCGTGCTAGTTAATTTAAAACGACTTATATTATTTTCTTTATTTTTTTACTCTAGTATTCCATATCGATTCCATAATCGGATATGGGATATAACGAGCATCAAAATCAAAATCGAGTATAAATTATTCCAAGTATTTAATATCGATTTCATAATCGAATATTGAATACGACGAATATCGAAAATATTAAGTCGAGTGCAAATTACGCAATATTTGTACGCGATTTAATAAAATCATCAATTTTCCGAAGAAAACAATTTCGCTCTTTTTTATTATTATTCTTCGAACATCATTTTTTTAGACAAAACATTTTTTTTAGATCTCGATATATTTTTTTCCTTGACCTCGGTCAACACGTGTTAATCCATCACGTGACCTACTATTCTTTCCAAAATCATGCATTCATCACCTCTATATCTTTATTCAATTTATTACTCGTTACATCGTTACTAACGGTTTGATTGTTTCCTTTGTCGATTTTTGTCATTTATTTTATTTTACTAAAATGAACCCACATGCTAAAATTCTACTTTGACGTAGAATTAATTGCATTAAATCGACTTAGAAACCCTTTTCAATTCCATTCACATGTTTAGGGAAAATAATCTTTGCATATCATTTTCCCGTTTAACTAGCGCGCGTATTGTAAGTCACTCGAATTCTTAGTAGAGGCCGCTAATGTGCGGGCGGGGTTGGGTGTCCTTTGTGGGCTTCCCAACACGTACCCTCACCCCTTACTCAGAACCTCGGTTTCCGGATGCCCGAAACCGTTGGCGCACGAGAGTCATTCAATACACAATATCCGATAATGTCGGTATTGGTATCAAATGCAAAGGGACGAGCCCAATAAACTCTGACATCGGAAATGGGCCGTATTTCGTATACGGACCACTACGACATAGAGTGGGCTCGAATGGTTCCGAATAACCACAAAATTCGGTGGCGACTCCACATAGACCTAAATTTCAATTCGATCCGTTTCATATGGAGATTCATTCGCCTACCCAAACCCGCGCGTGGCCGCGTCGGGGTGGACCTATGTCATGTCCACAATTTGGCGACTCTGCTGGGGATTAACTGATGTGTGACTTACCATCGGCATCCTCAGGGTGAGACTCGAATAGAAATCGTTTGACAAATACAATGCACGTGTTAGTTTTACGGTTCATGCATAACCCATATTTTCCCGGGCCGGTACTGGTGACCGACGTCCCACTATACCATTGATGTATTCCAACATGGATATGTCAAAAGGTGTCCATAGTCGATTCGAGTGGGTTTCGCGGCATGTTCTAAGCTCAACTCGACTTAGAGAGTCCGTCCCGATCAACCTCTAGACTATGTACACTGGTATAGACCCTTTCAGACCGACCGAGACTTAGTGTAGAGCATACATGGCGTCGTTATAATGCTTGTGTGACTACGTGCTACTTGGTTTCCGAGTCATTTTCAAAAATATCAACTTTTCAAAAATTACATCCTCCTTTTCAAGATATTCAATTTTCAAAACCCGGGACATACCGAATTTAGGACTTATGATTTTACTCAAAATAGCCTATTTTCTAGCCGGTATGCTGCCCAAATCGAAACTCGAACTTTCAAAACTCGTGGCCCAATGACTTTTCGTCCTCTTTTTTCGGAAATTTGGGCCATTCACCGAGTCCACTCGGTCCTTTTTCAAAAATCATCAATTTTCAAAACCTTCCACTTCTAGAACTTCCCGTATTTAGCAGTGTCGGGTCGAGTCTTAAGTTGTCAAGGTCTTTAGCGTCGAAACTCCGTCGATCTTACATCACGAGTTTCTTCCCTATCCCAGTCCGCCTTACTAGACTAAGGCAAGGCCCACCTAAGTAGGACATACTCTTACGAAGGAGGGCCCGTCAACACATTCGAGTCTAAAAGCCTGTGGATGTCTCACGTGGACCTTCCTTCGAACAGGACTCGGCCCACATAGCCGAATCCTAAGGAAGGCCCACCTTTCGCAAGTCACCCGTCTAGGTGTCTTTTCCAAGTCAACCTTTTACAAGGCATAGCCCTATAACAAAAGGTTCACGGTCCTTACGTCTAAGGGTCACTCGTCCCACACTCGAGTCTTAACAAAATCTTCAATCCCACTTGGGGATTACCCTTAGCAGGGCGATCAATCACGGTTGCTCTAAGGGTCATGTCTTACACGTGTCTCACATAACCCACTTTCGAGTCACTCAGATGCCACACCATCTGAGTCCCTAGCCTCACTTGGGGGCTATTCTCCGACGGAATGACTAATCACAGTCACTCCGAGAATCGTACCCTACACATTTGTCTTAGGGGAGTCTAACCCGAGTCAAACTGGGGTCGTCCCTCCTCTTACGCTATTTCCTATGCCTTGGTGAGTTTGAGTTCCGAAGCAACCTCTCTGATTACGTGGTGCTCTTACAGACAGGCCACCCGCAACCCGACATCAACGCAAGATGGAAGAATTGAAAGATGCCCTAACCAAAATCGAGACTCAACTGACCTCCATCCTTGCTAACCAAGCAACTTTGGACACTCGCCTGAGCACTGTAGAGAAGACGGTCTCAGTTGAAGGAGCTGAGTCCACTGGGCCCATAGCCGAATTGGTCAGTGTTGTTCGCAGGCTCGAGGAGCAAGTTCACTTATCAACAAGCAACTCAATCCACTCCGAAAATGCTCGCATTTATTCACCTTTGAGTAACGAGCTACCGGTCAACCTCAACTTGACGGGAATTCCTATGTTTGAGGGTACCGAAGACCCGGTCCATCATATCCGGGCCTTCAAAGACTTCATGGCAGTCAAAGGGGTAAAGTCCACCATGTTTAAGCACTTATTCCCTTCCTCCCTCCAGAAGCACCCCAAAGCCTGGTACTACAGGCTCGATTCCAAGAAATACCCGACTTGGGATGATGTGGCAACAGAGTTCGCTCGGAACTACGCCGATAATATCGAGATCCAGACTACAATGCGTACTCTGGAAGTCATGGCCCAAGAGCCCAAAGAAGGGTTCACTAAATATCTTCAAAGATGGAGGGCCGAGAGTGTAAAGTTGGTAAACAAGCCCAACGAGAAGACGCTAGTGGAGGCCTTCGTCAACAGCCTCCTGCCTTCTTACCGCGTCCGTCTTAGGTATGCCGGCATTTCAAACTTTGTCGTACTTACCGAAATGGGCATTAGGATTGAAGACGATCTTCGACATAATGAAGATCTGGGTGAAGTTGATACTAAAGGCTATACTGGACATCAACTCGAGTCCTTCGAAGCCGACGACTAATGACAACATTATCCGAGAGTCCGGATCCGATTTGAGTCTGAGTCTGAGTCCGAGTCTAGGATGTACTATTCCCTTCAAAGTCGAAGTCAAAGTCAAAATCAGAGTCAGTGTCAGTTGTATTCTGTCCTCTTTTTCAAAATTCAATAAAATCAGCTTTCAATATTCTTTCTCATATATATTCCTTATGTGTTTCCGAGAACATGATGAACACCATCATACACTGTGAGCACACGCACGTGACTATTATGGGCACATCTATAATGACTGCAGGAAACCGAGCCCGTGTCTGGTATAGAAAAACCACATAACTACCCGTAGCAGGAGCGGTACCGAATCCTATGACAAATCCAGGCAATCTCCTAGTTTGGGTTCAAAACGGGAGGCAAGCCCATTTCCCACCATAAAATACCCCTCCAATAAGACTGACCAATCCCTACCTTAGGTGTTAGTCTAACCGGAAAAAAAAACACTGGGCAAAAAAAAATCAAAAGTAAAAAAAAAACAAAAGAAGGCCATCAAAAAAAAGAAAGGGCCAAAACAAAAAGAAGACCATCAAAAAAAAAGAAAACTGGACACAAAAAAAAATCGAAAGTCCATGAGGAAAAAAAGCAAAAGGCAAAAAAAAAGCAGGTCATCATCAAAAAAAATTCAGAATACCCATGACCGTGGTCAACGGTCAATTCAAGGGAAAGCCCCACGACCAGGGTACGGTCAAAATTATCAAAACCCATGACCGCGGCTAAGAGGTCAATCAAAAATCAAATACCCATGACCGTGGTCAACGGTCAACTCAAGTGAAAATCCTTTGACCGCGGTACGGTCAAATTCAAAATTATCCATGCCATCCAATAGGGGAGTAACAATCAAGCTGGTCAGCTAACACCACACTCAACCTTCCCACATTACAACCCTCAAGACCTTCCCGAGACCCAGGCCAGAGATAGCCCGGAATTTTGAGGATTCAAGCTCCATAGAATACCCCTAACAATTAGGGCCAGACATGGAAACCAGATCCCGCATTATCAAACCAGCCCTCGAAGCCTTAGCTCCACAGAACCGAGCTCCAGATTTCGAGTCATCAAAACCAGATCCCACATTATCAAACCAGCCCTCGAAGCCTTAGCTCCACAGAACCGAGCTCCAGATTTCGAGTCATCAAAGCCATTTACTTCCTAGCACCACATTTCCAAAAACATCAAATTCCCCGAGAGCAGAACTCGTTAAAAATCCCGAGAACAAAACTCGTTAAAATTCCCCGAGAGCAGAACTCGTTAAAAATCCCGAGAACAAAACTCGTTAAAATTCCATCCAAACCAGTTACCAACTCCAAACACGGGAACTCAACTTGCAGTCGGCATAGAACATGCCCAAATAGTTCACACCACCTCTGGGGGCTACCCCGGAGAACGCTCACAGTCACAGGATTAACATCCTAACAATTCTAGCCCTTTGATCAAGACATCATTGGGAATGCACCTAGCCTTCACCATCGCTCTGGCTAGTTACACACAAAGCCCTAATAAACTAGGCGCCATAATACATCTTCCAGTCCACTGAACTACGGCATGGTTTGATTTCACCACACGTGAATACGTAGGCAGCCTTTCAACAGAGGCACAACCACTCACATTGACTCACATTCAAAAAGCGCCATCACTCCGGTCACGACACTGTCATGTTCTCAGTAGCTAGCTTTGTCGTCCTGGGGGCTTCTATTAGACAGAAGTTCTCCTTCTTCTCACATAATCCAAATACTTCCAAAATCTAGCCTCCTTTCTATAGTGTGTCCTAGTACTCGGCTCAGTCGAAGACAAGAATCTGTCAGGACTCGAGGCAATACCCACTTTGGAAATGTACCCTAGAATCAGAAATCCGGAAGGGCACCAGACTAAAACAGTCCCATTACAAGCTACTGCAATCCCCCCATAGCAAATCTATCCCGTTTCGATGTGTGACCATGTTGCCACTCGCCTAGGCTACGGGATAACGCAACTTAAGAGTCTTGTTAGGCGGCCCATACCCCTACCGAGTCACGGTCCAACCCCTCGAGAGTCCAGTCGTGTCAGTCAACTCGTCCGGTCATGTCCAGATTCGAGTCTGTCGGTAGGCCTCTCTCTTCAAATTCCACTTTGAAATTTGCAAAATCTAGCCATTCGAAAAAAGATCCTTTTCGACAAGGTCAAATTTCGGTCTATTTAAACTGCAAATTACTTTCCTAATCTTTGTTAGGAGTCAAAAATCTCAAAGTTTCCAAAATTAAAAAAAATCTCAAATTTTCAAGATTTCAAAATTCAAGTTTTCAAAAAATCATTTTCCCCCAGCGCGAGTCATTTTGCTACCTACGTGTTGCATGCATTTTATGTGACTTATACAGGTACGACTCAAACAGGGACGTGCAACCCACTATACCTCCCCAGCGGAAGCCAACGGTGGTATCTAACGGGATGGGCCTCCATATAGGCGCACCCAGGACTTATGCGACAAGTCCAATTCACCACGGAGTTATCGTCATCAGCTCAGGTATGACTTCTAGCTTATGGCTGGCGAGCCCTTCACGCGAGTCTAATGGACTATAAACGACCCGACCGGAAGTCCGCCAGGTTTCAATCCGCGATTGGCCTGGTGGCTACTCTGACTTTCGCCTTGTCCAAGCCTCAGTCAGAGTGGGGGCTCTGTAGACACCCGCATTTTGACTGCCAGGTGTCTATGGCAGTTTCCAAAAAACACCCGATGATGATCGGACGCTAACGTGCTTCTATGCGCTCGGATACGGGCTCAAATCCATTAATCGCTGGCTAATACACTTACAGAGTACAAATCTCACAAAATCAACCTCGAATCCAGGCCCAGCGGACCGTTCCGAGCCAAACAAGACTAATTTGGGCCAAAACCGACACCGGAATTAAAACCGACTTTTTGCGATTGGGTCAACCCTGGTCAAGGTCGTTTCCGAGACATACAAAACAACCATTCACAACATCGAAAGTCCAACTCAAGAAGCAAAACCAACAGTCCATCTTCAGACGGGCCATCAGGTCAAGTCCGTCAAGGCAAAACCCTAGACACCAAAGTGCATGACCATGCCTATATAAACACCCCCATGCAACACACTTTCACACATTGAAAAAAACCCTAGAGCAACCCTACACACACATACAACATCTATTACAAACCCTAATCAAACCCTAGCAATTCTACACTAGCAAAAAAACCCTAAACCTAGTTTTAGGAATCAATCCCGAGCCACCACAACTTAACCTCCATAAAACCTCGAAGACTCTTGTGTTAAAGCCACGGTTACGAGTTCGATCCGAGACAAGAACATGTAGGTTGAGGGTGTCAAAACCCCGTTCTCTCCTTCTTCTCTTCCTCTCGTCATCTTCTTCGCTTTTTCTTATTTTTTTTTTATTTTTTTTTATTTTTTTTTCCTTTATTGCATCATAATATCGATAATAACTAATACAAAACATTAAAATACTTATCGATTTGTGTCAAATAAGAGGGGTATCGGAATAAGGAAACACGAATATACAAGTGTACTGCACACAGCGTTGACGGTCGCTTGTTCCAATACCCCGATTATTTGATTATTGAGATAAGTTAACTTAAACAATATTTTTTTTTATTTTGTTTGCATCATTATCATTAGTCGTATATTTACATTAATTTTCAAAAACAAGCATTATATTTAATAAGGGTCGAAACCCGTTGATGCGGATCCGACACCAAACAATTCGCAAGAATTAATTATGATGTCGGGATGCGGAGGGAATCAAGTGGAGTTTTTTTTAATTAAAGTATCGATCTATTAGATTCGATACCAATTCCATAATTGGATGTCGAATCTAATGATTTAGTCAAATAAATTAATTAACACGATTTTCGTTGATGCTAATATAGATGTCCTCTAATTCAATTGGATTAATTACGACATTAATAAACGCGGAGAAAATTTATATCGTGCTAGTTAATTTAAAACGACTTATATTATTTTCTTTATTTTTTTACTCTAGTATTCCATATCGATTCCATAATCGGATATGGGATATAACGAGCATCAAAATCAAAATCGAGTATAAATTATTCCAAGTATTTAATATCGATTTCATAATCGAATATTGAATACGACGAATATCGAAAATATTAAGTCGAGTGCAAATTACACAATATTTGTACGCGATTTAATAAAATCATCAATTTTCCGAAGAAAACAATTTCGCTCTTTTTTATTATTATTCTTCGAACATCATTTTTTTAGACAAAACATTTTTTTTAGATCTCGATATATTTTTTTCCTTGACCTCGGTCAACACGTGTTAATCCATCACGTGACCTACTATTCTTTCCAAAATCATGCATTCATCACCTCTATATCTTTATTCAATTTATTACTCGTTACATCGTTACTAACGGTTTGATTGTTTCCTTTGTCGATTTTTGTCGTTTATTTTATTTTACTAAAATGAACCCACATGCTAAAATTCTACTTTGACGTAGAATTAATTGCATTAAATCGACTTAGAAACCCTTTTCAATTCCATTCACATGTTTAGGGAAAATAATCTTTGCATATCATTTTCCCGTTTAACTAGCGCGCGTATTGTAAGTCACTCGAATTCTTAGTAGAGGCCGCTAATGTGCGGGCAGGGTTGGGTGTCCTTTGTGGGCTTCCCAACACATACCCTCACCCCTTACTCAGAACCTCGGTTTCCGGATGCCCGAAACCGTTGGCGCACGAGAGTCATTCAATACACAATATCCGATAATGTCGGTATTGGTATCAAATGCAAAGGGACGAGCCCAATAAACTCTGACATCGGAAATGGGCCGTATTTCGTATACGGACCACTACGACATAGAGTGGGCTCGAATGGTTCCGAATAACCACAAAATTCGGTGGCGACTCCACATAGACCTAAATTTCAATTCGATCCGTTTCATATGGAGATTCATTCGCCTACCCAAACCCGCGCGTGGCCGCGTCGGGGTGGACCTATGTCATGTCCACAGTGTAGCATACAGAGTGAGACACAAAAATGAGATCTTGTAGAGTCTAGCGATCCTATAAATACTCTAGAGGGGGGTGAATAGAGTATGCCCCTTTTTTCAATTTTAATAACGTGTTATACTTGAAACTTATTATGAAAGTTCTAGTATAATGATAAGTGTTAAATATAGCTAAATAAACGAAGCAACAATATATTTGTTATTATACTTACTACTAAAAAGTATAAGTATAGAAAATAACGAGAATATTTAAAGCGTAAAAGTAAATAACACGAGCGGTTTTAACGTGGTTCGGCCCAATTAAAAAGTCTACGTCCACCAGTGTCTTTATTTATATGTAAGAGTACCTACTCCGTATTACCTTATAAATAAATACTTTCACAACTAACTGTAGTTGTGATTGTGTGAGTGATGTGAAGCACTCGGTTGAGGGATGTTAAGCTCTCAGGTCGTGGGATGTAAAGCCCACAGTGATGAAGGATGTTAAGCCTTCGTTGTGAGAGATGTGAAGCCCTCAGAGTTTGAACGGTGTGAAGCGTTCAATGTGTGAACGAGGTTAGTCGTTCGATTGAGTATAACCACTACTTGACTCGTACACTTTCACTAGACGCCTAGTTTACAAAATTTCTCAAACAAGATTACAATTCAATTGTCTAGAGAAAATAATGAAACCATATGACTTTATGGTATAAACTGTAAAACACGATTTAATTAGTCAAGACTTAATCAAAACTTTTTGCAAAAATACTTTTTCTTGTAAAACGTGGAAGAATTTGCAAAGTGGAAAAATGTAGTGTAAGTCGTGTATTTTAGTGAAGGAGATCACTCCTATATACGGAGTATATGAAAAAGATTTGTATAAAAGATGTAAATAAGTATTAAGGTAATCATTTCATATATCTTATATGGTAGTAAGAATATTACTATAACCAAGTAATCTCAAGTTTCCTTACATTTGGTGATTTTCTTATATCTTACTCCGTATAACATAAGATATTTTGATAATCATTTCCATGTGGATATTTAATATATTTACTTAATAGTACTCCGTAACTTGCAAGATTCGTTGCATGTGACTTTATCACACCAACTACATAATCTAAGTTTTCTTTTATAAAGATTTTCTAATATCTTATAAATATAAGATATTTATGAGAAACATTTATACATTGATACTTATATGCTTATCTTGATTCTTTTCTTTGTTACTTATGCGTCGCACTTCCTCTTATTTAGTTTTACAAAATATTTTTGACGGTTTTTCTAACTTGTGCCCAGTGGTCACACGTTAATATGCTAATTAAGGATGAAATCACAATGATATTATCTCGATAAATTGAAATACCAACTCTTAATTAACATACTTAGACAACCTAATGGTGATTCATTCCTTAATTAACATTTTAACGTGTGCCCAACGAACAAACGTTAAAAAAATCGTATTTTTGAATAACAATCTTTTGTCACTGGAATAGATTTTTTTATGAATAAAACTGGGCTTTGTGCATATCGTGAGTATCGCGAGGCTAATATAGCGATGGTTACATTAACCTTGTTGCTCATATAATTTTTTTATCCCCTTTACATTTATAGTCCTAGACTTCGTTCTTTGATTTCTTCTTCTTGAGTCTTGTTTGAATCATGTCCTTTTATCCTTGATTTTATTTGTAGCTGAAAGCACTGTAGACACCAAAATTTTATATATTTCGATATCTATTTAGATATCTATTTATGTCAAATATCTTTAGTATTTAGAGATAATTATCAATAAATATTGTGATAATATCTTAGGATACAGTAGAATATTCTTAGCTTCCTCTCTAAGATACTAGGCTATAAATATTGTCTGGTATCAAGGGTTTAGCGGAGGTCAGATGGAATAAGTCTCAAAATGACCCCATCATCCTACTACTAACTTGTAGGTAAATGGAATAAGTCACAAAAAAGACTCCATCTTCCCCCTACGAATCTAAGTCGATAAGATTAGACCTTCGTAGAAATATCAAAAACCCTAACCTTCGAGATGGAATCAAGAGATCTACGAAAGTTGTGACGCGCAATCTTTCGATTACCAAATAAGACTTTTGTTCTCATATTATTTTGTATCTGTTATTTTATTATCGCAGGTACAAAATTTTATGTTTTAAAAATTGGTGAACCCGACGTGAAGATTTTCGCTCTTCATCTCCAATCTCGAAGGATCCAGATTTGTAGAAGTCATGGGGCAAACAAAATCGACCTCAAGTCTTTCTACGAAGTTTCGAGACAAAGTTGCAACCGACTTCGAAGTCTCCACAACAAGTCTCGAGGGGCATTTGTAGACACCAAAATTTTATATATTTCGGTATCTATTTATGTCAAATATCTTTAGTATTTAGAGATAATTATCAATAAATATTGTGATAATATCTTAGAATACTGTAGAAAATTCTTAGCTTGCTCCCTAAGCTATCCAACTATAAATACAGGTCTCCATCTAGGGTTTAGAGGAGGTCAGATGGACTAAGTCTCAAAACGACCCCATCATCCTACTACTAAATTGTAGGTAAATGGAATAAGTCACAAAAAGACTCATCTTCCCCCTACGGAATCTAAGTCGATAAGACCCTCGTAGAACTACCAAAATCCTAACGTTCGAGATTGGAATCAAGAGATCTACGGAAATTGTAACACGCAATCTTTCGATTATCAAATAAAATTCTTGTTCTCATATTATTTTTGTATTTGTTATTTTATTATCGCAGGTAAAAATTTTTATGTTTTACAAATTGGTGAACCCTACGTGAAGTTTTTCGCTCTTCATCTCCAATCTCGAAGGATCCAGATTTGTAGAAGGCATGGGGGCAAACAATTCGACCTCAAGTTTTCCTACCAAATTTCGAGACAAAGTTGCAACCGACTTTGAAGTCTCCACAACAAGTCTCGAGGGGGCGTTTGTAGACACCAAAATTTTATATATTTCGGTATCTATTTATGTCTAATATCTTTAGTATTTAAAGATAATTATCAATAAATATTGTGATAATCGAAAGATTGCGTGTTACAATTTCCGTAGATCTCTTGATTCCAATCTCGAACGTTAGGATTTTGGTACGAGGGTCTTATCGACTTAGATTCCGTAGGGAGAAGATGGGTCTTTTTGTGACTTATTCCATTTACCTACAATTTAGTAGTAGGATGATAGGGTCGTTTTGAGACTTAGTCCATCTGACCTCCTCTAAACCCTTGATGGAGACCTGTATTTATAGTTGGATAGCTTAGGGAGCAAGCTAAGAATATTCTATAGTATTCTAAGATATTATCACAATATTTATTGATAATTATCTCTAAATACTAAAGATATTTGACAGATACCTAAATAGATACCGAAATATATAAAATTTTGGTGTCTACAAATGCCCCCTCGAGACTTGTTGTGGAGATTTCGAAGTCGGTTGCAACTTTGTCTCGAAACTTTGTAGAAAGACTTGAGGTCGATTTTGTTTGCCCCATGACTTCTACAAATCTGGATCCTTCGAGATTGGAGATGAAGAGCGAAAATCTTCACGTCGGGTTCACCAATTTGTAAAACATAAAATTTTCTACTTGCGATAATAAAATAACAGATACAAAATAATATGAGAACAAAAGTTTTATTTGATAATCGAAAGATTGCGCGTCACAACTTTCGTAGATCTCTTAATTCCATCTCGAAGGTTAGGGTTTTTGATATTTCTACGGAGGTCTGATCTTATCGAATTAGATCAGTAGGGGGAGGATGGGGTGTTTTTTGTGACTTATTCCATTTACCTACAATTTAGTAGTAGGATGATGAGGTCGTTTGAGACTTATTTCATCTGACCTCCTCTAAACCCTTGATACCAGACAGTATTTATAGCCTAGTATCTTAGAGAGGAAGCTAAGAATATTCTATAGTATCCTAAGATATTATCACAAATTTATTGATAATTATCTCTAAATACTAAAGATATTTGACATAAATAGATACCTAAATAGATACCGAAATATATAAAATTTTGGTGTCTACAAGCACATCACGCAAACTACCAAGTAATATTCTCGATAGATCTTGACATAATCAAAACAAGTAATAAACATGAAAATTGTAAGTTTAACAGATCTCCAGTGGTAAAAACGATGGACCAAAAAAGAAATAATTGGAATGAGATGAAGATAAAAAGACGATGAAAATAGTACGGAATAATGGAAAGAACATAGGAGGAAGAACAAATTAAGATTAAGTTAGAAAATGTAAACAAAGCTTCTGGAATACTGATTGAACAATTGAATGTTCAGATAATCAGATTGAACATTTGAAATCTTGAACTTGTTGGCTACCAGAATAACCAATATTTACCCGAAATCCCGAACACTTGAAACTTAACCTAAATAGAAAATTAAGAAATGTAAGAGAGTTATTCCTTGTCGTCGGCGTTTCAGCTGGGTCGTCGACGCTTTATAATGTGAATTGACTCATTTCCCCCTCGTTTAACTAACTTCATTAACATTATTAATTATTGTTTATTTAGTAATTTGTGAAATATAGTTGATAACGTATTTGGTTATTTTGTAAAACCATCTTTTTTGGCACTTTTGAGTTTTATTTTGATCTTACGGCTTTACGTATTTCTTAATTTTAAATTAATGGCGACCGGGCAACCGTATTTACATTTCAGGACTAGTTATGGAGTACTTGATTATTTTTATTCGCATTTTCGTTTTCTTTAATTTACATCTATCGTATTTCCGAGCATTGTTTAAGTTTAATTAATAAAATACGTAGGATGTTAGATTCGTTAGTTACGATTTACTTTACGTATGTTTTTAATTACGGTTTTAATACGTTTTACAATACGTAGGTGATTGTGGTTTAATTAATCGAAGATGTGTATTACGGTTTATAGTAAATTTTAAAAAAAGGTGCAAAACGTGAGAATGTCACGTTTTATAGATCTCTAAATTGTGGTATACTCACGTTTTACAGATCCCTAACAAGTGAGTATGCCACGTTTTACAGATCCCCAAAAAGCCACGTTTTACAGATCTGTAGAACGTGACATTCTCACTTTACAGATCCATAAAACGTGACATACTCACTTCTTGGGGATCTGTAAAATGTTGATATCCTACGTTTTGCCTACTTTTCTCCTTTTTTATTTGTTTCGTTCATATTTTTATTTTAGCTTATGATTCGCGTTTTAGAAAATGACTATTTAAAGTTTCGTTATAAGTTACGTTGTAAAATGTTTATTTATGTTTTTGATTTAGGATTTTTGTTAGTTAATGTTTATTAAAATAATTTTTCATTTGTTCAGGTATACTCAGAGGATTTTGGTGGGGATGACATTGACTACCGTTGTTGCTTCATATTTGCGCCCCTCTTCGGTAGCTCGAACGAAGCTTTTGATTATGGTAATGAAATAGCGTTAACCATCGGTATTAACTTGGTGAAAGCCAACAACCAGCGTCAAAGTCGAAGAGATTTGGGTGAACGTCTTGGTGCTAATTACTTCAAGTGTGATCGATACGGTAATCCAAAGGCAGGTGCAAAGGAATCTAAGAAGATTGGTTGTAGATTCTAGGTGAAACAATGCCAGACCCTTGATCGGGAGAGATGGATTCTTAACATGGGTCCAGTTGGTGTGCATATTAACAAGTTACGTGAGTACAATGACGGTCACTGTCGTCGAGCAGCTCTGGATGATGCTGAGAAGGCGTTTATTATTACATCTCTGAAGGCCCATGTGCAACCGGCTCAAATTATGGAGGGCCTTCATAACATGAACCCAGATAAGCCTCATCCTTCGAGGGAAACGATATACAATATTGGGGCTAAATTGAGGGCTGCATCAAGAGAAGGGAGGAACGCAATTGAGCAGATGGTTGTTCTGGCACGTAGGGAGCAGTACGTCCACTTTTTCTTTGAGAATGAGATTACGTTGGAGGTGGAGCGTATATTCATGGTGCATCCCGAGTCTGTTAAAATGTTCCGGACTTACCATCAAGTCGTGCTCATGGATGCAACCATCAAGTCATCCTAAATGGGAATGTCCTCTAGAAGCTCGTACTGTTGGGCGTGGTCATCGAAATCCAAGTTCAGGTCATGAGACTGGACGGACCGAGCTAATTCGGGGACGCCCCCGACAATGGTGGTCACTTGTGACGACGGTGGCTTGCCACGAATGATGATTCGGACGCGACGACTACTAGACTGCGACCGTACGTCCGATGAAGTCCTACTCTCTACTGAAGGAACGACAGGGACCTCTGATGGCTGCGTAGCAGCCGATGCCTCTGGTGGCCCCATGGCAGCTTGACCTCTCTGCGTACGCTTAGAAGCTGTCACCACCTTACCAATAACCTGACTACCCTCAACCTTACTCTTCCCTTTATCCGCCATCTATTTAAAATAAAATTATATATATATATATATATATATATATATATATATATATATATATATATATATATATATATATAAGTAGGATCTTTTACATGTATGTGTGTGTGTGTGTATAAACAATTAAACACCAACAGCTTGGATAAAAAAAAAAGTAAACCAAAACAATATTACAAATGAACGCTACAAACTTATTATATGATGTTGACGATTAATATTTTATATAAATATTTATGATGTTACAAACTTATTATCGGTAAAAATTTAAGACGCCACATTCACATCGAACTTAGTTTATATTGTCCTAAAAACTTATTCTATTTATTTCTGTAAATATTTGTCATATATATATATATATATATATATATATATATATATAGGTAGGTAGGTAGGATCTGGTGCATTTATCAAATTTGGTACAGTTGATAGGTGTAGTTTGTAGTGCCTCTTTGTTGTGTTTGGTCCCGGTTTCTCTTGTGGAATCGCTCTTTGGAGCTGTTTTTGAGGCTACTTACGCTTATTCTAGTTTGTTTTAGGTTCCTAGGACCATTATTGGAGAGATGAAACGATTCCGACTCGTTTCCGACACATTTGGAGCCAACGAAGAGAAGCGACGATCACCCGGTGGCTTAGACTCGATCCCGAGCCCTTGGGACCCGATCCCGAGCACCGAGAATCGATGAGAAGCCTAACAAGATCAAGGAGGGACCTTTGGGACCATATTGGAGGCCTACAAGACCCTTCTCGGGCGGAAAGAGCAGCCTTCCCGGTCGGGAAGGAGTGCAAGAAAGCAGCGTCTTCTGATGGGTCATCCCGACCGGGAAGGAAGCTTCCCGACCGGGAAGGATGTATCATCCCGATCAGGACCATCCATCCCGACCGGGAAGGGCCCAATACAGCACCGCGTGACTTCCTTTCAATTCCTTTGCTTCTTAACCATATAAATACTCTCCCTTTGTATTGTTTTAAGCACCTTAGACTCCTCTACATTATTCTAAACCCTAATTAGACTCTCTTCATCCCTAGCTTAGTTTAGATTAATCTTTTCTTAATCCTTGTTAATCCTAGATTAATCTAGATAGTTAATCTTGTATTAAGGATCTCTTGAAGAATTCATTCAATCTTGACAACATTGGGTGGAGATTTTTGGATGTTCTTTTAATACAAGTTCTCATCTTTTCATCCTCTTGTAGTTGGTATAATCTTCTTACTCTCTTTTCTCTTGTTCTTTGTTTAGTTACTCAAGTTTCAATCTTTGATTATTGTTCATTGCTCTTCTTAGTTCATAATGAATGTTTGGTTGTTTGTGTTGATTTCTCTTGTTTGTAGTATTGTTAGTTTGATTATGGTTGAGTAGACTCTTGTTGGGTTAGTAAGGGGATTAAGTGTGGATTATGGATGATTAGGGCTTGATTTAGGGTAAAGATGGATTCTTTGTTACTAGTCACATGTTGAGCACTCTATGTGTTTGTTGAATTGCTTGTTTGAGTAGAATTGACCATCCTTTTCATGCTAGTTTTCTTCTTCTCATTGTGTGGTTGATTTGTGATTGAATTCTTGTGTATTCGGGTTTAGTCTTTGACACGAGAGTGCGGACTTTGGCTTTGACGCGAGAGCGCGGACCGACCTTAGTAACTAGGTGAAGCTTGCACCCTCGATTTCCTAACTATCCTACTATACTTATGAACCCAACTAACCCTACCTTTTCCCAATTTGATTTTCTCCATCTTGCTAGCTATTGTTTCTCTAGTTTACTTGTTTCATTTACCTCTAGTGTTCCAATTAGTTCTTGTTATACATAGTTCATTGTTAGTCCGCTTTCATCCCCTCTAATCATCTTAGTTAATCAATTCTTGTCATTTCTATTTCTCTTTGTGTTGTTTTGGTAACCTAGCCTTATATTTAGGTAGACCATAGTCTAGACACCCATTACCGTCCCCGTGGACTCGACCCGACTTACCCTAGCTACCCGTTAGGTTTAGTTGGACTCTACTTGTTGGTGGGGACCCACGACATATCCCTACCATCAACAATTTACATTTTAATGCTAGCCATTAGATTTCATGGGATCAATGGCGATGATGTGAGTATTTTGCATTAAAAAATCTCATACTCTGTAATAGTTACACATCCCAGGATTCTTTTGACAAAAAATTGCTAACTTCTTCACATAATCAAATAAAAAAATTACGTTCAACTTACATCAAAATAAAAATAACAAAATTCTTTGTTCTTTAATTTGTTCAATTTAATTATCTCCATTTTTCATTCGATTTCTTCATTCTTCAATTTCTGTAGTTTAATGTTTTTATATTCAATTTCTTTATAATCAATATATTTCTGCAATCTATTTATTTGTTATTTCTTCTATAATAACTGTGATCATTAATAATTAAACATTCCACATTTGAAACAATAACAAAATGAATACTACATAGTATAAAATAACTAAAATTAACATTATGAAATAACTGGATAAACATCTTACAATAACTGGATAAACACCAATTACAATAACTGAATAAATACCTTACAATAACTAATTTATGGATTCGAATAACTGGATAAACATCTTACAATAACTGGATATAAATAACAATTACAGTATGTTCAATTGTGACAATTATGCAAATTGAAATACTATAACCTTATTTAACCATTAAAATAACTAAATGAATACAATGTAGATTGAAACATCTCGCATATCATTGAAGACATACCTAGCATAAATAAAAAATGTAACACCCTCTATTTTTCCTAGCATTTTTATTCTTTCCGTTAGGACTCCGTCTTAGCTCTGTTACTTTTCGGCCTCATATTTCATCATTTTACTAAGCTCTATTTTAATTTTTGAGTTTAATAATTTTTATTTTTAATTTTAAAGATTTTAATTCTTTTAAATCCATTTATTTGGTCTCTTCGTAAACTAATTAATTTTTCCGCAAGGAATTCTATTTCTCTTCGAATTGACATTTTAATCTCGGAATTTAGTTATTCCTTTTCCTAAAAATGTTTGAATATGTTTCTATAATATTTTCAACTAGTAAATATTTTTTTATTTATTTACAAAAGTTAGTCGTTAATGATTTTATTACGAAGCTTCGCGAATAATTATTTTCTTCGTGAGGTTTACTCGAATTACCTTGAAATGCCTTTAACTATTTTACGATTATACTTTTTATCAACTTATAAATTATTTGAGGCCATTTCCTCACATTTTGGACCGACTAAGTTCTGGTTACAAAATTAACTACGTTACTAACACGTTTCATTTTATCACTTTAAACCGTAAACATAAGATTCTTTTCTTTTCATTAAATTGAGACTTTACTACTCAAGCTCTTCCTACTCCCTCTCTTCTACTCTTGGGCGGCCAACTTTGGGTCTAGATGCACTTTGGATTCCTCATTTTGGAGCTTTAATTTCATTCATACCCTTTAAAGTGTAGTAACCTCCATCTCCTCCTTTACTCTACATTCATTTTTGCATTAACAAAAAATTACTACAACATCTTCCTCATCATCCTTTGGCCGTGTTACTCCTCATCTTCTCTTGGCTGATTTTCGTTCAATTCGAGTCCTAATCGTCTCATTTTTAGCGTCGAATTAATCCTCTTTCCAATTCCTTCGTTAAGGTAATAATCGACGTCGTTTGCGATCATTATTTACCTTGATTTTTATTATTTTTCTCATGGTATTTTTCTGCCATGATTTTCATGTTTTGTAGGATTTGTGGACGATCCCGAGGCCGACGAATATATAATCAATTCAGACTTGGAGTAGAGGTAACGTCGATGTTACTCGGTATTTCATGATTTTAATTGAGTATTTGCATGTACATATTTTTATGTTTTATTTTGGCAATATACGTATGTCATAAAATCTAGAAAAATTTTAAAAGTTGAAAATTTGCATGTTTCGGTATTTTTATCACTTTTACGAGATTAACAATTAAATCGTCATATTAATTTGTAAAATAGTAATATTTGGCCTAAACATGTAATATATGTTTATATTCTGTAAAAATGTTGGTTTTAATGATTTTTAATAATTTAGTATTTTTATGATATTTTAGTTATCGATTATTGAATTATTACCGTTTACGGACAAAAACGATTAAAAGCCGATTTTAGTTCTAGTACTTAAACATTTTATTTTAATTTGATTTTTGACGTGGTGAAACTTTATGATGAAATACAATTTTCTGAATTTGTTCATAATTTTTTGGAATTGTTAAGTGGATGAATTAATTAATCACTTTAAATCATCGTTTATCGTTAAAACCGTGTTTGTCATTTAAATTCTCGATTTCTGGTTCTACGATTAAATCTGGAAAAAAATATATTATTCTGATGATTTCATAATAAAATGTAACTTTATGATTTTAGTGCTTTAATAAAATGTTAGGAACGATAAGTTTTATTAATGGAATCGTTAATTGTGAAAACGGGTTTAAAAGACGGTTTTAACGGGATTTATTAAATCTGGAATTTTTGCAAATCTGGAAAAATAGTAGTTTCTGGAAAATAATAATTTTTAAGTTTAATAATAAATTTTGGATATTAATACGTAAATCGTTTTGTAATTACTATTTTTATTGATCGTTATTGTCGGGATTAGACGATTAACGAGAAAATGCTTTAAAAACCAAGTTTTAATATTCTGGAAAATTTTACTTTCTGGACAGAATGTCCATGAATATATTTTAACTATTTTACGTAATTTTTTTACTATTTATTAAAATCTTTAATTAATAGTATTAATTTTTGGACAAATTACGATTTATCGTTAAAATGCTCCGTCTTACCCAAAAGAATTATTTTTCCAGCAATTTTGAAAATACTTAAATCTGAAACTTTAAGAGTTAAATCATCCCTTAAGATACTGTAAATATATTCATTGGTTTAATTAAATAAAAGACGTTAAAAGATTTAATTTAACATTTGCCGTAAAATCCTATTTATAATCTTATTGTCGAAACTAATAATAATTAGGGAATTTTAGCTTTATAAATTTTGAAAACACCCTAATTAGTAGTATTAAAATGTTTAAGACATTTTTTAATCATTTTATAAACACTTGTATGATATTTCAATAATTTCATAAACTCAAAAGTTCTCACTTTAACAATTAATATCGTTAAGGCCGAAAGTATTAGTTTTATAAATCTATATCGTTTACTAAAGATTTTGAATTAGTATAAACTAATATTTTCGCTTTTGATATGATGTTATTTTTAGTAAAGTTTCTAAAAATAGAAGTTTCCTCAAATAGAAATTTTCCTCTTTTAGAATATTGTGATTACTCCTTTTATCTCCATAATGTTTACAATGATTATATCTTTTAAGTATCGATAATGACACTGTTTTGGAGTTATGGAATAAGGACAAGTGTGGGTTTAGAGTAATATAGTTTGGGATGTACGTTTTGCCATCAACTGTAAGGCTGGTGTGTCTTTATGGGGCGCATTGGTTGTTGAACTGAGCATGGTTTGTGTTCAGGAGAGTGTATATTTACCTTAAACTTAGATATCGCATCGTATAAGTCGCGTCGGGTTGAACTGGATATGGTTTGTATCCAGGAGGGGTGTGCACTATTTAAACCAGGACCTCGTTGCACGCAGTCCTGTTATGGTTGAGTTGCCTAGTTAGAGACTTGATTCTGTTATGAGTTAAGTCTACAGTTCTCGAAGCTAGTTTCTAGTATTGGCCTAGTGAAAGTCTAGATTCTACATTAACCCTATCCATAACGCCACATTGATTACTTTATTTATTATCGATATAAATTGGTTGCAGGTTGGCAAATATTTTTATGTTTCTTCGGAAACCCATTTTAATATTTTGGTTTTGCGCTGAAAGCTTATTTTAATATGTTGTTTTACTGTTTTCCATTTTTACTATTTTCCTTTATTAGTAATTGCTGTTTTAAAATTCTGTTATACGGCTGAGAGAACGTTGACGTTGCTCCTCACTGATTGTGGCTGTTATGTTTTTAACATGACAGGTATTCGTGTTTCCGAGTGTGGGCTAGCGGGCAGACATGATCCTTGCTCGATTAATTTTAATAATTTTGTTTTGTGGATTGTTAAACCCCTTTGTGGATTTATTTAATTTTGGCCATTTTATTTAGGGCCTAATGTTTGACTTTACCATTTAAATTTTTATCAAAACATAGTTACAGCGTGTTATAATCCCGACTCTACAGTGTTTCCGCCACTGTATCGCGTTAGAATTTCTAGGGGATTACAATTGGTATAAGAGCATCACTGCTCCCGATGCTTACACACCTGAAATTAGGGAAAAATACCAGTAAATTATTTAAACAGTAAATAAAAATATTATTAGAAATGGGTAGAAACAGATAAGGACTTAACTGTTAAGATTATCTGTTCCCGAACTCGATGATTATCATTGATTTTATGTTGTTATTTGTGAACTTCAAGATGGCCGGAAGAGGTAACCGAAACAACAACAACAACAACAACAATGATCAGGGAGGTATCAAAGCATTGGCTGACACGCTACGCAACATAGCGCAGGCCATGAACGAGATGAACAACCGGAACCACCATAGGCCCTTTAGCTTCTCTCACGCAGCTGAAGGAATGGCTAAAAGCAGACTGGATTTTTATGATGGCTCCGTGGACCCCGAAGTCATGAACCGTTGGTTTCGAATGATGGAACGGCAATTTGGAATTTACTCCGCCCCCGAGGATTAGAAGGTGGGCTTAGTTGTGCTGTACCTGTCAGATGATGCAGACCGATGGTGGACCCAGGTTGGCCCGACTGCACTTCAAACTCCAGGATTCAACTGGATTCAGTTCAAGGCTCTCCTAGAACAGAGATTCTATCCCGAGGAGGTGAGGCATCAGAGGATGACTGAATTCAGCTCTCTGAGCCAGAATACCATGTCTGTGGAAGCATACACTACTCGGTTCCATTTCCTGGCAAATTATGCTGGAGACCTGATACCCAATGAGAGTCCCGAGCTTTCTTTTATCGAGGAGGACTTCGAGCCGATATCACCCTCAACATGCCCCGGAGTCTCGCAACTGTTAATGAGCTCTATAATGTTGCGCTTTACGCAGAGTCTTCAATTGAGCGGGTGAAATCTATGAACCCATCATCTGGTTATAAACGACCTTTTTCCCATTCTAGGAATAACTCTTCATCTTCTTCAAAGAAGTTCAACTCTGGAGGTTTGTATTTTTTTTTCCTTTCCCTTCTTTTATCTTCTTTTCTTCTAAAAGTTTTGACTCTACTGTATGATGTTACAGGTAGTGGTTACAAGAAAAACAATTTCAACTCGAAACCCAACAACAAGAAGGATTCTACCTGTTTCAAATGCAAGAAGGCTTATCATCCTGGTTTGACTTGTGAGGGAAACCCTGTTACCTGTTTCCACTGTGGAGAAGTGGGGCACCGCTCTACCTACTGCCCGAAGAAAACAACAACCAACACCGCTACTGCTGCTGGCGCTGTTACTACTCCCGCTCCTCGTAAAGAGCGTATCTTTCTGATGAGCCGTGCCGACGCTGAGGCTAATCCTGATGTGGTTACGGGTATGTTTCTGATTTCTGGTGTTAGTGCTTATATATTATTTGATACTGGCGCTTCCACATCTGTCATATCTTCTATTCTGGCTTCAAAACTATCCTTAACCCCCTGTCAAGCTGAACCAATAGCTATTTCCCTTCCTTCTGGTGAAGTTGTTGACTGTTCCAAAGCTTATCAGAATGTACCTATTCTCTTTGCTGGTACTAATCTTCCTTCTACTCTCATTGAGTTCCCTCTCGCGGAGCTCGACGTTATTTTGGGAATGGACTAGTTAGCTCAGTATGATGCAAGGTTTCAGTGTCGAGATCAGAAGATTTCTATAAAAACCCCCGAAGGTGTTCGAGTGTCTTATCGTGGTGGTCGAAGACAGAAGGGTATCAAAATTATTTCTGCCATGAAGGCTATCAGAATGCAGAGAAAAAGTTGCCAAACGTTTTTATGTACGGTAACTGTAACTGCTGAACTCCCTAAACTCGAGGAAGTACGTATAGTGTGTGATTATGCAGATGTTTTTCCCGAGGAGTTACCAGGTATTCCACCCGAACGAGATGTGGAATTCACTATTGAACTCGTGCCTGGTACTGGCCTGATCGCCAAAGCACCTTACAGAATGGCTCCTGCTGAGTTGGAAGAGCTACGCAAGCAATTGGATGAAATGATTGAGAAAGATTTCATTCGTCCAAGCTCTTCCCCTTGGGGCGCTCTTGTACTTTTTGTTAGGAAGAAAGACGGTTCGATGCGCCTGTGTATTGATTATCGTGATCTCAACAAGGTTACGATCAAGAACAAATATCCTTTGCCCAGTATTGATGATCTTTTTGATCAACTTAAGGGTGCTTCTGTGTTTTTCAAGATCGATCTAAGGTCTGGATATCACCAAATCCCCGTCCGTGAATCAGACATTCCGAAGACGGCTTTCAGTTCGAGGTATGGAGATTATGAATTCAAAGTCATGCCTTTTGGACTAACCAATGCTCCTGCTGTTTTTATAGATCAAATGAACAGAACTTTCAGGAAGTATTTGGATCAGTGTGTCGTTGTCTTTATTGATGACATCCTGATTTATTCCAAGTCGGAGGCTGAACATGCAGAACATCTCAAGATTATTCTTGGCATTCTACGAGATCAAAAGTGGTATGCTAAGTTTTCCAAGTGTGAATTCTGGCTTTCCGAGGTAGCTTTTCTGGGTCATGTTATCGCAAAGGAAGGTATTAAAGTTGACCCTGCTAAGATTTCAGCTATCAAGAGCTGGGCAAGTCCCAAAGATGTTGGCGAGATACGATGTTTCCTAGGTCTTGTTGGCTATTATCGACGATTTGTGCAAGACTTTTCTAAGATAACACGACCTATGACTCAATTACTCAAGAAAGAGAATAAATTTCTGTGGAGTCAAGCCTGTGAAGATGCTTTTTCTGAGCTCAAGAGAAAGCTCACTTCTGCTCCTATCCTGACCCTACCTGAAGAAGGCGTTGGTTTCGACGTATATTGTGACGCTTCTAAGAATGGTTTGGGTTGTGTCCTTATGCAGAACGGTAAGGTGATTGCTTATGCCTCTAGACAGTTGAAAGTCCATGAGGTGAATTACCCTACCCACGACTTGGAGTTAGCAGCTGTGGTGCATGCCTTGCAAGTTTGGAAGCATTATTTGTACGGAGTAAGATGCAAGGTTCACACTGACCATAAGAGCCTGCAGTATCTCTTCACGCAGAAAGATCTGAATGCGAGACAGAGACGCTGGATTGAGTTAGTGAACGACTATGACCTTGAATTGGTGTATTGTGAGGGAAAAGCTAACGTGGTTGCTGATGCCCTTAGCAGAAACACCCTCCATTCCTTAACTCTGTGTTCTGGCTTGTCTGTGGAGTTGGCCCGAGATTTTGCCAAGATGTCTATTGATGTTGTTGATGAGGGTTATGATGGTCACCTCAATGCCCTAGTGGCTGAACCAACTCTTTTCCGTGAGATACGTGAGAAGCAGCTGGAAGATCCTTTTGTAGTCGGTATCCGAGAAAAGATGAATCTTGGTAAGGCTCTAGATTTTTCTGTGGATTCCAGTGGAGCACTGAAATTTAAGAACCGCTGGGTTGTCCCTAGTGATGATGAAGTGAGAAAGAAAGTTCTAACCGAGGCACATAAGACGAGGTACTTTATTCATCCTGGTGGTGATAAGATGTATCGGGATTTGAAGCTCCATTTCTGGTGGCCTCATATGAGAGAGGACATTGCAGAGTTTGTAAGTAAGTGCTTGACATGTCAGCAAGTGAAGTTCGAGCACAAGAAGCCTGGAGGTTTGCTACAACCACTCCCTGTTTCGGAATGGAAGTGGCAGTGCATATCGATGGATTTTGTGATGGCGTTACCGAGAACCGTGAATGGAAGAAACGGTATTTGGGTTATTGTGGATCGCTTGACCAAGTGTGCACGATTCGTCCCTATTCGCGACACTTGGAGTCTTGAGAAGCTCCCAGAGGTGTATGTTGCCGAAATCGTCCGTCATCACGGCGTACCGCTCGAGATTGTTTCAGATAGGGATCCGAGATTTTGCTCTAAATTCTGGAAGGCTTTGCAAGATGCTTTGGGAAGCAAACTATTGATGAGTACCGCTTTCCATGCTGCTAGGGATGGACAGTCCGAGAGAACGATCCAAACTTTGGAGGATATGTTGCGAGCTTGTGCTTTGGATTTCCAAGAGAATTGGATCCGACATCTTCCGCTGGTAGAGTTTTCCTATAACAACAGCTACCATGCTTCTATTAAGATGTCTCCGTTCGAGGCACTTTATGGTCGAAAGTGTCGTAGTCCCGTCTGTTGGGATGTCCCCGGTGAGGTGAAGATTTTGGGTCCAGATTTGTTGGCTCAGACTATTGATGTGGTGAATGTGGTCCGATCTAGGATGAAGTCTGCCCAGGATCGACAGAAGTCGTATGCTGATGTTCGTCGCCGACCTTTGGAGTTTTCGGTTGGTGATCTTGTGTTCCTGAAGGTATCACCTATGAAGGGGGTGAAACGGTTTGGGATTAAGGGCAAGCTCAACCCTAACTTCGTTGGCTCGTACCCTGTGATCGAGAGAGTGGGCGAAGTTGCTTATAAGCTGGAATTGCCTGCTTCTATGGGTAAGGTTCACGATGTCTTTCATGTTTCTCAGCTGAGGAAATATGTCAGTGACCCCGAACACGTGTTAGAACCCGAGGTTGTGGATCACGAACCAGATCTAACTTATGTAGAAAGGCCGGTGAAGATTACTGATCGCTGTGAGAAACGCTTAAGGAACAAAGTTGTACCTCTGGTAAAAGTTCTGTGGCGCTGTAATCGGTTTGAGGAAGAAACGTGGGAAACCGAGTCTTCGATGCGAGCTAAGCATCCTCACCTCTTCGAGTAAGGTAAACCTCGATTTTCTATCTGCTTATTCATAGTTTCGAGGACGAAACTTTCTTTTAGTTGGGAGGATTGTAACACCCGCTATTTTTCCTAGTATTTTTATTCTTTCCGTTAGAACTCCGTCTTAGCTCTGTTACTTTTCGGCCTCATATTTCATCATTTTACTAAGCTCTATTTTAATTTTTGAGTTTAATAATTTTTATTTTTAATTTTAAAGATTTTAATCCTTTTAAATCCATTTATTTGGTCTGTTCGTAAACTAATTAATTTTTCCGCAAGGAATTCTATTTCTCTTCGAATTGACGTTTTATCTCGGAATTTAGTTATTCCTTTTCCTAAAAATGTTTGAATATATAATATTTTCAACTAGTAAATTTTTTTTTTTATTTACAAAAGTTAGTCGTTAATGATTTTATTACGAAGCTTCGCGAATAATTATTTTCTTCGCGAGGTTTACTCGAATTACCTTGAAATGCCTTTAACTATTTTACGATTATACTTTTTATCAACTTATAAATTTTTTGAGGCCATCTCCTCACATTTTGGACCGACTAAGTTCTGGTTACAAATTTAACTACGTTACTAACACGTTTCATTTTATCACTTTAAACCGTAAACATATGATTCTTTTCTTTTCATTAAATTGAGACTTTACTACTCAAGCTCTTCCTACTCCCTCTCTTCTACTCTTGGGCGGCCAACTTTGGGTCTAGATGCACTTTGGATTCCTCATTTTGGAGCTTTAATTTCATTCATACTCTTTAAAGTGTAGTAACCTCCATCTCCTCCTTTACTCTACATTCATTTTTGCATTAACAAAAAATTACTACAACATCTTCCTCATCATCCTTTGGCCGTGTTACTCCTCATCTTCTCTTGGCTGATTTTCGTTCAATTCGAGTCCTAATCGTCTCATTTTTAACGTCGAATTAATCCTCTTTCCAATTCCTTCGTTAAGGTAATAATTGACGTCGTTTGCGATCATTATTTACCTTGATTTTTATTATTTTTCTCATGGTATTTTTCTCATGGTATTTTTCTGCCATGATTTTCGTGTTTGGTACGATTTGTGGACGATCCCGAGGCCGACGAATATATAATCGATTCAGACTTGGAGTAGAGGTAACGTCGATGTTACTCGGTATTTCATGATTTTAATTGAGTATTTGCATGTATATATTTTTATATTTTATTTTGGCAATATACGTATGTCATCAAATCTGGAAAATTTTTAAAAGTTGAAAATTTGCATGTTTCGGTATTTTTATCGCTTTTACGAGATTAACGATTAAATCGTCATATTAATTTGTAAAATCGTAATATTTGGCCTAAACATGTAATATATGTTTATATTCTGTAAAAATGTTGATTTTGATGATTTTTAATAATTTAGTATTTTTCTAATATTTTAGTTATCGATTATTGAATTATTACCGTTTACGGACAAAAATGATTAAAAGCCGATTTTATTTCTAGTAGTTAAACACTTTATTTTAATCTGATTTTTGACGTAGTGAAACTTTATGATGAAATAGAATTTTCTAAATTTATTCATAATTTTTCGGAATTGTTAAGTGGATGAATTAATTAATCACTTTAAATCATCGTTTATCGTTAAAACCGTGTTTGTCATTTAAATTCTCGATTTCTGGTTCTATAATTAAATCTGGAAAAAAAATATAATTCTGATGATTTCATAATAAAATTTAACTTTATGATTTTAGTGCTTTAATAAAATGTTAGGAACGATAAGTTTTATTAATGGAATCGTTAATTGTGAAAACGGGTTTAAAAGACGGTTTTAACGGGATTTATTAAATCTGGAATTTTTGGAAATCTGGAAAAATAGTAGTTTCTGGAAAATAATAGTTTTTAAGTTTAATAATAAATTTTGGATATTGTAGACACCCACATTTTGACCGCCAGGTGTCTATAGTAGTTTCCGACAAACACCCGATGATGATCGGACGCTAACGTGCCTTGACGTACTCGGAAATGGGCTCGAAATGATGGACATTTGGCTTAGGCATTTTAAGGAGTACAAATCTCACAAAACCAACCTCAAATTCAGGCCCAGTGGGTCGTTTCGAGTCAAATAACACTCATTTGGGTCGAATTCGTCACCAGGGGTAAAACTGTCTTTTAGCGACCGAGTCAAAACCCGGTCAAAGATATTTCCCGTAACCTCCGGACTGACCGTGACACCTCACGCGTCCAGTCCACACTCCAACTCTACAAAAACAGCCATACAAAAAATAATAAACAATTTCGTTTAAGGTAGAATTCGATCCGGAGTAGGAATCCTATCCGAGAACCGACTCAGACACTCAACCGAGTGCAACCACTCGGCCAAGTAGTACGTACCAGCCGGTATTCCTCTTTTCTTCTCTTACAAGAAAACGGAATTCTCGTTCTCCTCAGCTTCTTACTCAAGCGGTAATTCTAGCCCAAACAGAAATCCTATTCAAAAACCGATTCGAGCATCCGACCGAGTGTAAAACACTCGGCCGAAACAGCCCAAAACCAGCCGGTTTGCCTTTCTTCCTCCACAAGAAAGCGGAATCCTTATTTCCCTCAAGTTCCCTCGTTTCCTATCCTAAGCGGTAGTCAAACTCTCTCAAGCCAAGGTCGGGAATTTCCTATAAATAGCCCCTTGCATCCAACATCAAAAGGGACCGAAAAATACAATTCATACACACACACGATTTTTCAGCATCAACTCTCTATCATCCCGACACATAAAATTCCTTAGCATCGAGAAACCGATAATACGTTCAAAACCCGAAGGAAACCGGTCCGAAACCCGACACCCTTCACCCGTCAAAACCGTACCACCCTAACCCAACCGACGTTGCCTCGACACTCCCGTGCCTAGCCACATTCCGACGAGTCCCGATCCGAGTCAACAAGAGCATGTAGGTTGAGGGTGTAATCAAACCCGATTTCTTCCTTTCTCTCCTTTTCTCCTCTTCGTCCGTTTCGCTTTATACGGGTCTAGAGTCGATTTTTTTTATTATCGTTATTAATGAAAAACTATTTTCATAACGAATATTCTTAAGCATACGATATCGATTTCTCTATAATCGAATATCGTATCAAAAGGAATTATATTAAGATTTCGACGATTTCAGAAATCGTTACATCTTTTTCGTCAAAATTCTTTTCTTTTACTTTTCGTTCAAAATAACAATTTTCGAACAAATAAAGACGGACAGACCCGCACGCGAGTCGCGCCATGCCCAGGTGACTCGCGCGCAGGCCTGGAGTCCGGGATTTCTTTTTTCTACGTTTTCGTTCGTTTTATTATTTATTCTTCGATCGATTTCTAAAATTACATCTTTTCTAAAAACTATTCCAAGTATTTGATATTGATTTCGTAGTCAACTATCGAATATAAAGAATATCGAAAATATTAAGTCGAGTACGAATCATGCAATATTCGTACGCGATTTAATACGAACATCGAGTTTTCGAAAATCGACCCCGAAACAGGCCACCACGCGACCCGCCGGCGTCCCGGGCGAGTCGCGCGGCTGGCTGTTATGCCAAGGCCTTTTCTGTCTTTTTTATTATTTTTCGAACTTCGCTTTTTATACAAAACAACGTTCTTTTCAACAATATTTTTCAGATTTCGATTAATATTTATTTTTTTCGATTTCGCATATCTATTTCTTGCTATTATTATTTACAAATCGATACTAACTCGTTTGTTCATCTTGTAGCAAATTCATCTTTTTTTTATCATTTGTTTTATTATACTAAAACGAATCTCATATGCTAAATACAACTTTGACGTTAATCAATTTTCATGCATTAAATTGACTTAGCAACCCATTCAATTTTTCACATGCTTAGAAAACAATGTTTGCATAATCATTCATCGTTCAACTAACGCGCGCATTAAAACGTCATTCGATATCCTAGTAGAGGCCGCTAATGTGCGGGCGGGGTTGGGTGTTCTTAGTGAACTTTCCAACACGTACCCTCACCCCTTACTCAGAACCGTGGTTTCCGTATGTCCGAAACCATTGGCAACGAGAGTCATTCAATATACGATTAACCGCTTCAGTCGGCATCTATATCGATATGCAAAAGGGACGAGCCCAATAAACTCTGACATCGGAAATGGGCCGTATTTTGTACACGGCCCACTACGACATAGAGTGGGCTCGAACGGTTCCGAATAACCATAAAATTCGGTGGCGACTCCGACTTCGATTTAAATTTCCATTTGACCATCTCGTGGAGATTCATTCGCCTCCCCAAACCCGCGCGTGGCCGCGTCGGGGTGGACCTATGTCATGTCCACAATTTGGCGACTCCGCTGGGGATTTTCTGATGAGTTAATAACCTTCAGTGTCCTCAGGGTGAGACTCGAATAGAAAGCGTTTGACTAGTACAATGCGCGTTTTAGTTTTACGGTTCATGCATAAACCCCATTTTCCCGGGCCGGTACTCGTGACCGACGTCCCACTATACCGTTGATATAGTCCAAACTGGTTATGTCAAAGGTGTCCATTAGCCGATTCATATGGGTTTTACGGCATGTCCTAATCTCAACTCGAGTTAGGGAGTCCGCCCCGATTCTTGATAGGCTGTGTACACTGGTATAAACCCTTATAGACTGACCGAGACTTAGCTTAAGAGCATACATGGCGTCATTATACTGTTTCCATGACTACGTGCTACTTGATCCACATCTTTTTTCAAAACCGTCATTTTTCAAAATTTGCATCCTTTTCAAAATATCCAATTTTCAAACCCCGGGTCATATACCGAACTTAGGACTTATGATTTTACTCAAAATAGCCTTTTTCTAGCCGGTATTATGCCCAATTCAAAACTCAAAAATATTTTCGAAACTTTCAAAACCCGTCATTCGGCCCACTCCTTTTTCTTTTTTCGAAAGAGGGCCGGATTTCTCCACCCGATTAATTTCAGGCTTTTCAAAAATTCATATTTTAAAACTTCCTCTTCTTAGACTTCCCGTATTTAGCAGTGTCGGGTCGTGTCATAAGTCGTTGAAGTCTCTAGTGTCGAAACTCCGTCGATTCTACATCACGGGTTTCCCCCCCCCCATCCTAGTCCGCCTTACCTAACTAAGGCAAGGCCCACCTACGTAGGACATACTCCTACAAAGGTCGGCCCGTTTACACAATCGAGTCTAAAAGTCTGGGAATGTCTCACGTGAACCTTCCTCCAGACAAGGCCCAACCCACAGCGTTGGATCCTGAGGAAGGCCCACCTCTTCACAAGTCACCCGTCTAGGTGTCTTTTCCGAGTCATTTACCGTCTTTTTAGCTCTCTTCTTTTCTTTCCCTTGCTCGGGATGTACTTTCCTTAGGATTCGGGTTAAGTTGCTAATTACGTGGTGCTCTTACAGACAGGCCACCCTTCACTTGAACCATGACGCAAAAGGCCATAGACGAGTTGAACACCACGTTGGCCCAAATCCAGGACCAATTGAGGCAAATGCGGGAAGACCAGATCGCCATTGTCACTCGGGTTAGTGCCGTAGAACAGGGAACTCCTAATGCCTCGATCGAAGATGATGGACCCTTAGCCGCATTGGCCGGCGCGGTCCGAAAGCTGCAAGAACAGGTCCACTCGACCACCAGAAACACCATTCTCACGGAAAATGCCCGTACCTATTCGACCCTAACTGATGAATTGCCCGCTAACCTTAACTTAACGGGCTTACCGATGTTCGATGGGACTGAAGACCCGGTACTTCATATTCGGGCTTTTAAAGACTTTATGGCTGTCAAGGGGGTCAAATCGACCATGTTCAAGCATCTCTTTGCTTCCTCTCTGGAGAAACACCCAAAAGCCTGGTACTACAGGCTTGACCTCAAGAAATTCAAAACTTGGGACGATGTTGCCATGGAATTCGCACGGAACTACGCAGACAATGCTGAAATCCAGACTACCATGCGTACTCTGGAAGTTATGGCCCAAGAACCAAAGGAGGGTTTCACCAAATACCTTCAGAGGTGGCGGACCGAAAGTGTTAAGCTGGTTGACAAGCCCGGCGAAAAAGTTCTAGTGGAGGCCTTTGTCAAAAACCTCCTCCCTGCTTACCGAGTCCATCTCAGATACGCCATCATACCCGACTTCGCCACCTTAACCGAAATGGGTACCAGAATCGAAGACGATTTAAGGCAAGAGAGCCTTACTAAGGCCTCTACCAAAGGGTATCAAGGATCCAGTTCCTCCTCCAGCAAGCCCGCCACCACAACGGCGACCCGAAGCATTTTTGACGAGGTAAACTCACTTGACACCTCAACCAAGAAGAATACTCCAAATCGGGTATTCACTGACATAGGAACAACCTATGCTAATGCCTTACAAAGGCTATCTTCGAAGGGCCTAATCCAACCGATAGGCCCAACTCCAGAAGTTCCCGTAGAAAAACGGTCCAAAAGCTACAACATTCAGGCCTATTGCCACTATCACCAAGGCAATGGGCATGACACGGAGAAATGCTGGAAATTGAAGCATCTTATCCAAGATCTGATCGAAAATGGGAAGATACCACTACCCAGTGACAAGCCCAGCAACAAAAATAATCCTCTTGCTACCCATGCCATTTTTACTGGAGAGGTGGTTGACTGCACTCATCTCATTTCCCCTTTCATTTCCCAAATCAACGGGATATGGAACGACGATGAAGACGATATTTACATGGCTAAAGGGGAGGCTATCCCCGTCACCATTGAGGAAATCTGAAGGGCTAAAGCCAAAGTTCTGGCCGGTACACACACAATCACAGCCACCCCGGAAACCGTCACTGAACCTTCCAGGACGGAACTCGCTCCTGAGGAGCCAAACGCCGACTCGGCCTTGGTCAGACAATTGAAGAGGGTCCGAACCGATATCACTATATGGCAACTTTTGGTTAGTTCACAGGAGCATCGAGCGACACTTACTAAGGCCCTTGATGAAATCAAGGTCGACTCATCGGTTACCCCCGCTGAAATGGTAGCCACGGTCTTGCCATATCTCAAGGACAAGCCCAAAGGAGAAGGCCCGCTCATCACCTTCTCCGAGTCCGACCTTCCACCATTCGGGACCACTCATAACTTGGCCCTATATATTACGGTGATTTGTCGAAACAAATATCTCCCGATGACCCTAATTGATGACGGGTCCGCAGTTAACGTCCTTCCTTTAAGGACCGCCAAGGCCCTCAGCATTACCGAGGCTGACTACCTTCCGACCGCGAAGACTATCCAGGCTTTTGATGGAAGCCCAAAATCAATTGCTGGAGCCGTTAAACTGACCATCATAACGGGCCCGATCGAGAAGGAGTTAGAATTCCAAGTGATCGATGTCACTTCATCTTTCAATCTGCTACTTGGAAGACCATGGATTCACGCAGTCAAAGCAGTGTCCTCCACTCTTCATAGGAAGGTCAAACTACCTCTACAAGACGGGGTCATCACCCTCGAAGCTACTCCCATAACCGTGTCCAGCTGCAACACGGCAGGCTCAGCCGACCCTCGAGGATTCAACTTTGTGGGAATGATCGAAGAAGAATACCTTTTTCAGCCATACTTCACCGTTAGCATCTATACGATGCTACAGAACCTAGGTTGCCTGCCGGGAGTCACATCAAGGCCATATCTTCCGCCGGGAAAGATCATCGAAACCCTGAACAATGGGCAATCTCACCTCGGTCTAGGTTATACTATGGCATCCGGCTACACGAACCAAACCAAGGCGGTCACGTTCGTCACCCCGGTATTTGAAACTGTTCAAACGGGCCTCTATCGGCCCACCATCTCATATCCCGGGACCAAACTGGCTCGGGAATGCAATTTCATCCCGGATGACATATTCGCCCTTATCCAGGCCGAATCAAAGGAGGGCCCAACCAACACTGAGCCCATTCTAGGACTACTCTTCGGGGAGGACAAGGTTATCCCGACCCCTAAGCAAGAGCTAGTCAGCTTGATCCTTCGTAGCAGCAGGTTCGATCCAACTAAGCTGATCTCGGAAGTTGGTGCCGACACTGGGAAGAGAGCTTGGAGGAAGACAACCAAATGGACCGACAGCCATGGTCGAGTCTACAAACTAACTACTGGAGAAGGAGATATGCATGCTATTGAGTCTGAACCTGAGTCCGAGTCCGAGTCAGAGTCAGAGTCGGAGTCTGAGTCAAAGTCTAGAGGGTCCAGCACTAGGATCGAGTCTGTAACCCCTCTCCCTTCTTTAGCCTCACCATCGGGAGCCCCGGAGTCTGTCCCGAGGGCTCTCCCTATCCCGCCTCTAACCAACGATCAGATGGCAGCCCTCTTCGAGCTCTTTTCAAAGTTTACTATCAATAATAACGATAACCGTTCTGCTTACGACTTGGCTTATTTTCAAAATGTTTTCAAAAATATTACTTGCAATGACATTGAGAAACCCGACGAACAGGTACCATTGCCTCCGCATCTAATCGAGCAACTTGAACAAAGGGAGTCACGAAATCCGGTAATCGAAGAAACCGATTCCATCAACGTAGGAACCCCTTTAGAGCCTCAGATGCTTAGGTTGGGCCTATCCTTAGATCCCAAAGAAAGACAACAATTCACGGATCTTCTCCAAGAATTCAAAGACGTCTTCGCATGGTCCTACAAGGACATGCCGGGAATAGACCGGGAAATAGCTGAACACCGAATACCCATCAAAGACGGGCACAAGCCGGTAAAACAGAAACTCCGAAGAATGAGGCCCGAATGGTCTCTCAAAGTCAAAGAAGAAGTTGATAAACAATTCAAAGCGGGCTTTATCCAAGTGTCTGAATATCCAGACTGGGTTGCGAACATAGTACCGGTACCCAAAAAGGATGGCAAAGTCCGAGTATGTGTTGATTTCCGGGACCTTAATAAGGCCAGCCCAAAAGACGATTTCCCGCTGCCACACATCGACATACTGGTGGATAACACGGCCGACCATGCCCTTCTATCATTTATGGACGGGTATGCCGGATACAATCAGATCAAGATGGCGGAAGAAGACATGAGTAAGACCACCTTCATCACACCTTGGGGGACTTACTGCTATACCGTAATGCCATTTGGGCTTATTAACGCTGGTGCCACTTATCAACGGACCGCTACTACTTTATTACATGACATGATGCATAAGGAAGTAGAGGTCTACGTCGACGATATGATTGTCAAATCCAAGGACCGAAACGGGCACATTGCAGCCCTAAGGAAGTTTTTTACCCGACTACGCAAGTACAACATGAGGTTAAACCCTCAAAAATGCAGTTTCGGGGTAACATCGGGCAAGCTACTGGGCCACATTGTCAGCCAACGGGGCATCGAAGTCGACCCAGCCAAAATCAAGGCCATAACCGAGATGCAACCGCCTAAAACCGAAAAGGAGATAAGGGGGTTTCTCGGAAAGGTCCAATATATAAGCCGATTCATTTCAAAGCTAACCATGGTATGTGAACCCATTTTCAAGAAACTGAAGATAGGAGAACGAACACTATGGGACGACAAATGCCAAATGGCTTTCGACAAAATCAAGGAAATTCTATCCTCTCCACCGGTGTTAATTCCACTTCAGCACGGTTTGCCTTTATCGCTATATTTAACAACGACTGAGACAGCCATGGGCGCTATGCTAGCCCAAACGGTCGATTCTGAGGAACGGGCTATTTACTACATCAGTAAGAAGTTCTTAGAATATGAATGCAAATACACCATGCTCGAGAAGACGTGTCTAGCATTAGTATGGGCCACTAAAAAACTCCGACACTATATGCTTAGTCACGAGGTACATGTGCTATCCAAAATGGATCCGATCAAGTATCAATTCGAAAAGCCCATCCTTAACGGTCGTATATCCAGGTGGACTTTAATGCTAGCTGAGTTTGACCTCAAGTTCGTACCTTTAAAAGCCATCAAGGGCCGGGTGGTAGCAGAATTCCTCGCCGATAGTCCGGTATCCGAGGAGGGTCACACTGATACTTGGGCCTTCCCAGATGAAGACATATTCCATACCGACACCGACACATGGGATCTGTATTTTGACGGAGCGTCCAACTTTCGAGGATTTGGTGTCGGGATCTTGCTAATCTCACCACAAGGTGAACATACCCCGTTATCCATCAAGCTAGATTTTGACGTGACTAATAACGCAGCCGAATACGAAGCATGCATTCACGGGTTGCAAGCCGCCGCCGATTTAGGAGTAACAAACCTCCGGGTCCACGGTGACTCATCGTTAGTCATAAATCAAACCCTACAAAAATGGAAGACTCGGAACGCAAATCTCGTGGCTTTCCAAGCACGAGTAAGGGTTCTCGAAAAACAATTCCAAAAAGTGGAGTACATTTATCTGCCTCGGGAAGAAAACCAGTTTGCAGATGCTCTGTTAAAATTAGCATCTTTACTGAATATCCCAGCGCATCTAACTAGCATGCCCATTTGTGTCGAAAGACGGTCTGAGCCAGCATATATCAACACTATCCAAGATATTGAGATAACTGATCCAGAACCTTGGTACCAGGCTGTTCTAACCTACTTGACGTCAGGGGAATATCCTCCGGGAACTGAAAACCGGGCCAAGAAAGCTCTGCGAAGATGGGCAACCCAGTTCATCCGTACAGACGATGGACAGCTGTACAAGAAGACAGCACAGGGGGCTTTACTTCTATGCATTGACAAAAGTCGAGCCGAAAGAGTTATGGCCGAGGTGCACGATGGCGAAAACGGTCCACACATGAATGCCCATATGTTGGCCCGGAAAATCACGAGACTCGGTTACTATTGGTATAGCATGGAAACTGACTGTCAGTTATATGTCAAACACTGCCATAACTGTCAGATTTTTGCTAATGTTCAGCATATGCCTTCATCCCTACTATATACAATGACATCGCCGTGGCCATTTTCGACATGGGGAATTGATATAATCGGGAAAGTGAATCCTTCCGGGACAGGAGGTCATTGCTTCATCCTAGTGGCTATCGACTATTTAACCAAATGGGTCGAGGCCGAGTCATACCGGATCTTGAATGCCAAACATGTGGCTAAGTTCATCCAAAACAAAATTATATGTCGATATGGGATTCCACACGAGTTCATCAGCGATCACGGGACCCATTTCCAAGCTGAAACTGCCACTCTACTGGAAAAATACAAGATCCAAAGGCATACATCGTCACCTTACCGTCCTCAGACAAATGGAGCGGTAGAGGCAGCCAATAAAACAATTGTCACCATTCTTAAAAAGATGGCTGAGAATTACCGGGACTGGCCCGACAAGATACCCTTTGCCTTATGGGGATATCGGACATCGATTCGAACTGCAACCGGAGCAACTCCATACTATCTGACATATGGAATGGAAGCAGTCCAGCCGGTCGAGCTAGAAGTACCCTCTCTTAGGATTCTGCTCGAAAGCCAGGTACGAGAAGCAGACTGGGTCCAAGCCCGATATGATTCACTAATCCTCTTAGACGAACGGCGGTCCCGGGCTCTGAATAATATTCAGATATATCAGAAAAGGATCCAACGGGCTTTCAACTAAAGGGTTAGGCCCAGAAACATCAAGGTGGGCGATTTAGTCCTAAAATCTGTTCGAGCTTTACTACCATTTGACCCAAGGGGAAAATTCCAACCTAATTCGGCTGGGCCATATTTAGTGAAGAAAATCCTTTCAGGTGGAGCAGTAATGCTAACGGACTTGGATGGAAACGAGTTCGTTAATCCAACAAACTTGGACCAGCTGAAGCGTTACTACCCATAAACCCTATTTCGATGTCATTTGCAAAAGTTTATAAAAAATGTCTTTTTTATGAATTTTCAAAAATTTAAGCAAGTCAATAAGTTAGGATCATTTATCCTACCGTTGCACATCTCGAATTAATGATCTTGATGTATTTCAAAAATTGCAAAAATACTTCTGAACTACGGAAGGTTTGATTCCATTAATTTTGGATACGTAGGCAACCCCTCAAAAGGGTACAACCATTGCAATAACGAAAAGACGGGAACGGTATTCACTAATATGTCTTTTTATTATTTCAAAAAAACACATTACAAAAAAAAAGGCAACAAAATCACACCACAAAAAATAGTAGTAATACTTAAATAATAAATTAAGGAGACTACTCGTACATTTTACCCTTTCCCTTATTTTTCGGGTCACGTGGAGCCCGAGGCCGACGGGGCGGGGGCGAACGTTCCCTAATCACAAGGGGAACTTCCTTTGCTCGAACCCGCTTCTTCGATTTTGGGTTTTCCATCTGTTGCACCGGCCCAAGCCGAGCCCTGACCGGCTCGGGAAACCTGTCTCGAGGACCAAGTCGGTCCTTAGCAGCCAATCTTGGCCCTAGTCTCCTTTCTAAGTTCATCTGGGGGCTCACTCTCCCCCGTGCACCCTTATTACTGGACCCTTCAGTCTGAGTCCTAGATTTCCCTTTCTGGCCTGTCGAAGTAGCTCCCTCAGTAAAGAGGCTCCTATTGTCCTTGGCATGCTCTCGGCGTAACAGGTCATAGGCCTCGTCAATTTTCAGGGCAGCCCGGGTCTTAGCTGAATCAGCCCGGGTCCATCTTACATAAGAATCGGTTACCCAGATCGAATGAGAATTTTTGAGAACAGGCCAAGTAGCTCGTGTATACCACCTTTGCATCCAGGTGTCACACATTACATCCATCAGCTGAGTAGATTCACTCACAACGGCCTCAATTTCTGGGATTCTTTGTGCCCGACCATATTGCCTAAGTATGCGATCGGGAAAGAGGTGAATTGTCTGCCTAAAAGATAGGATTACCTGATATCTAGCCCTATCTCGAGATTCCAAACCAGTCCAGAGGTAAATTGGCCACCATGGTACGGCCCAACGGATCAACAGGCCTCCATGGAAGGATAGAACCTCATCCCAATATTGTTGGGTATTGAAGCGAGAAAAGGCAATGGCTCGTCTCCTCGACATAACTTGCCTGGGCTGATATCGGCTCACATTTAAGGGAGGATCCAAGATCGATAATCTCTCGAATAGCCACAGCTGAAAAACCCGCAAAAAAATCAAAATCGTCAAAATCACGTGGAAAAAAAAAAACGTGAAAAGGCGTGAAAACCGAGAAAACCGCAGAAGCCGGGAAATCGGGAAAAATCGCATAGAAAACCGGAAAAATGGGAGAAGCCGGAAAAAAAAAATTCAAAAATCAGCATACCTGTAGAAGCCGAGTACTCCCAGTTAACCGAATTGACGGATCTCTTTTACGATTATCCAAGCCCTGGATAATCTCCCCTGTAATCAGCCAAGCCGGGCTGTGCTCCGTCTCCATCAGGTCAGCCACGGTAAAAAGTTTAACGTGGCCCATGCAAGATAACAAGTCCATATGCCCTTCAAAGGCATAAACATGGAGCATACAAAAAGTAAAGGCCCTACGGCTATGAACCGGCCTGACCCGGACATCATCTGGATTCATGAATTTTTCAGCCAGGTCGATCAGGGAAACGGTATCTCCTTCTAGCATACGGGATACCTCCATATGGGAAAGCCCTAAAAATTCCCTTAACTTCCTCCTTGGGTCAGAAACCGAAAAAGGGATAGCAGGGCGAAGTTTGGGATTCCATCCTCCTGCAGCAGCAATTTCCTCAGGAATAGGGCAAATCTCTCCTCGAGGAAAACCAAATACATGATAGGTATCATCCCAATAGGATAGGCAAGCATCCAAGAAGTGGCAGTCTACTTGCATCTGACGGATCACGGACAATTGGGTAACGCCATTCTGATTTAAGATAGCCCTATCGGCATCCCTAAAATATTTGGACCACTCGTGCAACATTCCGACAAGTCGGTCGATTCCCATATTTGATTTGCTAAAAGAAGGAATAAATTTTTCAGGGCTTATTCTTTTCTCTAAGTAATTAAGGGAGTAGAGAATTATGGGAATTAATGAAGCAAGAAGGGGTATTTATAGCATGAGAATAAGTCTTCCTCCTCACCTTAGGATTCCCAATCCTAGAGCATTTAGCATGCAAGCCATTGTCCTAAGGCTTAGCTAAGTCATCCCGAGCATTCCTATTCCTTTTCAAAGTCAAAAACAAAAAATTCCTAATTTTTCAAACCTTTTCTCAAAATTTTTATTCCCCAGCACGAGTCATTTTTCCTACAAATATTACGTGCAAAATTTTGCAGCTTTGCATAAATATGTACAGGACGACTCAAGCCAGACCATGCAATTTGCATAACTCCCCAGCGGCATTTAACAAGATGAGCCGACATACAGGCCCATTTTAAGTCTCATGCGACGAATTCCCCCACGGAGTTATCATCAATTCAGGTACATTTCTAGCCCATGGCCGGCGGGCCCTCCACGCAGGTCTAATGGACCTTAAACGACCCGACCGGAAGCTGCCAGGTTTTAATCCTTGATTGACCTGGTGGCTACTCTGACTTTCGCCCTGTCCAAGCCTCAGTCAGAGTGGGGGCTCTGTAGACACCCACATTTTGACCGCCAGGTGTCTATAGTAATTTCCGACAAACACCCGATGATGATCGGACGCTAACGTGCCTTGACGTACTCGGAAATGGGCTCGAAATGATGGACATTTGGCTTAGGCATTTTAAGGAGTACAAATCTCACAAAACCAACCTCAAATTCAGGCTCAGTGGGTCGTTTCGAGTCAAATAACACTAATTTGGGTCGAATTCGTCACCAGGGGTAAAACTGTCTTTTAGCGACCGAGTCAAAACCCGGTCAAAGATATTTCCCGTAACCTCCGGACTGACCGTGACACCTCACGTGTCCAGTCCACACTCCAACTCTACAAAAACAGCCATACAAAAAATAATAAACAATTCCGTTTAAGGTAGAATTCGATCCCGAGTAGGAATCCTATCCGAGAACCGACTCAGACACTCAACCGAGTGCAACCACTCGGCCAAGTAGTACGTACCAGCCGGTATTCCTCTTTTCTTCTCTTACAAGAAAACGGAATTCTCGTTCTCCTCAGCTTCTTACTCAAGCGGTAATTCTAGCCCAAACAGAAATCCTATTCAAAAACCGATTCGAGCATCCGACCGAGTGTAAAACACTCGGCCGAAACAGCCCAAAACCAGCCGGTTTGCCTTTCTTCCTCCACAAGAAAGCGGAATCCTTATTTCCCTCAAGTTCCCTCGTTTCCTATCCTAAGCGGTAGTCAAACTCTCTCAAGCCAAGGTCGGGAATTTCCTATAAATAGCCCCTTGCATCCAACATCAAAAGGGACCGAAAATTACAATTCATACACACACACACGATTTTTCAGCATCAACTCTCTATCATCCCGACACATAAAATTCCTTAGCATCGAGAAACCGATAATACGTTCAAAACCCGAAGGAAACCGGTCCAAAACCCGACACCCTTCACCCGTCAAAACCGTACCACCCTAACCCAACCGACGTTGCCTCGACACTCCCGTGCCTAGCCACATTCCGACGAGTCCCGATCCGAGTCAACAAGAGCATGTAGGTTGAGGGTGTAATCAAACCCGATTTCTTCCTTTCTCTCCTTTTCTCCTCTTCGTCCGTTTCGCTTTATACGGGTCTAGAGTCGATTTTTTTTTTATTATCGTTATTAACGAAAAACTATTTTCATAACGAATATTCTTAAGCATACGATATCGATTTCTCTATAATCGAATATCGTATCAAAAAGAATTATATTAAGATTTCGACGATTTCAGAAATCGTTACATCTTTTTCGTCAAAATTCTTTTCTTTTACTTTTCGTTCAAAATAACAATTTTCGAACAAATAAAGACGGACAGACCCGCACGCGAGTCGCGCCATGCCCAGGCGACTCGCGCGTAGGCCTGGAATCCGGGATTTCTTTTTTCTACGTTTTCGTTCGTTTTATTATTTATTCTTCGATCGATTTCTAAAATTACATCTTTTCTAAAAACTATTCCAAGTATTTGATATTGATTTCGTAGTCAACTATCGAATATAAAGAATATCGAAAATATTAAGTCGAGTACGAATCATGCAATATTCGTACGCGATTTAATACGAACATCGAGTTTTCGAAAATCGACCCCGAAACAGGCCACCACGCGACCCGCCGGCGTCCCGGGCGAGTCGCGCGGCCGGCTGTTATGCCAAGGCCTTTTCTGTCTTTTTTATTATTTTTCGAACTTCGCTTTTTATACAAAACAACGTTCTTTTCAACAATATTTTTTAGATTTCGATTAATATTTATTTTTTTCGATTTCGCATATCTATTTCTTGCTATTATTATTTACAAATCGATACTAACTCGTTTGTTCATCTTGTAGCAAATTCATCTTTTTTTATCATTTGTTTTATTATACTAAAACGAATCTCATATGCTAAATACAACTTTGACGTTAATCAATTTTCATGCATTAAATTGACTTAGCAACCCATTCAATTTTTCACATGCTTAGAAAACAATGTTTGCATAATCATTCATCGTTCAACTAACGCGCGCATTAAAACGTCATTCGATATCCTAGTAGAGGCCGCTAATGTGCGGGCGGGGTTGGGTGTTCTTAGTGAACTTCCCAACACGTACCCTCACCCCTTACTCAGAACCGTGGTTTCCGGATGTCCGAAACCATTGGCAACGAGAGTCATTCAATATACGATTAACCGCTTCAATCGGCATCTATATCGATATGCAAAAGGGACGAGCCCAATAAACTCTGACATCGGAAATGGGCCGTATTTTGTACACGGCCCACTACGACATAGAGTGGGCTCGAACGGTTCCGAATAACCATAAAATTCGGTGGCGACTCCGACTTCGATTTAAATTTCCATTTGACCATCTCATGGAGATTCATTCGCCTCCCCAAACCCGCGCGTGGCCGCGTCGGGGTGGACCTATGTCATGTCCACAGATATTAATACGTAAATCGTTTTGTAATTACTATTTTATTGATCGTTATTGTCGGGATTAGACGATTAACGAGAAAATGCTTTAAAAACCGAGTTTTAATATTCTGGAAAATTTTACTTTCTGGACAGAATGTCCATGAATATATTTTAACTATTTTACCTAATTTTTGTACTATTTATTAAAATCTTTAATTAATAGTATTAATTTTTGGACAAATTACGATTTATCGTTAAAATGCTCCGTCTTACCTAAAAGAATTATTTTTCCAGCAATTTTGAAAATATTTAAATCTGAAACTTTAAGAGTTAAATCATCCCTTAACATACTCTAAATATATTCATTGGTTTAATTAAATAAAAGATGTTAAAAGATTTAATTTAACATTTGCCGTAAAATCCTATTTATAATCTTATTGTCGAAACTAATAATAATTAGGGAATTTTAGCTTTATAAATTTTGAAAACACCCTAATTAGTAGTATTAAAATGTTTAAGACATTTTTTAATCATTTTATAAACACTTGTATGATATTTCAATAATTTCATAAACTCAAATGTTCTCACTTTAACAATTAATATCGTTAAGGCCGAAAGTATTAGTTTTATAAATCTATATCGTTTACTAAAGATTTTGAATTAGTATAAACTAATATTTTCGCTATTTTGATATGATGTTATTTTTAGTAAAGTTTCTAAAAATAGAAGTTTCCTCAAATAGAAAGTTTCCTCTTTTAGAATATTGTGATTACTCCTTTTATCTCCATAATGATTGTATCTTTTAAGTATCGATAATGACCCTGTTTTGGAGTTATGGAATAAGGACAAGTGTGGGTTTAGAGTAATATAGTTTGAGATGTACGTTTTGCCGTCAACTGTAAGGCTGGTGTGTCTTTATGGGGCGCATTGGTTGTTGAACTGAGCATGGTTTGTGTTCAGGAGAGTGTATATTTACCTTAAACTTAGATATCGCATCGTATAAGTCGCGTCGGGTTGAACTGGATATGGTTTGTATCCAGGAGGGGTGTGCACTACTTAAACCAGGACCTCGCTGCACGCAGTCCTGTTATGGTTGAGTTGCCTAGTTAGAGACTGGATTCTGTTATGAGTTAAGTCTACAGTTCTCGAAGCTAGTTTCTAGTATTGTCCTAGTGAAAGTCTAGATTCTACATTAACCCTATCCATAACGCCACATTGATTATTTTATTTATTATCGATATAAATTGGTTGCAGGTTGGCAAATATTTTTATGTTTCTTCGGAAACCCATTTTAATATTTTGGTTTTGCGCTGAAAGCTTAGTTTAATATGTTGTTTTACTGTTTTCCATTTTTACTATTTTCCTATATTAGTAATTGTTGTTTTAAAATCCTGTTATACGGCTGGGAGAACGTTGACGTTGCTCCTCACTGATTGTTGCTGTTATGTTTTTAACATGACAAGTATGCATGTTTCCGGGTTCGGGCTAGCGGGCAGACATGATCCTTGCTCGATTAATTTTAATAATTTTGTTTTGTGGATTGTTAAACCCCTTTGTGGATTTATTTAATTTTGGCCATTTTATTTAGGGCCTAATGTTTGACTTTACCATTTAAATTTTTATCAAAACATAGTTACAGCGTGTTATAATCCCAACTCTACAGTGTTTCCGCCATTGTATCGCGTTAGAATTTCTAGGGGATTACAAAAAACCTCATTGAAAGACAAAAAAGAAACAAAAAAGTAGGGGTTAGTTGAGAGTACAAAAGTTGAAATACAATAATCACATATGTGCGATAGAATAACAATAAAAATACTACTTCGTATAAAATAATTGTCTATAAAACGCATTAACTAATATAATGAAATAACTTGAAGAACAATATAGAATAACAACAACAATAGCATAGAATAGCTGAAATAACATAACAAATAAATTAATTGGGTATTTCATAAAAATAATTATGTACCAAAATACAAAATTCTACTATGAAATAAATTTAGTTATTTCAATGTTTATATTCAAGTATTTCATTCTTCATATTCAAGTATTGCGATATTAATAATTACGATGTTTAATCTCTATAATTATCCGAGAATTACCCTAAACCCCCAAAATTACCTAGGAACCCTAGAATTTACTCAATTATCATCAATAACGTTAATCTGATCAATGTTCATCTGATACAATAACCTAAAAATTTCACCCTAGATTTTACCCCAAAACCCCCAAAACTTTCATCTGATAATCAATAAAAAGAAATCAAAGCGAAATCAAAATTTGAATGTAGAAACCCCTAAAACGTTACCATAACAGGATGTAGAAATCAAAAGTATAAATTATGATTGAAATCAAAATTACAGGATCTCAAAATTTACGACGGGATGTTGCCTTACGACAGAATCGATAAAATCGAAATTCAAAACTAACAAAAAAGAGTACGAAAAAGAACAAAATTAAAAAGTTGGAAATTGAAATTAGATTAACCTGAAAATTTACTCTTGAACGGAAGCTGATTTGATTGACAAATTGAAGAACGAAATTGAGAATGTAAAATTGAATTTATGAAGAAAAAAAAAACTTTGGAATAAACTGAATGATACGTAAAGAGGGGGAGTGGAAAAAAAATAGGGTTTTACTAGGATTAAGCATTTAATCTTAGTTATTGATCTAATAAAATCTAATGGCCAGGAAAAGATGGTAAATTGTACAAATTTTAAGAAGGTGTAAAAGATCATACTTTATATATATATATATATATATATATATATATATATAGATTTAAGTTCATGTGAGAACCACTCCTTCAATGAGAACCGTGAGAACTCTAATATGAGCCATTAGATCATAGTGTTCAATCTCATTCGTTGGATCCTTCAAATTCTTTAATCCCATCAATTAATCACAATTGTTTGAGCCTTCAACCCGTAAGGTCGTAACTCCTTCTCCTTCTACCAAATTCTTCGACCCGTAATCCTTTAATCCATAATTCTTCAATCGATCATTGAATCCAATTTTCAATCCATCAATTTTTCAATCGACTTTTCTTCAATCCATCAATTCATCACAATTGGGACCCCAGTAATCTAAGTAACTTTTTTTTTTTAAAAAAAATAATTATTTTAAGAGTTAACTTTTTCGATTAAATTCATTATTTCATTACAGTAGTAACAGTATTATCGTCGGCAAATATAATTGCAATAATCCCATCTATCGTTTATTTTTTTTTCCAAATTTCCTCATTGACTTAGGAGTTCATCCAAAATATTGTTATTTAATTTCCTTTTGTACGGATTTTATATGGAATACAATCCTTCTTCTTCAAGCCCTACTCGATTTAATTTCCTTTTTCAATTTTAGCGTACCATTTTTCAATTTTAGCATACCATTGTCGTACCCTCTTTTAATTATGGTGTATCCCTTTTCAATTTTAGCGTCCCCTTTCTTAAATTTATCGTAACCTTTTTCAATTTTATCGTACCCTTTTTAAATTTCAGCGTACCCTTTTTCAATTTCAACTTTAGGGTACCCTTTTCAAATTTTAGCGTACCCTTTTTCACTTTTATCGTACTTTTTTTTCAATTTCAATTTTAGTGATCCATTTTTCACTTTTAGCGTACTCTTTTTCTGTTTTAGCGTACCATGTTTCAATTTTAGCGTACCCTTTTTCAATTTCAATTTTACGTACCTTTTTTCAATTTTAATTTTACCGTAGCCTTTTTCACTTTTAGTGTACCTTTTTTCAATTTTAGTGTACCCTTGTTCTATTTCAATTTTAGCGTACCCTTTTTCTATTTTAGCGTACCATTTTCAATTTTAATTTTAGCGTACCATCACTTTTGAATTTTAACGTACATTTTTTAATTTTGATGTACCCTTTCTCAATTTTAGCATACCCATTTTGGTATAAGAGAAATATTTATATAATATGGGGTATATAACGGTATTTTCTGGGATGGTAGCATTACTTACGGCGGCTACTCCGACTTCCTCGTTGCTCATCAAAGGTTTATTACTCCCTACTCAGTAGTCAGTAGTCAATACTCACCTATCTAACCTACTACTTTAAGATTAGTTTAAGAGTTAAAAGTACAATTAGTTAACAGTAATAAGTAATTGATCCGTTGTTTTATTAAGGATCTACTCTACATGTCAAAATTGAAATAGGATCCTGAGAGCCTATCAATTTCAATTTCAAGACTACAGAGTCATTATCAATTAACATTTCTTAAAAAGGTCCAAATCCCATGTTATATATGTGCTCCCAATATGGTAATATATCTTTTTCCCTCCCTATTTTCTAGACAGAGTCCGTGTTAAATTGATAAAAGGTCGATTCTATTTCTGTTATCCATAATGTCAAATGTTGTATCGACAAGTGACGCATAACACCCAACCACTTCTGAAGACTCCAGATTTATTACATAATCTTGGACTAGTAGTCTAAGTATTACCGACCAATACTATGAAACAGAAAAACATACTCCGTCTACTGTGAAACCGTTTGACAGGATCATCTGTTTAATAAAAGTAACATGACTGATGTTACAAATCTATATGTAGTGAAATCTTGATTGACTAACTTAGCATGTATTGGACGAGTTATATGATAGGTATGTGGTACGAGTACCAGAAAGTTTAGCAATGGATGCAGCAGCACCGTTACTATGTGCAGGGATAACGGTGTACAGCCCAATGAAGGACAACGGGATACTGGAGGAATCAGTAAGGCCGAAGAAAGTGGGGATAGTTGGGCTGGGTGGGCTGGGGCATGTGGCGGTTAAGCTGGCCAAGGCATTTGGGCATCATGTCACCATCATAAGTGATCTACATTACCTAATTTTTTCGTGCGTTTTAATGTCGATTTTGTTGAGTGTTACATAATCCATTCGAATTTTGCAGGGAGATGATTGTAAGGTTCAAAGACTTCTTCAACGTACCTCATGGCGAGCTGGCCACGCTGGCGCCTGGAGAGCAACTTTCAAACGCTGTAATTGACAGCTGGTGCATACTTCTGAACCACATGGCAGCTGCTCAGACTGCACCGCGGCGGACATCACGCTACTTCTTTGGTGTCAGCCATAACGTAGGCTAATTTATTCCCTTGCTCGACCAAAACGATAAGTATAATTATCATCAACAAATCCTGGTAATATTAATATAATGTCATCATATCAGTCGCTATAATATATTATGCAAAGAAGGGTATTACTTTAGTTCTTCAAATATGTTACTGTAATGTATTTTGTGCGTTCCTCTAATGATGGTGACCTGTTACTCCAACAAATATCATGCAGGATACAGCTCTGAAGATTTGGAGAAGCAGAAAGGGTGGTGTTTTGGTGGACATGAGCGCAGAATTGTTCAACTTCTGGAACATATGGCTCGAAGAAAATGAAGGCAATGTCGAGGTAGATTCTGACATGGTATTTTTAAATTTAGTTCCCATATTTGTAAGCTTCCTCCTCAGTTATAATCATCAACACCATACTCATTCTCTATCTACAGGTATTCGTACCGGTGCTGTCAGAAAACAATGACCACTATTGCTGTGCGTGTATAAATTTTGTGTCTCAGCAGATTGAATACCTTGATAATAGGTCTTACGACAAGGAGGAGTTTGAAAGTCTTCCTTATGTCGGGATGGCACGGCTCTCAGTGAGTCTACTCATTTTGGTATATATTCTAACATCCTTATATACACAATGTTGTCATTCTTATACGGTTTTTTTCTTTTCAATCATCAAGGCTGTAGAAATGGGTCAGTACATGGTGCGGAGATGCATCGCTAAGGGGATGAATGTCTCGTCGTTTCCTCCTGTCAACATCCCGTTCAGATGGCAGGGAATCGAGTTCTCTGCTAATGATTGCGGCGTCTACCTCATGATACACATGATGTTGTACGCCGGGAAGGAGTTCGATTGTCCCTTGGGCACGAGCGAGGCGAACAATCTGTATAGAGCTGAAATCGCCACGACATTGTGTCTCTGCGACATCAACAAGGATAGGGACGTGTTGATATCGCGAGTGTCCTTCTTCGTAGATGATAAAGTTAACCTTCTCATTAGTAAGACTATGTCAGCTGTTGCCACGTCCATTAGTGAGTCTGACAAGAGGTCAGGAGAGCCGATCCCCAACGAAAGACCCGCTAAGAAGAGTCGCGTGCCACCATCCACTCCAAAAACACCATTTGCAGAAACCATACATCAATCACCGGTCAACACCAGATCATTATCTGTCCTTAGGAGTTGATCTAGAGGGGAAGGGGACAGCTAGGCTGCTTCATCGACTGTGGCAATGTAGATCCCAGTCTTCCGATGGCATCTCCGTTCCTTGAAAACGATAAGACCCTGCTGAGCAATATCCGCGTCCTGCGAAAAAATGTAGTGGACTACTGCTTATTTCATAACAACAACTACAACAACAGGTAATAAGACGAACACTAGACATATTGAGAATATATTATTATTTAATTTTTTGTCACTTATCTGTTTTTCGCAATGCCTACTGATCTGTTCTTAATTCAGCGAAATGGTGGCGAAGTATTCATCGTTGGCTGCAATCACCCGGGGTGATATAATGTCCATGCTCCCGGGTAACATGTCTTCATCTGTCGTCAAGTGCATGTCAATGCTGATGAACAACCTCGTCGCAAATAGGAGCGGCTCGGGTAATTCTCCGAAGATGGCTTTCTTTGGTCTACGACAGACGGTATGCCAAACGAGTTACTGTTTAGCAATTTATGTGTAGAATTATGAGATGGGGCGGTATGTGGTAGGATATATAGTGCGTATACATTATGCTCCCCTCATTTTCTGATTTTTTTGGAAATTGATTGATTAGAGTAACACTTCAACTCTGTTGGAGTAACACTCACCACATGTTGTAGTAACAAGAATTCTATGTTTCACTACAGCACAAGAACACCAACAAATTACTTTGTATTAATTGTAAATGTTCACACAAACCCAACCTTTTTACAGGATTCCATGATGAGGATTATTGCCAAAAATATGGATTGCATATCCACTCAGAATTCCGACGCCTTTATGGAGCAATGGGATATTTTCAGGAATAATTGTGGCGGTACATTGCAGTTGGACGCTGAACTGATTTTTGTGCCTATCAACATGGATGGGTACTTCTCCTGCATAGTCATCAACCGAAAAAAGAAGACAGTCAATCTCCTCGACCACTGTCGCTACACAAACATTAGAGAGATAGAACTCTTTACAGTCGTCAAGATAATTGTGAGCTTCTCTATTCTTCATTCCATCAGTTTTTTTATCACATCTCGTGTGCCATGTTTAGTGAGGTCATCTCATATTGTCATCATTGATTCTCAGGTGGCGACAATGAGTGATTACCTTGACTCTAATTCTGTCAGTGGTGCGAAAGATATAGTGCAGTACAAGTTCTGCGTGATTAAACTGAACTGGCAGTCTAAGGCCACCAATAAGGATGAGTCAGGGACGTTCCTGCTGATGCACATGCTAATGTACTAGGGCCGTGAATTCGAACACGTAGACCTCAAGAGGAAAGTAAATAGAAGATACCTGGTGGTCCAACTTGCAGCCACTCTTCTTTTAGCCGAGATGAACAAGGTGAGAAAGCGGCTGATTGGAGGTGTAACCAAGTTTGTGTCAGCGAGACCAAAACTAATGGAAGAAGCGAAGGCTAAGCGAGGAAAGAGCCGGAAATAGTAACTCGTAAATGGTTGGATTAATTGTAACCTTTGCTTAACAAAAAAACTAAACATCATTTCGTACATGATTGACAAATTATGTTGTCAGACAAACAATTACTGTCATTTTGAAATACTTTAATGTTATCATATTCCAAAAACTTTGTTACTTTAACTTGTATACTGTGTTACTACAATTGATTACATGTGTTACTTTAACTCGTAAACTTTTTTACGCTTCATAATAGTTTCTTGCGAACACAGGAGGTCCAATTAAACAAAAGAGTAATGTCTTTTTTATTAAGTATTTCCCAAACAATAAAAAATTGGGTGTTCTTCATTCAAAAGATTCACACCTGTTACCATTATCCGTGTTACTCTAATTCATCAAGTACGTTACTCTAATGAATAATGTGTGTTACTTTAACTGAATCTTACTCCAATAAATGATATTCTCTAAGGAATGAATATTTGTAAGTCAATCAACATCAAAAAAATGTGCTACTGTAATTCGTTCAATGTGTTACTATAAAGAATAATCTACGTTACTCTAATAACATACTGCCCTAATCAGAATTCTGGTTCATCTTCTTCATCCTCCTCGTCCTCTTCTTCTTCTTCTTCTTCTTTTGATTCTGATTCTTAGTCATCGTCAGACGGTTCGGCAGTCGGTGGTGGCCGTGCTGCAAAGGGATTGGGGCAATTCCTTTTGTCATTATGCGCCATCTACTTACAATTGTTACACATGCGCTTGGGCTTTTTTGCAAGTGCAACTGATTTTGCTTTGCTCGATAACATCCTTTTGCCGCTTCCTTTTGTCTTGGAAATCTTTGGCGGGAGTATCGTTAGCTCTGCAGTTGACGTACATCCAAGCATTTCTTCCAATTTCTGTGTTTTATTCAATGTCTTGGGACCCCCAACCGGCTTAAGCTTCTGCCTGAATTTGCGGATCAAAGCGCACATGCTCTTCACATCTGCTTTATCTGCAGACCGTAGAATACCCATCATCTCATGAACCTCCGACCACAATTTAGACATCTCTATTTGCTTTCCGTCTATGATGTCAATGTCATCTCCTTCCATTCCGTCATCACCAACACGAGCCCTGCGCAATGCGTCCCTTGACCACCTTCTGGCAACGTAGTTATCGGGTATACTGTTCAGACCCTTCGATGAATATATCCAGATTATGTGTCGACACAGTATTCCCCTTGTCTCAAACAATTTACACGTACACCTGACGTCTGACATTTCTGCATGAGGTTATTAAAGCATTAAGACAATTAGACCTACAACCTACAAACTGCGTTACTTTAATTCTTACTGTGTCTAACTTTAAAACATGAATTTTGTTATCGTAACTCGTAAAACACATAAAAAGGAAGACAACAAGCAGGTCAGTGTGTACCTTGTTTATAGTGGACCAGAAATTCTTTATCCCTAGTAGCGTCCCTCACTGTAGTTACTTCAACCCCATCTCTTTCAGCGAAACCTCTAACACTGCACGTACCCACGGAACACCTGACCTCCTCTTGAAATTCGTCAAATACGACGTGGGTTGTAGATCCTTGCGGCGTACTGTTCTATCGGCAGGTATGTTATTGTCTTAGGCAGAGATTGTATGTTCTCGCTGTCAACCCTTTTCTGGGTATACCTCTTCTGATCCATAGCGCTCTCGAACCGCATCCAGAATTCAGCCAACGTTCCGTGCTGGTTCTCAAACCGTTTGAAGTAACTGTTTTCATTCTCCGATTTTTGTGTTGTTCGCATTAAGCCACCCATCTTTAGATCCCTGCAATGTGCCATGACCCACTACTTTCTAATCGAAAAGGTATAGGCGAACCACTGAACATCCCTCACATCGTGCTCCTCCATTATTTCCATCCACCGCTCGTCGAATTCTGCTACATCGATCTCGTCATCTCACACTATTGCATTCAATTTCTTCAGGAATTCCTGGTAGTCACTCCTCGAGGCACCGTATTTAGTGGGGACCTTATTCATGATACGCCACATACAAAACCGTTGCCACGCCGATTTGAACATCTTTGCGAACGATGATATGATCCCCGGGTGCTGATCAATGATGACATACTCAGGATCCTTGCCACCCATGCCCTTCAGGAACCGTTCGAACACCCAGTTGAACGATTCAAAATTCTCGTGCGCGATGAGAGCACCACCAAAAGTCACCGATCGTTTGTGATGATCGACACCGGTGAAAAGGGTGAATATCATCTTATATTTGTTCGTCCCGAATGTTGGGTCGAACGAAACTGCGTCACCAAGCAACCTGTAGTTTCTCCTAGCAACACCATCAGCCCAAAAGACCCTGCTCAAACTACCATCGAATCCTTGCCGATTGTCCGCCATGTCCCTAAAACGATCGATGAATAACTGACCGTCCCTCTCATGGACGAAGCACTTTATATCTCTGCCAAAGTTCTTGAAGTCAACCAAGCTAGCACCCACGTTTGCGAACCCTTCAACCTGCTCCTTACACATCTTGTACGTCCACGTAGGACCAATCTTCAGCTGAAACAATCAGTGAATTAAAGTAACATAATGACAAGAATTGAAGTAACAGTAAAAAGGCATTAAAGTAACACGAGGCTAAATTACCAGAAAATGCTTATTCACAGAGGGTAGGCATTAAAGTAACAAATGGTATGCATCACAGTAACATATCATGTGCATTAAAGTAACTCAGATATTTGGTAGTGCAGAAAACTCATATAGTGATCAGAATTTTAATAATTGAACCACCAAGAAACTACTCAACGCATACCCGTGAATTGTTCAGAATCATTTGCTTGTGGTACTTCGTTAGGTTTCTCGATATCTTATGGAATTCTCTGTCCCTTAGTGAAATTAGCTCGTGGTTGTGCCCACTATGAAAAATATAAATTTTTAGAGGCCCGCCTTTGCTGTACAACCTAATCCTTGCTTTGCAGCCAACACGACGGACCTTGGTCTTCCTTATCGGTGCCTTGACAGAGACTCCCTCGGTCGTCTCCTTCACGGCTTCCTCCTTGGACGACGACTCCTTGGCTGCCGCATCTTTGCTGACATTTTTCTTTTTGTTAAAACCCTACCTGTTACATACGAGCAGCTTTGATTAAATCTCACCACCCCGCCATCTTTTCGTTGTGTACCTCTTCACATTGAACCCGCACGCCAATGCGTAGATTTTATAAAAGTTTACTGCCTCTTCCACGTCTATGAATATCTGTCCTACGTATGGAGTGAAACTCTCATCCACATCCCTGCATCATTCCTGCGCTTTTGCGTCTACTGAAAAACAATAACAGTGTCATTAAATGTGGTTGTATTAGAATCACTCTGTCACTACTCTCTAATAAAGTAACAGATGACATTAATTAAAGTAACAACTGAAGTGCATTGAAGTAACACTGGACTCAATTAACAGAAGATGCGTATAAAATAGACATAAAGTAACAGATAACGGGCATTAAAGTAACGGATAGCATGAATTAAAGTAACGAATATTGTGCACTAAAATAACGCCAGGTATATATCATTCATATATTGAAAAAGAATGTGGTAATACGCAGTGTCCATACCATGAACGTAAAATCTAATAATATGAAGCATTTTAATGGCTTCCATGGCGTCTCCAGTATAAATTACAAAGCAAAAACTTACCGTTTCTTTGTTTGACAAGTTTCATATCAGCCATCGAAGGAGAAGTTGCAGCGGCACAAGGAAGAAGATGAATGACTGAACGTGCATTAGAGTGTGTTGACTGAATGCGTGTACTTCAATTGTAGGTTATTTTGATTGAACGTGGTGGATGATAGTATAAAGCAGTATATTTCTTTGAATGAGGGCGTTACTTTTTTATATTGTTTCCTATTTTGGTGGCAATCACGTCCCATTATTATAGGAAGCAATATCTTTTTTTGTAATTATTTTTTTAATATGGCGGTTTCCTAAATCCTTACGACATTGCAATTTACTACAATAACAGATGAAAAGCACTAAAGTAACGATTGAAGTGAATTAAAGTAACATGACATTATAAAGTAACAGATGGTAGACATTAAAATAACAGATGCTCTTAAAATAACAGACGCTATTAAACACACTATATATACACTTAAGAACTCAATATATACAATAAAATAATTGTTATATATACACTCAAATGGTAACTATGAACACCAATTAATCAACATATATATATATATATATGTGTGTATATATATATATATATAAATGGGATCAAGAGAGTTGGTAGTGGATTGGGAAGTTGGTGAGTTGTGTTGTTAGCCATTGATTTGGGTTGGATGGATGGCCTAGATTAATCAAAAAAAAAAGAAAAAGGGAGAGGAGGTACGTGGAATGACTAGTAGCAGGCAGCAGCAGACAGGAGCAGAGCAACAGTAGCGCAATCTCTCTCAAGCTTTCATCATTTCCATCACCAAAATTCACTTTCTCACTAACAATTGCTCACCATTTTGCAGCGCAATCTCTCTCAATCTTTCATAACTTCCATCACCAAAATTCACTTTCTCACTAAATTTCAAAAATTCATCCCATTGCTCACCATTTTATCTCACTGAAATTCAAAATTCATCCCAAATCAAAATTCATCACCTTATTTATACTATCATGCAAAATAACTAAACCCTAATTCGTAAATTGCTCTACATCTCCATGCTCCAATGGTGCTGTTCCTTGATGATTCGTATATGCTCGAAAATTTGCAGTCAGAAATTTATGTTCAACATGCAGGAGGTAAGATGAGTATATACATATATTTTTGGTATCTTGCGTTTGGAATTCCATTTTTTGTTTGGTTTGTTAATGTGAAGAGTTACACAGTTGTAATGTCATAGCCACACTCAATATGATGGACAGTCACACGTCGCTGAGAACAGTTCTTTGATGTATCCATTTATTTGTTTGGTTCATTAATATGAAGAGTCACACAGTTATAACGTGATAGTCACACTTAATATGATAGACAGTCACACATTCCACGTTGTTGTAGTTTTTCTACTGTAGATGTAGTTGTATTACGTTGAAGTTGCTTTATTATTCCAAATATTGGTGCTGGTAAGATTGATATATATATTACGTTATATTTATTATTCACACGTTCCATCATTGTTATATTTATTATTGTAATTTTGTTTTGGTTGTCGAGTATGGTATATTGGTTTGTAGTTGTACTTGTAGTTCTTATGCGTTGTGGGTATTAATCAAGCCAAATTATTATTATTCTGTTGGTTCCATGTAGTTGTAGTTTTCTACTGCAGGTGTAGTTGTATTACGTTGAAGTTGCTTTATTCAAAATATTTATGTTGGTTTCTCTATGATTGTTATATTTATTATTGTTGGTATTTTTTATGATTGTTATATTTATGATTGTTATATTTATCATGCTGTTATATGTAATATAGTGGTGTAAAATCATGTTGTTATATGAGCAAAGCCACAGTCGTTGTTCTTCAAAGTCACAGTCGTTGTTGAGAAAAGTCACATTTCATTAAGGTCAGAGATGAATGCGTGCGTTGCAAGATTGATAGTGTGTAATATAGGGTTTCTTTTTATTGACAGTAGTTTTTAGTGTGTAATATAGGTTTTTTATTATAGTTTTTTTATTGTTCCAACCTCTGATAGTTCTTTTGTTTTTATTGTTCCAACCTACATGCCAGTTGAAGACACAGTGATTGTACCTTACGTAGAGCAGAAGTTTGCAGACATCGACGGAGCATTCTTATTTTATCAATCTTACGCATTTTCTTTTGGTTTCGAGGCGAAGAGGTACACGACAACTAGATCTTTTGATGGTTCAATTAAGAATTTTTTTTTGGCTTGTAATAAGGAGGGCAAAATAGCTAGCCAGAGCATGGTGAAGTTGTCGAGCACGGGAGAGGAGGGGCAAGAGTCTGTGGGATTGTATGAACCCAAAAGGAATACGAAGGCAACGAGGACGCAATGTGGAGCAAGAATTAGGCTCTGTGCAATGATCGGGGGGTTTTATATTGAAGATTTCATCGAGGAACACAACCACAATCTTGTGATGGTTAAGGATAGAGAGTTTCAAAAGTCATCTCGAAGTCTATCAAGATATCACAAGGAGATGATCGTTTGCAACTCGAGGGTGTGTAACGTCTGTGAACAATGTTGTGTAGTGCATGGTTGACTGCTAACTGTGCGCGACTAATGCAGTTGCAATTTTGTGTGTGCAGCTGAAGATCGGGGCGACTCGGACATACAAAATGTGCAAGGAGATGTCGGGCGGATTTCATAACATAGGAGCATCGTTGGTTGATTTCAAGAACTGGGGGAGGGACGTCAAGTGCTTTGTTCACGAGCAGGATGGTCATATGTTCATAGACCGGTTCAAGAGTTTGAGGGACAGTCAGGAGGATTTTTACTTTGACTACGATGTTGATGCAGATGGAAGCTTACGCAAGGTCATTTGGGCGGATGGTGCAGCTCGAAGGAACTACGCGGCATTCGGGGATGCAGTTTCGTTCGACCCAACGTACGGAACTAACGTGTATTCTATGGTGTTCACACCGTTCACTGGCGTGGACAACCACAAACGGTCTGTCACGTTCTGCGGGGCGTTGCTATTAAAGGAGGACTATGAGTCATTTATCTGGGTCCTCTCCCGGTTTCTAGAAACCATGGGCGGGAAGGAACCGTGTTATATCATTATAGACCAGGATCCTGGTATTTTAAAAGTCGTCCCAAAAATATTTAAAGCAGCGCACCAACGTTGCTGCACGTGGCACATCATGAACAAGGTTCCAACGAAGTACGGCAGATCAAGAGAGGAAGCCTCGGAATTCGTAAAAGCGCTCAATGCAATTATTTGGGATGATGACATCGAGGCGTCGGAGTTAGATGACAGGTGGGGGCGGATTATGATCGACCATGATGCTGTTGGGATCGAATGGTTCGAAAATATGTTTGACATCAGGAGCAAATGGGTCACTGCGCATTGCAGGGAGTTGAGGATGTCCGGAATTATGAGGACAACCCAAAGATCAGAGAGTGAGAACATTTTCTTCAAAAAGTTTGAAGATAACAATGGAACGTTGGTCCAGTTCTGGATGCGTTTCAAAAGTGCGATGGACCAACAGAGGCACATGCAGAAGAGGCTAGACAACGATAACCGACAGACATTTCCCAAAATTGGAACGACGAATCCGATGGAGTCCCACGCGGCAAGGGTGTACACGCACGTGGCTTTTGCACACTTTCTGGAAGAGGTCAAGTTTTCGTTGTACACGTGCAGCGTTCGTGGGTATCAGAAGAAGGACGGGATCGAAGCGACAACAGTACTGGACTCCATCCAGGACCGCAACTACATTGTTGAATACAATCCAGGTATTGGCATAGAAAGTCACTGTCCATGGTGTCTTGTCACACTCACATAGCCTGACTATATGACCTAAACGGTGTGATTCTAAACTGCGGTGAGTGTGACTATACAATGTGGTGAGTGTGAATGCACAACGTAATGAGTTTTATTCTACAATTCATTGAATGTGACTATACAAAATAAAGGGTGACTCAGAAATGCGGGACGTGTGATTGTACAACGTAACTCGTTTTGATTCTGCAACGTAAGGACTGTGACTATGCAGCGTAATGGGTGTGACTGTATTCTGTCAAGGTTGTGATTATACCTTTAGAAAGTCACATCCTATACGTTGCGTAGATACTGTCCGTATGGTTGAGAGTCGCACTCTTTATGGGTTTTAATCCACTCCCAGGTACCTGTGAGGTCAGCTGTACTTGCAGGAAGTTCCGTCGGTATGGAATTCTTTGCAGGCACTCCATTTGGATATATTATTCCAAAGGACGGGAGACGATCCCGGAACGGTACGTGGCATGTAGATGGACAAAGGATGCCCTACGTAATGTTAATGCGTGTCCTCTGTCAGAGAGTCGCCTAGCCTAAGCGATGAGAAGGTTGTTACAGTCACGAGGCTATTTTCGGAGTTCTATGAGACCGTCAGTCATGTCAGGAAAATGGGTAAGGAAGACGTTAGTAATTTAGCTGACATCATTCGTGACTTCAGGTCCGATGCGGCGCCCCTTTCTAGCCCTTGTAGCAAGACGCAAGAATTAGAGGAGATCCTCGGCTGTACGAGCGCAATTGAAATAACGATATTGCCCCCGAAGAAAGCCAACAACAAGGGCAGTGGGAAGCGGATGCTGTCTTCTAAGGCGAAGGTTGCTGCAATTGCCGTGAGGCCTAAACGGTTGTGCAAGAACTGCAAGAGGATGGGGCACCACGACAAGCAGGGGCGGATGCAGGATTTTAGTCAAGGGAGGACATAATTTTTTTCCCTCTGTATTCCGTATTTTATTTTCTAAAATTATGTCATCCAATAAAAATAATCGGCTCTTCATTAGATTTTTTATACTATGTGGTTAAATTATATTTAGGTTCCATTAATTCACAAAATGATTAATTAACTAATGGTTTGGAATTGTGTACTTTGACGATGAGGTCTATGGTTCGATCTCTTGTAAAAACATATTTTTAACTAGTTTAACTAATTACAAGGTAAAAAGGTGGACAAGAGGATTCGAACCCGAGTCTCCCCCTCAGTGGAGTGAACCTTCTACCACTACACCACAATTAGAATTGTTGATTAAAGGAGTACTAATAAACATATGATTCTGTAACTTGGGAGTAGGCACTTGCCCACCTGAGGACCTACCCCCAGATCCGCCCCTGATGACAAGAGGAACTGCCCCAACCCATTCCCTGAGTACCCACCTATTCCTGACTTGTCTGTCGATGTTGAGGTCTTGAGGAGGAGGAGGAGGACCCGGAAGGGATTGCCGAGGAGGATTGTTCGTGAATATCCTCTGTTATTTAGGAACATTTTTTTGGAAGCACAAAGACTGTCGACGTTTGAAATGGTCAAGGTCCGTGATACCGTTTTCGTATATTGCGGACCTCAATCATTTCTAATATGGTGTAAGTCGTAGATCATGGGGCAATTTTTTTTTTAAAACATAAAGATTGTTGACGTTTGAAATGGTCAAGGTCCGTGATATTGTCTACGTCTATTGCGGACCTTAATCATTTCTAATATGGCATAGTCGTAAAATATGGGGGTCCGTAAAATTGTTTTTTGTTGATTGGTTGTAAAAATATATTGAAATAGCAGTCGTTTTTAATCTGAAATGCATCATCTTTGGCTACAAATACAGCTGTACAGGAACAGTATGCCCTTAATATTTGGTTGACACAAGTGAGTGTGATTTTGCAACGCAATGAGTGTGACTTTACAGGAGGCAGGGTGTGATTCTACAACAAGAGGTGGAGTATGGTTACACTAATTGTAGGAGTGTGATTGTACAAGATAATGATTGTGATTCTACAGTACACTGACCGTGATTCTACAAAATGAAGTGTAGAAACCTAAACTGGTTTTATGACACGATGACTGTGATTATGCACCATGTTGAGTGTGACTATAAAACTTGTGTCCATAAAAATAGATCATCTTTGGCTACAAATACAGCTGTACAGGAACATTATGCCCTTAATATTTGGTTGACACGAAACAAGTGAGTGTGATTGTGCAACACAATGAGTGTGGCTTTACAGGAGGCAGGGTGTGATTCTACAACAAGAGGTGGAGTGTGGTTACACTAATTGTAGGAGTGTGATTGTACAAGATAATGACTGTGATTCTACAAAATGAAGTGTAGTAACCTAAACTGGTTTTGACATGATGACTGTGATTATGCACCATGTTGAGTGTGACTATACACCATGTGTCCATAAAAATAGAGAAATAGCGAAATAGCGATGGAAATATTTGTACATTAGAAAAAGTCCATCTCTTACACAATACTTAACACTTGAAACATAAAAATATTCTACGACACAGTACTTGAAACATAAAAACATTCCACGACATAATGCGGAAAACATTTAAAACACATTAAAACATCCATTACATACCACTAAACGTTACATTTTAACCCATGCATAATTAACCCCCATTTTTTTGAAGCATCTTCTTCAAGTTGGCCAAATCACGCTGCAACGCTTTCTTAGTGCGGAAACATCCAATACACTTTTTCATCAAGAATTTGACGTAGTCGTCCAGTTCGGTCTCCTTTTCTGTATCGCCAATGCATGCCACATAGTTCCTCGCGTCTATGGCAGTGGCGACTAGCTGCATGGCTGATAATTCGTTGGATCTAGTGGTATCCAACAAACCATCGTACTCCTCGATCAATTTTCTGATTTCTTCTATTTTGCTTGCCATTTTTTTTAGGGTTAAAGAGGTGAAGTTGGAAGTAGTTTGGGTAAAAATGGCGTTGGTATTTAAAGGGGGAAGGCAGTAAAAATTAATTGAGTTAGGTGGGGGTCCTATCCTCCTAAAGTAATTAGGGTTAGGAGAGTGAGGTGATTGTTTGTGTTCTCAATGTGCATTGAGACTCACAAACATCACCTCCCAGTCCCAGTGCATTTGATGTGTACAGTTTATATTGTGTCGACATCATTTTCGAACCATCTTTTTTTGGGGGAAATAATCTGATTTTACGGTGTGTGTGTGTGTGTGTATTGTTTTTTTTCGTGTCTTCTGTAAATACGGGAACCATCGTTTTTTTAGGTGAAACAATCGTTTAATTTTAAGGTGAAATAAACTGAAAGTAAATGGATGAATATATATATGCAGGGTTAGTTAGTATAATTAATTAGAGAATTTGTGGTTGTCTGTCATGACTCTGCAGGAATTTGACTGTGACTGTGAGTCAGAAGTTGTGTGACTGTATCACATCGCACATGCGACCCTGATACTGAGTTGTCATTCATTTGATACTCAGAAGATACTCTAACATGAGATTTTTTCTATATTCACAAAAAAGTGTTTTTACTTCAGTACACATTCATGCCTTACGGTTCGCTGAGGTCTTTCGTTCCACGATTCTCCCTATCTTACGTTTTTCAGCGAGTGTTTTCCATATGCTTGACGCGTCTGCTATGAAAGCGCGAATTTTCGGCAACACGTCCCCACGAGCTTCATTCATGTCAGCAAGTACGAGGGTCGCTGCAACCTCGAACGACAAGTAACGCCTCCCGACCTTTGTCCCAATATCAGGGTGGGTGAACGGCACACCGTCGTACAGGCACATGTGCATCAAGCTGAAAATGTCGGACTCCGGAACGTTCTTCCGGACGCTCTGCCATTCTAATTTTACTTGTTGATGCGTAAAATTTGCCAGGTGACTGCTCTTAATCAGCCCCTTCTCGTCCATGTAGTCGGTCAATGCTTGCAGTTGTGTGCAGTATTAGGTAATAGTAAACGTCAGCACTTATGGAAGCAGTAGAATATTTTGACGCGGTGAAATAAAGCATATGCGTGCAACTTATTATTTTGCTTGACACCCGGAACATATGTGACCCTGGGGCGTGTCTGGTGATCGAGGATATCAACTGTTCTTTCTCTAAAGTTGATGCACACGCACGCGTAGTGCCCCATTGTATGCACCGGAAAAAACAACAGTTCGGCGTTCAAGTCGAATGTCCCGGCGCAGTCTTGTATGAATCTGTCCCACGCTTCGTACACACCGTCAATGTCTTCGTCCGCAGGGGTACTTTATTCGGATCATTCTAGTATACGGGTCAGTGAGACCTAACGAATGGTGAGTATTAGTTGCCATCAGTGACAGGGTGCGAGACTGGACTATATCATGTGCGTGGCTGCACACCGCAAAGTGTGTGATTGTACAGAATAAGCTGCGTTACTTTGCAGCGTACAGACAGTGACTATACATGACAGTGTGATTGTAAATTCTAGGGTGTCTAACTATGCAACTTATAGCATGTGATTGTACACATCAACATGTGTGACTCTGCATGCGTGACTCTGCAACTTATATCACGTGATTTGTATACCTCAACATGAGTGACTATGCAAAGTGAACTGTGATTATTTTGTACTATATCTTTTCAGTTAATGTGAATGGGTGTCATTTGTAGTATTTAATGTCTGACTATGCAACTTATAACATGTGATTGTACAGACTAAGCCGTGTGACTTTGCAGCTTACAGACTGTGACTATACATGACAGTGTGATTGTAAATTTTAGGATGTCTGACTAAGCAACTTATATCACGTGATTGTACACCTCAACACGAGTGAATATGTAAAGTGATGCCTGACTATTACACAGACTTTACATCTTTTCAGTTAATGTGAATGGGTGTCATTTGTACTATTTAATGTAATAGGTAGGGGGTTGTGGGGCATACCATGTGTTGAATTCTGAACCACGCCATCGTTGGGTCACTGGGGGAGGATAACCCACACCGGTCGGCGTCTGCTTCCAACCAGTTCATGAGGTGCGACCAACACTCCAGCACAGCACCGCTCATGCTACCTCCGGACAAGAGCGTTTGAATGTGACGCCTCTCCAGCTGCGCACGAGTGCCGTAGGACCCCAATAGTTCACTACGGATTTTTACACCGGTTAGTATGTGTAATATGCGACACGTATCAGTAATCAAAGACGGTTACTTACCTTTTGTCGTACTTGTTAGCGGTTGGTGCAAGCGAAACAAGGTCGACATGACAATGGCGTCCGAGTCAGGCTCCCCTTGGTTCAAAGTGTAACCCAAACCATCTCCACGGCCCCGCGTTCGAGACTTAATTGCCGATTGTCTGTCTTCTGGGACTGATCGGGGGGTGGGTTCAGGTGTTTTCGGTGATTTGTTCTGACGCTTCTTGGTGGTTTCCTTCATAGGAGTGGTTTCAAACTTACGGGCAGATTCCAACGATTCTTTGTATGATCCGAATGCTGCCACTTCCTTCAAAACAATGTCCCTCACCTTGTTCACGTCGCTCAGTATAAAGGTCGCCGTGATTTTTGCCCTGCACATATTCATGGCCGCCATTGTCCCCAAGGAGCAGTTGAACGGGGACCCGGTGTGCACCATCATTTGCATCATCAGGTACACTCCACAGTCATTGGCGGAGTACCCCACCCCTTGCCATGTTAAGGGAACGTTTACCAATTTAAATGCACGGACCTTCTCACCTTTCTCCACCCCTCGTTGTACCATGAACTCCCCCATTTTATCAGCTTGCAAAACAAGTTCAAACAGGATCAGTTGTTGAACATATTCGCGGTCACATAATTGATTTAATATTAAATTAAAAGGGCCTGACCGCTGTCCGAGCAATGCCATAGTAAGGCAACTTTGTAAAATCTTTATCGTACAACCTGTTGTCGAGGTACTCTATTTGGTCATAATTGAAGTTGATGCAGGCGCAACTGTAGTGACCCTCGTCACCCGTTAAAATCGGGACGAACACCTGCAAATAATGCGTCAGGATTATGGGCTGATAACAACTACGAATAAACAGTATGTGCAGGATAATACCATGTCCGAGTCCAAAGCAAAGTCGGAGAAACTCTTTTTTATCCACTCGTCCTACACGTAAAATATTTCTTTGTCATTATTCTTGCCCTGGCCTCCTTTCTTCCACAATTCCAACACTAGGCCCTACTCACATGCATTGATGGTAATACATGTAGTTAGTGTGTGTTTGACATGCGTGTGACTGTACAGCGTAAAGTGTGTGACTATACAACTTGTAGTGTGCAATTATACAGCTTGAAATGCGTGACTGTACAGCATAAAGTGGGTGACTATACAGCTTATAGCGTGTGACTATGCAGCTTATAGTGGTGATTGGACAACATAATGTGTGTGACTATACACATAATAGTGTGTGACTATACAGCCAATAGTGTGCGACTATACAGCTAATTTGGGGGGTGAACATACCGTATGTCCAAGAGAGAAGTAACATCTACTGGTTACTCTTGGTGCTTTTTTTCGTACACCAGCTGGTTCAGCAGCCTACACCAACAGTCAATGTATGGACGTCCGTCCGCACCGCCCGTGCCCCCGCGGGACCGACCCAGTTTTCAATATGTGGCGGCGGCCTTCCACGCGGCCCCTTCCCTACTGGAGGCCAGTCCGATCTCGCATACGGGGCGAAGTGTCGGACCTCGATTTGGATGATGATTCGGACTTGTACTAGATGGGTGCGAGCACCCGTGTTTCGGTTTAGGAATCGATCGAGTCGTGGTTGTAAATGTTTAAAGGCCGTTTTGTTTGGTAAGACGACCTTTTTAGTGAACTGAAGTTGTTGCCGATTTATGGAGTCGCCACCGAGTCAATTATGGGGACTCGGAAACCGTTCAAGTCAACTTTGATCCCTTACCGGCTCAAAGTTGAGTGGCACGGGACCTAAAGATAAAGACTTGTACCCTTAAGCACACCATGCCTGGAATGACTCTCATTGCCAATGGTTTCGGACATCCGAAAACCGTCGATTCTGAGTAGGGGGTGAGGGTACGTATTGGGAAGCCAACATCTGATAGATGTCAACACCCAATCCCACCCGCACTATAGCGACCTCTACTAATCAATTGGTGGACTGGTTTCCTAGTTCTTTTGTTGTGGTGGAAATACTGTAACATCCATTATTTTAACCCTATGTCTTTGCTATGTCGGTGGTTTAAGGACAAGTAAGTATCGTCGTCGAAGTAGTTGAGTTTAAATTCTTTGCATGCGATTTCACGTGACAGGCAGGCCATGAAAAGATGCACGTAGAAGAGTAGAGAGTACGAGTATTATACCTATTAGCAAATCAGTTTTAACGTGATAATACGGATATTAGTCATTCTCGTGGTATACCTTACCTGGTATTCTGCTTAAGATGCGTCGTTTCAGTATTAATAGAGATGCGTCGAACCTAATAAGGCGAGCACCTGGACTAATATGGAACCCGACCATCACTTTGTTCAGTTTTAGTTATTTTACGTTTTGAATTCCGTGTTAGGTGATTTAGCATACGATTATAAGGTCATAAAAGCGATAATCGTACAAAAAACTGTAAATGCAAATGTAAGTAAATCACATAGTGAGGAGTTGCACCCTCGGAGTGTACACTAAACGGGACTCGATGCATAGATAGTTTTGAGAACGGATCTCGAAATTACTCGGGTCTATTTAGTGTGTTTAGTGTTTGTGGTTGAAGTTTGGACGTTACGTATTTTAGTGGATGTTTGTGGGCCTAGTGCCCACATCTAGTGTTATCGTGGTGCATAACAATAGAAAGTGCAAATATGGAAAGTTTTGTTTAGATGACAACCTAGTGACAACTTGATCAACAGGCGGATCCTCCTAGCTTGACCAGTGATTTCGGCAGATCTCTGTTACCGTTTGACCTTCCCGCGGCTATTCCGGTAGAGCTTTATTGCTAAAGGCTAGTTCTGCGGCTAATCCGATAGAACTGGGGTACTAGTTTTGAGCTAGTCGATCACAGGCACCTCGGTATCGAGTGGAGTGCTCGAAGGTGAGGAGTTGCATCGATGTCTCTTTTTTTATCGGAACTACGATCGAGTGGATCGTTTGCCTCGGGTGTCGGATTGCGAGCCCTTAGCGAGAGTTTAGAGGGAGAAGGGAGAGTTGAATTGTGGTGAAATGAGGGCGTGAAGAGGGGTATTTATAGGTGTTTTCGGTCTTCGTCGCCCATATAGGCGCGTGAGATGGGACGCACCAGGTCTCAGATGCCTGGGATTAGGCGTGGGGAGACCCAGGCGCGTCGGGTGGGGCGGTTGGGATTTTGAGGATACGGTTTTGATACTTTCCAAAACCGTGAGGCGGGTGTGTGATATCCTGCATGCACGTTAAGGCTTCCCCACGGTTTGACCTAGCGCCGTGGGTTTATTGCGCCTCGGGTGTTCATCCCGAGGTTTGCTTAGCGCGGTGTTGACTCGGTTCGAGTTTCGGGACCGACTCGGGGTCCCGGTGTCGGAATTGACTCTCATTAGTGTCTACGCGACCGTAACGACACGACTAAGGCTGCCATTATGTTAGTTTTTGATTTTTCCGAGTAATTATTTGATCCGTGCTATAGGGAAACTATCTAAACATCACGAATCCGCGTCGCGTTGCAGTCCTATCGTTATCGGGTGTTTGTTGGGTGCTTCTGCAGCCAACAGGTCCAAATCTGGGTGTCTACAGAAGCCCGCACTTTAACTGAGGCTTGAACAAGGCGAAAGTCAAAGTATAGCCGCCCAGGTCAATCGAAGATTACGACCTGGTGGCTGTCCGGTTGGGTCGTTTTAAGTCCGTTAGACTGCGCGTTAAGGCTCGCCAGCCAAGGTTTAGAAGTCATACCTGACGTCTTCGCTTGCGGTTGCTTGCTTGGGTCCGGGCCGTTGCTTGTCATCTTGTTCTTGATTCTTTGTGCGTGAGTGCTTTGTCTTCTTCGGTTTATTTAGAGGTTTTGTTTAATTTTAAGCGCTATTATGTGTTAGGTGTAAATGTATTTGCTTTTACTTGGGATGCTTATGAACCCTTGATGACATAAAACGTTCGAGGGTGTTGGTCTCCACTCGAGCAACAATTGCTGTGGAGGTATGAGATTCCTTCGAGGGTGTAGGTCTCCTCTCGAATAAAAATTGTTGTGGAGGTATAAGACTCCTTCGAGGGCGTTAGTCTCCTCTCGAATCAAAATTGTTGTGTAGGTATAAGACTCCTTCGAGAGCGTTAGTCTCCTCTCGAATCAAAATTGTTGTGGCTGTGCCTCTGGGATCACTAAGATCCCTTAGGCAAAGCTCCTCGAGGGAGTTAGTCTCCACCCGAGTAGCTGTCCTTTGGGATGCATATGACCCCTAGGACAAAATTGATGTTGCTGTGCCTCCGGGATCACTAAGACCCCTTGGGCAAAACTCCTCGAGGGCGTCAGTCTCCACCCGAGTAGCTATCCTTTGGGATGCATCTGACCCCTAGGACAAAATTGTTGTTGTTGTGCCTCCGAGATCACTAAGACCCCTTGGGAAAAACCCCTCGAGGGCGTCAGTCTCCACCCGAGTAGCTGTTTTTTGGGATGCATCTGACCCCTAGGACAAAATTGTTGTTGTTGTGCCTCCGGGATCACTAAGACCCCTTGGGCAAAACTCCTCGAGGGCGTCAGTCTCCACCCGAGTAGCTGTCCTTTGAGATGGATTTGACCCCTAGGACAAAATTGTTGTTCCTGTGCCTCCGGGATCACTAAGACCCCTTGGGCAAAACTCCTCGAGGGCGTCAGTCTCCACTCGAGTAGCTGTCTTTCGGACCCTAGGACAAAATTGTTGTGCCTTCGGGATAACTCAGACCCCTTGGGCAAAATTGTTGTGCCTCCGAGATAACTCAGACCCCTCGGGAAAAATTTGTTGTGCCTCCGGGATAACTCAGACCCCTCGGGCAAAATTGTTGTTTGTTTATTTGTCTTAGTAAATTGCTGGTGGAGTGAATTCGTCTTATTTTGTTTTGTAGGCTTGTCTTATTTTGTTCAGGTTTGTTCTTGCTTCTGTTTTGATTTTGAGTTTGCTCAGGGTTTGCTTATGTTAATCTCGGTTCTTTTTTGTTACGCGTTCGGATGCAGCATTAAGCGTGTGTTTTATTAGTCGAGAGTGTATTATTGATGCTAGTTAGTAGTTGTCTTGTTATTGTTGTTTGGCTTGTCTTAGAAGGTGTATGTGTATTGTCCTTGAGTTATATTTGTTTTGCTTTTAAATATTAGTGTTGATGTGTAGTCTTTTTGCATTAGTTTTTTGGGCTTGCATGTTTTTGCTTATTGAATTACTCCGGGAATAATAATTCCCCTGGGATGTGAATTGAGCGTGCTTAGGGACTTGATAACAGATTGCTTTGAGTGCTTTGGTATTGTAGTTTATTTTGTTCGTTTTATCACACGGTCAAGCGCGAACATTCTTATTAATTGTTGTTCTCGTGTTCGTTTATTGTTTGGGGTCGACTTCGACTTAGAGGAGGTTTTAAGGCTTGCTTTGCGGGTTTGGATCTACTCCTAATTCCCTTGACTGACGCCTAAGGCGGTGTGTGCTCGTCCGGTTAGATTTCCGATGGGGGTTGCGTGGAGGTTGGCCCGGGCTGGGAGCACGATGAGTCACCACTCATCGTAGAATGTGCTGGTGAACTAGCTATGCCTTGCAGATGCAAGTTTCTTTCTTATAGTTTGTTTGGTAGCCCCCGGGGTTTAGAATTATCGAACTGTCGGTTTTGGTTTTACCGCTTGTTTTGTCCTATGGTCTGGTGGGTGCTTTTTATTTTGAATGGCTCGCTCTTTTTTTTTTTAGTTGGCCGATTTGGCTAATGCTGACCAGCCCCCAGACTTCCCCTTGACACTACTCAGGGTTGATGTGGTTGGGGGGTAGCCCTTACATAGCCCCCTTTCCCCGTGTTTTTGCTGAGGAGATTGAGGTTGGCACAGAGTGGCGTGACCGGGTATACCGGGTAAGTTTCGGTTTCTGTTTTGGGTTCTAAGGGTTAGGTTCGGAAGATAACATTGGTGAGCTTGTGATAGCCATAGGTGCAGCTTCTAGGGGTACTCCCTGGTTTGTAAACTTGATTTGACTTTTAGTATTTGAGTTGTTTTAGTTTTGTCTTTGTGTGTTTGCTTTGTCAAATGTTGACCTAAATTGACAAGTAATTTTTTTTTTTAAATGCATTGGGGTTGTACGAGAGTGTGAAAGCGTTTTTGAGCCGGGAATCGGATCATGTAATATGTTGATTAAATTGTTTTGACTTAAGATGTTGATGCGCTCTGACCAGACGTGTTAAGAAGCGAGCGTGGTTATTTTGACATTCAGAACGAGGCTGAAGTTGAAATTCAGACAACTTTTGAAAAGAGTTGGACCACTTTTATACATTCATGATATTGCCTTGTTAGGCTATAGACGTGACTTGACGGTAAAATGCTACGACACGCCTAGGTGGAATAGCTTATTCCCCTAAGATACAGAAAATGTCTAAGCTTCGCGGGTCCAACGGGTGAACTTGCGTTCCTATAGCTTCTGTATGGGTATCTCGGTTTTCAGGTGGGCATTAGTGACTCTAGGAAGTCGTTCCCGATGTCCGAGGTGTAGGATGGTAATCATGGTGATACCGGAGGATCAAATTTCTATCCTTGGGTCGTTCTGGTTGAGTCATGTCTGGCTTCAGGCACTTGGACTGATGCAATTGGGTTCTGGGCCGCTTGGGCTGAGGCAATTGACTTTCGGGTCGCTTTGGCTTAGGCGGCCGGAGACCCGGGCGCGTGGGCCGGTGCGGTTCGGGTTTTGGATTATGGAAATTTTCGTTGTTTTCTAATTCTCGTGGGATTAGGGCTATATATACGGGTTATGGGTGCATGTTCTAGACATATTAGGATATCCGTAAGTTATAGAACCATATTCCGGATCATGTCGGGTTTCGGGAATGTCCTGACCGAGTGGGCGGGTTTGTTTAAGAAATGTCATTCCAAGGTTAGTTTAAATGATGGTTTGTCGACAGTTGTTGCGTTGAGTCCAGTCAAGGTACAGGACGATTTTCTACGGGCATGCTCTAGGTTTTGGGACCCGAACCATCATGTTTTTGCTTTCCCCGGGGGTAAAGTTTGCCCTTTGCCCGAAGAAATAGACGCTCTAGGCGGGTGGAGCTCGATTTGACCTTGTGTGCCCTATGGGGATGATGCTTACGTAGAGCGACTTTACCACTTTTTGGACCTTTCTTCATGGGAGGAGTCTAAAGGCTATTTTGGTGTGGGTGGTCTTAATTTAGAGTTGCTCTCGAGGACGTTCTCGCAGGTTGGTTCCCATTATGTTTCGGCCTTAGCATGTAGGCGCGCATTTAATAATGCTATTGCTTACTATTATCTTTTTGAGGACGCGCGGTCACGCGAAGGTTGGGGCAATCCTCAAGTGTTGGATGTGGTAGTAGCTATGGAGCATGGACGATCACCCTCATTGCTCATTTTAGGTGAACTTGTTTTGGGTCTTGATGCTAGTTGTAGACACCCGCATTTTGACTGCCAGGTGTCTATAGCAGTTTCCAAAAAACACCCGATGATGATCGGACGCTAACATGCTTCTATGCGCTCGGATACGGGCTCAAATCCATTAATCGTTGGCTAACACACTTACAGAGTACAAATCTCACAAAATCAACCTCGAATCCAGGCCCAGTGGATTATTCCGAGTCAAACAAGACTAATTTGGGCCAAAACCGACAGCGGAATTGAAACCGACTTGTCGCGATTGGGTCAATCCCGGTCAAAGTCGTTTCCGAAACATACAAAACAAACCCTCAAACATCAAAAGTCCAATTCAAACACAAACCCATCAAAAATCCATGATCACGGTCCAAAATAATAGACCCGCGCAACTCAGCTGGGCCACTCGATCGAGTGACCCACCCACTCGATCGAGTGGGCCCTTATTCAAGCCCGACGGCTGGCGCACAAGGCCACTCGACCGAGTCAGCTGGCTACTCGGTCGAGTAACCCTAAACCGGTGCCCTAGCTTTTCCTATATAAACAACCCTTTGCACACACTTCAAGACACCTTTTTTTTACAATCTTTACAACCCTAATTAAAACTTCTTTCCAACCCTAATACACCCTAAGCAAACCCTAAGAAAACCATCAAGCAATACACTAGCAAAAAATCCTAAACCTAGTTTAGGAATCAACAACCTGAGCCACCACAACTTAACCTCCATAAAGCCTCGAAGACTCTTGTGTTAAAGCCACGGTTACGAGTCCGTTCCGAGACAAGAACATGTAGGTTGAGGGTGTCAAAACCCCGTTCTCTTTTCCTTCTCTCTTGGTCTTCCGTCCTCCTTTTCTTCATCTTTTTCAAGTTTTTTTGCTTAATTTCGTTCCTTGCATTATAATATCGATAATAACTAATACAAAACACTAAAATACTTATCGATTTGTGTCGAATAAGAGGGGTATCGGAATAAGGAAACACGAATATACAAGTGTACTGCACAGAGCGTTGACGGTCGCTTGTTCCAATACCCCGATTATTTGATTATTGAGATAAGTCAACTAAAACCATAATTTTTTTTTATTCCGTCTCCATCATTATTCAAGTTACATAATAGCATCGATTTTCAAAAGCAAACATCGTATTTCGATAAGGGTCGAAACCCGTTGACACGGATCCGACATCACAATCCATAGGGATTTATTTCGATGTCGGAGAAGTCGAGGGAATCAAGTTTTTTTATTATTCAAGTGAAGCGTCGATTTTAGGTTGGATACCAATTCCATAATTGGGTGTCTAATCTAACAATCTAGTCAATTAATTCAATCAATTCGATTTTCTTGTTGATGCTAACGTAGGTGTCATGTTATAATTATGGCACTACAAACGCGGAGAGAAATTCGTGTCGTTTTGATTGACTTAAAACGACTCAAATCAATTTTATCTTTTCCACTCTAGTATTCCATATCGATTCCATAATCGAGTGTGGGATATGATGAGTATTCAAATTTAGAATCGGGTATAAATTCAAACAATATTTATATTCGGTTCAATCAAATCTATGATTTATGAAAAACCCGAATCGAGCATAAGTCATGCAATATTTTTGCTCAATTCGGTAAAACCATCGAATTATCGAAAATCAAAAGCAATCTCTAAATCAATAGAAAATTGCAAACGAATTATGATTCGTACAGGGGGCACTCGACCGAGTGCCTAGCCCACTCGGTCGAGTGGTACCCCAAAATCAGATCAGAATGTCTATTACGACTTCCACTCGATCGAGTCTCACAGTGACTCGGTCGAGTGGCCATGTACTCGACCCAGTTGGCCAATAACTCGGCCGAGTACGGTCTATAATGCAAAACAGAGCCATCTTTTACAGGTCCACTCGATCGAGTCCATCGACCACTCGATCGAGTGACCTCGTAACGACCAAAACACGAGTCGTACATCCTTCTTTTCAAACTCGGTAGTAATTTATGATTTAGGCCAACACGCGTTTAATTAATCACGTGAATTACTACCTTTTCAAACCATGCATCATCATATTTGCAGCTTTTCATCTCATCTCATATTTGCATAAACCGTTTGTGGACATGACATAGGTCCACCCCGACGCGGCGAAGCGCGGGTTTTGGGGAGGCGATAGAATTTCCATATGAGATGGATCGAATAGAATTTTAAATCGAAGTAGGAGTCGCCACCGAATTTTATGGTTATTCGGAACTATTCGAACCCACTCTATGTCGTAGTGGGCCATACTTAAAGCCTGGCCCATTTCCGATGTCAGAGTTTATTGGGTTCGTCCCTTAGCATATCGATACCGATGTCGACTGGGCGGTTAATCGTATATTGAATGACTCTCGTTGCCAATGGTTTCGGACATCCGGAAACCACGGTTCTGAGTAAGGGGTGAGGGTACGTGTTGGGAAGTTCAGCGAGAACACCCAACCCCGCCCGCACTTAGCGGCCTTTACTAAGATATCGTTCGGTTTTGTGTACACGCGTTAGTTCGACGATGAAATGATATGCAGAGATTATTTTCCTAAGACATGTGAGGAAAAATAAAATGGGTTGCTAAGTCGTTTAATGCATGTTAAACTACTAACGTCAAAGTTATCTTAGCATGTGAAGTTCGTTTTAGTCTAATAAAACGATAAAAAGAAAATGAGAGAAAAGTTGCTACAAACACGAGAAAACGGGTTAGTAACGATTGAAATAATTATAATAATATATGAAATTGAAATCGAGAAAATAAGAATTAATCGAAATCTAAAAAATATCGTTAAAAACGTTGTTTTGTAAAAAACGATGTTCGAGAAAAAATAAATAAAAAAAACGAAAAAAGGTGTGTTTGGGCCAAGAGCCGCGCGACTCGCCCGAGACTCATGCGGGTCGCGTGGCGGCCTGATTTCGACAACGGTTTTCGGAAATTTTTTGATTAAATCGCGTACGAATATCGCATAACTCGTACTCGACTTAATATTCTCGATATTCGTTATATTCGATAGTTGATTATCAAATATTAGAATAGTTTTGGAAAAGATATAAATTTGGAAATCGTTTCGTAAAATAAAAATAAACGAACGAAAAACTAAGAAAAGAGAACCGGATCACAGACTCGTGCGCGAGTCGCCTGGACCGGGCGCGACTCGCGTACGGGTCTGATTTTTATTTTTTTGGTTGTTCGAAAATCGTTATAAATCGCGTACAAATATGGATTAATTTATACTCGGTTTATATTTTCGATATTCGTCGTATTCGATATTCGATTATGAAATCGATATCGAATACTCGGAATGACTTTTGAAAAGGTTTTGAAAAAAGTTTGTTTTTGAACGAAAAGGTTATAAAAAAGGATTTTTGAACGAAAAAATAAAATGAAGTCGTCGAAACCTTAATATAATTCTTTTTGATACGATATTTGATTATATAGAATCGATATCATATTTTAAGAATATTCGGTATATGAAAATAGTTTTTAATAATATCGATATTAGAAAATAAAAGAAAAAGACCGACGAAAGACACATAAAAAAAGAGAAGAAGAGAAGAGAAAAGAGAAGAGTCGGGTTTGATTTACACCCTCAACCTACATGCTTTGTGTTCTCGGTATAAGGCTCGTCAGGAAGTGGCTTAGACTTGGGAGCGTCGAGATGATGAGGATGAGTTAAGGTGTATCGGTTTAGGTGGTTTGGGACGTCGGGTTTGGCCGGCTTTGTCGGTATTTCGAGACTTCGGAAAGGTGTCGGGATTTGCTAACTATCGGGTTGTATGTAAACCGGGTGATGGGTGTGTAAAAACCGTGTATATTGGCTGAAAAATTGTTGTGATTGATGTGTTTCAGATGTATGATTGATGTCTTTTTGTGTTGGACGGGAGGTCCTATTTATAGGGAGTTTCCGACCCTGGTTTAGGAGTTTGAGTACCGCTTAGGATAGGAAACGTAGGAATTTGAGGGAAATAAGAATTCCGCTTTCTTGGCCAAGAAGAAAGAGGAAAACCGGCTGGTTTGAGGGTGTTTTGGCCGGGTGTTTTACACTCGGTCAATGTCTGAATCGGTCTCCGGATAGAATTCCTACTTGAGATCAAATTCTACCTTGAACGGAATTGTTTATTATTTTGCATGGCTGATTTTTGTAGTATTTGAATTCAATCCAGATTGGTGGGGGTGACACGGCAGTTTATGCCTCGGGAAGTATCTTTGATCGGGTTTTGACTCGGTCGCTAAAAGACGATTTTACCCCTGGTGACGGTTTCGACTCAAATTTGTGTTATTTGACTCGAAACGACCCACTGGGCCTGGATTTGAGGTTGGTTTTATGAGACTTGTACTCCTTAAAATGTCTAAACCAAATGTCCATGATTACAAGCCCATATCCGAGTCTGTCAAAGCACGTTTACGTCCTATCATCATCGGGTGTTTGGCGGGAACTACTATAGACACCTAGCGGTCAAAATGTGGGTGTCTACAGAGCCCCCACTCTGACTGAGGCTTGGACAAGGCAAAAGTCAGAGTAGCTACCAGGTCAATCAAGGATTAGAACCTGGCAGACTTCCGATCGGGTCGTTTAGGGTCCATTAGACCTGCGTGAAGGGCTCGCCAGCCATTGAATAGAAATCATACCTGGGTTGATGCTGAAAATGTCGCGGGAGCTTGCCTAGGAAGCTATGGGTATACCTGTTTGCAGATATATCCTGTCTTAGAATTGCGCGGGAGCTTGCCTTGGAAGCTATGGGCATATCTGTTTGCAGATATATCCTGAAAGAAGTTGCTTGAGCTTTTCCACTAGGGAACTTAGAATTCTCGGGGAGTCTTGAGTGTACCTGTATGCTGACATAATTTGTATGTAACATTTAGGCGAAACACTGACTCATGCTGGGGAAGAAGAAAAAAAAAAGATGATTTTTTCCGAAAAAATTTTGAAAAGGAGAATGCTGAAAATTTTTGGAAGTTTTGAAAACAATGATGGCTGGGATGACTTTGATTCCTAATTGGATTCTGACACGGATTCCTGGAATTACTTGGTTAGACCTGTATGCCTAGATGAAGGAGGGGAAGTGGTAAAATCCTATTCCTGTGATGACTAGGAAAGGAATTTTCTCAAATGGCTAAGTTTTGCAAATTTTTAAAATGAGAATTTGAAGAGAGAGATATACCGACAGACTCGACTCTGGACGCGAGAGGACGAGTTGACAGACACGACTTTTACTCTCTAAGGGTTAGACCGTGACTCGGTAGGGGGTAGGCCACCTAAGATGGCAAGACACTTAAGTTGCGCTATTCCGTAGCCTAGGCGAGTGGCGACACAGTCGAACATCGAAATGGGAACGATCTGCTATAGGGGAATTGCAGTAGTCTGTAATGAGACTGTTTTAGCAGTAACAATGTTGTAGTCCAGTGCTCCTTTTGAATTTTTGATTTTTGGGACATTTCCAAAGTGGGTATTGCTCCGAGTCCTGACAGATTCTCGTCTTTGACTGAGCCGAGTACTAAGACACACTATAGAAAGGAGGCTAGATTTTTATTCCTTGAATTTATCTGGATTTTGTGAGTGGATGGAGAACCTCTGCCTAGGAGAAGTCCCCAGGATGACAAAGCTAGGTGTTGAGAACATGACAGTGTCGTGACCGGAATGATGATGCTTTTTGAATATGTGTCAATGTGGGTGGTTGTGCCCTTGTTGAAAGGCTGCCTACGTATTCACGTGTAGTGAAATCAAACCAAGCCGTAGTTCAGTGGATTGAAAGATATATATAATGGTGCCTAGTTTACTAGGGCTTTGTGTGTAACTAGCCACAGCGATGGTGTAGGCTAGGTGCATTCCCAGTGATGTCTAGATCAAAGGGCTAGAATAGTTAGGATGTTGATCCTGTGACTGTGAGCATTCTCTGGGATAGCCCCCAGAGGTGGTGTGAACTATTTGGGCATGTTCTATGCCGACTGCAAGTTGAGTTCCCGCGTTTGCGGATGGTAACTGGTTTGAATGAGGAGAATTGAGATGAGATTTTAACGAGTTCTGCTCTCGGGGATTTTAATGAGTTCTGCTCTCGGGGATTTGATGAGTTTTGCTCTCGGGGATTTCAACGAGTTTTGCTCTCGGGGATTTGATGAGTTTTGCTCTCGGGGATTTGATGAGTTTTGCTCTCGGGGATTTGATGAGTTTTGCTCCCGGGGATTTTAACGAGTTTTGCTCTCGGATTTGCATATGGTGATTGTGAATTCTGTCGTGTAAAGGGGAAGTCGAGTAGAATGGCTCGAGCTTCGATTGGGCAGGTTTGATAATGCGGGATCTGATTTCCATGTCTGGCCCTAAAGGTTAGGGTGTATCCTATGGAGCTTGAATCCTCAAAATTTTGGGCTGTCTCTAGCCTAGGTCTCGAGAAGGTCTTGAGGGTTGTAATGTGGGAAGGCTAGATGTGGTGTTAGCTGACCAGCTTGACTGTCTCTCCCCTATTGGATGGTATGGATATTGATAATTTTTGAATTGACCATTTCACGGTCATGGGTTTTTGAATTCTTTAGGTTGACCTCTTAGCCCCGGTCATGGGATTCTTCATTTGAGTTGACCGTGTCTGGTCGAGAGATGTTGATAATTCTTTTTTGATCATGGCCAGCTTTTTGTTTGGGCCTTTTGTTTTTTTTTCTCTTGGACTTTTGATTTTTTTTTGTCCAGCTTTTTTTTTGTCGGTCAGACTAACACCTAAGGTAGGGACTGACTAGTCTTATTGGATGGGTGTTTATTGTGGGAAGTGGGCTTGCCTCCCGTCTTGAACCCAAACTAGAAGACTACCCAGATTTGTCATAGGATTCGATATGCTCCTGCTACGGCTAGTTATATGACTTTCTATACCAGACATGGAATAGGTAAAAGGAAAACACGGGCTCGGTTTCCTGCAGTCATTATAGATGTGCCTATAATAGTCACGTGCGTGTGCTCACAGTGTATGATGGTGTTCATCATGTTCTCGGAAACACATGAGAAATAGAAAAGCTGATTTTATTGAGTTTTGAAAAAAGAGGACAGAATACAAATGACTCTGACGCTGATTTGGAAATGAGGATGTAGGGTATCCTAAACTCGAACTCAGACTTAGACTCGAATCAAATCCGGACTCGGACGCTCGGTTGGTTGTTTTTTTTTGGTAAGGTCTTTGATTGGAGAGAACGACGGGTGCCACGACTCGCCTAAACTCGGCTTTGCGCAAGTGCAACAGAGGGAGTCAAACTAGACACGGCCCAGGGTGACGGGTCGACAAAGACTCTCGGACCGGGATACTCGAACGTTGATCTAGACGAGGTAACGACCGCGAATTAGACTCAAGCTGCAGAATGGTGAGTCCGAAAATGGGGCGACCGTGTTTGACCGCGTCGCGTGCTCGGACCAACCGTGGTGACCTAACCCTAGATGACTCGAGTATTTGTAGCATAGGTACGACTCGAAGAAGGCATCACAAGGACGCCAGTGTATGATGAACGTGGGGTGCCCTTAGGATGACCGTGGTTGACTACTCGGTTGGGGGATAGCCCCCGAGTGAGGCTAAAGAATCTGATAGGACTCAGATGGTGTGACACCTAAGTGACTCGAAAGTGGGATACGTGAGACAACACGTGTAAGACAAGACCCTTAGAGCAACCGTGATTGGTCGCTCTACTGAAGGGTAGCCCCCGAGTGGGACTGAAGACTTTGTTAAGACTCGAGTGTCGGACGAGTGACCCTTAGATGTAAGGATCACGAACCTTTTGTTATAAGGCTATGCCTTGTAAATGGTTGACTCGGAAAAGACACCTAGACGGGTGACTCGTGGACGGTGGGCTTTCCTTAGGATTCGGCAAAGTGGGCCTAGTCCCGTTCGAAGGAAGGTCTATGTGAGAATTCCCCAGACTTTGGACTCGAGTGTGTAAACGGGCTTCCCTTTGTAGGAGTTCGTCCTACGCAGGTGGGCCGTGCCTTGACAAATAAGGCGGACTTGGATGGGGTGGAAACCCGTGATGTAAGATTGACGGAGTTTCGACGCTATAGATTCTAACTTATGACAAGACCCGACACTGCTAAATACGGGAAGTCCTAAGAAGAAGAGGATTTTGAAAAGGGAATTTGGATTTGAAAACCGAGCAGAGTCGGATTGGAAGGACCCGATTTTTTTGAAAACCGAGAAAAGGGTATCGGGCCGAGATTTCGGGCTTTTTTTTTTGAAAAGGTTTGGACAGCATACCGGCTAAAAATAGGCTATTTTGAGTCAAAATCATAAGTCCTAAATTCGGCAGCTTTCCGGGTTTTGAAAAAGAATGGGTTTGAAAAGATGTAAGTTTTTGAAAAAATGACGGTTTTTGAAAAGACCAAAGGAGATCAGGTAGCATGTAGTCATAGAATCAGTATAACGACGCCATGTATGCTCTTAGTCTAAGTCTCGGTCGGTCTAATAGGGTCTATACCAACAACGATGGCTTTCTCGTACTGAGGACGGACTCCCTAAGCCGAGTTGGTCTTAGGACATGCCGCAAAGTCTAAACGAGTTCCGCCATTGAAGTCTTTAGTGCATCCAAGTGGGAATGCACCGTGGTATAGTGGGACGTCGGTCACAAGTAACCGGCCCGGGATAGAACGGGGTTATGCATGAACCATTGAACTAAAACGTGTACATTACTAATCGAACGATTTCTTTTCGAGTCTCACCCTGAGGATGCCGATGGTAAGTGACACATCAGTTAATCCCCAGCGGAGTCGCCAAATTGTGGACATGACATAGGTCCACCCCGACGCGGCGAAGCGCGGGTTTTGGGGAGGCGATAGAATTTCCATATGAGATGGATCGAATAGAATTTTAAATCGAAGTAGGAGTCGCCACCGAATTTTATGGTTATTCGGAATCATTCGAACCCACTCTATGTCGTAGTGGGCCATACTTAAAGCCTGGCCCATTTCCGATGTCAGAGTTTATTGGGTTCGTCCCTTAGCATATCGATACCGATGCCGACTGGGCGGTTAATCGTATATTGAATGACTCTCGTTGCCAATGGTTTCGGACATCCGGAAACCACGGTTCTGAGTAAGGGGTGAGGGTACGTGTTGGGAAGTTCAGCGAGAACACCCAACCCCGCCCGCACTTAGCGGCCTTTACTAAGATATCGTTCGGTTTTGTGTACACGCGTTAGTTCGACGATGAAATGATATGCAGAGATTATTTTCCTAAGACATGTGAGGAAAAATAAAATGGGTTGCTAAGTCGTTTAATGCATGTTAAACTACTAACGTCAAAGTTATCTTAGCATGTGAAGTTCGTTTTAGTCTAATAAAACGATAAAAAGAAAATGAGAGAAAAGTTGCTACAAACACGAGAAAACGGGTTAGTAACGATTGAAATAATAATAATATATGAAATTGAAATCGAGAAAATAAGAATTAATCGAAATCTAAAAAATATCGTTAAAAACGTTGTTTTGTAAAAAACGATGTTCGAGAAAAAATAAATAAAAAAAACGAAAAAAGGTGTGTTTGGGCCGAGAGCCGCGCGACTCGCCCGAGACTCATGCGGGTCGCGTGGCGGCCTGATTTCGACAACGGTTTTCGGAAATTTTTTGATTAAATCGCGTACGAATATCGCATAACTCGTACTCGACTTAATATTCTCGATATTCGTTATATTCGATAGTTGATTATCAAATATTTAGAATAGTTTTGGAAAAGATATAAATTTGGAAATCGTTTCGTAAAATAAAAATAAACAAACGAAAAACTAAGAAAAGAGAACCGGATCACAGACTCGTGCGCGAGTCGCCTGGACCGGGCGCGACTCGCGTACGGGTCTGATTTTTATTTTTTTGGTTGTTCGAAAATCGTTATAAATCGCGTACAAATATGGATTAATTTATACTCGGTTTATATTTTCGATATTCGTCGTATTCGATATTCGATTATGAAATCGATATCGAATACTCGGAATGACTTTTGAAAAGGTTTTGAAAAAAGTTTGTTTTTGAACGAAAAGGTTATAAAAAAGGATTTTTGAACGAAAAAATAAAATGAAGTCGTCGAAACCTTAATATAATTCTTTTTGATACGATATTTGATTATATAGAATCGATATCATATTTTAAGAATATTCGGTATATGAAAATAGTTTTTAATAATATCGATATTAGAAAATAAAAGAAAAAGACCGACGAAAGACCCATAAAAAAAGAGAAGAAGAGAAGAGAAAAGAGAAGAGTCGGGTTTGATTTACACCCTCAACCTACATGCTTTGTGTTCTCGGTATAAGGCTCGTCAGGAAGTGGCTTAGACTTGGGAGCGTCGAGATGATGAGGATGAGTTAAGGTGTATCGGTTTAGGTGGTTTGGGACGTCGGGTTTGGCCGGCTTCGTCGGTATTTCGAGACTTCGGAAAGGTGTCGGGATTTGCTAACTATCGGGTTGTATGTAAACCGGGTGATGGGTGTGTAAAAACCGTGTATATTGGCTGAAAAATTGTTGTGATTGATGTGTTTCAGATGTATGATTGATGTCTTTTTGTGTTGGACGGGAGGTCCTATTTATAGGGAGTTTCCGACCCTGGTTTAGGAGTTTGAGTACCGCTTAGGATAGGAAACGTAGGAATTTGAGGGAAATAAGAATTCCGCTTTCTTGGCCAAGAAGAAAGAGGAAAACCGGCTGGTTTGAGGGTGTTTTGGCCGGGTGTTTTACACTCGGTCAATGTCTGAATCGGTCTCCGGATAGAATTCCTACTTGAGATCAAATTCTACCTTGAACGGAATTGTTTATTATTTTGCATGGCTGATTTTTGTAGTATTTGAATTCAATCCAGATTGGTGGGGGTGACACGGCAGTTTATGCCTCGGGAAGTATCTTTGATCGGGTTTTGACTCGGTCGCTAAAAGACGATTTTACCCCTGGTGACGGTTTCGACTCAAATTTGTGTTATTTGACTCGAAACGACCCACTGGGCCTGGATTTGAGGTTGGTTTTATGAGACTTGTACTCCTTAAAATGTCTAAACCAAATGTCCATGATTACAAGCCCATATCCGAGTCTGTCAAAGCACGTTTACGTCCTATCATCATCGGGTGTTTGGCGGGAACTACTATAGACACCTAGCGGTCAAAATGTGGGTGTCTACACCGTTAAATATCGCTACATCGTTACTAACGCGTTTGTTGTTTCTTTTGTCAATTTAATTCTTGTTCGTTTATTGTACTAAATGAACCCACATGCTAAATTCCACTTCGACGTAGAATTAATTGCATTAAATTGACTTAGGAACCCTTTTCAATTCCATTCACATGTTTAGGGAAAATAATCTTTGCATATCATTTTCCCGTTCAACTAACGCGCGTATTGGAAAGCCATTCGAATTCTTAGTAGAGGCCGCTAATGTGCGGGCGGGGTTGGGTGTCCTTTGTGGGCTTCCCAACACGTACCCTCACCCCTTACTCAGAACCTTGGTTTCCGGATGTCCGAAACCGTTGGCGCACGAGAGTCATTCAATACACAATATCCGATAATGTCGGTATTGGTATCAAATGCAAAGGGACGAGCCCAATAAACTCTGACATCGGAAATGGGCCGTATTTTATATACGGACCACTACGATATTGAGTGGGCTCGAATGGTTCCGAATAACCACAAAATTCGATGGCAACTCCACTTCGACCTAAATTTCAATTCGATCCATTCTCATATGGAGATTCATTCGCCTACCCAAACCCGTGCGTGGCCGTGTCGGGGTGGACCTATGTCATGTCCACAATTTGGCGACTCCGCTGGGGATTAACTGATGCGTGACTTACCATCGGCATCCTTAGGGTGAGACTCGAATAGAAATCGTTTGACAAATACAATACGCGTTTTAGTTTTACGGTTCATGCATAACCCATATTTTCCCGGGCCGGTACTGGTGACCGACGTCCCACTATACCATTGATGTACTCCAATATGGATATGTCAAAAGGTGTCCATAGTCAATTCGAGTGGGTTTCGCGGCATGTTCTAAGCTCAATTCGACTTAGAGAGTCCGTCCCGATCAACGTCTAGACTATGTACACTGGTATAGACCCTCTCAGACCGACCGAGACTTAGTGTAGAGCATACATGGCGTCGTTATAATGCTTGTGTGACTACGTGCTACTTGGTTTCCGAGTCGTTTTCAAAATTATCAACTTTTCAAAAACTACATCCTTCTTTTCAAGATATTCAATTTTCAAAACCCGGGACATACCGAATTTAGGACTTATGATTTTACTCAAAATAGCCTATTTTCTAGACGGTATGCTGCCCAACTCAAAACTCAAGGCATTTTCGAACTCTCAAAACCGGGGCCCGATACACTTTCCGATTTTTTCTCGAAAAATCGGGTCTCTCCACCGAGTTTGTCTCGGAACTTTCAAATCAATCAATTCTCAAAACTTCCCTCTTCTTAGGACTTCCCATATTTAGCATTGTCGGGTCATGTCTTAAGTCGCCAGGTTTCTCTAGCGTCGAAACTCCGTCGATCTTAAATCACGAGTTTCTTCCCTATCCCAGTCCGCCTTATTAGACTAAGGCAGGGCCCACCTAAGTAGGACATACTCTTACGAAGGAGGGCCCGTCAACACAATCGAGTCAAAAGTATGGGGATGTCCCACGTGAACCTTCCTTCGAACAGGACTAGGCCCACTTGCCGAATTCTAATGAAGGCCCACACTTCACAAGTCACCCGTCTAGGTGTCTTTCTCGAGTCATTTCCCTCCTAGTCTCGTTCGGGATGTACTTTCTATTCCGGGATTTCTGGGCTAGTTTCTGATTATGCGGTGTTCTTACAGACAGGCCACCCGCAACCCGACATCAACGCAAGATGGAAGAATTGAAAGATGCCCTAACCAAAATCGAGACTCAACTGACCTCCATCCTTGCTAACCAAGCAACTTTGGACACTCGCCTGAGCACTGTAGAGAAGACGGTCCCAGTTGAAGGAGCTGAGTCCACTGGGCCCATAGCCGAATTGGTCAGTGTTGTTCGCAGGCTCGAGGAGCAAGTTCACTTATCAACAAGCAACTCAATCCACTCCGAAAATGCTCGCATTTATTCACCTTTGAGTAACGAGCTACCGGCCAACCTCAACTTGACGGGAATTCCTATGTTTGAGGGTACCGAAGACCCGGTCCATCATATCCGGGCCTTCAAAGACTTCATGGCAGTCAAAGGGGTAAAGTCCGCCATGTTCAAGCACCTATTCCCTTCCTCTTTGGAGAAGCATCCCAGGGCCTGGTTCTACAGGCTCGATCCCAAGAAATACAAGACTTGGGATGATGTGGCGACCGAATTTGCTCAGAACTACGCCGATAACACTGAAATCCAGACTACAATGCGTACCATGGAGGTCATGGCCCAAGAGCCCAAATAAGGGTTCACAAAATACTTGCAAACATGGAGGGCCGAGAGTGTGAAGCTGGTCGACAAGCCCGGCGAGAAGGCCCTAGTGGAAGCCTTCATCAAAAATTTACTCCCATCCTACCGGGTCCATCTCCGGTATGCTATCATCCCAAACTTCGCTGTCCTTACTGAAATGGGCACGAGAATCGAGGATGACTTGAGACTAGAGAGTCTGACTAAGGCCTCTACCAAAGGCTATCAAGGGGCAAGTTCATCTACGATCAAGCCCACACCTGCAGTTGCAACTCGCAGCATCTTTGACGAGGTAAACCTGCTCGACACCTCATCTAAGAAGAATACACCAAATCGGGTATTCACTGATATAGGGACTACTTATACTTACGCCTTACAAAGGCTATCATCAAAGGGCCTGATCCAGCCGATAGGCCCATGGCCAACTGCAGAACCTCCAATAGAAAAGAGGCCTAAAACTTACAACGCCCAAGCCTACTGTCAGTATCACCGGGGTAACGGGCATGATACTGAAAAGTGTTGGAGGTTAAAACACCTGATCCAAGATCTTATCGAGAGCAGGAAAATCCCGTTGCCCGGAGACAAGCCGAGCAACAAAGAAAACCCGTTCAGCGCCCATGTTATCTTCACCGGTGAGGTAATCGACTGTTCTCACCTCATCTCTCCCTATATCCCACAAATCAACGGGATATGGTTTGACGACGAGGATGATGTGTACTTAACCAAAGGGGAAGCTGTCCCCATCACCCTTGAGGAGGTCCGAAAGGCTAAGTCCAAAGCCTTAGCCACCAACCACCTCGCCGCAGCCGGGCGCTCTACTCCTATATCCGTCACTGAACCTGCCAGGACGGAACCTACCCTTGAAGAACCGAGCGCTAACACGACCCTGGTGCAGCAAATGAAGAGGGTCCGAGCTGATCTAACCATATGGCAACTATTGGTTAGCTCGCAAGCTCATCGGGAAGCACTGACTAAGGCTCTCGATGAAATCAAGGTTGATTCAGAAGCTACCCCTGCTGAAATGGTAGCCACCATTATGCCCTACCTTAAGGGCAAATCCAAAGAAGAAGGCCGCTCATAACCTTCTCCGAAGCTGACCTACCACCGTTTTGGCCCAATCACAATCTGGCCCTATACTTCACGGTCATCTGCAAGGGTAAATACCTCCCGATGACCCTTATCGACGATGGATCAGCCGTGAATGTCCTTCCTCTGAGGATCGCAAAAGCACTCGGCATCACCGATGCCGATTATCTTCCGACGGCACAGACTATCCAGGCTTTCGACGGAAGCCCAAAACCTGTCGCCGGGGCCGTGAAATTGAAGATCATAACTGGCCCAATCGAAAAGGAGTTGGAATTTCAAGTAATAGATGTCACCTCATCATTCAATCTCTTACTAGGAAGGCCTTGGATCCACGCTGTCAAGGCCGTGTCATCTACCCTCCATCGAAACGTCAAGATGCCCCTTAAAGACGGTATCATCACGCTGGAGGCGACCCCAATTACCGTAGCAAGCTGCAACACTACGGGCCGGGCCGACCCACGAGGATTTGATTTCGTGGGCATGATCGAAGAAGAATATCTCTTTAGGCCCTACTTCACAACTAGCATCGACACGATGCTACAAAATCTGGGTTACCTACCCGGAATAACCTCAAGGCCATACCTTCCAGCTGGGAAGATTATCGAGGTCCTAAATGATGGCGAATCACATTTCGGATTAGGGTATGCTATAACCCCGAAAAACGTGGTTCAGGCCGATATTCACAAGGCCATCGACATTTTCAAGGGTACTTACATAAGCCCTTATAGCCCGAAGTTAACGGATTACTTCGTCACTCCAGTCTTCGGAGTTATCCAAGTGGGCCTCTACCAACCCACAGTCACATATCCCGAGACTAAAAAGGCTCGGAAATGCAATTTCATCCCTGATGATATATTCGCCATCGTCCAGACCGAATCAAAGGAAGGCGAAAACCACTCCGAGCCCGTGCTGGGGCTCTTATTCGGGGAAGACAAGGCCGTCCCCGCTCCGAAGGACGACTTGGTCAACCTGATCCTTCGCAGCGATCGGTTTGACCCAACCAAGCTAATCACCGAGGTCGGTACCAACACCGAGACGAGGGCTTGGAGGAAGACCATAAAATGGACCGACGGTCAAGGACGGGTCTACAAGCTGACCACCGGCGAGGGAGACATGCCGGATACCGAGTCTGAGTCCGAGTCTAGAGGGTCTGGTGCCAAAGTCGAGTCTGTAACCCCTCTTCTCTTATCCACTGAGGACTCGGGGCCTGTCCCAAGACCTCTCCCTATCCCGCCACTTACCAATGATAAGATGGCAGCTCTATTCGAGCTATTTTTAAAATTTACCATCAATATTAATAACGAACACCGTTCTGCTTACGACTTGTCTTATTTCCAAAATTTTCACAATTTCAAAAATTTTATATGCAATGACATTGAGAAACCCGACGAACAGGTACCTTTACCTCAACATCTGGTCGAGCAGCTCGAGCAAAGGGAATCCCGAGATCCGGTAATCGAAGAAACCGAGTCCATAAATGTGGGAACCACTTTAGAGCCCCAGATGCTTAAGTTGGGCCTATCTTTAGATCCAGAGGAGAGAAAACAATTCACAGACCTCCTCCAAGAGTTTAAAGACGTCTTTGCATGGTCCTACAAGGACACGCCGGGTATAGACCGGGAGATAGCCGAACACCGAATACCCATCAAAGATGGGTGCAAGCCGGTAAAGCAAAAACTCAGAAGAATGAAGCCCGAGTGGTCTCTTAAAGTCAAGGAAGAGGTCGATAAACAATTCACAGCAGGCTTTATACAGGTGTCTGAATATCCAGACTGGGTTGCAAACATCGTGCCGGTACCAAAGAAGGATGGCAAGGTGCGGGTTTGCGTGGACTTCCGGGACCTTAACAAGGCAAGCCCAAAAGACGATTTTCCGTTACCACACATCGACATACTGGTGGATAACACGGCCGATCATGCCCTTCTATCATTCATGGACGGGTATGCCGGGTACAATCAGATTAAAATGGCAGAAGAGGATATGGGTAAGACCACCTTCCTTACACCTTGGGGTACTTACTGTTACACCGTCATGCCATTTGGGCTTATCAACGCCGGGGCCACTTATCAACGGACCGCCACTACTTTGCTCCACGACATGATGCATAAGGAAGTGGAAGTCTATGTGGACGACATGATCGTCAAGTCCAAGGACCGAAGCGGGCACATTTCAGCCCTAAGAAAGTTCTTCACCCGGCTACGTAAATACAACATGAGACTGAACCCACAAAAATGCAGTTTTGGAGTAACGTCGGGCAAATTACTGGGCCATATCGTTAACCAACGCGGCATCGAGGTCGACCCAGCTAAAATCAAAGCCATCACCGAGATGCAACCACCCAAGACCGAAAAGGAAATAAGGGGGTTTCTCGGGAAAGTCCAATACATCAGCCGGTTCATTTCGAAACTAACCATGGTATGCGAACCCATCTTCAAAAAGCTAAAAGTCGGAGAACGGGTGCTATGGGACGACAAATGTCAAGCGGCTTTCAACAAAATCAAGGAGATTTTGTCTGCTCCGCCGGTACTAATGCCACCTCAACACGGTCTGCCTTTATCGTTATACCTAACGACGACAGAGACGGCCTTGGGGGCTATGCTGGCCCAGACTGTCGATTCGGAAGAACGGGCTATTTACTACATCAGTAAAAAGTTCCTCGAGTATGAGTGCAAATATACAATGCTCGAAAAGACGTGCCTAGCATTGGTTTGGGCCACTAAAAAGCTCCGACATTACATGCTCAGTCACGAGGTACATGTGTTATCCAAAATGGATCCTATCAAGTACTTATTCGAGAAGCCCATCCTCAACGGCAGGATGTCAAGATGGACTTTAATGTTATCCGAGTTCGACCTCAAATTTGTACCATTAAAAGCCATCAAAGGCCGGGTAGTTGCCGAGTTCCTCGCTGACAGCCCAATATCCGAAGAAGGCCACACCGATACATGGGCCTTTCCTGATGAAGATATATTCCATACCGATACGGAGGTGTGGGATCTATATTTCGATGGGGATCCAACTTCCGAGGATTTGGGGTCGGAATCCTGTTAATTTCACCCCGAGGGGAACACACTCCCTTATCCATCAAATTGGACTTTGACGTGACCAATAATGCAGCCGAATACGAAGCATGCATTCACGGGTTGCAAGCCACTGCCGATTTAGGGGTAACAAACCTCCGGGTCCACGGTGACTCATCGCTGGTCATCAATCAAGCGCTCCAAAAATGGAAAACTCGGAACGCCAATCTCGTGGCTTACCAAGCATGGGTAAGGGTTCTAGAGAAACAATTCCAAAAGGTAGAGTACATTTATCTGCCCTGGGAAGAGAATCAGTTCGCAGATGCACTTTCCAAATTAGCATCTTTACTGAACATCCCGGATCACCTGACCAGCATGCCAATCTGTGTCGAAAGATGGTCCGAGCCAGCCTACATCCACGCCATTCAGGATATCGAGATAACTGACCCGGAACCTTGGTATCAAGCTGTCCTATCCTACCTGACAACGGGAGAGTACCCCCCAGAAGCTGAAAATCGGGCCAAAAAAGCCCTACGAAGATTAGCAACCCAATTTGTTCGAACTAATGACGGGCAATTGTACAAAAAGACGGCACAGGGGGCTCTCCTCCTATGCATCGATAAAATACAGGCCGAAAAGGTCATGGCCAAGGTCCATAATGGTGAAAACGGTCCGCATATGAACGCCCATATGCTATCCCGCAAAATCATGAGGCTCGGGTATTACTGGAACACCATGGAAGCAGACTGCCAGTTATACGTCAAGCACTGCCATAACTGTCAGATCTTTGGTAATGTACAACATATGCCATCTTCCCTATTATATACCATCACATCACCATGGCCATTTTCGACATGGGGTATAGACATAATTGGAAAGGTGCATCCTTCCGGGACGGGAGGACATTGCTTCATCTTGGTGGCCATCGACTACTTCACCAAATGGGTCGAAGCTGAGTCATACCGTGTCTTGAACGCCAAACACGTGGCCAAATTCATCCAAAATAAGATAATATGCTGATACGGGATCCCTCACGAATTTATCAGTGATCACGGAACCCACTTTCAAGCTGAAACCGCTGCATTGCTGGCGAAATACAAAATTCAGAGGCATACATCTTCACCTTATCGACCCCAAACAAATGGAGCGGTAGAAGCGGCCAACAAAACAATTGTCACCATACTTAAAAAAATGGCTGAGAATTATCGAGATTGGCCCGACAAAAGACCCTTCGCCCTGTGGGGATACCGAACTTCGATTCGCACCGCAACCGGAGCAACTCCATACTACCTGACGTATGGAATGGAAGCGGTCCAACCCGTCGAGCTCGAAGTGCCATCTCTCAGGATTCTGCTTGAAAGCCAAGTACCTGAAGCAGACTGGGTCCAAGCCCGATACGACTCGCTAGTCCTTTTGACGAACGGCGATCCCGGGCCCTCAACAACATTCAAATATATAAAAAAAGAATCCAACGAGCTTTCAACAAACGGGTTAGGCCCAGGAACATCAAAGAAGGAGATCTGGTCCTGAAATCGGTTTGTGCCTTACTACCGGTTGACCCGAGGGGTAAATTCAAACCCAACTGGGCTGGGCCATATTTAGTCAAGAAGGTCCTATCAGGAGGAGCGGTGATGCTGACAGACTTGGACGGGAACGAATTGGTCAACCCAACCAACTTGGACCAGCTGAAGCGCTATTACCCCTAAAACCCGTCTCAATGTCATTTGCAAAAATTTATAAAAATTTGTCTTTTTATAAAATTTTCAAAATTCTAGACAAGTCAATAAGCTAGAATTAATTATTCTACTGTCGCACATCTTGAATCAATAATCTTGATGTATCTCGAAAATCGCAAAAAATCAAATCAATCAAATCAAATTTTGAACTACGTTTGGTTTGATTCCGCTATTTGTGGATACGTAGGCAACCCCTCAAAAGGGTACAACCACTGCAATAAACGAAAGACGGGAACGGTATTCAATAATACGTCTTTTATTAATATCTCGGGAAAAAAAAACGCCAAAACGGCATACGCACAAAAAATCACACCACAAAAATAATAATAGTATTCAAATAATAAAATAAGAAGACTAATATCCGGGCATCTTCCCCTTTCCCTTGTCCTTCGGGTCACGTGGAGCCCGAGGTTGCCGAGGTGAAGGTGAGCGTTCCCTAATCACAAGGGGAATCTCCTTAGCCCGAACCCGCTTCTTTGACGACGGGTCTTCAATCACGGTCTTCGGCCCAAGCCGGGCCCGCACATGCTCGGGTAGCCAATCCCGTGGGCCAAGTCGGTCCTGCACGACTAGTCTAGGGCCTAGTCTTCTTTCCAAGTCCGTCTGGGGCCTCACTTTCCCTCAAGCACCTTTAGCACTAGACCCTTCAGCTTGAGTCTTAGTCTTCTTCTTGTGACCTGACATTAGACGAACTAGGGTAGCTGGAGTGTCTCCTTCATCAAAGAACCCCCTGTTGTCTTTGGCTTGCTCTCTTCTCAGCAGGTCGAAGGCTTCATCGACTTTCAAAGCGGCTCGGGCTTTAGCATCTCCTGCTTTGGTCCACTTTGTGTAAGAATCTGAAACCCAGATTGAGCGGCGAGATTTGACAATGGGCCAAGTATGCCGTGTGTACCATCTTTGCATCCAGGTATCATACATCACATCAGTCAGTTGGGTAGGGTCACTCACAACTACTTCAACTTCGGGGATGTGCTGGGTCCATCCGTACTTCCTGAGTATGCGATCTGGGTAAAGATGAACCGTCTGCCTGAAAGAAAGGATCACCTAATAGCGGGCTCTGTCCCTCGGGTCCAAGCCACTCCAAAGGTAGATGGGCCACCACGGAACTACCCATCGAATTAACGGGCCACCATGGAAAGACAAAACCTCGTCCTAGTACTTTTGCGTAATCTGACGAGAAAAGTCAATGGCCCGCCTCCTCATCATCACCTGGTTGTGACGGTAGTTGCCCGCATCATGAGGAGGATCTATCACTGATAGCCTCTCATATAGCCAAATCTGCGAAAGGAAGCAAAAGCATGAGCTTCCAAGGCAAAATAGGCGTTCGCCTAAGGCCACTCGATCGAGTGCCAGGGTTACTCGATCGAGTGGCACTTCCGAAGACAGATCAGAAGGGTTTCATCGAGGGTACTCGACCGAGTGCCTGGGTGACTCGATCGAGTACCCCCTGCAGTAAAAAAAATCGCAAAAAAAAATTATCAAAAATCGAAAAATTGAAAAAAAAAGGCGAAGTGACATACTTGCAACAAACGGGTGCTCCCAGTAAGACGAATTGATGAGTCTCTCTTACGATTGTCCAATCCTTGGATAATCTCGCCCGTGATCAGCCAAGCCGGGCTGTGTTCTGTCTCCATCAAATCTACTACGGTCAAAAGACGGGTGCTTCCCTGCAAGATAGAAAATCCATGTGACCCTCGAAAGCATATACATGGAGCATGCAAAAAGAGAAAGCCCTACGACCGTAAGCCGGTCTAACCCGAACATCAAGAGGATTCATAAATTTCTCAGCCAAGTCGATCAGAGAAATATTATCACCCTCCATCATACGGGACACCTCATTGTGGGAGAGCCCCAAAAATTCTCTCAGCTTCCTCCTCGGGTCATAGATCGAGTACGGGACGGCGGGACGGAGTATCGGGTTCCATCCTCCTATAGCTGCAATCTCCTCAGCTAAAGGGAAGACTTCGCCCCGCGGGAAAGCAAAGACATGATATATGTCATCCCAATAAGCCAAGCAAGCGTCCAGAAAATAGCGGTCAACCACCATCTGACGGAACGGGTACAATTGGGTTATACCCGTCTGGTTCAAGGCCACCCTATCAGCATCCCTAAATTGACGGGACCACTCCTGCAGCATAAAGATCAATCTATCGATTCCCATGGCTAACTCCTCAAGAAAATAAAGAGACTTTCTTTTTGCCTTAAGGGAAATAAGGAGGCTTTCTTTTAAGAAAAGAGTGTTTGGTGATGTGAATTGTGGAGAAATTAGGAGGAGAGAGGGCTATATATAGCATTAGCCTTGCAAACTATTTAGGAAAATTTCCTAATCCCAATTGGAATCAAACCGCAAGCCTAGTCTCGATACTAGCACGGAAATCTCCATCCCAAACTTTCCTAATCTTTGTTAGGAGTCAAAATATCAAAGTTTCCAAAATTCAAAAATCTCAAATTTTCAAGATTTCAAAATTCAAGTTTTCAAAAAATCATTTTCCCCCAGCGCGAGTCATTTTGCTAACTACGTGTTGCATGCATTTTATGTGACTTATACAGGTACGACTAAAACAGGGACGTGCAACCCACTATACCTCCCCAGCGGAAGCCAACGGTGGTATCTAACGGGATGGGCCTACATACAGGCGCACCCAGAACATATGCGACAAGTCCAATTCACCACGGAGTTATCATCATCAGCTCAGGTATGACTTCTAGCTTATGGCTGGCGAGCCCTTCACGCGAGTCTAATGGACTATAAACGACCCTACCGGAAGTCCGCCAGGTTTCAATCCTCGATTGGCCTGGTGGCTACTCTGACTTTCGCCTTGTCCAAGCCTTAGTCAGAGTGGGGGCTCTGTAGACACCCGCATTTTGACTGCCAGGTGTCTATAGCAGTTTCCAAAAAACACCCGATGATGATCAGACGCTAACATGCTTCTATGCGCTCGGATACGGGCTCAAATCCATTAATCGTTGGCTAACACACTTACAGAGTACAAATCTCACAAAATCAACCTCGAATCCAGGTCCAGTGGATTATTCCGAGTCAAACAAGACTAATTTGGGCCAAAACCGACACCGGAATTAAAACCGACTTGTCACGATTGGGTCAATCCCGGTCAAAGTCGTTTCCGAAACATACAAAACAAACCCTCAAACATCAAAAGTCCAATTCAAACACAAACCCATCAAAAATCCATGATCACGGTCCAAAATAATAGACCCGCGCAACTCAGCTGGGCCACTCGATCGACTGACCCACCCACTCGATCGAGTGGGCCCTTATTCAAGCCCGACGGCTGGCGCACAAGGCCACTCGACCGAGTCAGCTGGCTACTCGGTCGAGTAACCCTAAACCGGTGCCCTAGCTTTTCCTATATAAGCAACCCTTTGCACACACTTCAAGACACCTTTTTTTTAGAATCTTTACAACCCTAATTAATTCTTTCCAACCCTAATACACCCTAAGCAAACCCTAAGAAAACCATCATGCAATACACTAGCAAAAAATCCTAAACCTAGTTTAGGAATCAACAACCCGAGCCACCATAGCTTAACCTCCATAAAGCATCGAAGACTCTTGTGTTAAAGCCACGGTTACGAGTCCGTTCCGAGACAAGAACATGTAGGTTGAGGGTGTCAAAACCCCGTTCTCTTTTCCTTCTCTCTTCGTCGTCCGTCCTCTTTTTCTTCATCTTTTTCAAGTTTTTTTGCTTTATTTCGTTCCTTGCATTATAATATCGATAATAAATAATACAAAACACTAAAATACTTATCGATTTGTGTCGAATAAGAGGGGTATCGGAATAAGGAAACACGAATATACAAGTGTACTGCACACAGCGTTGACGGTCGCTTGTTCCAATACCCCGATTATTTGATTATTGAGATAAGTCAACTAAAACTATAATTTTTTTTTATTCCGTCTCCATCATTATTCAAGTTACATAATAGCATTGATTTTCAAAAGCAAACATCGTATTTCGATAAGGGTCGAAACCCGTTGAAACGGATCCGACATCACAATCCCTAAGGAATTATTTCGATGTCGGAGAAGTCGAGGGAATCAAGTTTTTTTATTATTCAAGTGAAGCGTCGATTTTAGGTTGGATACCAATTCCATAATTGGGTGTCTAATCTAACAATCTAGTCAATTAATTCAATCAATTCCATTTTCTTGTTGATGCTAACGTAGGTGTCATGTTATAATTATGGCACTACAAACGCGGAGAGAAATTCGTGTCGTTTTGATTGACTTAAAACGACTCAAATCAATTTTATCTTTTCTACTCTAGTATTCCATATCGATTCCATAATCGAGTGTGGGATATGATGAGTATTCAAATTTAGAATCGGGTATAAATTCAAACAATATTTATATTCAGTTCAATCAAATCTATGATTTATGAAAAACCCGAATCGAGCATAAGTCATGCAATATTTTTGCTCAATTCGGTAAAACCATCGAATTATCGAAAATCAAAAGCAATCTCTAAATAAATACAAAATTGCCAACGAATTATGATTCGTACAGGGGGCACTCGACCGAGTGCCTAGCCCACTCGGTCGAGTGGTACCCCAAAATCAGATCAGAATGTCTATTACGACTTCCACTCGATCGAGTCTCACAGTGACTCGGTTGAGTGGCCATGTACTCGACCCAGTTGACCAATAACTCGGCCGAGTACGGTCTATAATGCAAAACAGAACCATCTTTTACAGGTCCACTCGATCGAGTCCATCGACCACTCGATCGAGTGACCTTGTAACGCCAAAACACGAGTCGTACATCCTTCTTTTCAAACTCGATAGTAATTTATGATTTAGGCCAACACACGTTTAATTAATCACGTGAATTACTACCTTTTCAAACCATGCATCATCATATTTGCATCTTTTCATCTCATCTCATATTTGCATAAACCGTTAAATATCGTTACATCGTTACTAACGCGTTTGTTGTTTCTTTTGTCAATTTAATTCTTGTTCGTTTATTGTACTAAATGAACTCACATGCTAAATTCCACTTCGACGTAGAATTAATTGCATTAAATTGACTTAGGAACCCTTTTCAATTCCATTCACATGTTTAGGGAAAATAATATTTGCATATTATTTTCCCGTTCAACTAACGCGCGTATTGGAAAGCCATTCGAATTCTTAGTAGAGGCCGCTAATGTGCGGGCGGGGTTGGGTGTCCTTTGTGGGCTTCCCAACACGTACCCTCACCCCTTACTCAGAACCTTGGTTTCCGGATGCCCGAAACCGTTGGCGCACGAGAGTCATTCAATACACAATATCCGATAATGTCGGTATTGGTATCAAATGCAAACGAACGAGCCCAATAAACTCTGACATCGGAAATGGGCCGTATTTTGTATACGGACCACTACGACATAGAGTGGGCTCGAATGGTTCCAAATAACCACAAAATTCTGTGGCGACTCCACTTCGACCTAAATTTCAATTCGATCCATTCTCATATGGAGATTCATTCGCCTACCCAAACCCGCGCGTGGCCGCGTCGGGGTGGACCTATGTCATGTCCACACTAGTGTTCCAGCACAGGGGAGACTTCCTCGGAGTTTCTAAGGTAATCCTACAGGTGTGTGTGTTTTTTTTTGTGTTGTATTTTCGTAGCTTGGTTTTATTTGTTTTGTGGTTGTTTTGACTTTGGAGGTGTGATCCTTCATCGTGTTTCATGTAGGTCTGGTTACAAGAGTGACTCTGTTTAATCGACCCTCCCCGATGCTTCAAAGATTACAACTACCGGAGTTTCACGGGTCGGAGGATGGTGCTGTTATGGAATAAGAGTCCCGAAGAGGAGGATTTGTTTTCTTACTTACTTAGGGGAGAAGTCGTCATCAAGTGGTCCATCCCGTGGTGGAATATTAGTGGGTGCGTTGGGTTTTCGTTTTCGTCTTCGACCTGGGCCTTGTTACTATTATCCATGAGGGATCAAGTTTATATCTACCCTAGCAAGTTGTCAAATCAAATGGGTGCCCAACCTCCTATTCCAGATGATGCTAAAGTTGTTTCTAGTTCTGATCCATGGACCGAGGATTTGCTTAGGGGGTTCAGGATGTCTTGGGAGCGGAGGTTTTTACATTCCCTTGATCGACCGACCGGCAATACTTCCGTCAGGCAGAGGGTTTATGAACGCCCATCAAGACAGACCGTTTCAAAAGTTAGAAAGACAGCTCCGCTAAGAGGCGAAGAGGAGACTCGAGAGACTAGGTGCCTAACCAGAGACAGTGGGACCGATCCTAGTTTAGTCAGTTCATCCGAACGGGCCAAGACCGACAAGACCCATATTAATGCTGCGAAAGAGCAGAGGAAGTGGGATTTTCTGGACTCACGTTTGGATAGGGCGTTAGAAGCGTGCTTTCGGAAAATTGAAGAGAAAGAATGCAAGCAATCATGCCCGAATGTGAGGGTAGGGATAAGCTGGACCGGTAGAGTCCAGTCGTTTAGTATTATGTTGTATCAGTTGATATTATGTGGCGTATTAGTATTAGTTTTTTGTGGAGTTTAGACACGTTGTTAATTTTCCGGGACGTCCGGATTTTGGATGCTTGATGTTGATGCCTCGACAAAGGCTCAATTTTACTGAATTTTGTTTTGTTTTTTTTATGAGAAGCACATTGTTTTTTTTTATTGTTTTTTTATGGTGGCTCGCAACTCGATTCTTCATTTTGCCCGGGGCGCCCTTTCGGATTTTCACCCCGTCCTCGGCTCGTCATTTTTTTTACGACGGCTCGCAACTCGTTTCTTCATTTTGCCTGGGACGCCCTTTCGGATTTTCACCCCATCCTCGGCTCGTCGTTTGTGCTTCGTCATTTTAACTCACTCATTGACCGGGTTGTGGAAAGAATTCCGGTTTATTCATGAATCGATTGATCGACTATTTTGTTTTGTTGTTTGGTTGTGCCCGAAGAAGGGTTGCCTACGTATTCGCTTTTGGACGGAATCAAACCATGTTCGTAGTTCCTTAAAAAAATGTGAGCGAGTTTGCTTTAGACTCGTCTATGCCAATTATCGATGCGAACTTGATTATTTATTATATATATTTTTGTTTGTTTCTTTTTGCTTCCCCCTGAGTCGGAGATTGGGATGTGGTTGCTAGGGTGTATACGGGTAATATCGTTTGAGTTGATCCATGCGGGTTGGGGTCGAGAACTCTTGACCGTCCAGGCCGGTGAGGATTACGGCGTTACTTGGAGAGTATTTTCTCTGGCGGGGTAAGGGCCCGCCCAATTTGGCTTGAATTTCTCTCTAGGGTTGATGGGAAGGGGTGCTCTAATGGATTTGGTTACTAAATCTCCCTTGTGTATGTTTCGGGATTTTCACTTGTTTATTAAGAGCTCGTTGGATGCGTTGTTGGTAGGCTTGTACGTTGGATAAGGCATGTATCCTACGCTCGCCTAGGAGTACTAGCTCGTCATATCGTTTTTGGTTCTATTCCTCTTCCGGAATACCGTTCTCGGCTAATCTCCTTAGTGACGATATTTCTAGCTCTATGGGTTGTTTGGCTTCGGAATTGCAGGTTAGGTAATACGGTGCGGCTCCAGTGGGTGTTCTATAGGATGTTCGGTATCCCCATAAGGCGAAGGGGATCTTGTTCGGCCAATCTCAATGATTGTCTGTCATCTTCTTAAGGATAGTGGTGATGTTTTTTGTTGGTTGCTCCTATGGCCCTGCTGGTTTGTGGTTTTTTAGGGTGATGACTTGTGTCTTTAAATTTTGTATTTGTCGAGGAGTTTCTGGGTGTTGGCCCTGAAGTGAGCCCCCTAATAGCTAATGATCTCGTGAGGTACGCCGTAGCGGCAAATGATGTTGTTTTGTAAGAATTTGACTACTTGTTTTGAGGTTAGTACGGTGTAAGAGGCAACTTCTACCCATTTGGTGAAATAATCGACGGCCACTAGAATAAAACAGTGCCCACCGGTCCCGGACGGGTGCACTTTTCCTATGATTTCTATTTCCCAAGTAGACAAAGGCCAGGGTGTGGCTACGGTGTGTAGAGGATATGGAGGTAGGTGTTTGGACGTTAGCAAAGATTTGGCAATTGTGGCAATGTCGGACATGACGTTGGCAGTCTGCCTCCAAGCAAGGTAACCCAGTAATAGCCTAGTCTCATTATTTTTCGGGCTAGTAGGTGTGCACTCATGTGGGGTTCGTTTGTACACTAGTCCTTGATTGAGGACATAGTGCGTGGCTTGCATTCATAAGTCTCTTTTGTTCTTGGGTTATTGCTGGGTGGATATGACTCGTGGGTTTTAAAGTCTAGGATTGCTTTGTACCAAGGTTCTTTGGGGGTGTCGTCGGTTTCGAGGTTATGGATGTAGGCTGGTTGTTTGCTTTTCTCTATGCAGATAGGCGTGGAAGAGAGGTGATCGGGCATATCTAGTGAGGCTAGCTCGGATAATGTGTCGGCGAATTGTTTTTTTTCGCGGGGTATGTGTATGAAGTCAATTTCGGTGAGTTCCCGAGACATTGTTTCTACAATGGTCTGGTACGGGGTTAGGCTTTCGCTGCGAACCTTCCAGTTTCCCATGACTTGGTTTGTTACTAAGGATGAATTTCTGTGCACTTTAAGGTTTTTGCTTCCTAGATATGTGATTGCTTTTAGACTTATCGGATAGGCTTCGGGATTTAGGGAAGTTTGGTTTGATGGAGGTTTGTTTGCTTCTGAGTTTATTGTTGTTTGGTTAGCGACTGTTTGACCCTAAGCTTGTTATTCCCGATTTCCTTCTCAAGGCGAAGTTTAGTGGGCTGTTTGTGTTGGCCCTTGTATTTTAGTTAGTTTTTATCGATAATTGGTACAAAGTCGAGTTTTTAAGCGTTTTAAAGTGATAATAAAATTAAGCGATTGTCGAGGCATGTTTGTAAAAAGGATAGCTGTTTTATTAATAGATAGTAGGCGGGCAAGATGCCCGTAAGTTGTTTGGGGGAGGTGGAGGACATGTCCCCCCGCACCTCTCTGGATGAAAAAAAGACAAACTTTTTTTATTATTATTTCGGTCTAGGCCCATGGATGAACTAGAATCCGACTCGGGTGCGGACTTGTTGGCCTCGGCAGGCGTCTTAGTACCCTCGTACTCGGGATACGCCCCAAATTTCTCTTCCTGGATGAGGTGGCGAACTTGTTGCCTAAATTCACGACATTCGCTAATGTCATGTCCTCGGCCTTGGTGGTATCTACACCATTTGTCACCATTCGAATGTGACGGCCTCTTGTCTGTAGGTGGGTCAGGTGTCGGATTCAATGGGTAGAGTAGTCCGTCAGATATTAGCATGGTTAGGGCTTGATCATGGGATAACCCAAGGTGTTCTAGTAGCCTGAGACCCCTTTCCTCAGAGTTATCTGTTAAAAAGTGAGTGGGCCTTTTTGTTAGTAATGCGGTTTTGACTACCCCCGTTCTTATTAACCCCTCGACTTTATCTTTTAGCAACGTACAAGATTCCGTATCGTGGCCGTTGTCCCTGTGGTAATGGCATTATTTTGCCTTGGACCAGTGACGGGATCTATGCTTAAGTGGGGGATCAGCCATTGGCCCTATGGGTCGTAAAAGGCGAAGGGAGGCTAGTCTTCGGAGTGCAGCCTCGTAGCTGACCCCGATCTGAGAGAACCTTTTCTTGGGTTCGATGGTTTCGGGTGAGCCAGGGTTCTCTCCTTTGATTGTCCCGTTGCATGGGGAAACAGGGTGTTTGGGAAGTTCCTCGAGTCTCTCCTCGATATGGGCTATCCTAGCCTCAATCCTTGAGAGTATTGGGTGTATTTGTGACCCTAGAAGAGTTAAGCTTTCGATAGTCGCTGCGAGGTCGAGGGATACGGGTTCTGGCTGAGTGTCGAGTTCATCCTCGATGTTCAGGACCTCTTCCCCTAGGGGAACAAGGTGGGAGCAGTCAATAGTATCATCGAAGATGGCGTGGACACTAAAGGGGTTCGTAGTGTTATTGGGTTTCTCAGGTGGGGGAAGAGGGATTGTCCCGTTTTCTATCATGTCTTGTATGGTATGTCTGAGCCGAAAACAAGACTCTGTGTCGTGGCCCTTGCCACGGTGGTATTGACAGTACTTATTAGCGTCCCACGAATTTGCTCTCTAGTCCGCGGGCGGGTCCGGAGTAGGACCTATTATTTCGAGCTTCCCCTGCTCGTTCAACCTTTTTAAGGCTTCGGTGTATGTGATACCTAACTTAGAAAATGTTCTGGGAGTGAAATTCGTCCACCCCTGGGCAGTCGGCTCAACTAGGTGTACTTCCTCGGTTTTATTACTCCCGTAGGATCGGGCCCCCGTAGAAGTGGTCGGCCCTTGATAGCCTTTCCCCATGATTTTGGAGAATGTCCCTCTTTTCATATCATCATCTAGGCGTATTCCTAAAGTGGATAGCTTCTTAAAGGTGTGGATATTTTGGTACCTAAGATGGGAGGCGTAGCCTGGCCTAAGGTTATTGACGAATTTTTCCACCAAGGTGGCTTCGTCTGGGCGATTTATTAGTTGAGTACTGACCTTCCTCCATCTGGTCAGAAATCCAGAGAAGCCTTCCTTCTCATTCTGGGAGAGGACCTCAAGGCTCCTAATGGTGACCTGCGTTTCGGCATTATCCGCGTACTGCTTTGCGAATTCTATGGATATATCGTCCCAGGTAGATACCTTCTTAGGGTCAAGTGAATAGAACCAGGATCGTGGGGTGTCCCCTAGGAATGAGGGAAATATCCTAGTGAAGAGGCTAGGTTTGACTCCTTTAATGGCCATGTAATCTTTAAAGGCACGGATGTGGTTAAGGGGGTCCTCAGTTCCCTTGAACTTAGGCACGTCGGCTAGGGAGAAATTCTCAGATAATTGGTCGTTCACCATTTCGAACTTCCTATGATTTTCGAGGTGGACGTTATTCCCTTGGTTTAGGCGCATTTGGTTTTCGAGGAAGTCTATGCGGTTCATAGCGGATTGAAGGGTGTCGTCTTGAGGTGAGGTAGCGGGATCGCTTGCGATGAGGTCGGCGGGTGCCCCACCAAGCGGAGTGGAATTTAAAAGGGCCTCGTTGAGGATTCGGGTGTGGTGTTCGTCTGAGGCTTTGTCTTCTAGGTGGCCTAAGCGGGAATCTATGCTGTTTACGGATGCGTTTACTGTGATGACAATAGCCTGTAAGTCCCGGATTAGGTCGGCTAGGGCCCCTATGGTGTTGTCTGCGGACTGCCCGGCGTTATCCCCACAGTGGTTGCTTGCGTCTACGCTTGAATCCCCCGTCATGACTGTGAAAGGGTAACTCTAGTGAGGACAGGTTTCTTGGATGTTTTACAGACTCGGGGAATACTCATGGCTGGGCAACGTTTGAAGCGAGGCCCATGACTCGCGCGCGTGCGTGGTTAATGACTTAAGGGCTCGGGTGCTTTTAGACTCTTGATGTACTCGGCGAGATGCCTAATGAATTTTAGATCTCTGTAATGAGATGACGTGACACAAACCTTGCAGGTGAGGTTTAAAGAGGACTTCTCGAAATTGAGACGACCCAAAAATGTAAGATTTCAAGTAGAGGTGATCCTAGTAGCTAACATGGACAGTTAAACACACAGTTGTACGACGTGGGGAATTGATCACGATCCCGGCTCAGGATCAAAGAATTTTGACATACTTTTTTGAAAACGACCGATACTAGCAGAGAAAGTCTTTTGAAAAAGGTGATTTCGCAAAACTATGGTGATGATGGTGTGATGACATCATTTGCGACGTAAAATGTGTGTTGCTATGTGTGCGTTGGGAATCCGACGATAGCAAAAAAATATTTTCTTCTCTTTTTTTTGAAAGGAACGCGTCCGTTAGGTGGACTGGTTTTTACAAAAAGTGACGAAGTGACTTTTTATCGAGATTACTATTAATTAGCTAGTTCGATAGTGGATGTGCGCGGTGCTTTAAAGGCGTGACTAAATCCTTGTCAAAAGTTTAGGTAGTGAATGGTGTTTTTTTTTTGAAAAAAAGTTGTTGTGTTTTTTTTGTAAAAAAAACGAGTGATCCACGTTTGTTCGACAATGGATGGTGATGTGTTGTGAAAATTAATGTTTTGAGAATGTGATCGTTTCGGATTCCTTGACTTCATTAATTGAAGCTTTGGTTGTGTTAACGGTGTGTGTGTAAAAAAAAAACTTTTGTTTTTTTTGAAAACGCAATGTAACCGTTTGGCGTACCTTGATCCCATTAATTGGGGATCTTGGTAGTATCAACGGTGTTCGTTGTTGACGGGGTTTAATTTGGCCAAGGTGATGGCATTTGAAAATATTATATATATTTTTTGAAAATAGTGAGCGTAAAATTTGCCATGATAATGGCATCTCAAGAAATTATGACTTGACCGGAGTATCGGTGTTTCAGAAATTGTTTTGAAAAGATGAGATATTTTCAAAAATGGAATTGGGTGCCGTTGAAAATGTTGGCGTGGTTGAATCCGGATTTTAGTGTTTTATTTGGGTTGGGTTGTTCAAACACGCTACACATAACTAGGAATAAATACATTCATGCAGGATGCAAACTCGGGTAGGTTTAAGGTAGGCTACCGCCCACGGATAGTCATTACTTAGGCATTGACAATGATCTAAGGAGACAAGTGTCATACCATCCGTTTGGAACTATCCGCTTATTATTCCCGCGGGATACGCGTTAGGCGGTCGGAGCGTCAATCGAGGATCTCTCCGCGTGTCCCTAAAGATCTTACCGCGAAGAGGTCGACTGGTCCTGATATCGGTTAGGGTGGGCTTTTTAGGGCCAAAACCTGTAGTGTCCACAACTAGGAACTAAGAAATGAGCTTCACCGACTTCGTTCAAGTTACACCACCGCTGGAAACATGTTTCCAAGTCCCCAGCGTAGTCGCCAAACTGTGGACGTCCGTCCACACCGCCCGGCGCCCTGCGCGTGCCCGCGCGGGACCGACCCGGTTTTCAACATGTGACAGCGGCCACCCATGCGGCCCACTCCCTGCCGGAGGCCAGTCCGATCTCGCATACGGGGCGAAGTGTCGGACCTCGATTTGGATGACGATCCGGACTTGTACTAGACAGGTGCGAGCACTCGTGTTTCGGTTTGGGAATCGATCGAGTCGTGGTTGTAAATGTTTAAAGGCCGTTTTGTTTGGTAATACGACCTTTTTAGTTAACTGAAGTTATTGCCGATTTTTGGAGTCGCCACCGAGTCAATTATGGGGACTCGGAAATCGTTCAAGTCAACTTTGATCCCTTGCCGGCTCAAAGTTGAGTGGCACGGGACCTTAAGATAAAGACTTGTACCCTTAAGCACTCCATGCCTGGAATGACTCTCATTACCAATGGTTTCGGACATCCGGAAACCGTCGATTCTGAGTAAGGAATGAGGGTACGTATTGGGAAGCCAACATCTGATAGATGTCAACACCCAATCCTGCCCGCACTATAGCGGCCTCCACTAATCAATCGGTGGGCTGGTTTCCTAGTTCTTTTGTTGTGGTGGAAATACTGTAACATCCATTATTTTAACCCTATGTCTTTGCTATGTCAGTGGTTTAAGGACAAGTAAGTATCATCGTCGAAGTAGTTGAGTTTACATTCTTTGCATGCGATTTCACGTGACAGGCAGGCCATGAAAAGATGCACGTAGGAGAGTAGAGAATACTAGTATTATACGTATTAGCAAATCAGTTTTAACGTGATAATACAGATATTAATCATTCTCGTGGTATACCTTACCTGGTATTTTGCTTAAGATGCGTCGGTTCAGTATTAATAGAGATGCGTCGAACCTAATAAGGCGAGCACCTGGAGTAATGACCATCACTTGGTTCAGTTTTAGATATTTTACGTTTTGAATTCCGTGTTAGATGGTTTAGCATGTGATTATAAGGTCATAAAAGCGATAAATCATACAAAAAATTGTAAATGCGAATGTAAGTAAATCACATAGTGAAGAGTTGCACCCTCGGAGTGTACACTAAACGGGACTCAATGCATAGATAGTTTTGAGAACGGATCTTAGAATTACTCGGGTCTATTTAGTGTGTTTTAGTGTTTGTGGTTGAAGTTTGGACGTTACGTATTTTAGTGGATGTTTGTGGGCCTAATGCCTACATCTAGTGTTATCGAGGTGCATAACAATAGAAAGTGCAAATATGGAAAGTTTTGTTTAGATGACAACCTAGTGACGACTTGATCAACAAGCGGATCCTCCTAACTTGACCAGTGATTTCGGCAGAACTCCGTTACCGTTTGACCTTTCCGCGGCTATTCCGGCAGAGCTTCATTGCTAAAGGCTAATTCTGCGGCTAATCCGGCAGAACCGGGGTACTAGTTTTGAGCTAGTCGATAACAGACACCTCGGTATCGAGTGGAGTGCTCGAAGGTGAGGAATAGCGTCGATGTCGCTTTTTTAATCAGAACTACGATCGAGTGGATCGTTTGCCTTGGGTGTCGGAGTGCGAGCCCTTAGCGAGAGCTTAGAGGGAGAAGGGAGAGTTGAATTATGGTGAAATGAGGGCGTGAAGGGGAGTATTTATAGGTGTTTTCGGTCCTCGTCGCCCATATAGGCGCGTGAGATGGGGCGCACCAGGTCACAGGCGCCTGGGCTTAGGCGTGGGGAGACCCAGGCGCGTCGGGTGGGGCGGTTGGGATTTTGAGGATACGGTTTTGATACTTTCCAAAACCGTGAGGCGGGTGTGTGATATATTGCTTGGACGTTAAGGCTTCCTCACGGTTTGACCTAGCGCCGTGGGTTTAGTGGGCCTCGGGTGTTCATCCCGAGGTTCGCTTAGCGCGGTGTTGACTCGGTTCGAGTTTCGGGACCGACTCGGGGTCCCGGTGTCGGAATTGACTCTAATTAGTGTCTACGCGACCGTAACGACGCGACTAAGGCTGCCATCATGTTAGTTTTTAATTTTTCCGAGTAATTATTTGATCCGTTCTATAGGGAAACTATCTAAACATCGCGAACCCGCGTCGCGTTGCAGTCCTATCGTCATCGGGTGTTTGTTGGGCGCTTCTGCGGCCACCAGGTCCAAATCTGGGTGTCTACACAATGACGTTATTCATCACCTGCAGGCCAGGCTCGAGCGACTGCATGTCGCCCCTCGCTATACAGTCATTATCCGTGAACTCGACCAGCATTTCGCTGTACACCAAACAAAGTCCTGATTAGCAAATGCACTTAAAAAATGACATGAGCAGCACAATAAATATGTACCCCGACGAACGTGGCGTTGACCGGTCAAACACGTAGTCGATTACATCTTTCCGTACGTGGAGGATATCTCAGAAGATGACGATATTGGAGCACATGAATCCAGAGATTACAAGCTGCCCCCTCAATATTCTCCCATAGTCCAACGTGCAGCCCAAATTGTCTGGAACCGTATCCATGCATTCAAATGCTACGTCGGAATGGAAGATGTACCGATGATGTAGTGCCTCGGGGTGCGGCTTGGTCCCTGAACCCTCGCCTGTCTGCTAATTATTGTTCGTGACGATGTCTGCCGTCGCAGGCGTGGTGACAACAGCGTCCGCTACAGCCCAGCCTGCTTTGTGCAGTTCCCTCTCAAGACTAGAACTGACTGTCGCATCGGGCGGAGCCGGTATTACATTACGCATTCCATGGTCTGTGAAGATAGATTCCGTGGGCAGATCGGCCACTGCCAACCGTGCGTCAGTTGTCTCCCACCCTGCTTGCCGTAAAGCCACCACTACGGTCGGACTCATGTCAACCGAACCCTGCAAATCGGAGTCTCGGTTGATTTCTTCAGCGGCATCATCCTCGGGAACTTCTCCCTCAAAGACTCCTGGTGTCACAATGCCACCTTCAAAAGTGCCCTCATCATCGTAATCTTCTGTTCCCTCACCATCTCCCTCACAGAAACCTGCTTTCTCAATATCTTCATCCACATACCCAGCATCACGCAAGTCTCGCACAATTCTGCGTATCAGACCGTGGGCTCTAGCATCGCGCTGGTCTTCACCCTCAATGACGGGGGCGTTCTAGGTAGTATGCTTCAACTGGCCGGCCAACGAAACCACTTCATCGATATACTGGAGGACAGCTGGATCTTCCCAGAATTGTTGAGACGATGGGTCTTGACTTGGAACTGCCTGGTTCATCGCCGCTATTTCTTACCATGGAGGCAGCCTCCTCACAGAAACTGCAGAAGGCTAGCGCACACCTTCGGAAATCCATGAAAAAATGCCGGTCGTTCTATAATACAGTTGAAGTCAAATCATTAATGTAAAGCTCAGCATACCGACTGTGACTAAGCAGCATACTCAGTATGACCAAGCATCTAAGTGTGCGACTATACGGAATAAAGTGTGCGACTATACAGCTTAAAGTGTGTGACTATATAGCATAAAGTGTGTGACTATACAGCTTACGAAACCACTTCATCGATATACTGGAGGACAACTGGATCTTCCCAGAATTGTTGAGACGATGGGTCTTGACTTGGAACTGCCTGGTTCATCGCCGCTATTTCTTACCATGGAGGCAGCCTCCTCACAGAAACTGCAGAAGGCTAGCGCACACCTTCGGAAATCCATGAAAAAATGCCGGTCGTTCTATAATACAGTTGAAGTCAAATCACCCTGCTTGCCGACCGTGCGTCAGTTGTCTCCCACCCTGCTTGCCGTAAAGCCACCACTACGGTCGGACTCATGTCAACCGAACCCTGCAAATCGGAGTCTCGGTTGATTTCTTCAGCGGCATCATCCTCGGGAACTTCTCCCTCAAAGACTCCTGGTGTCACAATGCCACCTTCAAAAGTGCCCTCATCATCGTAATCTTCTGTTCCCTCACCATCTCCCTCACAGAAACCTGCTTTCTCAATATCTTCATCCACATACCCAGCATCACGCAAGTCTCGCACAATTCTGCGTATCAGACCGTGGGCTCTAGCATCGCGCTGGTCTTCACCCTCAATGACGGGGGCGTTCTAGGTAGTATGCTTCAACTGGCCGGCCAACGAAACCACTTCATCGATATACTGGAGGACAGCTGGATCTTCCCAGAATTGTTGAGACGATGGGTCTTGACTTGGAACTGCCTGGTTCATCGCCGCTATTTCTTACCATGGAGGCAGCCTCCTCACAGAAACTGCAGAAGGCTAGCGCACACCTTCGGAAATCCATGAAAAAATGCCGGTCGTTCTATAATACAGTTGAAGTCAAATCATTAATGTAAAGCTCAGCATACCGACTGTGACTAAGCAGCATACTCAGTATGACCAAGCATCTAAGTGTGCGACTATACGGAATAAAGTGTGCGACTATACAGCTTAAAGTGTGTGACTATATAGCATAAAGTGTGTGACTATACAGCTTATAGCGTGTGACTATGCAGTTTATAGTGGTGACTGGACAACATAATGTGTGTGACTATACAGGTAATAGTGTGTGACTATACAGCTACTAGTGTGTGACTATACAGCTACTAGTGTGTGACTATACATAAGGATGTGTGTGATTGTAATGACCGTGACTACAGAATTTCAAGTGTATTATAAACACAGTTTTATGAACCGTATATGCTTTTATATACATAGGTAGGGCTGTCAGATTAAATCGTTTCACGAACAATTAATTGATGATTTATAGAGTGGCTGCGAGATCAGTTACGTCAACGGTGCTGTCTTCCGGTTGATCGTCTCTCTCCATCCCTATCATTATTCTTTTGCGACTAGAGTGTTGGTTGTCAGATGGCATCGTTATAGCGGGGGTGCACTCGCTGCCTGTTTCCCCACATGTACGTGGGTACGACACCTTCGAACGCAGCTGATTTCCCAGGGACCCTGTCTCCAGTTCCCCATAAAGACGATCGCCTATTCTCCGTGCATCCCAATGTCCGATAAATGGTATGTCGCATCTGCAAGTCTCGCTACAGAAATCATAGCGCTGGAAGTACGCAATCATTAGAATGGGGATGCACCCCCGGAGGTAGTTGAGGACTTTGTTGGAGTCACGCGTCTCCTTACCCGCCCGCACCAGATTCTGCAGGATAAAGCTACACCAGTCTTGTTCCCGAATCAAGCCCACGTCATCCACTACGGCCAGCAGGCTCTGGTCCAGTGAGTTGTTCGTAGTAGGCGCGAGAAATGATGACAACGCGAACAACACAAACCTACGGACAAAGTCGTCCTCAGCGGCTTTGGTTGCCATTAACTTTTCGTGCACCGTCCCTAATTTTATTCTCCCGCTGCTGTCCACCACATCGAAGTCCTTCCTCAAAGTACTCTTTAACCTGATCACGTCAGGTGAGTCTGCGCCTTTCTTGTTTTTTGTTGGGATTAATTTCACCGGATGAGGTCCTAGAGGTAGCTGGAGGCAATCGTGGACGTCGTATTTTGACATCATTCTGGCGTGAGGCACGGAAAATATGGGACCCATCAGAAAACGCACGGAGGAACATAAGCGCGTGGTCAATGGGGACCGATTGGATCCTCAGCTCCAATAGCCCGCCGAAGCCAACACCACGCACCCTCTCAATCTGATCATCTGACAATTACGCAATAAGCTGGTGCAACCGCCTGGGCCTACAGTGAACATCTGGCTAACCTCTGGGCTCTCTTTTTACTGCTAGTCGATCCTGTTGTCGGTCCCATCTCCTCTTACCCCAAGACACGCGCACGACAGTGGGATCGGCCGGTGTATCAGATGTGACCCTCCTCTTTTTCTTTGGCCTGCTTTCCTCAACATTTTCTTTCCCCCCCACATCCAACTCGGCGACCGGTGTATCAAATGTGACCCTCCTTTTTTTCTTTCGTCTGCTTTCATCAACAATTTTTGTCCCCCCCACATCCGTCTCAGGAACGATGCAGTCCCCCGATTTGTCTTCAACAATCTTCTTCTTCTTACCCAATTTTTTGTCCACAACCACTCTATCATCAATTACATGGTCGCGAACCGATGTCTCTGCCACGTCCTTCTTCTTACCGGTCTTCGTTCGAACTTTCTTCTTTGCACCAGCCTTTCTGCTGCAATAACAACATGCGTAATGAATGTAACTGTACAACTGAGTATACAGCTTAAACTGTGTGATTCTACAATAAAATGTCTGTGACTCTACAACATAACGAGTGTGACTATACAGCTTCAAACGGGTGACTTTATAACCAACACTGTATGACTATTCAACTTACAGCCTATGCAACTCTGTATGACTATACAATATAAAGCGTGTGACTCTGCATCATAACGAGTGCGACTGTGTAGCTTCAAACGTGTGACTATACAACAGTCGCTGACTTCACAACAAAATATAACGAGTGCGACTTTGTAGCTTCAAACGGGTGACTGTATAACCAACTCTCTGTAACTATTCAAATTTCAAATATGCCCAAACAGCCTATGCAACTCTGTATGAGTATACAACCTCAAATGTGTGACTCTGCAACATAACGAGTGCGACTATACAACATTCTGTTACTATACAATGTCACCAGTGTGACTTTACAACAAAAACCCGCAGCAATTATGTCACATGCATCATTAGGAAGATGATTATGGGGATTTTAACATGAAAATATAAAACTACTTTAACATAAACTTCAACAAGGAAGCATGTAAATTGTATGACCATACAACTACAACAGTGTGGTTATAGAACATAGTACGTATGACTATACAACTACAGCAGATGTACAGAACAACAACAAAAACTGCCTAATCGATGCCACATGCATAATTACATGAACTTCAACAAAGAAATAAAAACTTCATGAACTTCAACATGAACTCCAACGATAAGATTGCTGTTCAGAACTACAACATGAACTTCAACAAAGAAATAAAAACTTCATCTTTGACTCTATAACTACAATCACTGTACAACTACAATAACTTCAACTCAAAATTAGGGTTATCGGGATGGAAAAATGCTCTTTTACCACTTTTTATGGTTTATGCATGACCGGAGTTCATGTAAATGGAAGTCGAAAATCAAAAGGGTTGAACCTTCAATGGTGAATTTTTTATTTCAACATACAAATAGGATACAAAATCGGAGGTCGATTATGGAACCTTCAACATACCTTTGCATGATTATCGAAATTTTAGGCATGATCGGAGATGGGGAAGCTGCGGAGATGGAGATGGAGATGGGATTTTTTTAGAGAGAGGAAGAGAGCAATGGAGATGGAGATGACCGGTGAAATGAATTCAAAGTGGGTGAATGGGGAAGTGTAAAGGGGTTTGGGCGGGAGTATAGAGAGAAGTGAAATTAATGTACGTAGGGTGAGGGGAGAAGCTATTATTAGGGATGGTTGATGGCTGTCCCGCAGCACATCAGTCCCGCAGCATGTCATTTGATTTTTTTTTTTTTATATAATTGAACCCCATCCATCCACCATCCATATTAGGATGAATGAATGGAGGGAATCAACACTAAGCAACTCTCCAAGAGTTGCGACCTCCCTTGATCCCCTATATATATATATATATATATATATATATATATATATATATATATATATATATATGGGATCAAGAGAGTTTGGTGAGGATTGGGAAGTTGGGAAGTTGTGTTGTTGGCCCTTGATCTTGGGTTGAATGGGTGGCTTAGATGGATGATGTAAAACAAAGGAGAAAAGGAGTGTCAGTAAACTGACACAGCAGTGGAGACAGAAAAGCAAACCTCTCCTCAATCAAACTCTCACTTCTTACAATTACTCTCACTCCTTACCATTTGATGCTCTCTCATCTTCATCTTCATTTAATCGAACAAAAAAGCTCTCGCATCTTCATCTTCATTTAATCAAAAAAAAAAGCATCATCATCTTCAACTTGATGTTCTCTCATCTTCATCTTCATCAATCGAAAAAAAAAGCATCGTCATCTTCAAGATCCATTCATTCATTCAACAAAAAGAAAACATCCTCATCTTTAAAATTCATTCATTCTACAAAAAAAAAGTTTCTTCATCTTCAAACTTCATTTATCCAACAAAAAATAAGAACATCTTCATCTTCAAGCTTGATGAATGACGGAAGTTTGATGAACATCTTCATCTTCATCCTATCATCATCTTCATCATGCATAATGTTCTTGTAAAATTGCAAGGTCACACACTTTCAGTTTCATAGTCACACTCATTATTGCTGTATAGTCACACTCATTATGTTGTAGAATCACGCAGCTGTACACTCATTGTAGTCACATATTCAGTTGTATAGTCACACTCATTATGTTGTATAGTCAAACTCGCTAAGTTGTAGAATCACGCAGTTGTAGAATACCTTGGGAGTAAGGTATCATTCATTTAATCATCTTCATCTTCATGCTTGTTTTATTTTTCATACCTTCTTTTTGTTCGGTATTTATAAAATTATTCATCTTCATTATCAAAAAAAAATGAAAGTTGAATATGGATGAATGGACGACTGTCACTTTCCTCAGTAACGACATTCTAAAAAAAATGGAAGTATTAATCACATACAAAAGTATTTAAACATTCATTAAATTATCAACCTCCATTCATGTTGGTTTTTTATAGTTGATTTCATGTTTGTAAGACGCATTTAAAAATTCGGAAAATTAATATATGTTCTAGTTATAATATTATTTTGATTGACTGTAAAAATATTTTAATTAAAAAAAATAACAACTCATTTTGTGCGTAATGTTCTTTCAAAATTGCAAGGTCACACACTTTCAGTTGTATAGTCACACTCTTTATGTTGACGTTTGACATTACGCACAAAATGAGTGTGATTCTACAACATAATGAGTATGATTTTACAACATAATGAGTGTGATTCTACTGCATGACAAGTGTGACTATACAAAAAGAAAAACCAAAATCTGTCCCGGTTATACAATATTATGAGTGTGACTATACAATATAGCGAGTGTGACTATACAACAAGGCGAATGTGACTACACAAATACGGCCACTTTTGGCTACAAACCAATGGGTGCATAGCTAGGTGGTTTTAATTTTTAAAGGTGGAAGGATAAGTGATTTTGCTATAGACCTCGCGTGATTAATTATGAAACCAGAAAATAGCGATGAAAATATATTTACATTGGACAAAGTCCATCCTTTACATATAGTACGCCAAACATAAAAACATTCTAACCCACCAAACATCATTTACACATAGTACGTTCCTCCTAAAGCAAACATTTTATCTCACATAAACACACAAGAGCTTAACAATGGTCTCCGGTACGTGCGCAACAATACATTGTCCAATTACGTGGTCGGTCACTGTATCTTCCACGACCTTCTTCTTCCCACCGCCCCTTTTACCAACATTTCTCTTTCCACCAACTATTTCGCTGCAACAAAACACACAATCAATCTAAATAACACAACACAACTGAATATGTGACTACAATGACTCTACAACTGCATGATTGTACAGCATAATGAGTGTGACTATACAACTTTAACTGTGTGACTATACAACATAAAATTTGTGATGATCCTACAACATAATGACTGTGATCCTACAACATAACGAGTATAACTATACAACTTCAACTGTGTGACAATACAACATAATCTCTGTGACTATACAACTAAATTATACTCGTACTTATTTATACTTCAATCGTCATTAGCAAAGATGATTACATACACTAATCACTGCAATAATTTGTGTGATTTTACAATATAATGAGTGTGACTATACAATATAATGAGTGTGACTATACAACCTAAAGTGTGTGACTACAAAATTGAAACCGTAAAATGGAAAATAAAAGCCATACAGTCAATTATTCTTCAATCATCATTAGCAAAGTCACATTCATAATTAGAAAGATGATTATACATACGATTCAGAACAAATTATTTAAACATTTATTAAATATTCAACCTTCATTCATTCATATTCAACCTTCATTTTAATCTTCGCAACAATACATTGTCCAATTACGTGGTCGATCGTTGTATCTTCCACAACCTTCTTCTTCTTCCCACCACCCCTTTTACCCACATTGCTCTTTCCACCAATCATTTCGCTGCAACAAAACACACAATCAATCTAAATCACACATATAACTGAATATGTGACTACAATGACTGTACAACTGCATGATTGTGCAGCATAATGAGTGTGACTATACAACATAAACGGTGTGATCCTACAACATAATGACTGTGATCCTACAACATAATGAGTATGACAATACAACTTCAACTGTGTGACTATACAACATAATCTCTGTGACTATACAACTAAATTATAACATTCATTAAATATTCAACCTTCATTCATTCATATTCAACCTTCATTTTAATCCATATTTAATCTTCATTTTTTTTTTTTGGATAATTAAGATGAATAATTTTATAAATACAAAAAAAAATAAGGTATGAAAAGTAAAACAAGCATGAAGATGAAGATGATTAAACGCATGATACCTTAATCCCAAGGTATTCTAAAGTTGAGTGATTCTACAACATAAAGAGTGTGACTATACAGCATAATGAGTGTGACTATACAGCATAATGAATGTGACTATACAACTGAATATATGACTACAATGAGTGTACAGCTGCGTGATTCTACAACATAATGAGTGTGACTATACAACTGAAAGTGTGTGGTCTTGCAATTCTGTAAGAACATTACGCACTAAATAACTTGTTCATCTTCATCTTCAACATTCATTCATCCCACAAAAAAAGAACAACTTCATCTTCAAACTTAGTTGTTCTTTTTTTTGTGGATAATAAAGATGAATAATTTTATAAATACAAAAAAAAGATATGAAAAATAAAAAGAAGCATAAAGATGAAGATGAAGATGAAGATGATGAAGAAAAAGAAGCATGAAGATGAAGATGAAGATGAAGATGATGAAGCTGAAGACGAACATACCTTCGTATGATGATCGAAGTTACTGACGGAGTATGTTGGGTTAAAAACGCAATATGGTCGGAGTAGTTGACGGAGCATGGTCGGAGTAGTAGACGAAGTATGGTCGGAGTTATTAATGGTGATTATTTGTTGGGGTTTTGTTAGAGAGAGTTGAATTGAGTTGAGAAATGAATTAAAAATGAGGGGATAGGGAAGTGTATGAGGGAAGTAATGTAGGGATTGATTTGGGTGAGGGGATGTTTCCCTCTCTCCACTGCTGTTGTGTCAGTTTATTTGTCTTTTTTTTATATATAATTGAACTCCATCCATCCACCATCCATCTTAGGATGAATGGATGGAGGGGATCAACACTAAGCAACTCTCCAAGAGTTGCCTCTCTCTCTCTATATATATATTTTTATATATATATATATATATCTCTGTGTGTGTGTGTGTGTGTATAACCTAAAACAATGGAACATACATCAAAATAACTGTTATATATACACTAAAAAACTCATTATGTACGCTATTAAACTCACTATATATATATACACACACACACTTAAGAATTTAATATATATATATATATATATATATATATATATATATATATATATATATATATATATATATATATATATATATATATATATATATATATATATATATATATATATATATATATATATATATATATATATATATATATATATATATATATATATATATATATATATATATATATATATATATATATATATATATATATATATATATACTGTAAAATAATTGATATATACACTCAAATAGTTACTATGTACACCAATTAATCAACATATATATATACACTGGAATAACCAAAAACAATGGAACATACATCAAAATATCTGTTATATACATTAAAAAAATCATTATATACGCAATTAAACTCACTATATATATACATTTAAGAACTCAATATACAGTAAAATAATTGTTATATACACTCAAATGGTTACTATGTACACCAATTAATCAACATATATACACAAAAAGAATTGTCATATGTACTTGAATTATTTGATATAGTAGAATTGTTATATACGCTAAAACAGTTATTATGTACACTAAAGTTGTTTTTATATATACCAATTTGATTTTAATATATAAAAAAATTTATTTTTTTTCGGGATTTTTTTTTGATATTTTTTTCTTTTGGGAAAAAAATGTACGGAAACAAAAAATGTTTTTTTTAGGGGGAAAAAATGTTTCTTTTTCGGGAAAAAAAATTTCGGGAGAAAAATGTTTTTTTTTTTTGGAAAAAAAATTGACTTTTTTTTCGGAGGAAAAAAATTGATTTTTTTTTTCGAAAAAAAAAATCGGGGGAAAGAGTTTTTATGTATGATTTTTGATTTTAATCTTAACCTTTAATTTGATTTTAATCTAATGGTTGAGATTTGATCTCAATGGGTGCGGCAAATTGAGTCATTGTAATGCACATATTGTGTTACTTTAATATGCACAATACATAATGTTAACTGAATCTCGTGTTACTTTAACGCACTTCTTTTTTTTTTTTTTTTTGATGAACGAGGGAACCCGCAGCCGCTACCTTTCTGGTGCGCACTGGGTAAACCCTCGGGTGTACGCATAGCCTGCAAACCACGCACACCAAAGTAAACCGCCCGTGTGCGACAGGCTCGAAGTCTAGAGGCATAGTCTCAAGCCATACAACTCCCACAAGTTCGCGCTTGCAGGGGCTTGAACCTGAGACCCTTGGGCCGATGACCACAAGTTTTAACCACTAGGCAACACCCTTATGGGCCGCACTTCATTTATTACTTTAGTTCTTTTCATCTGTTACTGTAATGCATTGGAGTCACAAAAAGGATTTAGAATACCGCCATATAAAAAAAAGAAATAAAAAAGAAAGATATTGTTTCCTATAATTATGGGACGTGATTGATTTCAAAATAGGAAACAATATCAAAGAATATCGCCCTCATTCAAAGAAAGATATTGCGTCATACTCTCATTTCTGATCATTATATGAATTTTTTGCACTAACCTATACCTGGTGTTATTTTAATGAACATTATCTGTTACTTTAATTCACACTATCTGTTACTTTAATGTCTGACCTCTGTTACTTTATACATGGTGTATAAGCATCCTCTGTTAATTGAATCCAGTGTTACTTCAATGCACTTCTTCTGTTACTTTAATTCTTGTCATATGTTACTTTAATCCATATTTCAATTTCTGATTGTTTCTTTTTCGCCACGTTTATTGGCACTGTTATTATTTTCAGTAGATGCAAAAGCACATGAATGATGTAGGGATGTGGGTGAGAGTTTCCTCCATAAATAGGGCAGATCATTCGATGTGAGGAGGTACACAACGAAAAGATGGCGCGGTGGTTAGATTAAATCAAAACTTCTGACGATGATGATGATGAAGAAGAGGACAAGGAGGATGAAGAAGCAGGATTCTAAGTAGGATAGTATATTGTTAGAGTAACATACATTATTCGTTAGAGTAACATACATTATTCGTTCGAGTAACATATTTAATGAGTTAAAGTAACACAAATTATGAGTAACAGGTGTGAAACATTGGAATTGTAATGAAGTTGATTCAGTTGGAACTCCTGTACCAATTTATTGATGTAAAATGAGTTAGAATAACACACATTATGCGTTAGAATAACACACATCATTCGTTAGAGTAACATACATAATGAGTTACAGTAACACAATTTATGAGTATAATTTGATTACCAATATCAAGTTCTTAGAGTAACAGGTGTGAAAAATTTGAATTATAATGGAGTTTTATAATTTTTGGTTTAGGAGTATCCTTAATAGAAACATACATTTTGCAACGTACTGTTTTTGTAAGACACTATTATGTAACGTAACAGATTTTTTGAGTTAAAGTAACAAAATTCATGAATTAGAGTAACACGTTGTATGAGTTAGAGTAACATGGCCGTAGCGAAATGATGATTTTTTTTGTGAAAATGAAGATGAAACGACGCACTTGTTGTGTGACAGAAAGATGCAGTTAAAAATTTGATGGGAGAGACAAGATTTGCATTAAGATAATTAAGGAGGAGAGAAAAAAAAAAATATTTACCAAGATTTAGTTAGTTATTTCCTTAATTGACAAAACAATCTTAACCATTAATCTATCACTAATTTAAGGGTTGAGATGAGGACTCACGGACTCAATTATGATAAGTGGACTCACTTGATCCTTCCTCTCTATATATATATATTTAGAGAGAGAGAGAGAGAAGGGTAGGTTCAAACAAGGGCAACAACTATTTTAAGGACATAAGGTCAAGTGTTAAAGTTACACAAAAAGAGTTTAAAGTTACACGAGATGAGTGATAAAGTTGCACTTTATCACTTGAAGTGATAAAAGAGCTGAATGTTATAGTTACATATCAATTTTAAACAAATGCAACTTTATCGTATGTCATCTGTAACTTTAATATACACTTATTGAAACATGTTGCCCTTATTTGAACCTACCTCTATATATGTAACGAGAAGGAGAAGAAGAGAAAAGGGAAAAAATGGGTTGATGACACCCTCAACCTACATGCTTAATTGGCCTCGGAAACGGACTCGTAATAGCGACGGGAGCGCGGGAGGGTCGAGGATGTAAGTGGAGTTGTGGTGTGTGTATGTGTAGAGATGGTTTATATCGGTTTTTCAAGAGATTAAGGCTCGGTTTTTGGTTTAGGATTGTTTAGGGTTGAGTGATAGTGAGGATTGAATTAGGGTTGCAAAATGTAGGTTGTAATGCTTGAGAAAAAACTGAATTGTGAAGAGTACGAGGGGGGGTATTTATAGGAAATGCCCCTCGACCTAGGGTCACTCGATCGAGTGGCTCTAGTGTACTCGATCGAGTGCCCTGAAAAGAAGGGTCTGCTCGTTTTTTGTAGCTGCACTCGATCGAGTGAGGTCAAACCACTCGATCGAGTGGGTCAGGCGAGTGAGCCATTTTAGGAAAGCTTTGACTTTTTTGAAATTTTGAAAATGTTGATTGGGTGCCTGTTTCTAGAAGTTTTCGCGAGGTTGGTTTCTGACTCGGACCGGGCTTTTGGGTCGTGAAAAGGCGGTTTTATTTTTTCTTTCGGTTTTGGCCCAAATTAGTCTCATTTTATTGGAAATGACCCACTGGGCCTAGATTTGAGGGCCGGTTTTGAGAGATTTGTACTCCGCTAAATGCCACGTCGGATATTATTGATTCTGAGTCCGTATTCGAGCGTATTAAGTCACGTTTACGTCCGATCATCATCGGGTGTTTCGTCGGAAACGGCTATAGACACTAGCAGACAAAATGCGGGTCTCTACATATATTAACCAAAAAATGGCCTCAAGTTGGACTTGGAGGAAGATATGTAGCATAAAAAATGAGATGATAAGGGGGTATCAGAATGATATATGGACTGCAGATGCAAAGGGATACACGGTTAATGGAGGGTATCACAGGTTGCGAAATGCAGGTGAGAAGAAAGATTGGTGGTGTGTTGTGTGGAGTCGTATGGCTGTACCTAAACACAACTTCATTACTTGGTTGTATGCGAGCGGGAAATTACTCACACAAGATTGATTGGTAAGGTTTGGTATCACAACCAACAATATATGCTATCTTTGTGGGTTGCAGGTGGAAAGCCATACCCATCAATTTTGGGAGTGTATCTATACTAGCCAGTTGCATAAACTATTGCAGGAGTGGCTGGGTTTGATACTGCCAGAGAAAGAGATGTTATGTTACTATACCCGTCTGAAGAGTAAATCTGGTTGTCAAAAACAGGTTGTATTCGCTGCGGTATGTGCGGTCGTGTATGAAGTTTCGATTGAGCGTAATAACTGCTGGAAGGAAGGTCAATTAAAGAGGCCTCAAGTTTTAATGAAAGATTTGAGGGATGAAGTCGAGTATAGGGTGAGAAGGAGAATGGCAGTAATACCTACTACTTGGCTTAGAGTTTAAATACAAGAGAAATACTGTATACAAAATAGTTTGTAATTGGTGATTTTGATCATATTAATATATTTACATTTTACCAAAAAAAACATTGTATTATTTAAACTAGTTCGCGAATATCGCGGGCAACCGAACTATTTAGTTTTTACAAGTTCTAATTATTAGTTTATTGGATATAATTGTAAGTTGTACATAACTGTTAGCGTTAGTTAATTGGGTTATTTAATAGAAATAATACCAACTTTGGGTGGTATTCCATCAATAAAACCAACTTTAATTAATACGGGGATAAAACCAAGTGTGAGACATATTACACGCGAATGAAACATGCTTACCTGCTACCGCCTACACCTGTTAATATTATCACTAATACCAGTTTTACTGGCTGACAGTAAAGTAACCATTCACTTTTAAATTCATCAAACTTCAAACTTCATCCCTCCATTAATTTAACGCCTACACATGAATGATGACTTGACGAAGTCAATTACCATTAATTTTGTCGAAAATCAATTTTTAGGGGTATTGTCAAGTTCATTCCTTCATCCTTTGCTTCGACAATGTCAACGGTGAATATTGTTTTCATTTCCCCCAATTCTATTTTTCTGGGTTTAACTTAGGGTTTTCGATTTTTCCAGGTTTAATTTAGGTTTTCGATTTTTCTGGGTTTAACTTAGGGTTTTCTTATTGGTTTAATTTAGGGGATTAATGTCCAATTAGTGTTCTTTTTTAATTGGTTTGATTGAAAACGTAGGTTGACCCATGGAGCCTTGTGACCTTGAAGTTTTGTTATGGGGGTTCATTTATCAAACATGAGGTGGGTTTTGTTTACACTGAAAAGCTTAGTAGGACAGTTTCGGTGGAGGTAGATGAGTTTTGTTGGTTTACGCTTGTTGAGGAAGCAAATAAATGTGGTAGTTTTAGCACTATGAGGAGAGAGAATTTGATTTAGGGGAAAATCGATTTTGGTGTAGCTATGGAGAAGAGGAAGATGTGCGTTAATTAATAGTATGGGACCCACAAAAACCGACTTCATCCGGTCATTTAAAAGGCAATTTCATTCGCGTGTAATATGTCTCATACTTGATTTTATTCCCGTATTAATTAAAGTTGGTTTTATTGATGGAATACCACCCAAAGTTGGTATTATTACTGTTAAATAACCCTAGTTAATTTAGTGTTTACTAGTATAACTAGTGTTTGTTGGTTTCGTGTTGGGCTTGTATTATCAGTCTATGTATTGAAAATATGTTGTTTGTATCTTAATTTTAATTTGTTTGGTGTATTGCAACCATTTGCAAGTATGTCAATTGTAAGTGTTGCAAATGCATGTAATGAATAAAGAGTAAGTCTCCCTTGTGACGGATATATCCGTCACAAATCGATGACGGGTCAAATAAACCATTTGGTTAGAAGAGAGAAGGCTAGTGGTATCACATGTCTTTAGTCTTTATCTAACCAAATGGGTATTATTTGACCCGTCGCACAATTATGACGGATAGTGCCGTCACAAACAAGAATTTGCCATGAACAAGCTAGATGTCATTGTGGTAATGACGTTGCATTACTCACTTCTTGGACACATTACAATCCTGTTATGAAACCAACCCAACCAAAACTTTAAGGCGATGGTTGGAGGGCCAGAAATGTTTATATACTCCGATCGTCGTTTCTTGTGTCGCAAACAATATGATCGAATAATTGATTCTCGTGATTTTTCATACTTACAATGAGTTGATAATTCTCAAACATATCGACAAAGGGTTGTTGTTATCAGGACTTTCAAAAAGGAGTAGCATTTACTGGAAATCAAGAAGAATTTGTTCAACGAGGAAAAATGTTTGGGATTGTATGAAGACGACTGGAAAAACTAATGATGAATTGAAGGAGAAACTGTGGTTGCCTGAGAAAAATAATGATATGCATCAAAGAAGCTTGTCGTTGTTTCGTTGATTGTTAGTTTAACTATGTTGTATTATTATCTTTTTTTGCCAACGTCATAAATAAGACCCTACGGTTTCAGAGCACTTACGCTAACTTATGTGCAAATGAATTACGGGAGCGGAGAATAAACATAAAAGATACAATGGAACAAAGAGCATTCAGAAAAAGTATTACTAAGGAGTGCCGCAATCTTAATCTGTGGGAGCTCCACGCGTGCAATCTGCCAGACAAGATGAAGACAATCTGTCTTAAATTGTACTGTTATTTTATTTGCCTAGTCTTTAGGTTATAGTTTTAATAGGTTAACAATTGATGTACTAAATTACTACACTTTATTTAGAATTGTATGTAAGCTCATATTTGAGCTATTTTGTAAGGTAATGAAATCATGGAAGTTATTACGTAAGAAAAACATCTTGCATTATTCATTCATTCATTCCATACCATTCCTTTAACTAACCAACCCAATTTGAGATATGCAACGTATTTTGGACTCAACCCCAGAACCGTGTATTAACACAATTAAAGATGTCGAGTGACCCGAGATAAGGGTGGACCAATCCCCATCAAACTAGGCCCAAGCTCAAGCATGAGACCAGACTCGGATCTCACTTGGTGAGCCTAAGTCTGACCCAAATAACATATACAATTTTTTTTTTTTTAAATTGTATCTTATGAGTCGATAAATTATGTCGAGTGAGCTCGAGCTACTTGGACTGGAAAAAACCGATCCATTTGGTCAGGCTGTGTCGTAGTCATGTCTAAACACAACACAAACAAATCATGGAAACTATTAAAACTTCATTCAACTAGGTAGCGCAATTTTGAAAGAATGTTCGTTGAAGTAAAGAAATGATCGAAAAGCAAAATTCATGAATTTGAGCCGAGGAGATTACCTTTCTTTGGAAATGCCAATAATAGACGATGAGTAATTTCTTTATCATTATACAAGTAAATTTACTTTTTAAAGTAGAAATAATTATCATAAAAAAATAATGATATTGTGATCTACCATAGCCTTGTAGGGAAATGTCATTTTTTTTAATGAAGACCAATTTCATTAATAAAAGATCATACGACATCTACAAATGATATCAAATTAAACAGAATACAAATTTGCAACAAATAAATAAAGAACATTCTTGAGACAAATATCACTATTGGAGTAATACGTTTTTGCATAGCTTTCTTTATATCGTTGTTAATTGACATAGCCTTTCGCGAAAGAATCTATAGATTTGATGACATGGTCTTCAAAAAAATGAACTTTCTTTATTTTGACAAAGAATATACTGAAATCTGACCTCAATTGCATCACAATATGTAGAAAAATTACGGCTCTCAACATGGCCTTGCACATAGTTCTTGAACCTCTCATAAAGAAAGAACAAACCCACCAAAATAGAGGACAAACTCATCAATTGATGGGGACAAAAACTCCCCTAATGGAAGAGGTAAGAGTTATTGATAACCAAAACAATCTAAGCATAATAATCACGATTAAATTTTGGACTTACCACTACCGAAATGGTAGATGGCAGCCCCCTAAAGATGAGGATGGAAGGAAAAAGTTATTTCTTTTGTTAGGGTTTTGGAAGGGGGCTACAAAATAGTTTTTTCTAGACCTATTAAGTTTTGATCTCAAATAATAAAATGAAATCTTAAGCGGCTAAACACTTGCTTTTTTTAAGGGAAATGTCATTTAAACCACGGAGTACTATACTTCGGCAAATATTGCCTCTTTTGGTAAGGGAAATCATTAAAGGGTGTAGTGTGCACATACGAAGTACTCTCTCCGTTCCATTTGATTCTTTCCCTTTGCTTTTTTACACTTGTCAATGCGCGTTTTATTTTGTTCATATCTTTAGTTACATATTTTTAAAAATTATAAAATTTTGATATTTATAACGCACTCAATTAGACAATTTAAACAAGATCTCAGATGACTATATTTTATCTTATATATTACTCCGTAGAAGTTATATCAACAATTCCTCTCACTAAAGACTAGTGCCCAAAACTCAAATGCAAAGAACCTATTGGAACGGAGGAAGTATAAGAGAAGCAAATTTTAATTGAGTATAAAGAAGGGATAAAATTGTGCCAATTCTCATTAGGGAAAGTAAGGTTTAACTTTTCATGGAAGAAATTGCAACTAATTTTTTGGTTGAGTACAAACTAGTGACGAATTATCAGGGCCGTCAAGAGGGGCTCAATCTGGTTATTGGAACCGGGGCCCAAATAGGTTAAGGGCCCCATGTCCTCAATATGTCTATGATTAGTCTAGTTTAGTAGGGATTAATAAGGGTCATTTAGTTGACTATTTTGTAGGTTTGAGTGTGTTTTGAAGGATTTTGGTGCATATGTCCAAATTGATGGGTTAATATAATAAAATGTGTAATTAGGTGGGTTAAAGGGTGAAAAGTAACATGGGTCGTAATTGAAATGTTTATTGGGTTAAAGTGTCAACAATCTATTGGAAGTGGAGACAAATCAAGCCAAAAGTTAAAGTGGAAGCCCAGACCAAGTGGAAGAAAGAAGTGGAGGAATTCTAAAATCCGCTGCCAGCGGAATTTCTTGCCAGCAGATTTCCAAAAATCCGCTGCCAGCGGCAGAAAATTGTGCATAGGATTCTTTAATGGATTCTTTTTCGCATAGGATTCTTTCTATATTCTTTTGTTCTTCTTCTTTACTCACCTCTTTTATTCTTCTTCTTCATTATGATCATTTTTATGAGACATTTTATGAGGCTTTATGAGCTATGGATGAAGATGCTCCATGGATGATTATATAAAGAGGAGAAGTTCACCATCACATTCATCATCCAAGACATCAAGTATCATTTGTAATTCTCAAAAACACACATATTTTCTAGTTTATTTTGCAAGTAGTTCTTTTGTATGGACGGCTAAGTTCTAATTCTTGGAACAAGTTGTTGAACCCTTTCAAGTTTATTGAATTGTAAGACTCATTTCTATTTTACTTTTATATTAGAATATCAAGTTTAATTTGCATTAGTTCTTGGTTTGTTAATTCATCTTCTAGCTTGATCACCTAGTTGTTGCTATTGATAAATCATTGCTAGAATAGTTAAATGAATCTTTTGTTTGTTTAACTATATCCGAGTAGCAAATATAATTCACCAATTTGTATGATTTTCATCATTGTTGAGTTATAAGGATTAAACTTGTACGAAACAAAGTGATACCGCTTGAGTAATCATTCTTTCATCTTTGCAAAATTCCATCGTTCTAATCTACATATTGATACGATTTAGACGCTTGATTTAAGCTGACAATATCGTAAGGGTTATTTGAGTATGCTTCTTATTTCTTATAACTATTAATAAATGGAAATAGAAGCCGATTAAACTTCACAGCAAAGTACTCTAATATACATTGTGAAATAGAAAAGTCAATGATCAATTCGTTATACTTGTGGTGGATATTGCTTGGGCCAAATATTTTTTTATAATAATCGTTGCATCGTTAATTTATACTCCGTATTAGTTTATTTTAGTTTGTTAATTTATTTCATTAGTTTATTAGACTTAGACTCGAAACATTAAAATCCCCCCATTTGGTTACTTTTATAAATCGAATTACGCGCACTTAAACGACATAATCACCTTCCTTGTGGGTTCGACCCCTACTTTCACTAACTACTAGTTTGTGTTAGAAGTGGATAAATATTGTAACTAAAATTTGGCTAGACTTGTCGTGAGCCTCCAAATTACAATATTTATCCACTTCTAACACAAACTAGTAGTTAGTGAAAGTAGGGGTCGAACCCACAAGGAAGGTGATTATGCCGTTTAAGTGTGCGTAATTTGATATAGAAAAGTAACCAAATGGGGGGATTTTAATGTTTCGAGTCTAAGTCTAATAAACTAATGAAATAAATTAACAAAATAAAAAAAACTAATATAAATTAACGATGCAGCGATTATTATAAAAAAATACTTGGACCAAGCAATATCCACCAAAGGTTTAACGAATTGATCATTGACTTTTCTATTTCACAATGTGTATTAGAGTACTTATGAAGTTTAATCGACTTCTAATTCCACTTATTAATAGTTATAAGAAATCAGAAGCATACTCAAATAACCCTTACGATATTGTCAACTTAAATCAAGCGTCTAAATCGTATCAATATGTAGATTAAAACGATGGAATTTAGCAAAGATGAAAGAATGATTATTCAAGCGGTATCACTTTGTTTCATACAAGTTTAATCCTTATAGCTCAACAACGATGAAAAGCATTCAAATTGGTGAATTATATTTGCTACTCGGATATAGTTAAACAAACAAAAGATTCATTTAACTATTCTAGCAATGATTTATCAATAGCAACAACTAGGTGATCAAGCTAGAAAATGAATTAACAAACCAAGAACTAATGCAAATTAAACTTGATATTCTAATATAAAAGTAAAATAGAAATGAGTCTTACAATTCAATAAACTTGAAAGGGTTCAACAACTTAGCCCTCCATACAAAAGAACTACTTGCAAAATAAACTAGAAAATATATGTGTTTTTTAGAATTACAAATGATACTTGATGTCTTGGATGATGAATGTGATGGTGAAGTTCTCCTCTTTATATAGTTATCCATGGAGCATCTTCATCAATGGCTCATAAAGCCTCATAAAATGCCTCATAAAAATGATCATAATGAAGAAGAAGAATAAAAGAGGTGAGTAAAGAAGAAGAACAAAAGACTACAGAAAGAATCCTATGCGAAAAAGAATCCAATAAAGAATCCTATGCACAATTTTCTGCCGCTGGCAAGAAATTCCGCTAGAGCGGATTTTAGAAATCCTCCACTTCTTTCTTCCACTTGGTCTGGGCTTCCACTTTAACTTTTGACTTGATTTGTCTCCACTTCCAATAGATTGTTGACACTTTAACCCAATAAACATTTCAATTACGACCCATATTACTTTTCACCCTTTAATCCATCCTATTACACATTTTATTATATAAACCCAACAATTTGGACATATGCACCAAAATCCTTCAAAACACACTCAAACCTACAAAATAGTCAACTAAATGACCCTTATTAATCCCTACTAAACTAAACTAATCAAACATCCCCAAGCTTAGACCTTTACTCGTCCTCGAATAAATTAAATCAAAATAATGATCGTCCACAAGGTCTATATAGCAAATCATAGGTAGCTTGATACAACCAATAACCACTCTCGACTCTCACACCCCCTCCTTATAACATCCCTCTCAATATATATGGTCAAAGAAATAGAATAACCTATTCATCAAGACCATACTACAATCAATGCCCGCTTACACACAAAAAATCACAACACCAACTACATAAAGACGGTTGACAAATAAAAACATGTAGTTGACATCCACTTATCACTTCAACTCTAAGATGATCCTAAACCCGAATCACCCTTCTAACCTCCTTATGACTCCCGAATCATGAAGAAATAGCAAAAATAGTAATCAAAATAATGATTTCTTTTTTTTTTCCTAATCCCTCATTTTCCCTAAACCGCCTGCCCTTGTGGGTTTTCGATTTAGCTTTTATTCCTCACTACTTCTACTCTCATGGCTCGCTTCTCGTTTCTTCTTTTTATCCGGAGCGCCCTTTCGGGTTTTCACTCCGTCCTCGGCCATATACCCATTTTTGCCTAGGCGCTTGCCCTTGCGAGTTTTCACCTAACCGGGTTTTTTTTTCTTTTTTTTTCATTTTTTTTCTTTTTTTTCATTTTTTTTTCTTATTTTTCTTTTTTTTTTTTGATACATGAAATAACATATATACAAGTATATTCCACTCCCCACGCTTAATCTCCACATTGTTCCCAATGTGAGGAAAAATAGAGAAAAAGACATGAAAAATGAGAAAGAGGAACATACCAAGCAATCAAGTGCCGGGGGAATCCCCGGTGTCATCTTCCTTAGAGGAGGTAGCTTGCCCCTCAATCTCGGCAAGGATCTCCAACGATGGTGGTCGAGCGTCTGGGAACCGTGCTAAGAGAACACGAGACATAGTTCTCATCAAGTCTCTAGTCTCCAAAGTAGCGGCATGAGTTTCCTCCAACCGTGCACGCTTGTCATGAATCATAGCATCGGTCGAGGCACACCAAGCATCTATCTTTGTAATCCAAGCTTCTTGATAAGTCAATATTTATGCATATTTTTACCCCTTTAATATTATATTTTCTATGTCATCTTTGTATTATTTGAGCTAAACGTTATAACTTTAGTAACTTTTGACATATTACCGGCCTTATATTATTTTTGGTGCTAAATTGAGTATTTAATATATATTTTATTTATTTAATATGGATACATGGAAAAGACTACTAAAATCGTATGTATGTTTACAGGTCTAATTCCATCATCTAATGGGGTCGAAATCAAGTTTGAAACCATCAGCCCATTATGGAAAAATAAGGAAAGAAAATCGGGTGTAAAAAGGAAAGAAGAAGATGTTGAATTGGAAGAGTATGATCAATTAATTAAGGAAAGAACCAAATTCAACACTATAAAAGAAGGCATTAGGGCTTAGGAGAAGGGAAGAGAACAAGGAGCAGACACAACACACACATAGGCAGGGGCGAATCCAGAGTTCAAATTTTGGGGTAGCGATTTCATCATATTTGCTTAATTCATATGAAAATGTATCATTTTTACAAAGTTTGGAGTAACAAAAGTCGATAATTTTAACCATTTTTTTCAAATTTGGAGTAGCGAATGCTACCCTTTGCTACTAGCTAGATTCCCTTCTGCACATAGGAGTAGGGCAAAAGGCCTTGGCATTTACGGCCAAGGTAGGTTAGGATGTAATCAAATTTTAATGCGGGACGCGATCAATTCAACTCTTAATTTATCTAACGGTTATATTTATCTATCTTATTTAGTTTATTTATCGTTTAATTAGTTATTTAGTTTAATCTTTCAGTTATTCGAACATGTAATGTATCGATTATTGTCAATGAGTTATGAGATTACGTTATTGTTTTAACGTTTAATTAGTACTTTGATATTCGTATGAAATTCACAATTTGACTGTTGTTTTCATGTTTATTAATTTAGCCTGATCACCTAGATTATTTACATGAGTCGGTTGTTAAATTAATAGTGTTTTAAATTAGGTTGCAGCTTACTGGTCTAACTTAACTACTAGAATTTTGTATGATAATTGAGTTATATTTAATTGCAGCTTTCTGGTTTTATATAATTCAATTGATTGGTGTTCTTAAAGCAATTAAATTTATTGACTTGATTCGTGCTTACATGGTTGAGTCGATCTAATTTAGTTAGGATTAAACTTGCGTGGTTAACGGAGTTTAATGAGTAAGAAAGATAAAACTGTTAATTTACTTGCTTACAAGGGATTAAAGAGTTACCGATCTATTCGAGTCTAATTAATTGAATCGAAGATTAACCCAACTATATCATATATAGCATGTCTCGAATATTGTTATGATTAATTTTTTAATTTATTGTTATGTTTTTACTTTATTATTGTTATTTCCAAAACCAACAAAACCCCCCTTTTATATATATATCTATACTATTAAATAATAAATTTCCTGAGATAATAACGTCAGTCTCTGTGGGATCGACCTCTACTTACCCTATCTACCGTAGAGTTAGTAGTGTTTATAAATTTAATATTGAGTGCGGAAACGACATGCATCACTTCTCGATCCACTTTTAACTCATTATTCGCCTCCTCCAAAGCATCCACACTCTTATTCTTCTCATGACTCCTCCCTTCTTTCACCCTTGCTCCTTCTCCTTTTTCACGAACTTGACTATCCTCACCACTCTCATCTTCCTCACTCTCAACATCGTCATCACTTCCCTCCTCCTCCTCCTCCTCATCATCATCATCATCATCATCATCATCATCAATGTCACGATCCCGGGGAACAAAGAAATCTTCCGAAACTTCACCATAGACCAAAGGATCATCCTCGGGTCTCGGCAATTGTAAATAAGAATCATGATTCTTCCCCCAACGATAATAATAAGACCCTTTTACATTCATGCGAGGTCGTAACATCTTAGCGTGAATCAAACAAGGAATATCAAAGAGGTAATTATCAAGTAACGGATTCTTCCCCTCCGCCACCTCAATATTCAAGTAATTCATAATGAGAGTGACTAACCCACCACCATTTATAATCCCCCCATCCTTAGTACCCGAAGCTATGCTAGATGTAACAAAAAGAGCAATCCAATCGAGAACACCTTCGTCATCCGGCATCATAGCCCTCAAGTAACCGAAATGAGAGTGGGGAAGCTTATTAGGCTCCCCCTTACAAAGGAATGAGTTGACAATCAAACGATGAGCAAATCGAAGACATGGGTTGGGAATATTTGAACTCAACTCACCGGATTTACCACCCAAAATCAACCCCGTAACCTCTTGCCACCAAATCCCTCTCTCTCTCTCTCTCTCTCTCACCCCCACATACTCCTTTTCACACATATCCCGAATACCAAAAGCTTCCCTCAACTTCACATAAGAGAACTCATGAGCTTTACCATTCAATTTGAAGCTAATTGCGGGTACAAGTTTTGTGCTTTTTTTAGAAATCGATATGGTGGAAAAGAACTCAAGTTTATACCTTCGATAAGTATGAGCTCCCTTCTCCATAAATTCTTCTAAACCCACATTTTTCATTAGCTTGGTCATGACATCAAACATGCCCAATTTCTCAAGAATAGAACGACAAAGAAATCGAGTTCCCCTCATCTCCTTCTTAGATAACCTATCCCAAATTGGGTCTTAAGCTTTAGTTAACCAAGATGGCTTGGTAACAGGAATATGTTTAGGATGGACGGGTTTGGGTTGAGCTTTTTTAGTGACGGTTTTGGATTTTTTTGGTGGTGGTGTAGTAACGGTAGTGGAGTAATTTTTTCTTTTAACTCTCTCCATCTCTCAAGTAATGATCAACAAAATCCTCACTCACAATTCACTCAATTTTTTATTTTTATTTTTTCACTCACACTTCACAATTCACCAATTCAATCACTTTTCACAATTCACTCACAATTCACCAATACAATCACTCAAATTTTCACACCATCACAACAAAATTATCAAAGACACAAAGTGATTCAAATAACACAAGGAGGAGAAAGAAAACCCGAAATTGAGCATGAATAAGCAAAATTCAAGCTACTAATTAATGGGTAAGAGGTAAAATTTCAAGGAATTGGAAGAAGAATATGAAAATTATACCTCTTAAAATTTGAAACAATGAATGGATGTCCTTCTTGCGTTGATTAAGATCGAATTCGACTCAGTTAGTCAAAAAAAAACAAAAAAAAATTAAACTCGGATTTTGACATCCAAGGGTAGAAAAACTTGATTTTGTTTACTTTTTGGGCAAAGTTATGTGTTAAAATGATAGGAATTGTAATGGGTAACGATAAATAAGTGATTTTGGAATTGATTTGGGACAAATTAAATGAATTTTGATGGGGTTTTGGGAGGAAAAAGTTGCAGTAGTTTTTATAAGAATAGAAAAGGAAGGTTTCAGTAGAAGGTGAATGAAGTGAAAAATTAAATAAAATAAGAAGAAAGATTATAGACCTGCATTACCATGATAACCATAAAATCAACAGCAACAGCAGCACCACGATGCTTCATTGAACCGTCACCAGAAATGTTGAACCGAGCGAACACCATGACAGACCACCATTAGCACCATGTTTATACTAACAACGACAGCAGCAACAAACCTAGCTCGACCGACCCTAAGCAGCGAAAACAGTCACAGCAGCCCCGACAATCCAGACTCCACCTTCACCGCTGCTAGCGGCCGATTTTATGTCGCGCCCAGCTGGTTGAGTAACCTCCCAACGGCAATTTGCACCACCTCCTGTTTGACCTCCGCGCCCAGCGGCCGTACTATGCCGCCTCCAGCGGCCGTGAGTGGTTCCTGCTATTCGATTGCGGGTCAATTCGATTTCTGTCATTGATTGTTGGTTGTCGGTTTTAGGTTCCGACAATCGATTGCTTTTTTTTACTCGAGTTTATAAAATTGAATTACGTCGATTTTATATCCAAGAATAATACTTGCAAAATAGAAAAAATAAATGAAATTAATTAGAAAAAATAAAAATTATTCTAAAATAACGGGAAATAAATTAAAAAGATGAAAAATTAAAGAAATAAAAGAAAAGAAAAGACGAGTTACCTCCCGACAAGCGCCTTAGTTAACGTCGTGGCTCGACGTAAAGAGAACGGATTCAATCTTCATAAATTGGGTCGGAAATGTTGATTTCCTCTACTGTTTCCTTTTGAAACCCATCGTAATACGGCTTAAGACGATGTCCGTTCACTTTAAAAATCTTATCCGTAGAAACACTATGAATATCCGTGGGTATACTTGAGTGACATGAAACGAACCAATCCACCGGGATCGCAATTTTCCCGGGAATAACCGAAGACGAGACATAAAAAGTAGCACTTTTTGTCCCACAGTGAAGGTTTTTCGTGCCAACATTTTATCGTGTCATGCTTTGGTTCGATTTTTAAATATCGCGGCATTTTCATAGGACTCGTTCCTAATCTCCTCGAGCTCTTGAAGTTGCATATTCCGATACTCACCCGATTCATCCATCCTCATATTCAAATTTTTCACCGCCAAATATGCCTTGTCCTCAAGTTCAACCAGGAGGTGACAAGACTTACCGAAGACTAATCGATACGGTGACATATCAATCGGAGTCTTATAAGCCGTTCTATAGGCCCATAAAGCAACATCGAGCCTCATGCTCCAATCTTTCCGATTTGGGTTTACCGTCTTCTCCAATATAGATTTCACCTCTCAATTAGACACCTCGGCTTGCCCATTGGTTTGAGGATAATAAACGGTGGACACCTTGTGAGTAACAAAGTATTTCTTCAACAATGCGCCAACCGTCCTATTACAAAAATGGGTGCCTCTATCACTTATCAAAGCCCGGGGAATTCCAAACCTAGAAAAAATGTTAGATTTCACAAAATCTGCAACAACCCACTTCGAGACATAATCAACCGCAAGAAGAATATACAAATACCCATGAGACACGAGAAATGGACCCATAAAATCAATACCCCATACATCAAAAATTTCACAATAAATCATAGGGGTCTGAGGCATCTCATTTCGACGTGAAATGTTACCAATCCTTTCGCGCATGTCACAGGTCTTAACAAAGTCATGACCATCACGAAACAAGCTAGGCCAATAAAAACCACAATCTAGTACCTTTCGCGCGGTACGTCTAGCTCCAAAATGGCCTCTACAAGCATATGAATGACAAAAGGCAAGGATAGAGCTCACCTCACTCTCCGGTACACACCTCCGTACTATTTGGTCCACACAATGTTTCTATAGGTAAGGATCATCCCAAACATAGTACTTAGCATCACTATGAATCTTCTCCTTTTGGGATTTCGAAAAACCTGTAGGAAATTCATTGGAAACAAGAAAGTTAACAATGTTTGCATACCAAGGAAGAATGGAAGTAAGAGCGGAAAGTGTTTCATCGGGAAATGAACCTCGAATAGGCTCCACTAGCCTATCTTGATTCACCAATCGACTTAAGTGGTCCGCGACCACATTCTCGGCTCCTTTTTTATCTTTGACCTCGAAGTCAAATTCACTCAACAATAGAACCCATCGAATGAGCCTCGGTTTGGCCTCCTTCTTTGTCCTCAGGTACCTAAGAGCGGCGTGATCGATGTAAAAAACCACCTTGGTATCAAGTAAGTAAGAACGAAACTTCTCTAAAGCAAATACTACCGCTAACATCTCCTTTCTGGTAGTAGAGTAGTTCTTTTGGGCCTCGTTAAGGGTCAAAGATGCATAGTAAATCACATGATGGCATAGTCACTCGCATCACACATGAGTTCAAATGGGAGTGATCGATCCGGAGCTTTGATAATCGATGCCGAGGTTAACTTCTCCTTCAACTTGTCAAACGCCTCCTTGCATGCCAAATCAAACTCAAAATCCACTTCCTTTTGCAACAACTTGCATAATGGTGAAGCCATTTTAGAGAAATCCTTGATAAATCTCCTATAGAAACCTGCATGACCAAGGAAAGAACGAACTTCACGCACATTAGTTGGATAAGGAAGGGATTGAATTGTGTCAATTTTGGCTTTATCGACCTTAATACCTCTAGATGAAACAACGTGACCTGGACAATACCTTGTTCTACCATGAAATGACATTTTTCCGAATTAAGAACAAGGTTAGAGTCAATACATATCTTAAGCACAAAATATAGATGATATAAGCAACTATCAAACGAGTCACCATGCACGGTAAAGTCATCCATGAAAACTTCAATGAAATTCTCTACATATTCCGAAAATATACTAACCATGCATCATTGAAAAGTTGCGGGGGCATTACGTAGCCCAAATGGCATGCGACGATATGCAAAAGTACCAAATGGACAAGTAAATGTGATTTTCATTTGATCCTCGGGCGCAATTGCTACTTGAAAATAGCCCGAGTACCCATCTAAAAAGCAATAAAAGGCCTTACCGGCAAGCCTTTCTAACATTTGATCGATGAAGGGTAGAGGGAAATGGTCTTTCCTAGTCATCGCATTGAGTCGACGGTAATCAATGCAAACACGCCACCCATTTTGAACACGAGTGGGAACCAACTCTCCATGTTGATTCTCTACTACCGTCACGCCACTCTTCTTTGGCACAACTTGTGTGGGACTCACCCACTTGCTATCCGAGATTGGGTAAATTATACCCACTTGCAAGAGCTTCAAGATCTCCTTCTTCACCACCTCCATCATAAGTGGGTTCAATCTCCTTTTGGGTTGCCTCACCGGTTTGGCATCTTCTGATCTTCTAGGAAAATGTGATGCATACAAGTGGTTGGACTAATGCCTTTGATGTCGGCTATAGCCCATCCAATTGCTAACTTATTCTCCTTAAGAACCTCCACTAGCCTTGCTTCTTGCGCCTCCGTGATCTTGTTAAAAATGATGACGGGTAAGGTCTCACCATCTCCTAGAAATACATACTTCAAATGATCCGGCAAGGATTTTAATTCTACCACGGGTGCCTGCACAACTGAAGGTAACAATTTCTCACGAGGCAAAGTTAGTGTTAGTGGTTTAGAAAAAGACGACATAATAGGTGAAGTCTCCATCTTGGACAAGGAAACCACAACCTTTGCAAGTCACTAGAAAGAGTTAGATCCAAATCATTACAATATAAGCTATTATCAATAGCCACAATCAAGTCATCTTCTCCTTCTAGGTTGAACACATCTTGCACTATGGGCTCCAAACCATCAATCATATAACAAGAATGGTAGTCACGTGGATAATTCATTGAATCATAGATGTTAAAATTAACCACTTGACCATTAGCCTCCATAGTGACTGAACCATTAGACACATCGATTTTAGTGCTTGCGGTTTTAAAAAATTGCCTACCTAAAAGTATAGGGGTCGCATGTGAATCATGTTCCATTTTAAGCACATAAAAATCGGCGGGGAAAATGAGTTTGTCCACCATTACTAGGACATCCTCAACTACCCCTTTGGGATAAGCATTAGAACGATCGGTTAATTGTATTACCACCCCCGTTTTAATTAAAGGACCTAATTTCAAAGATTTATATAATGAATATGGAAGTACATTTATCGATGCACCTAAGTCAAGCATAGCATTAGGAAATGTGGTGTCTCCTACGGTGCAAGGAACGGTAAACATACCCGGATCACTACATTTAGGTGGTAACTTATGTTGAAACAAAGCCGACAAATGTTCATTGACTTTAACTTTTTGAACTCCCTTAAGCTTTTGATTCATCTTGATAGTACAAAATTCTTTAAGAAATTTAGCATATCTAGGAACACTTTTCAATAAATCGAGTAAAGGGATGTTTACCTCACATTTTCGGAAAGTTTCTGACATCTTTATCTTGCATGGGCCGAGTCTTCCTTTTGAGTGCCTCCGGAAATGGTGGTGGGTCCACATAAGTGGGTGTTACTATTGGTGAAAATGCTTCTTGCTCCACCGGGGTTGGAACGGTGTTCTCAACCTCAAGTTCTTCCTCCTCTTGCTCCACAATTTCCCGAATCCTATCCTGTGGACCGGGTAATTCTTTCCCACTTCGCAAAGTAATAGCACTAGCATTAGCATTAGGTGGGGGAAGAGGTTGGGATGGAAGTTTCCCGGAATCCCGAGCCTCAAGTCTCCCTATAACACTAGACATTTGACCCATTTGATGTTCTAGGTTTCGAATGCTAGTTTTAGTGTCATGTTGGAATTGGGCTTGGTTTGCTTGCATTGTAGCAACATTGGAGGTTAAATTCCGGATCATGTCCTCCGTGGACATAGTAGGTGTGGTAGTTTGGGCTTGTGGGGTGAAGGTCTTTGGGACTTGGTTTCTAGGAATGAAACAGGGTTGGACTTGACCAAATTGTTGGCCAAAGGATTGACCTTGAGGTTGATTAACAAATTGACCTTGAGGTTGTAAGCCTCGTTGTGGGTTTCCATATTGGAATCCGGGATGGTCTCTTCTCATATAAAAATTATCATACCTCTTTTGGCCAAAAGCACCGACCGCATTTACCTTCTTGGTGGCCTCCTCTTCCATAAGTGGACACTTGTCGGCGAAATGCCCATGTGACGAACAAATAGAGCAAGCTTGAACTTGTTGTTGATTCCCCTTCATCATGTCCCTCATCATGGAAGCCAAATCTTCAACCTTCCTTTCAAGTGAAGTGTGAGAACTTGAAGTAGCCATGTTCACCCTTTTTGTGGTAGTTCTCACACTAAATTTGCGTGAGCTTTCGGCAAGCTCACTCAATAATGAATAAGCATCATCTGGATTTTTATTAACAATGCCTCCTCCACTAGCGGCATGGACCATTCGGGCATCATCCGGAGATAATCCTCCAACAAAATAGAGGATAAGATCGGTAGCACTATACCCATGATATGGGCAACTTGATAATAATTTTTGGAAACGCTCCCAATATTGATAAAGTGTTTCCCCATCGTCTTGCTCCACATTGGATATCTACTTCTTGATACTTGACAATTTGGCGGCGGGGAAGTTCTTCTCAAGGAATGCCTTCTTCATTAATTCCAAAGTTGTGATACTACCCGGTGGAATGTAGTACAACCAATCTCGAGCGGCATCTTTGAGAAAAAATGGAAATGCCCTCAATTTGATTTTCTCTTCGGTAACACCACTGGGTTTCATGCTAGTGCATACAATATGAAACTCGGATAAGTGCTTGTGTGGGTCCTCACCACTCAACCCATGGAATGAGGGTAATAAGTGGATCAAACCCGACTTCAATTCAAAGGTTGCATTTTCCGCGAAGGCCGGAAAAGTGATACAAAGTGGTTGTTGAGAAAGATCGGGAGCTTTGATCTCCTTCAAGGTTCTTGTTTCTTTAACCATTTTGATCTCCTTTGTCTCCTCAACTACGTTATAAAAATCGAGCTTCCTCTTGATTTCCTTCCGAATGCGACGAAGAGTCCGCTCCAATTCTGGATCAAAATCTACTAATTTATCATTAGTAGAACGGGTGTTCGGCATAAACCAAACACCAACACAATAGAAATATATAGAAAAACACACAAACAAATAACAAAAATTGTCTTCCCCGGAAACGGCGCAAAAATTTGACTAGACTTGTCGTGAGCCTCCAAATTACAATATTTATCCACTTCTAACACAAACTAGTAGTTAGTGAAAGTAGGGGTCGAACCCACAAGGAAGGTGATTATGTCGTTTAAGTGTGCGTAATTCGATATATAAAAGTAACCAAATGGGGGAATTTTAATGTTTCGAGTCTAAGTCTCATAAACTAATGAAATAAACTAACAAAATAAAATAAACTAATATAAATTAACGATGCAACGATTATTATAAAAAAATACTTGGACCAAGCAATATCCACCACAAGTTTAACGAATTGATCATTGACTTTTCTATTTCACAATGTATATTAGAGTACTTTGCTATGAAGTGTAATCGACTTCTAATTCCACTTATTAATAGTTATAAGAAATGAGAAGCCTACTCAAATAACCCTTACGATATTGTCAACTTAAATCAAGCGTCTAAATCGTATCAATATGTAGATTAAAACGATGGAATTTAGCAAAGACGAAAGAATGATTATTCAAGCGGTATCACTTTGTTTCATACAAGTTTAATCCTTATAGCTCAACAACGATGAAAAGCATTCAAATTGGTGAATTATATTTGCTACTCGGATATAGTTAAACAAACAAAAGCTTCATTTAAGTATTCTAGCAATGATTTATCAATAGCAACAACTAAGTGATCAAGCTAGAAGATGAATTAACAAACCAAGAACTAATGCAAATTAAACTTGATATTCTAATATAAAAGTAATATAGAAATGAGTCTTACAATTCAATAAACTTGAAAGGGTTCAACAACTTGTTCCAAGAATAAGAACTTAGCCCTCCATACAAAAGAACTACTTGCAAAATAAACTAGAAAATATGTCTGTTTTTGAGAATTACAAATGATACTTGATGTCTTGGATGATGAATGTGATGGTGAACTTCTCCTCTTTATATAGTCATCCATGGAGCATCTTCATCAATGGCACATAAAATGCCTCATAAAAATGATCATAATGAAGAAAAAGAATAAAAGAGGTGAGTAAAGAAGAAGAACAAAAGACTAGAAAAAGAATCCTATGCGAAAAAGAATCCAATAAAGAATCTTATGCACAATTTTATGCCGCTGGCAGCGGATTTTTGGAAATCCGCTGCCAAGAAATTCTGCTGGCAGCGGAATTTGGAAAATCCGCTGGCAGCGGATTTTAGAAATCCTCCACTTCTTTCTTCCACTTGGTCTGGGCTTCCACTTTAACTTTGGGTTTGATTTGTCTCCACTTCCAATAGATTGTTGACACTTTAACCCAATAAACATTTCAATTATGACCCATATTACTTTTCACCCTTTAATCTATCTAATTACACATTTTATTATATTAACCCATCATTTGGACATATGCACCATAATCCTTCAAAACACACTCAAACCTACAAAATAGTCAACTAAATGACCCTTATTAATCCATACTAAACTAGACTAATCAAACATCCCCACGCTTGGACCTTTACTCGTCCTCGAGTAAATTAAATCAAAATAATGATCCTCCACAAGGTCTATATAGCGAAGCGTAGGTAGTTTGATACAACCAACAACTACTCTCGACTCTCACACCCCCTCCTTATAACATGCCTCTCAATATATATGGTCAAAAAAATAGAATAACCTATTCATCAAGACCATACTACAATCAATGCCCGCTTACAAACAAAAAATCACAACACCAACTAGAGAAAGACGGTTGACAAATAAAAACATGTAGTTGACATCAACTTATCACTTCAACTCTAAGATGATCCTAAACCCGAATCACCCTTCTAACCTCCTTATGACACCCGAATCATGAAGAAATAGCAAAAATAATAATCAAAATAATGATTTCTTTTTTTCTTAATCCCTCATTTTGCCTAAACCGCCCGCCCTTGAGGGTTTTCGATTTAGCTTTTATTCCTCACTTCTACTCTCATGGCTCGCTTCTCGTTTCTTCTTTTTACCCGGAGCGCCCTTTTGGGTTTTCACTCCGTCCTCGGCCATATACCCATTTTTGCCTAGGCGCTTGCCCTTGCGAGTTTTCACCTAACTGGGGTTTTTTTTCTTTTTTTTTCTTTTTCTTTTTTTTTCTTTTCATTTTTTTCTTATATTCCATTTTTTTTTTCTTTTTTTTTTGATACATGAAATAACATATATACAAGTATATTCCACCCCCCACGCTTAATATCCACATTGTCCTCAATGTGAGGAAAAATAAAGAAAAAGACATGAAAAATGAGAAGGAGGAACATACCAAGCAATCAAGTGCCGGGGGAATCCCCGGTGTCATCTTCCATAGAGGAGGTAGATTGCCCCTCAATCTCGGCAAGGATCTCGAACGATAGTGGTCGAGCGTCCGGGAACCCTGCTAAGAGAACACGAGACATAGTTCTCATCAAGTCTCTAGTATCCAAAGCAGCGGCATGAGTTTCCTCCAACCATGCACGCATGTCATGAATCATAGCATCGGTCGAAGCACACCAAGCATCTATCTTTGTAAACCAAGCTTCTCGATCCACTTTTAACTCATTATTCGCCCCCTCCAAAGCATCCACACTCTTATTCTTCTCATGACTCCTCCCTTCCTTCACCCTTGCTCCTTCTCCTTTTTAACGAACTTGACTATCCTCACCACTCTCATCTTCCTCACTCTCAACATCGTCATCACTTCCCTCCTCCTCCTCCTCATCATCATCATCAATGTCACAATCCCGGGGAACAAAGAAATCTTCCAAAACTTCACCATAGACCAAAGGATCATCCTCGGGTCTCGGCAATTGTAGATAAGAATCATGATTCTTCCCCCAACGATAATAATAAGACCCTTTTACCTTCATGCGAGGTCGTAACATCTTAACGTGAATCAAACAAGGAATATCAAAGAGGTAATTATCAAGTAACGAATTCTCCCCCTCCGCCACCTCAATATTCAAGTAATTCATAATGAGAGTGACTAACCCACCACCATTTATAATCCCCCATCCTTAGTACCCAAAGTTATGCTAGATGTAACAAAAAGAGCAACCCAATCGGGAACACCTTCGCCATCCGGCATCATAGCTCTCAAGTAACCGAAATGAGAGTGGGGAAGCTTATTAGGCTCCCTCTTACAAAGGAATGAGTTGACAATCAAACGATGAGCAAGTCGAAGACATGGGTTGGGAATACTCGAACTCAACTCACCGGATTTGCCACCCAAAAGCAACCCTGTAACCTCTTGCCACCAAATCCCTCTCTCTCTCTCACCCCCACATACTCCTTTTCAAACATATCCCGAATACCAAAAGCTTCCCTCAACTTTGCATAAGTCAACTCATGAGCTTTACCATTCAATTTGAAGCTAATTGAGGGTACAAGTTTTGTGCTTTTTTTAGAAATCGATATGGTGGAAAATAACTCAAGTGTATACCTTCGATAAGTATGAGTTCCCTTCTCCATAAATTCTTCTAAACCCACATTTTTCATTAGCTTGGTCATGACATCAAACATCCCCAATTTCTCAAGAGTAGAACAACAAAGAAATCGAGTTCCTCTCTTCTCCTTCTTAGATAACCTATCCCAAATTGGGTCTTGAGCTTTAGTTAACCAAGATGGTATGGTAACAGGAATATGTTTAGAATGGACGGGTTTGGGTTGAGCTTTTTTAGTGACGGTGTTGGATTTTTTTGGTGGTGGTGTAGAAACGGTAGTGGAGTAATTTTTTCTTTTAGCTCTCCCCATCTCTCAAGTAATGATCCACAAAATCCTCACTCACAATTCACTCAATTTTTTATATTTATTTTCACTCACACTTCACAATTCACTCACAATTCACCAATTCAATCACTATTCACAATTCACTCACAATTCACCAATACAATCACTCAAATTTCCACACCATCACAACAAAAATAACAAAGACACAAAGTGATTCAAATAACACAAGAAGGAGAAAGAAAACCCAAAATTGAGCAAGAATAAGCAAAATTCAAGCTACTAATTAATGGGTAAGAGGTAAAATTTCAAGGAATTGGAAGAAGAATATGAAAATTATACCTCTTAAAATTTGAAACAATGAATGAATGTCCTCCTTGGGTTGATTAAGATCGAATTCGACTCAATTAGTAAAAAAAAAATACAAAAAAAATCAAACTCCGATTTTGACATCCAAGGGTAGAAAAACTTGATTTTTTTTTTTTTACCTTTTGGACAAAATTATATGTTAAAATGATAGGAATTGTAATGGGTAATGATAAATGAGTGATTTTTGAATTGATTTGGGACAAAGTAAATGAATTTTGATGGGGTTTTAGGATGAAAAAGTTGCAGTAATTTTTATAAGAATTGAAAAGGAAGGTTTCAGTAGAAGGTAAATGAAGTGAAAAATTAAATAAAATAGGAAGGAAGATTACAGACCTGCATTACCATGACAACCATAAAATCAACAGCAAGAGCAGCACCACGATGCTTCATTGAACCGTCATCAGAAATGTAAAACCAAGCGAATACCATGACAGACCACCACCAGCACCATGTTTATACTAACAAAGACAGCAGCAACAAACCAAGCTCGACCGACCATAAGCAACGAAAACAGTTGCAGCAGCCCCGACAATCCTGACTCCATCTTCAGCCGCTGCCAGCGGCCGATTTTATGTCGCGCCCATCTGGTTGAGTAACCTCCCAACGGCAATCTGCACCACCTTCTGTTTGACCTCTGCGCCCAATGGCCGTATTATGCCGCCTCCAGCGGCCGTGAGTGGTTCCTGCTATTCGATTGCGGGTCAATTCAATTTTCGTCGTTGATTGTTAGTTGTCGGTTTTAGGTTCCGACAATCAATTGTTTTTTTTCCTCGAGTTTATAAAATTGAATTACGTCAATTTTATATCCGAGAATAATACCTGCAAAATAGAAAAAATACGAAATTAATTAGAAAATTAAAAATTATTCTAAAATAACGGGAAATAAATAAAAAGATGAAAAATTAAAGAAATAAAAGAAAAGAAAAGACGGGTTGCCTCCCGACAAGCGCCTTAGTTAACGTCGTGACTCGACGTAAAGAGAACGGATTCAATCTTCATAAATTGGGTCGGAAATGTTGATTTCCTCTACCGTTTCCTTTTGAAACCCATCATAATACGGCTTAAGACGATGTCCGTTTACTTTAAAAATCTAATCCGTAGAAAAACTACGAATCTCCACCGCTCCATGTGGGTATACTTGAGTGACTTCAAACGGACCAATCCACCGGGATCGCAATTTTCCCGGGAATAACCGAAGACGTGGCATAAAAAGTAGCACTTTTTGTCCCACAGTGAAGGTTTTTCGAGCCAACATTTTATCGTGCCATGCTTTGGTTCGATCTTTAAATATCGCGGCATTTTCATAGGACTTGTTCCTAATCTCCTCGAGCTCTTGAAGTTGCATATTCCAATACTCACCCGATTCTTCCATCCTCATATTCAAATTTTTCACCGCCCAATATGCCTTGTGCTCAAGTTCAACCGGGAGGGACAAGACTTACCGAAGACAAATCGATACGGTGACATACCATTCTGAGTCTTATAAGCCGTTCTATAGGCCCATAAAGCGTCATCGAGCCTCATGCTCCAATCTTTCCGATTTGGGTTTACCGTCTTCTCCAATATAGATTTCACCTCTCGATTAGACACCTCGGCTTGCCCATTGGTTTGAGGATGATAAGCGGTGGACACCTTGTGAGTAACAAAGTATTTCTTCAATAATGCGCCAACCGTCTTATTGCAAAAATGAGTGCCTCTATCACTTATCAAAGCTCGGGAATTCCAAACCTAGAAAAAATGATAGATTTCACAAAATCTGCAACAACCTTAGAATCGTTAATCCTAGTAGGTTTAGCTTCCACCCACTTCGAGGCATAAACTACCACAAGAAGAATATACAAATACCCATGAGACACGGGAAATGGACCCATAAAATCAATACCCCATACATCAAAAGTTTCACAATAAATCATAGAGGTCTGAGGCATCTCATTTCGACGTGAAATGTAACCAATCCTTCGGCAATTATCACAGGTCTTAACAAAGCTATGAGCATCACGAAACAAGCTAGGCCAATAAAAACCACAATCTAGTACCTTTCGCGCGGTATGTCTAGCTCCAAAATGGCCTCCACAAGCATATGAATGACAAAAGGCAAGGATAGAGCTCACCTCACTCTCCGGTACACACCTCCGTACTATTTGGTCCGCACAATGTTTCTATAGGTAAGGTCATCCCAAACATAGTATTAGCATCACTACGAATCTTCTCCTTTTGGGATTTCGAAAAACCTGTAGGAAATTCATTGGAAACAAGAAAGTTAACAATGTTTGCATACCAAGGAAGAATGAAAGTAAGAGCAAAAAGTATTTCATCGGGAAATGAACCTCGAATTGGCTCCACTAGCCTATCTTGATTCACCAATCGACTTAAGTGGTCTGTGACCACATTCTCGGCTCCTTTCTTATCTTTGACCTCTAAGTCAAATTCACTCAACAATAGAACCCATCGAATGAGCCTCGGTTTGGCCTCCTTCTTTGTCATCAGGTACCTAAGAGCGGCGTGATCGGTGTAAACCACCACCTTGGTATCAAGTAAGTAAGAATGAAACTTCTCTAAAGCAAATACTACCGCTAACATCTCCTTCCCGGTAGTAGAGTAGTTCTTTTGGGCCTCGTTAAAGGTCAAAGATGCATAGTAAATCACATGAGGTATTCTTTCAACTCTTTTGACCCAAAACGGCACCAATGGCATAGTCACTCGCATCACACATGAGTTCAAATGGGAGTGATCAATCCGGAGCTTTGATAATCGGTGCCGAGGTTAACTTCTCCTTCAACTTGTCAAACGCCTCCTTGCATGCCAAATCAAACTCAAAATCCACTTCCTTTTGCAACAACTTCCATAAGGGTGAAACCATTTTAGAGAATTCCTTGATAAATCTCCTATAGAAACCTGCATGACCAAGGAACGAACGAACTTCACGCACATTAGTTGGATAATGAAGGGATCGAATTGTGTCAATTTTGGCTTTATCGACCTTAATACCTCTAGATGAAACAACGTGACCTGGACAATACCTTGTTCTACCATGAAATTATATTTTTTCGAATAAAGAACAAGGTTAGAGTGAATACATCTCTTAAGCACAATAGATAGATGATATAAGCAACTATCAAACGAGTCACCATGCACGGTAAAGTCATCCATGAAAACTTCAATGAAATTCTCTACATATTCCGAAAATATACTAACCATGAATCGTTGAAAAGTTGCGGGGGCATTACATAGCCAAAATGGCATGCGACGATATGCAAAAGTACCAAATGGACAAGTAAATGTGATTTTCTCTTGATCCTCGGGCGCAATTGCTACTTGAAAATAGCCCGAGTACCCATCTAAAAAGCAATAAAAGGCCTTACCGGCAAGCCTTTCTAGCATTTGATCGATGAAGGGTAGAGGGAAATGGTCTTTCCTAGTCACCGTATTGAGTTGACGGTAATCAGTGCAAACACGCCACCCATTTTGAACACGAGTGGGAACCAACTCTCCATGTTGATTCTCTACTACCGTCACGCCACTCTTCTTTGGCACAACTTGTGTGGGACTCACCCACTTGCTATCCGAGATTGGGTAAATTACAGCCACTTGCAAGAGCTTCAAGATCTCCTTCTTCACCACCTCCATCATAGGTGGGTGCAATCTCCTTTGGGGTTGCCTCACCGGTTTGGCATCTTCTGATCTTCTAGGAAAATGTGATGCATACAAGAGGTTGGACTAATGCCTTTGATGTCGGCTATAGTCCATCCAATTGCTAACTTATTCTCCTTAAGAACCTCCACTAGCCTTGCTTCTTGCTCCTCCGTGAGCTTATTAAAAATGATGACGGGTAAGGTCTCACCATCTCCTAGAAATACATACTTCAAATGATTCGGCATGGGTTTTAATTCTACCACGGGTACCTGCACAACTGAAGGTAACAATTTCTCACGAGACAAAGTTAGTGTTAGTGGGTTAGAAAAGGACGACATAATAGATGAAGTCTCCATCTTGGACAAGAAAGCCACAACCTCCTGCAAGTCACTAGAAAGAGTTAGATCAAAATCATTACAATATAAGCTATTATCAATAGCCACAATCAAGTCATCTTCTCCTTCTAGGTTGAACACATCTTGCACTATGGGCTCCAAACCATCAATCATATAACAAGAATGGTAGTCACGTGGATAATTCATTGAATCATAGATGTTAAAATTAACCACTTGACCATTAGCCTCCATAGTGAGTGAACCATTAGACACATCGATTTTAGTGCTTGCGGTTTTCAAAATGGCCTACCTAAAAGTATAGGGGTCGCATGTGAATCATGTTCCATTTCAAGCACATAAAAATCGGCGGGGAAAAGGAGTTTGTCCACCATTACTAGGACATCTTCAACAACCCCTTTGGGATAAGCATTAGAACGATCGGTTATTTGTATTACCACCCCCGTTTTAATTAAAGGACCCAATTTCAAAGATTTATATAATGAATATGGAAGTACATTTATCGATGCACCTAAGTCAAGCATAGCATTAGGAAATGTGGTGTCTCCTACGGTGCAAGGAACGGTAAACATACCCGGATCACTACATTTAGGTGGAAACTTATGTTGAAACAAAGCCGACACATGTTCATTGACTTTAACTTTTTGAACTCCCTTAAGCTTTTGATTCATCTTGATAGTACACAATTCCTTAAGAAATTTAGCATATCTAGGAACACTTTTCAATAAATCGAGTAAAGGGATGTTTACCTCACATTTCCGGAAAGTTTCTGATATCTTTATCTTGCATGGGCCGAGTCTTCCTTTTGAGTGCCTCCGGAAATGGGGGTGGGTCCACATAAGTGGGTGTTACTATTGGTGAAGATGCTTCTCGCTCCACCGGGGTTGGAACGGTGTTCTCAACCTCAAGTTCTTCTTCCTCTTGCTCCACAATTTCCCGAATCCTATCCTGTGGACCGGGTAATTCTTTTCCACTTCACAAAGTAATAGCACTAGCATTAGCATTAGGTGGGGGAAGAGGTTGGGATGGAAGTTTCCCGGAATCCCGAGCCTCAAGTCTCCCTATAACACTAGACATTTGACCCATTTGATGTTCTAGGTTTCGAATGCTAGTTTTAGTGTCATGTTGGAATTGGGCTTGGTTTGCTTGCATTGTAGCAACATTGGAGGTTAAATTCCGGATCATGTCCTCCGTGGACATAGTAGGTGTGGTAGTTTGGGCTTGTGGGGTGAAGGTCTTTGGGACTTGGTTTCTAGGAATGAAACGGGGTTGGACTTGACCAAATTGTTGGCCAAAGGATTGACCTTGAGGTTGATTAACAAATTGACCTTGAGTTTGTAAGCCTCATTGTGGGTTTCCATATTGGAATCCGGGATGGTCTCTTCTCATATAAAAATTATCATACCTCTTTTGGCCAAAAGCACCGACCGCATATACCTCCTCGGTGGCCTCCTCTTCCATAAGTGGACACTTGTCGACGAAATGCCCATGTGACGAACAAATTGAGCAAGCTTGAACTTGTTGATTCCCCTTCATCATGTCCCTCATCATGGAAGCCAAATCTTCAACCTTCCTTTCAAGTGAAGTGTGAGAACTTGAAGTAGCCATGTTCACCCTTTTTATGGTAGTTCTCACACTAAATTGGCGTGAGCTTTCGGCAAGATCACTCAGTAATGCATAAGCATCATCCGGATTTTTATTAACAATGCCTCCTATACTAGCGGCATGGACCATTCGGGCATCATCCGGAGATAATCCTCCAACAAAATAGAGGATAAGATCGGTATCACTATACCCATGATATGGGCAACTTGATAATAATTTTTGGAAACGCTCCCAATATTGATAAAGTGTTTCCCCATCGTCTTGCTCCACATTGGATATCTCCTTCTTGATACTTGACAATTTGGCGGCGGGGAAGTACTTCTCAAGGAACGCCTTCTTCATTAATTCCCAAGTTGTGATACTACCCGGTGGAATGTAGTACAACCAATCTCGAGCGGCATCTTTGAGAAAAAATTGGAAATGCCCTCAATTTGATTTTCTCTTCGGTAACACCCTTGGGTTAAATGCTAGTGCATACAACATGAAACTCGGATAAGTGCTTGTGTGGGTCCTCACCACTCAACCCATGGAATGAGGGTAATAAGTGGATCAAACCCGACTTCAATTCAAAGGTTGCATTTTTCGCCAAGGCCGGAAAAGTGATACAAAGTGGTTGTTGAGAAAGATCGGGATCTTTGATCTCCTTCAAGGTTCTTGTTTCTTTGACCATTTTGATCTCCTATGTCTCCTCAACTATGTTATCAAAATCGAGCTTCCTCTTGATTTCCTTCCGAATGCGACGAAGAGTCCACTCCAATTCTAGATCAAAATCTACTAATTTATCGTTAGTAGAACGGGTGTTTGGCATAAACCAAACACCAACAAAATAGAAATATATAGAAAAACACACAAACAAATAACAAAAATTGTCTTCCCCGGCAACGGCGCCGAAATTTGACTAGACTTGTCGTGAGCCTCCAAATTACAATATTTATCCACTTCTAACACAAACTAGTAGTTAGTGAAAGTAGAGGTCGAACCCACAAGGAAGGTGATTATGTCGTTTAAGTGTGCGTAATTCGATATATAAAAGTAACCAAATGGGGGGATTTTAATGTTTCGAGTCTAAGTCTCATAAACTAATGAAATAAATTAACAAAATAAAATAAACTAATATAAATTAACGATGCAACGATTATTATAAAAAAATACTTGGACCAAGCAATATCCACCACAAGTTTAACGAATTGATCATTGACTTTTCTATTTTACAATGTATATTAGAGTACTTTGCTATGAAGTTTAATTGATTTCTAATTCCACTTATTAATAGTTATAAGAAATGAGAAGCATACTCAAATAACTCTTACGATATTGTCAACTTAAATCAAGCGTCTAAATCGTATCAATATGTAGATTAAAACGATAGAATTTAGCAAAGATGAAAGAATGATTACTCAAGCGGTATCACTTTGTTTCATACAAGTTTAATCCTTATAACTCAACAATGATGAAAAGCATGCAAATTGGTGAATTATATTTGCTACTCGGATATAGTTAAACAAACAAAAGATTCATTTAACTATTCTAGCAATGATTTATCAATAGCAACAACTAAGTGATCAAGCTAGAAGATGAATTAACAAACCAAGTGAAGGAATATGTCCTAAGACATTTCCGGCAATTACTAAATATAATATAGGATATTATTATGGAGATAATCATTATATATTATAGTAATTCATAATTGCTTGCTAGAGAATAATTATGATAATTAGTCCAATTCGATTGGGCTGATGACTAGGAATATATAATCCTATAAGGTCACACAATCAGACTCAGTCAGGAAACTAAACAGGCCCAATGTGGACTTGTGAGGTATTAGGTTGTGACTACTTATGAGGCCCGGTTAATCTCTAGGTTTAACCTAACCTCTACTACTATATAAGGATATAGTATATGAGTAATAAGGTGATGGAGAAGAAACCAAGGAGAAAACCTTAATCTAAGTCAGTTCAGTTTATTGCCTCAAGCACCCTTAAAAGTAAGAGAGCGAATTGTTCTATCTCTTCCGTTCTAGCAGACGTGGGATTCTGACAGGGTTGGTGGACCGAGTAGAGGAGCAACACGTGGAGCACTGGTATCTCTCTGTCGCATATATCGAGGAATTTATGCTACGAGGGTATGTATTTCTCGACCTACTTTTGTCCTGATTCATATCTATATTGTGCATGTATTCTTGGATTGGTGTTAGGAAATTGTTTCTTGAAATTCCGCTTTCGCACCGGTAAAATCCTTCAGTGGTATCAGAGCCTATAGCATAATATTTATATGATCAGATTCATATTTTTTGTGCGTCTTTATTATGATTCAATTATAGTCTCAAGTTTATCATGGGAAAATTGCATAACTAATATGGTGATATTAATTGATTGAATTTTTTTTTAAGGAAGACCGACAAAAATCGGATTTTTACGGTCAAATATTTTTTTTTCCAAGTTCGCCATGGTTATAAGATAATTCTTTGCGAATTACGATTTCACTAAACCAAATTATATGAAAGGGAGTTTTATGTGAATTTGGTTAACAAAGCTGAAAAACTGTTTTTCGATTTTGTTATTATTTTAAGTGAAGTCGTAACCCGATACCGGATTTTAATTTTGTAATTAATGTAAAGTTGTTACTTTTCTTATAAAATTAATAAATCAATCGGAAAATTGATAAATTAAGAAATCAATCGGTAAATTGATAAATTAATGAATCAATCGGAAAAGGGATTGAAGAGATGCGACCACTGGGGAGGCACAAAAGTCGTGTTCTGGTTACGTCAACGTTTGTCTTCTTTCTATTAGCAATATATGTATTGCTTTGGCCCAATTTGATAATTAATACGATTAATCATCCATCTTGGTCTATTACGGATGGAACACATTTTAGAAAACATTCCTTTAAATATTCAATAATGCTAATTTCTTCGTAATTTGATTACACCCATGATAAAATATTATAGATTGAATCATAATAAATTCGTTTGTTTAGTTTACGACTTAATCGTTAAGTCGTGTTACTAAAGTTGGTTCTGTAATCCCCTAGAAATTCTAACGCAATACAGTGGCGGAAACACTGTAGAGTTGGGATTAAAACACACTGACAAACTATATCTTATTAAAAGAAATGGTAAGTCAATACAAAGGTCTCTTTTTACAAAAGGGCTAAAAAGGAAATTCTCCAAACGGGTTAAACAAATCCATAAATTACAAGAATAAAAAAACAGTAGGATCCACGCTACTCGCTAGCTCACACCCAAAACCCAACAGCAAATACCTGTCATGTAATAAACATAACAGCCACGTCAGTGGGGAGTAACTCGGACGTTCTCCCAGCCAAAATATATCATATGGAAATATAATAGTATTACTATATCAAAATAATTAAAATGAGAAAACATTAATTAAAACGATATAATAAAAATAAGTTTTCAGCGAAACTTAAAGCATTTGCAAACCTGCAAGTCAATATCAATCGATAATAATAATATTCAAAAGTGGCGTTATGGAAATCAATCTGTGCAACGGAATAGACTTTCACTAGGATAATACTCAAACTAGCTTCGAGAACTTAGTCAAAACAAATTAGACTTCGGTCTCTAACTAGGCAACTCAACCATAACAGGACTGCGTGCAGCAAGGTCCTTGTTTAAGTAGTGCACACCCCTCCTGGATACAAACCATATCCAGTTCAACCCGACGCGACTTACACGATGCGATATCTAAGTTTAAGGTAAACATACACTCTCCTGAACACAAACCATGCTCAGTTCAACGACCAATGCGTCTCAACATAGACACACCAGCTTTATAGTCGATGGCAAAACGTATACCCTAGACTGTATTACTCTACCCATACACTTGTCCTCATTTCATAACTCCAAAACAGCCATTATCGATTTTCAAAAGTAAATATAATCAATATAAATGATATGGATAAAAGGAATAACCATTTTATATTAAAAGGGAAACTTTCTATAAATAGAAACTTACTAATTTTAGAAACTTACTTAAAATAGAAATATTCTTATAGAAAATACGTAAGTTATTAAAATTAGTGAAATGTATAAAAATAGCATTTCTAACGAAATTAACATTTTATTATTATCGTTGTTATCGTAACTTTATTATATTTCTAAATTCGTTAATATAAATCAAATAGAATAGGTGAAAGTATAGTATTTTATAAATAATTAGGAGAATCGAGTTTAAAATCATAAATTTTAGAAAATGAATTTTTTTATGAAAATGGTATCAAAATTAATTGAGTCGACGAGCTTTATAAATTAAACGAGATTTTATAAAGCATTCAAATTATTTTTAGAAAAAAGATTTTATCAATAAATAATACTGATTTTACTAAAAATAATCAATCGTAGATAAATGAGAAATTATTAGGAAAAATAGTCTCGACTAAAAATATATTTAAAACAAAATCGACTATTTTCTAATTTATTAACATAAGTCGTAAAATGAAATTAATTTATTAAATGAGTTTACAAATCTCGATTATAATATAAAAATACGAATTTTGATTTAAAATTATAAATTAACAAAACCTGAAGCAAATATGAAATCGTTATTATTTAGTTACTAGTATCAGGATAACCAACAAAATACTATAACGATCATTAATAATAAAATTACTAACAGTTTATAAAACAATATTGAAGGTCGTAAAAATATTGAAAGACATACGATTTTAAAATTAATATAATTAGCAATAATATATAGCTAAAATTAGAAAATCGAAGTTAAAAATATTTACTGCATACCACTACTCAGACATACGATATAAAATCGAGTAACGTTCTAAAGTTACATTGAGTCGATATCTGAATCAATCATGTTCTTGTCCTAGTCGAGTCCACACAAAGGTCAGAAAAATTGGAGGACGGAGGAAGAAAACTGGGGAATGAAGAACACGAAATTAAAACATTTCATCAAACAACAACAGCCTTCGAGTAGCAGCAAAAGTGACAGCAGCAGAGAGACCGACACAAACAGCAGAAAAGGGGGAAATCAGAGAAAAAGGAAAGAAAAAGCGAGACGAGGTGAAACAAAGAGTTAAGATTAATCGTCATACGACGAAAGAAGGGAATTATGTGACAAACATAAGTTTGAAATGTGAACTTAATCGAGTCGACACGACAAGCATAATAGAACAGCGGTCGACGTTCATAGAATGGAAAGCAGCAACAAACGGGAATAGCAAATGACGGAGAAGAACAGCAGTAAAACCCATTAGGCACGAGTGGAACTACGATGCACACACGTACAACGAACAGTAGGAGACAAAGCAGCAGGTGCAAGCAGACCGAACAGCCAACGGCAAAAAGAATACGACGAAAGAACAATCGTAGCATCAGCAAGAGGGAAACGAGACTCTAAGAGTAGAGGAACGAAAGACAGGTCTCGAAACAAGATAAAAAATCGGGAATAACAGCAGTAACGAAACGCAGTAGCAGCAGCAATAGACGGCAACAACAGCAACAAACCACGAAACAGCACCAACCGCTTCAAACAAAAGCGGGGACATCAGGGTAAACAAAGAAAGTAGAGAACGAACTCCAACCCGACATCTCGACAGCATCCAGAACGCACAAAACAGTAGGACAACCAAACATGACAGTAGCAGCCGAACAGTAACAAAAGTCAGGGGAAGAAGAAAAGAAGAAGAAGAAAAGAAGCAGTAACGACAACAACAAAGCAAACCAGCAGCAGCAACGTGAAACAGGACAACACATGGATGTAAATAACGGAAATCAAATGTGTAACAGCAGAAGAGAGCCCGGAACAGCAGCAGAAAACGCAACAGCAGCGATCAGCAGCCAAGAGGAAAAAGCGGAGGAAAAGAAGAAAGGAAAGAAGAGCATCAGACCCAACACAAAACAACGAACAACAGTGGACAACAACTCACGAATTAGCAGCAAAACGCAGCAACAAATCGCAGTAAAAGAATAAGAAAAGAAGGACGAAAATTACCAACACGAGGACAAACGTAAAGGACGGAACACGGGCAGGTGTTCGATGACTGAAAACGCCGCATCACTACTCAAATGGCGACGACAGAAAAGCTGGGCGCAGATGGAGACGCAGAAGGGGGATGAAGGCAGATGAAGGAGAGGACGCAGGTTGATACGAGGGAATGAAAGAAAATGAAGGAAAGAAAAAAAATGGATGAAGGCTAAGGGTGATGAAACGGTGGAATGTAAGGGGAGTGAATGAGAGTTGAATACATTGAACCAAGAGACTGGGAAACAATACGTTGAAAATAAAAGAATTGGAAAAGAGGCTGAAAGTAATACAAGTGGGATGAAACAACCAATTAAATGAATCAGTTCGGAAATACAAATTAAACGAATTTTGTAACGATAAGTTGACTGACCCACGAATTGGGTCAAAACGAGTTAATAAAATAAAATTAATAAATAATCGGACCGTCAATTAAAATGAGTAAATAAAGTACTCGAGACGAAAATGAAGCTGATAGAAATAAATAATTAGACGATCAAATAGTATTTCCCGATAAATAATAAATTTTCGAGAAAGTAAATTAAATTGATTTCTCGAGGAAAGAAAATAAATATTTTGACGATACTTAAAATAAATGAGCCTCGAGCTGAATATAGAAAATCGAGCTTAAAAATAAAAGAATTTAGAATTTAAATCGTCGAAATAGATTTTCGATAAGAATTAAATTAATTGTATAAAATAAATCGAAACAGAAAAATATGTTTTAAATATAAGAAGTGTTTCCGAGTCAAATAGGACTTTATGAGTTCGAAACGATTAAATGATAAATTCGTTTTATAATAATTTTAAGAATTACGAGTTAGATCGCAAAAATAAAAATACGAACATAATTTTAATTTAATTTATAAAAATCAGGGGTGTTACAATCTTCCCCACTAAAAAGAAGTTTCGTCCTCGGAACTAACAAAAACATCGTAATAGAATGGGAAACAAGGTTATATCATTTGATTAAAAGGAGAATGCTTAACTCGCATCACAATCTCGGTTTGAAAATTTTTATAGCTTCAAACGTGATATGAAATCGAAATCGAAATCGAAGACAAAATTTATTTCTAGAAGAGATGGGCTCAATTCCCAAAGTTTAAAATCATTAAAAACAATATAATCGCAAGTAAAAAAAATTATTCATAAAATAATGACGATAAATAATATTTGTAAACGAACTCGAGGGGGAAGAGTACCCAATTTTTTTTTAAAACAACAGTAAAACGTTTTGATTAAGTAATTCGACGATATTTCGTTTTAGGACCAAACAAAAATTTGAAAAATTAGATTTTTCCAATGAGTAAATAAAAATCAAACCACTCGTCAAACATTTTCGATAACAGATGTAAATTCCATCGACAATAAAATGAAAAATTAGACATACGAAATCTTTCGAAAATGTTAAATCGTTTTACATAATAATCTTATAAAAATCAAAATATTTGCAATTAAGAAAGTTTTCATAAAATCTCGATCATTTGAAAATCAAAATTAAAATTTTAAACAATTTCGAAATACCTTAGAATAAATTATTTAGACCATTTTAAAAACGGGACCAAAAATAAAACAAAAACGAAATACAAAGTTATGAAATTTATAACTCAAAATGTTAAAATTTCAAGAAATCAAAATTTTTTTTAATTAGTCAAACTTTTCATAACACAAGTTCTGGGAAAAGATAAACGGACAAAAGAGTCAAAGTCAACAACGAATCAAAACAAAAATTTTCAAACCTGATAAAGAAGTCAAGGGGTTGGCCGAAGAGAAGTAGCAAGATTTAAGAAAAGTTAATGGGAGGGACGAAATTGAGAGTCAAACGGAGCTCCCAAGGAAATACAGAAGAAGTTAACCATCTCGAGATTCCCGGTACGACTCTCACAACACGGGTTCCTAATTTTCATCAAATACGTCCAAGTCCAAAATTAGGCACTCGATGATATTACTCAGTCACAATCTCCAAAAATGTCTTACGTGATTATCCAATTGTTCAAACGACACGATACTAATCCACAATTGTGTTACAATCGAATCTCATCCATTAAAATTCTAATGGTCAACAAAACACACCCCAAACTTGCCATCGATAAGGTTCCTAAATCCAAAGCTCCTAAAGTTTGAACTCGAGGTATATTCCAAATTTCTCGAGTAAGGAACACTAAACAAGATCCATCAATTTAACAATGTTCGGGCACAAAATCCTCAAAAATGTTCATCAACATATTTAATATGCCACAAGTACAAAACTTGGAAAAGTACAACAAATCCTCAAACACGCTCAAACCTATAGGTAATGGCGCGAACACTCACATCTTCAAAACACGTCTTTCGACTAAGGTTTCTGAGAATTCCACCAAAGTTCATATCGTATCAGCTAAATCAACAAAATAACTCAACGAAGCCACGATCTCGTTGGTCTAAGGGTTCTGAACTATAATTCCATCAAGATGATTGACATCAAAGTATTCCTCAAAACAACACCACAAACCGTGATTCTCTAAGATAGTTCTCTTCTTCAAGGGTAACAACAATCTATCCAAGTCAGAGCACTCAACTCCAAAGTTCATAGGTTACAACCTTAAACAACGATCAACGGCCAAATCCACATGCACGGTAATCTATGTCAACCAAAATTTCTAACGACATTAATGAAAACCTTTAATGGTACCACAACACTCAGCCTAACACTTTAAACAATACTTTAAGATCTAAAATATTCGCGATGCATCCATCCAATAAGCATCATGTAAGAATCCCAAAATAATATTATCAGTTACACTTAATTCGGTTCAGGGTTAGGTACTAGGTATCCATCAAACATGACATACTCTTACTACTCCAAAATATATTCAACTCTAAGTACTCCAAAATAATCAAAGTAACCTGTAACCCAAGGTTAAGTGTCTAAAGTATCATCCTAATTCCATCAATCAACAATTTGTCATTCAAATCAATCCTCAAGAATTTCTTACTTGCTTAGAAGATAGGGAGACTCACAATCCTCAAACTAGGTAACGAGGGTTTACTAAACCTCAAACATCTATAATACTGGGTTCACTGAGACAGTATACGATCAAACCAAGAATCTCAAGAGGAAAGATGGTAAAGTAGGAGAATAGAACAAGAATTTATCACAAGAATGAAGACGGGAATTAATAAGTGAAGGATTGGAAAAGGCAGAAGCAGGAAGAAAAGAATAAATGGTTCTAGATGATAAAGACCTGAGAGGAGAAGGGAAAGTTTGGACCTCTAAGGTTCACGAGGAAAGTAAATGGATTACTTCATCTTCTTGTGGAGGAACGAGCACATAAGTCTTGGGTCGCTCCATTTGGATCTACTCCAACATCATGGAACAGGAATCTACTCTTGATCATCTGTAGCTTGAGCAAACTAAATCTGAGCTGAAAGGTCACCATTGTATCTTCCTTGTGGCACAAAGTTGTCCACCCGAATCAACAGGCATTGAAAGTTCTAAGCAGGTCTTGTCCCGATCAGGAGCAGCATCTCGTCAGCATCTTGTTCATTCATCTTCTTCCAGACACAAGCACCAAATATTCAATGTTTATCATTGAGTTACAAGAACATATAAACCTAACAGTTAAGTCCTTATTTTAGTTTCTACCCATCTCTCACTAATATTTTATTAACGTTCAAATCATTTATGAGTATTTTTCCTAAAATCAGGTGTAAGCGTCGGGAGCAACAATGCTCTGATACCAACTGTAATCCCCTAGAAATTCTAACGCAATACAGTGGCGGAAACACTGTAGAGTTGGGATTAAAACACACTGACAAACTATATTTTATTAAAAGAAATGGTAAGTCAATACAAAGGCCTCTTTTTACAAAAGGGCTAAAAAGGAAATTCTCCAAACGGGTTAAACAAATCCACAAATTACAAGAATAAAGAAAGAGTAGGATCCACGCTACTCGCTAGCTCACACCCAAAACCCAGCAGCAAATACCTGTCATGTTATAAACATAACAGCCACGTCAGTGGGTAGTAACTCGGACGTTCTCCCAGCCAAAATATATCATATGGAAATATAATAGTATTACTATAACAAAATAATTAAAATGAGAAAACATTAATTAAAACGATATAATAAAAATAAGTTTTCAATGAAACTTAAAGCATTTGCAAACCTGCAAGTCAATATCAATCGATAATAATAATATTCAAAAATGGCGTTATGGAAATCAATCTGTGCAACGGAATAGACTTTCACTAGGATAATACTCAAACTAGCTTCGAGAACTTAGTCAAAACAAATTAGACTTCGGTCTCTAACTAGGCAACTCAACCATAACAGGACTGCGTGCGGCAAGGTCCTGGTTTAAGTAGTGCACACCCCTCCTGGATACAAACCATATCCAGTTCAACCCGACGCGACTTACACGATGCGATATCTAAGTTTAAGGTAAACATACACTCTCCTGAACACAAACCATGCTCAGTTCAACGACCAATGCGTCTCAACATAGACACACCAACTTTATAGTCGATGACAAAACGTATACCCTAGACTGTATTACTCTACCCATACACTTGTCCTCATTCCATAACTCCAAAACAGCCATTATCGATTTTCAAAAGTAAATATAATCAATATAAATGATATGGATAAAAGGAATAACCATTTTATATTAAAAGGGAAACTTTCTATAAATAGAAACTTACTAATTTTAGAAACTTACTTAAAAAAGAAATAGTCTTATAGAAAATATGTATGTTATTAAAATTAGTGAAATGTATAAAAATAGCATTTCTAAAGAAATTAACATTTTATTATTATCGTTGTTATCGTAACTTTATTATATTTCTAAATTCGTTAATATAAATCAAATAGAATAGGTGAAAGTATAGTATTTTATAAATAATTAGGAGAATCGAGTTTTAAATCATAAATTTTAGAAAATGAATTTTTTTATGAAAATGGTATCAAAATTAATTGAGTCGACGAGCTTTATAAATTAAACGAGATTTTATAAAGCATTCAAATTATTTTTAGAAAAAAGATTTTATCAATAAATAATACTGATTTTACTAAAAATAATCAATCGTAGATAAATGAGAAATTATTAGGAAAAATAGTCTCGACTAAAAATATATTTAAAACAAAATCGACTATTTTCTAATTTATTAACATAAGTCGTAAAATGAAATTAATTTATTAAATGAGTTTACAAATCTCGATTATAATATAAAAATACGAATTTTGATTTAAAATTATAAATTAACAAAACCTGAAGCAAATATGAAATCGTTATTATTTAGTTACTAGTATCACGATAACCAACAAAATACTATAACGATCATTAATAATAAAATTACTAACAGTTTATAAAACGATATTGAAGGTCGTAAAAATATTGAAAGACATACGATTTTAAAATTAATATAATTAGCAATAATATATAGCTAAAATTAGAAAATCGAAGTTAAAAATATTTACTGCATACTACTACTCAGACATACGATATAAAATCGAGTAACGTTCTGAAGTTACATTGTGCCGATATCTGAATCAATCATGTTCTTGTCCTAGTCGAGTCCACACAAAGGTCAGAAAAATTGGAGGACGGAGGAAGAAAACTGGGGAATGAAGAACACGAAATTAAAACATTTCATCAAACAGCAACAGCCTTCGAGTAGCAGCAAAAGTGACAGCAGCAGCGAGACCGACACAAATAGCAGAAAAGGGGGAAATCAGAAGAAAAGGAAAGAAAAAGCGAGACGAGGTGAAACAAAGAGTTAAGATTAATCGTCATACGACGGAAGAAGGGAATTATGTGACAAACATAAGTTTGAAATGTGAACTTAATCGAGTCGACACGACAAGCATAATAGAACAGCGGTCGACGTTCATAGAATGGAAAGCAGCAACAAACGGGAATAGCAAATGACGGAGAAGAACAGCAGTAAAACGCATTAGGCACGAGTGGAACTACGATGCACACACGTACAACGAACAGTAGGAGACAAAGCAGCAGGTGCAAGCAGACCGAACAGCCACGGCGAAAAGAATACGACGAAAGAACAATCGTAGCATCAGCAAGAGGGAAACGAGACTCTAAGAGTAGAGGAACGAAAGACAGGTCTCGAAACAAGATAAAAAACGGGAATAACAGCAGTAACGAAATGCAGTAGCAGCAGCAATAGACGGCAACAACAGCAACAAACCACAAAACAGAACCAACCGCTTCAAACAAAAGCGGGGACATCAGGGTAAACAAAGAAAGAAGAGAACGAACTCCAACCCAACATCTCGACAGCATCCAGAACGCACAAAACAGTAGGATAACCAAACATGACAATAGCAGCCGAACAGTAACAAAAGTCAGGGGAAGAAGAAAAGAAGAAGAAGAAGAAGAAGAAGCTGTAACGACAACAACAAAGCAAACCAGCAGCAGCAGCAACGTGAAACAGGACAACACATGGATGTAAATAACGGAAATCAAATGTGTAACAGCAGAAGAGTGCCCGGAACAGCAGCAGAAAACACAACAGCAGCGATCAGCAGCCAAGAGGAAAAGCGGAGGAAAAGAAGAAAGGAAAGAAGAGCATCAGACCCAACACAAAACAACGAACAACAGTGGACAGCAACTCACGCATTAGCAGCAAAACGCAGCAACAAATCGCAGTAAAAGAATAAGAAAAGAAGGACGAAAATTACCAACATTGGGACAAACGTAGAGGACGGAACACGGGCAGGTGTTCGATGACTGAAAATGCCGCATCAGTACTGAAATGGCGACGACATAAAAGCTGGGCGCAGATGGAGACGCAGAAGGGGGATGAAGGTAGATGAAGGAGAGGACGCAGGTTGATACGAGGGAATGAAAGAAAAGGAAGGAAAGAAAAAAAAAATGGATGAAGGCTAAGGGTGATGAAGCGGTGGAATGTAAGGGGAGTGAATGAGAGTTGAATACATTGAACCAAGAGAATGGGAAACAATACGTTGAAAATACACAACAAGAATTAAAGTCAGTGGCGACTGAACTTAGCTACTGACATCAGTCGCTAAAAGAGACACGCGACTGTCAACAGTCGCTAAGTGACAGTGGCTACAGTTAGTCGCTTCTAGCAACTGATTTCAGTCGCTAAAAAAGCGCGCGACTGAAATCAGTCGCTAAATTTAGCGACTGAAATCAGTAGCTAAGGCCTCATTTTAGCGACTGAAATCAGTCGCTAAGAGTGTCAATTAGCGACTGATTTAGCGACTGATTTCAGTTGCTAAATGGTGCGACGTGGCGTCCTACTGCGACTGATTTCAGTCGCTAAATAGACAATTTAGCTACTGATATCAGTCGCTACCGTGCCAGAAATAGGCCGGTTATATTTATTAATTTTCTAGCCAAAATCTGCACAATAAAACAAACCAACAACCACAATACATCCCAAACATCATTCCAAACGTTGTTCCAAACGTTACGCAAGCTTCACACTCCAAAATTGTCAACCAAGTATGCAAACGTCGTGAATACAGTAAATTAAAAGTATTGTTACAAATTGTTTTTTCAACAAGCATTCAGAAACTACAAATTGTTTTCATTCAATCAACTCAGCCAACAGGGAAACTAGCTGACGCACCACTACCACCGTCACCGAAGGGGTCTCTAGGATCCGGGAATCGGGGAGTGGGGCCGGAGTTGCAGTTATACTGCTGCGTGTTCCTAAGACGCAGTATCTCTTCCAGAATTTGCAGGTTAATGGACTCCTGCGTATTCAGCCTCTCATTCTGCTCCTTCATCTGCTCGGCCATAGCTGCCCGTTGCGCCCTCTCCTCTCGAATTTCCGCCCTCATCTCAGCCATCTCGGATGGTACACACTCGGTCATGGTAGCATGGGCCCCCCGAACATTGGGTGGTGTCCAGTACAGGGAATGAGCGTTCCCCGTACCGTACACCGCTCCCTTGCGGTATCCCTCCGCGACTCTAAACCAAATCGTGCTCGGGTCCACACCTTCATTCTCGGGCGCTCTAGTGGCCGCCAAATACGATCTCTGAATGAAATAGAAGTCATGATTAGGTTGATTGTTTGAAGAAAAAAAAAAGTAACAAAGTATTGTGTTTGAAACTTACCCAAGTGTCCAAATCCTTCTTCGTGGCGAATGATCGACCGGTGGCATCGTCCCCATTACTCTTCGCTTCGAGTAATAGCTGCACAGGAGGAGGGAATTCTCCGGTTTTCTTCTTCACCTGTTGACAGTACATGTAGATTTTTCATTTATTTTTATAATGAAAACATTAAATAAGAATACAATATAAAAATCAAAGGAGCGGAAATACTAACGTTCATGGCCCGTTGGTGCATCGACTGCGACCCACCGTAGTGGGTGCACTCCGCCTCCGCCTCGGGGTCCCCTCCCCGCCTCTTGTTCTTTTTTGCCTGGACGGATCTTTTAAGGAACTTCGGGTCGGAGCGCGCTGTTTGGAACTGTTGGATGGCGTCACCTACAATTTATACACTTTGAGATCAATAAATGTTTTGAATATATATACAACTTTCTGTTCAGGTACTAACACCAATTTAGTAATCGAACCTCTAAGGTGTTTCTGTAACTTTGCATCGCTCGCCATCTTATACATCATGTCTTTGTATCTCTCCTTCGCGACATCCATGTATCTGTCTCTCACAGCCACCTCGAGACCATCGTTGTAAAAGTGTTTGTACTGCAAGATAGTTTGTTGTCATTGTATTAGTAATCTGTAAACAGTAACAGATAATTAATAAAAATCAGAAATTGGTGTACCTTGAAGTTGGCAAACCACTTCTCCCGTTGCCACAGAGACAACTTGGTCCAACTCGTACAGAAAGTAGTCAAATCATTCATGAAGCTGTCCTTGACACCAGTCACCGTCGCACGAGTACGAAACCTACACCAAAGAGTGAAATAAGATGATGTCTCACAAAAAAAAGGAAATACAATGTCTCACCATGTGGACTCGGGGCCAATTATTAGGCGCCCGTCGTCTGTGTATCGAAGCACTTTGTCCTGTTGTGGTTGCGGTTGTTCTGGTTGCTCTTCATTGCCCTGCAGCTCCTCCTCGTTCTCCACTTGTTCGTCCCCTCGCCTGTTTTCTTCTTGGTCTTCCTGCTGTGCCCGGTCCCTGCTGCTGCTCAAACTACCAAACCTCAACCTGCTGCCCAACGTCATATCTGCAGACATGTAATAGTTGAAAGTTAGGAACTGACATCATAATATTGAAATAATCTCGAAAAAAAATATGTAATGCAGATTACTATGTACAAATAATATAACTTACTAAAACTATACCCTACTAAAAATCATCGTCACTGTCGTTGTCATCTTCCACTTGCGTACTCGAACCAACGACATCCTCTTCCTCGACGTCATCTTCTTCCTCCTCGTCATTGACCTCTAAATCATTGGTGTCATCCTCCTCCTCGACCATATCACTAGAAGCACCTTCCTCCTCCTCACTGCCTTCATCGTCTTCAAAATCTTCCCCCACATCCACCTCATTATTGTCATCATCATCATCATTTGCAAAAAGTTCATATTGCAGTAGCCTCCTCCAAAGTGCACTTCATCCCCGACGGGATGAGGTGCATACCCGTCGGGGATGAGTCTTGTAGGCCTCCAATATGAACTTTTTGGTCCCTCCTTGCTTCACATGGACTTCTCATCGATTCTCGGGACTCGGGATCGGGTCTCGGAGGCTCGGGATTGGGTCCCAAGGTCTCGGGGTCGATTCCAAAGCATCGGGTCATCGTTCCTTTATCTCGTTGGCTCCAAAATGTGTATGTATGGAGTCGGAATCGCTCCAACTCTTCCAAATCGGTCTCGGGAACCTGAAACGAACAAAAGGAAGCATAAGAAGCCCATAAATCGCTCCCAAGGAGCGATTCCACAAGGAAAATGGGACCAAAACACTACAAAATAGGCACTACAAACCACACTTATCAACTCCCCCACACTTAACCCTTACTCACCCTCGAGTAAGCACATACTAACTACTATACTAGCCGAATGGGTATTAGCGCACCCTACGCCCTTTCAACTCACGCGAGTGCACTTAGAGGAAAAGTGCACCCCGCAAGGCAAGTCGGGTCTTGCGACAAAACTGTGGATGCAACCGGACACAAGACACATAAACAAACAAACACACGAAAGGTTGCACCCAAAAGAAAAGAAATACCGCTTCCCTTAAACAAGCGGTGAAAGAAGCACCGGTTTAGGACTTGAGGTAAGTGATAACGTTCCCAAACTAGCAATACAAACCGAGGTGGACTAAACCCTAATAATATGACGACAAAGCAACAAAAACGTTGGTAACTTACCTAGGTTCCTCCTAACCTTCTAAGAACGTACTACGGGACGATCGGCGGAGTGGGAAGTGATGATCCACGGTGTTAGTCGACACTGTAGGTAAGTGAGACCCCGCCCCCTTTAGCGTGAGCCAAGAGGGTTGTCCCGTGTCCAAAACCGCCTAACTAGTCCAAGTAAAAAGTGGAAATATGCAAAATGAGGGAAGATCGACTAATGCCGCTATCATCCTTCCTCGGGACTCGGTCCTTTGGTAGGCTCTTCACGGCAAAAGTCGGAAAAAGGCTTATTTTTGTGGGGTTAAGATCTTTTTGTGAATCGGGTTTTCTTTTGGCATTTTCTCTTTTCTTTTGCATTTTTGTTTTGTTTTGCCATGCCATTCTTTTTTTCTTCTTTTCTATTTCCTTTTTGGCTTTTGTGCCTCTTCTTTTTCTTCATTCTTTTCTTTCTTTCATTTTTCTTCTTCATTTTCTTTTCTTTGCCCTTTTTTGGCAAGATTTGACTTTTTGGCATTTCTTTGTATGACAAGAAAGAGAGGAATCAACAAGTTGAAAGTTATTGTGTGGATATGTGTAGGAGGTAGGGGAATGGGAGAGTCGGGACGGCGCCTTCCCTTCAAACCCACAAAAAGTGGAGAACTTGGACTAATCAAACAATCCTAAACATGGTCACCTAAGGGACGGGACTCGGCAACCAAGGCCTTTTCACACCGTGGGTGGTCATAATGGTCAAAATGCAAATCCCGTAGTAAATCCCTAGTAAGCTAGGTGGACTCAAGGTAAAGGACCAACGAAATCATTGATTTAGGGTCATTCTACTGGGCTAAAGTCCAAGACTTGATTTACACTACTAGGAAGGGAAAGTAAACACTCACACACTAGCCTCTAAACCGGGTTTTCGAAAACCATTTACACACAAGTCACACAACAAAACACAAAACAAAGACTCAACGAAAACGAAAGAAAAGGAAACAAAAGTAACAAAACAAGAACAACACAAAACAAACACATAGAAAACACAAACACCACCCCAAGCTTCCAAACAAGCCATCAAATCGACCACAAGCATTACAAAGCTCCTCCTGAGCACACAACATCACAATCTCCTCCAAGCTTCCACAAGAGATAAAGAAGAAAAAGGGATAAAGATGTTACCGGAAGTCTTGAAAGCTCTCCAAAGCTATTGGTGATTCAAGTAACCTATAAGGAAAAAGGGAGGCAAACACACACAACAAAACAAATATACGAGACAATGACACAAAGGAAAACACACAAAAAGAAAATCTTTTTAATTTTTGAAATTTTTTCAAATTTTTAGGATTTTTAAAGATTTTTTTTTTTGAAAAAACTACGAAAATAAAACTAACTACGATAGAATATCGCTCCCCCACACTTAAGCCGAGCCATGTCCTCATGCTCGACCGTAGTGCATGGGAGCACAAAAGAAAAGAAAAGAAACTACGAAAATAAAGCTAAAAATCAAAAATAAAGTGGAGAAAGTGGTAGAATGTGTCCGGCCGGGGTGTAGTCAAGTCACCATGGGCCGAGATGAGAAAAGATATGGATGGGGGAAGAAATTAAAAAAAAATAAAAGGGAATGGGAGGGGAGGACTAGGTGTAATCACGTCACCTAGCCCGGATTCCGCCCGAATCCGACTAATTCTTACTAAAAGAAAAATAAAAGAAAAAAATGAGAAAAGACTTGTATATTTGGATTTTTCAAATGATTCTCGATGTAATCACGTCATCGAGAATCGGGAGCGATCACCACAAAGGCCCCAAGGGCCAACAAAATACTCATAACAAGAGTAAAGAAAATAGACGAGCAATCAAAAGCGGAAAAGAAAAGAAAGTTGTCATACCAAAGGTTAGCAACTAACGCATCTCCATCGCTTCACTAATCAAAGTCATCACCATGCTCATCGTCGTCCCCTTGCTCACTTGCATTGTTACCATCTTCATCTTCCCTCACATCACTCAAGAAAAATCCAAAATACAAGAATTCCACAAGGTGAAAACAAAAATCCTAGAAACAAAATCACAATAAACACAATTATAAACACAAAAACTAAAGAGAAGAGAGAAAGGGGAATATACAACATGACGGTTCTTATGGAACTCCGTCAAACCGAGGATGGTGGACTCTCATTCTTCAACCATAACCCTCAAGGGCTTGGAGGAGCAAGTCAAACGCACGACCGACATCATAATGAAGGCCCAAAGAGTGCTCGAGCCAAGCAATCCTCCACGGCCTCCAAGGAGGAGGCAAGAAGTAGTCCCCAAAAGACCCATCGTCATCAATCATGTCATCTCCGGGGTCTATCCATCCTACGAGCTTCACCGATCTCTTCCTCCCTAGGCATCGCCTCCAATCACAAGCAAGCTTCATCTCCAAGAAACAAGGCACAAAAAGTGGTTTTGGCCTCATCTCCTCAATGCACACCCCCACACTTTCCTCAAGTTGTGGTTCCCCATCTTCATCACTAGGCCCCATATCATCTTGGAGAAGAGGATCGAAACTTCTACCGGCGGTTTCAATCTCCTCCAAGTCATCGCTTGGTGTACTAGTAAGGGGCTCTTGATGCTTATCCATATTTTCGCACAAGGGCAACTCGAGGCTAACAACTTCACCCAACATCCTCACAAATTCTACCAAACCATCCAACTCACCATCCTCCTCCAATTCCTCACCAATGTTGTCTTCACTGAGGGTCGTCTCCTCATTCGTCTCCTTTTGGGTAGACGATTGAGGTTCTTCAAAGCAAATCTCTCCTCCAAAGGGAACTACATCGGCGGCTTCATGGTTAGGTTGCTCCTCTTTCTCAAGTGGGCACCCTTCATCTAATTGCGATGTTCGGGATAAATACATTACGGTTTGAACCGATAATGCATTTAATCGAGCATCAAACGCCTCGTTTTCCTTCCGATATTGGGCCAAGAATTCATCTTGATCCTTTTGCATTTGGATGGTCATTTCTTGTTGGCTCTTTTGCAATTGAAGAATCGATTGATACAACTCCAAGTTCGACGATTGGTGGTCATTGGGGTCTTGTAATGCTCCTTGATAATCTTGATAATCTTGATGATAATCTTGATAATCTTGATTAAACATGGTGTCTTGATGATGCCCAAGGGGTGGGGCATCATATTGTTGGTAGTGAGGTTGAGGTGATTGGTAGTATTGTGGGTCATGGGGTTCATATTGTGGTTGGGGTGGAGGGTAATATGGTGGGTCTTGGGGGTATTGGCTTCCATAAGGCGAATCTTGATTGAACATGGTGGGTTCACAATCATAGCTTGAGTAATAGCCACCTTGATCGTAGGATTGATAGTCATTCACTTGTTGGTAGCCATTTCCATACTCTTGAGGATCATACCCATCTTGATTACCCCAAGAAGCTTGATAATGGTAGGGGGACGTCATGTCATGGCTTTGGTTCATGGAAGAAGAGGGATAGCTCATATCGGCTCCCGAGTATGTGGAGTTTAGATCAAACCCCATGCTTGCTCGAAAATCGTAGCTCATACCCGGTTGGAAACCACTCATTCTAGCAACCGTCCGTTAAAGCGGCTCTAAGTCGCAAGAAGAAGATAGTCACCACCTCTAAGCACAAACTGTAAACTAAGAACAAATGTGAGAAGTCTAGTGCTTTTTGGGCACTAGACAAGAGAGAAATAAACCCCACACACACAAGAAGCAAGGTAACCAAAAGAAAAAAGAAAAACACAAACACAAAGACAAAGTCAAGTAACTAGGAAAACAAAGTCTAAACTAGCACCGTCCCCGGCAACGGTGCCAATTTGATGGGAGGGATTTGTCGTGAATCCCACCGATCAAATAAATAACCGGCAAAACCTAACTAGGGTAGCTAGGGTAAGTCGGGTCGAATCCACGGGGACGGTAGAGGCGTCTAGACCAAGTTCGCCCAAATACGAGACTAAGTCAACGAGCTAAGCTAGAGAATGATAGAAGGGGGGAGAGAGCTAGACTAAGACTAAGGAGAACAACTAAGGAAAATGGGCTAGGATTAGGTCGGGGTCAAAGGGGTAACGGAATGGTCAAGGAGGAGTTAGAGTGAAGGAGGTAGTAGGGTAATCTAGGTAATCTAACTTAGACTCACCTAGAGGTTCCTCATGGAACCCATCCGGCGACACACACGACAAAGGAAGGCAAGAAAAACAAGCATTCCAACCTACTTAGTCATTCAAGCATTCCAACAAACATGTAATATGCATCACTCAAGAAGAAACCCAAATCTTCCACCAACATCTCCAACAAACCCTTAGTCACCCAATTAACACCCTAATCACCCTACTAACCCTAGCAAGAACACTACTCTAACATCATCAAGCTAATTCTAACAAGAACAAAAAGAATCATAACAAGAATCAAAACATCCATAACCAAACTAGTGATAACTATGAACTAAGAACAATAAGATGAACAAAGATTGAAACTTGGATGAATAAACAAGATTAAGAGTAAAAGGAGAAGAAGATTATACCAAACTAGTGAAGAGGAAAGATTGAAACTTGCATTAATGAAGAAAACCCAAAACAAACCACCAAGGTTGTCAATCTTGGAAGGATATTGAAGAATTCCCTTAATACAAGTACTAAACTAAGATTAACTACTAATTACCGACTAATCTACACTAATCTAAACTAATTAAACCTAAAATAGTCTAGGGTTTAGTGGGAAGTCAAGAACATAAGCTTTACAAAACAAGGGAAGAGTATATATAGGGTTACAAATGGAAGGGAGAAGAAAGAAAGGAAATGCGGACTACAGCACTTGGTCCCGACCGGGACGGGTCATCCCGACCGGGACGGACCCACCATCCCGACCGGGACGGGTATGCACCTCATCCCGTCGGGGATGAAGTGCACTTTGGAGGGTGCCACTGCAAGGCCGTCCCGGTCGGGACCAACCCGTCCCGGTCGGGATGGTGGGTCCGTCCCGGTCGGGACCACCTAGCTGTAACCCGCATTTCTTTTCTTCCAATTCCCTTCCATTTGTAACCCTATAAATACTTCCCTCTTGTATTGTTTATGCATCCTACCTTAAAAAGGGGATAATTTTAGGGGATAATTTTTTAAAGGGCATTTGGTAGTTTAAAAGGTTATTTTAAACTACTTTGATGAACATTTCGCTTATACTCGTTTGTTCTTTTATTTATGTAGATATAATGACTAAAACAACAACTCGTTTTTTTATCTGTGCTCTGTTCTTGAGAAGAACAAATTGAATTCTAATTTTGATATGGAAACGAAACTGAGAATGGTTCTCAGGTGTGAAGGAAGGGTATGTTTTAAATAATTCTCTCTCTCCCGAACTCCTTAAAATAGCATTGGATGCTAAAAGCCGGAGAGCGTATCATAGTGATAGCTCAAATGGCCATTGATAATGTATCAATTAATTCGTTGTATAACTTCTTTCAAAATTTGTTTGAACTTTTGTATGCAATGGGAGAAATCAAAACTGGCAAGAGTTTGTGTTAATTCGGATTGAGAGGGACATCCCTAATGAGTCGGAAAAGGGAACATGGAGATGCTCCTATGGCTCGTAAGGGAAAATCGTTCAAATGGATGGGGTAAGACCGATTTCTAAGAATGACTATGACAAACAAGTTGTCAAGTCGGGATTCTTATGAAATTTAAAGGTCTGTTCAAAAGCAAACGTTGCGAATAAACATCAATGCTTCTCTCGTCTAAAAAGTTAGTCGTGGAAGAAGATTCTCCCAAATACCACTAGGTCAAGAAACATGGTGTTTCTACCTTCGGTTTATTTGTTATAGAAGTGAATTTAGCAAATTCTATTTCCCGGGTATTCGATACCGCGAGTGGTAGTCACGTTATTGGTAATGTTCAGAGACCAAATGGAGTAGAAAACTAAATTATCAAATAGTTTGTATGTTTCGGAAACACGCATCTATAACATCGACAGCAAGATACATAAAGTTAATGATTCAAACACCCCTTGCAAGGCAATTGATGTTCTAGCCCTTACACATACAGATGTGTGTGGGCCGGTGAGCACATTAGAAAGAAGTGGGTGTGGTTTACTTCATAGATCGGAATTATTTGAACAGTTCGAACATTTCCAAAATGAAGTGCAAAACCAACTTGCGAAGAAAATAAAAACACTACGATCCGATCGTGGTTCGTGAATATTTATTTTCAAGATTTTGATGATCATTTATAAGGGTTGTGGAATCGTTTCACATTTAGGACCGCTAAGAAATTAGAGTTTTTCGATCGGAGGAATTGAACCTTATTAGATATGGTTTGATTCAGGAGAAGTCTTGCTGACCTTCTAATTTCCATATCCGGATATGCATTAAGAATGCAGCATTCACACTTAACATGATTCTAACAAAGCAGTAGATGAGACACCATATACGTGATATGGATGGAAACGTTCCTAAGTCGTCTTTTATGGTCTATTCCGAATAAACTATGAGATATTACTTCTACACCTAAAGGGTAAACAAAGTAGTTGTTGCTTGTGGTGGTGTCTTTTTGGAAAAAGGTGGTTGTTCCAAAAAGTCAAGTGGGAGTAGTACACATCTCGAAGGAGTTCGTGATGACGAGCAACAACTGAGTGAGATGGCACAACATAAGGATGTTGTAAAAGGTGGTGATGTAGGTTCGACGCACAACCCATCCGCTAATTATCTAAAGGTTGTAGTTCCATATTGTAGAACTAGTAGATCTTATATTCCAACGAAAAGGTTTTCAAAAACTTATTTGACGGAATGTTCCAAAATAATGATTTTCAAAATTAAGAAACTTACTACCTACAAGGATGCTTTGGTAAGTTAGGACTCCATAAGGTGACTAAGAGTAGTCGTACTAAAATGGATGTCAAACTGCTTTCTTGAAAGAGTTCTTGAAAGAGGATGTGAAGTTAAGTGGGAGTACTATTACTTTCCTAACATTGTATGTGGATGACATACTAATCATAGGAAACGATGTATCCATACTTGAGGCAGTCAAGGGATGGTCATATTATTGTTTCGCTATGAAGGATCTAGGAGAGACAAATTAAATACTGGACGTCAAGATCTATGGAGATAGATCGAGGATGATTATTGGACTTAGTCAAGAGACTTATGATGATAAGAATCTTGTTATGTTCCTGATGACACAAATACCAGACAAACTCGAGTGTTTGACACTGAGTTGTCGTGAAGAACATCCTTAAGTACTTGAGAAGAATTAAGGACGATTTTTTGGTATGCGGTGGTGAGTTTAAGTTGGTTGTTACAAGTTACACTGTTGCGAGTTTCTGCAGTGACTAAAGATGACTTCCGCGGTAGTTTGGTTTCATTCTTTGTCTCAATGGACTCTCGTAGCTAGATTTTACATAAGAAACCGAGTACATAGCAACGACAAATGCGGCAAAGGTAGTTTGCATGTTCGGAACAATGCAAATGTCGAAAAACTATTTGACTAAACCGTTCCCACCACCTAGGTATGAGAGTCATACTAGGTTTATGGGATTTAAGCTAATCAAGATTAGCGATGAAATTGTATTTGGTGAAATACAGTTATTAAAACATGGTTGATGTTTGGAATGTTCGTCTATATCATTAATACTTATTTAATCATTGGTTTAGTATTAAATAAAATGTCCAGAAAGCATGTGAGTTCTCTATAGGATTATCAAAAGTGTTTTGATAAGTGGAAAACTATCGGTGAAAGGAGGTTATAAAGTTACACAAAAAGTATATATTGCAACCATTATACGATTAGTTGTGCATTGACACTGTTAAATGTCGCACCGTAAAAGGAGGTTATAAAGACATTCGTCATGCATACTAAGAATTGAGTGGGAGTTTTGGATTATACAAGACTGGATATGTCCTCCTATATGATAGGATTGGTGTCTTGGCCCCTTGATGAGGGAGAACTGAAAAATGCATGGCCATGCGAGGAGTGGATTAAGGAGTTAATTCATTCAAAGACAGTTCAAACTCAGAGATCGAGGAAATGAATTTGATAAGTGACACATTAATCATGAGATGTTTAGATGTGATCGAATTCGACATTAAGCGACTTAAAGAATTTGAAGATTGCCTTATTGTCTTCGGACAAGTGGGAGATTGAAGGAATATGTCCTAAGATATTTCCGACAATTACTAAATATAATATAGGATATTATTATGGAGATAATCATTATATATTATAGTAATTCGTAATTGCTTGCTAGAGAATAATTATGATAATTAGTCCAATTCGATTGGGCGGATGACTAGGAATATATAATCCTATAAGGTCACACAATGTAATACCCATCGTATATTACGAGTATTTTCTATTTAATTGGGGCCTCTTTATGAGTAGTAGTATATATATTTGGTTAACCCATTTCATTAAAGTAGTTCTTATACCGTATATTATATAACTCGTTTCCCAATCCCAGATTACTCGAACCCTTAAAATTAAATGGGTTAAGTTGGTGTATACTACAAAGTACAAACACACCTCCTCTTTCTTTTGCTATTGCGGCTCCTACTAACCTACACACCCTTTGCTTATTTTATAATATAAACACATGGCACACGCTTTGTTTAATTTATTATATGCACATACATTTCCTTATTTCATTCAACCTTTCATCAACCCTAAACAAACTCCCTGCAGTTTTCGAATTTCATTCGTTCATTCACCACGCCTCCTTTTCCTATTTCTATGTGGCCGTCCTCAACCCATCGCTTTCATCATCAATCTCCTTTCACGCACCTCCTCCTCGTTTACTATATATCTTCAACCTACGACGTGACCCACTACGCTATCCATGGTGCCGACGTTTCATCGTGTCAATGAATCCTTGTCTTGGCTCATCGCTTGTCATGTCGTAACTACCCCTTCGGCCACCTATAGGTATATTACGTTACCATTTCTATCTTTTAGTGTCGTTGTAGTCGGGTTGGCGTGTATTGTAGTTTATACGTAGTGTATGTGCAAGTATGCAAGGTGTTCGAGTGTAGTATCGATTATGTCGGTGTGGTGGGTAGTTGGTTTTTATGAGTCGTTGTGTGATGGGGGTTAGCGTGGGATATTGCCATTGATATTGTGTGTAGTGGTGTCAGACGGTCAACTAGTATGGTTAGGATGGTCTAGTTTAGTTAGGACAGTATTAGTTTCGTATTACAATTTAGTTCGGTTGGGCCAGTTTCGGTTGGAGTTTATAGGTTGGGTCGATTTCATTTTATAATTTAGGTAGGTTGATATGTATCAGTTTCTTTATAATTTAATTACGTTAGGGTCTGTATTAATTTAATTGTATAATATTTTATTAGGATCGAACTTCGTAGAATTTCCGTGGTGAATTGTACAACCGACGTGGTGGTGACATGCTAACTAGGTAAGGTTATCCTTACTCAGTTTACGTTGTATGTTTGTATATTGTATCATATAATGGTATAATGATGATATTGAGATTGTATGATATGTAATGGTATAATGGTTATATTGAGATTGCGGCTGTGTACCTATATTCATATTGAGGCTGTGTGCCTATTGATATTGCGGCTGTGTGCCGATTGAGAGAAGCTAGCTAGGACTAGCTAGGCCCGGTTGATCTCGGGACCTTCCCTGATGTTTCCTCCTAAGAGAGCTTAGGAGGGGTTTGCACACTCTAACTGACGGGGCGTGACTGCGGTCGCGATAGATAATAGGAATGATGCTGATGATGATACTGATACTGATACTGATGTTTGTCATGTTGGTTATACTAATGTTATTTATTTAATGTTATCGTAAGCTGACCTTGTGTGTATGTCTGATGTGTCTGTGATGATCCGATTGACGTTTCCGATCAATTGGGGAGCAGTCTATTATGCAGGTTATGTATATCGTGATGTGTTTGGATGCTGGGATACATGTACGGGATTGGGGTGAGCGCAACTTATGAGTCCAAACGTAGCACGGGTGAATGCATAGGCATTCCCGTTTTTAAATAGATTGTATAACTTCCGCTGTGTAACCAGAGTTAACAGGTTAATGGGTTGTAATTGTTTAAATCTTGTGGCCGGTTTGGTATTCCATATTGTATTGTAATGAGCTACTACCTCGGGAAACTGAGATGGTAACACCTTTATTTACTTGAGGATGTCTTGCTAAGGCTCCTGGGTAAATCGGGGTGTTACAAAGTGGTATCAGAGCGAACGATTTTGGAGCCTGAATAAATGAACCTAGGAAAATAAAATGAACCCCGGTGATGGACCATTAGGAGCCCCTCTAAAACTCGGTTGAGGAGACGTCCTTATACCACCTCTGGCTCTCCTGGTCTTGACCCGGTAACCGCGTGTGAGGAAAGAGATGGGGTAGAATAGGTGGGATACGTTTTGATGCTATGAATGTCTTGTGATGACTGCTTATGATAAATGATTGCACTGTTTGATTCATGTGATCTGATGTTTTCAGCAACATAAGACGATGTGTGTATAGTACGTAATTATAGTATTAGCATGGTATTGTAGTTGGTACGATGCCATATGAGCTATATCTTAAGTTACGTAAGGTCGAATTAGGATTCGTTCATCCTTGTGGGAGAAAGGTCATAGCCAGGTTGGTAAGGATGTTAGACTCAGTGTCGCGATGTTTATACGTAGAAGTGTCGTATTGGTGGCAAGCTGTGTCCATCTCGTCGATGTAGTATACTATTGCGGTTTTCATGTTACTTGGATGAGGTTGACGACTGGTGTGATGGTTTGGGTATCGTAGTATTTTATTGGTTAATAACTTACGTGGGTTAAGTGTGAGTTAATATGAATGTTTGTCAAAAGTACAGAGATAATTGTGCTCCATTTCGTGTATTATATGTTTTCTTATCGATAACATACTAGCTCCCTTCACCTTACCTAATGAGGATTTATAGTTGAAGTATGATGGGTCGTAATGTATTCATCAAGTTTGTCATATGCTAATAAAGTACGAGTAATGAAAATGATAGTCATACAATACGTAAATATTTAGAATTTGCTTTGAGCTAATGTGTCCTGCTTTCATGCCTTTACTTCATATTTGAGTTTCATTTCAAGTTTACATATGTGCTCTCTTGTCAATATGATATTTATTCAGTCGTTACCGTCTTTTGGAGTCCTGTTTTGATGGCCTAAACAAACAGTCAGGTTAAACATGTCGAGATAATGTCAAAACAATGTACCGCAGCTTCGTTAACATGAATAATGTGTTTACTGAATTGTTTCACATGGTTAGAGTGCCTATTCCACAAAAGTTTGAAAATATACTCATGCTTATTTTAAGACTAGGCCATTATAAAATTTCGTGATTTAATTCCAAGTTATTCAGTATGAATAAATTAATCGTGAACATGGGTCATACGTGTCTGTGAATTTGCTCGTAGTCAAGTTTCTCATTATAAACCTTACGTAGAGATTGAATCATCATTTGGAACTTTTACTATGTCACTTTGAAGAGTCTTTATAATGATGGAACTTGATTTTGCTCACCTTGAAGAGTCTGTATATTGAAACTCGTTTTATCAAGTGATTTTTTTTTTTCAAGGTCAAATTATGTTGGTTCAAGAAAATGAGTTTGAAAATCACTGTCTCGTTTATAATCTGAAATGATTTGACTTGAAAGTCATATATTACTGTCTTGAGAATATGAGCTCGTTGATTCTACACTATGATTTAACTATGATTTTCCACCATAGTGACTGCAATGTTATAAAAACGTGTTTAAAGTCACTAAAATGATCCTTTTTTTGCCTTATTCAAGTGGACACGCTAAGGTAAAAGTGTGTACCTTATTGTATGATGTAATGGAGTCAAACATATATGCTAATGATGAATTGGGGGTAAAGTCGAGTCACGAGATGTCATGTTGGTGCATGTTGCATAATGGTTTTAACGTGGATCTTTCAGACCAGATGTGTTAATGTCAAATAAATTTGTCATAGTCATAAGTCGCTTATGTGATAAAGAACATCGGTACCCGCATCCAATAAGTAGGAGTCGTTACAATGAGGCGTCAGAAAAGGTCGAGTCATCAAACAACGAATCGAGTACCCAACTTTTGTACAATTAAACATGACATTAATCTTCAGATTTTGGTCGTAATTATGTAAAGAATTTGGACATGTTTGGTGAACAAGTCAAATGCTGGTTTTAATTAATCTTGTACATTAATGACGAGTCTCTGTTCTTACTGGTCGACGAGTAACGTATGCCCCGATGAATGAATGTTTATAATGTCTACGTGTTGAATATTGGTCTTAAGTCATATGCTAGGGTCTAAATTTAAAACATATGCAAACATATAACGTGGTGAACTAGCTGGTAAGTTGTTACAGTACAATTATGAGGAATAAATGTCACCAGTTAATTATCTCAAGGTCTGAAGTTGTTAACGCAGTCATATGGGAGTGTTCAGTTGTATACATGTGTTGTTGCCTTGCTATGATGATTATATTGCCTCCTTATACATTTTTTTTGTACATATGTATACATGTGAGTCTTAATCTGTTAACGCTACAACTGTGTAAACGATTTATCATTATTATATTCGGAGTACGGTCATAATGACAAAATCAATTCATGAGATATAAGGACGAGATCGAATGTCATGAGAATGTAGTGTCGTTTAAATTACTTGCAATAATTTTGTAATAGTGATAGTTAACAAGTCTCATTGTACAAATAAGAGTATTAATACTGAGATTCATTATCGAGAGAAAGATATGGTGTGGTACGAGGGTCTGGGATAATGAATATTAAGAGGTCCAAGGCATATACGTGAATCCGTTGTGTCATCTCGTTTGTTTTTATTTCAACCTGTCGAGTTATAGTATTAGGTAGTATCACCATGTTCGCGAGTCCATGAAGCAAAATAGAATGTCTTAGGTTATCAGGCCCTGAGTGTGGGCAAATCATCTTTGTGTGAACTAACTGTTTTACTTGTATGATAGTAGTCGAGGTGTTCATATATGTAAGAGTGACTCGGAGTGAGAGCCTGCACCATTATGTAATGTTAGAAGTGTATTACGTGTGGCATGCTAGCATGTGAATTGAGTCATGACAAGTATAACAAGAATAAACATAGTACAGTACTAATAAGCAACCCGTTTAGCTTAAATTATATGAAGTATGACATATGAGGATGAGTATACAAATATTCTGTCGGTACTTATGTCGAACCATGAGAACAATCTGAGTAATGATTCTGAAGTTGTTAAAAAGAGAAAAGAGGATTTATGTTGTGAAACGTGGGTGAATGAAGGGGTAGAAACCCCTCGCGACCAGTTGATGGGTGAATAAGTTGAGAAATCTATTGTAAACATGAACGGCTTGTTGCGTTAGTCATGAAATGAGTTGAGGTATATCAAAGATGAGTTGAGAAACACTGTTGATAACGTGTGAATTGATTCTGCATATTATTAACTTACATACCCCTTGTCAATGCTGAAGAGTATATTCGTTTGGAAAGGGTTAATATGATGTCCTTTAATTTAATGATTGAATAGTGTCTTATATAAGAGAGTCGGGGAAACAGTGATCTCGTTAGTGTCAAGATAATGTCGTAATATACTATATGTGTTGAGTAGAGTGAGACTGTGATCATGAACTTCGAGACGAAGTTCTTTATAAGGAGGGTAGGATGTCATATGCTGTGGTTTCCTATGATAGGTGTGCTTAATGATCGTGTATAGGTGTGCTTAATGATCGTGTCAATCGTCGCATAATAAGTTGAAATAGTTATCATTAGTTGTAAGTACACGAATAGTTAGTTAGTAGTACGTGATGCAAATACAACAGTTAATTATACGATGAGTCATGTGATGTATTCGACTAACTGTGAATGGTGTGGGGTGTCGTTGGTCGAGATGTGTTATTAGCCAGATATTGAACTTTGGGTCGAAGTTTCTTATAAGAAGGGTAGACTGTGATACCACGTCGGCCGGCCAGGTTGTTATAATTAGTTTTTCCATAGCGGGAGGTGAACTTCGGGACGAAGTTCCCTATAAGGAGGGTAGATTGTAATATACGATGGGTAGTAGTATATATAATTGGGGCCTCTTTATGAGTAGTAGTATATATAATTGGTTAACCCATTTCATTAAAGTAGTTCTTATACCGTATATTATATAACTCATTTCCCAATCCCAAATTACTCGAACCCTTAAAATTAAATGGGTTAAGTTGGTGTATACTACAAAGTACAAACACACCTCCCCTTTCTTTTGCTATTGCGGCTCCTACTAACCTACACACCCTTTGCTTATTTTATAATATAAACACATGGCACACCCTTTGTTTAATTTATTATATGCACATACATTTCCTTATTTCATTCAACCTTTCATCAACCCTAAACAAACTCCCTGCAGTTTTCGAATTTCATTCGTTCATTCACCACGCCTCCTTTTCCTATTTCTATGTGGCCGTCCTCAACCCATCGCTTTCATCATCGACCTCCTTTCACGCACCTCCTCCTCGTTTACTATATATCTTCAACCTACGACGTGATTCACTACGCTATCCATGGTGCCGACGTTTCATCGTGTCAATGAATCCTTGTCTTGGCTCATCGCTTGTCATGTCGTAACTACCCCTTCGGCCACCTATAGGTATATTACGTTACCGTTTCTATCTTTTAGTGTCGTTGTAGTCGGGTTGGCGTGTATTGTAGTTTATACGTAGTGTATGTGCAAGTATGCAAGGTGTTCGAGTGTAGTATCGATTATGTCGGTGTGGTGGGTAGTTGGTTTTTATGAGTCGTTGTGTGATGGGGGTTAGCGTGGGATATTGCCATTGATATTGTGTGTAGTGGTGTCAGACGGTCAACTAGTATGGTTAGGATGGTCTAGTTTAGTTAGGACAGTATTAGTTTCGTATTACAATTTAGTTCGATTGGGCCAGTTTCGGTTGGAGTTTATAGGTTGGGTCGATTTCATTTTATAATTTAGATAGGTTGATATGTATCAGTTTCTTTATAATTTAATTACGTTAGGGTCTGTATTAATTTAATTGTATAATATTTTATTAGGATCGAACTTCGTAGAATTTCCGTGGTGAATTGTACAACCGACGTGGTGGTGACATGCTAACTAGGTAAGGTTATCCTTACTCAGTTTACGTTGTATGTTTGTATATTGTATCATATAATGGTATAATGATGATATTGAGATTGTATGATATGTAATGGTATAATGGTTATATTGAGATTGCGGCTGTATGCCTATATTGATATTGAGGCTGTGTGCCGATTGATATTGCGGCTGTGTGCCGATTGAGAGAAGCTAGCTAGGCCTGGTTGATCTCGGGACCTTCCCTGATGTTTCCTCCTAGGAGAGCTTAGGAGGGGTGTGCACACTCTGACTGACGGGGCGTGACTGCGGTCGCGATAGATAATAGGAATGATGATGATGATGATGATGATGATACTGATACTGATGTTTGTGATGTTGGTTATACTAATGTTATTTATTTAATGTTATCGTAAGCTGACCTTGTGTGTATGTCTGATGTGTCTGTGATGATCCGATTGACGTTTTCGATCAATTGGGGAGCAGTCTATTATGCAGGTTATGTATATCGTGATGTGTTTGGATGCTGGGATACATGTACGGGATTAGGGTGAGCACAACTTATGAGTCCAGACGTAGCACGGGTGAATGCATAGGCATTCCCGTTTTTAAATAGATTGTATAACTTCCGCTGTGTAAACAGAGTTAACAGGTTAATGGGTTGTAATTGTTTAAATCTTGTGGCCGGTTTGGTATTCCATATTGTATTGTAATGAGCTACTAACTCGGGAAACTGAGATGGTAACACCTTTATTTACTTGAGGATGTCTTGCTAAGGCTCCTGGGTAAATCGGGGTGTTACACACAATCAGACTCAGTCAGGAAACTAAACAGGCCCAATGTGGACTTGTGAGGTATTAGGTTGTGACTACTTATGAGGCCCGGTTAGTCTCTAGGTTTAACCTAACCTCCACTACTATATAAGGATATAGTATATGAGTAATAAGGTGATGGAGAATCAACCAAGGAGAAAACCCTAATCTAAGTCAGTTCAGTTTATTGCCTCAAGCACCCTTAAAAGTAAGAGAGAGAATTGTTCTATCTCTTCCGTTCTAGCAGACGTGGGATTCTGACTGGGTTGGTGGACCGAGTAGAGGAGCAACACGTGGAGCTCTGGTATCTCTCCGTCGCATATATCGAGGAATTTACGCTACGAGGGTATGTATTTCTCGACCTACTTTTGTCCTGATTCATATCTATATTGTGCATGTATGCTTGGATTGGTGTTAGGAAATTGTTTCCTGAAATTCCGCTTTCGCACCGGTAAAATCCTTCACTAAGAACTAATGCAAATTAAACTTGATATTCTAATATAAAAGTAAAATAGAAATGAGTCTTACAATTCAATAAACTTGAAAGGGTTCAACAACTTGTTCCAAGAATAAGAACTTAGCCCTCCATACAAAAGAACTACTTGCAAAATAAACTAGAAAATATGTGTGTTTTTGAGAATTACAAATGATACTTGATGTCTTGGATGATGAATGTGATGGTGAACTTCTCCTCTTTATATAATCATCCATGGAGCATCTTCATCAATGGCTCATAAAGCCTCATAAAATGTCTCATAAAAATGATCATAATGAAGAAGAAGAATAAAAGAGGTGAGTAAAGAAGAAGAACAAAAGACTAGAGAAAGAATCCTATGCGAAAAAGAATCCAATAAAGAATCCTATGCACAATTTTCTGCCGCTGGCAGCGGATTTTTGGAAATCCGCTGGCAGCGAAATTTGGAAAATCCGCTGGCAGCGTATTTTAGAAATCCTCCACTTCTTTCTTCCACTTGGTCTGGGCTTCCATTTTAACTTTGGGCTTGATTTGTCTCCACTTCCAATAGATTGTTGACACTTTAACCCAATAAACATTTCAATTACGACCTATATTACTTTTCACCCTTTAATCCATCTAATTACACATTTTATTATTGTTCCGGTCACGGAAACAATTCACCCGGCCTTGGATTCGGGCTGTATGATTGAATCACTGGTGAACAATTGATCGATTGACTTCTCTGAACCTCTCTTTCGTCTCACTCCCAGGATCGGACCTTCCCGGCGGAGTTGGCCTGCTCCCTGCACAATGAACGCACAGGGCCTCGGAGGTTGTCCGAGGGAACCCTCTCCGATGCCTAAGTCAGCCCGTGAAATGCCTTGAGAGACCAAGTTCGTGAGGAGCTAGGTGGCGTTTTTTAGGAGTAAGGGTCTAGAGAGAGAAAATCCAACCCCTCTCATGTGGGAAATGGGAAAGTATTTATACCTTCCCACAAGAGAGAGGAAAAGAGAAAGAAGAAGAGGGAAATGAGTGGATGCTTGTGCGACACGTGGACTCACCTTGTCCACTCATTTCCCCTTACCTTAGGCAAAATGACGGATGGGTCCTCGATCCCCCTCTGGTCCTGCTTGGGCGGGGGCGCCCTGGAAGCAGGTAGTAGACCTGGTTCGCCCTGCTTGGCAGGCGGCCAGGCTGGGCCAGGCGGCCAAGGGATTAAGGCCACTCACTTGGGGGTTTCAATGATGTTGATGGAAAGTCTGCTGGGCAGGCCTTTCCTCTTTCTGGGATTGGTCGCCCCGGGGCCTGGCTGGCAGGCGGCCAGAGGTAGGCAACCGACCCCCATCAATTGGCCCTCGCCGGCTGAGTGGGAGCGGGGCTCCTGCTCGGCAGGCGACGTCTTGTTCTGGAACGGTGGGAGGTTGACTCCTTGGACACTCTTGCATTAAATGTGCCGCGTATTCCCGAGGGAACATGCTTTAATTTCTCTGGGTATGCAGAGAGTTCAAACGTCTTCTTTTATGATTATTCTTCTTTGCACAGTGGATTTTCGAGCAGTGTGCCAGTTTGATGATTGGCTCTCTTCTTTGCAGAAGTGGTTGGGGCGCCATTAATGCCCTGCTTCTGCTTTTTGTATAAATTGTATCCTCCTTCACTATTTTCACGATCCATTTCCAACCTTCCTTTCTTTGTCTTTAGTCATGGTTTGGATCAGCAAATCCGTTACTCGCCGTGGAGTTCGATATGTTACTTTTGTTTTTAGAGGGTTTTGGAGGCTTCAGTATGCTCGAGCTGCTTATCGAGCTGTTCGCCGTAGTCGCCGTTCACGGCTTCGTTCCCGCCGGAAAGGTAAGAAGGCTCCTACCAGGGCGAACAAGCGTCTCAAAAGGTCCTCACCCCTTGTTGCGCCTAGATTCAGGCGTTGCCCCCAGGGAGGAGGCTGCTTTGACAGGGGATGCCACGAGTGCTTTCCGTGGCTGCACCCTGAACAATTTGATCCCAACCTCTCTGATACTGACTCCTCTTTGGCGTTAGGCCCCTCCTCGCCTGTGAAGAAGACAGGTTGTCGCACCTGCGACGAATCCCAGGCCGTTCCCTTTGGCCGGGACTGGGAGGATAGCAGCCAAGATTCTGACGATAGTGGAGGTCTTGGTTGTTTAAGTGGCAGGGATGAGGATGGGATCCCTGATGACCCTTTCCAAGACTCCCCAGACTGGGACTGGGGTTCGGACTTTGAGGGTCCAGGCAGCCCTGGGGACCCTTCTCCTGGCTTGGATGATGATTAGGCCTGCTTAGCAGGGCGTTTGCTTGTTGGGCCGGAATTTCTGGGCCCTTGTATATTTTCTTTCTTTGTTGGGCACTGAATGTAACTTTTCCCTTTTAAGGTTTAATGAAATGAAATTCAGGCGATGTGTTTGTGTATTGTATTTTTAATATGTGTTTATTACTTTTTGTTTGAAGTGGAGAGGGGGCGTCATAGGGTGATTAATCCCTTGACACTTTTTGGTCCTTTCGAGGTTATTCTTGGGAAACCGCACAAGGCTGACTTCTTAGGAAGTGACGCGTGGGCAGTGGTCTTTGGGTGGCCTCCTGAGATTTTGGCGACTCTTTACATGCCCTTCTTTCTATAAAAGCAATCAGTTGCACATTCCTCTTCTTTTCCCTTCTTCAATCTTTCTTTTCTTGAAATCTTCATGTCCTCTCTTTCTGCAAAACCCTTGGGTGTTTGACGAATTGTTCCCCACTTTGTACCCCCCTTTCTCTGGGAGATTCCCTCTTCGGGCTTTTACCGCACTGACAGGAGATCTTAGGTCAGACCTTTGTCTTCCATTTCTTGCTTTTCCTTTTTGATTTCCTGTTTTCCACTTCCGTTAGAGTAAAATGTCTAGAACTCGTGAGCGGATTCTACCCTTTACTGACCCATCAGAGAGGGGGGAAGGGACGAATTTTGCCTCCTCCTCTAGGGAGGTGGGTTTTGAGGAAGAACACTCGGCGGACAGCGGGGGTGGTAACTCTCCTGACCCCCCCTCGTTTGACGCCATTGACTCGGACGACGAGGTGTTGGAAGTTGACCCTTCTAGAACCTCTGGTCCTCTTGTTCGGCGGGAAAGGGGTAGGGTATACTATTTAGATAAAGTTAAATACCGCATCCCTTTGAGTACCTTCCCTGACCCGAAAAATCGGGAGCTGATCCTTGCAAAGAACGCCACTGGTGCGATTGAACGGCTTTACAACTTCGGGGAGGGGTACACAGTCGTTGTCCCCGGCGAAAAGGATACCGTATGCAACCCTCCCGACGGGTGCATAGCGGTCTACCATAAATGCCTGGAGTTCGGCCTTCGCTTTCCCCTCCATCCTTCCTTGGAAGAGATCTTCAGGCGCATGAACGTCGCCATCGCCCAGCTGACAGCCACGGCTGTCAGGGCGTTGATTTCATATGTCTGGACTTGTCTGTTCCACCACACCGAGCCTTCCATTGACGCCCTGCGGTTTATGGTGGGCTTGCAAATGGTTTCTTCTGGGAGTGCGGGCTCCCCTGGTTATTGGTCCCTTTTGAGGCAGAAGGGACATTGTTTGGTGTGGCCTGGCATGGATAGTTTGAGGGACTGGAATAACAACTTCCTTTATGTACACAGCACCCATGGGTGGAGGATTCCCCGCCATTTCAGGAATCATGTCCACACCAGGCTGGAGACCCCTGAGGAGTACCACCCTGGCGTGGGTGGAAGAGCCTTAGAGGTGAAGCTGGGCGAGAAAGACAAGGAGTTGACGGGCTTTTTTGCTGCCCACACTGATAAGTACGGGGTGTATGGCTCTACATTATGGCTCCCCCATGCGGAGCTTATTGCGTCTGATAAATACTTGACCCGGTTGGGCATGAACCCGGGTCTAGATAAAGGTAGTTCAGGAGTGTTGATGATTCTTTCTTACTCTTTTCCTTTTAAAGTGCCCTGACAGCTTGTATGCTTGCCTTGCAGATCTTGCTACCTTTGTTTGGAGAAAAGGGGAGGTGAGACGCCTGGGCTTGGACGAGAATCTCACTGTTGTCCAAAGTCGCCCTTCTCTTCCCCCTGATTTTAAGAGAGGTGAGAAGAATCTGATGAAGCATTTGAAGGGTCTGTCGTTCAGTAGACCAAGGCTTCCCCCCCTCCTAGAGCAACGCCTGCAAAGACGGCGGTTTCTGAGGCCACCCCCTCTCCAGTTGCGAAGGCGATTGCCTACGAGGCTACCCCTTCGCCTGTTGGCAGGCAAGAGGGCCTTTCGGCAGGGGTCCAGATTCCCCCGGGGCCACGGGCTGCAGGTTCCGAAGAGACTGGGGAGAGTACTCCCCGGGCGCTGCTTAGAAAGAGGAGCAGGGAGGCTCCAAGTGCTGACCAGGTGGTGGACCTGGAGACTTCCACGCCTGAACCCAAACTTTTTGCTCAGGGAATTCCTGCCACCCTCTTTTCCGAGGAGAACGCTGAATTCCACTATACCGCCGGAGACAGCCAAGATGTTTCCGCCCTACTTTCCGACTCAGGGGCAGTTCTAGCGGACCATCTCCTCAAGACTGTCAAATCTGCTACAAACCAAGTGACCCAGTACATCCAGCGCACTGCCCGAATCATGCAAGCTTCTGCAGAGCTGGCGGCCCTTAACCGCCTGAGTGATGAAGAACTGTCCAACTCTGACCGCCTTTCTGCAGTCAAGAGGGACGTTGGTCTCATTGCCAGCCTGAAGGATCAGTTGGCGAAAAGGGAGACCGAGCTGGAAGAGGCCAAAGGTCAGGCGATCCACTGGAAGTCTGAGAATGAGAAAGCTACCAGGGAGGTGTCCCGCCTGGGGGAGGAGTCAAAGAGAGCTCAGCAGGCCTTTGCGGAGTTGGAGCAGGCCAGGAAAGCTTTGGCTGAGCTGGATCACGCCAAGAAAAGCGTCATCGACCTTGGGGAGCGCCTTTCCAAGGCGAATTCTGATCTGCAGGCGGCTCTTGGCGATCTGGCGGCGAAGACCAAGGATTGGGAGAAGGAGAGGGACGAAATACTCCAGGAGGTGGACACGGCTGTGTCGGCGGGATTCGTTAATGGTGTTAGCTCTTGCCTAGGGGTTGTCATGGAAGTTGTCAGGGAGATGTTCCCTGGTTTTGACGACGATGCTTTCCGAGCCCTTTATACTGCTAAGGACGAAGCTCAAATGCGCAGACTGTCTGAAGGAGCTGCTACTTCCGGCCCAGATGCTCCCCCTCCTTAACATGGAGGGCAGTCTTCCTCAGAGGGCTCTTGCTCGTCTCCTGCTGCGCCTGTGCCAACGTTTTAACTTCCTTACTTCTTTGCGCGCCGAGCCCTTTGGTGGCCGGCTGCCGTGTTTAATTGTAATCATTTGTTTTAAAAACTCTTATCCTGTGTTCCTTTGACACTATTCCTTTTTATGTAGACTTTCTGTTTGCTTTTGTCTGTTTCGGTTTTACATGAGTTTGATGCACAGCCTATCCCTGCCTGTCTGTAAGCAGAGGGGGTTCCTTATCGTTTTTTGTACAAGTTTGGGAGCCTGCCCCCCGGCCCTTGTAGATCCGGCCTGTCCTTGGCCTTTATTCAAAGTCCAGGGGGCCTGCCCCCTGCCTGCCCGGAGGTGAGCAGGGTGGCATTTGTATTTTTTATACAAGGTTGGGGGGGCCCGCCCCCAGTCCTTGTTGATCCGGCCTGTCCCTGGCTTTTGTTCAAAGTCCAGGGGGCTTGCCCCCTGCCTTCCCAGAGGCAAGCAGGGGGTTTTTGCGTTTTTTATACAAGGTTGGGGGGCCTGCCCCCAGTCCTTGTTAGTCTGGCCTGTCCCAGGCTTTTGTTCAAAGTCCAGGGGGCCTGCCCCCTGCCTGCCCAGAGGTAAGCAGGGTGGCTTTTGCGTTTTTTATACAAGGTTGGGGGGCCTGCCTCCAGTCCTTGTTAGTCCGGCCTGTCCCTGGCTTTTGTTCAAAGTCCAGGGGGCCTGCCCCCTGCCTGCCCAGAGGTAAGCAGGGTGGCTTTTGCGTTTTTTATACAAGGTTGGGGGGCCTACCCCCAGTCCTTGTTAGTCTGGCCTGTCCCTGGCTTTTGTTCAAAGTCCAGGGGGCCTGCCCCCTGCCTGCCCAGAGGTAAGCAGGGTGGCGCTCAGATTTTTTGCTGGGGGGGTCATTTTTCCCGATTTTGGCAACAGGGGGGCCTCCCCCTATTGCCCCCTGCTCGTTTGTGTGTGAAGAACGCGAGTGTGAGCAGGCAACGAGTATAAATCTGAATATTCTTCATCTCTTTATAAAACTGTGACATTTTCGGGTGGTCGGAGCCGTCGACATTCTTTTGACCGTCCTCCGCCATTTGTTTTTAGCAAAAATAAAAACTATCTTTGGATTTTGTTCAGACGTAGTATTTTTTCAAAGTGTCCGCATTCCAGTGAGCATGCAGCTCTTGCCCTTCAAGGTTGGCGATTTTGTATGTGCCTGGTCCCAGGACTCGAGTCACTTGGTATGGACCCTCCCAGTTGGCACTAAGCTTTCCATGTTCTCTTGACTTTCCAACCGCCTGCGTCTTTCTCAGAACTAGTTCTCCCATCTGAAAGTTTCTCTGTCGGACTTTGGTGTTAAAGGCTTTCCTCATTCGTTGTTGGTAGGCAACGATGTTGGTGCTAGCTTCCTCCCTTAACTCATTTACCAGGTCCAAGGCTTCGACCATTGCAGCTTCGTTTTCAGCCCGGTCGTACTGCAGGGAGCGCAGAGAAGGGATCCTTGCCTCGATTGGTAATAATGCCTCTGCTCCGTATACCAGACCAAACGGGGTCTGGCCTGTTGACTCTTTCCTGGTGGTTCGAATTGACCAGAGTATACTGGGAAGCTCGTCAGCCCACCTACCCTTGCAGTCATCCACCATTTTCTTCAGGCCATTTAAGATTTGTTTGTTGGCCGCTTCTGCCTGTCCGTTGGTTTGCGGGTGACAGACGGCTGAATAGGCGACTGCGATGTTGTGGCTTTCCAGCCAGATTCTCAGAGGATCATTATCAAATTGTCTGCCATGGTCAAATACCAACATCTTTGGCAGACCGAACCTGGTGATAATATTTCGCCAGACCACTTTCCTGACCGCCGGCTCAGTAATGTTGGGCACTGCTTCGGCTTCCACCCATTTGGTGAAGTAGTCTATGGCGACAATCAAGAATTTCCTGCCCCCTGTGGCCACCGTGAAGGGTCCTAGAATGTCCATCCCCCATTGAGCGAAAGGGATGGGGGATAGGATTGGCCTGAGTTCCTGGGCCGGGGCATGGATTGATGGGGCAAAGAGTTGGCATTTTCTGCATTTCTGGGTCAGGCTCTTGGCGTCCGCCAGCATGGTGGGCCAGTAGTAGCCTGCCCTTAGGGCTTTGTGGGCCAGGGATCTCCCCCTGATGTGATGCCCACAAATCCCTGAGTGGATGTCTTCCAACACTTCAGCAGCTTGATCTGCCCGTAGGCATTTGAGTAGGGGATAAGTAAAAGACTTCTTATAAAGTTCCCCCTCGATGAGTATGAACCAGGCTGCTTTAGCCTGTACTTTCCTTTTTTGTGCTGCGTCTGATGGTAGGACACCGTGTCTCTTGAATTGGATGAAGGGAGTCATCCAATTTTTCGGACCTTCTTCCATGGTGCTAATTGCCTGACAGGGGCTGGTCGATTTTTCATGCAGTACATCAACCCACACTGACCTTCGTATGTCCTATAGACTGGAACTTGCCAGTTTTGACAGGGCATCTGCTCGACTATTCTGGGAGCGGGGGATTTGCTTGATCTCATATGATTTCAGGCCTGATAACTCTCCTTTCACCATTTCCAGGTATGTGGCCATTGCTTGGTCCCTTGCTTCATATTCACCATTGATCTGGTTGGCGATGAGCTGGGAGTCTGTCGTCAGGACAATCCGCTCTGCCCCTGCGGCTTTAGCTAGCCTGACGCCTGCGAGTACTGCTTCGTACTCTACTTCGTTGTTTGATGCTGGGAAGACAAACCTGAGGGCATGCTCAAAGTCAGCCCCCCCCCCCCCCCGGGCTGGTCAGTACGACGTCTGCGCCTGCGCCATTGGCAGTCGAGGACCCATCAGTATGCACGACCCATTCCTCGGCAGGGGTCTCTTCTTCCCCTGAATGGGAGCACTCAGCCAGAAAATCTGCTAAGGCTTGGGCCTTGATGGCTGTTCTCGGCTGGTAAGATATACCTAGCCCACTCAGCTCAATCGCCCACTTCAATAGTCTCCCTGATTTTTCAAATTTTTCCAACACCTTCTCCAGTGGTTGGTCGGTGAGGACTACGACTGGATGCGCGTCAAAGTAAGGCCTGAGCTTCCTGGCGGCAATTATGACCGCGTAGGCGGCTTTTTCGACTATCGGGTAATTTTTCTCGGCTGCCCCCAGCGCATGACTTACGAAGTATATAGGTTGTTGGGTGCCTGCCTCCTTCCGTAGGATAACCGCGCTTACAGTTATATTGGTTACTGCAATGTAGAGGAAAAGTTTTTCCCCTGCTACTGGTCTTGCCAGGGTGGGGAGCCTCTTAAGATGGTCCTTCGACTGCTCAAAGGCCTCTTTCTGCTCGTTTTCCCACTTGAACTGTTTGTTTCCTTTCAGTATCTTGAAGAAAGGAGTGGCCTTGTCTGCTGATCGGGCGACGAACCGTGCTAAGGCGGCCATGCGGCCCGTCAGGCGCTGGATGTCTCTAATGGTCTTGGGCTCAGGAAGGTCTAGAACTGCCTGAATTTTCTCAGGGTTGGCGTCTATTCCCCGAGAGCTGACCAGGAACCCCAGAAATTTGCCGGAGCGGACCCCAAACGTGCACTTTTTCGGATTGAGTTTCATTTTGTAGGCGCGCAGGGAGCAGAAGGTCTCCTGCAGGTCTATCAGGTGCTCTCTGTCTTCTTTGCTTTTTACGATGGCGTCATCAACGTAAGCCTCGATGTTTCTGCCTTTTTGTTTTTCAAACACTTTATCAACTAACCGCTGGTATGTAGCCCTTGCATTTTTAAGCCCGAACGGCATCATCTTGTACATGTAGGTGCCTGAACTGGTGATGAACGCGCACTTCACCCTGTCCGGCTGCCACAAGTATACTTGATGATACCCTGAAAAGGCATCTAGGAAGCTCAGCATGGAATAACCACTGGTGGCGTCTACCAGTTGGTCGATTCTGGGGAGCGGATAGCAGTCTTTCGGGCAGGCCTTGTTGAGGTTTGTAAAATCCACGCACATTCTCCATGCGCCTGACGATTTTTTAACCATGACTACATTCGCCAGCCACTCTGGGTAGTCACAGACCTCAATAAAATCTGCTTTCAAGAGTTTGTCAATTTCTTCCTTGATTGCGGCGTCTTTTTCCGCGGACATATTTCGCTTTTTCTGCTTTACAGGGCGAGCGTCTATGCTTACGTTCAGCTTGTGAACGATGCATGATGGGTCAACGCCGGGCATCTCGTCCGCCGAGTAGGCGAATACGTCTTTGTTTTCTTTTAGCAGCTTGACCAGTTCAGCCTGGTAGGTCTCCTCCAGGTCAGCTCCTATTAGGACCTGCCTCCCTGGTTCCAAGTCTACTAGCATGCTTTCACCCCCTGGCTCCAGGTGGTCGGACGCCGGGTGCTCGGCTGGTATTTCGCCTTCCCTGCTGGGGGAACTGTCAGCCTTTCTTTTTCCTTTTCTTTCTTTTTCGTGTTCTTGCAGGGCCACGGAGTAGCATTGTCTGGCTGACTCTTGGTCCCCGCGCACTTTTCCTTCTAGTCCGAAGTCGGTGACATATGCTATAGTGAGGGCCCTGATGGAGATGGCCGCCTCGATTTCGTCCAGGGTGGCTCTGCCAATTAGGGCGTTGTAGGCGGATCTTGCATCCACAACAACAAAGGTTGCCCTGACGTTTCTGGCAGTAGAGCCTTCCCCAAAGGTTACAGGCGGGTCTATGACTCCCATGGGCAGCACGCCTGCCCCACTGAATCCGTACAGCGATCCGGGAGCAGGTCGTAGGTGCCTTTTTTCCAGGCCCATTTTCTAGAAGGCGTCCTTGTACAGTATGTTTGTGTATGCGCCAGTGTCTACCATACACCTCCGCACAATGTGGTTGCTGATCTCTAGGGACAGCACCAAAGGGTCACTGTGCGGGTATACCACGCGCCCTGCATCATCAGGGGTGATGCTTAATGTCACTCCCCTTGGACTCCCTGCTTTCTCAGCGTAGCAGATCTGGTTCCTTAGCTCACGCATTTGTCTTTTTTGGCCTCTTCGACTGAGCTGGCCCTCAGTGCCCCCTGAAATTACGTGGATCACCATGCGGTTCTGCACTGACCCCTCGGGTTTTTCAGATACTTCCTTTTGAGACTTATTCTTGGCTGCGTAGTTGGCTAACCATCCATTCCTGATTAACTTCTCGATTTCGTCCTTCAGGTGACGGCATTCCTCGGTGGTATGGCCTATGCAGTCGTGGAAAGTGCAGAATTTCTTGGGGTCTCCTTTCGGGCGGCGGGGTTTGTTCGGGCGATTCCACTTAGCAGTTTCTTTTTCCAGTTCGAAGATATCCGCCCTGGATTTGTTCAGGGCAGTGTAACTGTCGAACCTGGGCTGGTAGACAGTGCGCTCCTTCTTGGGAGTGTCTCCCTCTTCCCTCTGCTTGTCTGGCTCACTTCTGCCGCGTCCACCCTGCGGTCCCCCTTGAGGCCTTGTTTGGCCTGCAGGGGTATCCGTCAGGCCTGGGAACTCCTCCTGCAGAATGAACCCTTCCGCAATTTTCCTGGCCATGGCCAAGGTTTCTGGCTGGGCCCTGATCATCTGGTTTTTCATTTCCCCTGGAAGCAGGGAGATTGTCAGGGCATAGGCGGCGGTGGAATCATCGATCTCCCTGACCTGCTGGTAGGATAGATCAAACCTTCTCAGATATTCCCTCACACTTTCGCCCTTTTTCTGCTTCAGGGTCATAAGATCGAAAAGAGTGAGGCATCTTCTTTTATTCCCAGCATACTGTTCGAGGAAGATCTCGGCCAACTCTATGAAGAACCTGACTGACCCCTGGCGGAGATCCCTGAACCATCCTTGTACGAGCCCTACCAGGGTGGTTGGGAAAACTTTGCACCAGATGGCATCATCTACGTCATACATGCCCATGTGGCTCTCAAATGCTGCCAGGTGGTCTTCAGGGTCTGTTGTCCCATCAAATTTAATGGTAGGCATTTTAATTTTTGGAATGGGGTACTCTTGTACCTCAGGATGAAGTGGGGTTTTTGTGGGCCTGCCCACCAATCGTGACCTGCTTTCCCCAGACTGGTTACCATGAGTATCCCATTGTTTATGGGCTGGTTTCCTCGTGCTGGGGGAGGGGTACCTTGGGGGCGGCCTGCTCGCCGCTTCATCTTCTGTCTCAGGGGAGACTTCTCTGGGTCTCTTCCTCTGAGAGTGACAGAAGCTCTCACCCTGGTGGTACTTAGACTCGAGCGGTTGCCCCCGATTGAGCCTTGATTGCAGGCTTTGGGATAAACCGGGGGCTGACTGCTCTCTGGCTGCCGGTGTTAGCCTGGAGAAAACCCCGCCTGGTTTCTCTCCCAAGCGTTTTGACATGGGCTCCCTGGGCCTCATTCGCTTCTGTAATCCTCGGGTTAAGCCTCCCTGCCCTCCAGACGCTGATTCTGTTGTGTGAATGGAGAACGCCTGCTGGACAGGTGGCTCTGGATTGCCGGTAGTAATGCGCCTTTGCACATGCGCATACGCTTGTGCCGTCCTTCTCGCTTTCCTCTGAGCATTTCTGGCGGCGGTCCGCCTCGTGCCCCCGGCTTCATCCCTGGTGATTGGGGATGGTTGCCTGGGAGCCGATGCGACCCTGCCTACCAAGTCCTCAGGAGTGAACTCCTGGTTCAGCATCGCAGAGAAGAACGCGGCTGTCTGCGCCATCTGAGCTGGGGTCAGATTAAGAGCGTGTCCTGGGTGTGTCCCCAACTCAGGTGTCACAGCAGTGTTAGATCCGCCGAGGAGACTGGTTCCCCCTACCCCTAGGATCGTGGCAGGAGGAACCCTCTCCGACTGCGGCATACCATATAGGGGGGCCACCGGTGGGACCGTCGGACCCGTTCCTGCACTGGCATCAATGATTTCTGGCATGATTGTTTTAGTTTTGTGATTATGAGTGGTTGATTTTAGTGGGTAACTCGTGAGCACAACCGTAAGTTCCCCACACACGGCGCCAAATTGTTCCGGTCACGGAAACAATTCACCCGGCCTTGGATCCGGGCTGTATGACTGAATCACTGGTGAACAATTGATCGATTGACTTCTCTGAACCTCTCTTTCGTCTCACTCCCAGGATCGGACCTTCCCGGCGGAGTTGGCCTGCTCCCTGCACAATGAACGCACAGGGCCTCGGAGGTTGTCCGAGGGAACCCTCTCCGATGCCTAAGTCAGCCCGTGAAATGCCTTGAGAGACCTAGTTCGTGAGGAGCTAGGTGGCATTTTTTAGGAGTAAGGGTCTAGAAGCAGGCAGTAGACCTGCTTGGGCGGGGGCGCCTCTGGTCCTGCTTGGGCGGGGGCGCCTCTGGTCCTGCTTGGGCGGGGGCGCCCTGGAAGCAGGCAGTAGACCTGGTTCGCCCTGCTTGGCAGGCGGCCAGGCTGGGCCAGGCGGCCAAGGGATTAAGGCCACTCACTTGGGGGTTTCAATGATGTTGATGGAAAGTCTGCTGGGCAGGCCTTTCCTCTTTCTGGGATTGGTCGCCCCGGGGCCTGGCTGGCAGGCGGCCAGAGGTAGGCAACCGACCCCCATCAATTATATTAACCCATCAATTTTGACATATGCACCAAAATCCTTCAAAACACACTCAAACCTACAAAATAGTCAACTAAATGACCTTTATTAATCCATACTAAACTAGACTAATCAAACATCCCCACGCTTAGACCTTTACTCGTCCTCGAGTAAATTAAATCAAAATAATGATCCTCTACAAGGTCTATATAGCGAAGCGTAGGTAGCTTGATACAACCAACAACTACTCTCGACTCTCACACCCCCTCCTTATAACATGCCTCTCAATATATATGGTCAAAGAAATAGAATAACCTATTCATCATGACCATACTACAATCAATGCCCGCTTACACACAAAAAATCACATCACCAACTACAGAAAGACGGTTGAGAAATAAAAACATGTAGTTGACATCCACTTATCACTTCAACTCTAAGATGATCCTAAACCCGAATCACCCTTCTAACCTCCTTATGACTCCCGAATCATGAAGAAATAGCAAAAATAGTAATCAAAATAATGATTTCTTTTTTTTCTTAATCCCTCATTTTGCCTAAACCGCCCGCCCTTGAGGGTTTTCGATTTAGCTTTTATTCCTCACTTCTACTCTCATGCCTCGCTTCTCGTTTCTTCTTTTTACCCGGAGCGCCCTTTCGGGTTTTCACTCCGTCCTCGGCCATATACCCATTTTTGCCTAGGCGCTTGCCCTTGCGAGTTTTCACCTAACCGGGTTTTTTTTTCTTTTTTTTCTTTTTCTTTTTTTTCTTTTTCTTTTTCTTTTTCTTTTCATTTTTTTCTTATTTTTCATTTTTTTTCTTTTTTTTTTATACATGAAATAACATATATACAAGTATATTCCACCCCCTACGCTTAATCTCCACATTGTCCTCAATGTGAGGAAAAATAAAGAAAAAGACATGAAAAATGAGAAGGAGGAACATACCAAGCAATCAAGTGCAGGGGGAATCCCCGGTGTCATCTTCCTTAGAGGTGGTAGCTTGCCCCTCAATCTCGGCAAGGATCTCGAACGATGGTGGTCGAGCGTCCGGGAACCCTGCTAAGAGAACACGAGACATAGTTCTCATCAAGTATCTGGTCTCCAAAGCAACGGCATGAGTTTCCTCCAACCGTGCACGCATGTTATGAATCATAGCATCGGTCGAGGCACACCACGCATCTATATTTGTAAACCAAGCTTCTCGATCCACTTTTAACTCATTATTCGCCCCCTCCAAAGCATCCACACTCTTATTCTTCTCATGACTCCTCCCTTCCTTCACCCTTGCTCCTTTTCCTTTTTCACGAACTTGACTATCCTCACCACTCTCATCTTCCTCACTCTCAACATCGTCATCACTTCCCTCCTCCTCCTCCTCCTCATCATCATCATCAATGTCACGATCCCAGGGAACAAAGAAATCTTCCAAAACTTCACCATAGACCAAAGGATCATCCTCGGGTCTCGGCAATTGTAGATAAGAATCATGATTCTTCCCCCAACGATAATAATAAGACCCTTTTACCTTCATGCGAGGTCGTAACATCTTAGCGTGAATCAAACAAGGAATATCAAAGAGGTAATTATCAAGTAACGGATTCTTCCCCTCCGCCACCTCAATATTCAAGTAATTCATAATGAGAGTGACTAGCCCACCACCATTTATAATCCCCCCATCCTTAGTACCCAAAGCTATGCTAGATGTAACAAAAAGAGCAACCCAATCGGGAACACCTTCGCCATCCGGCATGATAGCCCTCAAGTAACCGAAATAAGAGTGGGGAAGCTTATTAGGCTCCCTCTTACAAAGGAATGAGTTGACAATCAAACGATGAGCAAGTCGAAGACATTGGTTGGGAATACTCGAACTCAACTCACCGGATTTGCCACCCAAAAGCAACCCTGTAACCACTTGCCACCAAATCCCTCTTTCTCTCACCCCCACATACTCCTTTTCACACATATCCCGAATACCAAAAGCTTCCCTCAACTTCGCGTAAGTCAACTCATGAGCTTTACCATTCAATTTGAAGCTAATTGAGGGTACAAGTTTTGTGCTTTCTTTAGAAATCGATATGGTGGAAAAGAACTCAAGTGTATACCTTCGATAAGTATGAGCTCCCTTCTCAATAAATTCTTCTAAACCCACATTTTTCATTAGCTTGGTCATGACATCAAACATCCCCAATTTCTCAAGAGTAGAACGACAAAGAAATCGAGTTCCCCTCATCTCCTTCTTAGATAACGTATCCCAAATTGGGTCTTGAGGTTTAGTTAACCAAGATGGTTTGGTAACAGGAATATGTTTAGGATGGACGGGTTTGGGTTGAGCTTTTTTAGTGACGGTTTTGGATTTTTTTGGTGGTGGTGTAGAAACGGTAGTGGATTAATTTTTTCTTTTAGCTCTCCCCATGTCTCAAGTAATGATCAACAAAATCCTCACTCACAATTCACTCAATTTTTTATTTTTATTTTCACTCACACTTCACAATTCACTCACAATTCACCTATTCAATCACTATTCACAATTCACTCACAATTCACCAATACAATCACTCAAATTTCCACACCATCACAACAAAAATAACAAAGACACAAAGTGATTCAAATAACACAAGGAGGAGAAAGAAAACCCAAAATTGAGCAAGAATAAGCAAAATTCAAGCTACTAATTAATGGGTAAGAGGTAAAATTTCAAGGAATTGGATGGAAGAAGAATATGAAATTATACCTCTTAAAGTTTGAAACAATGAATGAATGTCCTCCTTGCGTTGATTAAGATCGAATTCGACTCAATTAGTAAAAAAAAAACAAAAAAAATCAAACTCCGATTTTGACATCCAAGGGAAGAAAAACTTGATTTTTTTTACCTTTTGGACAAAATTATACTCCCTCCGTTCCAATGAATTGTTTGCCTATTCCATATTGGGGTGTCTCGATGAATTGTTTGCCTTTCTATTTTAGGAATGTTTTTTATATGCAATTTGACATTTCTCATGAATTTCGCTCCACATGTCACTCACTCATTGGATCTCTTACCCTTGGTACCAAAATGAAAGGCAAACAATTCATTGGAACAGAGGGAGTATGTTAAAATGATAGGAATTGTAATGGGTAATGATAAATTAGTGATTTTGAATTGATTTGGGACAAACTAAATGAATTTTGATGGGGTTTGAGGAGGAAAAAGTTGCACTAATTTTTATAAGAATAGAAAAGGAAGGTTTCAGTAGAAGGTGAATGAAGTGAAAAATTAAATAAAATAAGAAGGAAGATTACAGACCTGCATTACCATGACAACCATAAAATCAACAGCAAGAGCAGCACCACGATGCTTCATTGAACTGTCATCAGAAATGTAGAACCAAGCGAACACCATGACAGTCCACCATCAGCACCATGTTTATACTAACAACGACAGCAGCAACAAACCAAGCTCGACCGACCATAAGCAGCAAAAACAGTTGCAGCAGCCCCGACAATCCTGACTCCATCTTCAGCCGCTGCCAGCGGCCGATTTTATGTCGCGCCCAGCTGGTTGAGTAACCTCCCAGCGGCAATCTGCACCGATTTTATTATCTTTACTATGTTTGGTTGGAGAAAAAAACTAAATAATATTTTAATTTAAAATTATTTTTTTATCTTTATTGGATCACATCAGGTGAGCTTTTGGATCGGATCATTTTCGGGTCGGGTCGGCTTTTGGGTCGAGTCAGATAATTTATCGGGTCATTTCAGATTACAGGTCATCTCGAGTCGGGTCGGGTCCGGGTTCGGGTCGACCTGAAGCGGGTTGTATCGGGTTACGGGTTATCATCGGATCGGATCATCTCACTACATTTTCGAGTCAGATCGAGTCAATTTTATTCAGATTTCAAGTCGGGTTGGATCAGGCTTGGCAGCTCTAGCCATACCTAATCAAAACCGATTCTCCAAATCCCCTCTTATAATTTTAAAAAATGAGACCCCCAAATCTAGGGAATTTGTGAAACTGGAAATACTGATACTGAGGAGAAATAAAAAACGAAGCAAATACTCGTACAAATTCTGCAGATTCTTAAGTCATCATTCATAGAAACAACCGTCTTCATCGCGATCTTCATCTTTTCCCCAGATCTCGCCTTCTATTTCTCTTTCTTCTATGCTCCCACTCCCACTCCCACTCTTCAATTCACCCTCCTCCCATTCACTCTAATCAATCGAAAATGTCACAAACCGGAAAATTAATGCCCAATTTGGATCAACAAGGCACAAAAACCCTAAATCTCACCGTTCTTCAACGGATTGACTCCTGTATTCAAGATATCCTTTTCACTGCTGCTCATGTTTCTCTTTACGAATTCGACATCGACCTTAACCAATGGGTAATCTTTTCTTCACTTCTAATTCACCTTCTTCTAAACTGGTGGTTATTTTCATCTAATCTTCTAATTTCATGATCCTAGAGTCGTAAGGATGTTGAAGGATCGCTCTTTATTGTAAGAAGGTATGATCATTTCTGTTTTCTTCTTATTTCCTCATCTAATCTAATCTAGTTTAGTTTATTGCTCAAGTCTATTTGATGTCCAAATATTGTAGGAATGCTGAACCTTGGTATCAGTTCATTGTAATGAATCGGAGAAACACGGGTGAGCTTTCGCGTCGAGTTTGTTTTTATTGCTGGAGAATGATTCCACTTTTCTGATTTCTGAATGAGCCAGATTATGATGCAATAAAGCACAACAGCTCACCTTGTGTTTTCTTGTATTGTTAAGTAGCAGTTATCGATCCCATTTACATTTTTGATTATTTGGAAACAGCTTTTAGGTGTTTTTAATACAGTGAGGAAGTATGTGTGTGTATATATGACCCCCCCTACTCCGGCAATATGCGTGAGTCCTTAAGGCACTGGGTGGTGTTATTGTTGCTCACTTGTTTGCGAACTAGCGTGTGAATTTTCGGTTGTAGTGACTAGTGGATTATTATTTGATGAAGTAGTTACAATCATGGTACTAGTCTGGCTTTCTGTGATTCAGCTGCTTTTAACGAAGTAATGATGGCAGTGTTCCTAGTAATTCCAACTACTGTTCGTGTTCTCTATATGAGAGGGACAGACAGGGGAATGAGTTGTGATTTATGATGCATTGTTTTGCCGAAAAAAGGTGAATACTTTATGATGGAAATTTATGAAATCCAATAAGACTTAGACTTAGTTAGGATTTAGGAAATCTAATCTTGATAGAGAATAATGCTGAATTAATATGGGTTCCGCATGATATCGCGAATGTTGAGAGAATTAAATCATTAACATTGCATTGAATTTGATTTTCTACATGGTGCGAGCCCTCCTTGTTTATGATCGAATAACTTTGGGAAACACCTGATAAGATACAAACAAAATGGTGAATAGTTATTAAGTAAGCACTCAATGAACTGGATACTTTCTACTTTCTACCTACTTTCTCTAAAGAGATATAGGAGTGCACGATAATGGTTATTTTAGGTGAATGGAAATTAATTTGCCTAATTCCTTCCATTTGAGATTTGAGAAACTCAACAACATTGGGTCTTACATTCTCTTTGATTTATAAGTTCTTGCTTCACATTCATTACTCTTTTAGGATGTATACAACAAATAACATCGGAGCCTTTGTCTCAAAAGATATGGGGTCAGCTAACATGAATCATTATACTCGTACTAAACTTTTTTATCCCCCTACCATCTTCAATTCATTGACCTACCTGAAATTGCAGCTGACATTTGAAAACAAGCACCACCATTTTAGATCTGTTGATAAAAGAGGATGTCCATCATTAATTACTTGTACAACCTGGACTCCAACACCCTCGTTAAGGACTATTTCCTTGCCGGCCAAAATTTGTTCTCTGCTTCCCCCCCTTCTACTTCCTCTTCTCACTTACTAAACTTTTTTATCCCCCTACCATCTTCAATTCATTGACCTACCTGAAATTGCAGCTGACATTTGGAAAAAAAAACACCACCATTTTAGATCTGTTGATAAAAGAGGATGTCCATCATTAATTACTTGTACAACCAGGACTCCAACACCCTCGTTAAGGACTATTTCCTTGCCGGCCAAAATCGGTTCTCTGCTTCCCCCCCTTCTACTTCCTCTTCTCACTTGTTTACTTCATCTTCTATGCCTATCGACAACGAATCAGAGTGTAGATGGTGGTCGCCATTCTGTAAATAGAAGAGGCGCACTCTTTATTTAGAATTCGATTTTTCTTATAAGTGTGGTGGTTGGGAAAGGGCGGAGTGTGGTGGCGGCATGTATACCACAGTGTCTTGGTGTCATCCGAGAGGGCAGATGGTTTTAGGATAAGGCGATGGATTGGTCAGTGGCAATGGATTGAAAGGTTTTCGGTGGAGTGCGTGGCCAAGCGGATTGCTGGGGATGTGCGATGGTTATTTTGATAGGTAGGTTGGAGGTAAGAGATTAAGGGTATCAAGCAACTTCAATAGGTGAAGGATTTATATTTTTTCTTTATTTTTGAAATTGTAGAAATGAAAGCATGTACCCGTACCTTGATGCACCCCAATCATAATACGAAATTCACACTGTCCCACTGTAATTTGTACACTTACATACACTTGTACTAGCTCCTTTCTACATGTCTTTGATGGTGTCAATATACTTCGTTGACACCCTTTGATGGAAATTTGGAATGCGCTGTAAATTTTATGTTCATGAAAGAATTTTTTATTTGGTTTCCTAGGCTGTCGCTGTAAACTATTCCACATATTATTATCTTTCACAAAAGTCAAATCACCACGGTTCCAAGTAGATGTTAGGGGGGTGTTTGGTTCACCACTATTGAATGGAATGTATTACCTTCATTCTAGTGTTTGGTTGAGTGATTTTGGGATGGAATTACACACCTAATAGCTTAAAATTCCAACCCAACCAACCTCTTGGAATCCCACCTCCATCTCTCCCCATGGGATTCAAACCCCATTCCCTCTTAAATTTTGATGAACCAAACAGTTTTTACATGGAATGGATTTAGAACTTCATATTGTAATTCATTCCATTCCAAACAAGTGAACCAATGGCCCCTTAGAATCTGATATTTTAATGTTGGCTTTAGTTGGCCTATAATTGAATAACTACAAAGCTTTTGCATTCCAAATTTCCAACCCTAGAACTGAAAGAAACATGGATTGCAATGTCCATCGTATATGCTATGCCTCTATGGTGACAGGAGACATGCAAAATGACATTTGAATAGTTGATCTTAGCCAATAAAAGGCTAGAGAACAGTTTAGCCTTTAAATGGTACTCCGTAACATTTTGGCAGTTGGGCGTAAACATGGAAGATAGGAGACTTTTATGAGAAGAATGGATAAACCTTGCTCATCTCTTAATCTTCTTCATCCAGACGATGTTAGTATCTTGTTATTTTTTTTTTCTACACTACCTGGGTCTCATCAGTCAATTAGTGTCCTCTTTTATATACTTTCTGTCTAATGCTATTAATTCACTTGTGATGAAATGAACTCGTGGTCTTTCTTTCTACTTTACTAGCTATACGTGCAATCATGTAACAGATAATACTTGTGTGTCTATATTTCCATTTTGTGTCTTCAACATGTTTGGGTATTGACTTATCTAATGTTTTCCTTGCAGAAAATCTCGTTGAGAACCTCTTGGGAGACTTTGAGTACGAAATTCAGAAACCATATCTCTTGTACAAAAATGCAGCCCAGGAAGTTAATGGAATATGGTTTTACAATACTCGAGAATGTGAGGAAGTTGCTAATCTTATCAATAGGTGAAACCTTTTAACCCCTTCTCCAAGATGATATACTCAAGTTTCAAAAAAAAATGTCTTAAAAGGAAAATAAATGCACCAACAACTTATGCTGTGTTTATCTTCAAGCAAATTTTTTCTTTCTTTTTTTCTTATACTTTTCATAAACACTTGTTCTATTGTGCATATAGTTTTTCTGGTAAATGCTAGTTGCTTTGATATTTTAGCCAGCTTCACAGAGTTGACAAAATATTATATATGGTGCACGATTTCATGTTTTATTTACCAATCTATCTTCAATACCGTTTGCAGGATAATAGACTCATATCCAAGGATTACATCTAAGCCACAACTATCTAATCAAAGGTACTGAGCCACTCATTAAACTGTTCCTCAAGGTCAATGACTATCATCAATTTGTTAGTGATGTGTTTCTATCAAAAGTTATTCTTGGATATGCATCAGCCTCCCACGATTAATATTTCTGCGAAAGGTTATAAGGGATGAGGTTACGGCATAGAAGTACAAAAATGTGTTAATTGAAATATTTCTCTGTCAAAAGGATGTAATCGCTTAGTACTGTCATGTCATGTTTTTATTGCCAAGTATAACTTGCAGTAGCTTAAGAAACTAAATTAATGGATTATGTTATGACCAGATTGTGGGTGGTATAGCATTTCTGTCACTATTTTCAATGATTTGATCTGTAATGAATGGAAATCATTTCACTTGCTGAAGCAACATGTGTATATGCAAATTGACTTTCTCCTTGTGGGTTTTAGCCATTGAAGCAATAGGTTAATGTTGTTTTTGCTGTATTGTGCAGTGATTTTAAGGAACTTGAACCTGCCCCATCAATGTCAGTGATTGAAGGACCCCTGGAACCATCACCAGCTTCCACCAATGCAACTGATGTCAATGAGATCACTTCTCCATTTACAAACTTTTATGTGAGTCAATGCAATAAACTAATGATATTTAGTCTTGACCAACAGCGTCAACAAAGTGTTGGTTTCATTAAATTTTGTTTAGTTTGCTCTAACTGGCTGTCCAGTGTCCATGCTTGTGTTATAAGAACTTATCTAAAGCATTTGACTATTGATTTCAAATGATGCTATAAAGTCCACCAAATAATGCAAGCTGATATGTTCTAGTCACCTTCGTAGCAATCTTGTTGTAATCCTGTCAGTTCAGTGTTTGACATGTCTTCTTTTGAACCTTCAGACAGCAACAAACCTTGGAAATAATGGCTCATATTCCGGAAGGCCAGTGCAAACTTACCATTCATCCAGTCATTCAACGTCTATTGGCCTGTCCAATCTGGCAGCTGCCCCTGTTAGACCATATGAAATACCATCTACAACCATATCAACCCCTTCTGTTCCTCTGTCTCATCATCAAAATGTTTCTGATCCAATCAACAATAACAATCAGATAGTGCATCTTTTTAAGCCGTCTTCATTATACATTCCACACACCTCTCCACCTGTAGCTTCAGTTCCCCCTGTGTCATCTTCTATGCCACAAGTTGCATCTCAGCCTTCCTTGACACTGCAACGACCGTATGGTGCTCCGCTGCTTCAACCTTTTCCGCCGCCAAACCCATCACCATCTCTTACGCCACATAGTGCCTCTATCCCAACAAATGGACCTATTATTGATAGAGACAAAGTTCGTGAAGCGCTTATGACTCTTGTCCAGGTTAATGTTTATCACTTTGTTTTTTCTCTTTACACACTTTGTGGTGTTATTGCATCCTCATTCTGACTTCAGTTTTGTTGAAACATATTCTGATTTTTCATGTCATATCTGCATTATAAGTCGGTTTTAGATTTAGATTTTAGAGTTATTGGATAAAAAGAAACCAAATGAAAACTTGTCATTCTTCAAATATGTGGTCATAAAATAGGTCACTTGCTGGGAGTTAAGTGCCATTGTCTTCCTGGTCAGAATATTTTGTGTTATGTTCAATAGTTTGCTTGATTTTATGGGTAAGGATAGTTTACTTGTGTTTATTTGTAAGGCTTAGATCTATTTCTAACTTTGTTTCCTTTTATGTAGTTCTGCCTACGAATAAAGTACTTCTCTCTTTCACCTGTTTTTTGAATGAGTTTTTTCTAGTGATGTTACATGTGTAGGGGCTGTCTGAAATTTAGAAGTGTCATTCAGTGTGTGTGTGTGTATATATTGGAAAATTTAATAGAATTGGGTTGCATATTAGTACCATTAGTCCATTACAACTATAAATAAGCATCTTTTATAATTGCTTGCTAAATGTGTGTCAATGTAATTGAACAATTAAGAGTTGGCACAAAATCATAATGTACTATTGGGATCCTTGCAGGACAATCAGTTCATTGATATGATATGCAGAGCTCTACAACAAGTGTAACTATCTTTTAAGATGTGTTGGGTAATCTTCTTTGAGTTTCCTGTTCGAGCCGCATAATTGTGGAAAGCAGCATTCAACAAGGGCTCGTTGGTTGGTGCTTGGTTTGTTGCCAGTTCATAGTGTGTCATTTGGAACCTGTCTTTGGCAAAAGAGGTCATTAACTACTGTTACTATACTCCCTGATTAGAATGTCAATATTCTGGGTCTCTTCATATTGGTTATAATCTGTAATCTGTGAGTAACACTGTAATAATGTACTCCGCAGTGAAGCCTCTCCGGCTTTGTAATCCTCCCCTTCCCCATTCTTTTTCGTTTAAACCCTGTAACATCCTTTGATGATGATGGTTCATGGTTTGGATACTGCTTTTGTTTGTATTGGATGATAATATGAGATCAAGTATAACTAGCAAAATGCTAAGAAAAGTACGATTAGCAAAGATGTGTATCATCTCCTTATTGGTTTATGGTTTTGAATCAGATTCTGCAAGTTTGTAGCGGTAATGTTCCATCACTTTGATAGTTTAATATGCGAATCAACTTTCATGACTTTTTACTTTCATACCATCTAAAGACCTATGAAAATTTGATGCTCAGAATGCACCTTGCCCCAGTTACTAACAACTCTATACGATCCCCTGCATGGGTGCACAGCATTGGCTAGCGAGAATTGAGAACTACCGGTGAACCAGTTTTTTGTCTTTTATCATGCTCTTGCGCTGTTGATTTTCTGCCTTCTGTCATATTGGTGCTGTTGGTTAGATCACACCAGCAGCTCGACTTGCAAATTGTGATGTCTGGCTTGTGGAGAATGATATGAAGAGTCAGCCCAAAGGTTGGTTACTTTTAATTAATTCTGAAGTCCTGCATTAATAATTTAGCATAAAGCATTTCATTCCATGTGTCTGGGATCCCAGGAAGACACCAATGGCTACAATCTTCCACAATAGGCTGTGAAGACGTCGGCTCCCGGTGGATGGATGGATGACCGTCTGATCTGAACTCCGACAGATACGTAATGTTCAGAAACTTGGCCTTCCTTTTGTGTCCTTCCATTTCCCTGATTACTTCTGAAATATAGTCATTGAAAGGCGGATCCGGCTGCAGCTTCAATTTGTTCTTCTCAGGAGACCTGCTTTCTCTACAAGTACCACCGGTGGACCACGTTCCGTTCCTGCAAATTTTCATGTTCATATTCCTGTAAGTGATAACCCTTTTATATGCATTCAGTTTTACACAGTAACAACCAGAGTAAGTATGATGCCTGAAATGTGTCGGAGAATAGCTTCGGAAAAAGATGTGACTTCTTTGGGGATCCAACTTCTCATCCACCCATGCCTTCCATGTCCTTATGGACCGCCGGAATGCCTCCATGTATGGCATGCTCATATTTAGCGTCCCCCCTTCCTCGAAGTAAATGCCCCTGTAACAAACAACCCTTAATTTTTACGGTACAAACACCTCGAGACCAAAATGAGGTAACGTTTACATACGGTGAATAATGAGAAAGGAAAAGTTGATCGATCGAGGTGCTTACGCTCCAACTGTTTTGTCGTGATTCCACCAATGGCCATCATTGAAGACGAGAACATGTGCTTCTGACCATTTTTCCGAGTACCAATGAAGCTGATCGAGCTTAATGGCACTTCTCACCGGTCGAGGAGAGTTGGGGGGTGGACGACCGATGCGTACAAGGTAGGGAACACGGTAGTACTCTACGCTTAAGTTAAACTCTTGAAAGATCATGGACAAGTAGCCCTTGTGCCTACTTATGGGGTTTCCGTTTGCTTCATATATTAACGACTCGTTTGAAACCCCCTTTGACAGCATGCAAACTAGAGATTCCCATTGGTTTCTTCCTATTGAATCTCCCGCGAACACTATTCTTCCGTTTCTGCTCCTTTCCAATAACTCCCTTGCTTTGAATCTTAATAACCAACCAATCATAAACACGATGTAAAATTTGATTCAGAATATTACTCCCTCCGTATTTTTTAATATGACGTTTGACTTTTTTGAGGTGAGACTTTGACTTTAATTTTTATGTAAATATATTATTCCAAAATTTTTAAAAATTGCACCATAAAATCCCTTACGAAAAGAGCTTTCAAATGAGTATACATTTCATGGTATTTTTTCTTATGTTGTGAGAGATATTGAAGAGAGAAGGGGTTGTCTCGAAAAGTGATAATGACTTATATTAAAAAACGGAGGAAGTATTTAGGTTATCTATAGATTGCGTTATCATTTTATTATGCTTGTTTCTCTTTAAATACTCATAATAAATTATGATTCTACCTCAACTAGTCCGTCTAGTTTAGGGTTGTGTTCACTACGACTTACCTCAAACTTTCTACCTCAAAATAGTTTACCACGACATATTATATACAGAAATATAGAATATGAAAAGACGGACCATTTACTATCAATTACTCCGTAATTTGTGATGGAAATATGGAATGTCATTGTTGATGAGGTTCGTTATCTTTAAATTGTATAATGGAATGTCGAATTGTATATTTAGCCGAAATGTTGTACAAGTATATTTCAACATGACCATTCCATTCCAAGTCTCCATCATGCACGTCCGTCGTCACATTTATGCAATTTTTTCTTTCCAAAACATTCCTTGATTGGTGAAGGTTATTTATTTAGTTTATACACTTCATATATCAATAATATCACAGTAATGCACATCACATACATTTAGTCTTTGATTCTGTATTGGATATGATAATTATCGTAATATTATTGATAGCTCACATGTTGACTTTAGCATATACATATGTTTGTTCCTCACGAGAATCATAGGAACATTTGAAAAGGGGTAATGAGGGTGTTGCGTTACATGTACCTTGGAAGATCACAATCATAGGGCTGCCATCGCCAATGGCGGAAGCTCTGATCGACACGTCCATTTTGGTGGCATCGGAACCCAGGATCGAGAAACCGACAACTTTCGTCGTAACTACGATTAGGGTTACTCTCATCCCATACCCATTCTCCATACGAATAGTCACAATTTCTCTTGTAGTAGTTTTTTTCTCCTAATTTAATGGCCAAGAGAGATTGAGGATCAAAGGGGTTGAGAAATGTAGAAAAAGTTATGGAGATGACAAGGAAAAGTAAGATTGAAAAGACGACGTAGACATGTTGTTTTGTAATAGTAAGAAGAGGAATTAGGGGTGAAAAGAAGGTTAATTTTTCTGTTGGGTTTGGAAGATCCATAAGAAGAGGGGAGCAAACTAAATATTCGGCTACAACAATTTAAGTTAATGGATATCCTTGTGGAAGTTATTACAACAACAAGAAGTTGTAATCTTTGTATTTCAGCAATGAGGAGAACAAATAGGGTTAAAGAAAAAAAAAAGGGAGAGACAAGAATTTGGACACCATATGCAACAAGCCAATAATAATCCTAATAATTATAACATCTTAATATTTTTTTGGTATACTTGATAAGATCTTAATATAGATACACACCTACTTTCCATTACTCGTCATCTTGTCATCTACTCGTCTCGACTCTCGACAGCATGGACACAAATATACTTTGGAAACTTATTTATTAGGGATATTATGGTCATTTGTGTTATAATATGAGGAGAAGAAGATGAGAATGAGAGAGATACTTTATTGCATTATACAGTTATCTAGGATTTTAATCGGGTCTAGAATATTCTGTAATATATGATGTCAACATAATGCCGACATAACATGGACATCCATTAATACAATATATTTCTTTATAACACTCCCCCTTGGATGGTCCATCAATGAATTCACGCCTTATTAAAAACTTGCCTAGAAAAACCCAATGGGAAAAACGCTAGTAATAAAAGGAAAGAATATATAAATTTTCAAACACGCATAACATACTGCCTCGTTAAAACCTTTCCATGGAAAACCCAGTGAGCCATGACTCAAGAAAAAGAGTACAACGCGTGCTTACTCCCCTTATGATTATAACCATAATGTTATTAACACGTCTATAGCGTTACATACCACGTTAAAACCTTGCTAGGAAAAACCCCTTAGGACAAACAACCTAGTCGAAGGATAAAAGAGTATAGGTAACATTTCACAACTGATCATTTATCATTCAAGGCTTTAGCAATCATAAATATTCATATCCTTTCACACATTTATCCTGCAATTTAACAAAATAATAATCGTGTGCAGTGCGGTCAAATAAACACCGAAGTTTCACAGCTTCTACCAACTTTCTTTGAGTCCACCTTTTCAAGCTGACCGACATTGATAAACGCTATCATAAGAGTGTTGTACATTTTCCAGTTGTTTCTCAAAAACACGTGACTTTCAACCTCCTGCATAACTTTATGTACACCTGCAAGATCCGTAGCTGACCGTAACTTTGCCCTAAAATATGGTACGAAACATTGCTAGAAGGATGTTTCTTTGCTTCATTTCCTCGATAAGATCATGCACTTTCTATGGCTGGTTTAGTTTCATGTATAAACTCATGTGGTTGTCGAAAACTAAATTGCTGGACACACCGTACATCTTGTCCATCTTTTAGAAAAGAGCAAATGCTTTAACCGGCAGTTTACTAGAGCAGTAGCAATTTAATAAGGTTTCGTACAAGAATGGTGTCTCTTCACTTCAGGAGGAAGATTGAAAAAATACTTCTTAGGGCTCGCTTGGGATGGGGTTAATTATTAAGGGGGTAATAGAGCAAAAATGAACTAGAAAATGATGGAAAGTAGTGATGATATTAAGCGGGAATGGAGAAAATTAAGGAAGTATAGCTTATTTAGGGGGGAATTATTACTCCCCTCTCCCCCCAAGTAATGCATTACCCCCCAATGGGGGTAATTATTCCCCCCTCGTATCTCTTTTACACTATAAAATGTTACAATCAAACAACAAGTTCATTCATTTCTAGTTCATTTTTGCTCTATTACCCCCTTAATAATTAACCCCATCCCAAGCGAGCCCTTAGCTTCATCAATACCCTTAAGCATACACGTTAAATTTAAACGTAACAAGTGGTCTGAAAAATCGGTTGTTCTCCATCCATTCAAGGATCTGCATTGGGCACAGGTATACAATTTAGTCCAGAACAAATGATGACGGAAGAAGCAACGTCTACTATATAAGTTAAAAATTCAGCTTTGATTACTCACAAAATCCTAGCCATAAACGAAGTGATTAGGAAATGAGACGATAGTTCCTTCCTTTCATGAAGAACATCCAACTGAATCAAACAACAAGGTGCACTAACACAGTAACACTCATGAAAGGCAGAACCAAAAATCGGCTTATATATCTATTTGTGTCTTGTGATATGATTTTGTTATTCCAGCTGCACAAATATCATACCAATACTTGCTAATGTTCTGGTTATCCAGCTCAATAAGGTATGTACACATTAAGTTATGTCTAACATTAAGTTATTCCAACACATATATTCAACTATTCCCACACATATACTCAAGTACTCCAATTACTCCAACATATATATAATCAGTTACTCCAACACATATATTCAATTACTCCAACACATATATTCAACTATTCCAACACATATATTCAACTATTCCAACACACTAACTCAAGTACTCCAATTACTCCAACACATATATTCAACTATTCCAACACATATATTCAACTATTCCAACACATATATTCAACTATTCCAACACACAAACTCAAGTACTCCAATTATTACAACACATATATTCAACTATTCCAACATATATATTCAATTATTCCAACACATATATTCAACTATTCCAACAAATATACTCAAGTACTCCAATTACTCCAACTACTCCAACACATATATTCAATTACTCCAACACATATATTCAACTATTCCAACATATATATTCAAGTACTCTATAAAATTCTGAGATTACCTTCAAGTTGATTCATGTTTTCTATGTTGAAATTGATATTTATCATAAAGAATTCTGGAGGAAATCAAAAACCAATAGTTAAAAACGAATCCATGCTCAAAAACCGGATAAATAACTTTAAAAACGAATATTTATTCAAAAACAATTAGGTATTGAATTATAACGACATTACCTTCATGTTCATCAACAATAGGTTCATGCTCGGTGGAATCCATGTTCATCGTAAACGAATTTCTGAAAATTGATTGAATTTCTGACAATTGAATTGAATTGAACGAAACGAATTTCGAATACAATTGAACAAATTTTCGAGATAGAACAAACTGATGTAACCCTAGAGAGAAGAGAGAGAAAGAGAGGAGAGAGAAAGAGAGGCAGGTTGTGAGGATTTTTTTGGGGGTTTTGTTGGATTGTGAGATCTAATCTAAGCCGTTGATCAAGATTAAGATCAACGGTTCAGATTGTTAGGGTGTTTACACCAAATTGGTGTGTTTACACCATATCCTAATTATATATATATATATATAGAGGTAGGTTCAAATAAGGTCAACAACTTTTTTATGTTCCTAAGTTCCAATGTTAAAGTTACACAAAAAGTACTTAAAGTTACACGAGATGAGTGATAAAGTTGCACTTTATCACTTGAAGTGATAAAAGTGCTGAATGTTATAGTTACATATCAATTTTGAACAAATGCAACTTTATCGTAGGTCATCTGTAACTTTAATATTGACTTAAAAAAATTGTTGACCTTATTTGAACCTACCTATATATATATATATATATATATATATATATATATATATATATATATATATATATATATATATATATATATATATATATATATAGATTTAGGTTCATGTGAGAACCACTCCTTCAATGAGAACCATGAGAACTCTAATATGAGCCATTAGATCATAGTGTTCAATCTCATTCGTTGGATCTTCAAAATTCTTCAATCTCATCAATTAATCACAATTGCTTGAGCCTTCAACCCGTAAGGTCGTAACTCCTTCTCCTTCTACAAAATTCTTCGACCCGTAATCCTTTAATCCATAATTCTTCAATCGACCATCGAATCCAATTTTCAATCAATCAATTTTTCATTGACTTTTCTTCAATCCATCAATTCATCACAATTGGGACCCCAGTAACCTAATTAACTTTTTTTTTAAAATTAATTATTTTATGAGTTAACTTATTCGATTAAATTCATTATTTCATTATAATAGTAACAGTATTATCGTCGGCAAATATAATTGCAATAATCTCAGCTATCGTTTTTTTTTTCCAAATTTTCTCATTGACTTAGGAGTTCATCTAAAATATTGTTATTTAATTTCCTTTTGTACGGATTTTATATAGAATACAACACTTCTTCTTCAAGCCCTACTCGATTTAATTTACTTTTTCAATTTTAGCGTACCATTTTTCAATTTTAGCATACCATTGTCGTACCCTCTTTTAATTATGGTGTATCCCTTTTCAATTTTAGCGTACCCTTTCTTAAATTTATCGTACTCTTTTTCAATTTTAGCGTACCCTTTTTAAATTTCAGCGTACCCTTTTCAAATTTTAGCGTACCCTTTTCACTTTTAGCGTACTTTTTTTTCAATTTCAATTTTAGTGATCCATTTTTCACTTTTAGCGTACTCTTTTTCTGTTTTAGCGTACCCTGTTTCAATTTTAGCGTAACCTTTTTCAATTTCAATTTTAGCGTACCTTTTTTCAATTTTAATTTTAGCGTACCCTTTTTCAATTTTAGCGTACCCTTGTTCAATTTCAATTTTAGCGTACCATTTTTCAACATTAATGCGCTACAACTTTTAAAATCGGTCGATAAATGCCCCCACCTCATCAAAGATAACCCGGTAAGCATTTGGATCATAAGATACTCTAAGTCGCATTGGCCACTCGATAGTTTGTTTTCCCTTGTAAATCCAAAATGAAGGTCTTAAATCGTAAGATTAGAAAACAATAATAAAGAGAATCAAACTCTATATTGAAGAATGCGTTCAATTACTATACGCTTGGAAGAAACTACTAAGGTGAATGCTCCGTAATATACTCCATAATTAATTAAAAGCTAAAAATCTTATTACGCAAAAACTTGTATTCAGAGTCAAATGTTAGAATCAGCAGCAGCCTTTAGTTTAGACTTTAGAGTAGATGGTTTGAATTGGATTGGATTGGTTTGGGCCTAATAATAATACATATCTTGAATTGTTTAACACAACTTTTATTTCAGAATAAGTGGGCTCCATCGCTAACAATTTCCTTAAATTATTCATCAAATTGGCTGGACTTTAAGTTGAAGATGGGATATATAATTTTATTTATTTATAAAATTATGAATTGTGAGGAGTTCTCACGGTTCTCATTATAGCATGGGTTCTCATCCGATCTTGACTCTATATATATAGAATTAGGATATGGTGTAAACACACCAATTTGGTGTAAACACCCTAACAATCTGAACCGTTGATCTTAATCTTGATCAACGGCTTAGATTAGATCTCACAATCCAACAAAACCCCCAAAAAAATCCTCACAACCTGCCTCTCTTTCTCTCTCTTCTCTCTAGGGTTACATCAGTTTGTTCTATCTCGAAAATTTGTTCAATCGTATACGAAATTCGTTTCGTTCAATTCAATTCAATTGTCAGAAATTCGTTCAATTTTCAGAAATTCGTTTATGATAAACATGGATTCCACCGAGCATGAACCTATTGTTGATGAACATGAAGGTAATGTCGTTATAATTCAATACCTAATTGTTTTTGAATAAATATTCGTTTTTAAAGTTATTTATCCGGTTTTTGAGCATGGATTCGTTTTTAACTATTGGTTTTTGATTTCCTCCAGAATTCTTTATGATAAATATCAATTTCAACATAGAAAACATGAATCAACTTGAAGGTAATCTCAGAATTTTATAGAGTACTTGAATATATATGTTGGAATAGTTGAATATATGTGTTGGAGTAATTGAATATATGTGGTGGAGTAGTTGGAGTACTTGAGTATATTTGTTGGAATAGTTGAATATATGTGTTGGAATAATTGAATATATATGTTGGAATAGTTGAATATATGTGTTGTAGTAATTGTAGTACTTGAGTTTGTGTGTTGGAATAGTTGAATATATGTGTTGGAATAGTTGAATATATGTGTTGGAGTAATTGGAGTACTTGAGTCAGTGTGTTGGAATACTTGAATATATGTGTTGGAATAGTTGAATATATGTGTTGGAGTAATTGAATATATGTGTTGGAGTAACTGATTATATATATGTTGGAGTAATTGGAGTACTTGAGTATATGTGTTGGAATAGTTGAATATATGTGTTGGAATAACTTAATGTTAGACATAACTTAATGTGTACATACCTTATTGAGCTGGATAACCAGAACATTAGCAAGTATGGGTATGATATTTGTGCAGCTGGAATAACAAAATCATATCACAAGACACAAATAGAATATATAAGCCGATTTTTGGTTCTGCCTTTCATGAGTGTTATTGTGTTAGTGCACCTTGTTGTTTGTTTCAGTTGGATGTTCTTCATGAAAGGAAGGAACTATCGTCTCATTTCCTAATCACTTCGTTTATGGCTAGGATTTTGTGAGTAATCAAAGCTGAATTTTTAACTAGAAAAACCCAATGGGAAAAACGCTAGTAATAAAAGGAAAGAATATATAAATTTTCAAACACGCATAACATGCTGCCTCGTTAAAACCTTTCCATGGAAAATCCAGTGAACCATGACTCAAGAAAAAGAGTACAACGCGTGCTTACTCCCCTTATGATTATAACCATAACGTTATTAACACGTCTATAGCGTTACATACCTCGTTAAAACCTTGCTAGGAAAAACCCCTTAGGACAAACAACCTAGTCGAAGGATAAAAGAGTATAGGTAACATTTCACAACTGATCATTTATCATTCAAGGCTTTAGCAATCATAAATATTCATATCCTTTCACACATTTATCCTGCAATTTAACAAAACAATAATCGTGTGCAGTGCGGTCAAATAAACACCGAAGTTTCACAGCTTCTACCAACTTTCTTTGAGTCCACCTTTTCAAGCTGACCGACATTGATAAACGCTATCATAAGAGTGTTGTACATTTTCCAGTTGTTTCTCAAAAACACGTGACTTTCAACCTCCTGCATAACTTTATGTACACCTGCAAGATCCGTAGCTGACCGTAACTTTGCCCTAAAATATGGTACGAAACATTGCTACGAGGGATGTTTCTTTGCTTCATTTCCTCGATAAGATCATGCACTTTCTATGGCTGGTTTAGTTTCATGTATAAACTCATGTGGTTGTCGAAAACTAAATTGCTGGACACACCGTACATCTTGTCCATCTTTTAGAAAAGAGCAAATGCCTTAACCGACAGTTTACTAGAGCAGTAGCAATTTAATAAGGTTTCGTACAAGAATGGTGTCTCTTCACTTCAGGAGGAAGATTGAAAAAATACTTCTTAGCTTCATCAATACCCTTAAGCATACACGTTAAATTTAAACGTAACGAGTGGTCTGAAAAATCGGTTGTTCTCCATCCATTCAAGGATCTGCATTGGGCACAGGTATACAATTTAGTCCATAACAAATGATGACGGAAGAAGCAACGTCTACTATATAAGTTAAAAATTCATCTTTGATTACTCACAAAATCCTAGCCATAAACGAAGTGATTAGGAAATGAGACGATAGTTCCTTCCTTTCATGAAGAACATCCAACTGAATCAAACAACAAGGTGCACTAACACAGTAACACTCATGAAAGGCAGAACAAAAAAATCGGCTTATATATCTATTTGTGTCTTGTGATATGATTTTGTTATTCCAGCTGCACAAATATCATACCCATACTTGCTAATGTTCTGGTTATCCAGCTCAATAAGGTATGTACACATTAAGTTATGTCTAACATTAAGTTATTCCAACACATATATTCAACTATTCCAACACATATACTCAAGTACTCCAATTACTCCAACATATATATAGTCAGTTACTCCAACACATATATTCAATTACTCCAAAACATATATTCAACTATTCCAACACATATATTCAACTATTCCAACACATATATTCAATTATTCCAACATATATATTCAATTATTCCAACACATATATTCAACTATTCCAACACACAAACTCAAGTACTCCAATTACTACAACACATATATTCAACTATTCCATGTACTCTATAAAATTCTGAGATTACCTTCAAGTTGATTCGTGTTTTCAGTGATGAAATCGATATTCATCATAAAGAATTCTGGAGGAAATCATAAACCAATAGTTAAAAACGAATCCATGCTCAAAAACCGGATAAATTTACTTAAAAAACGAATACTTATTCAAAAACGAATAGGTATTGAATTATAACGACATTACCTTCATGTTCATCAACAATAGGTTCATGCTCGGTGGAATCCATGCTCATCCAAAACGAATTTCTGAAAGTTGAACGAATTGAATTGAATTTCTGAAAATTGAATTGAATTTCTGAAAATTGAACGAATTGAATTGAATTTCTGAAAATTGAATTGAATTTCTGAAAATTGAATTGAATTGAATGAATTGTATAAGAATTGAACGAATTGTATAAGAATTGAACGAATTTCGTATACAATTGATCAAATTTTCGAGGTAGAACGAATTAGGATGATAGGATGATGAATTTTTTAGAGGAAATTTGGGGGTTTTTGGGAGGAAAATTGATGTAACCCTAAAACAGAAGAGAGAGAAAGAGAGGTAGGTTGTGAGGTTTTTTTTTGGGTTTTGTTATCTTCTGATAATTAATCTCAACCGTTGATCAAGATTAAGATCAATGGTTCAGATTATTAGGGTGTTTACACCAAAATTGGTGTTTACACCAAATCCCACCTAAATATATATATATATATATATATATATATATATATATATATATATATATATATATATATATATATATATATATATATATATATATATATATATATATATATATATATATAGGTGAGTTCTAATAAGGTCTTGGGTAAAATTAAGTTCCTAAGTCCTAATCCTCACTATTGGATTAAATTAGATGGGTGGCTAAGATTATGTTTAGATTAGTTGGAGGCAATTAATAGTAGGTCTCTTCCCAACTCCAATGTTGAGACTCCAATGCTGCTAATAAATATTAGGTCTCTTCCCAACCTCCAACATTTTTCATTCAATTATTCATTCTTATTATTTTCTTCTACTTGTCACTATTCACATGTTAATTCTAATTTATTCAAATAATTTTTCGGAAATGCTATTTCAAATATTGAATACGAAATTTAAATCGTTCTTTAAATAAAAGCGTCTTCATCAATAGTTCCGTAAAACTTAATTATGAATGATAACGTCTTCTTCAAATATTGAATACAAAGTTTTTTATGACAAAATATTCATCTATACGCTTGAAACTTCAATTCAATAACTACACAACTTCAACTCTCACTTTGTGAAATTTTAGAACTCGTCTCCCACATACTTTCATCTTCAGTTCATAACGTCGAATACTACAATATTTATAATTTCAACAAACTCACTTTATAACTTCAACTCATTCACTTTCGAACTTCAAAGCACAACAATTACAACTTTATATATAACTGCTGGAAAGTTGAACATTATTTCTCTGTAAAAACATACAACGACACGCTTGGAACTTTAATTCAAATTCTTTACAACTCCAACTCTCAATTTATGAAACTTCAACTCTAAGTTTCTGAGACTTCAAAACACACTTACATCTTCAGTGCATGACTTTCATTATTTTAATATCAGTTTGTTTGGAACTTTAATTCAGCTGCAATGCAACTTCAGTACATTACATTTACAACGACATAGTTAACTGGTGTACATTCAAAACAATCTACCACACGCTTGCAACTTCAGTTCAAAAACATTACAACTTCAACTCTCAGTTTCCGAAACTTCGAAATCTTGTCTTTTTGATTTGTAGAACATAACTTTGAAACTTTAAGCCCTGCTCTTTACAACTTCAGTGCACAACGTCTACAACTTTATAATTAAATGGTGGAATGTTCATTTTTCTTCTGCTCATATATATTCAACTAGATGCTTGAGACTTCAATTCCAAGACCGTAGAACTTCAACTCTCATCTTCTGAAACTTCATAATACGTGTCCCATATATTCTCCTCAATTTCAACTATAACACTATCAACAACACAAAATGCAATTCTTAGACTCATACGAAGTTAGTTCATACGAAGTATCTAATAACCAATCAAGATAACAAATTAACCCAGTATAACCAATCAGAACAAAAACATGAGTTGAAGAAAATATATGGAACAAACCCAGTAGTCAAGTCAGACGCATTATTACGCAAAAAAAATACACAAAAGAATTTTCACTATGAAGGTGTAGAATAAAATTCCAGTAAAACCAATCTTAAGTCAAAATTGATACATAATTCAACCAAAGAAGCCATTCACTATCTTAACCAAAATGATTTCAAAATAGGTATATTGGACTGAAACTCAAAGGATAAGCATTTAAACAAGGAAGAAGAAGTTGACATTGTACCGTATTTCAACTTATGATTCCCCTTGATAAACCAAGTAAAATTCTTCTAACCATTCAACAAAATGCAATGATTAGGTTTTCTTAATTCAACCAAAGCATGACAAAATTAGTGAAGAAAAAGAGCATGAAAATAATCAGTATAAAAAATTAGGGATTACTGAAATATCAAATTAATTATCAGCATCAATGTCATCGAAAATTCGTTACACTAAACCCTAATTTACTGCACAAATTTGAAGAAAAACGATTTCCATTGTTACCTGAGTTGGAGAGGGGTTGACGATGGAGATTGATCGAATGAAAGTAGTACTATATGATTCAATAAATTGCAAGAAGAAACAAGAGTAAAAAATGTGATTCAAATTACCTGCATATTCACAGATTGAATTGGGCAGAAGAAATGAACTGATCAGCAAACAATCCCCATCCCTTCTTACAAACCCTAACAACATTCAATCTGACAGAAACACCCAATTGAGTTCGCCGATTCGCACAACCCGACCCGCACCCGCAACCTGGACCACACTCAAACCCTATCGCAAAACACGGACACTCATCCGCAACTCCACAATCGCCCTCGCCCTCGCCCATACAATCACACCCTGAATCATCAAAATTGAAATCGGGAATCATAAACCCGAAACCCTGTGAAGTGAGCAGTGGAGATTGAAGGAGTTTGGTGGATTAGTTAAGATGGGTTGAAGAATTGAAAGGAGTTTGGTGAATTAGTGAAGATGGGTTGGAGAATTGAAAAGAGTTTGGTGGATTCAGAGTAATAAATTATGATGGGAAAAAGAGGGTGAGAAAAAAGAGGTGTGCATGGAAAACGTAAACCTTATTTTTTTTAAATAATTATATATATCACTCAATCTCAGCCATCTATCTCTATTTAATCTGACGGCTGGGATTAGAACTTAGGACCTTAAATATGTAATATGCCCTTATTTGATCTCCCCTATATATATATAAATATATATATATATATATTAAAAATCAAGTGAGTCATCTTTTCAATTATGAGTCCATGAGTCCTATTTACAACCATTGATCTAGAGGAGGATGGATGATGGTGATTGAGTTTAGTAATTAAGGCAATAACTAACATATTTTGGGTAAAAATATAATAAAATCCTCTCTCCTCCCTTAATTCTCTCCAACTGTTGAAACGTTACCTCACATTCAACATTTTCGTTCAAACTCACCCGCCTAACTAAAACCTTTCACCTTCATCATCCCAAACACAATTGCTCAACTTCTGATTTTTTTCAAAACACACCCGCGCATCATCCACTCATCTTCAACTCAAGCAAAGCTACCTTCATCTTCATCTTCAACGTCATCTTCAACTCAAGCAAAGGTAATCTTCATGTTCGTATTTGCTAATATTCGATTGTTATACTGAAGAACTAGGGTTTAGTTTATATTTGTTTTTGATTTCATTAATTTTCTCGCTAATTATTGATTGATTAACTTTCCTGCGTTTGTGCCTACAATTAATTGGATTCACTAAGGGTTGTTGCGGTATCTGGGTTTTCATTTGTTTCGTCTAATTGAATTCACTTGCATATTCAGACGAACATATTTCGAATGTTATTCTAATGCGCATTCTTAGTTACTGTAATAAACCTGATGTGTTGTTGTAAGAGATCGTTTAACTATAGTGTTACATGTATGGTGTTATTTTAAAGATGACCATGTGTTACTGTAATGTAGAAGATGTGTTACTTTAACTCCCATCTTCGTGCTACTTTTAATCCTATTAATCTGGTACACTCAATTGTGTAGACGTGTTACTCTAATTCGCACCTTATGTTATTCTAACACCTTCTTTGTGTTACTTTAACGCTTATCAGCTGTACTTTTATTTTATGGTGTTAATCTAACAAACTTGTGTTACATAAATATTGTGTTACTTTAAAGCATTTGTTGTGTTACTGTAACCCATAAGACGTGTTACTTTAAGCTGATCTCATCTTTGTTCCTATCAACCTCGATGAGTACTACTCATGCGTATGCATCAACCGTAAGGATAGGACAGTAGATCTCCTTGACCACCAACGCTACACGAACGTGCAAGAAACAAACTTGTACAAGGCCGCAAATATAATTGTTAGTGCTCTCCTTCCGATCAGTATATATATGCCAATAGTTCTTATTGCATACAACTATCTGTTTCTCACCTAATAAGGTCGCTTTGATACACGCAGGTGTCAACAATTAACGATTACCTCAACCAGCTCAAAGTCGCTGGTGCAGCTGATATCGTTACTTACGAGTTTAACGAGGTGAAGTTTACGTGGCAGAAACCAGGCGTAACCAGGAACGAGTCGGGAATCTTCCTTATGATGCACATGTTAATGTACGAGGGCCGTACATTCCAACAGTAGACCTCGAGAGGAAGGTCAACAGACGATATCTGGTGGTCCAACTTGCAGTCACACTTCTATTGGCAGATAAGAACAGGGTGCGGTCGCGGTTGTTGAAAAATGTAGACAAGTATGTGGACGCGAGACAAAAGATCATCGACGGTCCCAAGACCAAGCCAACAAAGGGTCGAAAAAAAATGATGTGTCTAATGAATTATGTCACCTTCTTCTGATTATGAAATATTATGAATTATGTCACCTTCTTCTTCTGGTTGTGAATTTGTTCATTCTGTCATAGTGATTGACTGTACCTGTTACTCTAAGTAACGACTGATGTTACTATGAGAATGAATGGAGTTTACCCAAGATACAAATGTGGTCTCATACTCAGTGTATTACACTGACGCATTATAACTGTTACTTTAATGAACAAATAATGTTACTCTAAGTGATTTATGATGTTATTCTTTGTCTCATGATTAAGTTTCAATGATATTAATGATGTGGTCTCATAATCACTTTCATTGATATTATCATCAATCACTCTGACGCATTATATATGGTTCTTTAAAGAACGAAAGTTGTTATTTGCTAATGAATGGTTATAATCCAACTTATCCTCAGTTACTTTGGTAATCATTTGTTTAAACAATGCTGATGTGCTCAGTTACTTTCATGGATTATGTCTGTTACTGTAACTCACGAAAGGTGCTACTCCAATAGATATGGGATGTTACTCTAACCAAATACACATGTATTAAATAAAATAGAGTTAATTTCATGGATATGAGATGTTACTTTCATGGATTATGTCTGTTACTGTAACTCAAGAAAGGTGTTACTCCAATAGATATGAGATGTTACTCTAACCAAATACACATGTATTAAATAAAATATAGAGTTAATTGCAACGTAGCATAGCGCTATGTGTAAAAAAATGTGTACAAAATCAGCTATTCTTGTAAACCAAAAAAAAAAATCAGTTATCCTGTGCGTTCGCATCTTTGCCAATACCACATGCACAAAATTGAACAACATTACACCCATGCAAATAATGTGTTACTTCAATTCCTAAGTTGTGTTACTCTAACGAGTACAATATGTTACTTTAACATCATCATCGAAACCCTTTTCTCAACGTTCATTTGTGTTACTGTAATTGCAATTAAGTGTTACTTTAACTCAGATGGTATGTTACTTCAACGACGTTTCTGCGTTAATAAAAATCAAAACAATAGTATCAGTGGATATTATGGAAAATCTAAATAAAAAACATAAAACCCTAGAATCTATAAAGATCAAGAGAGCAATTAACCATTGATACGAAACTATGATGAATGAAATGACAATGAAAGCAATATCAACATGAAAATTGACGTAAAAAAAGAACGCAAATTGACGCACGATGTATCCATGAATAAAAATTGAATCAAAACGTGAATTCCTAAATTCATGGGAGCTATTTTAGGAACGTAAATCTCCTTTTTTTTAAATGCAAATACTAGGATGCATCTTGTCCATCCTTCCTCATCCCATCCAATGGATGGGATGAGAACTTATGGACTCTGTAGGCACTAAAAATTTATTAAAGTGCCGATTAAATTAAATTAATTAATTATTTTGAGCTAATACAAAATTTTAACTCAATTTAATTATTTCGTCCGGAGTAAGTGAAATATGGGTCGATCCGAATCACAAATGGGCAAATTTGGATCATTAAACCCGAAAAGAAGACAAATTGGGCCAATGTCACTCATAAGCCCATAAACGGGCCTGTGACTATAAAGTCCACCAAGGAGAACCAAAACTCTATAAATAGAGTACTTCTTATTCATTCAAGGAAATTGGAGAATTTCTGAAGAAAAGGATCCAGAGAGAAAAAGACACAAGTCGCTACAAGCCTCTCCATCAAATCCGTCGCAAGCAGTCAACAAGCACAATAAATCGTGCCGCCTGCTCAGAAGACCCAAGACAAATTCAAACATTCAAGAGAGATTCAAGTCCAGGCGACCCTCTCAAGAATATTAAGTTACAACGCGCGCAAGGCAGTCCAAGTCAGCTACGCACGCGTCCCTCACGTGTACCGCGTACACGTGATCCCTAAACGGCGTTAGAATCAGAGGATACATTAGAGATTGTACACAAACCTTTTGATAAATATTAATAAAATTTATTTTTTTCCTTGTTTTGTATTTCAGTTTTCTGCGATACAAAATTTGTGGTTACAAATTTTGGTGAACCCTACGTGAAAATCTCTACCTCTCATCTCTACCGCCGAAGCAACCAAGACTACTTCTCAAGAAGATGTCTACCAAACAAAGCAACACTTTCAACACCCCCAGGAAGGGCTACGCTGACGTTCTCCAACAGTGTCCTGGCGTTGTCACGCAATCCACTGGCATGGTCACTAGGGCGAAGGCGAAGAAGGCTACCCTCGACGCCGCTGCTGCTACCCTACGCGCTGCCCACGTCCCTACCAGGCCGCGCAAGATCTCCGCTGCCTCAATTGCCGCTGCCGCCGAAGCCATAATTGCAGCATCTTATCCTTCACGCAAGGATGAAATCTCCAAGAGTAATACATCCTCCCCTCGCAAGCCCAAGGTGTCTCCAGAAAAGAAGGAAGCCGCCACTTCTATCAGCGCTTCGGTGATGATGGCTAGTGCTTCCAGCATTGAAGATCAAGTCTTGAATCTGACCAAGCTTGTTGAAAAAATGCAAGAGGAGAATGAAGAGAAGAACAAGAAGATCGAGGATCTTCAAAAATAAGTGAGCGAGCTCCGCGAGAAGAAAAACTCCAATGAGCACAGTGACACCGACAAGGACACCGTTCACGAAAGCGACATCGAAAAGGAGGATGAAGATGACGAGAAAAAGGATGGTGAGAAACCTCCAAAGAACAAGACCGATATTTACCCCCAGAGCAGTTGCAGAGTCTGATAGCAGACGCGATCAAAATCCAACTCGGTGAAGATTCCCTCACTGCTGGGCGATATATCAAACCTTACACCAAAAGGATTGATGACCTGCGCATGCCTTCTGGATATCAACCCCCGAAGTTTCAGCTGTTCAATAGAAAGGGTAACTCGAAACAACATGTCGCGCACTTCGTGGAGACATGCAACAACGCTGGAACCGTTGGTGATCGCCTAGTCAAACAGTTCGTGGGCTCTTTCAAGGGAACCACTTTTGACTGGTACACGGACTTGGAAGCCAAATCAATCGACAGCTGGGCTCAGATGGAAGACGAATTCCTGAACAGGTTCTACAGCACCAGACGCATCGTTAGCATGAGCGAGCTGACAAACACTTCTCAGTGGGATGATGAGCCTGTCATTGACTACATCAACCGTTGGCGTGCCCTCAGTCTTGAATGCAAGGAGCATTTGAATGAAACTTTAGCGTTCGAAATGTGCATCAACGGGATGAATTGGGATCTACTCTACATCTTGAAGGGGATCAAACCAAAAAGCTTCCAGGAGTTAGCAACGCGAGCTCATAACATGAAAATCACAATCAATAGCCACAAACAAAATAAGACAACACGTTCCCGGAGACAAGACCATAAGGAGACTAGTGAAAGCATCAGCACGACGTCTAAAGAGTCCATGGTCATCAACGTCAGCAATGTACCTACGAAGACATCGAAAAATCCTAGATCAGGCAACAAGAAGAATGACTTTACTTTAAAAGAGATGTTACGCAAAAAGTATCCGTTTGATGATTCTGACCTGTCAAATATGTTGGATGATCTACTCAAAAAGAACGTGATGCAGCTACCAGATTCAAAACGACCTGAAGAGGCTAACATGACGAATAATCAAAATTATTGTTGCTATCATAAGTTGATTAGTCATCCTCTTGAAAAATGCGTAACTTTTAAAGAAAAGATTATGAAGCTTATTAAAGAAGGAAAAATCATCCTGGATCTTGAAGAAACAGTAGCAACCAATCAAACTACTGCGACCTGGGAGACGGCAATCCAGAAGAAATCAAGGGGGCAAAAGAAGCTCAAATCACAGCAGGTCCATCATCAGAAAACACGACAAGGAAGATGTAATCCCCTAGAAATTCTAACGCAATACAGTGGCGGAAACACTGTAGAGTTGGGATTAAAACACACTGACAAACTATATCTTATTAAAAGAAATGGTAAGTCAATACAAAGGCCTCTTTTTACAAAAGGGCTAAAAAGAAAATTCTTCAAACGGGTTATACAAAAATCCATAAATTACAAGAATGAAGAAAGAGTAGGATCCACGCTACTCGCTAGCTCACACCCAAAACCCAGCAGCAAATACCTGTCATGTTATAAACATAACAGCCACGTCAGTGGGGAGTAACTCGGACGTTCTCCCAGCCATATTATATCATATGAAAAATAATATTATTATTATATCAAAATACTTAAAAAGAGAAAACATTAAAACGATATAATAAAATAAGCTTTCGAAGATAACTTAAAGCACTTGCCAACCTGCAAGTCAAAATCAATCGATAATATAAATATTCAAAAATGGCGTTATGGAAATTTGATCGGTGTGCACAAGGCTAGACTTTCACTAGGATAATACTGGAAACTAGCTTCGAGAACTGTAGACTTAACTCATAACAGAATCCAGTCTCTAACTAGGCAACTCAACTATAACAGGACTGCGTGCAGCGAGGTCCTGGTTTAAGTAGTATACACCCCTCCTGGACACAAACCATGTCCAGTTCAACCCGACGCGACTTACACGATGCGATATCTAAGTTTAAGGGCACAATGCACACTCTCCTGAACACAAACCATGCTCAGTTCAACGACCAAATGTGACCCAAATGGGCACACCGGCTTTATAGCTGATGGCAAAAACGTACACCCCAGATTATTACTCTAACCCCACACTTGACTTTATTCCATAACTCCAAAACAGCCATTATCGATGTTCAAAAGCTATAATCAATATAAATAATATGAGGATAAAATGAATAAATATTTTATATTAAAAGGGAAACTTTCTATTGTTGTATTTTATAGGAACTTACTAACTTTAGAAACTTACTAAAATAGAAATATTGTTGTAGAAAATACGTAAGTTATTAAAATTAGTGAAATGTATAAAAATAGCATTTCTAACGAAATTAACATTTTATTATTATCGTTGCTATCGGAACTTTATTATATTTCTAAATTCGTTACTCAAAATATAAATAAAATATGATAAGTCATTATATAGTATTTTATAAATAATTTAGGAAATCGAGTTAAAACAATAAATCTTAGAATAGAGATATTTTAAGAAAAACGATATCAAAATTAATTGAGTCAACGAGTATTATAAATGAAATGAATTTTATAAAGGTTTCGAATTATTTTTAAGAAATAGCTTTGATTTATAAATAATACAAATTTTAACAAAAATAGTCAATCGGAAACAAATAGGAAATTATTAGTGAAAATAGTCTCGACTAAAATGTATTTAAAACTAAATCGACTATTTTCTCATCTATTAATTTAAATCGTAAAACGAAAATTAATTTATTAAAAAAGTATACAAATCTCGATTATAATATGAAAATACGATTTTGAGTTAAAAATTTGAAATTAACGAAATATGACGAAAATATGAAATCGATATTATTGAGTTACTAGTGTCACAATAACCAACAAAATATTACAATGATCGTAAATAGTTAAATCACAAACGATTTATAAAACGATATCGAAAATTTGTAAAATATTTATAAGGTATACAATTTAAAATTAATATTATTAGCAATAATAAATAGCTAAATTAGAAAAACTGAAGTTAAAATATTTACTACATACTACTACTCAAACATACGATATAAAATCGAGTAACGTCCTAACGTTACCTTGAGACAATGCCAACCCGACCACGAACTAGCCTCTCTTAAAAGTCCTAGCCCAAATCTTCGACTCTGAGGACCACCAAACATGTTCTTCAATAAGGCTTCCAGGCTGAATCGAATCGAAAATATGAAGAGACGGAAACTTACGAATTAGAATCGAACAAAGGAAAGAAGAATAAGGGAAAAAGACAAAAAGAAACGAAAACAGAGAAATCGGAATAAGGACTGTCGGAAATGAATATAGATAACACAGACTGACAAGGCAAAGCAGCTGAATGAAGATCGATGAAACAATTGAAAGAGAGTAGATCAAGATTGACCAAAATAGCCTGACAAGGGATCAAATTAAATGAATATAAAAGCGGGAACGAGAACCGAATCACGACCAATATCAGCGGATACACCATTGAAACGGAGAGGGGAAACAACAACAGGTTCGTAGTGGCACAAAAGAAACGTAACCCAGAAACAAGAAGGAAAGAAGGAGAAAGAAGGGCAACAAAACCACAAAAAGGGAAGGACAGAGGACGAATCGAGAGAAGTCGGAAAGTAACAGCAACAAACAGTTACAAAGGATACGCTGTAAAACAGTAATAACATCAAACCGCAGCAAAAAGGGCAAAAAAAAACGACTTCGACGCAGAGATGAACCAACATACAGCAGCAGCGAACCGCAATAGCGAAGAAAACGAAAAGAAGAAATGGACAGCACACCAATAACAGTAGCAGCAATGACGCAGAAGCAGTACGACGCAATAGAAACAACCGAACGAAGAAGAGAAAAAGGAAGACAGTAGCAGCGAGACAGAATGATAGAAATCAGCAACGATAGCGACAACAATAGCAGAAGATTACTAATTGAAGGATGAAACAAGAAGAGGAAGAACAAAGGGAGCGGAATAGTAACCATTGAACATTCAATAAGAGCGTTGGCATCAAGTAGAAGTAGAAATGACAACTTGAAGAGTGACAGCGGCATCGGGAATGTAACGCCAAAACAATAGCAGTAAAACGAACAGCATTACAGTACAGAACAGGAGCAGTAACAGCAGCAACAAAAGCAAGAAGAAGAAGAAGAAGAAGAAGAAACAGAGGAAACAGGGTTACCTCTCGCGGATACCGAGACCAAAACGGAGCAGCAGACCGGTAGGGTGATGGACGGAGCCGGAGAATGTAAGGCGTGCAGCAGCAGCATCAGAGCAGCAACGATGACGGCAAAACAGAAGAAGAAGGAGAAGAAAAATAAGAAGAAGAAGAACAGAATTGGAAGAGGAAACGAAATAAGAAGGTTGATTGCATCACCTTCAAGCAACAGAGTTGAACCACTGATGAAGATTGGTGCGTAGAGGTGAAAACTGCAGATGATTTACGGGATGATTTAGGAGGGGAAACGAAGAGGAAGCACAAGTAGGGAAAAAAAAACAAAAAGAAAATGGGGGATGGATGAATGAAGCGGTGGATTGATAGCATAACAAGGGGAAAGAATATAATAAGGGGGGTTTGTATACATGTTGAATGTTGAGGGAAAACAAAAAGTCTAAGGGATTCACGTAAACATAAGTGGAAAGAATCGAATATAATTAAATGAATCGGGTTAGAAATATGGATTAAACAAATTTCGTATTGATAAGTTGACTGACCCAAGAACCGAATTAAAATGAATTAATAATATTAAGTAAATAATCGGGTCGTCAAATAAAATGAGTAAATAAGTACTCGGGACGACAACGAAGCTCATAGAATTAAATAATTAAACGGTGAAATAGAATTTCCCGATAAATAATAAATCTTCGATAAAATGAATTTAACTTGATTTCTCGAGGGAAGGAAATAAATATTTTGACGAAGCTTAAAATAAATGAGCTTTCGAGCCGAAAAAATAAATAAATAGAAAATTCGAGCTTAAACATAAATAAATAAAAAGAATTTAGAATTTAAATCGACGAAATAGACTTTCGATAAAAAAAATTAAATTAAATGTATAAAATGAATCGAAATAGAAATAAAAATATGTTTTAAGTATAAGATGAGTTTCCGAGTCAAATAAAGTTTTAGGAGTTTGAAACGGTTAAACGATAAATTCATTTTATAAAAATTTTAAGAATTACGAGTTAAGTCGTAAAAATAAAAATACGAACAAAATTTTAATTTAATTTAATTTATAAAAAATCAGGGGTGTTACAATCTTCCCCACTAAAAGAAGTTTCGTCCTCGAAACTAACAAAAACATAATAATAGAAAGAAAAACAATGATAGACCACTAGAACAAAATGAGAATGATTAATTTGCATCACAATCTCGGTTTTTAAAAAAAAATTACAACTTCAAACGTGTTATGAAATCGAAATCGAAGACAAAATTTATTTCAAGAAGAGTTTAACTCAATTCCCAAAATATAAAATCATTAAAAACAATAAAACCGCAAGTAAAAAAAAATATTTTTATAAAATCATGACAATAAATAATATTTGTTAACGAACTCGAGGGTGAAAGGTACCCAAATATTTTCAATGCAACAGTGAAACGTTTTGATTAAGAAATTCGTCAATAATTTTTGTTTTAAAACCAAACAAAAATTTGAGAAATCAAATTTTGGAGTTGTAAATAAAAATGGAATCAGTCATCCAACATTTCTAATAACAGATTCCAAAGTTTATCGACGATAAAACAAAATTTTAGACATACAAAGTTTTTCGAAAATATTAAATCGTTTTACCTAATAATCTTATAAAAATCCAAAATATTTGCAATTATGAAAGTTTTCGTAAAATCTCGAGCACGCTAAAATCAAAATTAAAGTTTTAAATAATTTTGAAATACTTTAAAATAAATTATTAAGACCCTTTTGAAACATAACCAAAATAAAACAAAAACGAAATACAAAGTTTTGAAATTTATAACTCAAAATGTTAAAATTTCATGAAAATCAAAATTTGTAGATTAGTCAAACTTTTCATAACATAAGTTCGGCGAAAAGATAAACAGATAAAAAGGTCAAAGTCAGCGACAAATCAAAACAAAAGTTTTCAAACCCGATAAGGAAGTCGGAGGGATTGGTAGCAAAAGAGGTAACAGAATAAAAGAGAAGCTAAGAAGAGGACAAAATTGAAAGTCAAAAGAGCTCTAGAAGAATAGAAAATAAATTAACCATCTCGAGATTCCCGGTACGACTCCGACAACACGGGTTCCTAATTTCCATGAAATGCATTAAGTCCAAAATTAGGCACTAGGTGGTGCTACTCAGTCACAATCTCCACAAATATCTTACGTGATTAACCAATCGTTCAAACGACACGATTCTAATCAACCAAAGTTATACAATCTAACCTCATCCATTAAAATTTTAACGGTCATCTAAAACACACCCAAACTTGCGATCGATAAGGTTCCTAAATCCAAAGCTCATAAAGTTCGAACTCAAGGTACATCCCAAACTTCTCGAGTAAGGAACAGTAAACAAGATCCACCAATTTAACAATACTCGGGTACGAAATCCTCAAAATTGTTTACCAACATAATTATAATGCCCCAAGAACAGGAGTTGGGAAGGTACAACAAATCCTAAAACATGCTCAAACCTGTAGGTAATGGCGCAACACTCACATCTTCAAATACGTTATTCGACTAATGTTTCTGAGAAGTCCATCAAATTTCACATCGTAACAACGAATCCACAAAAATATTTATTAACTCAACCCAGCCACAATCTCGTTGGTCTAAGAGTTCTGAACTATAAATCCATCCAGATGATTCGCATTAAGTATTCCTCAAAACAACGCGATAAATCCAACATCTAATTGTGCAATATGTTTCTCTTTTTCAAGGCTAACAACAATTTATCCAAGTTAGATCACTTAACTCCAAATTTCATAGGTTACAACCCTAAACAACGCTCAACAATCTAATCCACAAGATATACGGGTAATCTATGTCAACCAAAATTTCTAACATAAATGAAAACCTTTAATGGTACCACAACACTCATCCTAACACTTTAAACAATACTCTTTGATCCCGAATATTCGCGGTGCATTCATCCAATAAGCATTAGGTAAGAATCCCAAGGTAGTATTATCAGTTACACCTAGTTCAGTTCTAGGTTAGGTACTAAGTATCCATCAAATATGACATACTCTCACTACTCCAAAATATATTCAACTCTAAGTACTCCAAAATAATCAAAGTAACCCATAACTCAAGGTTCAGTGCCTAAAGTATCAACCTAATTCCATTAACTTGACTAATACCATTCAACTCAATCCTAAAAAATTTCTTACTTTCATAGAAAAATAGGGTAGAATCACAATCCTCAAATAAGGTAACAAGGGTTTACTAAACCTCAATCATCTATAACTCAGGGTTCACTAAGATAGAATCCGGTCTAACCAAAGAATCCCAAGAGAAAGATGGTAGAATAGAAGAATGGCACAAGGATTCACCAAGAGAATGAAGATGAGAATATAGAAGAGAAGAATTGGAAGGAGTAGAGGAAGGAAGGAAGGAATACATGATCCTATAATACTAAGCTCCTGAACCAGAGGAGAATCTTCGGGTCTCCAGAGTTCACGAGGGAACTAAATAGATTACTTCATCTTCTTGTAGGGGAACGAGCACAGTCGTGGGTCGCTCCATCAGGATCTAATGCTACATCAAGGAACATGAATCTACTCTTAATCATCTGACCTGTAGCTGAAGCAAACTAAATCGGAGCTGGAAAATCACCAACGACATCTTTCTTGGAGCACCAAGTTGTTCACTCGAGCCAACAGTCGTTGAGAGTTTAAAGCAGGTCTTGTCCCGATCTGGAGCAGCATCATACTAATATCTTGTTCATTCATCTTCTTCTCGATAAAAGAAACAATTATTCAATGCTAGTCATTGAGTTACAAGAACATATAAACCTAACAATTAAGTCCTTATTTCGGTTTCTACCCATCTCACAATAATATTTCTTTAATGTTCAAATCATTTACTGGTGTTTTTCCTAAAATCAGGTGTAAGCGTCGGGAGCAACAATGCTCTGATACCAACTGTAATCCCCGAGAAATTCTAACGCAATACAGTGGCGGAAACACTGTAGAGTTGGGATTAAAACACACTGACAAACTATATCTTATTAAAAGAAATGGTAAGTCAATACAAAGGCCTCTTTTTACAAAAGGGCTAAAAAGAAAATTCTTCAAACGGGTTATACAAAAATCCATAAATTACAAGAATGAAAAAGAGTAGGATCCACGCTACTCGCTAGCTCACACCCAAAACCCAGCAACAAATACCTGTCATGTTATAAACATAACAGCCACGTCAGTGGGGAGTAACTCGGACGTTCTCCCAGCCATATTATATCATATGAAAAATAATAGTATTATTATATCAAAATACTTAAAAAGAGAAAACATTAAAACGATATAATAAAATAAGCTTTCGAAGATAACTTAAAGCACTTGCCAACCTGCAAGTCAAAATCAATCGATAATATAAATATTCAAAAATGGCGTTATGGAAATTTGATCGGTGTGCACAAGGCTAGACTTTCACTAGGATAATACTGGAAACTAGCTTCGAGAACTGTAGACTTAACTCATAACAGAATCCAGTCTCTAACTAGGCAACTCAACTATAACAGGACTGCGTGCAGCGAGGTCCTGGTTTAAGTAGTATACACCCCTCCTGGACACAAACCATGTCCAGTTCAACCCGACGCGACTTACACGATGCGATATCTAAGTTTAAGGGTGTAGACACCCACATTTTGACCGCCAGGTGTCTATAGTAGTTCCCGCCAAACACCCGATGATGATAGGACGTAAACGTGCTTTGACAGACTCGGATATGGACTTGTAATCATGGACATTTGGCTTAGACATTTTAAGGAGTACAAATCTCACAAAACCAACCTCAAATCCAGGCCCAGTGGGTTGTTTCGAGTCAAATAACACTAATTTGGGTCGAAACCGTCACCAGGGGTAAAACCGTCTTTTAGCGACCGAGTCAAAACCCGGTCAAAGATATTTCCCGAGGCATAAACTGCCGTGTCACCCCCACCAATCCGGATTGAATTCAAATACTACAAAAATCAGCCATGCAAAATAATAAACAATTCCGTTCAAGGTAGAATTTGATCTCAAGTAGGAATTCTATCCGGAGACCGATTCAGACATTGACCGAGTGTAAAACACCCGGCCAAAACACCCTCAAACCAGCCGGTTTTCCTTTTTCTTCTTGGCCAAGAAAGCGGAATTCTTATTTCCCTCAAATTCCTACGTTTCCTATCCTAAGCGGTACTCAAACTCCTAAACCAGGGTCGGAAACTCCCTATAAATAGGACCTCCCGTCCAACATAAAACAGACATCAATTACAACGATTTTCCAGCCAATACACACGGTTTTTACACCCATCACACCAAAAAAACAGCCTCCTCACACGATTCATATACAAATCCGATAGTTAGCAAATCCCGACATTTTTCCCGAAGCCTCGGAGCCTTGACCGCACGTCCAAACCCGGCGTCCCAAACCTCAAAAAAACAGACACCTTAATTCACCCGCATCATCTCGACGCTCCCGTGCCTAAGCCACCGTCCGACGAGCCTTATCCCGAGAAAACAAAGCATGTAGGTTGAGGGTGTAAATCAAACCCGACTCTTCTCTTTTCTCTTCTCTTCTTCTCGTTTTTATGGGTCTTGTCGGTCTCTTTTTTACTTTCTAATATCGATACTACTAAAAACTATTTTCATATATCAAATATTCTTAAAATACGATATCGATTCTATATAATCGAAGATCGTATCGAAAAGAATTATATTAAGATTTCGACGATTTCATTTTATTTTTGTTTGTTCAAAATCCTTTTTTACAACTTTTCGTTCAAAATTCCTTTTTCTTATTTTTCGTTCAAAAACAAACTTTTTCAAAACCTTTTCTAAAGTCATTCCGAATATTCGATATCGATTTCATAATCGAATATCGAATACGACGAATATCGAAAATATAGACCGAGTATAAATTAATTCATGTTTGTACGCGATTAACGATTTTTCGAACAAAAAAAATATAAAAAATCAGACCCGTACGCGAGTCGCGCCCGGTCCAGGCGACTCGCGCACGAGTCTGTGATCCGGTTCCTTTTTTTTAGTTTTTCGTTCGTTTATTTTTATTATTTTACGAAACGATTTCTAAATTTACATCTTTTCCAAAACTATTCTAAATATTTGATAATCAACTATCGAATATAACGAATATCGAGAATATTAAGTCGAGTACGAGTTATGCGATATTCGTACGCGATTTAATCAAAAAATTTCGAAAACCGTTGTCGAAATCAGGCCGCCACGCGACCCGCATGAGTCTCGGGCGAGTCGCGCGGCTCTCGGCCCAAACGCGTCTTTTTCGTTCTTTTTTTATTCTTTCTCGAACATCGTTTTTTATACAAAACAACGTTTTAGTAATATTTTTCAGATTTCGATTAATTTTTATTTTCTCGACTTCATATATTATTATTTCATATCGTTACTAACCCGTTTTCTCATGTTTGTAGCAATTTATTCTCTCATATTCTTTTTATCGTTTTATTAGACTAAACCGAACTTACATGCTAAAATAACTTTGACGTTAGTAGTTTAACATGCATTAAACGACTTAGCAACCCATTTATTTATTTTCCTCACATGTCTTAGGAAAATAATCTCTGCATATCATTTAATCGTCGAACTAACGCGTGTACACAAAACCGAACGATATCTTAGTAAAGGCCGCTAAGTGCAGGCGGGGTTGGGTGTTCTCGTTGAACTTCCCAACACGTACCCTCACCCCTTACTCAGAACCGTGGTTTCCGGATGTCCGAAACCATTGGGAACGAGAGTCATTCAATATACGATTAACCGCTTCAGTCGGCATCGATATCGAGATGCTAAGGGACGAACCCGATAAACTCTGACATCGGAAATGGGCCAGGCTTTAAGTATGGCCCACTACGACATAGAGTGGGTTCGAATGGTTCCGAATAACCATAAAATTCGGTGGCGACTCCTACTTCGATTTAAAATTCTATTCGATCCATCTCATATGGAAATTCTATCGCCTCCCCAAAACCCGCGCTTCGCCGCGTCGGGGTGGACCTATGTCATGTCCACAATTTGGCGACTCCGCTGGGGATTAACTGATGTGTCACTTACCATCGGCATCCTCAGGGTGAGACTCGAAAAGAAATCGTTCGATTAGTAATGTACACGTTTTAGTTCAATGGTTCATGCATAACCCCGTTCTATCCCGGGCCGGTTACTTGTGACCGACGTCCCACTATACCATGGTGCATTCCCACTTGGATGCACTAAAGACTTCAATGGCGGAACTCGTTTAGGTTTTGCGGCATGTCCTAAGACCCAGTCGGCTTAGGGAGTCCGTCCTCAGTACGAGAAAGCCATCGTTGTTGGTATAGACCCTATTAGACCGACCGAGACTTAGACTAAGAGCATACATGGCGTCGTTATACTATTTCTATGACTACAGGCTATTTGATCTTTTTCGGTCTTTTTCAAAACGTCATTTTCAAAAAAAAAACTTGCATCTTTTCAAACCATTCTTTTTCAAAACCCCGAAAGCTGCCGAATTTAGGACTTATGATTTTTGACTCAAAATAGCCTATTTTTAGCCGGTATGCTGTCCAAACCTTTTCAAAAAAAAAGCCCGAAGTCTCGGCCCGATAACCCCTTTCACGGTTTTCAAAAAAAAAATCGGGTCTTCCAATCCGACTTTTAATCGGTTTTCAAACCCAAATTCTCTTTTCAAAACCCTCTTCTTCTTAGGACTTCCCGTATTTAGCAGTGTCGGGTCTTGTCATAGGTTGTAAGAGTCTATAGCGTCGAAACTCCGTCGATCTTATATCACGAGTTTCCACCCCATCCCAGTCCGCCTTATTTGTCAAGGCACAGCCGACCTACGTAGGACAAACTCCTACAAAGGGAAGCCCGTTTACACATTCGAGTCCAAAGTCTGGGGAATTCTCCCATAGACCTTCCTTCGAACGGGACTAGGCCCACTTTGCCGAATCCTAAGGAAGGTCCACCATCCACGAGTCACCCGTCTAGGAGTCGGTCTTCAGTCCCACTCGGGGGCTACCAATCACGATTGATCTAAGGATCAGGTCTTACACGTGTTGTCTCACGTATCCCACTTCCGAGTCACTTAGGTGTCACACCATCTGAGTCCTATCAGATTCTTTAGCCTCACTCGGGGGCTATCCCCCACCGAGCAGTCAACCACGGTCATTCTAAGGGCACCCCACGTTCATCATACACTGGCGTCCTTATGATGCCTTCTTCGAGTCGTACCTATGCTACAAATACTCGAGTCATCTAGGGTTAGGTCACCACGGTTGGTCCGAGCACGCGACGTGGTCAAACACGGTTGCCTCATTTTCGGACTCGCCCTCATACACCATCCGAGTCTCATGGTCGAGTCCAAGCCAGGGTCGTTACCTCGTCTAGATCAACGTTCGAGTATCCCGGTCCAAGAGTCTTTGTCGACCCGTCACCCCGGGCAATGTCTAGTTTGACTCCCTCTCTTGCACTTGCGCAAAGCCGAGTTTAGGCGAGTCGTGACACCTGTCGTTCTCTCCAATCAAAGACCTTACCAAAAAAAAACAACCGACCGAGCGTCCGAGTCCGGATTTGATTCGAGTCTAAGTCTGAGTTCGAGTCTAGGATACCCTACATCCTCATTTCCAAATCAAAGTCAGAGTCAAAGTCAGTTGTATTCTGTCCTCTTTTTTTTTTCAAAATTCAATAAAATCAGCTTTTCTATTTCTCATACATACTTTTCTTATGTGTTTCCGAGAACATGATGAACACCATCATACACTGTGAGCACACGCACGTGACTATTATAGGCACATCTATAATGACTGCAGGAAACCGAGCCCGTGTTTTTCTTTTACCTATTCCATGTCTGGTATAGGAAGCCACATAACTACCCGTAGCAGGAGCATATCGAATCCTATGACAAATCTGGGTAGCCTTCTAGTTTGGGTTCAAGACGGGAAGCAAGCCCACTTCCCACAATAAACACCCTTCCAATAAGACTAACCAAACCCTACCTTAGGTGTTAGTCTAACCGACAAAAAAAAAACTGGACAAAAAAGTCAAAAGTCCAAGAGAAAAAAGCAAAAGGCCAAAACAAAAAAAAGCCGGCCATGATCAAAAAAGAATTATCAACATCTCTCGACCAGACACGGTCAACTCAAATGAAGAATCCCATGACCGGGGCTAAGAGGTCAACCCAAAGAATTCAAAAAACCATGACCGTAGTGAAAACGATCAATTCAAAATTATCAATACTCATACCATCCAATAAGAGAGAGACAATCAAGCTGGTCAGCTAACACCACATTTAGCCTTCCCACATTACAACCCTCAAGACCTTCCCGAGACCCAGGCTAGAGACAGCCCGGAATTTTGATGATTCAAGCTCCATAGGATACCCCTAACCATTAGGGCCAGACATGGAAATCAGATCCCGCATTATCAAACCTGCCCAATCGAAGCTCGAGCCATTCTACTCGACTTCCCCTATGCAAGTCCGAGAGCAAAACTCGTTAAAATCCCCGAGAGCAAAACTCATCAAATCCCCGAGAGCAAAACTCGTTAAAATCCCCGAGAGCAAAACTCATCAAATCCCCGAGAGCAAAACTCATCAAATCCCCGTGAGCAAAACTCGTTAAAATACCCGAGAGCAAAACTCATCAAATCCCCGAGAGCAGAACTCATTAAAATCCCCGAGAGCAGAACTCGTTAAAATCCCGTCCCAATTCTTCTCATTCAAACCAGTTACCATCCCCAAACACGGGAACTCAACTTGCAGTCGGCATAGAACATGCCCAAATAAGTTCACACCACCTCTGGGGGCTACCCCGGAGAACGCTCACAGTCACAGGATCAACATCCTAACTATTCTAGCCCTTTGATCAAGGCATCACTGGGAATGCACCTAGCCTACACCATTGTTGTGGCTAGTTACACACAAAGCCCTAGTAAACTAGGCACCATTATATATCTTTCAATCCACTGAACTACGGCTTGGTTTGATTTCACTGCACGTGAATACGTAGGCAGCCTTTCAACAAGGGCACAACCACCCACATTGACACACATATTCAAAAAGCATCATCATTCCGGTCACGACACTGTCATATTCTCAACAGCTAGCTTTGTCATCCTGGGGACTTCTCCTAGGCAGAAGTTCTCCATCCACTCACAAAATCCAGATAAATTCAAGGAATAAAGATCTAGCCTCCTTTCTATAGTGTGTCCTAGTACTTGGCTCAGCCGAAGACAAGAATCTGTCAGGACTCGAGGCAATACCCACTTTGGAAATGTACCCAAAAATCAAAGATCCGAAAAGAACATCAGTCTACAGCATTGCTACTACTGGGTCCTGTCATTACAGAGTACATATCTTTCCCATTCCGAGGATTCGACCATGTTGTCACTCGCCTAGGCTACGGAATAGCGCAGCTTAAGAGTCTTGTCATATTAGGTGGCCCATCCCCTACCGAGTCACGATCCAACCCTTAGAGAGTCCAGTCGTGTCTGTCAACTCGTCTTGTCGCGTCCAGAGTCGAGTCGGTCGGTATATCTCTCTCTTCAAATTCTCATTTTAAAATTCGCAAAACTCAGCCATTTGAGAAAATCCCTTTCCTAGTCACCACGGGAATAAGAATTTTTATCACACTTCATCTAGGCATACAGGCCTAACCAGCGGATTCTAGGAATCCGTGTCAGAATCCGATTAGGAATCAAAGTCATCCCAAGCATCCTTATTTCCAAATTTTCAATTTTTTTTTTCGAAAAATTCATCATTTCTTCCCCAGCATGAGTCAGTGTTTCGCCTAAATGTTACATGCAATTTGTTATGTATAAGCATACAGGTACACCCAAGACTCCCGGAAAATTCTAAGAAAAGTTCCCCAGTGGAAAAGCTCATGCAAGCTCCCGCGCAATTCTAAGACAGGATATATCTGCAAACAGGTATACCCATAGCTTCCTAGGCAAGCTCCCGCGACATTATCAGCATCAACCCAGGTATGATTTCTATTCTATGGCTGGCGAGCCCTTCACGCAGGTCTAATGGACCCTAAACGACCCGATCGGAAGTCTGCCAGGTTTTAATCTTTGATTGACCTGGTGGCTACTCTGACTTTTGCCTTGTCCAAGCCTCAGTCAGAGTGGGGGCTCTGTAGACACCCACATTTTGACCGCCAGGTGTCTATAGTAGTTCCCGCCAAACACCCGATGATGATAGGACGTAAACGTGCTTTGACAGACTCGGATATGGACTTGTAATCATGGACATTTGGCTTAGACATTTTAAGGAGTACAAATCTCACAAAACCAACCTCAAATCCAGGCCCAGTGGGTCGTTTCGAGTCAAATAACACTAATTTGGGTCGAAACCGTCACCAGGGGTAAAACCGTCTTTTAGCGACCGAGTCAAAACCCGGTCAAAGATATTTCCCGAGGCATAAACTGCCGTGTCACCCCCACCAATCCGGATTGAATTCAAATACTACAAAAATCAGCCATGCAAAATAATAAACAATTCCGTTCAAGGTAGAATTTGATCTCAAGTAGGAATTCTATCCGGAGACCGATTCAGACATTGACCGAGTGTAAAACACCCGGCCAAAACACCCTCAAACCAGCCGGTTTTCCTCTTTCTTCTTGGCCAAGAAAGCGGAATTCTTATTTCCCTCAAATTCCTACGTTTCCTATCCTAAGCGGTACTCAAACTCCTAAACCAGGGTCGGAAACTCCCTATAAATAGGACCTCCCGTCCAACATAAAACAGACATCAATTACAACGATTTTCCAGCCAATACACACGGTTTTTACACCCATCACACCAAAAAAACAGCCTCCTCACACGATTCATATACAAATCCGATAGTTAGCAAATCCCGACATTTTTCCCGAAGCCTCGGAGCCTTGACCGCACGTCCAAACCCAGCGTCCCAAACCTCAAAAAAACCGACACCTTAATTCACCCGCATCATCTCGACGCTCCCGTGCCTAAGCCACCGTCCGACGAGCCTTATCCCGAGAAAACAAAGCATGTAGGTTGAGGGTGTAAATCAAACCCGACTCTTCTCTTTTCTCTTCTCTTCTTCTCGTTTTTATGGGTCTCGTCGGTCTCTTTTTTACTTTCTAATATCGATACTACTAAAAACTATTTTCATATATCAAATATTCTTAAAATACGATATCGATTCTATATAATCGAATATCGTATCGAAAAGAATTATATTAAGATTTCGACGATTTCATTTTATTTTTGTTTGTTCAAAATCCTTTTTTACAACTTTTCGTTCAAAATTCCTTTTTCTTATTTTTCGTTCAAAAACAAACTTTTTCAAAACCTTTTCTAAAGTCATTCCGAATATTCGATATCGATTTCATAATCGAATATCGAATACGACGAATATCAAAAATATAGACCGAGTATAAATTAATTCATGTTTGTACGCGATTAACGATTTTTCGAACAAAAAAAATATAAAAAATCAGACCCGTACGCGAGTCGCGCCCGGTCCAGGCGACTCGCGCACGAGTCTGTGATCCGGTTCCTTTTTTTTAGTTTTTCGTTCGTTTATTTTTATTATTTTACGAAACGATTTCTAAATTTACATCTTTTCCAAAACTATTCTAAATATTTGATAATCAACTATCGAATATAACGAATATCGAGAATATTAAGTCGAGTACGAGTTATGCGATATTCGTACGCGATTTAATCAAAAAATTTCGAAAACCGTTGTCGAAATCAGGCCGCCACGCGACCCGCATGAGTCTCGGGCGAGTCGCGCGGCTCTCGGCCCAAACGCGTCTTTTTCGTTCTTTTTTTATTCTTTCTCGAACATCGTTTTTTATACAAAACAACGTTTTAGTAATATTTTTCAGATTTCGATTAATTTTTATTTTCTCGATTTCATATATTATTATTTCATATCGTTACTAACCCGTTTTCTCATGTTTGTAGCAATTTATTCTCTCATATTCTTTTTATCGTTTTATTAGACTAAAACGAACTTACATGCTAAAATAACTTTGACGTTAGTAGTTTAACATGCATTAAACGACTTAGCAACCCATTTATTTATTTTCCTCACATGTCTTAGGAAAATAATCTCTGCATATCATTTAATCGTCGAACTAACGCGTGTACACAAAACCGAACGATATCTTAGTAAAGGCCGCTAAGTGCAGGCGGGGTTGGGTGTTCTCGTTGAACTTCCCAACACGTACCCTCACCCCTTACTCAGAACCGTGGTTTCCGGATGTCCGAAACCATTGGGAACGAGAGTCATTCAATATACGATTAACCGCTTCAGTCGGCACCGATATCGAGATGCTAAGGGACGAACCCGATAAACTCTGACATCGGAAATGGGCCAGGCTTTAAGTATGGCCCACTACGACATAGAGTGGGTTCGAATGGTTCCGAATAACCATAAAATTCGGTGGCGACTCCTACTTCGATTTAAAATTCTATTCGATCCATCTCATATGGAAATTCTATCGCCTCCCCAAAACCCGCGCTTCGCCGCGTCGGGGTGGACCTATGTCATGTCCACAAAGGGCACAATGCACACTCTCCTGAACACAAACCATGCTCAGTTCAACGACCAAATGTGACCCAAATGGGCACACCGGCTTTATAGCTGATGGCAAAAACGTACACCCCAGATTATTACTCTAACCCCACACTTGACTTTATTCCATAACTCCAAAACAGCCATTATCGATGTTCAAAAGCTATAATCAATATAAATAATATGAGGATAAAATGAATAAATATTTTATATTAAAAGGGAAACTTTCTATAAATAGGAACTTACTAACTTTAGAAACTTACTAAAATAGAAATATTGTTGTAGAAAATACGTAAGTTATTAAAATTAGTGAAATGTATAAAAATAGAATTTCTAACGAAATTAACATTTTATTATTATCGTTGCTATCGGAACTTTATTATATTTCTAAATTCGTTACTCAAAATATAAATAAAATATGATAAGTCATTATATAGTATTTTATAAATAATTTAGGAAATCGAGTTAAAACAATAAATCTTAGAATAGAGATATTTTAAGAAAAACGATATCAAAATTAATTGAGTCAACGAGTATTATAAATGAAATGAATTTTATAAAGGTTTCGAATTACTTTTAAGAAATAGCTTTGATTTATAAATAATACAAATTTTAACAAAAATAGTCAATCGGAAACAAATAGGAAATTATTAGTGAAAATAGTCTCGACTAAAATGTATTTAAAACTAAATCGACTATTTTCTCATCTATTAATTTAAATCGTAAAACGAAAATTAATTTATTAAACAAGTATACAAATCTCGATTATAATATGAAAATACGATTTTGAGTTAAAAATTTGAAATTAACGAAATATGACGAAAATATGAAATCGATATTATTGAGTTACTAGTGTCACGATAACCAACAAAATATTACAATGATCGTAAATAGTTAAATCACAAACGATTTATAAAACGATATCGAAAATTTGTAAAATATTTATAAGGTATACAATTTAAAATTAATATTATTAGCAATAATAAATAGCTAAATTAGAAAAACTGAAGTTAAAATATTTACTACATACTACTACTCAAACATACGATATAAAATCGAGTAACGTCCTAACGTTACCTTGAGACAATGCCAACCCGACCACGAACTAGCCTCTCTTAAAAGTCCTAGCCCAAATCTTCGACTCTGAGGACCACCAAACATGTTCTTCAATAAGGCTTCCAGGCTGAATCGAATCGAAAATATGAAGAGACGGAAACTTACGAATTAGAATCGAACAAAGGAAAGAAGAATAAGGGAAAAAGACAAAAAGAAACGAAAACAGAGAAATCGGAATAAGGACTGTCGGAAATGAATATAGATAACACAGACTGACAAGGCAAAGCAGCTGAATGAAGATCGATGAAACAATTGAAAGAGAGTAGATCGAGATTGACCAAAATAGCCTGACAAGGGATCAAGTTAAATGAATATAAAAGCGGGAACGAGAACCGAATCACGACCAATATCAGCGGATACACCATTGAAACGGAGAGGGGAAACAACAACAGGTTCGTAGTGGCACAAAAGAAACGTAACCCAGAAACAAGAAGGAAAGAAGGGCAACAAAACCACAAAAAGGGAAGGACAGAGGACGAATCGAGAGAAGTCGGAAAGTAACAGCAACAAACAGTTACAAAGGATACGCTGTAAAACAGTAATAACATCAAACCGCAGCAAAAAGGGCAAAAAAAAACGACTTCGACGCAGAGATGAACCAACATACAGCAGCAGCGAACCGCAATAGCGAAGAAAACGAAAAGAAGAAATGGACAGCACACCAATAACAGTAGCAGCAATGACGCAGAAGCAGTACGACGCAATAGAAACAACCGAACGAAGAAGAGAAAAAGGAAGACAGTAGCAGCGAGACAGAATGATAGAAATCAGCAACGATAGCGACAACAATAGCAGAAGATTACTGATTGAAGGATGAAACAAGAAGAGGAAGAACAAAGGGAGCGGAATAGTAACCATTGAACATTCAATAAGAGCGTTGGCATCAAGTAGAAGCAGAAATGACAACTTGAAGAGTGACAGCGGCATCGGGAATGTAACGCCAAAACAATAGCAGTAAAACGAACAACATTACAGTACAGAACAGGAGCAGTAACAGCAGCAACAAAAGCAAGAAGAAGAAGAAGAAGAAGAAACAGAGGAAACGGGGTTACCTCTCGCGGATACCGAGACCAAAACGGAGCAGCAGACCGGTAGGGTGATGGACGGAGCCGGAGAATGTAAGGCGTGCAGCAGCAGCATCAGAGCAGCAACGATGACGGCAAAACAGAAGAAGAAGGAGAAGAAAAATAAGAAGAAGAAGAACAGAATTGGAAGAGGAAACAAAATAAGAAGGTTGATTGCATCACCTTCAAGCAACAGAGTTGAACAACTGATGAAGATTGGTGCGTAGAGGTGAAAACTGCAGATGATTTACGGGATGATTTAGGAGGGGAAACGAAGAGGAAGCACAAGTAGGGAAAAAAAAACAAAAAGAAAATGGGGGATGGATGAATGAAGCGGTGGATTGATAGCATAACAAGGGGAAAGAATATAATAAGGGGGGTTTGTATACATGTTGAATGTTGAGGGAAAACAAAAAGTCTAAGGGATTCACGTAAACATAAGTGGAAAGAATCGAATATAATTAAATGAATCGGGTTAGAAATATTGATTAAACAAATTTCGTATTGATAAGTTGACTGACCCAAGAACCGAATTAAAATGAATTAATAATATTAAGTAAATAATCGGGTCGTCAAATAAAATGAGTAAATAAGTACTCGGGACGACAACGAAGCTCATAGAATTAAATAATTAAACGGTGAAATAGAATTTCCCGATAAATAATAAATCTTCGATAAAATGAATTTAACTTGATTTCTCGAGGGAAGGAAATAAATATTTTGACGAAGCTTAAAATAAATGAGCTTTCGAGCCGAAAAAATAAATAAATAGAAAATTCGAGCTTAAACATAAATAAATAAAAAGAATTTAGAATTTAAATCGACGAAATAGACTTTCGATATAAAAAATTAAATTAAATGTATAAAATGAATCGAAATAGAAATAAAAATATGTTTTAAGTATAAGATGAGTTTCCGAGTCAAATAAAGTTTTAGGAGTTTGAAACGGTTAAACGATAAATTCATTTTATAAAATTTTTAAGAATTACGAGTTAAGTCGTAAAAATAAAAATACGAACAAAATTTTAATTTAATTTAATTTATAAAAAATCAGGGGTGTTACAGAAGAAGAAACTTTGTGTACCCTCCAAAAGAAAGAAAGTTCTTTCCTGTAAAGACTGTCAACCACGTCAGTGTCAACACGATCTCCGTTTTGGGAAGCGAAGAGAATAGAAACGAAAGTAATGCACGTCCATCAAAACTCTCGGTCTTTGATAGGATACGCCCACCCACGAAGAGATCGCATTTTTCCGTGTTCCATCGGTTGGGAAGAGCTGCGACTGAAGAAAGATATCAACTTCCTCCGAATAATTGCTTGTCCATCTTCAATAGGCTAGGCGCATGTGAAGGGGGCAATAAGTTCGTCATCAATCCATCAACTTCAAATGGAGAAACATCAATGCTCAAACGCTTAGATCCGCCTCAAAGTGGAGTCTTCAGTCGCCTAGGGGTATTCACAAGGACAAGTTGTAATGTGCCTCCTTCAGGTGAAGATGTCAAACAAGTGAAAGTTAGCGATAATATCAAAAGTCTCGTCCCTTCTAACATGAAGCGTGTGGAGATAGTAGACATCACTCAAGTGCAACCCCTGAAAGCAAAAAGGCGGGTTGTAGTTCTCACAAATCAACAAAAATATTCAAAATCTCATAAAAGTGAAATGGTTGAAAACATCTCGTCTCCATCAAGCGCAAATGTGAGGGTGGAAGAGGGCGAAACATCTTCTACCTTTTGAAAAGCAAGCCCTCCTAAGCAAGAGGCTAAACTGCAAACTCTCCTAAGCAAGAGGGTAAACTGCAAGGAAGACTCCTAAGCAAGAGGAAAAACTGCAACGGAAAACTCCTAAGCAAGAGGTTAAACTGCAAGTAATGTTCCTAAGCAAGACGTTAAACTGCAAGGAAGACTCCTAAGCAAGAGGCTAAACCGCAATGAAGACTCCTAAGCAAGAGGTTAAACTGCACACAAAAAAACCCCACAAAAAAAAACACAAAAATTTATCCCATGAACTACGTTGGCTTGATCTTGTAAAACATCACCTGTGTTTTGCAAGTACGTAGGCAGCTCGAGTGAACATGTAGCTTGAGTGCAACCACACCCCCAAACAAACCACTCATTTCTCCATCGAACTACGCTGGCTTGATCTTGTAAGACGTTATTCGTGTTTTGCAAGTACGTAGGCAGCTCGAGTGAACAGGTAGCTTGAGCGCAGTCATCTCCTCCAAAATTAAAAATAATTGCTCCTGGCCCGCAAGAGCATAAACTGTGAACGGCTAAAGAAAAAAATCATCATCAAACGAAGCTTCACTGAACGACGCTTCATAAAATTCTTCATCAAGCGGAGCTTCTCTACTAGAAAGTCATGATGGCCCAAACGGGTCCCCTCATGAAAATTCAAGTAGGACGAAGTGATGCAACTTGGAGTATCTTCGAAGCAGTCCACACCAGTCATCCAGAAAGGCTTCCTTCGTAGGAGCGTCGTGATGACCAGAACGGGTTCACCTCAGCTCCGAGTAATCCCTCCGTGGCTCCTCAGCTCCGAGTGCTCCCTCCGTGGCTCTTCAGCTCCGAGTAATCCCTTAGTGGCTCCTTATCTCCGCGTGCACCCTCCGGGTGCCTCCTTCATGCGAGCATCGTAATGACCCGAACGGGTTCACCTCGTAACAACTCGGGTGCCTCCTCCATGCTAGCGTCATGATGACCCGAATGGGTTCACCTCGTAACAACTCGGGTGCCTCCTCCACGCGAGCGTCGTGATGACCCGAACGGGTTCACCTCATAACAACTCGGGTGCCTCCTCCACGTGAGCGTCGTGATGACCCTAACGGGTTCACCTCGTAACAACTCGGGTGCCTCCTCCACGTGAGCGTCGTGATGACCCGAACGGATTCACCTCGTAACAACTCGGGTGCCTCCTCCGTGTGAGCGTCGTGATGACCCTAACGGGTTCACCTCGTAACAACTCGGGTGCCTCCTCCACGTGAGCGTCATAATGACCCGAACGGGTTCACCTCGTAACAACTCGGGTGCCTCCTCCACGTGAGTGTCGTTATGACCCGAATGGGTTCACCTCATAATTACTCGGGTGTCCCCTCCGTGGTTGCTCCTCAACTCCGGGTGCTCCCTCCGTGGTTCCTTCGTAGGAGCGTCGTGATGACCCAAACGGGTTCACCTCATAACAACTCCGGATGCTCCCTCCATGACTCCTTACAAGAGCGTCGTGATGTCCCAAATGGGTCCCCTCACGCCCACTCAGGTGAGGGAAATCTTCAGACGAGACGTCCTCCGTCGGAGCGTCGTGATGACCCAAACGGGTTCACCTCATAACAACTCCGGGTGCTCCCTCCGTGGCTCTCACCTCCGTGTGCTCCCTCTGTGACTCCTCACAAAGAAGTCGCAATGACTCAATAAACGGGTTCATCTCATGACAACTCAGTTGAATATGGAAGATCATCAGGTTGAATTCCTCCATAAGAATCGAATAAAATCTTCGAGAATCGACAGACGAGGACCAACAAGTTTGACCCAAATACAGTATGGTACCTACACAAATAGAGCTATGGACGATATACACCTATAACTATAAAATTCAGGGTTCCAAAAGAATTTACCTTCACAATCAAATGCGAGGGTTCGAGACGTTAGTCACGCCTCAAGAGAATCACTCCATATTAAAAAAAAAGGAGGTGTATGTGTTAAATTAAAGTCACGTCAATGAAGAAACATCACATGAAGTATTAGGGCTACTTCACTTTCGCAACAAAGAAAATTTGCTTAAGACAAGGTGGAACTATGGTTTACTCTCTCCAGCAGGGGAAAATCTTATGTGAGTTTCCCTTACGATTTGCCGTTAATCAACATGGTTCGTCATTGGTGCTAATACTTGCGGATTACTGGTGATTAACATGGTTGGAATGGGTACAACTTGTATTCCGTTAATCAACAAGTAAAAAGAAAAGTGAGGGAAATCAAATTGAAAAGTGGGTGCAATGACTCGGTTATTGATGATAGATTTAAAACTGCATCTACTCCATCCAATATCTCTCCTAGAATCATAGTATCAAGTGACAAAAGTTCATGCTAATGCAAAGTGGATAACTTTTAGCCAAAAGTCAGACAAGATGTCATCAATCATCATATTAAAATTCATGCGTGTGTACATACGGTGCTCAGCTACCAAAATTCATTAAAACGAGGGCAAGTTAAACAATTAGCCATGAGAACTCAAGAAGTAGAAAGTGAGAAAAAAGGAGGGAGAATATACGTACCTTCTGTAATTCTGTTTTCAAGTCATTCTTCGTGAGCCAAGGTGTAGTTACGGGAAGAATTGAAGACATGTCTAGGTATATATAGGTATTGGTGGACTTCAACCCTAATTCCATAAGGAGCCTAAAAACGTAATAAGGAAAACAATTATGGTGATCATATACTTTCCTTAAAACGGAGAGGATCTAGTTGTAAAAGCGACACTCCAAAATTTGGGTCAATATTCACCAAGTTAGATAAGAGCAAGGCCGCACAAGAAAGTGAGTTTTATCTCACAAACCATGCAGGGTCATCGGAGACTCCCAAGTCAAAGCAAATTCACGGGACCCCAGGTCAACCGTCAAGTCAGATAATGACAGGGTGACGATAAAAAAAAGGTAGAGTTGCCGGTACGACAAGTCCGATGCTCGTCAACTTCCAAGTTAAAGTAAAAAAAAATGTTCGAGACCATGCCACTCCAGAACACCCAAACGGTGTACGTGACAAGGTCCCGAGGGGGCAATTTGTAGGCACTAAAAATTTATTAAAGTGCCGAATAAATTAAATTAATTAATTATTTTGAGCTAATACAAAATTTTAACTCAATTTAATTATTTCGTCCGGAGTAAGTGAAATATGGGTCGATCCGAATCACATATGGGCAAATTTGGATCATTAAACCCGAAAAAAAAACAAATTGGGCCAATGTCACTCATAAGCCCATAAACGGGCCTGTGACTATAAAGTCCACCAAGGAGAACCAAAACTCTATAAATAGAGTACTTCTTATTCATTCAAGGAAATTGGAGAACTTCTGAAGAAAAGGATCCAGAGAGAAAAAGACACAAGTCGCTACAAGCCTCTCCATCAAATCCGTCGCAAGCAGTCAACAAGCACAATAAATCGTGCCGCCTGCTCAGAAGACCCAAGACAAATTCAAACATTCAAGAGAGATTCAAGTCCAGGCGACCCTCTCAAGAATATTAAGTTACAACGCGCGCAAGGCAGTCCAAGTCAGCTACGCACACGTCCCTCACGTGTACCGCGTACACGTGATCCCTAAACGGCGTTAGAATCAGAGGATACATTAGAGATTGTACACAAACCTTTTGATAAATATTAATAAAATTTATTTGTTTCCTTGTTTTGTATTTCAGTTTTCTGCGATACAAAATTTATGGTTACAACCGCGTACACGTGTTCCCTAAACGGCGTTAGAATCACAGGATACATTAGAGATTGTACACAAAAGTTTTGATAAATATTATAAAATTTATTTGTTTCCTTGTTTTGTATTTTAGTTTTCTGCGATACAAAATTTGTGGTTACAGACTCATATAGAGTAAAGGACTCATAAGAGCCTTACTCTCTCTCTCTCTCTATATATATATGTTCACATAAGGTCAACAACTCTTATAAGTTCATAAGTTCCAGTTTTAAAATTGCACAAAAGTGCTTAAATTTACACGAGATAAGTGATAAAGTTGCACTTGAAGTGATAACAGTGCTGAATGTTATAGTTACATATCAATTTTGAACAAATGCAACTTTATCGTATGTCATTTGTAACTTTAATATAGTCTATGCTAATGCACTGACGTAATATGACATTACTATGCAATGATAAAATAACTATGATACATGCACTTGATCGAGTTTCAAAAGCAAACTATACAATATCTTCACCAATATTATTTATGATTGGATTGACTTCAAGTCAATACGTGGACTTCAAGTCCATGAGCTCATTCTTAACCATAGATAGTACGTACGTACGTACGTAAACAATCAAAATGGACTTTTATATAAGATCCCCATTATAGTGTCCATTACATATTGCGCGCAAATATTATTTGGTTCCAAAATTAATATATCGATATAATTTCTTATACTACTACGAGTACTGCTTAAAGATGTCTGAATATGAATATATTTGGTACCAATATTTTCATACAGGTCATCAACTATCGTTCATATATCTGACACTTCAAGAACATTCAATTTTCATTACTCTTCATGAGTACCAAATGCACACGCTTGCCATTTTCTTTTACTCATAACATATGAACCGAATATGACCTTCACACTTCATTGATCGTGTGTGATTATTGAAAATTTGACAAGAATCTTAATGTCATACATTTACTATCCATGATCGATCTATAGCTTGCCCTACCTCAAGGGGGTAAATTTGTCTATAGTTGTAGACACCCGCATTTTGCCTGCTAGTGTCTATAGCAGTTCCCGACAAATACCCGATGATGATCGGACGCAAACGTGACTTAGTATACTCGGATTTGGACCCGAAATCAGTAATATCTGACATGGACTCTTAGCGGAGTCATAATCTCACAAAACAGACATCAAATTCAGGCCCAGTGGGTCGTTCCGAGCAAAATAAGACTAATTTGGGCCAAAACCGACACCAAAAATAAATCCCGTCTTTTGGCGACCGGGTCAAAACCCGGTCAAAGACGAACCCGTCACAAAAATCAGCCTAAGTGGGACCTTCTAGAAGCTGGCGCCCAAATCCATTTCAAAAAAAGATACCAAATCAACCAAGTCAACCTTTCCTCTTTTATCTCGGATTATCTGATCCACTCGATCGAGTGGATTGACCCACTCGGTCGAGTGGAGCGTCAAAAAACGGATCAGGCCCATTTTCTAGGGCACTCGACCGAGTGCACTAGGGCCACTTGATCGAGTGACCCTAGGTCGTGGGGTAAAGTCTATAAATACCCCTTCAAACCCATTGCATTTTCAGATTTTACTAATGCAAAATTACCCTAAGCTTCTACTCTAACCTATCCGTACTCTCAACACTACAAGCCTTAGCAACCCTAAGCCCTACACACAAAGAACCGAGTCCCTTGTCCCTCGAAAAATCGGCATTTTCACCTACACACACCATAACTTACATACATCCTCGATACTCCATAGTCCCGTCACTATTCGCGAGTCCATTTCCGAGGTTCCTACTAAGCATGTATGTTGAGGGTGTCCTAAACCCCATTTCAATCCTTGCCCTCTTTATTTTCGTTTTTGTATTGTTAATATTATACTTATACTAGTATCGTATTTCTAACACTCCAACTCTAACATTCTAACATTTTACTTTTTTTTTGCATACTAACTTTTACATTTTATTACTAACATATTACTATCATACCGCGTATATATATATAATTAGTATCGAGAATTCGGTTTTGGATGCGTTTGACTACAATTGTCGCCTAAAATCCGTTTAATCCCTTTACGAGCAACGACGGAGGTGGAGCCCTTTCGAGGAGCCCCGCTCCAATGTACTCAAGGGCATGACGTGATCGCGACTAATCGTAGTTGAACGTATTCGATCCCATTTTAATTAGTGCGGAACCCGTTGACACGAAAACCGACATCACATAACCCGAAAGGGTTAGTTTCGATGTCGTGACGTAGAGGGAAGCATTCCGTTACTAATTCAAATTTTCTTCACGTAAACGTTTTCACAAAATCCCCGACAACGGTATTATAATCGCACATGTACACGATTATAGTACCGGAGGTCGAGTTAATTCAAGTCGTACGATATTTGTATTTAACTCGACCGACCGTCGTTTTCGACCCCAAAAACGAAACGAGTTAACACTCGTACAGGGACTACTCGACCGAGTGCATAGGCCACTCGATCGAGTAGTGTCCATAAAACTGGGCAGATTACTTTTCGAGGGCACACTCGACCGAGTCAGACCATGACTCGACCGAGTGGGTCCTGTAACCCGGTAATCCGAGAGCTTAAATGCAACATTTAGGCCTCGTCTTTTTTTACGACTCTTAGTCGACACGTGTAAAGCCAATCACGTGAATCCATTTCCCAAAACTCACGTTTATCGTGGCAAACCGAATTAAATCTAAACTCGTCAATATTTTAATTTAATTCGGCCAACCCTCAATTTAAAACACATAAAATCACGAGTCATAACTCGTACAGGTGCCACTCGGCCGAGTACACCTGCTACTCGACCGAGTAACACCCCAAACCGTGGGCAGAAACTTTTTTGAGGACGCACTCGACCGAGTCAGGCCATGACTCGACCGAGTGGGTCCTGTAACCCAGAAAACCGAGGGCCTTGACACACGCTTTCAAGCCTCGTCTTTTTATCGACATTAGTCATCACGTGTAAAGACTATCACGTGACTATCCTATTTTCATAACCATGCACATCACAACACGTAGAACGACTTTGATCGATTTTTCGACGTGATAAGTCGAGACAAGGCACCGAGGCATAGGATCGGGCTAGCATCACGCCTAGGTCCTATGTCTCCGTCCTTCGTTTGATGTACAACATAGTGTATATTTAAGCGAGGTTAGTCCGTTTACACATTTCTCGGTCTAGCTTACATACGGGGTCGTCCCTAACTTTTATTTATTTATTATACTATTTCCATATCATTTGCAATTTTCGTATTGGCCGGGTTGTATTTCCGCCCGTGTACCTTGTACGTTATTTACGTTTGAGCTTCATTTATTTACTTGCTTATTGCTTTATAAATGAACCTCGCATGCTAAACCACTTTGACCATATTTTAGATGCATTAAATGACGTAGTTAACATACTATTCATATGCTTAGCCCGAAAACGCTGTTTGCATATCATTTAATCGTTTTACTAGCGCGCGCACACGAACACGAACGATGTCTTAGTAGAGGCCGCCATGTGCGGGCGGGGTTGGGTGTCCTTAGTGGGCTTCCCAACACGTACCCTCACCCCTTACTCAGAACCTTGGTTTCCGGATGTCCGAAACCCTTGGCGCACGAGAGTCATTCTATATACGAAAGCCGGTTTAGACGGTATCGATATTGCAATGCAAAGGGACGAGCCCAATAAACTCTGAAATCGAAGTGGGCTTACTTTGTGTATAGCCCATGACGACATAGAGTGGGCTCGTATGGTTCCGAATAACCACAAAATTCGGTGGCGACTCCAACTTTGACTTAAATTTCGAACCCGAGAACAATCTTACCACGAGATTCATTCGCCTACCCAAACCCGCGCGTGGCCGTGTCGGGGTGGACCTACGTCATGTCCACAATTTGGCGACTCCGCTGGGGATACCTGATGTACCACATGTCATCGGGGTTCCTAGGGTGAGACTCGAAGAGAAATCGTTCGTATATTAGTGTGCGCGCATTAGTTTAATGGTTCATGCATAACCCAAATTTTGCCCGGTCCGGTTACTTGTGACCGACGTCCCACTATACCACGGTGCATTCCTACATGGGTGCGCTAAAGACTTCGATGGCGGAACTCACCGGGGTTTTACGGCAGGTCCTAGTTCCAAATTGGCTAGGAAGTCCGTCCCGTTTCGTGAGAATGCGATCGTTGTTGGTATAGACCCTATTCGACCGACCGAGACTTAGTGTAAAGCATACATAAGCGTCGTTATAATGCTTACTGGACTATGTGTTGCTTGGTTTCCGTGTCATTTTTCAAAAAAACCGTCATTTCAAAAATGCATCTTTCCAAAAATACCAAATTTTGAAAAAACCGAAATGCTGTCCGTTTCGGGACCCGTCTTTTTCAAAATATCCAATTTTCAAAACTCGGAATGCCGCCGAAATTTAGGATCAACTGATTTGACGCAAAATATCCTTTTTTCTCTAGTCGGCATGCTGCCCATTTTAATTCATGAATTTCCAACACCATCTCGATTTTCTGAATTTTCAAAATTCTAATCCTGGTTTTCGGAATTCCGTTTTTAATTTCCAAACTCTCGGAAATTCATCCGCTCATTTTACATTCAATTTTCAAACATCCAACTATCCTAGTAAACCTTCCTTATTATAGGACCCACCGTCTAGCCGTGTGTCAGGTCTTTGCATAGTATGTCGAAGGTCTATAGCGTCGAAACTCCGCTGATCCTATATCACGAGTTTCCCCCCTTTCCCGAGTCCGCCTTATCAGTCAAGGCACGACCGACCCGCGTAGGGCATACCCCTACAAAGGAAAGTCCGTCCATACACTCGAGTCAAAAGTCTGGGGAAAAGTCTCACGTGGACCTTCCTTCGAACGGGATTAAGCCCACAAAGCCAAAATCCTAAGGAAGTTATACCACCCATCGAGTCATCCGTCCAGATGTCCTTCTCGAGTCTTTAGTCTTCTTTCCTAGTGTCGCTCAGGATATACTTTTCCTTTCCTTTTCCAAAGATCTGGGTTCAGTTTCTGATTACGCGGTGTTCTTACAGACAGGCCGCCGGCAACTAGACACGCTCGAAGAATGGCTACTTTGAACAGCCTGCAAACCGCTTTGGACGCCATGGTCGCAAAGCAGACCGATATCGAAGCCCAACTGACCGAAATGAGGGCTGGCCAGGTGGCCATTGTTGCTCGCCTAGCTACGGTAGAGCAAGGGACCCCTAATGTCGAGACTACTGGGCCCATAACTGAACTGGTCAGCGCAGTGCGCCGGCTAGAAGAACAAGTCCATTTGACTGGGAGTAACAATCTCCACCGGGAGAATAGCCGAGAGTACTCCACGGTGAGTGACAAGCTGCCCGCAAACCTGAACCTCACAGGTTTGCCCATGTTCGAGGGAACTGAAGACCCGTTACTACATGTGCGGGCCTTCAAGGAATTCATGGCCATCAAGGGAGTGGATTCATCCATGTTCAAGAATCTCTTCGCTGCATCCCTTGAGAAGCACCCACGGGCCTGGTACTATAGGCTAGACCCGAAAAAATACCCTACATGGGATGATGTGGCTACCGAGTTCGCTCGGAATTATGCTGACAATACCGAGATCCAAACCACGATGCAATCTCTGGAGGTCATGGCCCAAGAGCCAAAGGAAGGTTTCACTAAGTACCTTCAACGCTGGAGGGCTGAGAGCGTGAAATTGGTCGATAAGCCCAATGAGAAGACTCTGGTGGAGGCTTTTGTCAAGAACCTCCTCCCCTCCTACCGGGTTCACCTCCGGTACGCAGTCATACCCAATTTCACCACCCTTACTGAAATGGGTATGAGGATCGAAGATGACCTGAGACTAGAAAGCCTCACTAAGGCCACTAGCAAAGGATACCAAGGGGCCTCTTCCTCCGCCACTAAGCCCCAGGCCGCGACCCGCAGCATTTTTGACGCGGTTAATCTACTAGATGCCCCGTCCAAGAAGAACACCCCACCTCGGGTCTTCACCGACATAGGTACTACCTATACTTATGCCTTACAAAGGCTATCCTCCAAAGGCCTAATCCAACCGATAGGCCCAACTCCTGAAGTTCCGGTCGAGCGGCGCTCCAAGAACTACAATGCTCAGGCCTATTGCCAATACCACCGGGGCAATGGGCATGACACCGAAAAGTGTTGGAAGCTGAAGCACCTGATCCAGGACCTGATCGAAAGCGGTAAAATCCCGCTACCCGGAGATAAGCCCAGCAACAAGGAAAACCCTTTCAGCTCCCATGCCATCTTTGCCGGGGAGGTGATTGACTGCTCTCACCTTATCTCCCCCTACACCCCGCAAGTGAACGGGATCTGGTTCGACGACGAGGATGATATCTACCTCGCTAAAGGGGAAACCGTTCCTATCACCCCTGAACAGATTCGAGAGGTCAAAACTCGAGTCCTAGCCAGCAACAACCTTGGTCGTCCCTATTTAGCCACAAGCACTAGGGACACCCCTATCCCGAAAACCGTCACCGATCCACTCGGGATGGAAGTCGCCCCTGAAGAGCCGACCGCCGAAACGGCCGTCGTGAAGCAATTAAAGAGAACCCGAGTTGACCTCACCATATGGCAACTCCTTGTTAGCTCTCAAGAACATCGAGAAGCACTTACAAAGGCTCTCGATCAAGTCAAGATCGACTCTCTGGCTACCCCCGCTGAAATGGTAGCCACGGTCCTACCCCACCTAAAGGGTAAGGCCAAAGTAGGAGGCCCAATGATCACCTTTTCCGAAGCCGATCTGCCGCCGTTCGGGACCTCCCATAACCTGGCTCTTTACATCACGGTGATTTGCCGAGGAAAATACCTCCCGATGACCCTAGTTGATGACGGGTCGGCCGTGAATATCCTTCCTCTAAGGACCGCCAAAGCCCTCGGCATTACCGAGGCTGACTATATCCCGACTGCTCAAACCATCCAAGCCTTTGATGGGAGCCCAAAGTCGGTAGCTGGGGCTATAAAACTGACCATCATCACGGGCCCGGTAGAAAAGGAGCTTGAATTTCAAGTGATTGATGTCACCTCATCATTCAACATGCTCCTAGGAAGGCCGTGGATTCACGCGGTGAAAGCTGTGTCCTCCACCCTCCATCGTAAGATCAAGATGCCTCTACTCGACGGTATTATTACTCTAGAGGCAACCCCAATGACCGTGGCTAGCTGTAACGCCACGGGCCGCACGGACCTCTGGGGGTTCGACTTTGTGGGGATGATCGAGGAAGAGTACCTTTTTAGGCCTTACTTCACCACGAGCATTGACACAATGCTCCAAAATCTAGGGTACCTTCCGGGGGCTACCTCTCGACCCGACCTTCCAGCTGGGAAGATCATCGAGGTCCTCAAGGACGAAGACTCTCACTTCGGCCTTGGCTATGCCATCACTCCGGACAACGTTGTCCGAGCAGGAATCGAAAAGGCCTGCAACATCATGAAGGGTATCTACTTGAGCCCTTATAGCCCACGGTTGTCTGACTACTTTGTCACACCCGTATTTGGGGCTGTCCAGGTTGGACTCTACCAACCCAATGCTACGCACCTCGGGACCCACTTGGCCCGGGATTGCAACTACATCCCGGATGAGGTGTTCGCCCTCATCCAGTCCGACGGAGCGGATGATGCCGAGCCCGCGCTAGGGCTACTCTTCGGGGAAAACAGTGTAGCCCCGACTCCAAAGGAAGACTTGGTCAACCTGATCCTCCGCAGCAGCAGATTTGACCCGACCAAGCTGATCTCGGATGTTGGCTCCGAGACGGGAAACAGGGCCTGGAGGAAGACTGTCAAGTGGACTGACAGTCAAGGAAGGATCTACAAGCTGGTCGCCGGAGAGGGAGACATGCCTGAGTCTGAGTCCGAGTCTGAGTCGGAGTCAGAGTCAGAGTCTGAGGTCGAGTCTAGAGAAGTCGGTGCTAGAGTCACTCCTGTAACCCCCCTCCCTTCTATCATTCCTGCTGCTAGCACTTCGGGGTCTGTCCCGAGTGCTTTACCAATCCCGCCACTGACCAACGATCAGATGGCTGCTCTCTTTGAGCTGTTTTCCAAATTTTCAATCAATAATAACAACCGTTCTGCTTACGACTTGTCTCTTTTAAATCATGCTTTCAAAAACATTTTATGCTGTGACATTGAGAAATCCGACGAACAGGTACCCTTACCTCCGCATCTGATCGAGCAACTAGAGCAAAGGGAATCCCGGAATCCGGTAATTGAAGAGACCGAGTCCATAAATGTGGGAACAACCTTAGATCCCAAGGAGAAACAACAGTTTATAAACCTTCTCCAAGAGTTCAAAGACGTCTTCGCGTGGTCCTACAAGGACATGCCGGGGATAGACCGGGAAATAGCCGAGCACCGCATACCTATCAAAGACGGGTGCAAACCGGTCAAACAGAAGCTTCGTCGAATGAGGCCCGAGTGGTCTCTCAAAGTAAAGGAAGAAGTCGACAAACAGTTCAAAGCCGGCTTCATACAAGTGTCCGAATATCCGGACTGGGTTGCAAACATCGTGCCGGTTCCTAAAAAGGACGGTAAGGTGCGGGTATGCGTAGATTTTCGGGACCTTAACAAAGCAAGCCCGAAGGATGATTTTCCGTTACCACACATCGATATACTGGTGGATAACACGGCCGATCATGCCCTTCTGTCATTTATGGACGGGTATGCCGGATATAATCAAATCAAAATGGCGGAAGAAGACATGAGTAAGACTACCTTCACTACACCTTGGGGTACTTACTGCTACACCGTCATGCCATTTGGCCTCATTAATGCCGGGGCCACATACCAAAGGACCGCTACCACCTTACTACACGACATGATGCATAAAGAGGTAGAAGTCTATGTAGACGACATGATCGTCAAATCCAAAGAACGGGACGGTCACATCACCGCCCTAAGAAAATTCTTCACCCGACTGCGCAAATACAACATGAGGCTAAACCCTCAGAAATGCAGTTTTGGTGTAACGTCAGGCAAATTACTGGGTCATATCGTTAGCCAACGAGGTATCGAAGTCGACCCAGCTAAAATCAAAGCCATTACCGAGATGCAAGCTCCTAACACCGAAAAAGAAATAAGGGGATTTCTCGGGAAAGTCCAGTATATTAGTCGATTCATTTCCAAGCTAACCATGGTGTGTGAACCAATTTTCAAGAAACTGAAAATAGGGGAACAGATACTATGGGATGACAAGTGCCAAGCTGCTTTCGACAAAATCAAGGAAATTCTGTCTGCTCCGCCAGTTTTGATGCCACCTCAACCCGGCTTGCCTCTGTCGTTATACCTAACGACGACCGAGACAGCCATGGGGGCTATGCTGGCTCAGACAGTTGACTCCGAAGAACAAGCCATCTATTATATCAGCAAGAAGTTTTTAGAGTATGAGTGCAAATATACCATGCTCGAAAAGACGTGCTTGGCTCTAGTCTGGGCCACAAAGAAGCTTCGACACTATATGCTCAGCTATGAGGTCCATGTCCTATCCAAGATGGACCCGATCAAGTACCTTTTCGAAAAGCCCATCCTTAACGGCCGAATTTCAAGATGGACTCTAATGTTGGCAGAGTTCGACCTAAAGTTTGTACCGTTAAAAGCTATTAAGGGGCGGATAGTGGCTGAATTTCTCGCCGACAGCCCGATAACCGAGGAAGGACACACCGACACTTGGTCCTTCCCAGACGAAGATATTTTCCATACCGATGCCGAAACATGGGATTTATACTTCGACGGAGCATCTAATTTTCGAGGGTTCGGAGTCGGGATCCTCCTAATTTCACCAAGAGGGGAGCATACTCCCGTCTCCATCAAGCTGGACTTTGACGTCACCAACAATGCAGCAGAATACGAAGCATGCATTTATGGGCTACAAGCCGCCGCCAACCTAGGGATCACAAATCTCCGGGTACATGGCGACTCATCCTTGGTCATTAACCAAGCGCTTCAAAAATGGAAGACTCGGAATGCTAATCTCGTGGCCTACCAGGCACGAGTAAGGGATCTCGAGAAACAATTCCAAAAGGTAGAGTACATATACCTGCCTCGGGAAGAAAATCAGTTTGCAGATGCACTCTCAAAATTGGCGTCTCTACTGAACATTCCCGACCACGTGACCAGTATGCCAATTTGTGTCGAAAGACGATCTGAGCCGGCGTACGTCCATGACATTGAAGACATCGAGATAACCGATCCCGAACCATGGTACCAAGCCGTGTTAACATACCTGACCAGCGGAGAGTATCCTCCCGGGATCGAGGGTCGAGCCAAGAAGGCCTTACGAAGGCTAGCCACCCAATTCATCCGTACTGATGACGGGCAGCTGTACAAAAAGACAGCACAGGGGGCTCTTCTCCTTTGTATTGACAAATATAAGGCCGAGAAAGTAATGGCCGAAGTACATGATGGTGAAAACGGCCCACATATGAATGCTCACATGCTGGTCCGAAAAATCATGAGGCTCGGGTATTACTGGAACACCATGGAAGCCGACTGCCAATTTTATGTCAAACATTGCCATAACTGTCAAATCTTTGGCAATGTGCAACATATGCCGCCGTCTCTGCTTTATACCATGACGTCACCTTGGCCGTTCTCGACATGGGGGATCGACATAATCGGGAAAGTGAATCCCTCCGGTACCGGTGGACATTGCTTCATTTTGGTAGCTATCGACTATTTCACCAAATGGGTCGAAGCTGAATCATATCGCATCCTCAATGCCAAACATGTCGCCAAATTTATCCAAAACAAGATAATATGCCGGTATGGAATCCCGCATGAATTTATCAGTGATCATGGGACTCATTTCCAAGCTGAGACCGCGGCCTTACTGGCTAAATACAAAATTCAAAGGCACACGTCCTCGCCATACCGTCCCCAAACGAACGGAGCGGTAGAAGCAGCTAATAAAACGATTGTCACCATACTCAAAAAGATGGCTGATAATTATCGGGACTGGCCCGACAAAATACCTTTTGCCCTATGGGGGTACCGGACGTCAATTCGCACCGCAACCGGAGCGACACCATACTACCTAACCTATGGGATGGAAGCAGTCCAACCAGTGGAGCTAGAGGTACCGTCCCTCAGAATTCTGCTAGAAAGTCAATTACCCGAAGCTGACTGGGTCCGAGCACGGTACGATTCGTTGGTTCTACTAGACGAACGACGGTCCCGCGCTCTCAACAATATCCAAATATACCAGAAACGGATCCAACGGGCCTTCAACAAGCGAGTAAGGCCCAGGAACATTAAGGAAGGGGACCTAGTCCTTAAGTCTGTTCGAGCCTTGCTACCAGTTGACCCAAGGGGAAAATTCAAACCCAACTGGGCTGGGCCATACCTGGTGAAGAAAATCCTATCAGGCGGAGCAGTAATGCTGACGGACCTGGACGGGAATGAGTTTGTCAACCCAACCAACCTGGATCAACTGAAGCGCTACTACCCTTAGCCATTTCTCAATGTCATTAGCAATATTTATCAAAATCATTTATTTTACAAAAAGCAAGTCGATGAGCTAGAATTATTTATTCTACTGTCGCAAAACATCTTGAACCATTAGTCTTGGTGTAATTCAAGATTGCAAATTTCCTAAGCCTGAACTACGTCTGGTTTGATTCTGCTAATTGCGGATACGTAGGCAGCCCCTCAAAAGGGCACAACCAATGCAATCGAGAAAAGACAGGAACGGTTTTAATAATAAACTTCCTTTTATTAATTATCAAAAAAAAAAAATCCCAAAAAGCTTGGGAAAATTACAAGTGCAGGAATTCAAAAAAAAAAAAAAAAACACACGACAAAATAATAAAAATATTTAAATAATAAAACTAAGGACTCAGTATTTAGGGCATCTTGCCCTTCCCTTTGTCCTTGGCCTCCTTGGCCGTCCACTGACGACGACGCGGAGGAGAGCGTTCCCGAATCACCACAGGAACCTCTTTAGCCCGGACTCGCTTCTTGGAACTCGAGTCCTCATCCACCTCTATTGGCCCGAGTCGGGCCCTTACAGGCTCAGGGAGCCGGTCACGCGGACCTAGTCGGTCCCGGGCCGCCAGCCTTGGCCCAAGTCGCCGCTCCAAGTCAGTCTGGGGGCTTTGCCGCCCCCGCGTGCCACTAGCACCGGCATCTTTCGCTCGAGTCTTAGTATGTGACTTAAGACCCGACTCTAATCGGACTAAGGTAGCAGGGGTCTCTCCCTCATCGTAGAATCCCCTATTGTCCTTTGCCGTCTCCCGACGGACCAGTTCGAAGGCCTCATCGACCTTCAAAGCTTTGCGAGCCTCCTCGGACTCCTCAGAAGTCCACTTCTCGTAGGCTCGAGAAACCCAAGCGGATTGGCAAGGGTTGGGAATAGTCCATGTAGGACGAGTAAACCACCTCTGCAACCAGGTGTCGCACATAGCGTCCGTCAGTTGGAGCGAGACGCTAATAATGGCTTCAGTCTCAGGAATGCGCTGAGACGAACCGAACTGCCTCAGAATGCGGTCCGGGTAGATGTGAACTGTCCAGTCAAGAGACAGGATCACGAGGTAACGAGCTTGGTCCCTCTTGGCCAACCCCGTCAGCTTGGAAAGGAACCACCAAGCAACCGTCCACCTAATCAACGGGCCACCGTGGAACACCAATTCCTCGTCCCAGTAAGCTCGATTTATATGGTGATTCGAGCTTATCCGGCGCCCCCTAGAACTGAGTTGGCTGCTACGGTAGTTGGGAACGCTCGGAGGAGGCTCTATGATCGATAAGCGCTCCGACAGCCAGACCTGCAAACGTATACACGGAATTTATGAATAACGGAATGGTTCGCTACAGCCCACTCGATCGAGTACACCATCTGACTCGATCGAGTGAGGCCCCCTAAGACAATCAGAAGCTCGTCAGGTATGACACTCGATCGAGTACACCATCTGACTCGATCGAGTAAACCCTTCACAGACCAACAGAAGCACTTTGCAGACATCACTCGATCGGGTGATAGGTCCACTCGATCGAGTGACCTACGGACCTCAAGAAACCGCGAAACAAAAAAAAGAAAGAAAAGGAAGATTTTAAAAAAAATCGCAAGATGAGTACCTGCAGAATGAGGGTGCTACCCGTCAACTGCCGGGTTGGGTCGAGTCGCCTAGCATCCAGACCCATGATGAGCTCCCCAGTGGCTAGCCAAGCAGGGCTATGACCAGTCTCCATCTGGTCAACCACTCCAATTAGCCTAATTTGACCCACGCATGAGTCAGCATCCATCAGACCCTCAAAGACGTAGCGGTGCAGCATGCAGAACGCGAAAGCCCTACGCCGGTGAGAAGGCGTAGCCGTTACATCCTGGCTGTTCATAAACTTGTCAGCCAAGTCGAAAAGGGAGACAGTATCTCCCCGCACCATTCGATCTGTCTCAGCATGAGACAGACCTAGGAAGTCCCTCAGTCTTCTCCTCGGGTCCGGGTAGAACGGAGGGATGGCAGGACGAGCAACAGGGCTCCAACCTCCAATGGCTGCGATCTCCTCGGGAAGAGGGCATATTTCTCCCCGCGGGAACGCGAAGACGTGGTGGGTAGTATCCCAAAGCGCCAAACAAGCGTCCAGAAAATGCAAATCAGGCACCAGACGCCTAAGAGGAAATAGGCTGGTAATCCCCATTTGGGTCAGCTGAATCCTATCCTCGTCCCGAAAATGCTGGGACCAGGCAAAAAGCATTGAAGTGAGATGCTCGATACCCATGGCAGGAACTTGATTTCTCTTGAAAGACTGAGAGGTTTTTTTTAGAGAAGAGAAGGGTTTTGATTTGAGGTGCAGTAAGTTGAAGCAGGGAAACCCGTATTTATAATAGGGAAGCCTGGCAGTAACCCTGACTAACCCTGCCTCCTCAGTAAACTGGGCCCCAACATGTGCAGGCCTGACTTCAACCCAGAATAGGAATCTAGTTATCCTAAGCTTTCCTATTTTTTCTAAAAAATTCCTAAAATTCTAAAAAAAAATCTTTTTTTGAAAATTTCAACTTTTTTTCAAAATACAGTACATTTTCCCCAGCACAAGTCGGTGTTTTGCCTATGTGTTACATGCAATTTATCATGTGTCAGCATAGAGGTACACCTCAAGACTTCAGAAGCAAGTCCCCGCGCCACTACTTCACTCCCCAACGTGAACCCATATTTATCCCAGAATGCTACACTCAAAGCCATGATGTATCAGCATACGGGTACTCCTACACCTCCAAAAGCAAGTTTTATTCCCCACGGAGCTATCATCGGCAGGACAGGTATGACCCTCCGCTTATGGCTGGCGAGCCCTTTACGCTAGTCTACCGGACTATAAACGACCCGACCGGAAGGCTGCCAGGTCGTAATCTGCGATTGGCCTGGTAGCTACTCTGACTTTCGCCTTGTCCAAGGCTCAGTCAGAGTGGGGGCTCTGTAGACACCCGCATTTTGCCTGCTAGTGTCTATAGCAGTTCCCGACAAACACCCGATGATGATCGGACGCAAACGTGACTTAGTATACTCGGATTTGGACCCGAAATCAGTAATATCTGACATGGACTCTTAGCGGAGTCATAATCTCACAAAACAGACATCAAATACAGGCCCAGTGGGTCGTTCTGAGCAAAATAAGACTAATTTGGGCCAAAACCGACACCAAAAATAAATCCCGTCTTTTGGCGACCGGGTCAAAACCCGGTCAAAGACGAACCCGTCACAAAAATCAGCCTAAGTGGGACCTTCTAGAAGCTGGCGCCCAAATCCATTTCAAAAAAAGATACCAAATCAACCAAGTCAACCTTTCCTCTTTTATCTCGGATTATCTGATCCACTCGATCGAGTGGATTGACCCACTCGGTCGAGTGGAGCGTCAAAAAACGGATCAGGCCCATTTTCTAGGGCACTCGACCGAGTGCACTAGGGCCACTCGATCGAGTGACCCTAGGTCGTGGGGTAAAGTCTATAAATACCCCTTCAAACCCATTGCATTTTCAGATTTTACTAATGCAAAATTACCCTAAGCTTCTACTCTAACCTATCCATACTCTCAACACTACAAGCCTTAGCAACCCTAAGCCCTACACACAAAGAACCGAGTCCCTTGTCCCTCGAAAAATCGGCATTTTCACCTACACACACCATAACTTACATACATCCTCGATACTCCATAGTCCCGTCACTATTCGCGAGTCCATTTCCGAGGTTCCTACTAAGCATGTATGTTGAGGGTGTCCTAAACCCCATTTCAATCCTTGCCCTCTTTATTTTCGTTTTTGTATTGTTAATATTATACTTATACTAGTATCGTATTTCTAACACTCCAACTCTAACATTCTAACATTTTACTTTTTTTTTGCATACTAACTTTTACATTTTATTACTAACATATTACTATCATACCGCATATATATATATAATTAGTATCGAGAATTCGGTTTTGGATGCGTTTGACTACAATTGTCGCCTAAAATCCGTTTAATCCTTTTACGAGCAACGACGGAGGTGGAGCCCTTTCGAGGAGCCCCGCCCCAATGTACTCAAGGGCATGACGTGATCGCGACTAATCGTAGTTGAACGTATTCGATCCCATTTTAATTAGTGCGGAACCCGTTGACACGAAAACCGACATCACATAACCCGAAAGGGTTAGTTTCGATGTCGTGACGTAGAGGGAAGCATTCCGTTACTAATTCAAATTTTCTTCACGTAAACGTTTTCACAAAATCCCCGACAACGGTATTATAATCGCACATGTACACGATTATAGTACCGGAGGTCGAGTTAATTCAAGTCGTACGATATTTGTATTTAACTCGACCGACCGTCGTTTTCGACCCCAAAAACGAAACGAGTTAACACTCGTACAGGGACTACTCGACCGAGTGCATAGGCCACTCGATCGAGTAGTGTCCATAAAACTGGGCAGATTACTTTTCGAGGGCACACTCGACCGATTCAGACCATGACTCGACCGAGTGGGTCCTGTAACCCGGTAATCCGAGAGCTTAAATGCAACATTTAGGCCTCGTCTTTTTTTACGACTCTTAGTCGACACGTGTAAAGCCAATCACGTGAATCCATTTTCCAAAACTCACGTTTATCGTGGCAAACCGAATTAAATCTAAACTCGTCAATATTTTAATTTAATTCGGCCAACCCTCAATTTAAAACACATAAAATCACGAGTCATAACTCGTACAGGTGCCACTCGGCCGAGTACACCTGCTACTCGACCGAGTAACACCCCAAACCGTGGGCAGAAACTTTTTTGAGGACGCACTCGACCGAGTCAGGCCATGACTCGACCGAGTGGGTCCTGTAACCCAGAAAACCGAGGGCCTTGACACACGCTTTCAAGCCTCGTCTTTTTATCGACATTAGTCATCACGTGTAAAGACTATCACGTGACTATCCTATTTTCAAAACCATGCACGTCACGACACGTAGAACGACTTTGATCGATTTTTCGACGTGATAAGTCGGGACAAGGCACCGAGGCATAGGATCGGGCTAGCATCACGCCTAGGCCCTATGTCTCCGTCCTTCGTTTGATGTACAACATAGTGTATATTTAAGCGAGGTTAGTCCTTTTACACATTTCTCGGTCTAGCTTACATACGGGGTCGTCCCTAACTTTTATTTATTTATTATACTATTTCCATATCATTTGCAATTTTCGTATTGGCCGGGTTGTATTTCCGCCCGTGTACCTTGTACGTTATTTACGTTTGAGCTTCATTTATTTACTTGCTTATTGCTTTATAAATGATCCTCGCATGCTAAACCACTTTGACCATATTTTAGATGCATTAAATGACGTAGTTAACATACTATTCATATGCTTAGCCCGAAAACGCTGTTTGCATATCATTTAATCGTTTTACTAGCGCGCGCACACGAACACGAACGATGTCTTAGTAGAGGCCGCCATGTGCGGGCGGGGTTGGGTGTCCTTAGTGGGCTTCCCAACACGTACCCTCACCCTTTACTCAGAACCTTGGTTTCCGGATGTCCGAAACCCTTGGCGCACGAGAGTCATTCTATATACGAAAGCCGGTTTAGACGGTATCGATATTGCAATGCAAAGGGACGAGCCCAATAAACTCTGAAATCGAAGTGGGCTTACTTTGTGTATAGTCCATGACGACATAGAGTGGGCTCGTATGGTTCCGAATAACCACAAAATTCGGTGGCGACTCCAACTTTGACTTAAATTTCGAACCCGAGAACAATCTTACCACGAGATTCATTCGCCTACCCGAACCCGCGCGTGGCCGCGTCGGGGTGGACCTACGTCATGTCCACAATAGTCAAATCATAAATTTCAATGTATAACATATCTTGATACGATAAAGTGATCAAGCTGATATATCTTTATACATCAATATCAATACCAAATTATGTAAATCAACATTCATATTTATTAAACCTCTAGTTGATGTGTATCATATTCAAAACAAGTGTCTGAACTTTGGATTCAGTTGGGGATCAACATTACTTGTTCGTTTTTACCAGCTTATCCATATCAATGGTGGTAAACCTTAAAACTATCATTATTTGATAGATTTAAAGGGCAATATCCACATTGGAATGTATCTTATATTTCATAAATTTTAATCGACTAATTCTCTTCAGTAGAGTAATTTAATGGGGGAGCTCAACTTAACACAGTTGATTTTTTCCACGTGCTGAATTAAAATTGTCCATTCAGGAGATTTCCATCTTCACATAATAATTAAATTGTGAACTCTGATTATGTAAACTACTCTTAAAATTCCGTGTGACTACATGTCGCAGATGATGCGTGTACGGAAGTGAAACAATTAGAACGGATAAGTGATATTAATGAAACACCAATGTCACGAATATCAGTGAGTAAGGATGAACGCCGATTCAACCTTAACTCGAAAAATTGAAGTACCTTATTGATTTATGAACACAACGAACCTTGTCGTATTTAATAAAACTATGTTTGTATTTCTTGAATGAAAAAAAAATACAACCTTGATCCCTTATTTATAGTAATCCTAGCTTAGAATCATAGTCTAAGTAAGCATTGGAAATAATACTTATTAGGAATAACTTCCTAAATAATAATAATAATAATAATTATAGTATCTCGGCTTTCCTCTAACTTTTTGTAATTTGTTCTGGTGTTAATGAAAGTTCGGTTTTTTTTTAAAATAAATAAAATAATAATAATAATAATAATAATAATAATAATAATAATAATAATAATAATAATAAAATAGCTAAATACATAAACTTATTAGGAATAACATCCTAAATAATAAGGAAATAATATAATAAGTAAATAATAAAATTACTAAGATAGTTTAGGAAATTACTAAATTACTATTCCTTCATTGCATAGCAATCCTACGGCTTGAATATTTGTCGGACTAGCTTGTGTTTTGGGGATTTTGATGAGCTTATCCGGGTTTAAGATGATCTCTTCTCCTAACACTTGAGCACTATGATCCTTACTCAGATCATCACCTCCCTCCTGAAAAGGAAATGTCCTAAATTTCAACAAGCCTTCATCGTAGACATAGGGCAAAAGATCTCCCACATTAAAAGTGGCGTGCACTCCATACTCGCCTGGTAACTCAATCTTGTAAGCGTTATCGTTGATCCGACTAATCACTTTATAAGGTCCTTTTGGCATGAGTTCATTTTTCCTTTTTTCCCGGAAATCTTTCCTTACGCAAGTGTAACCAAACAAGATCGCCTTCATTGAATACCTTAGGTTTGCGAGTTTCATTAGCCTTTCGTTTGTACCTCTCATTGACAGTTTCAATCCGACCTCTCACTTGCTCGTGTAGCCTAACCATGGATTTTACTTCGGACTCAAAATCCTTGTGGACAATTCGCTCTTAGGTAAGGGAATTAAATCTATAGGTAAGTAAAGATTGATCCCATATACCACCTCAAACGGAGAATGTTTAGTAGCATAGGTCGGGGACCTATTATAGGCGAACTCGGCGTGTGCGAGTTTGAGGTCCCAATCTTTTTGTGCAGTGTTCACGAGTCCTCTCAACAATGTTCCCAATATACGATTAGTAACCTCGGTTTGTCCATCCATTTTTGGGTGATGTGAGGTACCTAATAGTAGTTTAGTGCCAACTCGACGCCATAAAGTATTTCAGAAGTAGCTTAGAAATATAGAAGAAACAATGATCTTGGAAATTTCATGTAAATGTAGCACCCCATGGTAATATAAATCAACAACGTTTACGACATTGTCGGTCTTGTGACAGGGGATAAAATGAGCCATCTTCGAAAACCGATCAACTACGACCATAATTGCATACTTACTCCTTTGTGTCCGCAGAAAGGGCAACGATAAAATCCATTGAAACATCCTCCCATGGGCGGGTAGGTACTGGTAAAGATGTGTAATTCCTCGCTTTGAAGGTACTTTTGGCTATATGACACGTCACATATTTATTGATTAAGCTAGTGACATCACCAAGCATCTTTGGCCAATGAAAATGTTCATTCAAGATTTCTAATGTCTTAGTAATACAATACCAATGTCCCGCCAGTCCTCCTCCGATCCGTGTACTTCGCGAATGAGTAGCTCTCGAATAGGATGCTCCCGAACACATAACCGGTTCCCTTTGAATAAAAACCCGTCTTGAATGATATAATCTTTGCTTGACCCGCTTTCCTTACATGTAGCATAGAGCTCTCCAAAATCGTCATTGCGAGCATAATATTCTTTAATAGTTCAAATCCCAAAAATCTTACTTCTAATGTCGACAATATAGTGTAACGTCTCGATAGAGCATCAACTACTACGTTACTCTTGCCTTCCTTGTACTTGGATGAAAAATTGAATGCTTGTAGGAATTCTACCCACTTAGCGTGTTGAAAACTCAACTTACGTTGCCCATTCATATATTTGAGTGATTCGTGATCGGAATGCAATATGAAAAGATGCATCTTCAAATAATGACTCAAATGGTCCAAAGCTCGAACAATTGCATAAAATTCTTTGTCATATGTGGAGTAGTTTAAATGAGCTCCACCAAGCTTTTCCGAGAAATAGGCCACGGGTCTCTTACCTTGAATTAATATCGGTGCGATTCTGACTCCACTAGCATCACATTCTACCTCAAAGGGTGAGGAGAAGTCGGGCAAAGCTAAAACAGGGGCCTCGCAGAGCTTTTCTTTGATCGTCTCGAACCCCTTTTGCGCTGTTTGGTCCCACGTAAATGTTCCTTTCTTTAAACACTCTGTAACGGGACTCATGATCGTGCTAAAATCCCGTATAATTCACCTATAAAATGAAGCTAAGCCATGGGATGATCGGACTTCAGTTACGATCATAGGGACAGGCCACGACCGAATAGCTTCGACTTTGGATTTATCGATGGACACCCCTTCACATGATATGACATATCCGAGAAAATTTACCTTAGTGGCAAGGAACGAGCATTTTTCCGCTTTTCCATAAAGTTTCTGTCTTCGGAGTACATGTAACACATTTTGTAGGTGCTGTAGATGTTCTTCCAAATCCCTCGAGTAAATCATATCATCTAAGTAGACGACCACACATCGACGAAAAAACGGTTTTAGAACTTTATTCATTAGTTGTATAAACGTACTAGGTTCATTTGTGAGACCAAACGACATCACGGGTCATTCATATAATCCATGCTTTGTCTTGAAAGCTGTTTTCCATTAATCTCCTTCATGCATTCTAATATGATGATACCCGCTCCATAAATCAATTTTTGAGAAGACCGTCGAGCCATGTAACTCGTTTAGCATATCGTCCAATCGTGGCATAGATAACCGATATTTAATTTTGATGTTATTAACTGCTTGGTATCCACGCACATCCTCCATGTCCCTTCCTTTTTTGGTACTAATAGTACAAGTACAACACATGGACTAAGGTTTTCTTGAATGTAACCTCTTATCATTAATTCATCGATTTGCTTCTCTAATTCTTTGATTTCTTCCGGGTTGCATCGATGGGACGCCTTATTCGGTAATAGTGCTCCTGGGATTAGGTTGATTTGATACTTGATTCCTCGAATATGTGGTAGTCTGGATGGCAAGTCATCTGGGAAAACATCGCTATATTCGTCGAATAATTCCCTAATCTCCATTCGTCCGTCATGTTCTGGCCCGTACTACCTTTCGCGATTAGTACGTACACTTGTTCTCCTCCTTAGAGTGTTTCCTCGACCTCACGTTCACTTGCCATCATGGTTAAAATGAGTTTTCTTGTGGCCTTGGCATGTGTCTGTCGAACTGCCTCGGGAGACTTTGGCTTGAGTGTAAATTTGTGGCCATCCACGATCAACAAGTATACGTTACTCCTCCCTTGATGGATCACGTCTTGGTCGAATTTCCACGATCGTCCCAACAGTAAGTGACAAGCATCCATGGGAATTATGTCGCACAAGATTTCATCTTAGTAGGGACCCATAGTGAACCCAACTCTAGATTGTTTCGTAACCTTTACCGTACTCCCATCATCGAGCCAATGTAGTGTATAAGAGAGGGGGTGTGAATTAGTTACCAAAGCAAGTTTTTTTACCAACTCGGTTGATGCCACGTTTGTACAACTTCCTCCGTCGATGATTACATTACACCATCGATCCTTGACTTGACACTTTGTGTGCAACATTTCATCCCTTTGTTCTTGTTCAAGGATTTATACCTAAGAGTGTAAGGTTCTTCGTAGGACTAACGTCATATAATAGGTCTGTTCTTCAAACTCTTCTTCGTTATTAATTTCTATCTTGTTTTCCTCGAAAGTGAATACTCCTTATTCCTCCAACGTTTCTTCGTGGAGGTCGTCTCTCCAATTGATGGCTTTTCGGAGTGTGACAATACGCTTGTTAGGACAAGTAACTTAGAAGTGTCCAAAACCTTGACATTTAAAGTAACGTACCTTTGAAACGTCTCGAGTTTGAGCCGTTGCCTTGGCCTTACTTCGCTCTAGGGTCCTGGGGTTTGTTTTTGGTGTTGTGACACTCTTGCTGCTTTCTTCATTGCTCCATGGGTCCGTTCTTGGGGCTAGGGGTGTACTAGTACGATTGGTCCTTTGTTGTGCTTCTACTCCTGTGGACATGACATAGGTCCACCCCGACACGGCCACGCGCGGGTTTTGGGGAGGCGAATGAATCTCCATGAGATGGTCAAATGGAAATTTAAATCGAAGTCGGAGTCGCCACCGAATTTTATGGTTATTCGGAACCGTTTGAGCCCACTCTATGTCGTAGTGGGCTGTACAAAATACGGCCCATTTCCGATGTCAGAGTTTATTGGGCTCGTCCCTTTTGCATATCGATATAGATGCCGACTGGAGCGGTTAATCGTATATTGAATGACTCTCGTTGCCAATGGTTTCGGACATCCGGAAACCACGGTTCTGAGTAAGGGGTGAGGGTACGTGTTGGGAAGTTCACTAAGAACACCCAACCCCGCCCGCACATTAGCGGCCTCTACTAGGATATCGAATGCCGTTTTAATGCGCGCGTTAGTAATACGATGAATGATATGCAAACATTGTTTTCCTAAGCATGTGAAGAATTGAATGGGTTGCTAAGTGGTTTAATGCATGAAAAATTAATTGATGTCAAATTCAAATTTAACATGTGAGATTCGTTTTAGTACAATAAAACAAATGAAATAAAATGATGAATTTGCTACAAAACAAACAAAAGAGTTAGTATCGATTTGTAAATAATAATCGCAAAATAAAATAGCGAAATCGAGAAAATAAATATAAATCGAAATCTGAAAAATATTGTTTGAAAAGAACGTTGTTTTGTATAAAAAACGAAGTTCGAAAAATAATAAAAAAAGACGAAAAAGGCGCGGCATGACAGCCAACCGCGCGACCCGCCCGGGATGCCGGCGGGTCGCGTGGTGACTTGTTTCGGTGCTGGTTTTCGAAAACTCGAAGTTCGTATTAAATCGCGCATGAATATTGCATGATTCGTACTCGACTTAATATTTTCGATATTCTTTATATTCGATAGTTGACTACGAAATCAATATCGAATACTTGGAATAGTTTTAGAAAAAATGTAAATTTTAGAAATCGATCGAAAAATAAATAATAAAACGAACGAAAAAGTTGAAAAAAAACAACCCGGGTTTCAGGCTCGTGCGCGAGTCGCTCGGGCGTGACGCGACTCGCGTACGGGTCTGCCTGTTTTTTATTTTTTGTCCGAAAATTGTTATTTTTAATGAATCGCGTACAAATTATGAATTAACTTGTATTCGATTCATGTTTTCGATATTCGTCGTATCCGATATTCGATTATGAAATCGATATCGAATGTTCGGAATGAATAAGAAAATGTTTTGTAAAAAAAGGTTTGTTTTGAACGAGAAAAGAAAAGAATTTTAAATGAAAACGATGTAACGATTTTTGGTATCGTCGAAGTTTTAATATAATTCTTTTCGATACGATATTCGATTATAGAAAAATCGATATCGTATGTTTAAGAATATTCGTTATGAAAATAGTTTTTCGTTAATAACGATATTAGGAAAAAATAGAAAAACGACTCTAGACCCGTAAAAACAAAACGGACGAAGAGGAGAAAAGGAGAGAAAGGAACAAATCGGGTTTGGTTACACCCTCAACCTACATTCTCTTGTTGACTCGGATCGGGACTCGTCGGAATGTGGCTAGGCACGGGAGGGTCGAGGGAACGTCGGTTGGGTTAGAGTGGTACGGTTTAGACGGGTGAAGGTTTCGGGTATTGGGGCCGGTTTTCCTTCGGGTTTTGAATGTATTATCGGTTTCTCGATGCTAAAGGAATTATATGTGTCGGGATGGTAGAAAGTTGCTGCTGAAAAATCGTGTATGTGTGTGAATTGTATTGTTTTTCGGTCTTTATAAAATCGTGTGTATTGTGTTGGATGCAAGGGACTATTTATAGGGAGTTCCCGACCTTGGCTTAGGAGAGTTTGACTACCGCTTAGGATAGGAAACGTAGGAGTTTGAGGGAAATAAGAATTCCGCTTTCTTGTGAAGGAAGAAAGGGAACACGGCTGGTTTGCTCTTGTTTTGGCCGAGTGTTTTACACTCGGTCAGGTGTTCGAATCGGTTTTTGAATAGGATTCCTGTTTGAGCTAGAATTACCGCTTGAGTAAGAAGCTGAGGAGAACGAGAATTCCGTTTTCTTGTGAGGGAAGAAAAGAGGAAAACCGGCTGACTTGTGTATTACTCGGCCGAGTGTTTGCACTCGGTTGAGTGTCTGAGTCGGTTCTCGGATAGGATTCCTACTCGAGATCGAATTCTACCTTAAACGGAATTGTTTATTATTTTGTGTAGCTGATTTTTGTAGAGTTGGAATCCGAATAGGACGTGTGAGACCTCACGGTCAGCCTACAAGTTTCGAGAAATATCTTTGACCGGGTTTTGACTCGGTCGCTAAAAGACGGTTTTACCCCTGGCGTCGGATTCGACCCAAATTAGTGTTATTTGACTCGAAACGACCCACTGGGCCTGAATTTGAGGTTGGTTTTGTGAGATTTGTACTCCTTAAAATGCCTAAGCCAAATATCCATGATTTCGAGCCTATTTCCGAGTACGTTAAAGCACGTTAGCGTCCGATCATCATCGGGTGTTTGTCGTAAACTACTATAGACACCTGGCGGTCAAAATGTGGGTGTCTACAACTCCACTACAAGAAATCATCACTTAGGCTAAGGAAATAATCACTTCGACCACGGAAATTTGTTCGCCACAACGACTTGTGCCACGAAAATTTTACCGTGACAAATAGTCTAGCCACGAGAATTTAACACTTTTGCCAAAAATTATTCTTTTGTGGCTAAGCATTTGGTCAACTATATCCTAGCCACCTATATTTCCATGGCAAAGTGTCAAATTCCCGTACGTGGCTAGACTATTGCCACGGTAAAATTTCCGTTGCACAAGTTGTCGTGGCGACAAAATTCCCGTGGCCAAAACGATGGTTTTTTGTAGTGCTCATAGACAAAGGTTACACAAATCATCGAATGAAGTGTAATTATGGAGGTCGACCACGTTGGCTATGGCTCTAGTTAATCCTCGACAAAAACGTGTCACCTTTTGTTCTTCGAGCTCCTCGACTTCGCTTAGCATAACCAATCCTTCGAAGTCATTGATATAATCTGCTATGCTCTTTTTTCCTTGCGTGAGCCCCACCATCTTACGATATAGTCCCAATTTATGGGCGCGAGGCGGCACATATCGTTGTTGTAACTTTTTCTTCAATTTGATCCAAGATGGGATCTTTTCCTTACCTTCCTTCGTTTTTTGCGTTTTTAAATTTTCGTATCACAAGAAAGCGTTCTTTCTTAGCTTTAATATTGCGTACTTACAGCTTTTTCGTCGAATAAGTCTTTAAATTCGAACATTCGCTCGATCTTTCTGTCCCAATCTAGGTAATCTTCTGGATCAGGGTTACCTCCGAACTCAGGTAGCTCTGTAACCTTGAATTCGCCCCCGGGTTTATGCCTAGATCCGGATCGGTTTTCTCTCGGGTGCATACGTAGCGTATCTTGGACTTGTTGAAGTACTGTTTCATCGTCGAATTCCATCGAGCTAGGATTTGTAACCGAGCTCTGATACCACTAAAGATACGTGTACGGAAGCGAAATAATTAGAACGGATAAGTGATATTAATGAGACGCCGATGCCACGAATATCGGTGAGTAAGGATGAACGTCGATTCAACCTTAACTCGAAAAATCGAAGTACCGTATCGATTTATGAACACAACGAACCTTGTTGTATTTAATAAAACTATGTTTGTATTTCTTGAATGAATCAAAAATACAACCTTGATCCCTTATTTATGGTGATCCTAGATTAGAATCATAGCCTAACTAAGAATCGAAAATAACACTTATTAGGAATAACTTCCTAAATAATACTTGTAATAATAATATGGGTTCTTTAACGACAATAATACCAACTATAGGGCATCCTCCCAAAATAATACAAATTTTAATAAATCTGAGAATAATATGTATTATTGGAGTAGTTAAACCAGAATAGTATAGGTGACCGGTTACCTTTAGAACCCATCCACGCACCTTAGCTTCCTTTTTCACTTTTAATTTTACTTAACGACAATAATAACAACTATAGAGCGTCTTCCGAAAATAATTCCAATTTTAATAAATCTGAAAACAATACGTTTATTTTATTCCAACTATAGAACCTGTTCACCTTTCTTTTTCGCTTTTAATTTATTTCGTATTACTTCACACCTTTTCACTTACTCAGTGTACGGAGCATTAAACGTCATTAATGTCTTTCACCTTCCTCTTCCTTCATCCTCACCAAATCTATCTAATAATATAATTCTACACCAAAATCAACATGTTAATCCAAACAAAACGTATAGCAAAAAAAAATTGAAGAAGGATGAAGGTGATTCGATGGAGAGAGAGAGGATGAAGGAGAGAAGTAAGGAGGAGTAGACCTGGCAAAATTGACCCGACCCGAATAAGTGAAACCGAACCCGACCCGACACCCAAACTAAAAACCTGATTTTGACCCAACACCCGAATTGACCCGACTATTATTATAGAAAACTAGTCGATATCCCTAAAAAAATTTGAAAACAGCAAACCCGAGAATGACCCGAATCCAAACCCGATTATTATAACACAAAAGTGGCCCGATCTAAAGTTGACCCGACCCAAACCCGACTCGGTTCACCCGTTATCCAGGTCTAACGAGGAGGATGAATGATAAGTAGCAGGTTAAATATTAATTAGGTGACCTGATGTAGTAGGTTATAAAGTCATTTATACTACTCTGTTTTAACTACTCCAATAATACGTATTATTCTCAGATTTATTGAAATTGATATTATTTTGGGATGATGCCTTATAGTTGGTATTATTGTCGTCAAATAACCCTAATAATAATAATCTTATTTTCTCATGTGGCCAGAACAAATTATTGACGTGACATGACATAAATTGTGTCTCATATAAATAGGCGAGACCCGTCGATATTCCTTCTTTAATCACATAATAATTGATCTTGATGGGTATCAATTTTCTTCATATAAATAAAAGTAAGTGTTGTATAAATAAAGCAAATAACAATTATGAATTAAAATGAAATACCAACTTAAGTAGTAGTAGTTGTAGTAATAATAATAATAATAGTGGGTTCCTTTGTGGGTTTCTGTGTGCTTAGCTGGCGGTTTTTGATGTTTTCCGGGTTTGCTTTTGCTCGTTGCTGCTCTTCTTGTTGATTGTTCCTCTTGCGGGTTCCTTTTGTTGGTTGTTCTGTTTTTTCTTCTGCTGTTTTTTTTTACTCGGGTGTCATGGTGTTGCTTGGTGTCTGCTGGTTGCTCGCTGCGTTTCTTGTTGTTTGTTCTATTTTCTTTTGGTCATTTTTTTGGTTTCGGGCGTTGTCGGTTTGCTTGGTGGCGGTTTGTGAGCTTTGTGGTTGATTTTATGCTTTTCCCCGCGTCTCTCCTTTCGTGTCTTGCCTATTCATCATGCCGAGACTCGCGCGTTTCCATTGCCCCTTCGTTGGTCTTTCTGAGTGTTGTGACAATAATGGGAAGGGTCTTGTTAAAACCTCCATGATCTTCCACCTCCGAAAGCGACATGGCCTCGGGAATGCTCAGGTAATTACGCGTCAAGCCCTTTCTTCTAGTTTATCTATTTTTTCTGAGGCGGAGGTTACCCTTAAGCGTATGAGTCTTTGGCTTTGTGGGGTTTGCTTTACCACGCATTCTCTTTCTGCCAAGTGTCGACACGGGCCGGGGTCCGATTTTGTTGCACCCCCTGATTGTGGTGACGAATTTGCTCGTTTCTTTGTCTATGGCATCCCTCGGCCGCTCGCTCCGTCTTCGTCTCCTGGCGATGTTGTGGGGCCTGTTGGGTTGGGTTGTCTTGACGTGGCTTCTCTGGATCGCTTGTTGTCATTAGGGGTGCGCACTGTGAAATCTATCCCTCCCAGATGTCGCCTTGGGTTTTCTAGGATCTTCAGGGGGGCCCTTGATGCTGTGGCTGACTCCCCTGGTGATCTTTCTCGCTGGGTTAGCCTGCTTATTTTACCTCTCTGTGTTCTTAAGTCTTTTTCCCCCAGGAGTAACCTTGAGTGTAGAGCTGTCGTGAAGCGCCAGCGTCAGGAGGAGTGTATTACTAGTGCCATTCGTAATTGGGGTGCCCCTAGTGGTATTGCTCTGCTTCTGCAGGAGACCTTAGCTTAGGAGGGTCCTTCTCTTCGTTTGGAGGAGGACCTTGACTCTAGTGAGGTTAACTTGCGGCAGTGTCGGCGGAAGATTTGTGATGGTCATTACGCTGCCGCTGTCCGAGTGCTTTCTTCGTCTGGCGTTGCCCTTTACACGGCCGATACCCTACAGGCTTTGAAAGATAAGCACCCCACTATTCCGCCCCCTTCCTTGTCGCCTTTGCCTGCCGCTCACCCACAGCTCATCGCGTCCACGACCGTCGTGTTGGATATGATCAGGAGTTTTCCACGTGGCACTTCTTGTGGACGGGACGGTTTTCGTGCCCAACATCTTTTGGATTGTTTGAGCGGGGCCGCGGTGGCTATCTCGGATGATTTGATCACCTCTATCACTAGGGTGGTTAACCTGTTTCTCGAGGGTAGATGCCCGCAGGTTCTCAGTGAGTACATCGCCAGTGCTCCGCTCACCCCGCTTGTTAAACCAGGTGGTGGGGTCCGTCCTATTGCTGTGGGCACGGTTTGGAGACGCCTTGTCTCTAAGGTTGGGGCTATTCTGATTAGTCCGTCACTTTGCGGTTACTTTGAGGGCCTCCAGTTTGGGGTCGGGGTTTCTGGTGGAGGAGAGGCCATTCTTCATGCCTTGAATCGGTTTATTGAGGATCGTGGTGGTGATGTGGGCCTTTCCATGCTTTTGGTCGACTTCCAGAATGCCTTTAATTTGGTCGACTGGGAGATCATGTTGTGTGAGGTTCGTCGTTGTTGCCCTGTTCTTTTCCGCTGGGTCGAGTTTTGCTACTCTCGGCCCGCCAGACTCTTCTACGGGGAGCATAGCCTTTGGTCTTGTCAGGGGGTCCAGCAGGGTGACCCTTTGGGCCCTATTCTTTTCGCTTTGGTCTTGCATCCCTTGATTTGTAAGATCCGGGACTCTTTTCCCTTGAGCTTACAGGCTTGGTACGACGACGGCACCATCGTTGGAGATACTTTGGTCGTGGGGAAGGTTTTGGAGCTGATTATGGAGGATGGTCCTCGCTTGGGTCTTCACCTTAATGTCGGAAAAACAGAGGTTTTTTGGCCTAAGGAAGACCCTAGGAGTCGACTTCCGGGTGTTTTCCCCCTGATATTTCTCGATCGTTTCGTGGTGTCAAAGTCCTTGGTGGTCCCGTCAGTATCTGCCGTACTTTCAGCAGTGAGCTTGTGGCGAAGAGAGTTACGAGAACCATTGAGCTTATGGATTCGGTTGTCAGGATTGAGGACCCACAGTGCGAGCTGTTGTTACTTCGTGCTTGTGCCGGTATTTCTAAGCTCTCTTTCTCTCTACGAACCTGTCCCCCTACGGTCTTCGACTCGGCTAAGACCTTTGATGCGGCATTGCGATCTAGCCTGGAACGCATTGTCACCGCGTCCGGCCCCGGGTTTGGAGACTGGCAGTGGTGTCTTTCCACACTACCCTTTAAATTCGGAGGGTTGGGTGTGTACAGCGCCGGGGATGTCATGCACTATGCCTTTTTGGCTTCTCGCCTTCAGTCCTCTGAGTTACAGGCTATGCTCCTTCGGCCTTCAGCTGTCTCTGTCCCCGGGCCGACCTTTGACGCGGCCTTGGCTCTGTTTAACGAGACCACCGGTTCCGACCTTTCCTGTAATCCTAGTGAGATCGCTGCCCCCAAACTTATGAAGAAATTGGCAGATATATATTTCACGAAGGTTGTTGCTTCCGTAGAATCGGTTTTCTCCTTGACTCGGCGACATATGGCATTGTGGAAGTCTCTGCAGGGTGCTCACACGTCTGACTGGCTGTGCGCTGTACCCATCTTCGGGCTGGGGCAGACCATGAATGTGAGGACCTACCGCTCTGTCCTTAGCTATCGGTTGGGTGTCCCTTTGTTCCCGGTGCCTAAGCCTTGTTCTGCCTGTTCCCGGATTTTTGTTGGGGACATTTTTGGAGATCATGCTGTGTCTTGTGCTGGTACTGTTGGTATTAAGCATAGACATAACCTGGTTCGCAACACCCTTTTGGATATCTGCTTCCGATCTGGTATTTCAGCCGGTAAGGAGGTAGATGTCGGTTTGATTGATGGGCACGACAGGCCCCTGCGCCCGGCGGATTTGCTTCTTTATTCCTGGGATAGGGGACGGGATGTGTGTGTCGATCTGACAGGGTCGTCCCCATTGACTCAGTCTGTGATGATGGATTTCCTGCTTGGTCGTGCGGTCGTTTACGCGGCTCAGCGTAAGTGCGCTAAGTATGGAGATTTGTGCACCAAGATTGGTTATGGGTTCCTGCCTTTCTCCTTCTCTTCGCTTGGGGAGCTTGATGCAGAGGCTGTTGCGTTGCTCAAGCGTATTCAGAAGTTCTCCATCGCTCAGGATGCAGGGGCTCGCGCAGCTGCCTTTATTTTCACTAGACTTAGTTTCGCTATTGCTAAGGGAGTGGGTGCCCAGATAGTATCTCGGCTACCCACTAACTTCTTGTAATTTGTTTCGTTATTAATGCAAGCTCCGGATAATAGTAATAATAATAATAATAATAATAATAATAATAATAATAATAATAATAATAATAATAATAATAATAAAATTCTCACCAATTTTTTGTAAACTGCGTTTTGATTCATCAATAAAATTCTCATAATAATAATAATAATAATAATAATAATAATAATAATAATAATATTAATAATAATTCAAACATCCAAAACATCAAAGTAAAGTATTGCGATAAAGTTCAGCAAGCTTTATTCTATAAGTAATTATAAATATAAATTGATCTTAGTGGATCAATTATGCTTAGGTAGTTAAGAAAGCTTCTGCTTCCAAATAGGTTGACTTATTAGTATCGAAATCACCTTCATTATCTTCATACATTATATTTGTCTCTACATTCTTTCCTTTCTGAGACATTTGGTAGAGATCAACAAAGTATTTTGGAGTACGGCACACACGAGGCCAGTGATCATATTGTCCGCAACGGTAGTATTGGTTGGGGCCCACTTCATTTGTGTTTTCCTCTGGTTTAAATAATTTTCCTACTTATGGTGGGGATATGACCTTTTGAAGATACCACCTCGGCCTCGTCCGTATCCCGGTGCTCAACCACGACCGCGACCACGACCTCGACCATAACTATTGGCATGATTATTTCCTTTTTCATATGTCGCCTGATGGATGGCCACATTCGCTTCTGGGAATGGTTTAGTACCAGTGAGGTGATATAAGTAGTTTTTCATCAGCAATTCATTATTTTGCTCAGCCACAAGTAAACAAGAGATTAGTTCAGAGTATTTCTTAAATCCTTTTTCACGGTATTGTGTCTGCAGGACAATGTTACTTGCGTGAAAAGTGGAGAATGTCTTTTCTAACACGTCAACATCGCTAATCTACACATAAGTTCAGTAGTGAAGTGATTATGAACACAGCTGATTTATATTCTATTACATACTTAAAATCTTGTAACCTCAAAGTCGCCCATTCGGCACGAGCACCGGGTAACGTTACACTTTTTAGGTGTTTATACCTTTCATCCAATTATGTCCAAAGAGTACAAGAGTATTTCACAGCCCAATATTCAATTTTGAGTCCCTCATAGAGATGGCGACGAAGGAAAATCATGGCCTTAACCTTATCTTGATCAGATGACATATTTTCTTCCTTAATAGTTTCACCAAGGCTTTTTGATGCTAGGTGAATTTCACAGTCCAATACCCAAGCTAAGTAATATTTTCCACTTATGTCATCAAGGCCTCGAAATCAAGTTTTGTAATGTTCGACATGATGAACTATACAATCAAATACTCCCTCTATCCCAAAGAGATAATGTTCTCATTTGATTATTATATTCCTCACATTGGAATATAAGTGGGAACATCATAGTGGGATGGAGGGAGTATATCACAGATTAGTTTTACAAAAAGGTTCTCGATTTATAATACATAAGGCTACTAAATTATGATATTAACCATAATAGATATCAATTTCCTTATGCGACATGTTATACATGAAGTAGGTTGTTACTCTCTCTCCATTCCATTTAATTGTTTGCATTTAGTTTTTGGGCACTATTCATAGGTGAGTGAAATCGTCAATGTAACTTCTAATATATAAGATAAAATATAGTTATGTGAGATATTGTTTAAATTGTAGGTCTAATCGAGTACGTTATAAATATCAAATTTTTATAATTTTTTGAAATACGTAACTAAAGATATAGACAAAAGAAAACATGCATTGACAAGTGTAAAAAAACAAATGCAAACAATCAAATGGAACAGATGGAAGATGATACACTTACATAAGGTGTATGACAATTCTCAAACACAAACAATGAGAAACCGCCATATGTAATTTGTAGTTTAACTTACCATGATTAGTTTAGGGTTATATTAGTAATTTTACCTGTTTAGTTAACTTTTAACCTTAATCTAGTTAAGTTAATTTTAGAAACCTTTGAATTTTTTTCCCTTTTTTAAAAATAATCATGATATTGCTAATATATTTTTGGCTTATTTAAATTGTTAAAAGAAAAATTAATTAATATAATTACAATTTAGATTTTTTTTTGTTAAATTTTAATCTATTGTTATATGTGTGTATTCTATTTTTTTCATATACATTTAAGAATTTGACGGAAATAAAATTATACGATAAGTATGTTTTACCTAAAAAATAAAATTAAAGTTAAATAAGCTATTTTACTTAAATATAAAATAAATAAATACGAGTAATAATTAAAAAATAACAAACAGTTTATCCTTAAAAGAAACATATAATAAAAATTAATAAAGCAATATAAAAATAAAGAAAAATACTTGTTTTCTTAAAATAATATATACATCTAAGAAATAATAAGAAAGATATTTAAAAAATCTATACTAAAATGGGAAGGATAAAGATTTAACTTTTTATTAGCAAATGAACTTTAAAATGAAAATTTAATTATAAGAAAAATGTATAAGGCTTAAAAGAAAATAAAATTACAAAGTAATAATTAAAAAAAAATTAGTTAAAAACAATTACTCGAAAATATATTAACGATATATATATATATATATATATATATATATATTTCAAGAAAATTTCTAAAATCCGGTTAACTAGACCAAGGTCAACAATTAACTAAAGACGCAAAATTACTAACCTAACCCTAGACTAATCACCTTAGGTTTGACACGTGGTGCGATATGGTTCGATGTGTATGAAAATTTCATACACCGCGTGTAAGTGTATCATCTTCCATCCGTGATTAAATAGAAAATGACACGTTGCACAATGTGATAAGTTGTGTATGTAAATCTCATACACTTCGTGTAAGTGTAGCCTTTTTGGGAACGACAACTAGCTTCCATGTTCCCAACAATTACAACAATTACCATAATCAACAAAATCAATATGGTAATAACTTTAATCGTGGTTACAATCAAGGGTTCCAAGCCAATTTCCAACGTAATCAAATTTACAACCAACAACCATTCAATCAACCCTCTCAATCTTATGGCCAATCAAGTAACTTTTGATATGGTTAAGGAGGAGTTCCATGGGATAACAGTAGTGAATTGCAAAGAGCCATTGGGCATTTATGGAGTGAGAATCTAGATACCAAAGCTAGGCTAAAGGTTTGGGAATCACAAGAAGCAACAAAAGCCTTAGCCGCCCTAATTCATCTACCCCATGGTCTGCCCGGCCAACCCCAAAACCCAAGAGACCCTCCACACCAAGCAAATGCCGTCATTTTGAGAGGTGGCAAGGAACTTGAGGACCCGTATAAGAACTTGAACTTGAACACCTAAAGCACAACGACCAAAGTGAATCAACAAAGTGCACCACAAGCAACATATCCTACTTCCCCCAAACAAAACCGGGAAATACAAGCGGGTTTGATATTCTCCAAAATGTGGAGAGTGAACAAAGAGAACTTAGAAAGAAAAAAGAGCAAATGGAAGCCGAAAAAGCAAAAAGAAAAGAGGCGGAGTGTTTAGCCGAAGAAGAAGAAGAAGAAGAATCTAATGTTTCACCGCCTCCCGCCTTTGTCCCACCATTGCCTTTTTCCGAACGATCTAAGCCACATAAGGAGAATGCCCAATTTAGCCGTTTCGTTGGCATGTTGAAGAAAGTGGAGGTAGCTTTACCCTTCACTGAGGTAATTTCTCAAATGCCCTTTTATTCTAAGTTTTTGAAAGAATTCTTGACAAAAAAGAGAACTTTAGAGGATAAAGAATGTGTCTCTCTCACGGCACAATGTAGTGCCATTCTTATGAATCAAATGCCAAAGAAACTAGATGACCTCGGTAGCTTTTCCATCCCTTGTAGGGTTGGAAATGTTGTTGTTAATCAAGCTTTGTGCGACCTAGGGGCTAGTGTTAGTTTGTTACCCTATTCAATTGCCGAAGAGACTTAGAGTGGAGGAGATGAGACCCACTAGTATGTCGATTCAACTTGCGGATAGGTCCGTCAAGTACCCACCAGGGATACTTGAGGATGTACCCGTGCAAGTTGGTAAGTTTTTCATCCCCTCAGACTTTGTTGTCATGGATATGCCCGAAGACACTATTATCCCCATTATCTTAGGTTGACCTTTCATGGCTACCGGTGGTACTATAGTTGATGTAAAGAATGGAAAGTTGTCATTTAACATACGGAACGAGTCGGTAGAGTTTTCCCTTTCTCAAGCTCTTAAACAACCAATGATTGAACAAACGTATTCCATTGTTATTGATAGTTTGGTTGAGTATAGCTTGATAGATGATGATAAGCAAGAAGAGGAACCACTTGATCCCCCACCTCTTGAAGATGAGATCATGCATGAAGAAAAGGTAGAACCACTACTGGTGGGTTAGAGTATAGTAACGTCTCCTCCTAATCTTGAACTTAAGCCACTCCCCTCTTCCCTCAAATATGCCTTCCTTGAAGGAACTAATTATCCCGTTATCGTCAATGCTACACTTGATGGGCCTCAATTGGAAAAGCTTTTGATTGTTTTGAGAAAACACAAAAAGGCCATCAGGTATAGCATTGCCGACCTCCAAGGCATAAGTCCCAATGTTTGTATGTAGGATCATCCTTGATGATGACCACCGTCCTTCGGTTGAGGGTCAACGTTGGTTGAACCCCACTGTCAAAGAGGTTGTCAGGAAGGAAGTCCTCAAATTGTATGAGGCTAACATTATATACCCTATAACCGGAAGTAAATGGGTTAGCCCCGTACAAGTTGTGCCGAAAAAGGGAGGAATGACCGGTTGTCAAAGGAGAAAAGGGAGAATTAATTTCTACTAGGACTATCATCGGTTGGCGCATGTGTATAGACTTTCGAAAATTGAACACGACCACCATAAAAGACCATTTCCCCCTTCACTTTATTGATCAAATGCTTGAAAGATTGGCCGTCATTCTTATTTTTGTTTCCTCGATGGTCATTCGGGATTTCTTCAAATTCCTATTCACCCCGATGACCAAGAGAAGACTACTTTCACATGTCCCTATGGCACCTATGCTTATCGAAGGATGCCATTTGGATTGTGTAATGCGTCGGGAACATTCCAGAGATGTATAATGACGATTTTCTCCGATTTTATTGAAAAATTCATGGAAGTTTTTATGGATGACTTTAGTGTCCATAGTACATCTTTTGATTCATGCCTTCAAAAATCTTGATCAAGTGTTAGCTCGATGTGAAGAGTATAGACTTGTTTTGAATTGGGAGAAATGTCATTTTATGGTTGAACAAGGTGTTGTCCTAGGTCATATTGTTTCTAATAGAGGATTCGAAGTTGATAATGCCAAAGTCTCCGTGATTGAGAACTTGCCACCACCAACAAATGTCAAAGAGGTGAAGAGTTTTCTAGGTCACGCCGGCTTTTATTGTAACACCCGCTATTTTTCTAAGCATTTTTATTCTTTCCGTTAGGACTCCGTCCTAACTCGCTCTATCGCTTTTCGGCCTCATATTTCTCATTTTGTTAAGCTCTATTTTTTTTTAAGTTTAATGATTTTATTTTTATTTTTAAAGATTTAATTCTTTCAAATGTATTTATTTGATTTTCTTCGTAAACTAATTTATTTTCCACGAGGAATTCTATTTTTCTTCGATTTGACGTTTTTAAGCATGGACTTAAGATTTTCCTCTTCCTAAAAATGTCTAAACACATTTATATAATATTTTCAACTAAAATATATTTTTATTTACGAAAATTTAGCCTTTAACGATTTTATTACGAAGTTTCGTAAATAATTATTTTTCAACGTGAGGTTTACTCGAATTGCTTTGAAATGCTTTTAATAATTTTACGATCCTTATTTTTATCAATCTACAACTAATTTGGACTCATATTTTCCTTGTGTGGACCATGACTCCCATGTCACACACTACATTACATTTTTACTACATTTTATTTTATAACATGGATTAAGCTTTTAGATATTTTCTTTATTCTCATTTATTTTGGATGCATTAAGAATAAACTTTTCATACTCCATACACACTTCATTTGGCTGGTTTTTATCAAGTTAGTGTGGCTTTGTTTTCATCAATTTTAAAGTCTCATTTATGCATAAAGCTTTCATACTCTTTTATTCATTCATTCACCAATTTATTCAAGGCAAATACTCTTCATTTCCTCTCCTTTGGACATGGTTTTCAGCAGTAATTCCAGCCAATATTTGTCTCAAAATCGAGTCTTGATCGTCTCATTATCATCTCCAAATTAATCGTCTTTCTGTCTCCTTCGTTAAGGTATTAATCGATTTCATTTCCAATCGTTTTCACCTTGATTTTTCAGCGATCTTATGGTATTTTCATACCATGAAATTCATGTTTTTTTAGGCTTCCGAAGCGATCCCGCAGAAAACGAATATATCGTAGATTCGGAATTGGACTAGAGGTAACGTCGATGTTACCCGGTATTGCATGATTATTGAATTATTATCGTTTACGAACAAAAATGATTAAAAGCCGATTTTTAGTTCTAGTACTTAAACGTTTTATTTTAATCTGATTTTTGACGTGGTGAAACTTTCTGATGAAATAGATTTTTCTGAAGTTTTTCATAATTTTTCGAAATTGTTAAGTGGATGAATTAATTAATCACTTTAAATCATCGTTTATCGTTAAAACCGTGTTTGTCGTTTAAATTCTCAATTTCTGGTCTTTGGTTTAAATCTGGAAAAAATATGATTCTGATAATTTCATAATAAAATGTAATTTTATGATCTTTAGTGTTTTAATAAAATGTTAGGAACGATAAGTTTTATTAATGGAATCATTAATTATGAAAACGGGTTTTAATGACGGTTTTGACGGAATTTATTAAATCTGGAATTTTTGGAATTCTGGAAAAATGGTAGATTCTGGAAAATCATGATTTTTAAGTTTAATAATAATTTTTGGATATTAATAATTTAATCGTTTTGTAATTACTATTTTTGTTAATCGTTATTGTCGAGATTAGACGATTAATGAGAAAACCCTTTAAAAACCGAGTTTTAGGATTCTGGAAAATTTTCTTTTCTGGACAGAATGTCCATAAATATATTTTAACTATTTTATGTAATTTTTGTACTATTTATTAAACTCTTTAATTAATAAGTATTGATTTTTGGAAAAATTGAGATTTATCGTTAAAATGCTTCGTCTTACCTAAAAGAATTATTTTTCCAGCAATTTTGAAAGTATTTAAATCTGAAACTTTAAGAGTTAAATCATCCCTTAACATATTCTAAATATATTCAATAGTTTAATTAAATAAAAGATGTTAAAAGATTTAATTTGACATTTGCCGTAAAATCCTATTTATAATCGTATTGTCGAAACTAATAATAATTAGGGAATTTTAGTTTTGTAAATTTTGGAAACACCCTAATTAGTAGTATTTAAAATGTTTAAAACATTTCTAAATCATTTTATAAACACTTGTATGACGTTTCAATAATTTCATTAACTCAAATGTTCTCATTTTAACAATTAATATCGTTAAGGCCGAAAGTATTAGTTTTATAAATCTATATCGTTTACTAAAAATGTTGTGTTAGTATGAACTAATATTTTCAATATTTTTATATGATGCTATTTTTAGTAGAGTTTCCTTAAATAGAAGTTTCCTCTTTTGGAAATTGGTTCTTTTTCCCTTTTGTTCTCTTATTATTATAATGATTATATCTCTTAAACATATCGATAATGGCTTTGTTTTGGAGTTATGGAATAAGGACAAGTGTGAGGTTAGAGTAATATAATCTGGGGTTTACGTTTTTGCCATCAACTATAAGGCTGGTGTGTCTTTATGGGGCACACTGGTTGTTGAACCGAGCATATATGGTGTTCGGGAGTGTGTGAACATTTTGACCTTAAACTCGTGCCTCGCAGTGTAAGACGCCGTCACGTTGAACTGAGTATTTATGGTGCTCGGGAGGGGTGTACATATCATCTTAAACTAGGGCCACGCATTTATAAGTCGCCGTCCTATTATGGTTGAGTAGCCTAGTTAGAGACCGAAGTTTGATTTGTTTGAACTAAGTTCTCGAAGCTAGTTTTAGTATTCTCCTAGTGAAAGTCTAGCCGTCGACACTAATTCTATCCATAACGCCATTTTGATTATTTTATTTATTATCGATATAAATTGGTTTGCAGGTTGGCAAATATTTTTATGTTTCTTTGGAAACCCTTTTGATTAATTTGTTTTACGCTAAAGCTTATCTTAATATGCTGTTTTACTGTTTTTCTTTTTACTATTTTTCTATAGTAGTAATTACAATTTTTAAAATCCTGACATACGGCTGGGAGAACGTTGACGTTGCTCCCCACTGATTGTGGCTGTTATGTTTTAACATGGCAGGTATACATGTTCCGGGTGTGGGCTAGCGAGCAGTGTGGATCTTGCTTATTTAATTTAATAATTATGTCTTATGGATTGTTCAAACCCCTTTTGTGGATTGTTTTAAATTTTGGCCATTTTATTTAAGGCCTATTGTTTGACATTACCATTTTAAATTTTCTAAGACATAGTTACAGCGTGTTTTAATCCCGACTCTACAGTGTTTCCGCCACTGTATCGCGTTAAAATTTCTAGGGTATTACATTTATAGGCGGTTTATTAAAGATTTTTCTAAGATTGCCAAGCCTTTAACTTCTTTACTTATGAAAGATGCACCTTTTGTGTTTGATGACTTGTGTCTTGAGGCCTTTTGTAGGATAAAGACCGCTCTCACCACCGCACCGATTATCAAGGTGCCCGATTGGAATCTTCCATTTGAGATCATGTGTGATGCCTCCGATTTTGTCGTTGGGGCCGTTCTAGGCCAACGGGTGGACAAGAAGTTCAATGTGATTTAATATGCAAGAAAAACACTAGATGAAACCCAATCGAGGTATACCACAACTGAAAAAGAGATGCTAGCCGTTGTTTGCCATGGAGAAATTCCGAACTTATGTTACCAGTTCCAAAGTCATTATTCATACCGATCATGCGGCGATTCGTTACATCCTGTCCAAAAAGGAGACAAAGTCCCGACTCTTTCGGTGGGTTCTCCTTTTACAAGAATTTGATATTGAGATTAGAGACAAAGCCGGATCAGAGAACGTGATAACGGATCATCTTTGTAAACTAGCGGTTAGTGGAAGTAATATTGAAGATGATGGTATACCCATCAATGAAGCTATGAGAGATGAGGCCTTGATGGCCATTGAAACTATTACCCTTGGTATGCCGATATCGTCAATTTCTTAGTGTCTCATTATATTCTGGACGATTATTCCAAGCAAAAGAGGAAGAAACTGTGTTATGAAGCCCGACGCTATTATTGGGACGAGCCCTATTTGTTCCGCCGTTGTATAGATGTTATTTACCGACGATGTGTTACGGCCGAAGAATGATTTGATATTGTGAAGCACCTTCACTCGACACCTTATGGTGGACACTTGGACAACCAAAAGACAATTGCCAAGGTTCTCCAAAGCAGGTTTTGGTGACCTTCCATGTTTAAAGACATAAGAGCTTTCATCCTCACATGTGATGCTTGCCAAAGAAGTGGCAACATAACTAGAAGAAATGAGATGCCCCTTCAACCCATCTTGGAAATTGAATTGTTCGATGTTTGGGGCATTGATTTCATGGGTCCGTTCCCATCCTCTTTTGGCAACAAATACATCCAAGTCGCGGTTGATTATGTCTCAAAGTGGATCGAGGTCTTAGCTTCTCCTACCAATGACTCCAAGGTAATAATTAAACTTTTCAAGAATGTGATTTTCCTAAGATTCAGTATGCCTAGAGCCATAATTTGTGATGGAGGCTCTCATTTTAGGAAAGATACCTTTGAACATCTTCTTAGGAAATATGATATCACTCACAAGATGTCCTTAGCCTACCACCTTCAATCAAATGGGCAAGCCGAGATATCCAACCGTCAAATCAAAGGAATTTTGGAAAAAGTTGTAAATACACACCGAAAGGATTGGTCATTAAAATTGAATGACGCCCTTTGGGCATTACGAACGGCTTACAAAGCGCCAATTGGAACCACTCCTTATTGTCTTGTGTATGGTAAAGCTTGTCATTTACCGGTGGAGTTAGAACACAAAGCCAAGTGGACTATCAAAGAGCTAAACTTTGACGAGAATGTTGTTGGAAATAATCGCCTTCTCCAACTACAAGAATTGGAAGAACTAAGACTTGAAACCTACGAAAATTCGAAGATCTACAAGGATCGAACTCGCAATGGCACGATTCTAGAATACTTCGTAAGGACTTCTCCGTTGGTGATAAGGTATTACTCTTCAACTCTCATTTTAAGCTTTTTCCTGGAAAGTTGAAATCGAAAAGGTCGGGTCCATTCGTAGTGATCAAGGTACAACCATATGGATCAATAGAGATATCTAGCCTGAAAACCAGGAAATTTATGGTTAATGGGAAACGTTTGAAAATTTACCATGCCGGTCACGTTCGTGAGACCTTTGCTACCGTAAAACTTGGTGAGCTCCCGTTGGGGAGCGTTGCTTAACCTCCTCTTAAATTGATGTAGGTTTGGTGGTATCCTCAACAAGTACCTTGTATATATGTATCACATTCCTTGTGTTTGTTAGTTTTGTTTAGCTTGGGATGAATGGATGAACTTGGATTTCATCTTGGAGCAATTATATTTGGAGGAGGATCAAGATTTTGGAGAATTTATGGCGCTTAATTTGAAGACCACATGCATGTTTATGGGAGAAATTGATTATGTAAGGTGACTCGAGTCGTTATTTGAAACATTTGGTGATTATTGAAGAACCATGAAATGGCAAGACGGAAAGACGAATCATACAAGACTGCCGGACGAAACTTCGCCCGGTGAGATTATTGAAGGTTTTTGTCGGGTGAAACTTCACCCGATGAGATTTTTTCCACACCAAGGGATTTGCTAAAGATTTTCCGTTGGGTGAAACTTCACCCGATGAGGTTATGACCGGACAAAACTTCGCCCTACGAAAAAATCTCAGAATCGCCAAATTTTCCAGAATTGACCAGATGACCGTCGGGCGAAACTTTGCCCGATGAGATTTTCACCGGGTGAAACTTCACCCTGCGGAAATTTTTTACAGAAATTGATTTTCACGACGAAAACCCGTCGGGTGAAACTTCACCCGATAGTGCTTGACCGGGTGAAACTTCACCCGGCGACTTTGGCCAGATCACTTATACCCTATTTACTCACTACAATATCAATTCCCTCCTTCCCAAATGTCCCACATAACTTTCCCTCCAAAACATATACACCAAATATTTACAATCCACTTTAAAACTTTCATTTCCCTCCTCAACTACCTTTATTTATATCACCTTCACCTCACATTCATTCCATCTTATCACTCATCATAAAATCAAACCACCATCTTCCATACCCCAACCACATTAATACCTTCATTCCATTTCACCTTGGGTGATTATTTTTGGGTTTTTGAAGAAGGTGAATCTAAAGTTTTTGGGATCATTCTTGCAAATCTACTATAATGGAGACAAGAGCAAGACGAGCCGCTAGTAAGAAAGGTATGGCTTCAACTTCTAAGACTTCTAAACCTTCTAAATTTTCTACATCTTCTAAGTCTTCTAAGCCTACAAATTTACCTTGTCTTAATACTTCTTCAGCTCGGACCTTCTCTGAAAAGATCTTTCAGAGTACCAAGTGGCCTTGTCCCAACACAATGATCAATCTAGGAATAGTAGACGATATTAAGGAATTATTATCGAGAACCAGAACTAGCGAGCTCTTAAGCCTTGCTACTCATACCTACAAAGAATTGACTTGTGAGTTCCTAGGAACTTTTACCATTGACAACTCGACCGCATCAAGAGCTGTCAGATTTAGACTATTCGGCAAACCCCATCGTTTGACTATTTCGGAGTTCGGCCTCGCGCTAGGCCTATCCTCATCGGGTACCGGACTTAGTGAAGCCTCGAGCAATATACAAGCTTGTTTGTCTAGGAGAGACCTTTGGAAGAGCATATCATGCTGTAAAGGGGGTTATGAGGCTAATTTATCCTTTGCCTCGGAAATCGGTAACCCCGCAATTCGCTACTTTTGCGAGATGCTCTTCCACTGCTTGTTACCCTCGGCCGATAATATTTATACTCTTAACGTGTGTGTCTTGCAATTAATCTGTGACTCTTTGCTCGGTAACCCTAAACCCTTAGACCTACCACTTGTTGTGGCGTTGCACTTTCACCGTATCATTATCACCAAACACCCCTCCTTAGATTGTGGAGGTCTTGTGACTGTAATTGCAACCAAATTGGGTTATTCGACTGACCACCACACCCCATTAGACGATTCCATTTGCCTTAACGAGGTTTATTTTCTGACTTGGATTTTTCATGTACCCCATCAGCGCCTCGTCAACATTAGCCGTGGAAGAGCTTTAATCATTCCTAACACACACTGAACCACTATCCTTGTTTACCACAATTGGGACCTACCTTTGGGACCCGGTGAATTCCGACTAACCAAGACTGAGTCGAGGGGAAGGGGAGTTTGGGAGTATGCGCACTACACATTGCCCAAGGGTCGTACGATCTACAACCTATGCGAGATTGAATCTTACTATGCCCTTTCGCTAAGCGACGGTCCGGAGGAGTTTTCTTCCGAACCATCTTTTGAGGGTATACCATCCTACCCTGGGTCTCCTAGTCCATCCTACGGGAATGATCCTTCAGACTAGCCCCTCTCCCAGAGTCGGTAGGTGGTGTGTGTGTGTTGTGTATTTGTGTGTGGATTGGGTCGGTGAGTCTTTAAGCATCTATAATTGCATGTCCTTTGGTTAATTCTGTTCCTTTTCTTCTTATCCTATTGTCATTGTGATTGATTTTTCTCTAACATAACTTTGCAGGCTGTCCCATTGTCCGATTGTTGCAGCTAAAGCGACCTTGGTATTGCTCCCGGTCTCTCGGCGACGTGATTACGCCATTAACCTTTTGAAAATCCAAATTTTCCTCATTTTTCTCAAAATTCTTCTTAATCTGGGCTAGGTGACGTGATTACATCTATGTCCATTTTTCACTCTTTCTTTTCTCCTACTTCATTTTCATTTTCTTAGCCACTTGGCTAGGGTCTAGGTGATATGATTGCACCTAGACCCGCCACCCTTTTTATCGCTTTCCTTTACTTTATTTTCTTTTTCCCAAAATTTTTGAATAATCCAAAAACATTTGAAAAATCATTAAAAATCCAAAAAAATAATCTTATTTTTCTTTTTTCGTCTTTTTCAATCTTCCTCTACTTGTCCATTGAGGACAATGTACAGTTTTAGTGTGGGGGACGGATCTACTATCTTTTATTTCTTTAAAAATATTTTCAAAAAACCATAAAAATTTGAAACATTCTAAAAACCAAAAATATTTTCCTTTTCTTTTTCTTTTTCTTTTCTCGTTTTTGTTGTGTTTTCGTGTCCTTTGTATAGTCTTGTTCTCTACTCTTGCAGAAAACCACCATCTTGGTAGCACAAGTGAAGGAGATTATGGAAGCAACCTGCTTGGTAACTTCATTCCCTTCTCGATTTCTTCTTTACTCTTGTAGAGGAGTTAGGTTGTTGCTATTTGGAAGGCTCTCGAAGATAAGCATTTTGGGTGTTGTGGTTGATTTTGTGCTTGTTTGTCGATGGAGTATGGAGTATATGGCTTTACTTGTGTTTTCTTTTATTACCTTTTCTTTTTCTTGTGTTCCTTTTGATTTTATATAGTGTGTCTAGGATTAAAAATGTTTTCGAAAACTCGATTACAAACTTATTACAAGAGTTTACATTCCATTGTAGGTAACCCATTAGAGATTTTAGACCTTAATCTAGTAGAATGACTCTGAATCAATGAATTTGTTGATCCTTTAGCTCGAGTCCACCTTTTCTACTAGAGGTTTACTTCGGGGTTTGCACTTGACCACCTTGACCACCCATGGAGGAGTTAGGCCTTGGTTTCTGCATCCCGTTTTCTAGGTGACCTTGCTCGAATGACCATCATGCCTTTAATCCAAATTCTTTCCGCCTTTTTGTGGGTTATCCGGGAATGGCGTGCGTTCTCGATTACCTATTTCTCTCCACCTATACATCACCACAATAAGTTTACACAAAAATAACCTCCAAGCTTGGTTTCGAACCACCTCAAGAAGCCAAAAGGGCAAACCAAAGCAAGAGAAAAGGGTACAAAAATATGAAAAACAAAGGAGAGAAAACGAGTTTCCAATGAAAATCGTTTCATCAAAAACTTCTCATTCTTAAAAAAAAAAGGACCTTTGATCGATTCGTCATCGTGAAAGTGCCTACTAGAGGACCGAGTCCGGAGGTAGGAAGATAGCGGTGATTAGTCGATTCACCCCAAAAATTGTAAACACTCAACCTTTTTGTTTGGGCTAATTTTGGAAATTCGAGTTTGGAACGACCCTCTTGGCCTTAGCCAAAGAGAACGGGATTGCACCTACCGACAGTGTCGAACAACTCCATGGTTCGATTATTCCACTCCGTTTAACACCCCACCGTACCCCTTTAGAAGATAAGGAGGACCTAGCTATGTCATCAACATCTTTATTGCTTAATTGTCATGCTATTATGCTTTGGTCCTTGTCTACTTGGGTGATTTATCTTGGAAGTTTATGATTGTTTTAGGTAAGTATTCGGTGTCTTCCTTGCCGTCTCTATGAGGGATTCGGTGTTTTATTTTTGCTTTGGATGCGTTTATTCTTTTGTGTTATGTGTTTTTGTGTGTTTAGTCGCATCCACCATTTTGAGTAAGCCCCAACTTGTCTTACATGGGAGTACTCTACCTCATGAGTATTTCGATGTGAATTGAAGGGACGGAGCGGGCTCGTTAATTGCCCCGTATCGACTTAGCATACTCTAGCTAGTAGTAGTAGTTTGTAATTTCTTTTTGGGTCTTTGCTCGTGGACGAGCAACGGTTTAGTGTGGGGGATTTGATGTGTGCTAAATTTAGACCATTTTCCCTCCCATTTAGGCTTGTTTCTCCCTTGTTTTGCGAGATTAGAGTGCGATTATCGCCCCATTTTGAGTCTTTCTCGCACTAGCGTCCCTCTTGTGCGTTTTACGTGTTTTTGGTAGTTTTTCTATCGATTTTGATAGGATTTGGCACCGAAAGCATGATTGAGCTTCTATGAGCACAAGAGAGGGGAATGTCGTCCATAGAAAAGCAAAGCACAAAACTTAAAGTTCAAAGCCATCCAATCAAACAACGAAGAATGAGACAAGAAAAGAGGCCAGAAAACCATCAGGTGAAGTTTCACCCGATGAGAAATGACCGGGCGAAGTTTCGCCCGACGACAATTTTACCTCTCCGAAGATCTTTAGAAAAGTTTCACCACCGGGCGAAATGACCGGCGAAACTTTCACCCATCGGGTTAAGTTTCGCCCGACGGAAAAGATGGCCAAAGATCGCAAAACTGGAAGGAAGTCCACCGGGTGAAACCACCGGGTGAAGTTTCACCCGGCGGTATTGGCTTGTGAATGACAGATTTCGAAGGGTGAAGTTTCACCATAAGAAGACTTAAAGGGTGAATGTCTCACTAATGGAGCAAAAAGTTGGATTTGGGCTTGAGTTTAAGGAACCATTAAGGCTTTACTATATATATATAGATACCCTAGTTAGATGCACATGATCATTTATTACCATCCATTTAGTAGATCATTCTAGTAGTAATTCTATTACACAACTTCATTAGATCATTTTATTAGCTTAGATAGTAAGCTAGAGTTCTTCATAGTTTTCATCAATTTCTTCATCAATTCTCAAGATTTATATTCAAGCCTTGTAAGGATTCAAGTTTTTTTGAAGAATCTTGGAGATTATTAAAGGATTAGTGACAAATCCTTTATCCTCTTCATCAAGCTTCATCTTATTTTTATGCAATCTTCTTTATTATTGTCATTTTCTTCCATAGATGGTATATTTTTTTTCCTTTCCCTAATCTCTAGATTAGATTCAACATAGTTCTTCCATTATTGTTCCGTTTTTATTTCTTTTATTTGCATCGTTCTTAGATCGTTTTATGGTTTGTTTGGTTGATTGCAATTTTATTCATTGTTTTGATGTTATTTTCATAGATTTCATTTGAGTTGCTCTTAGACTGTTTTTATCATCTTGTCGTTATTTTCGTTGCTCTTACGTTTATTGTTTTAGATCACTCTCTAGTTAATCTTATTGATCATAATTTCCTTTATTGTTTTGTTGGTATTTTCTCTAGATTTAATCATTATTCTTGTTATTGTTGTTTTCTCGTTTGTAATTGATTTATTAGTTTCCATTATGAATTGTGAGTAGATTCCTTGTTGGGGGGTTTAGGGAGGAAGATCTTGGATTATTTGAATTGGGAGTTTTGGTTGGTTGGTTGCTTGTTGGTTTATCATGGTTAAAGGTTGTTGTGTCATTGTTGTTTTAGTCCGGCCAACTAGACCGATCTTGACTCATTTCTATCAATATGGGGAAACTCGGGGTAGAAATTATCTTAACTTGAGACTTACCCTTCTTTGCCGCGAAAGCGGGATTTTAGGTGAGTTGGGTGAAGAAACCTAAAGGTGGCACTCTCCCTATACCAATGTTGTGACCGACCCGATTCCGATTTTCTTAGATCCCATTTTCCGATTCCCGACTTCTCCCAAACACCTTTTCCGTATTTGATCATCTCTCATTATTTATTGCATTTTAGTACAGACTCGACCCTTAAAACCCCCACTAGATCCCAAACACGTCGCTTCCACTCAATTTCGTTCCTTTTCCCTGTGGACCGACCTCGACTTACCACGAATACACTAGTTGTTTTTGTGTTATTACGAGTCTTACAAATATTGTTTGATCCCCCATCCTTCGCTAAACGACCGATCCGATAAGGAGGCGATCAGCCGACGACGAGAAGCGAAAGTGTTATAGGGTAAAGTCTTTTGCCAAAAAGGGATTGTAAAAAATTGATTGGACTGTCCATTTACAGTAAGTGTAAAGAATAGTTTGGATGGGCGGGAGTATTATTATTTCTCCGATAAACATTATTTCTTCGCGAATACTTATTTTAATAAATATCGAGATACGTTTTATTTATTTCATCGATCTAACTAGTTATTTTTCAATTTCAATATTGTCTTTACAAAATGCACTAGAAAGGAATCGTGTTGGTTTGTGGAACCAGTACACAACCTGGCAAGCTAATGCAACTAACATTTTCGGTCCTAGGTTTGGTCGTGGTGTTATATGTAACCATTTTTGTTTCAAGCCCAACATCTTTGAAAACTGTGTATTATGACATTACAAACCGAGCTGTTCGGGAGGTTGTATCAGACCACGTTTTAATTAAACTGAATTTCCTACCATGGGTTTGAGGTCACTTCATGATATACTCTGCGTGATTTCACACCCACGCACAACAAGTATACAACAATTTTACACGATTAATCGATTTTCAGCCTTTTATGATTTATCACATACCGATTTTCGGAGATGTTGGGCCGGAAAAAAAATTGGCGGATTTGCACGGAGTTTTCATTGGCTCTGTTAAAACGAGCACACCAAATATGAGGAGTAACAGATATCATTTGAGGGTTATGATATATGTTAAACCACGAAGGCAGAAAATCGGTTAATATTGTAAAAGCGTTTGTACTTGTTGTTTGGGCGTGAAATCATGCAGAGTATGTTTTGAAGCGACCCAGACACGTGGTAAGAAATTCAGATTAAATTGAAATGTTGCACTGTACGACCTCCCGAACATATCCATTTATTTGTAGTGTATATAATACAATGATTCCGGAGATTCTGGGTCCGAAACGAAATAGTCAAAATTTTCACGGAGTTTTCATCAAGGCAATTGAAATGACCATAATAAATATGAGAAATAAAGAATAACATTTGTCAATTTTGATATCTGTTAAAAGACGAATTGCCGAAAATCAATTAATTGTGTAAACGTGTTGTATACTTGTTGTTTGGGCGTGAAATCAAACAAGGTATATCCTGAAGCAACCCCAGATGCGGTACAAAATTCAGGTCAAATTGAAGCGTGACCCGATACGATTTTCAAAGATTCTGGGTCCGGAACAAAAATGGTCAAAATTTGCACAGAGTTTTCCTTCGGTCGGTTGAAACGAACATACTAAAAATGAGGATCGGTCTGGACCCTCTTAAGAGCAGGTTTGGACCGAGAAATATACTAAAGTTGAATTTTTTTTAAAGTGTGGACTTGACAAAGATCGGACACCACTTTTTTTGGTGACCCGAAGACTGGACCGGAATGTGCCTGGTTCGGTTCAATCCTGACTGGACGGTCCGAGTCGGTCCGGTTTACCGGTGGTGGAGTTGGTCTTGATGGTGTCATGGTCGCAAACTCGCAAAAAGGATGAGGTGGAATCGGTAGTGAAGTTGGTTGTTGCGAAAATGAAGTTGGGGAGTTGATAATGGTGTATCACTAGTCGAGTTGGTTTTGGTGGAGGTTGATAATGATGATGAAGGTGGTAACGGAAGACAAAATAGGAGAGAGAAACATCATGTCACTTTTAATTTTAAGCTGTAACAACAAGTAAATATCCACTGAGTCTAGTTTGAGAATATGATACTTAAAATTAAGATTATTATGAGATTACATGTATTTGGATTATTTTAAGAACATGTATAATAGTTCGGATTATTTCAATGAAATAACTCTAATTTTTATAATTTTTATAATTATAATTAATAATAATAATAATAATTATTATTATTATTATTATTATTATTATTTTATTTATAAAACAGAACTTGTATAACCACCGAAACAAATTACCTAAAGTTAGCGGGAAGCCGAGATACTATCTGAGCCCCCGCTCTCTTAGTAATCACAATGTTAATTCTAGTGAAAATATGAACTGCGGCACGCGCTCCAGCATCCTGTGATATAGCGAATTTCCGAATCCGCTGGAGCAGAGAAACATCATCTGTGTCGAGCTCGCCAAGAGAGGAGAAGAAGAAAGGTAAGAAAACATTTTGTTATTATTATTATTATTATTATTATTATTATTATTACTACTACTACTACTACTAATACTACTACTACTACTATTTGTTTTTGTTTTTGTTTTTTTTGCAAGAACGGCATGCCGCATTTTATTAAAACAAAGCTGGTTTCATACACAAAGATAGTCTCTACTAGATGACTAAACATCTCAACCATGATCTATATCAGAGTATTGATAGCTAATAACGTAGATCTAGCAAACAGGTGAACCATGTTGGGTTCGGGTCGAGTCAGGTTCGGGCCGGGTCATTTTCGGGTTATAAGAATCGGGTTGACTTTCGGTCGGGTCAGATTATTTCGGGTTCAAGTCATTTTCGGGTTTGCTATTTTCAACTGTTTTAGGGTATAGTTTGTTTTCTATAATAATAGTTGGATCAGTTTCGGGTTATCTCAAGTCAATTCGAATTAAGGGTCGAATTCGGATGTCGGATCGGGTTCGGGTTCGCTTACTCGAGTCGGGTGAGTTTTGTCAGATCTACTAATTAATAAGTCTATCTTCCTACTCTTTAGCCTCATGACAACTTCAAATTTAATTTGACCAACTATGTACTCCCTCCGATATTTATTTATTGCCCCATTTCACCTATTTATAGGTGGAGTATTTTAATGAAACAGGTAATAAATAAAAGAGTAAATTAAAAATTACTCTCTTTTAAGATACCAATTTTTAAATTTAATCCATTTCGAAATTTTTGTTAAAAATAACTCCCAAAATCTATCAAAAGTTCAAAATTTGCTTCAAAATTTATTTTTTGGACGAAAATGCCCCTAACTTTTTTATGTCATATTACTTCACCTCACCCTCTAGCCAAGGGCATTTTCGTCCTAAAAATAAATTTGGGAGCAAATTTTGAACTTTTGATAGATTTTGGGAGTTATTTTTAACAAAAATTTCAAAAGGGAGTAAATTTTAAAATCGGTATTTTAAAAGGGAATAATTTTTAATTTACTCTAAATAAAAAACGGAAGAAGTACTAGTGTACGATTTACTTTTATCTACAATGTTCTTATTATTCCTTTCAATCCAAATGTGATAGACTGTTGCTGCATTACAACTGCAATATCATGCGGTCTTCCAATGCTTACTCATCTTCTTTGTAGCACACCACTGTAGTTCTGTGTACCACACCACTGCAATAATAATAATAATAATGATGATGATGATGATGATGATGATGATAATGATAATAAAAGTAATAGTAATAATAATAATATGTATAATTGTTATATTTAATTATTACTCTCTCCGTTCCATTAAGATTGTCTCAATTTTTAAAATACTCCTCACATATAATGAAGAAATGAGATAATCTTTTTGGTATGGAGGTAGTAATTATTATTATTATTATTATTATTATTATTATTATTATTATTATTATTATTATGAAGAATTTTATTGAATAATCAAAACGCGGTTTACAAAAAATTATTGGGCAACCGAGATACAATCTGGGACCCCACCCACTTAACTATAGCAAAGCTAAGCCGAATATATTATTATTATTATTATTATTATTATTATTATATATTTATTTTTTTATTTTTTTTTAAAACTGAACTTTCATTAACTACACAACAAATTACAAGAAGTTAGAGGGTAGCCGAGATACTATATCGCCCCCCACTCCCTTAGCGATCGCAAAACTAATTCTAGTGAAAATATGAACTGCGGCACGCGCTCCAGCATCCTCAGATATAGCAAATTTACGAATCCGCTGGAGCAGAGAAACAACATCCGTGTCGAGCTCACCGAGAGAGGAGAAGGAGAGAGAAAGGAAACCATACCCAATGGCCGTGCAGCATGCCTGATACTTGGCACACTTACGGCGAGCAGCATCGGCAACGGCCCGTCCAGGGTCAAAATAAGTCAAGCCGGACTGGGTCAAAGGAGAGGACCCAGTCAGATCGACACAAACATCACGTCCCTTGTCCCACGAATAGAGCAGAAGGTCGGCAGGTCGTAAGGGCTTGTCGTTATCGTCGCAGAGGCCAATCTCCACTTCCTTGCCTGCAGAGATCCCCGTCCGAAAGCGAATATCCAACAGTGTGTCGCTGACAAGGTTAAGGCGATTTTTAATCCCCACAGTACCAGCACACGAAACCGCGTGATCACCAAAAATATCCTCTCTGACGGCCCTGGAGCAGGAAGAGCAAGTCCCGGAAAGCGGAAACAAAGGGACTCCCAGGCGGTAACTAAGCACACTACGATATGTCCGACCGTTCATGGTTTTCCCAAGCCCGGTAATAGGGGCAGCCCTCAGCCAGTCAGAAGAATGGTCCTCCTGCTGATATTTCCACAGGGCAACCTGTCGAGGGGTCAAAGAGAAAACAGATTCCACTGCTGTAGTAACCCTCGTGAAATATATATCTGCCAATTTCTTCATAAGTTTTGGGGCAGTGATCTCAGAGAGGTTACTCAAGAAGTCAGAACCGGTAGCCTCAACAAAACCACTCAAGGCAGACTCAAAGGCAAATCCAGGGGCAACGATCTTAGAGGGACGAAGTAGCTTAGATTGCAAATCGGCAGACTGGAGGCGAGAAGCAAGGAAGGCAAAGTGTAGGGCATCAGTGGCGGCAAAGACACCGATCCCTCCTAGGGAAAAGGGGAGGGTGGCCAGCCGCCACTGCCACTCCCCGAAACCGGGCCCAGACGCCGTGACAATACACTCAAGACTAGATCGGAGTGCAGTGTCGAAAGAAAGGTGGGCCGACCCAAAAGCACGGGGAGAGCAAGTGCGTAAGGCAAACTATAACTTAGAAATACCTGTGCACGCCCGGAGAACAAGTAACTCACACTGGGGATTCTCAATCGTAGCAACCAAGTCCATGAGCTCCATAGTGCGGGTAACCCTCTTCGAGACAAGAGCACCACTGAAAGCAGGGCACACGCTGACCGGCCCTCCCAGGACCTTAACACCATCCAATGGTCTGGCAATAGCGGTGGGGAAAACACCATCAAACCTACTCCTCGGGTCTTCGGTAGGCCAGAAAACCTCCGTTTTAGTAACGTTGAGATGGAGGCCAGAACGGGGGCCCTCATCCATAATCATCTGGAGGACCTTCCCCACAATAAGCGTATCCCCGACAATAGTACCATCATCAAGGTACCAAGCCTGGAAACAAAGATCGAAGGAGTCCCTGATCCTACAAACCAGAGGATGTAGGACCAGGGAGAAAAAGGAGGGGGCCTAAGGGGTCACCCTGTTGGACCCCTTGGCAAGAGCGGAGGCAGTGCTCCCCGTAGTAGAGCCTAGCAGGACTGGAGTAGCAAAACTCAACCGAACAGGAGAGGGCAGGACACTGACGGCAAACCTCCCCTAGCATAGTCTCCCTGTCAACCAAGTTAAAGGCATTCTGGAAATCGACAAGTAACATGGAGAGACCCACATCAGCGCCACGATCCTCTACCAAGCGGTTCAAGAAATGCAGAATAACTTCACCTCCGCTAGAAACACCTACCCCGAATTGAAGGCCCTCAAAATAGCCACCTAAAGATGGGCCAACCAAGTAAGCACCAACCTTGGAAACAAGGCGCCTCCAGATGGTACCCACAGCAATAGGACGAACCCCTCCCCCCGGCTTAACGAGCGGGGTGAGCGGGGAACTGGCAATGTACTCACCTAACACCTGCGGACATTTCCCATTGAGAAAAAGGTTGACCACCCGAGCGATAGAGGCAATCAGATCATCAGAAATGGGAATAGCAGCACCACTCAAACAATCCAGCAGATGTTGGGCCTGAAACCCATCCCTCCCACAAGACGTGCCCCGGGGGAAACTCCGAATGATGTCCAGAATAACAGACACCGGCGCATCAAGACAGTCGCCAAAAGGCTCAGACGGGAGGGCAGGAGGGAGAGCAGCTGGGTGCTTATCCTGGAGGGCCCGAAGGGTAGCATCAGTGTACGGAGCCACACCGGACGAAGAAAGAACACGAACGGCGGCCGTGTAATGACCATCAGAAATCTTCTTACGACACTGACGGATGTTGAGCTCGTCTAAGTCAATCTCCTTCTCCTCACAGAAAGAAGGGGAGACCTCCGCAAGGACTTCGCGCAAGAGCAACAACTTCCCCCCGGCATTACCCAAGAACGAATAGTCCCAGCAATAGCCTCTTTCTGACGTTGACGTCTAATAGCAGTTCAACACTCCAAACTACTCCTCGGGGCAAAGATCTTCAAGACACAAAGAGGTAAGGCAAGCAAGGAAACCCAACGAGAAACATCAAAAGGGGAGCCAACGACATCATCCAGGGCACCCTTCAAAACCCGCGCGAATCCAATTCGACACCTAGGAGGGATAGATTTAACCGTGCACAACCCCTTAGAGAGCAAACGATCAAGAGAAGCGAAAGAAAGGCAAGAGGGCATGTCTTGGTCAATACCTCCCATCGACGACATAGGGGACGGAAAGGGGCGAGGAAGGTCATACAGAATAAACCGAACGAACCCATCCCCACAATCCGGCATCTCAACATAATCTCCCGCCCCATGCCGACAACAAGAAGTGAGCGAATGAGTCGAAAGGCAAACACCACACAACCAAATACTCATACGCTTAAAGGTGACCTCAGCCGAAGAGTAAATAGACAAGCTACTGGAGAGGGTTTGTCGCGTTAATACCTGAGCACCGACACAAAAATGGCGGTTGCGCAAGTGAACGAGCAGAGATTGTTTGGTAAGACCTTTTCCACAACCATCCCGACACTCAAAAAGACCCACGAAAGGACAATGGAAGCGAGCTGAAGGAGGCATGGTAGAGCAAACCAGAGGGCGAACCACAAACCAGAAGCACAATAAAAACAGGGGCTAGTAAGGAACCGAAGTCTGAAAATACAAACACGAAGACGGAAAACGAAGAAAGCAAGAGCCAAAACCCACAAGAAGCATCACCATAAAACGAACCCCAACAAAAAAAATCACCAGCAGCAATCAAACCGACACCGAAGAAAACACAAAGCTCGAGAAACGAGGAGGCAACGCAAAAAAAAAGGACACAAAGCACAACATCAGCCACCAAGCAACTCGAAAACACCCGAAACAAGACCAAACAATCACCAAAAACAGAACAAATAACACAAGAACCGCAGCGAGCAACCGAAACCGACACCAAACACCAACAAAACCAGCCAGGCAGACAGTCGGGAAACCTGACCAGGAACCCACTGACAAGGGCTGGCTGGAGAAACACCAGAAAACAACAGCAGGCGGGAGAAGGCGAGAAAACAAACAGTAACAACAAAGCACAACAGACAGAGGCGGAACACCAGCAGAAAGCCGGCAAAACTCCAGCAGGAAGAACGGACAGAGACGAAGGAAAGGATGGACGGAGAAGCAAGAGACGGCAGGCGACGCAGCGGCAGACGGAACCGGCGACGAACGGCAACGGACGTAGCAGCATAGCCTGGGAACCCACCTGAATAAGGAAACCAAGACCCCGAAACAAACACAAGAAGAAAGCCACGCCTGAAGGAGGGAGAAACGCCGGCAAAACCCAGGCCGGAAGCGGCGACGAGAAGAGGCCGGAGACGGAAACAGGCAGCCGGCAGAAACAACACGCAGCAGCAGAACCGGAGCGAAGGAATTCCAGGCCGGAGGCGACCGCAGCTGAAGAAGGGAAGGAAAGGACGACGGCGGGCCGATTGGAGGCGACGACCGGCGGTGGCCGCGAAACAGCAGCGGGCGGCAGGAAAACCCTAGTCGGGGGGAGGGGGTTGATCGCACTCTCCTCACCCTCTCTAAAATGTTTTATTATTATTATTGTTGTTGTTGTTGTTGTTAATTTGTTATTTATTTATTATTCTTATTAAATATTCTTCTTCTTATTATTTTTTAATTATTTTTTATTATAAACTGGAACTTGTATTATAATCAAAACAAGAAGTTAGTGGGTAGCCGAGATACTATATGGGCAACCACTTCCTTAGCAATAGTGAAACTAAGTCTAGTAAAAGTGAAATAAAGCAGCTGCATGCGCAAGCCCCATCGTCTTGGGAGATATAAAATTTTTGAATCCGGTTGAGCAATGCAACAACCTCATCGTCTAGCTCCCCCAACGAGACGAAGGAGAAAGGAAATAACTCATAACCAATCTTTGTACACAAATTCCCATAATTGGCGCACTTACGTTGAGCAGCATCAACGACTATGCGACCAGGCAGATAATCAGACATAGTAGACTGAGTCAAAGGAGACGACCCTGTCAGATTGACACACACATCTCGCCACCTACCCCAAGAATAAAGAACATCTCATTTCTTCTTGTCATGTTGCCATATTTTTTACAAGCGTCACATGAAATTATAAAGGCGAACATCTTTAAACATAGAAGGCCACTAAAACCCACTTTGGAGGACTTTGACAATTGTATTTTGGATGACCAAATATCCTCCATAAGGAGTAGAGTGGAGGTGTTTGACTATATCAAAACCTTCATTTGTCGTGACAAAACGACGATAGATTCTGATGAGGGTCGAAGAGCCTGCGCCGGGCCACCTGCCTAGTAGGCCCCCTGAAGACCCCGTCCAAGGAACCAAGGAGCCCGCCCAGCAGGCCGTTGGGATAAGATACCAGGATTCCCCCAGTAAAACAAAACTACAAGGAAGCCGCCTACCCGGTAGGGTAAGGCAACTGGCTGTGAGGAGCGTGCATGCACTACCTGCTCGCCTGCCTCCGAGCGACCTTCTCCCTGAGCAGGGCCGGGGCCCCAGAAGCCCCCTCTATCATCTTGCCTACAGGTAAGAGAGAACGAGTGGATGGGGAAAAACCACGTGTCAATTTCCCATCCACTCATTCTTTCTCTCCCCACTCCTCTTTTCCTCTCTCTTGTGGGAAGGTATAAATACTCTTCCATTTCCCACATGAGAGGGGTTGGATTTTCTCTCTCTAGACTCTCACTCCTAAAAACGCCACCTAGTTCCTCACGAGCTAGGTTCATCAAGGCATATCACGGACTAACTTAGACATCGGAGAGGGTTCCCTCGGACAACCTCCGAGGCCTTGTGCGTTCATTGTGCAGGGAGCAAGCCAACTCCGCCGGGAAGGTCCGATCAAGGGAGAAAGACAAAGGAGAGGTTTAAGGAAATCAGGCGATCAATTATTTACCAACAATCCGATTACACAACCCGGATCCAGAGCCGGGTTAATTGTTTTCGTGACCGGAACAATTTGGCGCCGTCTGTGGGGAAGAAAACGGTTGTGCTCACGAATTACCCACAAAAATCAACCATTCCTAATCACAAAAAACTAAAACAATCAAAGTAATCATGCCGGAAATCGTTGACACCAGTACAGGGGCGGGTCCGACGGTCCCACCGGTGACCCCCCTGTATGGTATGCCACAGCCAGAGATGATTCCTCCCGCCACGATCCTCGGGGTGGGGGGAGCCAGTCTCCTAGGCGTACCAAGCGCTGCTGTAGCACCTGAGTTGGGGACACACCCAGGGCACACTCTGAATCTGACCCCAGCTCAGATGGCGCAGACAGCCGCCTTCTTCTCTGCAATGCTAAACCAGGAGTTCACTCCTGAGGACCTGGTAGGCAGGGTCGCATCGGCCCCCAGGCAGCCACCCTCAATAAGCAGGGACGGAGCTGGGGGCACGAAGCGGACCGCCGCCAAAAATGCTCAGAGGAAAGCAAGAAGGACGACACAAGTATACGCTCAGGTGCAAAGGCGTATCACAATAGGCAGCCCAGAGCCACCTGCCCAACAGCAGGCATTCTCCATTCACACAACAGAATCCGCGTCTGGAGAACAGAGAGGTTTATCCCGGGAATTGCAGGAGAGAATGAGGCCCAGGGAGCCCATGTCAAAGCGCCTGGGAGAAAAGCAAGGCGGGGTCTTCTCCAGGTTAACACCGGCGGTCGAAGAGCAGTCAGCCCCGGGTTTGTCCCAAAGCCTGCAGTCTAGGCTCAACCGGGGGCAACCGCTTGAATCTAGATACCACCAGGGTGAGAACCTCTGCCACTCTCAGAGAAAGAGACCAAAGCAAATCTCCCCTGACACAGAAGATGAAGCAGCAAATAGGCCGCCTCCAAGGCACCGCTCCCCCAGTACGAGGAAACCGACCCATAGACAATGGGATATGCACGGTAACCAGTCTGGGGAAAGCAGGTCAAGAATGGTAGGCAGGCCCACAAAAACCCCACTTCATCCTGAGGTACAAGAATACCCCATCCCGAAAATTAAAATGCCGACCATTAAGTTTGACGGGACAACAGACCCAGAAGACCACTTGGCGGCATTCGAGAGCCACATGGGCATGTACGACGTGGATGACGCCATCCGGTGCAAAGTCTTCCCGACCACTCTGGTAGGGCTCGCACAAGGATGGTTCAGGGATCTCCGCCAAGGATCAATCAAGTTCTTCATAGAATTGGCCGAGATCTTCCTCGAACAATATGCTGGGAACAAAAGGAGACGCCTCACTCGCTTCGATCTTATGACCCTAAAACAGAAAAAGGGTGAAAGCGTAAGGGAGTACCTAAGGAGGTTTGACCTATCCTACCAACAAGTCAGGGAGATCGATGACTCCACCGCTGCTTACGCCTTGACTATCTCCCTGCTCCCGGAAGAAATGAAAAATCAGATGATCAGGGCCCAGCCAGAAACCTTGGCCATGGCCAGGAAAATTGCTGAAGGGTTTATTCTGCAGGAAGAGTTTCACAGCCTGCCGGATACCCCTGCAGGCGAAACAAGGCCGTAGGGAGGACCGCAGGGTGGGCGTGGCAGAAATGAGCCGGGCAAGCAGAGAGAAGAGGGAGACACTCCCAAGAAGGAACGTACAACATACCAACCAAGATTTGACAGCTACACGGCCCTCAATAAGCCGAGAGCAGAAATCTTCGAGTTAGAAAAAGAAACAGCAAAATGGACTCGTCCAAACAAGCCTCGCAGCCCAAAAGGAGATCCCAAAAAATTATGCACGTTCCATGACTGCATAGGTCATACCACAGAGGAATGCCGCCACTTAAAAGACGAAATAGAAAAACTAATAAGAAACGGCTGGCTGAGTAACTATGCAGCAAGGAACAAACCCCAGAAAGAGGTGGCAGACAAACCTGAGGGCTCAACCCAAAATCGCATGGTCATCCATGTAGTATCAGGGGATGCAGAGGGGCGGACCAGCAGGCGCAGCCAGAAAAGGCAGATCCGCGAACTGCGGAACCAAATTTGCTACGCCGAAAAGGCAGGCAGCCCAAGGGGCACTACCCTAAGCATCACCCCTGAAGATGCAGGGAGAGTCGTGTACCCACATAGTGACCCTCTGGTCTTAACCCTGGAAATCAACAATCACATTATCAAGAGGTGTATGGTGGATACTGGCGCCTACACAAATCTCTTATACAAAGATGCTTTTGAGAGGATGAACCTTGAAAGAAGGCACCTGAAGCCAGCCCCCGGATCTTTGTATGGATTTTCAATGGAGCAGGCATGCTACCCATGGGAGTTATCGATCTGCCTGTCACGTTTGGGGAGGGGACCTCAGCAAGAAATATCAGGGCGTCATTTGTTGTGGTGGATGCCAAATCCGCGTACAACGCCCTGATAGGCCGAGCCACCCTAGATGAAATAGAAGCTGCCGTATCAATTAGGGCCCTCACCCTAGACACTGCTATTCCGTGGCCCTGCAGGCCCATGAGACAGAAAGAAAAGGGAAGCGAAAAGCCCAGTGCTCTCTTAGCAGGGAAGGTGAGATCCCGACTGCCCAGCAAGAGCCAGTCCGCCTGGAGCCTGAAGGGGAGAGCATGCTAGTGGACTTAGAGCCAGGGAGGCAGGTCCTTATAGGGGCCGACCTGGAGGAGTCCTACCAAAAGGAACTAATTGCAGTCCTAAGAGAAAATAGGGACGTATTCGCCTACTCTGCAGACGAGATGCCAGGGGTCGACCCGGCCTTTATTGTTCACAAGCTGAACATTAATCCGGAGGCTCGCCCGGTAAAGCAGAAGAAAAGGAACATGTCCGTGGAAAAAGATGCGGCGATAAAAGAAGAAATAGACAAACTTCTGAAGGCAGACTTCATCGAAGTATGTGACTACCCTGAATGGCTGGCAAACGTTGTCATGGTAAAAAAGTCATCAGGCGCATGGATAATGTGCGTGGATTTTACCAGTCTTAACAAGGCCTGCCCTAAGGACTGCTACCCTCTGCCCAGGATAGATCAACTAGTGGACGCCACTAGTGGATACACCACGCTGAGTTTTCTGGATGCGTTCTCAGGGTACCATCAAGTGTACCTCTGGCAGCCAGACAGAGTGAGGTGCACCTTCATAACCAGCCATGGCACCTACATGTACAAGATGATGCCATTTGGGCTGAAGAATGCAGGCGCCACCTATCAGCGGTTGGTAGACAGGGTCTTCGAAAGCCAAAAGGGAAGAAACTAGAGGCCTATGTTGACGATGCGATCGTCAAAAGTAAGGGGGACAAGGAGCATCTGGTAGATCTTCAAGAGACCTTCTCTTCCCTCCGGTCATACAAGATGAAGCTGAATCCGAAAAAATGCACATTCGGGGTCCGATCCGGGAAATTCCTAGGTTTTTTGGTCAGCTCCAGGGGGATAGACGCCAACCCTGAGAAAATTCAGGCGGTCCTAGACCTCCCGGAGCCTAAAACCATCAGGGACATTCAGAGGCTCACAGGCAGAATGGCCGCCCTGGCCCGGTTTATCGCCAGGTCAGCAGACAAGTCCACCCCTTTCTTCAAAATATTAAAGGGCAACAAACAATTCAAATGGGAAGACGAACAGAAGAAAGCCTTCAAGCAATTGAAGGAGCACCTGAAGAAACTCCCTACCCTGGCAAGACCGGTAGCCGGAGAAAAGTTATACCTGTACATCGCTCTCACGAACACGACGGTAAGTGCTGTCATCCTAAGGGAGGAAGCAAACTCACAGCAACCCATCTACTTTGTGAGTCACGCCCTGGGAACAGCCGAAAGAAATTACCCCCTGATAGAAAAGGCCGCCTATGCAGTCATCATTGCAGCCAGAAAACTCAGACCCTACGTTGACGCACATCCTATCGTGGTCCTCACCGACCAACCACTGGAGAAAGTGTTGGAAAAGTTTGAGAAATCAGGGAGACTGCTGAAATGGGCGATCGAGTTAAGTGGGCTGGGGATATCTTACCAGCCAAGAACAGCCATCAAAGCCCAAGCCTTGGCCGATTTTCTCGCTGAATGCTCCCATTCAGGGGAAGAAGAGCCCCCTGCCGAGGAGTGGATCGTGCACACTGATGGATCCTCAACAGCCAATGGTGCAGGCGCATGCGTCGTATTAACAAGCCCCGAGGGAGTGGATTTTGAGCATGCGCTCAGGTTCACCTTCCCGGCGTCAAACAACGAGGCGGAATATGAGGCTGTAATCACAGGGATAAAACTGGCCAAAGCTGCAGGGGCAGAGCGAGTTACGCTAGCTACCGATTCTCAGCTCATTGCCAATCAAATTAACGGAGAATATGAGGCCAGAGATCAGACCATGGCCACATACCTTGAGAAAGTAAAACAGGAGTTGTCGGGCCTGAAATCCTATGAAATCCAGCAAATACCTCGATCGCAGAACAACCGAGCCGACGCTCTGTCAAAGCTAGCCAGCTCCAGCCTACAGGACATACGGAGGTCGGTGTGGGTTGATGTTTGCATGAAAAATCTACCAGCGCCTGTCAGGCGATTAGCACCGTCGAGGAAGGGCCGGAAAGTTGGATGACCCCCTTCATCCAGTTCAAAAAGCATGGTATCCTGCCATCAGACACGGCGCAAAAGAGAAAGGTACAGGCCAAAGCAGCCTGGTTCATAATCATTGGTGAAGAACTCTACAAGAAATCTTTAACTTACCCCCTGCTAAAATGCCTGGGGGCAGACCAGGCTGCCGAAGTCCTAGAGGACAACCACTCAGGAATCTGTGGACATCACATCAGAGGAAGATCGCTGGCCCACAAGGCCCTAAGGGCAGGCTACTACTGGCCTACGATGCTAGCAGATGCCAGAAGCCTGACCCAGAAGTGCAGAATGTGTCAACTCTTCGCCCCATCAATACATGTCCCGGCCCAGGAACTCAGGCCAATCCTATCCCCCATCCCCTTCGCTCAATGGGGGATGGACATACTAGGACCTTTCACGGTGGCCACTGGGGGCAGGAAGTTCTTGATTGTGGCTATAGACTACTTCACCAAATGGATAGAAGCTGAAGCAGTGCCCAACATTACCGAGCCGGCGGTCAGAAAAGTGATATGGCGGAATATTATCACTAGATTCGGCCTGCCAAAAATGTTGGTATTTGATCATGGCAGGCAATTTGACAATGATCCCCTGAGAATCTGGCTAGAAAGCCACAACATCGCAGTTGCCTACTCGGCCGTCTGTCATCCTCAAACCAACGGACAGGCAGAGGCAGCCAACAAGCAAATCTTAAATGGCCTTAAGAAAATGGTAGATGACCTCAAGGGTAGATGGGCTGACGAGCTTCCCAGCATACTCTGGTCAATCCGGACCACCCGAAAAGAATCTACAGGCCAGACCCCGTTCGGTCTAGTATATGGAGCAGAGGCTCTGTTACCAATTGAGGCAAAGATCTCATCCCTGTGCTCCCTGCAATACGACCGGACTGAGAATGAAGCTGTAATGGTTGAGACCTTAGATCTGGTCAATGAGATAAGGGAGGAGGCCAGTACCAACATCGTTGCCTACCAGCAACGAATGAGGAAAGCCTTCAACAGCAGAGTGCGCCAAAGAAATTTCCAGATGGGTGATCTGGTCCTCAGAAAAACGCAGGCTGTTGGAAAGTCAAGGGAGCACGGAAAACTAAGTGTCAACTGGGAAGGTCCAAACCAAGTGACTCAAATCCTGGGACCAGGCACATATAAAATCGCCAACCTTGAAGGACAAGAATTGCATACTCACTGGAATGCGGACACCCTGAAGAAATATTATGTCTGAACCAGGTCTAAAGATAGTTTTTATTTTTTGCTAAGAACAATGGCGGAGGACGGTCAAAGAATGTCGACGGCTCCGACCACCCTAATCTCAAAAGTTTCATAAAGAAATGAGAAAGCTTCAGAATTATACTCGTTGCCTGTTCAAACTTGCGCTTTCACACACAAACGAGCAGGGGGCAATAGGGGGAGGCCCCCCTTGTTGCCAAAGTTAGGAAAAATGAACCCCCCAACAAAAAATCCGAGTCTCCCTGCTTACCTCTGGGCAGGCAGGGGGCAGGCCCCCTGGACTTTGAACAAAAGCCAGGGACAGGCCAGATCAACAAGGACTGGGGGCAGGCCCCCCAACCTTGTATAAAAAACGCAAAAGCCTCCCTGCTTACCTCTGGGTAGGCAGGGGGCAGGCCCCCTGGACTTTGAACAAAAGCCAGGGACAGGCCAGATCAACAAGGACTGGGGGCAAGCCCCCCAACCTTGTATAAAAAACGCAAAAGCCTCCCTGCTTACCTCTGGGCAGGCAGGGGGCAGGCCCCCTGGACTTTGAACAAAAGCCAGGGACAGGCCAGATCAACAAGGACTGGGGGCAGGCCCCCCAACCTTGTATAAAAAACGCAAAAGCCTCCCTGCTTACCTCTGGGCAGGCTGGGGGCAGGCCCCCTGTACTTTGAACAAAAGCCAAGGACAGGCCGGATCAACAAGGACTGGGGGCAGGCCCCCCAACCTTGTATAAAAAACGCAAAAGCCTCCCTGCTTACCTCTGGGCAGGCAGGGGGCAGGCCCCCTGGACTTTGAACAAAAGTCAGGGACAGGCCAGATCAACAAGGACTGGGGGCAGGCCCCCCAACCTTGTATAAAAAACGCAAAGAGCCTCCCTGCTAACCTCCGGGCCGGCAGGGGGCAGGCCCCCTGGACTTTGAACAAAAGCCTGGGACAGGCCGGATCAACAAAGACTAGGGGCAGGCCCCCCAACCTTGTATAAAAACGTTAAGGAACCTCTCTGCTTACCTCTGGGCAGGCAGGGAGCAGGCTGTACATCAAACTCATACGAGAAACCGAACGAAAGCAGACAAAAACAAACAAAAAGATCTGCATAAAAAGGAATAAAGTGGCAAGGGTGCACAGGATAAGAGTTTTCTAAAAAAAGTGATTACAGTAAAACACGGCAGCCGGCCACCAAAGGGCTCGGCACGCAAAGAAATAAAGAAGTCAAAGCATCAGCGTAGGCGCAGCGGGGGACGAACAAGAGCCCTCTGAGGAAGACTGCCCTCCATATTAAGCAGGGGGAGCATCTGGGCCAGAAGTAGCAGCCCTTTCAGCCAGCCTGCGCATCTGGGCCTCATCCTTGGCGGCGTAAAGGGCCCGAAAAGCTTCTTCATCAAAGCCAGGGAACATCTCCCTGACAGCTTCCATGACCACCCCTAAGCAAGAGTTAGCGCCATTCACAAAGCCCGCCGACACGGCCGTTTCCACCTCTTGGATTATTTCATCCCTTTCTTTCTGCCACTCCTCAGTCTTCGTCGCTAGATCACCAAGAGCTGCCTGAAGATCTGAATTCGCCTTGGAAAGGCGCTCCCCTAGATCGACGAAACTTTTCTTGGCATGATCCAGCTCAGCTAAAGCCTTCCTGGCCTGCTCCAGCTCTGCGAAGGCCTGCTGAGCTCTTTTTGACTCCTCCTCCAGGCGGGACACCTCCCTAACAGCCCTCTCATTCTGAGACTTCCAGTGGATCGCCTGATTCCTGGCCTCTTCCAGCTCGATTTCCCTTTTCGCCAACTGATCCTTCAAACTGGCAATAAGAGCAACGTCCCTTTCGACTGCAGAAAGGCGGTCAGAGTTAGCCAGTTCCTCGTCACTCAAACGGTTAAGGGCCGCCAACTCTGCAGAAGCCTGGATGATTCTGGCGGTACGCTGAACGTACTGAGTCACCTGATGGGTGGCAGAATGGACGGTCTTGAGGAGATGATCCGCCAAAACTGCCCCGGAGTCGGAAAGTAAGGCGGAAACATCTTGGCTATCGCCGGCGGTGTAATGGAATTCGGCGTTCTCCTCAGAAAAGAGGGTACTAGGAACCCCCTGAGCGAAGCGTTTTGGTTCAGGCGTGGCAGTTTCCAAATCCACCACTTGGTCAGCATTCGGAGCCTCCCTGCTCCTCTTTCTAATCAGCCCTCTGGGAGTGCTTTCCCCAGTCTCTTCGGAGCCCGCAGCCCGCGGTCCCGAGGGAATCTGAACCCCTGTGGAAAGGCCCCCTGCCTACCAACAGGTGAGGGAGTAGCCTCACAGGCAATCACCTTCTTCGCAACCGGGGAAGGGGTGGCTTCAGAAACCGCCGTTTTTGCAGGCGTTGATCTGGAAGGGGCAGGGAGCCTTGGTCTACTGAACGACAAACCCTTCAGGTGCTTCATCAAGTTCTTCTCACCTTTCTTGAAATCAGGGGGAAGAGAAGGGCGACTTTGGACGACGGTAAGAGTCTCGGTCAGACCCAGACGCCTCACCTCCCCTTTTCTCCAAATGAAGGTGGCAAGATCTGCAAGGCAAACAGACGAACAGTCAGGACACTTAAAAAGAAAAAGGGTAAGGGAGAATCATCAACACTCCTGAACTACCTTCATTTAGACCCAGATTCATGCCCACCCGGGTCAGGTATTTATCAGTAGCAATGAGCTCCGCATGGGGGAGCCATAATGAAGGGCCATATACCCCATATTTATCAGTATGAGCGGCAAAATAGTCTGTCAGTTCCTTGTCCTTCTCGCTCAGCTTCACCTCCAAGGCTTTTCCACCCACGCCAGGGTGATACTCCTCGGGGGTCTCTAGTCTGGTGTGGACATGATTCCTGAAATGACGGGGAATCCTCCACCCATGGGCACTGTGCACATAAAGGAAGTTGTTCTTCCAGTCTCTCAGACTGTCCATGGCTGGCCACACCAAAGCATGTCCCTTCTGCCTCAAAAGGGACCAATATCCAGGGGAGCCCACACTCCCAGAAGAGACCATTTGTAGGCCGACCATAAACCTCAGGGCATCAATGGAGAGCTCGCCGCGATGGAACAAGCAAGTCCAAACATACGAAATTAATGACCTGACAGCCGTGGCTGTCAGCTGGGCGATGGCCACATTCATACGCCTGAAAATCTCTTCCAGGGAGGGATGAAAGGAAAAGCGAAGGCCGAACTCCAGGCACTTGTGATAAACCGCTATACACCCGTCGGGAGGGCTACATACGGTGTCTTTCTCGTCGGGGACGACAATTGTGTACCCATCCCCAAAATTGTAAAGCCGCTCAATCGCACCGGCGACATTTTTTGCAAGAATCAAGTCCCGATTTTTCGGGTCGGGGTAAGTGCTCAAGGGAATGCGGTACTTGACTTTATCTAAATAATAAACCTTACCCCTCTCCCGACGAATAAGGGGGCCAGAGGTCCTGGAGGGGTCAATTTCCAGTGCCTCGTCAACCGAATCAATAACGTCGTACGAAGGAGGGTCAGGAGAGTTACCACCTCCACTATCCGCCGAATTTTCTTCCTCAACTACCCCAGAGCCAACCTCCCTAGAGGAGGAGGCAAAATTCTCTCTACCTTTTTCCCCTTCCCCCCTCCTTGATGGGTCAGTAAAAGGTAGGATCCGCTCACGAGTTCTAGACATTGTAACTCTTAACGGAAACGGAAAACAAGAAATCGAAAAGAAAAAGCAATAAATGGAAGACAAAAGTCTAACCTAAGGTCGTCTGCCGGTGCGGTGAAAGCCTGAAGGAGAAATCTCCCTGAGAAATGGGGGTACAAAGTAAGGCACAAGTCGTCAACACCAAAGGGTTTTGCAGAGAAAGAGAAAAGGAAGATTTCAAGAGAAAAGAAAGATTGAAGAAGGAAAAAGAGGAGGAATGGGTGACTGATTACTTTTATAGGAGGAAAGGCATACAAAGAGTCGCCAAATCCTCAGAAATCCGCCCAAAGACTACTGTCCACGCGTCACTCCCTCAGAAGTCAGCCCTGTGTAGTTTCCCAAGGGTAGCCTCGAAAGGACCAAAGGGTGTCAAAGGATTGATCACCCTGTGACGTCCACTCTTCATTCAAACAAAAAGTAATAAACAAATAGTAAAAATACAACACACAAACAAATTGCCTGAGTTTCATTTCATTAGCCTTAAAGGGGAAAATTACATCTAGTGCCAAACAAGAAAAGAAAATACACAAGGGCCTAAAAATTCCGGCCCGACAAAGTCAAACACCCTGCTACGCAGGCCTAATCGTCATCCAAATCTGGGGAATGGTCCCCAGGGCTGCCTGGGCTCCCAAAATCCGAGCCCCAGTCCCAGTCTGGGGAATCCTTGAAAGGATCATCAGGGATTCCGTCCCCATCCTTGTCACTCAAGCAACCAAGACCCTCGCTATCATCGGAGTCTCGGCTGCTATCCTCCCAGTCCCTGCCAAAGGGAACGGCCTGGGATTCGTCGCAGGTGCGACAACCTGTCCTCCTCACAGGCGAGGAGGGGCCTGACGCCAGGGAGGAGTCAGTATCAGAAAAGTTAGGGTCAAACTGCTCAGGGTGCAGCCACGGAAAGCATTCGTGGCATCCCCGGTCAAAGCAACCCCCTCCCTGAGGGCAACGCCTGAATCTGGGAGCAGCAGGGGGCGAGGATCTCTTGAGACGCTTGCTCAACCTAGTAGGGACTTTCCTGCCACTCCGAGGAGAATGAAGCCGTGAACGACGGCTACGACGGATAGCTCGATAAGCAGCTCGAGCGTACCGAAGCCTCCAAAATCCTCTAAAAAGGAAAGTAACATAGCGAACTCCACGGCGAGTCACGAATTTTTTGATCCAAACCATGATTAAGACAAAGAAAGAAAAGAAAGTTGGAGATGGGTCATGAAAATGGCGAAGGAAAATGCAATTTATACAAGAAAGAAGGCCAAGGCATTGAATAACATCCCAACCACCCTGACAGGAGAAACGACCAATCGGCACACCAGCACGCTGCCCAAAAATCCATTTGGTGCACGAGGCAATCATGACCCAAGGAACAATTAAACTCTTGGCATGCCCAATAACAGAAGAGACTCCCCCTCGGGAATACGCGAACGCATTAAATGCACTGGTAAGAGACACAAGTCAACTCCCCTCAACCAAGAGTCCACCTGCCAAAGGGGAACCCTGCTTCCCCTCCAGCAGGTGAGGGCCAATTGATGAGGGTCGAAGAGCCTGCGCCGGGCCACCTGCCTAGCAGGCCCCCTGAAGACCCCGTCCAAGGAACCAAGGAGCCCGCCCAGCAGGCCGTTGGGATAAGATACCAGGATTCCCCCAGTAAAACAAAACTACAAGGAAGCCGCCTGCCCGGTAGGGTAAGGCAACTGGCTGTGAGGAGCGTGCAGACACTATCTGCTCGCCTGCCTCCGAGCGACCTTCTCCCTGAGCAGGGCCGGGGCCCCAGAAGCCCCCTCTGTAATCTTGCCTACAGGTAAGAGAGAACGAGTGGATGAGGAAAAACTACGTGTCAATTTCCCATCCACTCATTCTTTCTCTCCCCACTCCTCTTTTCCTCTCTCTTGTGGGAAGGTATAAATACTCTTCCATTTCCCACATGAGAGGGGTTGGATTTTCTCTCTCTAGACTCTCACTCCTAAAAACGCCACCTAGTTCCTCACGAGCTAGGTTCATCAAGGCATTTCACGGACTAACTTAGGCATCGGAGAGGGTTCCCTCGAACAACCTCCGAGGCCCTGTGCGTTCATTGTGCAGGGAGCAAGCCAACTCCGCCGGGAAGGTCCGATCAAGGGAGAGAGACAAAGGAGAGGTTTAAGGAAATCAGGCGATCATTTATTTACCAACAATCCGATTACACAACCCGGATCCAGAGCCGGGTTAATTGTTTCCGTGACCGGAACAGATTCCATCAATACATCGACAAAATAAATATGGTTCATCCCAATACTTACGCCTGACTTCATACCTTAACTTCTTTCTTTCTTGCTTAGAATAATCATCGGGGATGTAATTGGACACAAGGAAATTTACAATGTTTGCGTACCAAGGAGTTGTGGCTTCAATAGCTATCAAGGTTTCATCTTTCATTCTTTCATTGATGGGGACACCATCATCTTCATCATCACGCTTTTCATTCGTTAGCCTACTTAGATGATCCACTACCAAGTTCTCCGATCCGGCTTTGTCTTTTATTTCAATGTTAAACTCTTACAAGGGGAGAATTCACCGAAAGAGTTGAGATTTTGTCTCCTTCTTGGACATAATATAGTGAATGGCCGCATGATTGGTATGGATAATCACCTTGGAACCGGTGACATAGCTACGGAATTTCTCGATTGTGCAACGAAAAGCATTTCTTTCTCGGTGGTGGTATACCTTGATTGGGCTTTATCTATAGTCTTGCTAGCATAGTATATAACATGTAAATTCTTTTCAATTCATTGGCCTAAAACTGCACCAACGACAAAGTCGGATGCATCACACATGATCTCAAAGGAAAGACTCCAATAAGGGGCTTTGATAATTGGTTTTGTGGTGAGAGCGGCCGTAATCCTGCAAAAGCCCTCACGACACAAGTCATCAAATATAAAAGGTGCATCCTTCATGAAAAGAGTGATCAAAGGCTTGGCGATTTTGGAAAAATCTTTGATAAAAAGCCTAAAGAATTGAAGCCAGCATGACCTAGAAAACTCCTCTTCCTTTTGACATTGGTTCGGGGTGACAAATTTTATATCATGGAGACTTTAGCCTTGTCCACTTCAACATCTCTAATAGACACAATGTAACCAAGAACTACACCTTGTTCAACCATGAAGTGACATTTTTCCCAATTTAAAACGAAATGATAGATACTCCCCACAACGAGCTAAAACTTGATAAAGGTGAGTGAGGCAAGTGTCAAAAAAGGTTCCATGGACACTAAAATCATCCATGAACACTCCATGGACTTCTCGATAAAATATGAGAAAATAGTCATCATACATCGCTGGAACGTACCTGACGCATTACACAGTCCAAACGGCATCCTACGGTAGGCATAGGTGCCATATGGACATGTGAATGTAGTCTTTTGCTTGTCATTAGAATGGATTGGAATTGGAGAAATCCCGAATGACCCTCAAGGAAGCAAAAATAGGAACGATGCGTCAGTCGTTCAAGCATTTCGTCTATGAAAGGGAAAGGAAAATGGTCCATTATGGTGGCTGTGTTTAATTTTCAAAAATTGATGCACATACACCACCCCGTGATGGTTCTAGTCGAGATTAGCTCACCATTTTTTCCTTTCACCACCGTCATTCCTCCTTTCTTGGGTACAACCTGTACGAGGCTAACCCACTTGCTCCCAGTTATAGGATAAATGATATTAGCCTCGTACAACTTGAGGACCTCCTTTATAACCACCTCCTTCATGGTGGGGTTCAGATTACGTTGACCCTCTACCGAAGGACGATGGTCATCTTCGAGGATGATTCTATGCATGCAAACATTTGGGCTAATGTCTTGGAGGTCGTCAATACTATACTCGATGGCCTTCTTATGTTTCCTTAAAACAATTTAAAAAAATTACAATTAAGGGGCATCAAGTGTAGCATTGACAATGACAGGGTAATTAGTTTCTTCTAGGAAGGCATATTTGAGGGAAGAGGGGTGTGGTTTGAGTTCAAGATTAAGAGCAGAAGGTACCGAAATTTTTCCCATCGGAAGTGGTTCTACCTTGGTGTCAAGCATCATCTCCTCATCAAGTGGTGAGGGATCAAGTGGTTCCTCTTCTTCTTTTTTGCATTTAGCTATCAAGCTATACTCAACCAAATTGTCAGTAACTTTAGTGTTTGAGAAAGGGAAAACTCTACCGACTCATTCCCTATGTTGAATGACACCTCTAACGTTTTCAACATATCAACAAATCGGCTAAATTGGGCATTCTCCTTATGTGTCTTAGCTCTTTCCGGAAAAGGTAGTGGTGGCACATAGGCGAGAGGTGGTGGAACTTCAAGTTCTTCAATTATGTGCTCCGCTTTCTTCCTTCTAGCCTCCTTCAATTCTCTTTGCTCTTTTCCCTTCCTTCTAACTTCTCTCAATTCTCTTTGCTCCCCTTTCATATATTCAAGAATTTCGAACTCCGCTTAGATTCCCTGATTTTGTTTAGGGGAATCGGGAGTTGTGGCTTGTGGTGGCGCTCCTTGTTGCTTGCCATGTGTTGTGGTACTCTTGATGTTCAAGTGTCTGTAAGAGTCTTCAAGTTCCTTACCGTCTCTCAATATCACGGCATTGGCTTTGTGAGGAGGGTCACTTGGGTTTTGTGGTTGCCCGGGCAATCCATGGGGAGGATGAACCGGTGCGGCTAAGGCTTTAGGTGCTTCTTGAGATTCCCGAACTTTGAGCTTTACCTTGGTATCCAAGTTCTCTTTCCATAGAAACCTTAAAAAAATTTGCATTTCATTTGTGTTATTGTCCCATTAACCGCTTCCTTGACCATATTGAATTTTTTCTTGTCGGCCATAAGATTGAGAGGGTTGATTATAACCTTGTGGATTAAACCCTTGGTTGCCTTGGCAGTTACCTTGGAAACCATGATTATATTATATTCTTGATTGTAATTTCCTCCTTGTTGATTGGATTGGTTACGATAATTGCCAGGACCATGAAAATTTCCACCTTGATGATTAAAACTATATATTTTTTGATAAGGGGGTAGATACGGGGGCACCTTTGAAGAGCCTTGATTAAAAGACATTTGTTGAGTTTGATTAAAGGGCCTTGATTGATTCCCTCGAATACGTGGCACCGGATTTTGGACATTTTGATTTCCATAAGAGAAATTCGGATGATATCTTGTGCCGACATTGTAATGATTAGAGAAGGGATCAAATTGAGGCCTTTGCCCATATGCTTGAATAGCTTGTAGTTCATTTTTCTCCTCGAAATAAGTTTCTTTATTAGGAATGCAAGAGTTAGAGTCGTGGCCATAGTTGCCACAATGGTCACATTGAAGCTCCCATGTTTGGTCTTGTTTAGGTGGAGACAATTGCCTTGTTGGTGGATTGTCTTGAACTTGATACATTCCCCTAGGGGTTGGTTTGGAATACATGGCATCCATTCTTTTGGTCAACTCTTCTAGTTTTACCTCAAGCTTCACTTCATTACCTCTTGAGAAATTCTCAACGATTTTCTTCCTTGCATCCCTCTATTGGCCGATTCTAGAGTCACTCCTCGCCATTTTTTCAATGAGGGCCTTCACTACAAGAATACAAGCTTCGGGCGTCGGTCAATGGAGACCTTTTTCGGTTGCCATATTTATATTGGCGACCGACTGTGGTCGCCATTGTCCGTCGCCCGAGTTGGTCGCCATTTGAAGAATCGGGCGACCACTGTCGGTCGCCAAATTTGGCGACCGACATTTGGCAACTACTATTGGTAGCCGAATTTGTTGATGGATTTGGAGACCGATAGTGGTCGCCAATGGGAAAAAAATGGCGATCGATAGCAGTCGTCCAGGTTGCCAAAATGGCGACCACTATTGATCGCCAATCCCTCTACTTTCATCCCGTAGCATATTATTTTACTAACAACCAATTTCTGAAAAACAATAACATACAAGACACCAACAACACGATATACCAAATCAACTCTCATCACAACACGATATCGAAGTCAGCTTTAAGCGCAATCCAACCAATGTTTCACATCTCTGCTTACAAATTAACTACGATTGTTTTGAAGAAACGATAATCCAAAAACTAGCACAAGCACCAACAAGTTGTTCAGAATGATAATCTCTTCTTACAAATTACATACAAGTTCATGTTTTTCTAACTAATCACCTACACAACCGTGAAGCTACCAGAAGCACCACTATTCCCACCACCCCCGTTGAAGGGGTCTCTATCGTCTGGGGAAAGTGGAGGGAACCCTTGATTGCACTTGGCCCAAAATGATTTGAATCACTCCACATCTGCCTGCACTTTCCTAAGTTCCTCCTCCTGGCACATTAGTTTCTCATTTATTTCACACTCCCTCTGTCTCGCGGCCTCTTCACTTTGTCTCGCCGCCTCTCCTCTTTGTCTCGGCACCTCTTCTTTTTGTCTAGCCGCCTCTTTTCTTTGTCTCCTCGCCTCTTGGTCTACGTCATACTGTGCCCTGAGCTATGCTAGAGTGGACGGTTCATACACGGCCTGGGACGAGGTACCCAAACATGGTGTGGGAGGTGTGAAAAACAGACTGTGTGCATTACCTAAACCGTAAACACCCCCTTTGTGGTACCCGTCGACCACCTCGAACAAAATATTATTTGGGTTTCGGATGCCTTCAGAAGCACTCTGAAACCCTTCTATGTAAGCGTCCTAAACAACACGGATTTGATGATTAATTATATATTATATCAAAAAGAAAATTTTAACTTTGGGTGCTTTTCACTACATTATTGTTGTTTGATTTCAATAGGAACTCACCCAATATCCTGGTCCCTTTGGGTAAAAAATTGCGCATTTCCTTGATTATCTGTCTTTGTATGCATGTCCCAGAAGAGTTCTGGAGCGGTCGGCATTTTCCCAGTTTGGCGTTGAAGCTATTAAATTTAAGAAAAAAATTTAACAAGCCATTAATTATGCAAATATAAGTGAGTATGACATAACCACATGGGTATACATAATTATAGACTTGCCTCCATCGTGCGCTAGTATGTTGATTGAGCCCCCTGATGATGCATAGGCTCAGCGCGCGCCTCCAAGTTCCCCTTTCGTTTGTTCTTCTTCGCATGTGCAGATCTTTTCTTAAACTCCTTGGTTGAACGCCTACTATTAAAATCCTCCAACTCTTGACTTATATTTAGTTTATAATAAGATCCAAGTGAGATTATTCATGTATTATAAATGACATAAAAAATCGATTTATAAAAAGCAATACCTCTAAGAACATTGCCTTGAGTGTCTCTACTCGCCTTCTTGTACATGTTGTCCTTGAACCTAATTTTAAAAATCTTATTGTATCTCTCCCATTCAATAGTTTCCAAGCTAGGATCTCATGTTAATTTCAGCTGCAAGAATATTCGATATTAGTACAATGAATAATACATGTCCTTCAATTGAATTAATAACCAAATGAGAAAAAAACTATGAACCTTGAAATTTGTAAACCATGTTTCTTTCTGATGGTTTGGCACTTGTGTCCAACAAGTATATCCGCCGCCGCCATCGACATTATAGCTCTTGCAACATCTTCTCCCGGGAGTCAAATAGGTGGATCATCAAGCACCACCTCACCCTTCTTGAATGTTCTCTTTTTCCTCCTATATGGGTGACTCTCTAGTAGAAACTATCTATGATAGTCAAACCAACTAATTTTACTGGAATTTGGAAGCCAAAATGCTTTGCTTTCATCCATACAACAAGCGCAAGCTTTTTGACCCGCAGAAGACCATCCAAATAGCATACCATATGCAGGGAAGTCATTTATAGTCCACAACAGTCATACGTTACCGCCCCCTATTTCTCACAAGTGTTTCAATTCCTCAATCACTGGTTGTAAGTAGACATCTAAATGATTTTTTGGGATTTTCGGTCCAGGAACAATTAGAGATAGAAAGATAAAAGGTTGTTTCAGACTCAACCATGGAGATAAGTTGTAAGGTGTGACCATCACAGGCCAACAAGAATAAGACTTACCGAACTGACCGAAGGGGGCAAATTCATCGGTACACAACCCAAGCCGTACATTTCGGGGTTCTGCGGTAAAATGAGGATAAATTGCATCAAAGTGCTTCCACTCCGCCCCGTCACTAGGATGAAACATCTTTCTCGATACCCTAGTTTCTTCTTAGTGCCACCTCATTTGCTCGGCTATGGTTTTGGTTGCTGATCGCGCCCCAATCGGATCGGTCGTTTGGCGAAGAGTGGGGGATCAAAAAATATTTATAGACTCGCAAAAAACACAAAAACTACTAGAGTATTCGTGGTAAGTCGAGGTCGGTCCATAGGGAACAAAATGATATTGAGTTAAGAGCAACGTGTTTGGGATCTAGAGGGGGTTTTAAGGGTCGAGTCTATGCTAGAAATGCGGTAAAAGACAGAAATTAAATAACTAGAGAATTAACAAGAGAAATGACAAGAGATGATCAATCAAGGAAAAGGTGTTAGGGGGAAGTCGGGATTCGGAAACTGGGGTCTAAGAGTCTCAGAATCGGGTCAGTCACAACATTGATAAAGGAAGAATGTCACCTTTCGGTTTCTTCACCCAACCTACCTAAAAACCCGCTTTTGCGGCAAAGAAGGGTAAGTCTTAAATTAAGGTAATTTCTACCCCGAGTTGATAGAAATGAGTCAAGGTCGATCTAGTTGGCCGGACTAAAACAACAATGACACAACAACCATGAACAAGAAAAACCAACAAGCAAGCAACCCACCAAAAATTCCTCAATTCAAGTAATTCAAGATCCTCATCCCTAAACCCCCCAAAGAGAAATCTACTCACTACTCATAATGGAAAACAACAAAACATTAACAAATGAGAAAATAACTACAACATGCATAATGACTAAATCTAAAGGAAATAACAACAAAATAATATGGAAATTGAAATCTAATAAATTAACCACAAAACTATGAAAGAAATTGCAATCAACAAAATAAACTAGAAAACAATCTAGAACAACATGAATGAAATCTAGAGAAATTAACAACACAAAGATGATCAAAATAACAATCAACAAAATGAAACATAAAATGATCTAAAACAATATAAATAAAGACGATCAAAACAAGACAATAATGAAAGGACAATAAAATGAACAATATTGAAAGAACAAGATTAAATCTAGACTAGAGATTAGAGAGTGGAAGAGAAATATACCAATTATGAAGATCAACAATAATGAAGAAGATTGCATAAATAAAAGATGAAGGTTTGATGAAGAGGACAAAGGATTTGTCACTAATCCCTTAATAATCTTCACAAATCTTCAATAAAAACTTGAATTCTACAAAGCTTGAATGTAAATCTAGAGAATTGATGAAGAAAACTATGAAGATTTACTACTAGATAACTATCTAAACTACTAGAATTGTAAAGAATTACTAAATTACTACTAGAATGAGATCTACTAATGGAGGGATAAGTAGTGAGAGAATGGAGTAGTCTAAACTAATGAAAGCATTATGTGCAACTAACTAGGGTATACATATATATAGTAAAGCCTTAATGGATCCTTAACCTAAAGCCCAAATCCAACTTTTTGATTCATTAGTGAGATAATCACCCTTTAAATCTTCATGAGGTGGAACTTCGCCCCGTCGTACATGGACCAATACCGCCGGGTGAAACTTCACCCAGTGGTTTCACCCGGTGGAATTCTTCCAGTTTGGCATTTTTGGATTCTTTTACCGTCGGGCGAAACATCACCCGGTAGGTGAATGTTTCGCCTGGTCATTTCGCCAGGTGGATGAAGCTCTTTGAAAATCTTCGGGAAGGCAAATTTACCGTCGGACGAAACTTTGCCCGGTTTTTTTTGTTCCAAGCGAAATAATCAACCCGACACCAACTCAAAAGTCCTTTTACAATCTGCAAAATAATTGACCGAGGAAGTGAGCACAAAGGAAACAAAACACACATACCATCGATAGGAAAAAAAAACTATAATAATCAAATTAATAAATTAAAGATTTTTTTTTGGGCAACCGACACTATTAACATCCCCTTACAAAGGTCGCGAAATTCAGGGAGTCCCTTAAGCCGACTCAACTAATAAAATAAAAATACACTAGTTATAATAAGGGTAATATTAATAAGTAGATAATGTATAAGACAATAAACAATCAGTCCCCGGCAACGGTGCCAAAATTTGATGCGTGTCGTTTCCGCACTCAAAATTAAATTTATAAACACTACTAACTCTACAGTAGATAGGGTAAGTAGAGGTCGATCCCACAGAGACTGACGTTATTATCTCAGGAAATTTATTATTTAATAGTATAGATATATATAAAAGGAGGGTTTTGTTGGTTTTGGAAATAACAATAATAAAGTAAAAACATAACAATAAATTAAAAAATTAATCATAACAATATTCGAGACATGAAATATATGATATAGTTGGGTTAATCATCGATTCAATTAATTAGACTCAAATAGATCGGTAACCAGTTAATCCCATGAACGCACGTAAATTACCAGTTTTATCGTTTTGACTCGTTAAACCCCGTGAACGCACGCAAGTTTAATCCGAACCAAATCTAACAAATTAACCATGAACGCACGAATTAACTTAACAAATTCAGTTGCATTAAGAACATCAATCAATTGAATTATATAAAACCAGAACACTGCAATTAAATATAACTCAATTATCATACAAAATTCTAGCACTTAAATTAGACCAGAACGCTGCAACCTAATTTAAAACACTATTAATTTAACAATCGACTCATGTAAATAATCTAGGTGATCAAGCTAAATTAATAAACATGAAAACAACAGTCAAATCGTGAATTTCATACGAATATCAAAGTACTAATTAAACGTTAAAACAATAACATAATCTCATAACTCATTGACAATAATCAATACATTACATGTTCGAATAACTGAAATTTCACCCTGTCATTTTTCTGGCCTCTTTTCTTGTCTCATTCTTCGTTGTATAATTGGATGACTTTGAACTTAAAGTTGTGTGCTCTGATTTTCAGACGGCATTCCCCTCTCTTGTGCTCGTGGAAGCTCGATCATGCTTTTGGTGCCAAAACCTATCAAAATTGATAGAAAAACTACCAAAAATACGTAAAACGCACAAGAGGAACGCTAATGCGACAAATACTCAAAATAGGGTAATAATCGCACTCCAATCTAGCAAAACGAGGAAAAAATGGATCTAAATGGGAGGAAAAACGGTCTAAATTTAGCACACAACAATTCTCCCACACTAAACCGTTGCTCGTCCTCGAGCAAAGACCCAAAAAGAAATTACAAACTACTACTAGCTAGACTATGCCACAACTAAAAACAGTGGAATTTGCGTCGGACTAACAATCCGATGCAGCTGTCTATGTTGCGTCGATTTACAACGGTTAACCCGACGATAATAATTTGTGTCGGATTAACCGACGCTATCCGCCTCTACGGAACTGGCGCCAATAATTTCACGTTGGCGCGACTATGTGAAAGTTTTGCGTCGGATTGGCCGATGCAAAGCCGACCAAACACGAAGCTTTGCGTCGGCTAATCCGACACAAAGCAGTCCAGTCAACGCGTCAATTGACGCGGTCAGTGAACACAGCCACGTGCACTGTGCCGGATTAGCCGACGCAAAATTGAAATTTGCAACAACTTTTGCGTCGGCTAATCCGACGCAAAGTTTTTATAACAAAAAAAATTATGCAACGCAGCATTCAATCAGAACCCGACTCCCCCAAACCCCATACCCTCTTCGGTGATTCAAAGGAGACGCGACCACCCACCCAAAATCAATCCCCTCCGGCGTTGTACTCAACTCCGGCGTCCCACCCACCACCGGCGACCCACCCATCCCCAGCGACCCACCCACCACCGGCGATCGCCCCATCAATCGCCCCCCAAATCACCCAAACCCTAAATCGACCCTCCCATCCCCTTTTCCGGCGACCCTCCCCAAAACCCAACCCCCTCCGGCGTCCCACCAATCTCCGGTGTCGCACTCACTTCCGTCGACCAACCCATCTCCGGCAAACCACCACCAGCTCCGCTGAACCCAAAAATCAGGTATATATTTTGTCCTTCTTTTCGGTTTGTGTTCTTTCCTTAACCCTTGTATTGTTTATATGTATTGTGTTTTATTAATTGTGTTAGATTTGAGAATAATTGGGTTGGATTTGAGTTAGAATTGTTAGAATTAAGTTAATTGACATAATAATTGTTAGATTTGAGGATAATTATGTTAATTGACATAATTATGTTTGATTTGAGTTAATTGATTTAATTGAGTTACAATTGTTAGATTTATGTTCGATTTTAGAATGATTATTTATGTTGGGTTATTGGAATTGTTAATTGTTGGATTTAGTTGGTTAATTGTTTAGATTGTGGTGGAATGATGTTGTTTGAATTAGATTAGTAAATTAGTAAATTTAGTAGTAATTTAGTAGATTAGTAGTATGGTGGAATGATGGTGTGGAATGGTGGAATAATGTGGAATGATGTAGTAAATTAGTAGTAGTATTAGTATTAGATTAGTAGTACAATAATAGTAGTAATGTTAGTAGATTTGTAGTAGTTTTTTTTTTTTTTTTTTCGCCAACAGTCCAAATTCCAGCTTTAAACCTGATGCAATACTCTACAAGCTATCCTATGTGCATCAGTGTTTAAGCGTCGGGGTACATATCTAACAGCCAGACAATGGAACAACGCAGATTCTTCATGGAATTTTGGGATGATGTTCTTAATACTGTGATGACATTGTTCCACGTTAGCTAGCTGGTTCACCAGTTGCTGACAATCCGATTGCAGGATAATATGGTATATCCCTTCCTTCCTTGCCCATCGTAGCGCCTTGATAGCCGCCAAAGTCTCAGCCTGAAGCGGGTTTTCTGCAAGGAATGCCTCTGATCCATAGTTTCTAGTCTTTCTATTGTCGTCCTTCCCTGCCCTCTTCGTTATGCTCCATCCTCCTGCTGCAAATCCCGGATCCTTCCATCCTGCATCTACACTGATGGTTGTTACAGGGCACCTATTAAAGCCGTTGCTAGCAACTATCATCCATATCTCCTTTGATTCCCTAATCATGCATCTTTGATCTTCCTCATCCAAAAGACCTCCTCTCTTGGAGATCTCCTTTTCACCTCTTTTCTTTATGTCCTTCCATAAATCTTGAATATGTGCCGTAGAATCTCTGTATCTTGCTAATAATCTCGTTTGTTGATTGTGTAACACCCGCTATTTTTCCTAAGCATTTTATTCTTTCTGTTAGGACTTCGTCGTAACTCTGTCACTTTTGGCCTCATATTTTATCATTTTACTAAGCTTTATTTTAATTTTTGAGTTTAATAATTTCTATTTTAATTTTAAAGATTTAAAATTCTTTTAAATCCATTTATTTGGTTTCTTCGTAAACTAAGTAATTTTTCCGCGAGGAATTCTATTTTTCTCCCAATTGACATTTTTAAGCTTGGATTTAAGTTATTCCTTTTTCCTAAAAATGTTTGAATACGTTTATGGAATATTTTCTACTAAGATATATATTTTAGTTACTAAAAACAAGTCATTTATGATTTTATTACGAAGCTTCGCGAATAATTATTTTCTTACGCGAGGTTTACTCGAATTACTTTGAAACGCCTTTAACTATTTTACGATTATACTTTTTATCAACTTATAAATTATTTGAGACTGTTTTCTCACATTTTGGACCGACTAAGCTCTTGGTCACAAGTTTTATTACATTTTATTTAAACGATTCATTTTATCACATTAAAACGTAAACATAAGGTAAATCATTTTCATTCATGGTAGCATTTATGTCAAAACTTTTCTTACTCCCTCTTTTATCCTCTTGGCCGGCCAACTATGGGTCTAGATACATTTTGGATTCCTCATTTTGAAGCCTTAATTCATTCTTACTCCTTTAAGTGTAGTAACCTCCATCTCCTCCTTTACTACATTCATTTTTGCATTAACCAAAAATATTCATCACTTTTTCTTCTCTCTTTTGGCCGGGTACTTCATACCCTCCTTGGGCTGATTTTTGCTCCATTTCAAGTCCCAATCACATCATTTTTATCGTCATAATAATCCTCTTTCCGATTCCTTCGTTAAGGTATTAATCGACGTCATTTTCGATCAATTTTTACCTTGTTTTTTTTATTAGTTTTCTCATGGTATTTTTCTGCCATGATTTACGTGTTTGGTAGGATTTTTGGACGATCCCGAAGCCGACGAATATATCGTTGATTCAGACTTGGAGTAGAGGTAACGTCGATGTTACTCGGTATTTCAAGATTTTAATTGAGTATTTGCATGTATATATTTTTATATTTTATTTTGGCAATATATGTATGTCACGAATTCTGGAAAAATTTTTAAAGTTGAAATTTTGCATGTTTCGATATTTTTATCGCTTTTACGAGATTAACGATTAAATTGTTATATTAATTTTTAAAATCGTAATAATCGGCCTAAACATGTAATATATGTTTATATTCTGGAAAAATGTTGTTTTTGATGATTTTTAGTAATTTAGTATTTTTCTGATATTTTTGATATCGATTATTGAATTATTATCGTTTTCGAACAAAAACGATTAAAAACCGATTTTTAGTTCTAGTACTTCAACATTTTATTTTAATCTGATTTTTGACGTGGTGAAACTTTCTGGTGAAATAGAATTTTATGAATTTTCTCATAATTTTTCGGAATTGTTAAGTGGATGAATTAATTAATCACTTTAAATCATCGTTTATCGTTAAAAACCGTGTTTGTTGTTTAAATTCTCGATTTCTGGTCTTTAGTTTAAATCTGGAAAAATTTATGATTCTGATGATTTCATATTAAAATGTATTATTATGATTTTTAGTGCCTTAATAAAATGTTAGGAACGATAGGTTTATTAATAAAATCGTTAATTGCGAAAACGGGTTTAAATGACGGTTTTATTGAAATTTGTTGAATCTGGGTTTTGGAAAAATCTGGAAAAATCTATATTCTGTAAAATTAGGATTTTAAAGTGTAATAATAATTTTTGGATATTAATACTTAAATCGTTTTGTAATTACTATTTTTATTAATCGTTATTGTCGAGATTGGACGATTAACGAGGAAACGCTTCAAAAACCGAGTTTTTAGAATTCTGGAAATTTTCTTTTCTGGACAGAATGTCCATAAATATAATTTAACTATTTTACGTAATTTTTGTACTATTTATTATAGTCTTTAATTAATAAATATTGATTTCGGACAAATTGTGATTTATCGCTAAATTGCTTCGTCTTACCTAAAAGAATTATTTTTCCAGCAATTTTGAAAGTATTTAAATCTGAAACTTTAAGAGTTAAATCATCCCTTAACATACTCTAAATATATTTGTTGGTTTAATTAAATAAAGACGTTCAAATATTTAATTTGATGTTTGCCGTAAAATCCTATTTATAATTTTATCGTCGAAACTAATAATAATTAGGGAATTTTAGCTTTATAACTTTTGAAAACACCCTAATTAGTAATATTAAAATATTTAAGATGTTTCTAATCATTTTATACCACTTACACGATATTTTAATAATTTCATAAAATCAAATGTTCTTACTTTAATAATTAATATCGTTAAGGCCGAAAGTATTAGTTTTATAAATCTATATCGTTTACTAAAATGTGGTATTAGTATGAACTAATATTTTCACTACTTTGATATGATGCTATTTTTAGTAAAGTTTCTAAAAATAGAAGTTTCCTAAAATAGAAGTTTCCTAAAATAGAAGTTTCCTAAAATAGAAAGTTTCCTCTTTTAGAATATAAATGTTTACTTCTTTTATCCTCATATTGTTTATGATGAATACATCTTTTAAATATCGATAATGGTTTGTTTTGGAGTTATGGAATAAGGACAAGTGTGGGTTTAGAGTAATATAGTCTGGGGTGTACGTTTTGCCATCAACTATAAAGCTGGTGTGTCTATGTTGAGACACATTGGTCGTTGAACTGAGCATGGTTTGTGCTCAGGAGTGTGTATATTTTGACCTTAAACTTAGATATTGCATCGTGTAAGTCGCCGTCGGGTTGAACTGGATTACGGTTGGTGTCCAGGAGGGGTGTACATTACTTAAGCCAGGACCTCGCTGCACGCAGTCCTGTTATAGTTGAGTTGCCTAGTTAGAGACCAAAGTCTAATTTGTTTTGACTAAGTTCTCGAAACTAGTTTTTAGTATTATCCTAGTGAAAGTCTAGATTCTACATTAATCCTATCCATAACACCATTTTGATTATTTTATTTATTATCGATATAAATTGACGCAGGTTGGCAAATATCTTTATGTTTCTTCGGCAACCCTTTTAATTAATTTGTTTTACGCTAAAACTTATTTTATTACGCTGTTTTAATGTTTTCCACTTTTACTATTTTTCCTATATTAGTAATTACTGTTTTAAAATCCTGTTATACGGCTGGGAGAACGTTGACGTTGCTCCCCACTGATTGTGGCTGTTATGTTTTAACATGGCAGGTATACGTGTTTATTTTCCGGTGGGTGTGGGCTAGCGAGCAGTCTTGGATCCTGCTGATCTTTTAATAATCATGTTTTAAGGATTGTTTAACCTCTTTATGGATTGTTTTAAATTTTAGCCATTTTTATGTATGGCGCATGTTTGACTTTACCAATTTAATTTATTAAGACATAGTTCTGTGTGTTTTAATCCCGAATCTACAGTGTTTCCGCCACTGTATCGCGCTAGAATTTTTAGGGGATTACAGTTGGTATCAGAGCATCACTGCTCCCGACGCTTACACACCTGAAATTAGGGAAAATACCAGTAAATTATTTAAACAGTAAATAAGGATATTATTAGAGATGGGTAGAAACAGATAAGGACTTAACTATTAAGATTATCTGTTCCTGAACTCAATGATTAGCATTGAATATTTGTTTTATATGTCGAAGAAGATGAAAGAACAAGTTGCTGATATGCTGCTCCAGATCGGGACAAGACCTACTTAGCACTCTCAACACCTGCTGACTCGAGTGGACAACTAGGTGCTCCAAGAAAGATTTCGATAATGACTTTTAGCTCCGGTTTAGTTTACTTAAGCTACAGGCAAGATGATCAAGAGTAGATTCATGTTCCATGATGTCGCAGTAAATCCAGATGGAGCGACCCATGACTTGTGTGCTCGTTCCTCTACAAGAAGATGAAGTAATCCATTTTGGATCCCCTCGTGAACTCGGGAGGCCCGAAGATTCTCTTCTGGTTCAAGAACTTAGTAATATAGGATCATCGACTCTTTTCCTCCTTCCTCTACTTCTTCTAATTCTTCTCTTTTATATTCTCGTCTTCATTCGCTTGGTGATTCCTCGTTCTATTCTTCTTCTCTACCATCTTTCTCTTGAGATTCTTTGGTTAGACCCAATTCTGTCTTAGTGAGTCTTTTGGAAGTTACCGGTGTTTGAGGTTTAGTAACTCTTGTTACCTCTAGTGGCTTTGTGCATCTAGTAGTATTAGTAGTAGATTAGTAGTATTAGTAGTAGTAGTAGTAGATTACTAGTATTAGTAATAGATTAGTAATATTAGTAGTAGTAATTAAGTAGTACTAGTTTTGTTATCCGTGAAAATCACGGGTGCGCTTCAAGTAAATTGTGTAAACTTAACCTTAATAAAATTGTCGTCGTGTTGTATCTACTCGTAATCTCGTATGCCAAAACTTATGTGCAATTGTGCATGAACGAACTGTAATTCACGTGCTTTGTTCTGAATAAACAAATAACATTATTTATATGAATATTAATCATAATACTTCCAAATTCATATAACAATATAATCTCAAAATATACGCTTATAAACGTATGAAATTGAATGGAAGAGAGTATTGATAATATTGTAGTCTCGTGACGTTATGTTATCTACATCGACATATAATTATATAATGGAGTAATAAATTATGATTCATCTATTATTCTAGCTAAGAATAATAATCAAACAACATTTTATTGTTTTATTTGACAAAGATTAAGATGGTGTAAAAGTAAGGTAGATATAAATTACTCGTATGTAGTAACATATCATGACAACTTACGCTACCCAAATCTATATGAAAATTGTGTATTTGTAATTCTACTATCATAACCTAAGACTACATTACCTTTATAAATTTGCGAATATTAGTTGAATAATCACGTTAATTAACATAATTTTTTAGTGTAATTATCCATAGTACTTTTAATTTGTAAAACCTTAGTTTTATGGGAAAATATTAATTTTGCAATCCTTAGTATTATAATTCTTAAATCTAAATCTAAAAGTAATACCCAAAATTTACTCCGTTACTCCTTGTAGGAAGTTTATGATTTCACTCATATCTTTTCTCATCTATAAAATGATGTTACAACGTCTGAAAAAAAAAACCATACTGACCCAAAAAATATCAATGAAATGGAATAAAAACGTAAACCAAAAATTGATACACAATTTGTAATAACCAATTATCCAGTAAAAATTTATTAATAAGATATCTCAATTGTTAAAATGGTATGATATTAAAGTTGTGTAATCAAAATTATTAGCACAACTCATATAAAAAATTCTTTGTAGAAATGTAGAAAATGTTAGTAATATGTAATTACTTTGTATTGTATTAATTACAACTAATTGCACATGAACAACATATTGATGAGCTAAATATTTTAGTAGTGCCACTGTCAATACCTTGTAAAGGGTAACATTTTGGAATGATTTTTTATATTTTTATATAGATTAGTAATATTAGTAGTAGTAATGGAGTAGTATAGTAGTGCTAATACTACTAATACTACTTCATTACTAAATACTAATACTAATATTACTAATACTACTTCATTACTACTAATACTGATACTAATACTAGTAATATACTACTACTACTACTAATTCCACTAATCTACTACTACTACTACTACTAATCTAATACTACTAATCTACTACTACAAATCTTCTACTACCACTACTACTAATCTACTACTACTACTAATCCATTACTACTAATCTACTACTAATCTATACTACTACTACTACTAATTTTGTACTACTACTTCTACTACTAATTGTCTACTGCTGCTACTACTACTTTTCTACTACTACTACTACTACTCATCTACTATTAATACTCGTACTAATCTACTAGTATTACTACTACTAATGCTACTACTAATCTACTATTACTACTACTACTACTACTACTACTACTACTAATCTAATACTACTAATACTACTACAAATCTACTACTACTACTAATCTACTACTACTACTACTAATCCACTACTACTAATCTTCTACTACTACTACTACTAATTTTGTACTACTACTTCTACTACTAATTTTCTTCTTCTTCTTCTACTACTACTACTACTACTATTACTACTACTACTACTACTACTACTACTACTACTACTACTACTACTACTACTACTACTACTAACTAATATACTAGTAATACTCGTACTAATCTACTAGTACTACTACTACTACTACTAATGCTGCTGCTACTACTACTACTACTAATACTACTATTACATAAGCAATTCCAAAAAAAGGGTAATTCGTTGTTGTTTTTTAAAATTTCAGCAGTTAGTGTTGGTAATAATAGTAAGTATTAATGTTTTTGATGAGTTTAGGTTGGAGTGATAAGGTCCCCGATGATGAATCGTTTCAAAACTAACTCTATGTTTTAACTTTGCGCAAACATCTTTTGTAGACGTGATTATGGCAGGTGGCAGTGGAATGGTTCCGTTGACGGGTAGTAGTAGCCATGGTGACACCACCCCTACGGAGGAGGACGTGCCTTTCGTCGAAGGTGTAGACGTTGTGCAGAAAATCGGGGCGACGGTGTATGTGGCGACGCCTTCGAAGCGCTACCATTCACGACAAAAAGTGGATACCGCTACTTGGTTAAGTTGTTATAATCAGTTGTTTTCTATATTTTCACTCATTTATCTACTTCACATCCAAAATTACATGTTTAGGTGGGCTGACAAGAAGTACTCTGATTATTTGCGGGATTCCGTAATCAGGACCTACGCGTCTACCCCTGGCGCCTACCGTAGCTGGACGGAGGTGCCCCAGAAAGCTCGGGACAACATGTATATGCACTTTGCGGTAATTTCTTCGTCTGTCATTCTGAGTTTTTCGTTGCACGACTTATACATTAAATTGTAACTAACGAATTATATTTTTGACAAACAGAAGAGAGTGCGTATAGACTTGGGGTACGACCTTAGATCCGACTAAGAGAGTCGAACAAAGAAGAAAATAGCCGACATATTTCAGAGAGCAGTTTCGAGGGTTCAGAAGGCGGAGTGGATTCCGCAGGAAAGTGGGCGGAACTGGAGAGGAAAGCAGACGACCCAAACTTCAAGAAGAAGTCAGCGGTTAAGTCGTCGAACCGGAGAGGTGGGCAAGTCGACGGGGTGGCCAAACCTACCAGCTGCCTTGGGAGTTGGAGCGCAGCAACAACTTTCAAGCAAATGGTAAGTGCTTATAACACAAGTAATCAATTTAAGTATAATTCAATACATTATTGGTAAATAAATGTGTGGACATGACGTAGGTCCAACCCGATGCGGCCACGCGCGGGTTTAGGTAGGCGAATGTGGCTGAAATGTGAAGTGAATGTAGGTAAAAGTGGATGGGTAAAAGTTGGTAAAAAGTTGTGAAATGAGTGAGGGTCATGGGGTATTTATCGAGTTTACCCCACGACCTAGGGTCACTCGATCGAGTGGCCCTAGTGCACTCGGTCGAGTGCCCTAGAAAATGGGCCTGATCCGGTTTTTGACGCTCCACTCGACCGAGTGGGTCAATCCACTCGATCGAGTGGGTTAGGTAAATCGAGACAAAAGAGGAAGGGGTTGACTTTGTTGATTGTGTGATCTTTTTTGAAAATGGGGTTGGGCGCCATCTTCTAGAAGGTGCACTTGGGCTGTTTTTGTGACGGGTTCGTCTTTGACCGGGTTTTGACCCGGTCGCCAGAAGACGGGATTTATTTTTGGTGTCGGTTTTGGCCCAAATTAGTCTTATTTTGCTCGGAACGACCCACTGGGCCTGAATTTGAGGTCTGTTTTGTGAGATTATTACTCCGCTAAAAGTCCATGTCAGATATTATTGATTTCGGGTCCAAATCCGAGTATACTAAGTCACGTTTGCGTCCGATCATCATCGGGTGTTTGTCGGGAACTGCTATAGACACTAGCAGGCAAAATGCAGGTGTCTACAGAGCCCCCACTTTGACTGAGGCTTGGACAAGGCGAAAGTCAGAGTAGCTACCAGGCCAATCGCAGATTACGACCTGGCAGCCTTCCGGTCGGGTCGTTTATAGTCCAGTAGACTAGCGTGAAGGGCTCGCCAGCCATAAGCAGAGGGTCATACCTGTCCTGCCGGTGGTAGCTCCGTGGGGAGTAAAACTTGCTTTTGAAGGTATAGGTGCACCCGTATGCTGATACATTATGGCTTTGACTGTAGCATTCTGGGATAAATATTGGCTCACGTTGGGGAGTGAAGTAGTTGCGCGGGGACTTGCTTCTGAAGTCTTGGGGTGTACCTGTATGCTGACACATGATAAATTGCATGTAACACATAGGCAAAACACCGACTCGTGCTGGGGAAAATGTACTGGATTTTGAAAAAAAAACTGAAATTTTCGAAAAAGATTTTTTTTTTTTTTTTTTGAACTTAAGGAATTTTTAGAAAAAATTTAGGAAAGCTCGGGATAACTAGATTCCTATTCTGGGTTGAAGTCAGGCCTGCACATGCTGGGGCCCAGTTTGCTGAGGAGGCAGGGTTAGCTAGGTTACAGTTAGGCTTCCCTATTATAAATACAGGTCTCCCTGCTTCAGCTTACTGCACCTCAAACCAAAACCCTTCTTCTCTTAACAAAAATCTCTCAGTCTTTCAAGAGAAATCAAGTTCCTGCCATGGGTATTGAGCATCTCACTTCAATGCTTTTCGCCTGGTCCCAACACTTTCGGGACGAGGACAGAATTCAGCTGACCCAAATGGGGATTGTCAGCCAGTTTCTTCTTCGGCGTCTAGTGCCTGATTCACACTTCTTGGACGCTTGTCTGGCGTTTTGGGATACTACCCATCACGTCTTCGCATTCCCGCGGGGATAGATATGCCCTCTTCCCGAGGAGATTGCAGCCATCGGAGGTTGGAGCCCTGTGGCTCGTCCTGCTATCCCTCCGTTCTACCCGGACCCGAGGAGAAGGCTGAGGGATTTCTTGGGTCTGTCTCATGCTGAGACAGATCGAATGGTGCGGGGAGATAAGGTTTCCCTCTTCGACTTGGCTGACAAGTTTATGAACAGTCAGGACGTAAGGGCTACGCCTTCCCACAGGCGTAGGGCTTTTGCATTCTGCATGTTGCACCGCTACGTTTTCGAGGGGTTGATGGATGCTGACTTAAGCGTGGGTCAAATTAGGCTGATTGGAGTGGTTGACCAGATGGAGACTGGTCATAGCCCTGCTTGGCTAGCCACTGGGGAACTCATCATGGGTCTGGATGCTAGGCGACTTGACCCAACCCGGCAACTGACGGGTAGCACCCTCATTCTGCAGGTATACGTCTCGCGATTTTTCAATTTTTCTTTTCTCTTTTTTTTTGTTTCGCGGTTTCTTGAGGTCCGTAAGTCACTTGATCGAGTGGACCTATCACTCGATCGAGTGATGTCTGCAAAATGCTTCTGCCCAACTGTGGAGAGCCTACTCGATCGAGTGGGATGCCTTACTCGATCGAGTGTCACACCTGACGAGCTTCTGGTTGTCTTAGGGAGCCTTACTCGATCGAGTCGGAGGTTGTACTCGATCGAGTGGGCCGTAGCGAACCATTCCGTTGCTCATAAATTCTGTGTATACTTTTCGCAGGTTTGGTTGTCGGAGCGCTTATCGATCATAGAGCCTCCTCCGAGTGTTCCCAACTACCGCAGCAGCCAGATCAGTTCAAGGGGACGCCGGATAAGCTCGAATCACCATATAAATCGAGCTTACTGGGACGAGGAATTGGTGTTCCACGGTGGCCCATTGATCAGGTGGACGGTTGCTTGGTGGTTCCTTTCTAAGCTGACGGGGTTGGCCAAGAGGGACCAAGCTCGTTACCTTGTGATCCTGTCCCTTGACTGGACAGTTCACATCTACCCGGACCGCATCCTGAGGCAGTTTGGTTCGTCTCAGCGCATTCCTGAGACTGAAGCCATTATTAGCGTCTCGCTCCAACTGACGGACGCCATGTGCGACACCTGGTTGCAGAGATGGTTTACCCGTCCTACATGGACTATTCCCAACCCTTGCCAATCCGCCTGGGTTTCTCGAGCCTACGAGAAATGGACTTCTGAGGAGTCCGAGGAGGCTCGCAAGGCTCTGAAGTAATTCTCGAGGAAACTTGTCGTGGCGTAGCCGCGCATCTAGTGGCTTTGTGCATCTAGTAGTATTAGTAGTAGATTAGTAGTATTAGTAGTAGTAGTAGTAGTAGATTACTAGTATTGGTAATAGATTAGTAATATTAGTAGTAGTAATTAAGTAGTACTAGTTTTGTTATCCGTGAAAATCACGGGTGCGCTTCAAGTAAATTGTGTAAACTTAACCTTAATAAAATTGTCGTCGTGTTGTATCTACTCGTAATCTCGTATGCCAAAACTTATATGCAATTGTGCATGAACGAACTGTAATTCACGTGCTTTGTTCTGAATAAACAAATAACATTATTTATATGAATATTAATCATAATACTTCCAAATTCATATGACAATATAATCTCAAAGTATACGCTTATAAACGTATGAAATTGAATGGAAGAGAGTATTGATAATATTGTAGTCTCGTGACGTTATGTTATCTACATCGACATATAATTATATAATGGAGTAATAAATTATGATTCATCTATTATTCTAGCTAAGAATAATAATCAAACAACATTTTATTGTTTTATTTGACAAAGATTAAGATGGTGTAAAAGTGAGGTAGATATAAATTACTCGTATGTATTAACATATCATGACAACTTACGCTACCCAAATCTATATGAAAATTGTGTATTTGTAATTCTACTATCATAACCTAAGACTACATTACCTTTATAAATTTGCGAATATTAGATGAATAATCACGTTAATTAACATAATTTTTTAGTGTAATCATCCATAGTACTTTTAATTTGTAAAACCTTAGTTTTATGGGAAAATATTAATTTTGCAATCCTTAGTATTATAATTCTTAAATCTAAATCTAAAAGTAATACCCAAAATTTACTCCGTTACTCCTTGTAGGAAGTTTATGATTTCACTCATATCTTTTCTCATCTATAAAATGATGTTACAACGTCTGAAAAAAAAAAATCATACTGACCCAAAAAATATCAATGAAATGGAATAAAAACGTAAACCAAAAATTGATACACAATTTGTAATAACCAATTATCCTGGAAAAATTTATTAATAAGATATCTCAATTGTTAAAATGGTATGATATTAAAGTTGTGTAATCAAAATTAAAGTTGCAGAGATGGTTTACCCGTCCTACATGGACTATTCCCAACCCTTGCCAATCCGCCTGGGTTTCTCGAGCCTACGAGAAATGGACTTCTGAGGAGTCCGAGGAGGCTCGCAAGGCTCTGAAGGTCGATGAGGCCTTCGAACTGGTCCGTCGGAAGACGGCAAAGGACAATAGGGGATTCTACGATGAGGGAGAGACCCCTGCTACCTTAGTCCGATTAGAATCGGGTCTTAAGTCACATACTAAGACTCGAGCGAAAGATGCCGGTGCTAGTGGCACACGGGGGCGGCAAAGCCCCCAGACTGACTTGGAGAGGCGACTTGGGCCAAGGCTGGCGGCCCGGGACCGACTAGATCCGCGCGACCGGCTCCCTGAGCCCGTGAGGGCCCGACTTGGGCCTATCGAGGTGGATGAGGACTCGGGTTCCAAGAAACGAGTCCGGGCTAAAGAGGTTCTTGTGGTGATTCGGGAACGCTCTCCTCCGCGTCGTCATCAGTGGACGGTTAAGGAGGCCAAGGACAAGGGGAAGGGCAAGATGCCCTAGATACCGAGTCCTTAGTTTTATTATTTAAATATTATTATTATTTTGTCGTGTGTTTTTTTTGTATATATTTTTTTTTTGAATTCCTGCACTTTGTAATTTTCCTAAGTTTATTGGGGCTTTTTTTTTGTGATAATAAAAGAAAAGTTTATTATTTAAACCGTCCCTGTCTTTTCTCGATTACATTGGTTGTGCCCTTTTGAGGGGCTGCCTACGTATCCGCAATTAGCAGAATCAAACCAAACGTAGTTCAGGTTTAGGAAATTTGCAATCTCGAATTACACCAAGACTAATGGTTCGAGATGTTTTGCGATAGTAGAATGAATAATTCTAGCTCATTGACTTGCTTTTTTGTAAAATAAACGATTTTGATAAAAATTGCTAATGACATTGAGAAATGGCTAAGGGTAGTAACGCTTCAGCTGGTCCAGGTTGGTTGGGTTGACAAACTCATTCCCGTCCAGGTCCGTTAGCATTACTGCTCCCCCTGATAGGATCTTCTTCACCAGATACGGCCCAGCCCAGTTGGGTTTGAATTTTCCCCTTGGGTCAACTGGTAGTAAAGCTCGAACTGACTTAAGGACTAAGTCCCCTTCTTTAATGTTTCTGGGCCTTACGCGCTTGTTGAAGGCCCGTTGGATCCGTTTCTGGTAGATTTGGATGTTGTTGAGAGCGCGGGACCGTCGTTCGCCTAGTAGAACCAACGAATCGTACCGTGCTCGAACCCAGTCAACTTCGGGTACTTGGCTTTCTAGCAGAATTCTGAGGGACGGTACCTCTTGCTCAACTTGTTGGACTGCCTCCATCCCATAGGTTAGGTAATATGGAGTTGATGTCCGGTACCCCCATAGGGCAAAAGGGATTTTGTCGGGCCAGTCCCGATAATTATCAGCCATCTTTTTTAGTATGGTGACAATTGTTTTATTGGCCGCCTCTACTGCTCCATTCGTTTGGGGACGGTAGGGCGGGGACGGTAGGGCGAGGATGTGTGCCTTTGAATTTTGTACTTGGTCAGCAGGGCTGCGGTCTCAGCTTGGAAATGAGTCCCATGATCACTGATAAATTCATGTGGGATTCCATACCGACATATTATCTTGTTTTGGATAAATTTGGCGACATGTTTAGCATTGAGAATGCGATATGATTCAGCTTCGACCCACTTGGTGAAGTAGTCGATAGCTACCAGGATGAAACAGTGTCCGCCAGTACCGGAGGGATTTATTTTCCCGATTATGTCGATACCCCATGTCGAGAATGGCCAAGGCGGCGTCATGGTATAGAGCAGAGATGACGGCATATGTTGCACATTGCCAAAGATTTGACAGTTATGGCAATGTTTGACATATAACTGGCAGTCGGCCTCCATGGTGTTCCAGTAATACCCGAGCCTCATGATTTTTCGGACCAGCATGTGGCATTCATATGCGGGCCGTTTTCACCATCATGTACTTCGACCATTACTTTCTCGGCCTTATATTTGTCAACACAAAGGAGAAGAGCCCCCTGTGCCGTCTTTTTGTATAGTTGTCCATCATCGGTACGGATGAACTGGGTGGCTAGCCTCCGTAAGGCTTTCTTGGCTCGACCCTCAGTACCGGGAGGGTATTCTCCATTTGTCAGGTATTTTAATATAGCCTGGTACCAAGGTTCGGGATCAGTGATCTCGATGTCTTCAATGTCATGGATGTATGCCGGCTCAGACCGTCTTTCGACACAAATTGGCATACTGGTCACGTGGTCGGGGATGTTCAGCAAAGACGCCAATTTTGAGAGTGCGTCTGCAAACTGATTTTCTTCCCGAGGCAGGTATATGTACTCTACCTTTTGGAATTATTTCTCGAGATCCCTTACACGTACCTGGTAGGCCACGAGATTAGCATTCCGAGTCTTCCATTTTTGGAGTGCTTGGTTGATGACCAAGGATGAGTCGCCATGTACCCGGAGATTCGTGATTCCCAGGTTGGCGGCGGCTTGTAGCCCGTAAATGCATGCTTCGTACTCTGCTGCATTATTGGTAACATCAAAGTCTAGTTTGATGGAGACGGGAGTATGCTCCCCTCTTGGTGAAATTAGAAGGATCCCGACTCCGAACCCTCGAAAATTAGATGCTCCGTCAAAGTATAGATCCCATGTTTCAGCATCGGTATGGAAAATATCTTCGTCTGGGAAGGACCAGGTGTCGGTGTGTCCTTCTTTGGTTACCGGGCTGTCAGCGAGGAATTCAGCTACTATTCGCTCTTTAATAGCTTTTAACGGTACAAATTTCAGGTCGAACTCTGCCAACATTAGAGTCCATCTTGAAATCCGGCCATTGAGAACGGGCTTTTCGAAGAGGTATTTGATCGGATCCATCTTTGATAGAACATGGACCTCGTAGCTGAGCATATAGTGTCGGAGCTTCTTAGTGGCCCAGACTAGAGCCAAACACGTCTTTTCGAGCATGGTGTATTTGCACTCATACTCTAAAAACTTCTTGCTGATGTAATAGATGGCTCGTTCTTCGGAGTCGACTGTCTGAGCCAGCATAGCCCCCATGGCTGTCTCGGTCGTTGTTAGGTATAACGACAGAGGTAAGCCGGGTTGAGGTGGCATCAAAACTGGCGGAGCAGACAGAATTTCCTTGATCTTGTCGAAAGCAGCTTGGCACTTGTCGTCCCATAGTATCCGTTCCCCTATTTTCGGTTTCTTGAAAATTGGTTCACACACCATGGTTAGCTTGGAAATAAATCGACTAATGTACTGGACTTTCCCGAGAAACCCCCTTATTTCTTTTTCGGTTTTAGGAGCTTGCATCTCGGTTATGGCTTTGATTTTAGCTAGGTCGACCTCGATACCTCGTTGGCTAACGATATGACCCAGTAATTTGCCTGATGTTACCCCGAAACTGCATTTTTGAGGGTTTAGCCTCATGTTGTATTTGCGCAATCGGGTGAAAAATTTCCTCAGGGCGGTGATGTGACCGTCCCGCTCTTTGGATTTGACGATCATGTCGTCTACATAGACCTCTACCTCTTTATGCATCATGTCATGTAGTAGAGTGGTAGCGGTCCTTTGGTATGTGGCTCCGGCATTAATGAGGCCGAATGGCATGACGGTATAGCAGTAAGTACCCCAAGGTGTAGTGAAGGTAGTCTTACTCATGTCTTCTTCCGCCATCTTGATTTGATTATATCCGGCATACCCGTCAATGAATGACAGAAGGGCATGATCGGCCGTGTTATCCACCAGTATATCGATGTGTGGTAACGGGAAATCATCCTTAGGGCTCGCCTTGTTAAGATCCCGAAAATCTACACATACCCGCACCTTACCGTCCTTTTTAAGAACCGGCACGATGTTTGCAACCCAGTCCGGGTACTCGGACACTTGTATGAAGCCGGCTTTGAACTGTTTGTCGACTTCTTCCTTTACTTTGAGAGACCACTCGGGCCTCATTCGGCGAAGCTTTTGCTTGACCGGTTTGCACCCGTCTTTGATAGGTATGCGGTGCTCGGCTATTTCCCGGTCTATCCCCGGCATGTCCTTGTAGGACCATGCGAAGACATCTTTGAATTCTTGGAGGAGGTTTATAAACTGTTGTTTCTCCTTGGGATCTAGGGATAACCCTACCTTAAGTATCTGAGGCTCTAAGGTTGTTCCCACGTTTATGGATTCGGTCTCTTCAATTACCGGATTCCGGGATTCCCTTTGCTCTAGTTGCTCGATCAGATGTGGAGGTAAGGGTACCTGTTCGTCGGATTTCTCAATGTCATAGCACAAAACGTTTTTGAAAGCAGAATTTAAAAGAGACAAGTCGTAAGCAGAACGGTTGTTATTATTGATTGAAACTTGGAAAACAGCTCAAAGAGAGCAGCCATCTGATCATTGGTCAGTGGCGGAATTGGTAAAGCACTCGGGACAGACCCCGAAGTGCCAGCAGCAGGAATGATAGAAGGGAGGGGGGTTACAGGAGTGACTCTAGCACCGACTTCTCTAGACTCGACCTCAGACTCTGACTCAGACTCCGACTCAGACTCGGACTCAGACTCAGGCATGTCTCCCTCTCCGGCGACCAGCTTTTAGATCCTTCCTTGACTGTCAGTCCACTTGACAGTCTTCCTCCAGGCCCTTTTTCCCGTCTCGGAGCCAACATCCGAGATCAGCTTGGTCGGGTCGAACCTGTTGCTGCGGAGGATCAGGTTGACCAGGTCTTCTTTTGGAGTCGGGGCTATGGTGTCTTCCCCGAAGAGTAGCCCCAGCGCGGGCTCAGCATCATCCGCTCCATCGGACTGGACGAGGGCGAACACCTCATCCGGGATGTAGTTGCAGTCCCGGGCCGAGTGGGTCCCGAGGTGCGTGGCACTGGGTTGGTATAGTCCAACCTGGACAGCCCCGAATATGGGTGTGACAAAGTAGTCAGACAACCGTGGGCTATAAGGGCTCAAGTGGATACCCTTCAAGATGTTGCAGGCCTTTTCGATTCCAGCTCGAACAACGTTGTCCGGAGTGATGGCATAGCCAAGGCCGAAGTGAGAGTCTTCGTCCTTGAGAACCTCGATGATCTTCCCAGCTGGAAGGTCGGGTCGAGAGGTAGCCCCCGGAAGGTACCCTAGGTTTTGGACCATCGTGTCAATGCTCGTGGTGAAGTAGGGCCTAAAAAGGTACTCTTCCTCGATCATCCCCACAAAGTCGAACCCCCAAAGGTCCGTGCGGCCCGTGGCGTTACAGCTAGCCACGGTCATTGGGGTTGCCTCTAAAGTAACAACACTGTCGAGTACAGGCATCTTGATCTTATGGTGGAGGGTAGAGGACACGGCTTTGACCGCGTGGATCCACGGCCTTCCTAGGAGCAAGTTGAATGATGAGGTGACATCAATCACTTGGAATTCAAGCTCCTTTTCTATCGGGCCCGTGATGATGGTCAGTTTTATGCCCCCAGCTACCGACTTTGGACTCCCATCAAAGGCTTGGATGGTTTGAGCAGTCGGGATATAGTCAGCCTCGGTAATGCCGAGGGCTTTGGCGGTCCTTAAAGGAAGGACATTCACAGCTGACCCGTCATCGACTAGGGTCATCGGGAGGTATTTGCCCCGGCAAATAACCGTGATGTAAAGGGCCAGGTTGTGGGAGGCTCCGAACGGCGGCAGATCGGCTTCGGAAAAGGTGATCATCGGGCCTCCTTCTTTGGCCTTACCCTTTAGGTGGGGTAGGACCGTGGCTACCATTTCAGCAGGGGTAGCCAAAGAGTCGATCTTGACTTGATCGAGAGCCTTTGTAAGTGCTTCCCGATGTTCTTGAGAGCTAACAAGGAGTTGCCATATAGTGAGGTCAACTCGGGTTCTCTTCAGTTGCTTCACAATAGCCGTTTCAGCGGTAGGCTCTTCAGGGGCGACTTCCATCCCGAGTGGATCGGTGATGGTTGCCGGGATAGGGGTGTCCCTAGTGCTTGTGGCTAAATAGGGACGACCAAGGTTGTTGCTGGCTAGGACTCGAGTTTTGGCCTCTCGAATCTGTTCGGGGGTGATGGGAACGGTTTCCCCTTTAGCGAGGTAGATATCATCCTCGTCGTCAAACCAGATCCCGTTCACTTGCGGGATGAAGGGAGAGATAAGGTGAGAGCAGTCAATCACCTCCCCGGCAAAGATGGCATGGGAGCTGAAAGGGTTCTCCTTGTTGCTTGGCTTATCTCCGGGTAGTGGGATTTTACCGCTTTCGATCAAGTCCTGGATCAGGTGCTTCAGCTTCCAACACTTTTCGGTGTCATGCCCATTGCCCCGGTGGTATTGGCAATAGGCCTGAGCATTGTAGTTCTTGGAGCGTCGCTCGACCGGAACTTCAGGAGTCGGGCCTATCGGTTGGATTAGGCCCTTGGAGGACAGCCTTTGTAAGGCATAGGTATAGGTGGTACCTATATCAGTGAAAACCCGAGGTGGGGTGTTCTTCTTGGACGGGGCATCTAGTAGATTAACCGCGTCGAAAATGCTGCGAGTTGCAGCTTGGGGCTTAGTGGTGGAAGAAGAAGCCCCTTGGTATCCTTTGCTAGAGGCTTTAGTGAGGCCTTCTAGTCTCAGATCGTCTTCGATCCTCATACCCATTTCAGTAAGGGTGGTGAAATTGGGTATGACAGCATATCGGAGGTGAACCCGGTAGGAGGGGAGGAGGTTCTTGACAAAAGCCTCCACCAAAGTCTTCTCATTGGGCTTATCAACCAGTTTCACGCTCTCGGCCCTCCAGCGTTGAAGGTATTTAGTAAAACCCTCCTTCGGCTCTTGGGCCATAACCTCCAGAGATCGCATTGTGGTTTGGATCTCGGTGTTGTCAGCATAGTTCCGAGCGAACTCGGTGGCCACATCATCCCATGTAGGGTATTTTTTCGGGTCTAGCCTATAGTACCAGGCCCGTGGGTGCTTTTCAAGAGATGCAGCAAAGAGATTCTTGAACATGGATGAATCCACTCCCTTGATGGCCATGAATTCCTTGAAGGCCCGTACATGTAGTAACGGGTCTTCAGTTCCCTCAAACATGGGCAAACCCGTAAGATTCAGGTTTGCGGGCAGCTTGTCACTCACCGTGGAGTACTCTCGGCTATTCTCCCGGTGGATATTGTTACTCCCAGTCAAATGGACTTGTTCTTCTAGTCGGCGCACTGCGCTGACCAGTTCAGTTATGGGCCCAGTAGTCTCGACATTAGGAGCTCTTTGCTCCACCGTAGCTAGGCTAGCAACAATGGCCACTTGGCCAGCCCTCATTTCGGTCAGTTGGGCTTCGATGTCGGTTTGCTTCGCGACCATGGCGTCCAAAGCGGTTTGCAGGCTGTTCAAAGTAGCCATCCTTCGAGCGTGTCTAGTTGCTGGCGGCCTGTCTGTAAGAACACCGCGTAATTAGAAACTGAACCCAGATCTTGGAAAAAGAAAGGAAAAGTACATCCCGAGCGACACTAAGGAGGAAAAACCGAAGACTCGAGAAAGACATCTAGACGGATGACTCGATGGGTGGTAAAACTTCCTTAGGATTTTAGCTTTGTGGGCCTAATCCCGTTTGAAGGAAGGTCCACGTGAGACTTTTCCCCAGACTTATGACTCGAGTGTATGGACGGACTTTCCTTTGTAGGGGTATGCCCTACGTGGGTCGGTCGTGCCTTGACGGATAAGGCGGACTCGGGAAAGGGAGGAAACTCGTGATATAGGATCAGCGGAGTTTCGACGCTATAGACCTTCGACATACTATGCAAAGACCCGACACACGGCTAGACGGTAGGCCCTATAATAAGGAAGGTTTACTAGGATAAATGGATGTTTGAAATTTGAATGTAAAGTGGATGAATTTCCGAAAGTTCGAAAATTAAAAAAAGGAATTTCGAAAATCAAGATTAGAATTTTGAAAATTCAGAAAATCGAGATGGTGTTGGAAATTCGAGAATTGAAACGGGCAGCATGCCGACTAGAGAAAAAGGATATTTTGAGTCAAATCGTTTGATCCTAAATTTCGGCGGCATTTCGAATTTTTGAAAGTTGGGTATTTTGAAAAGACGGGTCCCGAAACGGACACCATTTCGGGTTTTTCAAAGTTTGGGTGTTTTTGGAAAGATGCATTTTTTTGAAATGACGGTTTTTTGAAAAATTGACACGGAAACAAAGTAGCACGTAGTCAAACAAGCATTATAACGACGCTTATGTATGCTTTACACTAAGTCTCGGTCGGTCAAAGTAGGGTCTATACCAACAACGATAGCATTCTCACGAAACGGGACGGACTCCCTAGCCGATTTGGAACTAGGACCCGCCGTAAAACCCCGGTGAGTTCCGCCATCGAAGTCTTTAGTGCACCCATGTAGGAATGCACCGTGGTATAGTGGGACGTCGGTCACAAGTAACCGGCCCGGGCAAAATTTGGGTTATGCATGAATCATTAAACTAATGCGCGCACACTAATATTCGAACGATTTCTCTTCGAGTCTCACCCTAGGAACCCCGATGACATGTGGTACATCAGGTATCCCCAGCGGAGTCGCCAAATTGTGGACATGACGTAGGTCCACCCCGACGCGGCCACGCGCGGGTTTGGGTAGGCGAATGTGGCTGAAATGTGAAGTGAATGTAGGTAAAAGTGGATGGGTAAAAGTTGGTAAAAAGTTGTGAAATGAGTGAGGGTCATGGGGTATTTATAGAGTTTACCCCACGACCTAGGGTCACTTGATCGAGTGGCCCTAGTGCACTCGGTCGAGTGCCCTAGAAAATGGGCCTGATCCGGTTTTTGACGCTCCACTCGACCGAGTGGGTCAATCCACTCGATCGAGTGGGTTAGGTAAATCGAGACAAAAGAGGAAGGGGTTGACTTTGTTGATTGTGTGATCTTTTTTGAAAATGGGGTTGGGCGCCATCTTCTAGAAGGTGCACTTGGGCTGTTTTTGTGACGGGTTCGTCTTTGACCGGGTTTTGACCCGGTCGCCAGAAGACGGGATTTATTTTTGGTGTCGGTTTTGGCCCAAATTAGTCTTATTTTGCTCGGAACGACCCACTGGGCCTGAATTTGAGGTCTGTTTTGTGAGATTATTACTCCGCTAAAAGTCCATGTCAGATATTATTGATTTCGGGTCTGAATCCGAGTATACTAAGTCACGTTTGCGTCCGATCATCATCGGGTGTTTGTCGGGAACTGCTATAGACACTAGCAGGCAAAATGCGGGTGTCTACAAAATGCTGAAAGTTTTAACACTATTTTATGAAGGGCCCAACTGCAACTCTGGTGCAGTTCTTGGAGAAGACGAAGAAGGGGAAGGATGGCAAGTGGATTGACCCCTGAGGACCGCAGATCGTTGTGAGTAGTAGTAATGTTTTTCAAGAAAATACTAGCCCCAAAAACTATGATGTGATAGTGTGTGTTGTTCTAAAAGTTCTAACGCTGTTTCATGTTGCTATTTCAGGGGAACTTTGAGAAAACGGTAGAGGAGGCACGAGCTTCTGATCAGTCACCCAACACCTTGAAGATCTTCCACGATGTCATGGGGGGCTGCAACCAGAAGAGAAGGTTCTGGGGGATAGGTAACGCGGTGAAAGATCTCTTTCGCCCATGCTTGAACCATGGTAAGGAGCCATCTGCGGACACGTACTTCCCCACCGGCGCCTTTCAGGAACGTACTGTTAACAAGTGCATGGAGGAGAAATTCAAGAGACAAGAAGAGCGCCTGCAGACATTGGAAGAGACAGCAAGAGCCCAACAGAAGAGGTTGGAGGAGCAGGACAGATTTATAGAGATGATGAGGGAAAGGTGGGCCATGGAGAATGAAACCTGCGGTGGTGGCCCACGTACTAGTAGGCGCGATGAGAACCGACGATGGTCATCCCTATGGGTCGGAGCAGATTGAGCCCCTTGCGTAGGTAGTTCATCTCTTCTATGTTACTTGTTTAGACTATGGTTGTGTATATATATTTCACCAACTCCTAGATAGAATTATGAACCCAGCAGAGGTTTTCTTTGTAATATATTTTCATTTTTTATAACAGTACACTGGTTTAGATTTGTTGAGTTTTGTGGAGTTCTGTGAAGTTATGTTAAGAAGATATGTACGGGAGCTTTGATTGGAATTTTTGGGTGATTTTTGTGGCGGATGTGCTGCTGTAGTGGTTTGTTGTAGGAGTGGGGTGTAATTGCAGGTTGTTTACTTTCACGCATATGGGGAGGTAAAAACAATCTGCGTCGGATTAGCCGACGCAAAGACAAAACCCCCGTTGACTTTGGATCGGCTAATCTGACGCAGAGCTCATTGACTGGGGGCTTCTACGTCGGATTAGTCGACGGGGGGATTTATCTTTGCGTTGGCTAATTAGACGCAGAGCTCATTGACTGGGGCGTTGACCACCCACAATGTCGCGTCGGATTAGCCGAAGCAAGGTCAACACAAAGCTCATGTGTCGGACTAGCCGACGCAAAAAAGAAAATTTGCGTCAAATTATAATGACGGACTGTTGCGTCGGCTAATCCGACGCAATCTACAATTTGCGTCGGATTTCGACCATTTGCGTCGGATTAGTCCGACGTAATTTTGGCTTGATTTTTGTCGGGCCCGCTCCGTCCCTTCAACTCACATCGAAATACGCATGAGGTAGAGTACTCTCATGCAAGGCAAGTTGGGGCTTGCTCAAAATGGTGGATGCAACTAAACACACAAAAACACATAACACGAAAGAGTAGACGCATCCAAAACAAAAATAAAAAACTGAATCCCTCATCAAGACGGCGGGGAAGACACTGATTACTTACCCAAAACATTCATAAACTTCCAAGATAAATCACCCATGTAGACAAGGACCAAAGCCTAATACTATGACATTAAAGCAACAGAGATGTTGATAACTTAGCTAGGTCCTCCTAATCTTCTAAAGGGGTACGACGGGGTGTTAAATGGAGTGGAAAAAGTGAACCATGGATTTATTCAACACTGTAGGTAGGTGCAATCCCGCTCTCTTTGGCTAAGCCAAGAGGGTCGTTGCAAACTCGAATTTCCTAAATTTGCCCAAACTAAAAGGTGGAGTGTTTACAATTTTTTGGTGGATCAACCAATCACCGCTATCTTCCTATCTCGGGACTCGGTCCTCTAGTAGGCACTTCACGGCGACGAATCGATAAAAGACCTTTTTTTAAAGGAGATGTTTTTGATGTTATGATTTTCATTTGAAGCTCCTTTTCTCTCCCTTGATTTTCATATTTTTGTGCCCTTTTCTCTTGCTTTGGTTTGTCCTTTTTGACTCTTTGATGTGGTTTGAAACTAAGCTTGGAGGTTATTTTTGTGTAAACTTATTGTGGTGATGTATAGGTGAAGGGAAAATAGGTAATCGAGAACGCGCGCCATTCCCGGATAACCCACAAAAAGGCGAAAAGAATTTGGACTAAAGGTGCAATGGTCATTCGAGCAAGGTCACCTAGAAAATGGGATGCGGGAACCAAGGCCTAACTCTTCCATGGGTGGTCAAGGTGGTCAAGTGCAAACCCCGAAGTAAACCTCCAGTAGAAAAGGTGGACTCAAGCTAAAGGATCAACAAGTTCATTGATTTAGAGTCATTCTACTAGACTAAGTTCCAAATTCTACAATGGGTTATCTACCATGAAATGTAAATTCTTGTAATAAGTTTGTAATCGGGTTTTCGAAAACTTTTAGTCCTAGACACACTATACAAAGGTAAAAGGAACACACGAAAGAGAAAAGGCAAATAAAAGAAAACACAAGTAAGGTCATGCGTCCATACTCCATCGACATTAAAGCACAAAATCAACCGCAACACCCAAAATGCTCAACTTCGAGAGCCTCCAAATAGCAACAACCTAACTCCTCTACAAAAGCGAAAAGGAAGAAAGTTACCAAGCAGGGTGCTTTCATAATCTCTTCAAATCATGCTATCAAGGTGGTGGTTTCTCGTAAGAGTAGAGAACAAGACCATACACGGGACACGAAAACATAACAAAAACAAGAAAGGAAAATGAAAAAGAAAGTGAAAATGTTTTTGGTTTTTGAATTTTTTTCAAATTTTTATGATTTTTGAAAGATTTTTGAGAAAATAAAAGATAGTGGACCCCTCCCCTACACTAAAACTGTACATTGTACTCAATGGACAAGTAGGGGAAGATCGAAAAAGACAAAAAAGGAAAATAAGAAAAATCATTTTGAATTTTTATGATTTTTCTAATGTTTTTGGATTTTTCAAAAATTTTAGGAAAAAGAAAATAAACGAAAAGAAAGCAGTAAAAGAGTGGCGGGCCTAGGTGCAATCACATCACCTAGACCCTAGCCAAGTGACTAAGAAATCGAAAATGAAATAAAAGAGAAGAAATGAAACTAAAAGAACGAAAGGGTGAAAAATTGGGCATAGGTGTAGTCACGTCACCTAGCCCGGATTAAAGAAAAATGAAAAGAAAGAAAAGCAAATTGAAAGAAAAATGAAGAGAATTTGGATTTTCAAAAGGTCAATGGCGTAATCACATCGCCTAAAGACCGGGAGCAATACCAAGGCCGCGTCGGCCGCAACAATAGGACAGTGGGACAGCTTCCAATTTTGTTAGATGTAAAACAATCACAATGGTCATGATAAAGATAATGGAACAAGGAACGAAATTAACCTAAGGACATGCAATTATAGATGATTAAAGACTCACCGACACAACCCGCACACATATACACAACACACACACCACACTACCTACCGACTCCGGGAAAGGGTTTAAATTGAGTAATCATTCGACGCATAAGAAGCCATCGGAGACCCGGGGTAGGACTGTATGCCCTCGGAGGATGGTGCACGAGAAAATTCCTCCGGACCGTCGCTAAGTGAAAGGGCATAGTCGGGTTCTATCTCACAAAGTTCGCAGATCGTACGACCTTCGGGCAAAGCGTAGTGCGCATACTCCCAAACTCCCCTTCCTCCCGACTCAGTCTTGTTCAGTCGAAATTCGTCGGGTCTTAAAGGTAGGTCCCAATTGTGGCGAATAAAGATAGTGGTTCGGTGTGCGTTGGGAACAATTAAAGCTCTTCCATGGCTAATGTAGACGAGGGTTGATGAGGTACATGAGAGATCCAAGTTGGAAAATAAGCTTCATCGAGCCAAATGGAATTATCAAGTGGGGTAAGGTGGTCGGTCGAATAACCCAATTTGGTCGCAATTATAGTCACAAGACCTCCATAATCTACAAAGGAGCGTTGGGCCACAATTATACGGTGGAAATGCAACGCCACGACGAGTGGTATGTCTAAAGGGTTAGGGTTATCGAGTAAAGAGTCACAAATTAATTTCAAGACACACACATCAAGATTAATAATATTATCGGTCGAGGATAACAAGCAATGGGAGAGCATCTCGGAGAAGTAACGAATCGCGGGGTTACCGATTTCGTAGATAAAAGATGAATTAGGCTCGTAACCCCTTTGATAGATCTCGTCTAGACACACAAGCTTGTAAGTTGCTTGGGGGTTTACTTAGTCCGGTACCCGATGAGGGTAAGCCTAAAGCTAAGCCAAACTCGGAAATAGTTAAACAATGGGGTTTAACGAGTAGTCTAAATTTAATCGCTCTTGGTGTGGTCGGATTGTCAATGGTTAAAGTTCCTAGGAACTCACAACTAAGGTCTTTGTATGTAGAAGCCGCGAGGCTAAGGAGTCCACTATTTTTGGTCCTTGACGATAACTCTTTAATATCATCTACGATTCCTAAATTGGTCATTGTGTGGGGACAAGGCCACCTAGTACTCTGAAAGGTCTTTTCAAAGAAGGTTCGAGCTAATGGGGTATTAAGACAAGGTAAATATTTAGGCTTAGAAGACTTATAAGATGTAGAACATTTAGAAGGTGTAGAAGTCGAAGCCATACCTTGCTTTCGAGCGGCTCGCCTTGCTCTTGTCTCCATAATAATATCCTTGCAAGAATAATCCCAAAAACATTGCTTCACCTTCTTCAAGAACCCAAAAATAATCATCCAAGATGGAATTGAATGGAGATATGAATGTGGTTGGGGTATAGAAGGTGGTGGTTTGATGATTTTATGAGGGGTGAAAAGGTGGAATGAAGAGTGAGGTAAGAGGTGATATAAATAAGGGTAGTTGAGGAGGGAAATAAAAGTTTTAAAGTAGATTTTGGAGGGAAAGTTATGTGGGGTATTTGTGAAGTAGGGAATTTATATTGTAGTGAGTAAATAGGGTATAGGTGAGTGGTCCATGTCGTCGGGTGAAGTTTCACCCAGTCAAGTACCATCGGGTGAAATTTCACCCAACGGATTTTCGTCGTGAAAATCGATTCTGCCAACTTTTTCCACCGGGTGAAGTTTCACCCGGTGAAAATCTCATCGGGCGAAATTTCGCCCGACGGTAACTCGTCAATTCTGGAAAATTTGGCAATTCTGGGATTTTTTTCATAGGGCAAAGTTTCGCCTGGTCATGACCTCATCGGGTGAAGTTTCACCCGACGGAAAAATTTCAGCAAATCCCATGGCGTGGCAAAAATTCCACCAGGTGAAGTTTCACCCGACGGAAAACCATCAATAGTCTCACAAGGCGAAGTTTCGCCCGGTGATCTTGTAAGCTTCATTTTTCCGCCTTGCCAGTCCATGGCTCTTCAATAATCACCTAGAGATTCAAATAACGACACATCTCACATTACATAATCAATTTCACCCACAAACATGCTTGTGGTCTTCAATTTAGGCTCCATAACTTCTCCAAAAGCTTGATCGTCATCCAAGTAAATGCTCCATGGCGAAATCCAAGTTCGTCCATTCTTCTCAAGCTAACAAACTAACAAACTCAAAGAATATGATACATATATACAAGGTGGTTGTTGAGGATACCACCAAACCTACATCAATTTGAGAAGTGGTCAAACAACGCTATCCAACGGGAACTCACCAAGTTTAACGGTAACAAAGGTCTCACGAACGTGACTGGGATGGTAAATCTTCAAACGTTGCCCATTAACCATATATTTCCCGGTTTTCGGGCTTGAAATCTCTATTGATCCATATGGTTACACCTTAGTCACTTCGAATGGACTCGACCATTTTGATTTCAACTTACCGGGGAAAAGCTTAAAACGAGATTTGAAGAGTAATACCTTATCATCAACGGAGAAGTCCTTACGAAGTATTCGAGAATCGTGCCATTTGCGTGTTTGCTCCTTGTAAATCTTCGAATTTTCGTAGGCTTCAAGTCTTAACTCTTCGAATTCTTATAGTTGGAGAAGGCAGTTATTTCCAACAACATTCTTGTCAAAATTTAACTCTTTGATAGCCCATTTGGCTTTGTGTTCTAATTTCACCCGTAAATGACAAGCTTTACCATACACAAGACGATAAGGGGTGGTTCCAATCAGCGCTTTGTAAGCCGTTCTGAATGCCCAAAGGGCGTTATTTAACTTCAATGACCAATCCTTTCGGTATGTATTTACAACTTTTTCCAAAATTCCTTTGACTTGACGGTTGAAGATTTCGGCTTGCCCATTTGATTGAGAGTGGTTGGCTAGGGACATCTTGTGAGTGATATCATATTTCCTAAGAAGGTGTTCAAAGGTATTTTTCCTAAAATGAGAGCCTCCATCGCTAATTATGGCTCCAGGCATACCGAATCTTGGGAAAATTACGTTCTTGAAAAGCTTGATTACAACCTTGGAGTCATTGGTAGGAGAAGCTACGGCCTCGATCCACTTTGAGACATAATCAACCCAACTAGGATGTATTTGTTGCCAAAAGAAGATGTGAACGGGCCCATGAAATCAATGCCCCAAACATCGAACAATTCAATTTCCAAGATGGGTTGAAGGGGCATCTCATTTCTTCTAGTTATGTTGCCACTTCTTTGGCAAGCATCGCATGTGAGGATGAAAGCTCTTATGTCTTTAAACATGGAAGGCCACCAAAACCCGCTTTGGAGAACCTTGGCAATTGTCTTTTGGTTGGCTAAGTGTCCACCATAAGGTGTCGAGGGAAGGTGCTTCACAATATCAAATCATTCTTCGGCCGTCACACATCGTCGATAGATTCCATCCATACAATGGCGGAACAAATAGGGCTCATCCCAATAATAGCGTCGAGCTTCATAACGTAGTTTCTTTCTCTCTTGCTTGGAATAATCGTCCGGAATAAAATGAGATACTAAGAAATTGACGATATCGGCATACAAAGGTGTAAAAATTTCAATGACCATCAAGGCCTCATCTCTCATTGCTTCATTGATGGGTATACCATCATCTTCATTTCTTTCTTTGCTAACCGTTAGTTTACTAAGGTGATCCGCTACCAAGTTCTCCGATCCGGCGTTATCTTTAATCTTGATGTCAAATTCTCGTAAAAGGAGGACCCACCAAAAAAAGTCAGGACTTTGTCTCCTTTTTGGACATAATATAACGAATCGCCGCGTGATCGGTATTAATGATGACTTTGGAACCGGTTACATAAGTTCGGAATTTCTCCATAGCATAGACAACGGCAAACATCTCTTTTTCGGTTGTGGTATACCTCGATTGGGCTTCATCTAAGGTCTTGCTTGCATAATAAATCACATGTAGCTTCTTGTCGATCCGTTGACCTAGAACGGCACCAACGGCAAAATCGGAGGCATCGCACATGATCTCAAATGGAAGATTCCAATCGGGTGCTTTGATAATTGGAGCGGTGGTGAGAGAGGTCTTTATCCTACAAAAGGCCTCAAGACACAAGTCATCGAAAACAAAATGTGCATCTTTCATAAGCTAAGAAGTTAAATGGTTGGCAATCTTAGAAAAATCTTTAATAAATCGTCTATAAAAGCCGGCGTGACCTAGAAAACTCCTCACCCTTTTGACATTAGTTGGAGGTGGCATGTTCTCAATCGCGGAGACTTTAGCCTTATCAACTTCAACTCCTCTATTAGAAACAATATGACCTAAGACAACACCTTGCTCTACCATTAAATGACATTTCTCCCAATTTAAAACAATTCTATATTCTTCACATCGAGCTAACACTTGGTCAAGATTATGAAGGCAAGAATCAAAAGATATACCATGGACACTAAAGTCATCCATAAAAACTTCCATGAATTTTTCAATAAAATCGAAAAAAATAGCCATCATACATCTTTGAAACATTCCCGGCGCATTATACAATTCAAACGGCATCCTTCGATAGGCATAGGTGCCATATGTACATGTAAAAGTGGTCTTCTCTTAATCATTGGGGTGAATGGGAATTTGAAGAAATCCCGAATGACCATCGAGGAAACAAAAATAAGAATGATGCACTAATCGTTCAAGCATTTGATCAATGAAGGGAAGGGGGGATCGTCTTTGATGGTGGCCGTGTTCAATTTTCGAAAATCTATAGACATGCGCCAACCAGTAATAGTCCTAGTAGAAATTAACTCTCCCTTTTTTCCTTTCACAACCGTCATTCCTCCTTTTTTTCGGCACAACTTGTACGAGTCTAACCCATTTACTTCTGGTTATTGGGTACATAATGTTAGCCTCAAACAACTTGAGGACTTCCTTCATGACAACCTCTTTCATGGTGGGGTTCAATCTACGTTGACCCTCAACCGAAGGGCGGTGGTCATCATCAAGGATGATCCTATGCATACAAACATTTGGGCTTATGCCTTGGAGGTCGACAATGCTATACCCAATGGCCTTTTTTTGTTTTCTCAAAACAATCAAAAAAATTTCCAATTGAGGTCCATCAAGTGTGGCATTGACGATAACGGGATAATTAGTTTCTTCAAAAAAAGTATATTTGAGGGAAGAGGGGAGTGGTTTAAGTTCAAGATTAGGAGAAGAAGATGTCATACTCTTACCCACCGTACCGGTAGTGGTTCTACCTTTTCTTCATGTAAGCACTCATCTTCAAGAGGTGGGGAATCAAGTGATTCCTCTTCTTTCTCATCATCTATCAAGCTATACTCAACCAAACTATCAATAACTTCAATGGAATATGTTTTTTCAATTATTGGTTGTTTAAGAGCTTGAGAAAGGGAAAACTCGACCGACTCGTTCCCTATATTAAAAGACAACTTTCCATTCTTTACATCAACTATAGTACCACCGGTAGCCATGAAAGGTCGGCCTAGAATAATGGGGGTACTAGTGTCTTCGGGCATATCCATGACAACAAAGTCGGAGGGGATGAAAAACTTACCAACTTGAACGGGTACATCCTCAAGTATCCCAAGTGGGTACTTGACGGACCTATCCGCAAGTTGAATTGACATACTAGTGGGTCTTATCTCCACCACACTAAGTCTCTTAGCAATAGAATAGGGTAACAAACTAACACTATCCCCTAGGTCACATAAAGCTTGATTAACAACAACATTTCCAACCCGATAAGGGATGGAAAAGCTACCGGGATCCTCTATTTTCTTTGGCATTTGATTCATAAGAATGGCACTACATTCTGCCGTAAGAGAGACACATTCTTTATCCTCTATTGTTCTCTTTTTGATCAAGATTTCTTTCAAAAATTTAGAATAAAGAGGCATTTGAGAAATTACCTTGGTGAAGGGTAAAGCTACCTCCACTTTCTTCGGCATATCCACAAAATGGCTAAATTGGGTATTCTCCTTATTTAGCTTAGCTTGTTCGGGAAAAGGCAATGGTGGGACAAAAGCGGGAGGCGGTGGAACATTGGTTTCTTCTTCTTCGGCTAATTGCTCTGCCTCTTTCCTTTTTGCTTCTTCCTCTTCCATTTGCTCCTTTTTCTTTCTTTTAAGTTCTCTTTGTTCAATCTCCGCATTTTGGAGAATATCAAACTCCGCTTGTATTCCCCGGTTTTGTTTGGGGGAATTAGGCGATGTTGCTTGTGGTGCACTTGGTTGATTGACATTGGTTGGGGTGCTTTTGGTGTTCAAGTTCAAGTTCTTGTACGAGTCCTCAAGTTCTTTGCCACCTCTCAAAATGACGACATTTGCTTGGTGAGAAGGACCTCTTGGGTTTTGGGGTTGCCCAGGCAAACCATCGGGTAGATGAATTGGGGTAGCTAAGGCTTTTGTTGCTTCTTGTGATTTCCAAACCTTTAGCCATGCTTTGGTATCTTGATGCTCACTCGATAGGTGCCCAACGGCTCTTTGCAAATCACTAATATTATTATCCCATGGAACTCCTCCTTGACCATATTGAAAATTTCTTGATTGGCCATAAGATTGAGAGGGTTGATTAAATGGTTGTTGATTGTAACCTTGATTTCCTTGAAAATTGCCTTTGAACCCTTGATTGTATCCATGATTGAAATTGTTACCATGTGAATTATAGTAATTGTTGTAATTGTTGGGAACATGGAAGTTGCTACCTTGTTTATTGAAGTTGCTCATTTGGTGAGGAGGCAAATATGGGGGCATCTTTGGAGGACCTTGATTAAAGGCCTTTGTTGACTTTGATTAAATGGCCTCGGTTGACTCCCTTGAGCACGTGGTATTGGATTTTGAACATTTTGATTTCCATAAGAAAAATTGGGATGAAACCTTGTGCCGGCATTGTAGGTATTAGAAAAGAGATCAAATTGAGGTCTTTTCCCATACACTTGTATAGCTTGGACTTCATTTGGCTCTTCAAAATAAGTTTCTTCATTTGGAATACAAGAGCTAGAATCATGGCCATAATTGCCACAATGATCACATTGAACTTCCCATGTTATTTGTTTTGGAGGTGATAGTTGCCTTGTTGGAACACTCCCTTAAATTTGGTACATACCTCTAAGAGTAGGCTTAGAGCTCATGGCATCCATTCTCTTCGTTAATTCTTCAACCTGTGCTTCAAGTTTCAATTCATTAGAACTCTTAGATGAGTTCACTTCAACTTTTTTCTAAAATCCCTCGATTGACCCACTCTATAGTCACTCTTTGCCATCTTTTCAATAAGATTCTTAGATGCCTCATCGGTAAGGGAAGAGAAGTCTCCTCCGGCGGCCGAATTGAGGTTTTCCTTGGTTCTCGATGAAAGGGTGTTATAAAATGTTTGGGTTGTTAGCCAATCGGATATTCCTTGGTGAGGGCACTTGCGCAATAAATCTGTAAATCTTTCCCAAGCCTCACTTAGATTTCAAATTCATCTTGCTTGAATGTTTGTATTTCCATGCGATATTGGTTAGTCTTTGACGGTGGATAATAGTTCTCCAAGAAGGTATTAGATAATTGAGCCCATGTTGTGAATGTATTAGCGGGATGGCCTTGAAGCCATTTGCGAGCTCCATCTCTCAATGTCTTTGGAAACAACAATCGGTGTAATTGGCATGAAGTTAACCCATTGAGACGGGCCCCTACTAATTTTTCTTTAAATGAAGCGATGTGTTCTTGGGCATGTTCTTGGGAAAAACCATGAAAAGTATCTTGTTGAACCGCATTTGTCAAAGAAGCTTTCAATTCATAATTCTCGGGAATCACCCCGAAATCAACCGGTGAAGGTGTTTCTTCATGTGTAAGTTGGGAATGGGAACCTAAGGTCGCCATTGGTTGGATTGGTGGTGGTGATAGATCTGGATTTGGATGATTTGGAGGGGTTAGATTTTGATTTGGTGGTGGAGTTCTTGGTGATGACGGGGTTGGTGGTGAATTTTGTGAAGTGGATGATGTGGAAGGATAATTTGGGATGAGATTATTTGGTATAGAAGGTGTAGAGGGTGTATGTGATGTAGGTGGTGGAATGGGATTAAGATTAGGAGGTGATAATGATGGATGTAGAATAATAGTGGTTGAGTTATTACCCCAAAAACGCAAAGCTCTAAATGTCATTTTCGGCTCCGGATCGAACCACAAGGGCGATGATGTATTCCTGGGCATAAACTCAATTAAACGGTAAGTCTCATAGCACCTAACGATACTAGAGAAAAGAGAGAGAAATAAAATTAAAGCAAATAACCAAACACAATAACTAAAAACACAATTACTCGTCGTTCCCCTGCAACGGCGCCATTTTGATCGCGCCCCAATCGGATCGGTCGTTTGGCGAAGGACGGGGAATCAAACAATATTTATAGACTCGCAAAAAACACAAAAACTACTAGAGTATTCAAGGTAAGTCGAGGTCGGTCCACAGGGAACGGAACGATATTGAGTTAAAAGCAACGTGTTTGGGATCTAGAGGGGGTTCTAAGGGTCGAGTCTATGCTAGAAATGCGGTAAAAGACGGAAATTAAATAACTAGAGAATTAACAAGAGAAATGACAAGAGATGATCAATCTAGGAAAAGGTGTTAGGGGGAAGTCGGGATTCGGAAATTGGGGTCTAAGAGTCTCGGAATCGGGTCAGTCACAACATTGATAAAGGGAGAATGCCACCTTTCGATTTCTTCACCCAACCCACCTAAAAATCCACTTTCGCGGCGAAGAAGGGTAAGTCTCAAGTTAAGGTAATTTCTACCCCGAGTTTTCCCATATTGATAGAAATGAGTCAAGGTCGATCTAATTGGCCGGACTAAAACAACAATGACACATCAACCATGAACAAGATAAACCAAAAAGCAAGCAACCCACCAAAAATTCCTCAATTCAAATAATCCAAGATCCTCATCCCTAAATTAACCACAAAACTATGAAAGAAATTGCAATCAACAAAATAAACTAGAAAACAATCTAGAACAACATGAATGAAATCTTGAGAAATTAATAACACAAAGATGGTCACAATAACGATCAACAAAATGAAACACAAAACGATCTAAAACAATATAAATAAAGACGATCAAAACAAGACGATAATGAAAGGACAATAAAATGAACAAGATTGAAAGAACAAGATTAAATCTAGACTAGAGATTGGAGAGTAGAAGAGAAATATACTAACAATGAAGATCAACAATAAAGAAGAAGATTGCATAAATAAAAGATGAAGCTTTGATGAAGAGGACAAAGGATTTGTCACTAATCCCTTAATAATCTCCACAAATCTTCAATAAAAATTTGAATTCTACAAAGCTTGAATGTAAATCTAGAGAATTGATGATAAAACTATGAAGATTTACCATTAGATTACTATCTAAACTATTAGAATTGTAGATAATTACTAAATTACTACTAGAATGATCTACTAATGGAGGGATAAGTAGTGAGAGAATGGAGTAGTCTAAACTAATGAAAGCATTATGTGCAACTAACTAGGGTGTATATATATATATAGTAAAGCCTTAATGGATCCTTAATCTAAAGCCCAAATCCCACTTTTTTGCTCCATTAGTGAGACAATCACCCTTTAATTCTTCATAAGGTGGAACTTTGCCCCGTCGTACACGGACCAACACCGCCGGGTGAAACTTCACCCGGTGGTTTTACCCGGTGGAATTATTCCAGTTTGGCATTTTGGACCCTTTTACCGTCGGGCGAAACTTCACCCAGTGGGTGAAAGTTTCGCCCGGTCATTTCGCCCGGTGAATGAAGCTCTCTGAAAATCTTCGGGGAGTTACCGTCGGGCGAAATTTCGCCCGATGGTTTTCATCGGGTGAAATTTCACTCGGTCATTTTTCTGGCCTCTTTTCTTGTCTCATTCTTCGTCGTATGATTGGATGGCTTTGAACTTTAAGTTGTGTGCTCTGCTTTTCAGCTGGCATTCCCCTCTCTTGTGCTCGTGGAAGCTCGATCATGCTTTTGGTGCCAAAACCTATCAAAATTGATAGAAAAACTACCAAAAACACGTAAAACGCACAAGAGAGACGCTAATGCGAGAAATATTCAAAATAGGGCAATAATCGCACTCTAATCTCAAAAAACGAGGGAAAAACGGGTCTAAATGGGAGAAAAAAAGGTCTAAATTTTGCACACAACAGTTGCTTATAGCTTCTGATGTCTAGGTGCAATAGGGGAAGTAAGTTAGTTTTCTAAGCGGTATCGGTTTCCTCCCACCACTCCCACCACTTTTTCCTTTTCTACCTCTCAAAATAATATCACCGTCAACGGTTTTATGTATACCCTTATCACACTTCTTACATTACTCAAGCATAGCATCATCCTTCCAAAAAAAGCATGCATCCATCGGGACAAGCAACAATTTTTTGATGTGGAAGTTGAAGACCATTTACTACTTTTTTGGTTGTGTAGAATGTTGGGGTCATGATGTTATCTTTTGGGATAACCTTCTCAAGCAATGCATCAAAACCGTCTATCCACTCAAAGGGTAGGTTAAATTCACATTTAAGGGTCACTTTCATAGATGTGACTTCTAACAATGTCATCTCGCACCCTCTATATAACGACTTTTCTAAAGCATTTAACATGTCAAAAAACGCTTTTGATTGTGAGTTTGGCTGTTGTAGGTCGGTTGGTCATCGTTTATATACATACTCTCGTTGTTAAACACATTACACTCAACCACATCGACTATCAGTCATCTCAACTCCCCCCCCCCCCCCCCCCATTTTGTTGGATCTTCGGTTCCTCATCTGGAGATGTCTCACTATGACAAATCCAACGATAATAATTTGCCGAGAAACCATTTGAGATGACATGCTCCTTAACCACAATTAAATAATAAAAAATCTAAGGTTCTTGCATTTAATACAAGGACAACTAACTTCACCTTTCGACGCGTAGTCAAGTGAGCGTATAGCAAATTCCAAAAAAACTTGAACACTGCCCTTTAAAAACTCGACAGTGGGGAACCTTTTCTTATCAAGTCTTCCCTCATACATCCATTTTTGTTCAATTCTCTACATTTTTTATCTAAGAATAAATTATATAACAAACAATTATATTAGAATTCGTATTTTCAAGTCAGCTAAACCTAATAAAATTGACTCAATTTAAAATTCATATATATATACTCTGATTATTTGACAAAACACCCAATTAAAAATCTCGAACACATACTAACTACCAATTTAACTTGATAATATTAATTTAGAATTCATATTTTATAATCAACTAAACCTAATAACATTGGCCAAATTTATAATTCATATTCACACAATCAATTTCCTAATCCTAAACCTAATATACTCCCAAAACACACAAATTATCATAATATCAATCACTAAACTCTAATCTGAAGCTAACTAACAATCTAACTAATCAATATTGGGCAAACTAACATGATAACTTAATTAACACCCTAAAAGCATTAAAAATCAAATCAAACTCAATAATTATAATAGTTAAACTAAATAATTCAACCTAACCAAAATTAATAATAACAAAACAAAAAATAGATATCTCAAACTTAAGTAAAAATTAGAAAAACAAACTTATTAATTGAGAAAATGGAGAAAATTGGTAGGAAATTGGGGGAGGGAGTTCCATCGGGTATGTAGAGAGAAGGTAGAACGTATTTTTTTTCATGTAATGAATGGCGAGAAGGGGTTAGGGGGAGTACCGTAGGCAAAATCTGTATCGGGCAAAAGGCGACCGATAGCGGTTGCCCATTACCTCCATTTGCGACCAATTGTGGTCGCCCGCTTCTCCATTTGGCGACCGACTGTGGCCGCCCATTTCCCCATTTGGCAACCGATAGTGGTCGCCCGCTTGTGCACAGTGTTTTCAATGAAAATTTCTATATATGCACCGGTCGCCAAATTTGGCGAGCGGACGGCGTCTACTGATTTAGACGCCAGCTAGTCCGCCGCCTAAGTCGTGTTTTCTATTAGTGCTTGGAGGTTTCATCGATTAAAGAGGAAAAGTCTCCTCCGACGGCCGAATTAAGATTTTCCTTGGTTCTTGAAGAGAGAGTATTATAGAAAGTTTGAGTTGTGAGCCAATCGGGAATACCATGGTGAGGACACTTTCGAAGAAGGACTCGAAATCGTTCTCGTGCTTCGCTTAAGCTCTCGAATTCATCTTGCTTGAATGTTTGAATCTCCATACGAAATTGATTTGTCTTTGATGGAGCATAATATTTCTCCAAGAATGCATTAAAAATTTGGGCCCATGATGTAAAAGTGGTATCTGAATGGCCATGAAGCCATCTTCGAGCTCCTTCTCATAATGTTTTAAGAAATAAAAGTCGATGAAGTTGACATGAAGATGATCCATTTAATCGGGCTCCGATTAATTTTTCCTTAAACGATGCTATATGTTCTTGGACATCCTCTTGAGAAAAATCGTGAAATGTATCTTGTTGGACCGCATTTGTCAGAGAAGCTTTAAGCTCATAATCATTGGGAATCACCCTCAAAATCGACCGGTGAAGAGGTTTCTTCGTGGGTGAGTTTCGGATCCTAGAGTTGCCATAGGTTATGGTGGTATTTAAATTGAAAAACTTTGTTGATTTTGTGGAGGTAGTGGTGTTTGTGGTAGATTGAATGGAGTTTCAATTTGAATATTTCTTGGAAATGGTGTATTTTGAGATGATGTAGAAGATGTGGAAGGTGAATTTGTAAAAGATAGTGAGGGTGGCAGAATAGGATTTTAATGTGAAGGAGATAGAGAAGGGTGTGGTATGATGATTGTCGAATTATTTCCCCGGAACCTTAAGGCTCGAAATGTTCTTTCCGGCTCTGGATCAAACCAAAAAGGCGACAGCCCGTCCTTGGGCAGAAAACTCAACAAATGGTAAGACTCCTAGCACCAAGTGGTAATAGGGAAGAGAAAAAATAAAGTGAAAACTAAAACCAAACACAAATAATCTAAACTCAATTAACTAAACACTCTCCTTGGCAACGACGCCATTTTGACGGGGTGCTAAATCATCGCAAATCAAACACGGTCAAACAATATTGTTATGAATCAACGAACACAATACAGATAAATGTAATAGCGGTAACGAGATCGATCCACGAGGACGGATTTTATGAAGCTAATTGAGTTAAAATCTATTAGTGAATGAGTTCTTTTAGGGGGGTTTGATTGGAAGCTATACTAAAGATGAGACTAAAGTAACAAAGATTAATCAAAAGGAGAAAGACATTAGGGGGAGTTAGAGATTCAAAACATGGATATAAGAATCGAGGAATCTAGAAAATAATGCACAATTGATAAGGAACGAGTCACCTTTCGATTTCTCAATTCAACCTCACTCTAGCCCACTTTCGTGACAAAAGAACTAAGTTTTTAACCGGAGTTACCCAAACCCCGAGTATCCCCGTATTGATTTGAGTGAACAAGAGTTGACTAGGTCGGCCTAACATAGTCAACAAAAACATAACAATTCCAAGCTAAACAAATCAATTCAATGGCAATGATTTTCACAAAACCTCAATTCGAGCACCCAAATTCATTCTTTCCTAACCCCCTAACAAGGAGACTACTCCCTAGTTATGGTAGAATTGACATAAACAATAACTATGGAGATTAAGCTAAAACAATGCATAATGACAAAATTGAGATTAATTTCTAACACACAAATTGAAGATAATAAAACTAAGAACTTACTCTACTAAGCAAGACAAAAACAAGGCATGAAAAATCAAAGAAAATGATAAACTAGGGAGAAAACTAGAGGAAAATTAATTAGAAAAGAGAGAGAAGAAGAGAAAAGTACCAACAATGGAGAAAAACTCAATGAAAAAGATGAAGATTCCATAAAAAATATGAAGCTTGAAGAAGAAATCCAGGAGTTTTGTTACCAAATTCTTGTAAAACCCCCTTAATCTTCAATTAGATTAGAAAATTCTTAGTGTATGATTAATTTCTAACAGAATACAGTAGAATAAGCTTACAAATTGAGATTTACAATAATGAGGCATACTAGTGACAAAATTAGGTTTAGACTATATATACTAAGTTGCTTAATGGGTCATTAAAACATGGGTTATTTAACGACAATAATACAACTATAGAACGTTTTTTCCAAAATAATATCAATTTCAATAAATCTGAGAATAATACGTATTCTTGGAGTAGTTAAACAAGAGTAATATATAAAAGACTTTATAACTTGCTACATCAGGTCACCTAATTAATATTTAATCGGCTACTTAATACTCCATCCTCTTCCTTAGACCAAGATAAAGGATGAATTGGGCGGGTTCGGGTCAGGTTAGCTTCGGGTCGCGCCACTTTCGGGTTATAATAATCGGATTGACTTCGGATCGGGTAAGATCACTTTGGGTTCGGGTCATTTTCGGGTTTCTTATTTTCAACTTTTTTTTAGGGATATCAACTTGTTTTCTATAATAATAGTCGGGTCAGTTTCGGGTTAGCTCGGGTCAATTTGGGTTACGGGTCAAAATCGGATCTTCAGTTCGGGTGTCGGATCGGGTTCGGTTTGGCTTATTCGGGTCGGGTTAGTTTTGCCAAACCTACTCCTCCTTAGTTCTCCTTCATCCTCGCTCTCCATCACCCTTCATCCTTCTTCACTTTTTTTTATACGTTTTGTTTAGATTAACATGTTGATTTTGGTGTAGGATTGTGTTGTTAGCTAGATTTGGTGAGGTTGAAGGAAGAGGAAGGCGGAGGACATTAATGAAGTTTAGTGCTTCGTACACTGAGTAAGTGAAAATGATTGAAGTAATATGAAATAAATTAAAGGCGTAAAAGGAAGGTGAACGGGTTCTACCTGAAACACTCTGTGTTAATTAAAGAGATCCTGTTTATGAGCTTTGCTTAAAGGGATTTGAAATATTACTCATATCAACAAAGTGCACTTTCTTTCTGATTTGCCCATGATAAGAACTCTGCAGTTAAGCGTGCTTGGCTGGGAGTAGTCTTAGGATGGGTGACCTCGACTCGTGTTGGTCTGTGGGACCAATACAAAGTCTGGCGAGTTGCCGCGGTTAACATTTTCGGTTCTAGGATTGTGTCGGGGTGTTACACTACCAGTAACCGGTCACCTATACTACTCTGGAATAATACGTATTATTCTCAGATTTATTAAAATTGATATTATTTTGAGAATACGCCTTATAGTTGGTATTGTTGTCGTTAAATAAAATTAAATGTGAAAAAGGAAGGTGGAAGGGTTATTACGGTAACCGGTGACCTATACTACTCTGGTTTAACTACTCTAATAATACGTACTATTCTCAGATTTATTAAAATTGATATCATTTTGGTAAGACGCCCTATAGTTGGTATTAGTGTTGTTAAACAACCTTGAAACAAAGCTCAATTCTAATCTTTGCACTTGAGCTTCAACTTTAACCTATGAAACTTCAAAGGGTGAAACTTTGCCCCGCGGATTTCTGGATTTCCGGTCACTTTACCGTCAGGCGAAATTTTGCCCGGTGAACTTTTCTTCTGAAATTCAAAATTTGGGGCAGCACACTACTAAAATCACCCGCGTTAACGACGGAAAAAGAGCGACGGAGCAAAAATTCCGTAAAAAATAAAAAAAAATCGACGGATTTTCTCAAAATTCCGACGGATCAGTATTTGTGACGGCGAAGCCGTCACAAACCTGAATTAGTCTGTCACACATGTTGGGCGCCAACGACTATAATCTAAGCGGGATAAATTTTTGACGGAGTTACAGATTTGTAACGGTTAGGGCGTCCAAAATTACTATTTGTGACGGATAGTTGGGACGGCTAGGCCGTCACAATAATTCATGACTTAAAAAAAAAACTGACGAACCCTTATGTTGTTTTATTCATTATTACTCCCGTCACAATATCCCAAACCCCTCCCCTTAACATAGAAAGCCAAAAACCGTTCCCTTCGTTTCACCCTCGCCGGCGTCCTTCACCGTCTACGGCGGTCCCTTGCCGTCGCCGGTCGTCCCTCGTTGTGCCTCACCGTCGCTGTTCGTCCCACACCGTCCTCCGTATCTCACTCTCCCTTCCTCCTTTCCTCTTCCTCCTTTCCGTTGTGTTCTTCCTCTTCGCCGGCCGTCGTTGTCCGTCAGGCTCTACCCGACGACCACTGCTCCGTTCTCCTCTCTACTAAGAAAATCTGGTATATCTAAACCCTAATTATTTTTAATTGTTTGTATCAACTTTGAGTTGTATTTGGTGTGCTTGCTATTGATTGAAAGTTACATAATTACTAAAAATTGATGGAATGAAGCTTGATTGACTGAAATTATGATCAATTAAATGTTAAATCAGGGTTAAGTATGAGTTGTATTAAGTTGTTTCAATATCCCCTAAATTCAGATGACATAGTTGTATTAAGATGTTGAATTCAGATGACATAGCTTAATAATAATATGGATTTCTTAAATTTTGGCAAATTATAATTTTTGATATCATTTCTCGAATAATAAATAATTTGATCATAATTGTGTGTGTGTTGGGAGGAGTATCTTGAATCAATCGATTTAATCCAATAGGAGTGTACAGGAAATGACTTCCTTTGTATTGGGTATTAGTCAAGTGATGTTGTTTAATTAGGGCGTGTTTCCCTTTCACAGGTACCACGACAATGCATTTGTTACTTCTCGAGTGCTGCACATTGTAGACGGTCTCAACTCTTCTGCAACCTACCCCTTGTGGGAAACTTTGTTCAAGATACAGGTTCGTCTACTTCATCTCTCTCTATTTATTTTCTAGCATTGGGATATTCATATTGATAACTCAGCATATTGCTTCTGCTTTCTGATGTTGTTTATCTCACTTGTGTACTACTGTATATCGTGATAATAGATTATTATTTCGCTTTCGCCTGTTCCATAAAGGTCAAGGGACTTGTTGTCGTTCAGTGACCTTTTTGTTGCTCATGAGCGGTTAGGACAATCACAATAGAATATATGCTCCTAACCCTCCTACTAGAGGAGGGTAAGTAAGTGTTAGTAACCCTCCTGCACATTCTATTTCCATCACTTCCCTCAGAGGAAATAATAATAATCACTCTCATCTTTATTTGAATTCCTACTTCCTTCATTCATTCATTGTTTATTTTTAAGTAAGTGAAATAAATTAAAGTAGTTTGAAAAATAATCAAAGTAGGTGGGAGTCTGAGAGCGAGTCTAATGGTGGAAGAGATTATGGGAGTCATAATAATAATGGAAGTAGTCTTGCTGCTGCTTCCAAACATGGCCTTAAGACTGATGGCTTTGAGCAAAGAGGCCATTCTTGGTATGTAGCCCAAAATGCAAGTGGAGTATCGTAGAAAAATCAAACAATATTAGGGGACAAACAAGGAGTATAACATGGTCGAAAAAATAAACAAAATAGCCGACGTAATATTCGAGAAAATTTTGGTTTTTTTTGTAAAGAAAGAAACAAAAAATCAAAAAAATGAACTTTCATTATTCCATAATAAAATCAGTACTTATTTAATACTCCCTCCACTTCTCTATAATTTTCTACTTAATCAGCATCAGCCGAACACTATTCTGAGGTTAAAGTGTGTATCATTTGGGTATAGATTTATAGTGAATACAATTTGTTCCATTGATATAGGAACACAATTTGTCTAAACTCCTCCATCTTTCTTGTTCCATTGATATAGGAACACATTACTACATGTACTAGTTACAGAGTAGTGTTTGTTTGGTGCCACATTTATGAGACGGATTTGATATAGGTCAACATCCTAATGAAAAGGGACGTGCGTCGTAATTGGCATACTATACTCCAGTCTCCAGGCGTGCGGTGGCCTAACAAAATGGAACTAGCCCCATGCCCCATGGCCATGGCTTGTGCAAGGCTGGCATTCTTAATTAAGCTGCTGTCCATTTTGTCGACACACTTTGGCTTCACTTCATACTTACTATAATTCATTAATACTCGTACGATCGAGTGCAATAATACTAAATAAAAGAGGTTACATGCATGTACCATATTATTAAGTTGTTGGATCAAGTTTTGTACCCAGTGAAATGTCATGGTATGTAATTGTCACATACTCACATGGATATAACATTGCATGAATGATGTTAACATGTTAGATCGAGTAATCTCGTGAAAATTGTACGTTGACATTTTAAATCCGTACATGTCTGAGATTATAAGATGATGGATCGAGTTTTGATATATTGAATTCTCGTGTTAATTATCCCGTTACTACGACTTAACTATTTAATAATAGTGTATGTGTTAAGCCTATTGATTATAGGAATTGAGATTTGAGGTGAGTTGTCATGTTATGAGAGAGTTGCGTCGAAGGTAACCGAAGGAATAAAGTGAGTGTTGAAGATCACTTGAAATGTTGATCAAGTTTAATTTTTTGATGTACTGGAAAGCTGGTCTTTTTAATTTAACATTTGATTTGATACTAATCCCAACCTAATAAACATTTTCTGACACACTTCCAGTGATGATTATCATGGATCATCGCTCATCATAATTTAATAAGAAATAATGTGTGTAGGCTTAGAAAAACCTATTTTGAATATCTACAATGGGTGCATTGTTGTAAGAATACATGAAGAGAGGAAAAAGAATTCATTTTAAAGAAAAGAATTATACAGGAGGAGGAAGTAGTCATTTTTTTTATCATAATAGTTGGAGCTACTGCAATAATAATAATAATAATAATAATAATAGTAGTAGTAGTAATAGTAGTAGTAGTAGACAGAATTCAAATGAAGAAGGAAGGAAGGAAAGAAAGAGATTATTGGGTTGGAAAAGAAACCATGACATACTCCATATATATATATATAATACTCATATAGACGTAGTACTCCGTAGTAGATTCTTGACCATTCTCTATATATAATACTCTCCAATTCAATAAGGATGCTTGATGGATGATGTACTCGATCAATACTCAGAAGAACATTCACTCTCTAAGACTAAATCATTTAAACATGAAGTATACATGAATCAAGAAGAAAAGAAATTGAAAGAATTAGTCATTTTAATTTGGAGGAGGACTATTATGCATATAGACATTATTTATGGATACGGAGTAGTATATAATGGAGTAGTAGTAGTAATCTTGGCTTTCAAGCAGACATGATATGCATGATCTAAAGATTCTAAATTCACTTTCTCAACTACCTATCTATGCGTTGAAATATTGAGCCAACAAGCAATACATATAGTATAGTAGGTCCATCCTCTCATTTTTCGATTAATTAACTTGTGGGGTGTGGCTAATCACTCATGATTTATTGTTTTTTAATTCAAGTCAATGAGACGAAGATGTAAATATCAGTAATGAATATGGTCTGATATATAGAGAAACCCACTTTTGCCCAAACTTATGCCTCCAATTTAGGCCTTGTTCTTTTGAATTTATTTTCATTTGACTTTGCTCCATAGGTTCAATGAAAAGACTAGAACGACGTTGGATGTATGATCGAGTAGATGAAAAAAGATACCTAGGCGTGAATTTGCAAATGGGGTTGATGCATTTATTCAGTTTGCTAAACAAAGTGATACGTACATAAGCGACAATGAATTTAGGTGTCCATGTAAGAAATGCAAGAACGAGGCTTTGTTACACGTAGAAGATGTTAACGATCACCTGTATTTGAACGGTTTCACTCGTCACTATTATGTTTGGTCGTGTTATGGAGAGAAAAGTATCGAGGGTAGTAGTGCAAGTGTAGTTCAGAATGAAAATCCTTATCGAGAGTTTGTGGAACATGCACTTCGTCCTGTTGTCGATGAAATATGGGAGGAGCGACTCAATCCCGACAACATCAGTGACGAAGAAGTACGTTTTGAAACCCCTAACCCTCAAGTGTCCTCCTTCTTTGAATTGCTAAAAAATGCGGAACTACTAGTATGTGACGGAAGTGATGCAAGTTTGTTGCAAGTGGCTGCAAGGATGTTAACACTTAAGTGTGAGTTTAACATGCCTCTAAGATGTTTGGATGCTTTGGTGTCGTTAATTGCCGACATCCTTCCAAAGTCGAATAATGTTATGTCCCGCAATTTTTATGAGATTAAGAATGTTCTCAAGGGTCTTCAACTTTCACATAAGAAGATCGACGCATGTTCTAATGGATGTATGCTCTTTTGGAAAGAAGATGATGCACTAGACAAATGTAAAAAATGTCATTTGGATCGATATAAGTCCGTTAAACCGAATTCAAGGGGAAAGCGAGTAGCAAGTAAAGTACTGACTTATTTCCTGCTTGGACCGAGGTTACAAAGACTATATGCAACCAAACACATTGCGGGAGAGATGAGTTGGCACCATAAAAACTCTCATCTAAGGGTTAGCGGAACAAAGGCACATCCCAGTGATGGAGAAGCGTGGAAAACTTTTGATCGACTGCATCCAGAGTTTGCAAGCGAGCCAGGCAATGTCCGTCTCGGGTTGTGCACCGATGGGTTTTCACCGTACGGCCAATTTGGGAAGTCTTATTCATGTTGGCCAGTAATTGTGACTCCTTACAACCTTCCTCCTTGGTTGTGCCTGAAGAAACAATTCATGTTCTTGTCACTAATTGTTCCTGGTCCTAAAAATCATAAGTCAAATATGGATGTATATCTTCAACCACTGATCGAGGAGTTAAAACAGTTATGGGATACCGGCGTTTTCACGTACGATGTCTCGAAACAAAAGAACTTCCAACTAAAGGCCGCTTTAATGTGGACTATTAATGATTTTCCTGCATACGGTATGCTTTCCGGTTGGACAACAACAGGGTATCATGCATGTCCGTATTGTAAGGAGACAAATCATAGATCATTTTGGCTCAAAAATAGTTCGAAGGTTTGTTGGTTTGATTGTCACCGCCAATTTTTATCGAGTGACCATCCTTTTCGAACGAATTGCGAAAAATATATATATATTTTGGTTGGTTTGGTTTTGACTACTCTTTTATGGTATTTTGGTATTTAAATGGTGATTTTAACTCCGATTTCAGTTTACTATAAATTATTATTATTATTATTATTATTATTATTATTATTATTTCACGATGTATTATATTATTATATTTTTACTCAGCTTTGCTGACGTCCTTTTGTTTTGGGTCGTTCCCCCGCTGGAACCTGTACCTATTTGTGTTTTGGGTACAGCTGATAGGTACACGTGATTGCTGCATGGGTGCATTCTGGTATCGGGTTGTGCTGAGCGAGGAATGACTTTTTGTTATTTACCAAACTATTTACATTATTATTGGATTTATTGGTTACTATTGTTTTAAACCGTTTTGGATTTTGTAAGACTTAAAGACTTCCGCTGCAACGTTTCTATTTTTATTAGCTATCAAATTTCTATTTTTATTCATTTATTATTTATCCTTTTCCTTGCACTTGGCTCGGTAAGCTAAGTGTGGAGTAACAGTTTTGAGTTTTTGGTTTTTGGTTTATTATTTTGGTTGCGAAAATTTAGGGCTGTGAGGGTATCTTATAGGGGTCATGTAAAGGGTCCTAGGGTGAAACTTATTTCTGCTATGAAAGTGAAAAAGCATTTATCTAGGGGAGCTGAGTTGATTTTGTGTCATGTAAAAGATTTGAGGGTGGAATATCCTGACTTGAGTGAAGTTCCAGTAGTGAGTGAGTTTGTTGATGTGTTTCCTGAAGAAATACCTGGAATGCCGCCAGCTAGAGAAGTTGAGTTTAAAATCGACTTAGTGCCAGGAACGGGTCCAATTGCTAAATCACCATATCGAATGGCACCGTTAGAAATGCAAGAACTTAAGAAACAATTAGATGAATTTATGGAGAAAGGGTATATTAGGCCTAGTGTGTCGCCTTGGGGTGCCCCTGTTTTATTTGTGAAGAAGAAGGATGGAACTTTGAGGTTGTGTATTGATTATCGGGAATTGAACCAAGTTACTATCAAGAATAGGTATCCTTTACCTAGGATTGATGATTTGTTTGATCAGTTGAAGGGAGCTTCTGTTTTCTCTAAAATAGACTTGCGATCTGGGTACCATCAGTTGAAGATAGCACCTGAGGATGTCCCTAAGATTGCATTTTCCACTAGATATGGCCATTATGAGTTTACTGTGATGCCTTTTGGGTTGACTAATGCACCTGCTGTGTTTATGGACTTGATGAACCGAACTTTTAGGACTTACCTGGATAAATTTGTTGTGGTGTTCATTGATGACATACTGATTTATTCGAGTGAGGATGAGCATGAGGAACATTTACGCATTGTTTTGGGTATCTTGAGAGAAAAACAGTTGTATGCCAAATTTTCGAAATGTGAGTTTTGGTTGGATCAAGTAGCTTTTCTGGGGCATATTATATCTAAGGATGGGGTAGCAGTAGACCCTGCTAAGATTAAAGCTGTTAAGGAGTGGCCTAGACCGAAATCTGTGACTGAAATTCGTAGCTTTTTGGGTTTAGCTGGTTACTATAGGAGATTTGTGAAAGATTTTTCTAAAATAGCTAGACCAATGACCACACTGATGAGGAAAGCCACAAAATTTCTTTGGGATGAGGGATGTGAGGAGTCGTTTCAGATTTTGAAGGAGAAGTTGACCACTGCTCCGGTGTTAGCTTTACCGGATGGAAATGAAGCTTATGAAGTTTATACTGATGCATCTAAGAATGGGTTAGGTTGTGTTCTTATGCAGAATAGAAGAGTGATTGCCTATGCTTCTAGGCAGTTGAAACCTTATGAAGAAAATTATCCCACTCATGATTTAGAATTAGCAGCCGTAGTCTTTGCCTTGAAGATTTGGAGACATTATTTATTTGGTGTACCCTTTAAGGTTTTCTCTGATCACAAAAGCTTAAAATATATATTCACTCAAAAGGAGCTTAATATGAGACAGAGGAGGTGGTTAGAGTTGATTAAGGACTACGAGGTCGAGATCCAGTATCATGAAGGAAAGGCTAATGTGGTGGTCGATGCCTTAAGTAGGAAATCTCTACATACGATACAGTTAGTAATGAACCGTGATAAGTTAAGGGAAGAATTTGTGAACTTTGCGATCCAAATGGCGAAGCCAGGAACCCCATCTAATGTGTTATCTGTTGAGAGCGATTTGATAGGGGAGATTAGAGAATTGCAGGTTGGTGATAAGTATTTGCAGGATAAGTTAGTGAATGAGCCTACTTTGTTCCGGCGCGACGAGAGTGGATTGATTAAGGTTCATGATAGAGTTTGCGTGCCTAACGACTGGGAGATAAAGAAAAGAATAATGACTGAGGCACATGCAACACCGTATTCTGTTCACCCCGGGGGTGATAAAATGTATGCGGACTTGAAATTAACATTTTGGTGGTCCGGTATGAAGAAACATATTGCAGATTTTGTGTCTCGATGCTTGATATGTCAGAAGGTTAAGAGTGAACACAGGAGACCTCAAGGGAAGTTGCAACCTTTAGAAGTTCCCGAGTGGAAGTGGAGTTCAATCTCCATGGATTTTGTAGCCGGTTTGCCAAGGTCACAGAAAGGTAATAATATGATTTGGGTGATAATTGATAGGCTGACTAAGTGTGCACATTTTATTCCGATGAAAGATACTTGGAAGAAGAAGCAGCTTGTTGATGCTTATATACATCATGTGGTAAGACTTCATGGAGTTCCTAAGGATATTGTGTCAGATAGGGATGCCAGATTTGTTTCAATATTTTGGGAGAAACTTCAGACAGCTTTGGGAACCAAACTTAATATGAGCACAGCATTTCATCCAGCTACCGATGGTCAGACTGAAAGAACAAATCAAATACTTGAGGACATGTTACGAGCTTGTATCTTACAATTTCAGGGAGGCTGGGAGGATAAGTTAGATCTGATTGAGTTCTCTTATAATAACAGTTATCAGGCTACAATTCAGATGGCACCATTTGAGGCATTGTACGGACGCAAGTGTAGGAGTCCGATATGTTGGGGCGATATTAGTGAGCATGTGATTCTAGGGCCTGAGATGATCACTGAAATGGTTGACAGTGTTAGGGTTATACAGGACAGGATGAAGGCAGCTCAAGACCGTCAGAAGAGCTATGCAGACAGGACTCGTAGGCACGTGGAATTTGAGGTTGGTGACAAAGTTCTTTTGCGTGTCTCGCCTACTAAAGGAGTAATGCGGTTCGGTAAGAAGGGCAAATTGAGCCCAAAGTTTATTGGTCCGTATGAAATTTTGGAGCGTATTGGCGAGGTGGCTTATCGACTTGATTTACCAGCTGATCTAGAACGAGTGCACAATGTATTCCATGTTTCCCAACTAAGGAAATACATCAGTGATCCATCACATGTGTTAGACCCGGAGACTATTGAGCTTGATGAGACTATGACCTACGAGGAGACTCCTGTTCGGATTTTGGATAGTAAGGTGCGTAAAACCCGTAGGACTGAAACAAGAATGGTCAAAGTTTTATGGAATAATAACAATGTGGAGGAGGCTACTTGGGAAGTTGAGTCAGCCATGAAAGAAAAATATCCTCATCTTTTTGCCTAAGGTAAATTTTTGTGCTTCGTGGACGAAGCTTTATTTTAAGGGGGATAGAAACTATGAATGACTACTTTATTTACTACTTTATTTTTGTGTTGGATTAACTTTGTTGTGTGATTTCATGTTATTATTGCTTGTTGGTTACAAATGTGAACCTATTGGTTATTGTTGGATTGGTTTTTCCTTTGGTTATTGTTGGTTATGGTTTGATATTGGTTTTGATAATTCTTGAAATACTTGTTTATTTATATTGGTGGTTTACTTGTGTAATTTCAAAACTTTGAAAATATTTAATTATTATTTACCCGGCATGCTCTTAACTTTCTAAGTGACACTTTTTGAGGATTGTGAGTATTTTGTGGGTTAGAACTCTAGCATTATTTTGTGAGATTAAGTGGTGGCGAAGTTATGGTACTTTAAAATTTGAGGAACTAGAGCCTTTTGGATTTTTGGAGAATTTAGAAATGTAAGTCATCTTAAGGGTTGTGTGTTGTTTTGGTGGAGTTTGAATATATATATATATATATATATATATATATATATATATATATATATATATGGAGTAACGGGCTATTTTGGATACATACGAGGAGTGTGAGACTTTGTTTTGAGGACGAGTTTAAACTTCGAGGACGAAGTTTTGTTTTAAGGAGGGAAGTCTGTAACACCCGTTATTTTCCGAGTCATTTATAAGGCATTATTTTCCTATTCTTTTGAAATCGGGTTTTTAAGTTAGAAAATTTTTTTCGAGTTATTTTGGGCCTTCTTAAAACTTATTGGTTTCGAACTCCTTTAAAGGTAAAACTTTCTAAACGGACTTTATTTTCGGGTTGGACTTTTGTCAAACAAAAAAAAAAAAAAAACCTAATCATTTTTTTATATAAACCCACGTACACATTACAACTCTCCTCACAATTTTCACAATTATATAGTACACAATACACACCTTGTCCTCCTTTCCATCTGTTTTGCCGCTGTTGCTTTTTCCGTCGTGCTTTTTTCCGTTTCGACTCACAGCATATCGATTCCTTCTCTCTCTTTTGCTCTCTCCCAATTGTAAGTTTCTATCTCAATTTTAGTCTTGGTCAATACTTAATTTTAGTTCAATTCTGGTTTCTTGTGTGAAATTTTAGAACCAAGAAGTATAGTATCTATGAATTGGGGAATCGGGTTACAATTTCAGGGTAAGTATAAGTAATGTCGTTGTATTCCGGATTTGGGTGTAAAAACAGAATTTATGTTATGCGATTTATATACTAGCCTGCCCGTATGATTTCTACGAAGAAACAAATGGATAATTGTGAGTTTGGGATCGTAATAGCAGTTTGTATGAGTCGATTGAGTGTCGATTGTGCCGAAGTGAAGTTGGTATTTTAGTGTTATGATTTGTGTGTCGTATGATTAGCCGTTAATTAAAGTCATTAGTGTCATGGTTGGTTGTTTAAGTTGACTAAGACTTTCTATGGGGCAAAGAGGATGACAATGGGTGAAATTGATGGAAAGTTATCGTTGTTCATTAGTATTGGCATGTGTATTGGGTTTTAGAGTACGAGATGAGAACTGGGTGGGACGGAAATTTTGTGGATTCTAAACGGTTATTTTGGGATAGACCAAGTGTATATTAATTAATAGGGTGGATGTTTAATATAATCATAGAATTTTGGATGTGAGTTAGGATGGGCCTATATTAATGAGTTGGAGTATATGTTTGGGTCGTCTTAACACTATTGGTTAAGTTATTGAATCATATTTATATTATTGTAGCTTGTGGGTTCGAGGAGAAAGAGTTCTTGGATTAGTACTAGCTGAGTTTTGTCCGTCTTGAGAGGTAAGGACGTTTTACCCTTTTCACTTTTAAGTAAAGAGCATGTTCGGATTAAAATATATTTTTATAATGGTTTCGTAAATTATTTTGTCAATCGTAAATATTTTTATAATACTCGTAATGTTTGGATATTGAACCTTGTGTCACTACTCACATATTGGTACTATTTTGGTAAATTTTTAGTAACTTATAACAGACTCTGGGAGTTCTGTTGGTCTAGACGGTTTTAAGGTGCGTCTAAGACGTTCCTGGGACTTTGTCCCGAAACTATTTTTTTTGAGTGAGGATTGTCCGGCCCTCACTTGCTAGGGAGTTAGACTTTCTCCTTTGGCAGTTTCATCCTACTGGCTGTCCAAATGTGAGAGGTGCGCACTATTATGAGTCTAGCTAAGCACAGGTGGTTACCTCTAGACCGTGCAAGGGTAGGACCTTGGCACACAGGTTGCGAAAAATATATATATATTTTGGTTGGTTTGGTTTTGACTACTCTTTTATGGTATTTTGGTATTTAAATGGTGATTTTAACTCCGATTTCAGTTTACTATAAATTATTATTATTATTATTATTATTATTATTATTATTTCACGATGTATTATATTATTATATTTTTACTCAGCTTTGCTGACGTCCTTTTGTTTTGGGTCGTTCCCCCGCTGGAACCTGTACCTATTTGTGTTTTGGGTACAGCTGATAGGTACACGTGATTGCTGCATGGGTGCATTCTGGTATCGGGTTGTGCTGAGCGAGGAATGACTTTTTGTTATTTACCAAACTATTTACATTATTATTGGATTTATTGGTTACTATTGTTTTAAACCGTTTTGGATTTTGTAAGACTTAAAGACTTCCGCTGCAACGTTTCTATTTTTATTAGCTATCAAATTTCTATTTTTATTCATTTATTATTTATCCTTTTCCTTGCACTTGGCTCGGTAAGCTAAGTGTGGAGTAACAGTTTTGAGTTTTCGGTTTTTGGTTTATTATTTTGGTTGCGAAAATTTAGGGCTGTTACATCTGAGGCGGCTAGATTCGAGCATTTATTGGATGGGATTACAGGGAGGCTGAGTGAGGAGATGAATGATAGGCTCAGGAGTGAGTATGCCGGTGAGGAAGTGGTTACAGCTTTAAAACAGATGCACCCACTTTAGGCTCCAGGTACGGATGAAATGAATGCTCTTTTTTATCAAACATATTGGCATATCGTATGGCAGTCAGTGACCTATTTTATGCTTTATTTTTTTTTACAGAGGCGCTCTTCCCGATAGCTTGAATCATACAAAAGTAGTCCTCATTCCGAAGAAGAAGGCGCCAGATAAAATCTTAGACGTTCGACCCATAAGTCTATGTAACGTTCTTTATAAACTCATTTCCAAGGTCCTTGCAAATAGATTAAAGAGCTTCCTCAGCGATATTGTTTCTGAAAATCAAATTGTGTTTACCCGGGACGACTCATTACAGATAATGTTCCTATTTATTTTGAGTTGTTTCATTATATGAAGAATACACTGAGCGTCGGGGATCATATGGCATTAAACCGCAATATGTCGAAGGCGTACGACCGTATTGAGTGGGTGTTTCTGGAGAAAGTGATGCGTAGTATGGGATTGGATGGTGGGTGGGTGAGAAGAGTCCTTGAGTGTGTGAGGTCGTTTCTTTTGAGGTAGGAATAAATGGGACGAGTTCATGGGTTTTTATGTCAGGATGTGGGTTACGTCAAGGTGACCCGATGTCACCGTACCTTTTTATACTATGTGCAGAAGTGCTATCTTGCTTGATACGGAGGGCCATGGAAGCGGGTTCTTTGAGGGAGGATTCGGGTTGCTAGTCACGCTCCTATGGTGACACATCTACTCTTTGCGAACGATTGTATTATTTTTGCCCGAGCAAATAGAAATGAAGCATTGACGGTCCGCAATATTTTGATGGAGTATGAGCTAGCCTCGGGACAAATTGTGAACGTCGAGAAGACATCGGTGTCGTTTAATTCAGGTACGAGATAGGAGGAAAGCTCATGTTTTTAAGTGTGCTGCGGATCACTACTGTGGAGTACCAGGACCGCTACCTCGAACTCCCAGCTATTGTAGGGCGGTCTAAACGAGCACTCACGAATCTAATGAAGGGTAAGTTGAACTGAAAATTACAATTAGATGGAGAGGACGTTGGCTTAGTAAAGCGGGGAAGGAGGTATTGATAAAGGTCGTAGGCAAGCTATCCCTTCCTACTCTATGAGTGTCTTTAAGCTACCTATCTATTTTTGTGACGAATTAAGGTCGATTGTGTCTCGTTTCTGGTGGCTTCCGATAGTGAGAAACGGAAAATCTAATCTCGTGGGTGACATGGGAGAATATGTGTTTGCCAAAGTGTAGGGGGGTTGGGTTTAAAGATTTGACAAAACTCAATGATGATTTGTTGGGTAAACAAGCGTGGCGATTGTTAACGCAACCGAAGTGCCTATTTTCGTGGATTATTCAAGGTAAGTACTTTCCAGAAGGGGACTTTTATGGGGCGACCCTAGATAACCTGCCTAGTATACATGGAGGGGAATATAAGAGTCAAAACAGGTACTTCATCAGGGCGTTCGGAAATGTATTAGAGATGGGCAGGGGACGGCTATCAGGCACGATCCTTGGATCCCGAAAACACAAACGCGCCGCGTCTTATTCCCCCAAGGTGATATGAGTAGTGTTGTTGACCTATTTAATGAGAATGGAACCCAATGGAACACGGAGTTGGTGAGACAATTTTTTCTACATTTTGAGGCCGAGCGAGTCCTTCTCATTCATATCAGCAAGGAAGCATCCGTAGATGAATGGTGTCGGGAAAGGGAGAATGACGGGGAATACTCGGTATGGTCCGTGTATAGGTTGCTTGTGGGTGACAAGGGGATGTCGGTGGGACAATCCGAAAGTGCGAGACATGATTGAATTTAGAATAAAATTTGGAGAGTCCCTATATTACCACGTATCAAGGTTTTCATGTGGCAATTATACCACGAAGCCCGGGCTACGAAGGCTAACCTTGTAACTCATATGAAATTGACGGATATTTTTTGTTCACGTTGTCACGGAATAGCAGAGACATGTCCCCATATGGTTCCGGACTTTGGAAGGGTTGGGGTTTGTGAGAGATTAAGGGTCGAGACAGGTGAGGAGGAACGATTTAGGAGTGCGAGGGAGTGGGTGAGGCGTATGGCGAGGGTGATGAGTGTGAAGGAGAGTGCGGCTGTGTTCACGGGATGTTTGGCGATATAGGAGGGAAGGAAAAAGCTAGTGTTTAAAAGGGAGGAGTGGGTGGAGGAGCGGGTGATCAAAAGGGTGGGGGAGCTGATGTAGGAGATGGAGGAGGGGATGGGAGCGAAAACAGGGGAGGAGGGAGTAAGGTTTGCGGAGGAGAGAAGGTGGGTGAGACCGAGCTCGGGACACATGAAACTCAACATGGATGCGAGTGCTAAGGAGGGGGTGGAGACGGGTGGGGCGTGGTGTGCAGAAACGGAAATGGGGAGGTGTGCTGGAGTTTCGTCCTATAGGACGATATTTTCATCCTGCCAAATATTGCGGAGGTTGTGGCAATTCTCCATGGTCTAGAGGAAGCGAAGCGGCAAGGTGTGAAGAATGAGGTAGAGAGTGATTGTCTCACTGTGCTTAAAGATCTCAGGTTGGAACGAACAGGAAGAAGTGACATTCTCTCGGTTTATCGTGACATTCATGCTCTTTGCAAGTTTTTTGATTTTATTTCCTTTAATCATGTTCATAGGAACTCAAATTTATTAGCGCATACCTTAGCTACGCACACTCCTAGATTAATAGGTCGACGGTCTTGGCCTCTTGCAGTCTCATTGAATCTTGAATTGTTAGTTGTTTCGGAAGCTAATATAATCTAATACCCGGCTTGGGTGTTCTAAAAAAAATTATAATAAGACACGACTTTAATTCCTCAATTACATATGACATTTTTCCATGAAATTTTACAAAGGAGGTGTCGACTTGAGTTACTGAACTTCCAAAATTATTTTTTTGATATCTCAAAAGTGTATTTCATCGGTAATGTGCAATCACGTGTATGTAATTGTATATAGTTACTTAGAGTTTGTTAGTTTGTTACAAGTACGACGTGGATTGGTTTTCCTTATCCATCCACATTATCTTGTATATATATAGCATACTTGTATTGACTTGTAAATTAATACACATAACAAACCACATTTATATTTACATCAACAAATCCAGATATTTTCTCAAGCTTGTGTTCAACAATGGTGAATGCTACTTTTCAGGGTTGGCGTCTATCCCCCTGGCGCTGACCAAAAAGCCCAGGAATTTTCCAGATCGAACTCCGAATGTACACTTTTTGGGGTTGAGTTTCATTTTGTAGGTTCGCAGGGAGGAGAAAGTCTCCTGCAAATCCATCAGGTGCTCCTTTTCCCCCTTACTTTTTACGATGGCATCGTCGACGTAGGCCTCTAGGTTTCTACCCTTCTGATTTTTGAAGACTTTGTCAACTAGCCTCTGGTAAGTGGCGCCTGCATTTTTAAGTCCACATGGCATCATCTTATACATGTAGGTGCCATAGCTGGTGATGAAGGCGCACTTCACCCTGTCAGGCTGCCAAAGGAAAACCTGATGGTACCCTGAAAAAGCATCCAAAAAACTCAGCATGGAGTATCCACTAGTGGCGTCTACCAGCTGGTCTATTCTTGGAAAGGGGTATCAGTCCTTCGGGCAAGCTTTTTTTAGGTTTGTGAAGTCCACGCACATCCTCCATGCACCCGAGGACTTCTTCACCATTACTACATTTGCTAGCCATTCAGGGTAGTCGTAGATTTCTATGAAATCCGCCTTCAAAAGTTTCTCTATTTCCTCCTTTATGGCCAAGTCTTTTTCTGCCGACATATTTCTCTTTTTCTGCTTCAGAGGGCGGGCCTCCGGGTTTACATTCAGCCTGTGAACGATATAAGCCGGGTCGACCCCCGGCCTTTCATCTGTCGAGTAGGCGAACACATCCCTGTTACTCCTTAGGACCTTGATCAGCTCTGCTTGGTAGGACTCTTCCAGGTCAGCCTCTATGAGGACTTGTCTCCCTGGTTCTAGGTCCACCAGCATGCTCTCCCCCTCAGGTTCAAGGTGGTCAGCTGCCTGCTGGTCAGCTGGAATCTCACCCTCTCTTCTGGGGAACTGTCGGCCTTTCTTTTCCCTTTCCTTTCAGTTTCGTGGGTCTGCAAGGCCACAGAATAGCATTGTCTGGCCGACTCTTGGTCTCCGTGCACTTTTCCCTCCATACCGAAGTCTGTCACATAGGCTATAGTTAGAGCCCTGATTGATATGGCGGCTTCAATTTCGTCTAGGGTGGCTCTGCCTATCAGGGCGTTGTATGCGGATTTTGCATCTACCACAACGAATGACGCCCTGACATTCCTGGCGTAGGTTCCCTCCCCAAATGTTACTGGCAGATCTATGATCCCCATGGGAAGCACGCCTGCTCCGCTGAATCCATGCAGCGATCCAGGGGCAGGCCTAAGGTGCCGCTTTTCTAGGTTCATTTTTTCAAAAGCGTCCTTATACAAGAGGTTTGTATAGGCGCCTGTGTCCACCATGCATCTTCTTACGATATGATTACTGATTTCGAGGGATAGTACCAAAGGGTCACTATGGGGGTATATTACTCGCCCTGCATCATCAGGGGTGATGCTCAGAGTGATTCCCTTGGGACTTCCTGCTCTTTCAGCGTAGCAGATTTGATTTCGTAATTCACGAATTTGTCTTTTCTGGCTTCTCCGGCTTGTCTGACCCTCTGCGTCCCCCGACACTACGTGGATTATCATACGGTTCTGTACCGAGCCCTCAGGCTTCTCCACCGTGTCCTTCTGGGTCTTGTTCCTTGCTGCTTAGTTACTCAGCCAGCCATTCCTGATGAGTTTTTCAGTCTCATCTTTCAGGTGGCGGCATTCCACGGTGGTATGTCCTACACAGTCGTGGAACGTACAGAATTTCTTCGGGTCCCCCTTTGGGCTGCGTGGCTTATTTGGGCGGTTCCATTTAGCTGTTTCTTTTTCCAACTCAAAGACTTCTGCCCTGGATTTATTGAGAGCTGTGTAGCTGTCAAATCTGGGCTAGTAAGCCATGCGCTCCCTTCTGGGGCTGTCTCCTTCCTCAGCTCTCTGCTTTCCTGCTTCGGCTCTGCCGCGTCCACCTTGCGGTCCCCCCTGCGGCCTGGTAGGTTCTGCGGGGGTATCCGGTAGGCTGTGGAACTCCTCCTGCAGCATAAACCCTTCAGCGATTTTACGAGCTTTGGCCAGGGTCTCTGACTGTGCTCTGATAATTTGGTTCTTCATCTCCCCTGGAAGCAGGGAGATGGTTAGTGAATACGCTGCAGTCGAATCATCGATCTCCTTGACCTGCTGGTAGGACAGGTCGAATCTCTTCAGATATTCCCTGACAGTTTCTCCTTTCTTCTGCCTGAGAGTCATCAGGTCAAATCGGGTTAGCCGGCGTCTCTTTTTCCCTGCATACTGGTCCAAGAAAGCTTCGGCTAGTTCTACGAAGTAGCTGATAGATCCCTGTGGCAGGTCCCTAAACCACCCTTGTGCCAGCCCTACGAGGGTAGTGGGTAAAACTTTACACCAGACTGCGTCATCCACATCATACAATCCCATGTGGCTTTTGTATGGCGCCAGATGATCCTCTGGATCAGTAGTTCCATGGAACTTGATGGATGGCATCTTGATCTTCGGAATAGGATATTCCTGCACATCAGGGTGAATGGGTGTTTTGGTGGGCCGGCCCACCCTTCTCGACCTGCTCCCCCCAGAGTGGTAACCTTAGTCATCCCATCTTTCAGGGGTCAGTTTTCCAGTGTTGAGGGAGCGGTGCCTGGGCGACCGCCTGCTCATAGCCTCATCATCCCTATCTGGGGAGTGGTGCCTGGACCGTTTTTTTTGTGGCGGCTCCAGGTTGTCACCTTGACGATGCTTTGACTCCAGTGGCTGCCCGTGGTTAAGCCTTGATTGCAGGCTGTGGGATAACCCCGGGGCTCGCTATGACTCGGCTAGGGTCAGCCTGGAGAAAACATCGCCCTGCTTCCCTCCCAGGCGGGTGGTCACCGGCTCCTTGTGCTTCAACCTATCCCGGAGTTCCTGGGATAGACCCCTCTTTTCCATAGCTGAGGTGGACTCAGTGGTATGTAAGGAAAAGGGTTGTTGCTGGGCAGGCTGTTTCTGGGTTTCGGTGAGGCGCTTCTAGGCCTGCACGTACCCTTGGGCCGTTTTCCTCGCCTTTCTCTGGGTGTTCCTGACGGCGGTTCGATTCGTGCCCCCAGCATCATCCACCCCTTCAAAGTGGAGCTGCCTGGGGGTAGTTACGATCCTGCCCATCAGGTCCTCAGGGGTAAACTCCTGGTGTAGCATGGCTGAGAAAAAGACGGCAGTCTGCGCAATCTGGGCAGGAGTAAGATTCAGGGTCGGCCTCTAATAGCTGACCTGCCCAGTTGCGACTGCATTTCCTTCGTTGGGCGCCTCTTGGAGGCTTGCTCGCCCAACTCCTGGGATCGTTGCAGCAGGCGTTATCCCAGGTGTTGGCATGCCATATAGGGGGATCACCGGTGGTACCGTCGGACCCGCCCCAGAACTGGCTTCTATGATCTCAGGCATTTTGTTTGATTGATTGTGATTGATTTTGGTGGGAAACTCGTGAGCACAACCGAATTCCTCCCCATAGACGGCGGCAAATTGTTCCGGTCTGGAAACAATTAAACCCGACTTTGGATTCGGGTCTTAACAGATGTGATGTTGCTCGGATGGTCAACGTTTGACTTCCTTCTGTCTCTCCTTTCTCGCACTCCAGGGGTCGGACTTTCCCGGCGAAGACGGCCTGCTCCCTGCACAGTGAACGCACAGGGCCCCGGAGGTGTCCGAGGGAACCCTCTCCGATGCCTAAGCCAGTCCGTGAAATGCCTTAACGAACCTAGTTCGTGAGGAGCTAGGTGGCGGTTTTAGAGTGAGAGTCTAGAGAGAGAAAATCCAACCCCTTTCATGTGGGAAATGAGAGAGTATTTATACCTTCCCACAAGAGAGAGAAAAAGAGAAGAGAAGAGAGGAAGAATGGGTGGATGAGAGGGTGACAAGTGGCTTCACCTTATCCACCCATTCTCCTTTACCTTAGGCAAAATGACGGAAGGGCCTCTGGTTTCCTCTGCCCCTGCTGGGGGTAAGAACACCCTGGGGGCCAGCAAGCAAGGGGGCTCGACTGCCCTTCTCGGCTGGCGGTGTGGCCCTGCCGGGCAGGTGAGTCCCTTGGAGTGATTCAGTGATCTTCGTAGGATGGTCACGCAGAGCAGGCCCTCCTCTGCTCCTGGGGTGGATCACCCTAGGGCCTAATGGGCGGGCGACCCGTAGCGGGCTGTCAACTCCCATCAATTGCGAATCTGAACTTCTGCTTGATTTCTTCAATTGTTTGCATCACTAATTGAAGCTTGATTTCATTCACCTACATCTTAATTGAATTCGTGATTCCTGTTAAAATTCACGCAATTAACAATGCCTGAATCAGAAGCTGATAGTTCTGCTAATCCGATCAATTACTCATGTTTTGATGATCCTTTATATCTCTGTTCTTCTGATCAACCTAATCTCCAGTTAGTAGCTACACAGTTTAATGGAGTAGGTTTTATGTCTTGGAAACGCGATGTGTACATTTCATTGATTGCTAAAAACAAGGATGGTTTCATTGACGGAACTTGTAAACAACCGGTTAAAACTGATAAGAAGTTTCATCAGTGGATAAGATGCGACTATATGGTTGTTAAATGGCTGTTAAACTCGTTGTCTAGAGAAATTCGTGAGACAATTGAGTATGCTAGGAGTGCTAAAGAGCTGTGGACTGAATTAATCGAGAGATATGGACTGGTTAACAGTGTGAAAATCTATCAATTGAGGAAGGAATTAAGTGATACCACACAATGTAATGCACCCTTGGTTGAATACTATAGCAAACTTAAGAGAACTTGGGAGACCTTAGACAGTTTAGACCCCATTCCTCTGTGTACCTGCGGTGTGATGGACTCTTGTACTTGTAAACTTCTTAAGATAATGTTGGATAGAGAATCTGGAACTAAATTGATTCAGTTCCTAATGGGTCTAAATACCAGTTATGAGGGGGTTAAGACTAATGTGTTAACTATGGAACCTCTACCACCCTTGAATTCTCATTACTCCAAAAAGTTGAATAGCAAAAGCGAGTCAGTGATGCTGTGGACATTCTGGCTGAAACTAGTGCATATGTTGCGAATTCAGGTGGTAAAAGGTTCAAGCTGGACAATCATACATCAGAAAAACATTGCACACATTATCTCAAGAAGGGACATGAGATAGGTAATTGTCACAGATTGAAGACATGTTCTCACTGTGGCAAGAAGGGGCATATCTCAGAATTTTGTTTCCTGAATCCTAACCGCAAGAAGTATAAAAGAAAAGCGGGAAACAATCAAAGGAAGCCCTCTGATGTTCATTTTCAGAATGGATCTAATGTGTACAGGAGAGCAGCTCATAATGTGGATGTTGTTCCTGATCAGGAAGAGGAGCAATTTACTCCGCTTGAGTATGACACTAATGCTAACCATGTTGGTTCCTCAGGTGCAGGTGCTGGTCAAGGTAACATGGATCAAGGTTTGATCAATGACATGGTCAATTCCATCTATCAGAAGGTCCTAAAATCTTTCTCTGACAATCAAGGAATGGCAATGGCAGGTACTGTCACATGTCTTCATCTCAATAAGTTACAGCAACATCCTACTATGTATGAATGGATTGTTGACACTGGCGCGTCTGATCATATGACTTCTTATGATGAATTATTACATGACATTTGTTTACTAAACAAACCTATTAGGGTGGGTTTGCCTGATGGGTCCATTAAGACTGCTTTCAAGTAAGGCAAGATGAGATTGAATGAACATATTACACTGCAGAATGTGTTCAAGGAATTTAAACAGAATCTTTTATCGGTTGGACGATTGTTAGAGCATTATTCTCTACAAGTTTTGTTTTCTAAAGGGTCTTGTTTATTCCAGGACCTTTCAAGTAAGGTCATTAAAGCTACTGCCAAGAAGAGTGGAGGACTTTACTTGATTTCGGCTGATTTACAACCTCATAATAACACAGCTCACAATAAGACTGCTGTTTGTAATGCTAATTCTCAATGTAAAGCTCATATAGCTAAGACTATGTTACAGCTTTCTGATGTAGAATTGGCACATGCTAGACTTGGTCATACTTGCATTGACAAACTAAGGCATGTAATTGAAAACAATACCAGTATGAACAATTTCTTTTGTGAGACATGTGCATTATCCAAACATCATAAGCTCCCATTTCAGAGAAGTATTTCACATGCTTCACAGTGCTTTGATCTTGTTTATATGGATCTGTGAGGTCCTTATAAAACCCCTTGTCTCAGTGGTGCAAAGTTCTTTCTTACTATAGTTGATGATTGTTCGAGGAGCACTTGGACTTATCTTGTTTTACACAAAGATTAGGTCCCTTATCTCATCAAAGGTTTCATTCTTATGGTGAAAAATCAATTTCAAACCAGTATTAAGGTCATAAGGACTGACCATGGGACAAAGTTTGATCAACATTTCTGTCATGATTTATTTCATCAGCACGGTATTTTGTATCAGCAAAGTGTGGTTGGGAGACCTCAACAAAATGGGAGGGTGGAACGAAAACATCAACACCTAGCTGACACTGCCAGAGCAATGCTTATACATGCGGGTTTGCCTCCAAAATTCTGGGGGGATTCCATATTAACAGCCACATACCTCATCAACAAAATGCCATCTCCCATCCTTAAATGGAAATCTCCTTATGAAGTCTTGTTTAAAGAAGCCCCAGTGAATGATGAACTAAGAGTATTTGGATCGTTATGTTTTGGCAATATGCCTCTCAATTTTGAAGACAAATTTGGGCCTAGAGCTAGAAAATGCATATTCATAGAATATCCTCCAAGGGAAAAGGGATATAAACTCTATGATATCAGCACACATAAAGTATTTGTTAGCAGAGATGTTGTATTCAAGGAGTCTGTGTTTCCCTTCATAGATTCAAATCAAGGGTCTCCACAGTCTACTTCATCCAAACCTGGTTTGGTGGATTTTATACCTGACATCTTTCCAAATTCATTGCATCAACATCATGTTCAAGAATCTGAAGATCAGAAGGTCATAGATACACCTTCACATAACAGTTCCATTCATCTCAATCATGGTGATGAAATTGTGGGTGATATGCATTCATCTCATAGTAATGAGATTGTTTCTTCTAAAGGGGAAGCCACATCTTCACCTGTGGCACAACCTGTCAGGAGATCTACCAGGGTAAAACAAATCTCCACCAAACTCAAAGACTTTCATTGTTCCTTAAAACTGCCAGTTCAGCATGAAGAGGATACAACAGCAGGTTCCTCAGTCTCTTTTCATACCACCGTCTTGCAAGAATTTACAGATTTTGACTCTGATTATGTAGCATCCCTTACTTCTGTCCTTCAAGTCCCTGAGCCTGGGACATATTATCAGGCTAAGTCTGACCCTAAATGGGTAGAAGCAATGGACAAGGAGATTGCAACTCTATAAATCAACAACACCTGGCCTGGGATATGGTTTCTCTTCCACCAGGGCACAGTACAAAGCAATTGGGTCCAAGTGGGTTTTTAAGATCAAGCATAACCAAGATGGGTCTATAGAAAGGTATAAAGCTCGTTTAGTACCCAAGGGATACAACCAAATTAAAAACAATTATAAGCATACTTTTCACCAGTAGCAAAATTCACCACTGTGAGAGCACTCATTGCAGTAGCATCAGCTCGACAGTGGCCTTTGTACCAGATGGATGTGAATAATGCTTTTCTCCATGGGTATATTGAAGAGAAAGTGTACATGGAACCACCTGATGGCTACAAACACTCTTCCCCAGGTCTAGTTTGTGGAATATTGAATTAACCAAGCATTTGACCAGACATTACAGGAGGAATTGGCCAATGGAATAGTTGAATTAACCAATCAACTGAGACGGGAGTTATCCTAGAAGATCAAGAACAATACAGGAGGTTAATTGGACATCTCCTTTATCTTAATTTGACCAGACCAGACATTTCTTATGTTGTCCAACACTTAAGCCAATTCATTCATCAACCTAGGGAGCCACATTTGCAGGCCGCAGTACATGTTGTAAGATATTTGAAGGGGATAATTAATGCTGGACTTTTCCTATCCAGCTAATACTGGACTTTTCTATCCAGTTGAGAGCTATCTGAACATTACAGCCTATAATGATGCTGATTATGCAACATGTGCCTTTAGTTGCAGATCAGTCAGTGGTTATGCTGTATTTCTGGGATCGTCACTTATCTCCTAGAAATCTAAGAAACAGAAGACAGTGAGCAGGAGTACAGCTAAGTCAGAGTATAGGGCATTGTCTTATACTTCAGCAGAATTGGTTTGGTTGGTAAGTGTCTGTTCCACTCCTTTGTGATAATAAAGCGGCGCTTCACATCACCCACAACCCGGTGTTCCATGAAAGAACAAAACACCTAAATGTTGATTGTCATTTTGTACAAGATAAGTACTTGGATGGCTTCTTAGCAACGTCATTTGTCAGAACAGGGGTTCAGCTTGCTTGTTGATATTATGACGAAGGCTTCGGGAGGTTCAACTCATCAATTTTTTGCTCGCAAGCTTGGATTACATGGTGTTCCATCTAATCCAACTTGAGGGGGACTATGAGATTGTATATAGTTAGCTAGAGTTTGTTAGTTTGTTACAAGTACGACGTGAATTGGTTGTCCTTATCCATCCACATTATCTTGTATATATATAGCATACTTGTATTGACTTGTAAATTAATACACATAACAAACCACATTTATATTTACATCAACAAATCTAGATATTTTCTCAAGCTGTGTTCAACAATGGTGAATGCTCGGATCTTCAACGTGTTTATAAAGTTCTCTTATTAACCACCAAAACGTGAATACGTAATGTTGACGTTCACCGAGGAATAATAATGATACACGTATAGAGTGTGTATCAATAATCAACACCAATACTACTCCATGATGATTTTTTTTGTCATGGAAGTTTGAAGCTTTAATTTCATGAGCTAATATTCCTTCCTATATGCTACTCCGTATATATTAGGAGTAGAGAGTCAAGTCACGGTAATATTGAGTGATCCACTGTTGAATGTGATGAATCTCTAATTCTCTCACTTCCTTCAGCCAATCAGGATCTTCCTTTGTTGAGAATCTTAGGTCCACGTGATGTGCACCTGCATTTTTTTTAACAGTTTGATTAGTTAATTACCTTGTCAGTCAGAGACATTTTCAGTAGACTGAGTTATGCACTTCACTATGCCCTAGTGTACATACTAGTTTTTGCCTCTGCAGTGATACTTACCTTCTTTTGCAACAATGGCCACCAGAGTGTTGGATATATTCTTGAGCACTCTGCACCGAAAATGTGTTCTCATGGTATTAAAACTCTATCGATAAATTTTACTACTAATCTTGACCCCCGCTAAAATCTCGTGGCATGACATATAAAGTTGAAAGCCAAAACAAGTTTGGACTTTGAAGGTTTTTGTAATGTGCCAATTGCAAAGTGCAGTAATGCAGGCTAGCCCCAGTTGTTTTCAATGTGAAAAAAAAAAAGCATAAGAGACAGTAAATCAGTTACCCTCCACCACTCCAAGGGTCCCGTATTCCATTGAAGAAGATGATGTTGCTCCCATACCTTCTTAGCACTCTGTGTATATCCTGTCAAAACCAAGTTTTGTATTAGGAGTATTACTTGCACAACTATCACTAACGTAACGAATCTATGCTACTATACTCCATGTTTGTTTAATTTTGTTGAATGGAAGTATAATTAAAATGGCAGGGAGAGACGACCTACGAGCATGCTTTTAAATCAAGGTCCTGAGTCCCAACACCTGAAGTATGATGACTGATTTGTGTAGTGTTTTAAGATCACATTGAAACTGAGATTTAAAACCATGCCTGTGACTGTGAGGGGCATGCCCCGATTATGAATTCGATAATGTGCCTGCTTTCATTAAAGATATCTGAAATTCAAAGGTTCCCGTTACCGACCTATGTTATAATTTTGATAATGTATCGAATTATAGTCATTTTAGGCTTCTAGCAACTGTGGTAACAATAGTATAGAAATGGAAAGTGGGAGATAAAGAGTCGAGGCTTACAAAGCCACCAAATTCAGTGGTGATCCAGTGAGGGCGAGGGTGAACACCATATCTTAAGTCGCAGTACTCATCACGGTCATGGTAGTGATAGGTTGAAGCTGGAAATATACTCTCCTTGTTATTCCCATCTGTTGGTAATATCATCTCTGTACATGCCTGCATTTTGCGTGATCTCTTAGTATAGTGAACCAACATAATCCCAAAATTTAATGGCCAAAATTGACATGACCCCCAAAGGCTAATTAACCGATAATTGATTAACCTCGAAGTGCTATAAATTATCGTAGTTAACTTTACTCACCCGAACACTAATTGATACTCGATAGAATTTAAAATGTTAAGAACTAAATTGACCAAGACAAAGGCGTACCGTCATTCGTATATTCAAATCTAAAATTTAATATTGACCCTCCTTCAAAGAAAAAATCTAAAAATTCAACTTGATTAATTGAACTTGTTGCTGGGATAGAAACAACGTGGATTTTGGGAGGACGCTATTTTTTTGTCGAAACCAAATTTAATACTCTATTCAGGGGTGGATTTAGGTCAAGGCCCTATGGACTATAACTTAAATAACTTTTAGGATATGTAAAAATTAAGTTAAGAGTTACAATTTGAATACAATAGCCCATTGGTTAGAAACATGGTTCCTGCCAAAATGGTTAGGGTTCAAAATGGTTAGGGTTTGATTCCTATGATCACCATTTTTATTTTTAAGTGCCAACTTTCTATCTCTATCACCTTTTCCTTTTAATGTTTTCACAATTCCAAGACAAACTTAATATTTAGAGGCCTCTTATTCAACCACATCAGCAATGATGACATGGATCTGATGTGTCGCTCTTCCATGCGCCTACGTGGATTGAGCATTGAGTATCGAATAAATTGTGTGAATGAGTGAAATTGAATGTGTTCAGTGATGATGGAAGAAACCGCCATTTACAGTAAACTGCCAAGAAATTGCCCACTTTTTCAACTATGGGTAGTTTATATACAAGTAACTAAACACTACCCAAGTAAAATTTTGACTACTCACATATACATTAGAGGAGAGAATTGTGGGTGCTCACAACTACTGTTAATTTCAATTCAATGTTCTGCTGAATGCTCAATCCGAGGCAACCATTCTCAATCCTCCATTAACAAAATCGAAGAAAATCGAATATACAATCATGAATAATTATGTCGTTTCAATGTAAGGTGGTCACGATTAGGGATGGCAATGGGTCCGGGACCCTACCCGGGTCCGTCGGGTCTTACCCTAACGGGTCGGGTACAGATCATCTTTTTTTTTAGACCCTGCAGGTACGGATCGGGTATGTGTCCTTCAATAATTTTCCGGGTCCGGGTCCGGGTCCTATAGGTTGGACCCGGACCCGACCCTTGGACCCGTAATATAGTAAATGAAACTAATACAAACCACAATCGGAGAGGGAGACTTTACATTAGCAATAGAAAATTAGAAAATAACAGCTAGTTATTCTAATACGTGTACCGAAACTCATTAAATACCAAATTTCACCTCCTCTATCAGTACATCAGACCTTTTTAACGTCCAGTTTAAAGTAATACAACTTCTGTTTTATTCATTTATTTGTCTTTATATTTATTGCGAATAATATTTTAATCAAAGGCGAACAAATAAAGGAGACGGAAGAGTATATATTAAAAAAATGTACAATCGGGTCTGGACCCGGACCCTACCCGGACCCATTAGGTCCGGGTAAGGGTCTTAAAATTTTGGACCCTTACGGATCCGGGTCCAACTTCTGAAACACGGGTCCGGGTCTTGCCGGATCCGACCCATACCCTACCCGTTGCCATCCCTAGTCACGATTCCGTGATGCCACCCATTCCAGAATAATTTGCAATCACATCTAAGCATGCATCACTTTCACCACATAATACAATATATTTGGTCCCTAAACGTCTTCTAATTTGCTACTATCTACTTTATCTAGTTTGCAGCACTTTGATTGATTATGATGTTTCAAGAGTTCAGTAATAGAATATAAATGTTTGGTTGGGGGAATTGGAGAGAAAGTGAAGATGATATTACGGGATTTAGTGATAAATAGAATATAAATGTACTCTCTCCGTATTTTTTATATGACGTTTTGATTTTTCGAGGTGAAACTTTGACTTTAATTTTTATGTAAATATATTATTTCAAAAAATTTAAAAATTGCACCATAAAATATCTTACGAAAAGAGTTTTCAAATGAGTATAGGGATTGTCTCGAAAAGTGAGAATGACTTATATTAAAAACAGAGGGAGTAATAAATGGATTTCAACCGATATTAGAGTCAGAGATTAAGATTTCGAATCTAGACCGCCCATATCCCTAATATCTCAAATTCAACATATGGTACTATGCACTAACCACTATTCAAACCTAATGAGCATTCGAGTGAGAGGTTTAATAGAATATAAATATAATAAATGAGTTCAAACATGTCTCTCATCTTCCCTTCCCTTCCCTCCTTCCCCTTCCCCTCTCTTTCTCTCCACTTTTGTATCCAAATGCTCCCTTAATTTTTCAGAATATATAGAGTGTCAATAAATGTTACGGAGTAGATTATTGTGATCCAAATATTAGTCAAAATAGTAATTTCTTTGATATTGTATGCATATATTATTTGATATTAACTAATACTTCTCTCTTTTCTCTCATAATAATATTCCGCTTACAAATTTTATAATAAGTAACCTAAATGCTTGAATTTCTATATCTAGACAAAACTCATTTTTAAGGCACCACTGTACTCATCATATTTTCACTGCGAAAAAGCCAAAATTAGGATACAATGGGTTGTTTTTGGAGCCAATCACCAAATATATACAGCAGTAGATAAGATAAGTATTTGATGCGATAATCCTTTGACATTTTGATTTTGTTTTATTATTTATTTATGTGAATTATATTTGATTCGTTACTGATTTGCGTTGAATATGTATTTATCAAAGGGGAAACCTTTTGTAAAAAAAAAAAGGTTAAATGAATAAGCTAAGGTAGATGAGAAAGTTTGTAGTAACCTGCCAAGTCCACTCATCAAGGCCGTGTGCATCAATGTGACTTGTAATATCAAAACACTTGTGATTGGCGGTGTAGTTGTAGTATACATTGGCTGCTCCATATAGCTTAGCAAATGTATCATCCCCCACCTTTGGGTTATCTATTGCTTTACACATCTGCCATATATAATAAGTGCACAGCATATGTAATAAAGCTACTATGTATTTGAGCATGTCTTGTAGGAAAAAATAAATGAAAAGAATATATAGAGTACCTCTTTAACTGGATATGCCGGTAAAGGATTCATAAAGTTGGATGGAGTAGGATAATCAGTCATAGATGCATAAGTGTAAGCAGTAGACAACCAGCTTTCCAGATCATCAATTGTAAATGTTACATCCCTGTATTGAATAATATACGCTAATATTATTTAGCGAGTATCATTTAATTTAAAACTAAACACGGATTATATGTATTTAAAAAAAAGAATCTCAAAAAAGTACGGAGTACTTTAGTATTCTGCATTTTGGAACTAATTATATATTTGGAGTATTTTTTTTACAAATAATACTCTAAAAAAATGATAATTTGATATGGACTTCCTTAATTTTGAAATTAATATTATTAAAAATTGATCCACCTCATTGGATAAAACCGTTCAACGTCTTACACTCTTGAATAAAAAAGAATTCAAAGGTGTTGTTCAAGAGTACAAAGGTACAATACCGGTGGGTGGTGCGTTGCCTATTTGTTTCCCAAGTCTCACCGATTACACCACCGTGACTCTTGAGTCTTGAGCACCCTCATCATTTAATTAATCTCTTATGTGACGGTATCTCACAAAGTTATTGTGAGAATTTGTATTTTACTTTTGATATAAGTATATATTTCATTTGTTAAAAGTTAGGAGTATACAATAGTGTATAAGTGAAGACTTGGGAGCGGGTGCAATGCATTAGGGTTTGCCTTCTCGCTGGCCCTTTTTTTAATCGGTTTTGTTAAATACATTCCTTAGGACTGTATTTAAGAATTAAATATCTTTTATATTTGACATAAAGTTAGAAATTTAAGAATAAATTACATATACATCGATGCAATTAATATTTTGTTTCCTCTTTTAATCTTTTAGATACAACTCTAAAGATTGTATTTATCATTTTCTTTTTAAATTAGAGAGCTCTTTGGATCGCGACTTTTTCTAACCTACCATTGCATTTGGTGTCATGCTTATTGGGATGAATCACTCACTAGGCCACTGATTTTGCATCGAACCTACCTAGCTAAGTGCATTTTCAATGATCAATTTCAAAAGAATTACCCACCCAATTTGACCATGTATGTATTAATGTATAGCAACATTATTAACCAAAAGAAAACGTGAGGTATCTTACTTGCAAACGTGGAATGCCGATCGAAGCTTTTCAATTCCTCCGGGTTGCATCGCGGTTTCTTCCATTAGTCTCCATGACCCTTTGATCACTTCATAACAATTCTCACTCTCACTCTGTATTTTCATTACAGACCAGACTAGTAGTAAGTTTCACATATTTTATTTTTGAATTCAGGTCTCTCTTTCATACAATTTGAAATAGATAACTAACATTCTTACTATACAAATTCTTGTATGAGACGGTCTCACCTTACTAATTCAAAGTTTTAAAACTACCTACTTTTCAATACAATTTTTTTAGGGAAAAACTAGTACTATGTATAACTTGAATAATTAATGACATTTTCGGTATAAGAGGAAAAATGTATGAATGATATGCTAAAGTATTTTATCAAAAGAGAAGGTAAAGTTTAGACTGAATAATGCATTTATAATAATATACTCCTTGGAGTTGATCTTCCTTATTTTCTTTTTTGGTTGAGCTTCTACCTCTTTTCTTTTTCGGCTATTAACATGTGGTTTGCATTTACCATCCTATTTCTCTCTATTCCTCTTTTTTTGAGTCACTCATTTTCCCTTCCACTCACATAGGAACTCAAAGAGAGTATTAATTTTGGATTTAATAGAAGAAAATTTATACGGAGAAGTATACAAAATTAGGCCTAAATTAAGTTAGGTGAGACTCTCAACTACACTACACATAGGGCAATTAGCATTACTAGGTCAAGAGAAACGAAGATATCAAACCCTTCTCCCTCCTCCAAAAATAAACCTAGCCTCTAAAAAAAGACTTGGGGCTTACCACCATGAATGGTGGTAAGCCCTCAATTTTAATTAATTATATCGTAATATTAGTATTATTAGTATTTTAGTTATAATAAGTCCTCTCCTTTTGGAGAGATTCGCCCCCATCAATTGATGAGTTTCGCTCTCTCTTAGGAGAGAAGTTGAATCTATGATAGTGGAGAGGACGCAGAAAATCATCACTACCATAACTGTTCATCATGTGGTATCTCAATTTATGACAGACCAGCGGCTACAATCTATTAAGTTAGATGAAATTGATTCTCGTCTAAACCTTGGAAGATCCAAAGACCCTCTTGTGAAAAACTTTATCATTAAAGAGCGATATGTTGAAAGAGGATGTGCAGAAGCGGAGATCAAAATCTTAGTGAGAGATCTTTGTTTTGACGAGAATTTATTTTACTCAAATTTTATAGTATTTTATTCGTTCAGTTTTGATATAAGTTATAGATGTCATATGACTTTTTATTAATGAAATGATTTTTTTGCTAAAAAAAACTTGGGTAGTATGGAGTACTAATTTGTTTTTCTCCCCTACTCATTTATCTTTTGTTTTGGGATTAGGAAATGAGCACTTGCATCTGCACGGAGTGTTATAATTAAGGGATATTTCCTACTGTACCCTCGAACTTTGACACATTACACATGGTACCCCTCATTTTAAGTTTGTTCCTATGATAAACTTGTGTTTTGCATTTAGTGCCCATGGTACCCCTGATCAATTTTCCGTCATAACGGCGTTAAAAGTTAGTTTAGTTATAGCGACTAATTTGTTTCAGAGGTAAAATTAGTTTGAAAATTAATGAAATTAAAATTAAAATAGTTGAAAATTAAGGAAATGTTCATGGTACCCCTGTGTTTTTAATATTTTAACCATGGTATCATTGTATTTTCAATTTTTTGTTCATGATACCCTTGTGGTTTCAGTTATTTGTCCATAGTACCCCTGAATGAATTGTAACCAGAAGGGTACCATGGGCAAAGAATTTAAAATATAAGGGTACCATGGCTAAAACATTGAAAACATGGGGTACCATGGACATTCCCTAAATTTTCAATTATTTTAATTAGAAGTTCGTTAATTGTTCTAACTAATTTTAGTTCTGAAACAAATTAATCGCTATAACTAAACTAACTTTTAACGCCGTTATGACAGAAAATTGATCAGGAGTACATGGACACTAAACACAAAACACAAGGTTACCATAGGAACAAACTTAAAACGGGGGTACCATGTGTAATGTGTCAAATTTCGAGGATACCGTGGAAAATATCCGTATAATTAATGAAGTAAGGCCTATGATATTATTAGTTCCTCTATTTTTATTTTATCTTCCCATTTACTTTTGGCACACTTTTTTTGATAATGAATATAAATTAATAAATTTAAGAAATATTGATGGTAGAATGGTAAGTGTGTATAAATAGTACGGAGTAAAGAATAAAAGTGTAAATTGTTGTAAATAGTAAGGGTAGTATGGTAAAAATTATGGACCAAAATGAAAAGATAAAAAAAAGAGTGGACCAAAAAGGAAATTGGGAAGATATAAAAAAAATGGAGGAATTAGTATATATTTACAAAGAAGTCTCTTCATCCGATCAGTTATTTGTTTCCTTTTAAATATATCTCTCATCATAAATAATACGAGTAAAAGATAAATAAATGATCGAAACAAAAAAATTATAAATTTTTGTTTAAGATGAAAATATCTATTTTAGATTGAAATTGTTCCTACATGGTAGATGAGATAAAATTGACGCGTTGAAAGAGACATACATATTTGTCTATATGTGAAACTAGTTAACTACGAGTAGTATATTATTTCGTATTTGATCCATTTTATTCTTAACATTGACAATTTACTGACTTTAATTAATACAGACAACAGTATTTAATTGTTTTGTTTCCCTTGGGAGGTTAACTGGTTGAGAAGGAATCTTTGATTGAGAATGATTGATGCATATAATTGGATACTACTTTTCAAAATGAGGTACGGCCGTATTGGACCTTTGTCTTTGAACTTTATTTTGAAAATTCCTAAAGTTATTGGACTATTAATATACTAATAATGCGACTATTTTACGGTTATCGATAAACAAAGTAATCTAACAAAGGAAGACTTATATTGGTTATGACCTTATGGGTATTAAAGAGGTTGAACGTGTAAATTACAGTCTAATGTGTAAATTAAATCAGTTTAATGTTTCATATTGATGAAAGAGATTTGAAATATTTACATTCTCCAATTGAACCCACCTTCACATATAGTACAACCTAAAATTAGGGTTTCTCATGAGTTTTTCTGTCTCCTTGTTCAACAGTGAGAATACGATTTGTGTATCAACTCGAAGATCAAAATTCATCTCGATACACCATGAACTCAGATACGTTTCGACATTGAGTTTATCGTTCTTATGAATCGATTATAGTATAATGTCTGACAGTATCATCTATATATCTCCTAAAAAAATAAGTCTTGCTTATAATGTATTCCAGTATCTGTCATAAATTATTAAAAAAATATGGGGTTATGTTAAATACAACCTTAAAGATTGTATTAAGACATTGAAATCTTCCGCATTTAGTTTAAACGTAGAATTTAAAGTCCAAATTACACATACATCCATGTAATTAATACATGTTTCGAAAAATTATTTTCTTTTATAGTATCTTAAATATAGCCTTCATGACTGTATTTATCATTTTTCAAAAAATATTTGACATTTCCTAGGTGACTAGCTTGTCATATACCAGTTGAGATCCTCTGTCTCACTTTTATGTCTCATCTCATGTCCCATAACCTTTATCATGCGACACAATAAGATAAATGATGGGACATGAGATGGGACACATAATGGGACAGAGGATCTGCACTGGTCATATACCTCCTCTGTTCAAGGACGAATCTACTCATATGTTTTATGCACAAGTTTTAAGGAAATGTTTGTTTATTATTAAAAATACAAATAAGTACTCCCTCCGGTTTTATATGTTTGTCCCGTTTCAATATAAACTCCTCACATATATTAGGGAAATCGGACAATCATATAAAACCGGATAAAGTATTTGTTTAATATTAAATGTAAGGTAGATAGTAACACTTATGTAAATATGTAAGGTTTAAAATATTTGTTTGATATTAAAACAATGACTAAAATGGAAATGAGTAGATGAATTTGAACATCTAAAGAAGAATTTGAGTAATTTGATACTCTTCCAAACCACTAAATTTTAGTCCCTCCGAGTTCTTATGATTGCCCCATTTGGTGTTGGAATGAAAAATAAGGAAAGAAAAATGAGTGGGTTCAAAGAGAAAGAGAAATGAATGGGTAAATATGAACCACACATTTATGTTCTAAAATGAAAAGTGGGTAAAAGATCAAACTCAGCCCAAAAAGGAATATGGGTAAATGATAGCAACTCGGAGAGAGTATCATTTTCCTTAAAAGGAAAATCACTTTGATTTTATCACTTTAAAACTTTCCTTTACTTTCCTTTATTGATCAAATATATTATATTTTCATTGGTTATTCATTGTGATTTGACTTCTTGAATCTCACTAAAACTGATTTTTTTCTTAATCAATATGACATTTATAACTGGAAAAATCGATGTGGTATGGACGAAGTATGTATTTTACCAATCTTAAAATTTAATTAAGATGGATATTCCTTGTCAAACAAGAATGTGGGCCTCAAAGAGGTTGGTCTATCACTAAGCACTAGAGTAATATCATAATAATAAAGATAATAAAAACAATGGTTTTTAATTTTTTATAATATACTACCCCGTACGTATTAGTCCAAAGAAAAGGAAGTAAGTCTGCCTTATGACAAATATTTTTGTTGTAAACGGGAATTTGGCAAGAAAGGGGACACTGTAGTAGGCACAACTTCATAAGCCAATAATAGTATTATGCCAGAAAAGATGTGATTATTAAAGTAAAAAAGTGAGAGGATGGAAAAGAAGGGATACCCTGAAATCTTGAGTGATGATATTATTGAAGCTAAATGGAGAAGTGATGTTCTCGAAATCAAGAATGGGTGAAGAAGATGCCAAAGCTCCTATTGTCACATGTGGGTACTTCAGCCTAAACCATGCTGCTAGCACTGCAATACAAATCAACATATATATTTTTCCCATAAAACTCACATTTTCCGATGAAATATATAAATGAGTCGGACGTATAGAATAATACTCCTTCCGTTTCATTTGGTTGTTTGCGTTTTCTTTTTGGAAACTATTGTGGGTGAAATCGTCAACGTAACTTGTGAGAATCGAGTACGTTATAAATATTAAATTTTTATAATTTTTTGAAATACGTAACTAAAAATATAAACAAAAGAAAACGTGTATTGACAAGTGTAAAAAAAGTAAACGCAAACAAACAAATAAAACGGAGGAAATATATATGTATGCGGTATGCCGCTATGATGTTAGCGTAGTAAGTAGTAACGGCAAACTGCTGCGTACTTGCTCAATCACTGTATTACTCGTATTACGTACGTATAACTTAAGACAGAGAATAGCACTAACATGATGTCCAACCGCCCAACCGGCATTCGAATTTGAAGAGTTTGATTCTTTTAAATTGTTGGTTTCTTAATTTGAGATTCATGGCAATCCGACTCCCAAACCTCAATAATGACTCTAGTCGACAATAGAAAATTACGAGTACTTTGTAGACAATTAGAATAGATTAAGAGCGAGGGTAAAAAAGAAAAAGAAAAGAAGCATACTTCCACCATAGGAACCTCCAAAGACGACAACAGGAGAGTCGGTGGCACTCAAATTCCTCTTAAGGTCAAGTATGAGAGTTGCGTAGTCTGCCAATGCTTGTGTTGAACTAAGATACCCTTGTGTACTTGCATTTGCATACGCTATTTCTATGTTGCCTCCATATGGGATTGATTTCCCGTAGAACCTATGCTGATAAATAACAAAATCATATATCATCGATCTTAACTTTCCGGATTTCTTTGACGGTGACGGTGACAACTTCCCCCTTAGCCAAGTAAACGTCATCTTCATCGTCGTTCCATATCCCGTTGATTTGGGGAATGAAAGGGGAAATGAGATGAGAGCAGTCGACTATTTTTTCAGTAAAAATGGCGTGAGCAGCAAGGGGATTATTTTTGTTACTCGGCTTATCACTGGGTAGCGGTATCTTCCCATTTTTGATTAGGTCCTGAATGAGATGCTTCAATTTCCAACATTTCTCAGTGTCATGCCCGTTGCCTCGGTGATATTGGCAGTAGGCCTGAATGTTGTAGTTCTTGGACCGTTTGTCGACCGAAACCTCCGGAATTGGGCCTATCGGTTGGATTTGGCCTTTTGAAGACAGCCTTTGTAAGGCATTAACATAGGTTGTTCCTATATCAGTAAATACCCGAGTTGGAGTATTCTTTTTGGTCGAGGTATCTCATAGATGGACCTCGTCAAAGATGCTTCGGGTCGCCGTTGTAGTTGCGGGCTTGCCGGAGGACGAACTGGCTCCCTGATATCCCTTAGCAGAGGCCTTAGTAATCATCAATCAATCGTAGCTGTCAACGGCCAGTGCGGCTAACGGCCCGTCATCATCAATCGTAGCGTTGGGGGTTCCTTGTTCCACAGCACTTACCCGAGTGATGATGGCAATCTGGTCTTCCCTCATTTGTCTCAATTGGTTTTGGATCTGGGTCAACGAAGCTGTCAACTCATCAATGGCTTGTTTTGTAATGGTTCGGGTGAAGGGCGGCCTGTCTGTAAGAACACCGCGTAATCAGCAACTTAACCCAAATCCTAGGAAAAAAAGTACATCCCGAGCAAAGGAAAAGAAGACTAAGACGGAAATGACTCAGAAAAGACACCTAGACGGGTGACTTGTGAAAAGGTGGGCCTCCCTTAGGATCCAACTGTGTGGGCTGGGCCCTGTTTGAAGGGAGGTTCACGTGAGACATTCCCCAGACTTTGGACTCGATTGTGTAAACAGGCCAACCCTTGCAGGAGTATGTCCTACGTAGGTGGGCCTTGCCTTAGTAAAACAAGGCGGACTGGGATAAAGAAGAAATCCGTGATATAAGATCGACGGAGTTTTGACGCTAGAGACTTCGACGACTTACGACACGACCCGACGCTGCTAAATACGGGAAGTCCTAAGAAGAGGAAGGTTTCGAAATATGATTTTTTGAAAGCCCGAAAATCGGGGAGGAAAACCCAGCCCTTCGGAAAAGGCGGGCCGGATGACGGTTTTGAAAGTTTCAAAAATATTTTCGAGTACTGAAATGGGCATAATACCGGCTAGAAATAGGCTATTTTGAGTAAAATTGTAAATCCTAAATTCGGTATATGCCCGGGTTTCGAAATCGAATGTTTTGAAAAGGATGCAATTTTTGAAAATATGACGTTTTTTGAAAAAGATGCGGATCAAGTAGCACGTAGTCATGGAAACAGTATAATGACACCATGTATGCTCTTAAGCTAAGTCTCGGTCAGTCTATAAGGGTCTATACCAGTGTACATAGCCTATCCGAGAATCGGGGCGGACTTCCTAAGTCGAGTTGAGCTTAGAACATGCCGTAAAACCCATACGAATCTGCTATGAACACTTTTTGAAATATCCAATTTGGACTACATCAATGGTATAGTGAGACGTCAGTCACCAGTACCGGCCCAGAAAAATATGGGGTTATGCATGAACCGTAAAACTAAAACGCGTATTGTACTAGTCAAACGATTTCTATTCGAGTCTCACCCTGAGGATGCCGATGGTAAGTCACGCATCAGTTAACCCCAGCGGAGTCGCCAAATTGTGGACATGACATAGGTCCACCCCGACGCAGCCACGCGCGGGTTTGGGGAGGCGAATGAATCTCCATATGAGCATGGATCAAATTGAAATTTAAATCGAAGTTGGAGTCGCCACCGAACTTTGTGGGAGTTCGGGCCCGTTCGAACCCACTCTATGTCGTAGTGAGCCGTGTAAAATACGGCCCATTTCTGATGTCAGAGTTTATTGGGTTCGTCCCTTTGCATTTGATGCCGATACCGACGTTATCGGATATCGTGTATTGACTGACTCTCATTGCCAATGGTTTCGGACATCCGGAAACCGAGGTTCTAAGTAAGGGGTGAGGGTACGTGTTGGGAAGTTCACAAAGAACACCCAACCCCGCCCGCACATAGCGGCCTCTACTAGGATATCGTTTGATTTTAAAATACGCGCGTTAGTAGTACGATGAATGATATGCAAACATTGTTTTCCCTAAACATGCGAATGAAGTTGAATGGGTTGCTAAGTCGGTTTAATGCAATTAAAATTAACGTCAAAGTTGTATTTTAGCATGTGAGATTTGTTTTAGTCTAATAAAACAAACGAAAAGAAAAGATATCGCTACAAACACGAACAAACGAGTTAGTAACGGGTTATAAATCGAATAAGAAATATAAATTCGATAACATGCATGATTTTGAAAAGTTTTATGACACATGTGTTGACCGAGGTTAAAAAAATATTTATCGAAACCTGAAATATGCCAAGGAAAACCGTCGTTTTAATAAAGCAAAGATGTTAGAAAAATAAGACGGATTTGCATTTCGAAGCCACGGATTTCAGGAGACCGCGCGACCCGCGCGAAGGTGGCGCGACTCGCGCTGCCATGCGGCTCGCACGAGACTTGTGCGGGTCGCATGGCGGCCTGTTTTCGAGTTCGTTTTTCCGAAAATTGATAATTTTATTAAATCACGTACAAATATTGCATAATTTGTACTCGACTCAATATTTTCGATATTCGTTATATTCGATATTCGATTATGAAATCGATATCAAATACTCGGAATAATTTTTTAGAAAAGATAAAAAAAAATTTGAAAATCGTTTTTGTAAAAATTAAACTAAAAAAAACGATGTTTGACTCTCTCCGTGTTAAAAATCGTTTGTATTATGTTTTTGAGATTGTATAACGATTTTCTAGCATCAACGAGATTAATGTAATCCTTTTAATCCGATATTCGACTAGAGAATCGATATCGTATTTTTAAGAATATTTGTTATATGAAAATAGTTTTGTAATACCGATATTAGAAATAAAAAATGCGATGAAGGACCCATAAAAATCGACGGACGAAGACACGACGCAAAAAGAAGAAGAACACGAGAGAAAGGAAGGAAGAAAAGGAGAAGTCGGGTTTGACTTTACACCCTCAACCTACATGCTTTGTTTACTCGGAACGGGGCTCGTCGGAATGTGGTTTGGATACGGGAGCGTCGAGTTAATGTCGGTGAGTTATGGTGGCTTGGGTTCGGACGTGTAAGGTGTCGGGTCTAAGGGCCGGTTCCTTCGGGTCTCGGTGCTTATACTATCGGTTTCTCGATGCTAAGTGTAAGGAGTTTGATTGATAAAAGTTGATTATTTTCTGAATGAGTTTAATGTGTCGTGAGGGTCCTATTTATAGGAGAAAAGGTTAAGAGAAGTACTCTTGCTTAGACAACAAGAAATACCGGTTTGGATAGGAAATGTAAAAGGTTGAGAGGAACGAGAATTCACTTTCTTGGTGAAGAAGAAAGGAATCTCGGCTGGGAATAGGCTGTTCGGCCGAGTATCCCACGCTCGGTTGAGTGTTTGATTCGGTTTTCGGATAGAATTCTTACTTGAGATCAAATTCTATCCTTAAACGGGTTTGTTTAATATTTTGTGTAGCTGATTTTTGTAGTGTTTGAGCTTGAAACGGACTCGTGGGATGACACGGCTGGTCCGTATGTCTCGAGAAAATATCTTTGACCGGGTTTGACACGGTCGCAAAAAGACGGTTTTGCCCCTGGCGTCGGATTCGACCTAAATTAGTTTTATTTGACTCGAAACGACCCACTGGGCCTGGTTTTGAGGTTGGTTTTATAAAATTTGTACTCCATAAAAAGCCCAAGCCAAATATCCACGATTTTGAGCCCATTTTCGAGTACGTTAAAGCATGTTTGCATCCGTTCATCATCGGGTGTATGTCGGAAACTGCTATAGACACCTGGCAGTAAAATGTGGGTGTCTACAGATGGGTAGGAAAAAAAAGAACGTGTAATATTTTAAAGCAATTTTAATTCATAAAATAAGCTCAAATTTGATAAATTTATAATGAATCAAATATTAAAATAATATATGTTGTTATATTTTAAAATACTCTATTTAAAATGAGTACAAGTTTGATTTATATTTTAATCTATTATTTCCTTATATGAGTAATATGAGAGATATTTGGTAGGGTAGAGAAGGTATGAAATGATTGGAGATATGGATTAATGAAAAAGGTTTAAGTGTTACTCCGTACAACATTGGTGACACGATTATCTTGACCTTCTGCTTAGGGATGATCTAAGTCTTAAACAATATCTAGAGTCAAATGCTCTTAGAAGTAGGAAGAAATTAGAAGAAAAATCTAGGAGGTAAGATGATGAAATTAGCTGGAAAAATTCAAATGTAGAAAACTTCTCAAAACTAACTATAAACTATAAATAGGGTTGTAAACCCCATTTTGAGGTGTGCAGCCTCAAGCTCCAATATGGAGCTATGAAAGTCACCCTCTCCCTAAATTACTGTAATAACACACAATATCAAATCATAATAAAGATCATCAATGTTTATCAAATATGGGCTTAATTATTTTCGCTGCCCAAAAATTTCATCATGGCATCAGAACCGATGATTGTCAAACCGGGACATGAATTTTACATTGAAGCACCAAATCTTATATCTCCTCCGCTCCATCACTAAAAACTCGGTAAGTAAAAAAATTGTTTCCAATATTTACTTCATGTTAAAAAAAGATTGTTATTTTCCAACATATGAACCATACCATCTCATTCAAAGCAATAGGGTAGCAAAATAGAAACGTTAACCCCAAATCGGACAGTAAAAAAACTGACCCGATGAGGGTAACCAAAAAGGTTAACCCAAACTCCAGATAGCAAAAAGAGCTAATCCGATGAGGGTAGTAAAAAAACCAACCCGAATTCAAGAAGGGTGACAGAAAAATGTAACCCAAAATCTACAAGGGTGATAAAAAAATGTTAACCCAATTCCATCAAGGAGCATCTAGAAAAGACTCCAATCACATACAAGGCAGGCATCGAACCCGACCTAACAAAGGGCATTAACACTACAAGAAAATGGGATAAACAAGTTATTCAAGAATCAAGAACAAAGACACTACAACAAGATTCAATAAATGAAGACGACATTCATACAAGACTATCCAAAAATTGGAGCGATGGAAGACAAGCCAAGGACACGCATAAAAGAAGGTGCAAGATTATTCATCAAACAACGATGCGACAAAAACAAGACAAAGAAATTAAATATTCAAGAGAGCAGTTACAAATAATTTTTTCAAGTTCAAAGAAATAAGATTTTTCAAGATTAAGGGGGAGTGTTAAAAATGTAATCTAGAAAAATCTAGATATAAGTCTTAAACAATATCTAGAGTCAAATGCTCTTAGAAGTAGGAAGAATTTAGAAGAAAAATCTAGGAGGTAAGGGGTAGACACCCGCATTTTGCCTACTTGTGTCTGTAGGAGTCTCCAACAAAACACCCGATGACGATCGGACGTTAACATGCATTAATACGCTCGAATACAGACTCAAAATCAATAGTATTCGACGTGGGCACTTAGCGGAGTACAAATCTCTCAAAACTGACCTCAAATCCAGACTTAGTAGGTCATTTCCAATAAAATAAAGCTACTTTTAGCCAAAACCGCCACCGGGGGCAAAATCGTCTTTTGTCGACCGAGTCAAACCCGATCAAAGTCGAAACCCGAAACTCAAAAGGCCACAATAGCATCCAAATACAAAATGAAACCACATCAAAAGCGCATCAAATTTTGCCTCGGATAAACCGGATATCAATCCGTATTTTGAGCGACTTATGATACGCGCGATTCCAGTTGCTTGCATCCAAGCGCCCCAGAACTGAGCCGTCTCCATCGGGGCGCCCCAATACCGAGTCTCTAGCCTCCGAGCACCCCAATTCTGGGTCGGAGCTCTTCGCAAAACTCTATAAATACACCCTTACGTGCTCCTCGTGTGTACAAAGATACTCCGCGAGCCCGTATTTCGAAACATTGACATGTAGGTTGAGGGTGTTCAAACCCCATTTTCTAATCCTTTAACTCGTTTACCTATTGTACACTAACATCACTAACATTTTATTTACTGTATACTAACATTTTACTTTCCGCATCTAACATTTTACTTTTCTCGTTCCTAACATCTAACTATTAACATTCGATTATAAAATACTCGCCTTTAACATACCGAATACAAAGGGTGACGAGATAAGGAAACACGAACACAAGAGTATCGCACTCGCCGGTCGCTTATCTCGCTACCCCGCGTAATTGGTTGTCTAGGATGAGTAAACCCCCCAAAGCACTTTTTTACGTTTCCCTCATATTAATACCGGGTATGCTAATATAAAACTATTTTCATAATCGATTCGAGCAAACGTCCAATGACGCTAAATAGAGCATCGTATGCCTTAAAGGCCAAACTACGATGCCGAAATGCAAAGGGCCCAATGTTTGCAATGACAAATTGAACTTTCCAATCGAACGCATTCGATAATTAATTCTGCCTAAAGTCCATTTAACCCTCAAACAGGACGCACCGAAGGTGGCATCCCATTATTGATGCGCGTCACTCTAGGCGCCTGAGGGCCAGGGCGCCATATGGCGTGCACCTGACCCTTTGTGTTATAACGAGATTGCAGAAATCCTTTGTCGAGTGTTTTCGATATCATTTTCAAATGTCGCTCTAAGTGCCTGATGTCGATTCAGTAATCGATTATCGCGCGTAAAAAGCTATCGATAATCGAAGTAATACGAAACCACATGATGTCAATCCGAGAGTCGTACGGTCTACGCGATCCAATAACAACATCGCGATACGAAGGGCTGCGATATTCATATTAAGTCGTTATGTTCGATCTAAATCATAAACCGAGACTATTAGGACAAGTACCCTATTATGGTTGAAATGAGATATCGAGGACTTCCGATATAGTCCACAACGATACAAATTTCTCCTAGGGAATAATACTTGCGACGTTGGTCGACGTGCATTAATCTATCACGCGTCTCCTTTTCAAATCCATATTTCATATTCATTTTTACTCTTTTAGGACTTTGAGCGAACGTGTTATTACGTAAGTTTTATACCGACGACTCCCTAGTCGGACTCGGTATATGGTGGATTGAGACGGTCAAATTTTTCTAGGGTAAGTCGGGACGAGATATCGAGGCTTTGGGATCAAGCTAGCTTCCCGCTTTGGTCCTGAACATTGTCTGTCTGGGCGCTCAGGGTTAGGCGCCTGAACATTAGGCCACCTCACTTCAGGCGCCTGAACATCAGGCCGCCTCACCTCAGGCGCCTGAGTTCTAGGCCACACCAGTTCGTGCGTCTGTGCCTCTGTTCTCTGGTGAATACGTTACGCAATACGTAGCTGATTAGAGTCTGTCCAATTATTTGGTTTTCGGTTTCAGCTTACTTTTCTATTTACGAGTTCGTTTATACTTTACATTACCGTTTCTAATTCAATAATATTATATCTTTGCTTGTTGTATTGTAAATTCCGGGTTGTATTCCGCCCGTGTAATTTGTAATTTACTTTCAAGTTATTTATTTTCGTTGCGTGACATTTATCGCTTTTAAATGAACCCACATGCTAAATTCAACTCCGACATATTTTAAGATGCATTAAACGACGTAGTGAACACGTAATTCGCATCTATATCCTAAAATAATGGTTGTCATATATTTTCATCGTCTTAGTAACGCGCGCACTTAAATACCGATCGATATCTTAGTACAGACCGCTATGTGCGGGCGGGGTTGGGTGTCCTTCGTGGGCTTCCCAACACGTACCTTCACCCCTTATTTAGAACCTTTGGTTTCCGGATGCCCGAAACCATTGGCAACGAGAGTCATTCGATATACGATATTCGATAGCTCGGCATCGGTATCGTTATGCAAAAGGACAAACTCCACAAGCTCTAGTACTATAAGGCAAGTCGTGATTTGTGCACGATACACCTAAGTATAGAGTGAGTTCAAACGGGTCCGAACTCCCGCAAAGTTTGGTGGCGACTCCAACTTCGATTTAAATTTCAATCCGAGAACAATCTCACCACGAGATTCATTCGCCTACCCAAACCCAAGCGTGGCCGCATCGGGAAGGACCTATGTCACGTCCACAATTTGGTGACTTCGCTGGGGATACCTGATGTACCACCTGTCATCGGGGTTCTCAGGGTGAGATTCAAAAAGAAATCGATTGGTTACTAAAGTGCGCGTTTTAGTTCTATGGTTCATGCATAACCCCAATCTTGTTCGGTCCGGTTACTTGTGACCGACGTCCCACTATACCGCGGTGCATTCCTACATGGGTGCGCAAAAGACATCTATGGCCGAATTACGAAAGAGCCATCGGTGTTGGTATAGACCCTATCTAGACCGACCGAGACTTAGTGTAAAGCGTACATGTTATCGTCATAATGCTTGCTTGACTACTTGCTGCTTGGTTTCCGTGTCATTTTCAAAATCGTCATTTCAAAGTGCATCTTTTCAAATTATCCATTTTCAAAAAACTCGGAATGCTGCCGAAATTTAGACTTAGGTTTTGACTCAAAATAAACCTATTTTCTCGTCGGCATGCTGTCCGTTTCAATATTCGAATTTTCGATCCCCTTTCGATTTTCAATTCTTCGAGATGCCGTTTTCGATTTTCAAATCTTCGGGTTCCCGTTTTTTTTTTCAAATTTTCGGAAATTCATTTACGATATTCAAATTTTCGAAATTCCAAATATTCGAATTTTCAAAAACTCGGTCCTGTCGCCATGCTGCCAATTTCAAAGGACAAGACCGTCCCCGAATTTTCAAAATGCGAAATTATTCGCAACCATTCCAACTTTTCAAAAAACCGGTCCAGTCGGCATGCTGCCAATTTCAAAAGACAGGATCGTCTCCCAATTTTCAAAATGCGAAATTTTTGCAACCATTCCAATATTTCAAATACCCAATCCTGTCGGCATGCTGCCAATTTTAAAAGACAGAACCGTCCTCTTAATTTTCAAAATCCAATCCTTTTTCAGAACCTTTTCGACTCTAGGGCCTACCGTAATATGTGTGTCTGGTTTTACATAGTTCGTCGAGGGACTATAGCGTCAAAAGCTTTCCGACTCTAGGGACTACCGTAATCCGTGTGTCTGGTCTCACCTAGTTCGTTGAATCGTCAAAACCTTTCCAATTCTAAGGCCTACCGTAATCCGTGTGTCTGGTCTCACCTAGTTCGTCGAAGGTCTATAATGTCGAAACTCTGTCAATCTTAAATCGTAGGTTTCTTTCCTATCCTAGTCTGCCTTATCCTAAAGGCATAACAAACCAACACGAGTCATACACTCGTAAATGAAAGGTCAATCTAAACACTCGAGTCCTAACTAGAAAGCCCCACATGATCTTTGCCTCCGACATGACAGTCCCCACAACCTTTCCTGAAGGAATCTCACCCGTCTTTCGTTAATCCGTTAGTCGAGTCATCCCAATTCAAAAACCCTTTATCTTAAGGGTCTTCCCTAATCCCATGGCCATCCCTATCGAGTTAAGTCAAGGGTCTCTAGCGTCGAAGCTCTGCCGATCTCACATCGCAAGTTTCTTCCCTTACCTCGTCTGCCTTTCCTCGAGGCCGAGTCAACCTTTTACAAGGCATAGCCCTGTAGCCAAAGGTTTGTGATCCTTACATCCAAGGGTCACTCATCCGACACTCAAGTCTTAAAAAAACCTTCGATCCCACTCGGAGGCTATCCTTCAGAAGAGCGATAAATCACGATTGCTCTAAGGGTCATGTTCTACATGTGTTGTCTCACGTATGCCACTTTCGAGTCACTTAGATGCCACACCATCTGAGTCCTATCTGAGTCCTCAGTCTCACTCGGGGCTACCCTTCAGCAGAGCGATCAATCACGGTTGCTCTAAAAGTCATGTCCAACGTGTGTTGTCTCACATGTGCCACTTTTGAGTCACTTAGATGCCACACCATCTGAGTCCTATCAAAGTCCTCAGTCTTACTCGGAGGCCACTCTTCAGTAGAGCGATCAATCACAGTTTCTCTAAGGGTCATGTCCTACACGTGTTGTCTCACGTGTTGTCTCACGTGTGCCACTTTCGAGTCACTTAGATGCCACACCATCTAAGTCCTGTCCACCTGAGCAGTCAACCACGCTCATCCTAAGGGTACCCTACGTTCATCCTACATCGGTGTCCTTATGATGCTTTCTTTGAGTCGTACATATGCTAAGAACACTCGAGTCTCTTATAGGTTTAGGTTGCCATGGTTGGTCCAAGAACACTACGCGGTCAAACATAGTCGCCCCATTTTCGGACTCACCCTCATGCAGCTCAAGTCTCATGGTCGAGTCCAAGCCATGGTCGTTACCTTGTCTAGGTCAATGTTTGAGTATCTGGATCCAAGAATCTTGGTCATTCTCGTTGCGTTGGGCCATGCCTAGTTTGACTCCCTCTCTTGCATTTGCGCAAAGCGGAGTTTTGGCAAGTCATGGCACTTGTCGTTCTCTCCAATCAAGGACCTTACCAAAAATAAATAACCAACCGAGCATCGGAAAGTCCGGATTTGATTCGAGTCTAAGTCTGAGTCCAAGTCTAGAATACCCTACATCCTCATTTCCAAATGAAAGTCGGAGTCAGTTGTATTCTGTCCTCTTCTTTAATTCAACAAAGTAAGCTTTTTTTGATCTCTCACATATACTTTTCTAATTTGTTTCAGAACATGATGAACACCATCATACATACTGTGAGCACACGCACGTGACTATTATAGACACATCTATAATGACTGCGGGAAACATGGGTCTGTGTTTCACTTTTACCTATTCCATGTCTGGTATAGAAAACCACATAACTACCCTTAGCATGAGCGGTATCGAATCCTAAGAAAAACCTAGGAAGTCTTCTAGTTTGGGTTCAAGACGGGAGGCAAGCACATTTCCCAAATAAAAACCCCTCCAATAAGACAGACCAATCCCTACCTTAGGCGTTAGTCTAACAAAAAAAAGAAGCATCATGGCTCTATAGACTTGATGCCAAGAAATACCCAACTTGGGACGATGTTTCCATCAAGCTTGCTCGGAATTATGCAGATAACACCGAGATCTAAACTACCATGTTTACTGTAGAGTACTCCACCGTGAGTGTTTACTCACATAAACACCAACTATGTTTACTCCTTACAAAGGTGTAGCTCCAAAGGCCTAATTCAACCGATAGGTCCAACCTCGGATCCACCCACAACACCATAGGGGATAGTCGTGAAAACAAAAATGAGCCTGAAAGCCCAAAAGCAAGAGGGCTAGCGAAAAAAAATCAAAAGTCCAAAGAAAAAGCAAAAGGCCAAAACAGAAAAATCAGGCCATCATCAAAAAGAACTCTAAAAAAAAGGCACCCATGACCGAGGTTAAACGGTCAAAAGCCCATGGCAGGGGTTAAGAGGTCAACCAAAAAATTCCCTTGACCAGGGTACGGTCATTCTCTTGACTGGGGTACGGTCAACTCAAATGAAGAATCCCATTACAGGGGTTAACAGGTCAACAAAAAAAAGCCCAAGACTGTGGCTAACGGTCTACCTAAAAAAAAAATCCTCCCTTGACCGGGGTTAGGTCAACTCAAGAATTATCAATACTTATACCATCAGAGAGAAGGGTGACAATCACGCTGGTCAGCTAACACCACATTTAGCCTTCCCACATTACAACCCTCAAGATCTTCTCGAGACCTAGGCTAAGAGATAACCTGGAATTTGGAGGATTTAAGCTCCTTAGGACCAGACATGGAAATCAGATCCCGCATTGTCAAACTTTCCCAATTGAAGTTTGAGTCATTTTTACTCAACTTCCCTCTTTTCTACTACATTACAATACCTTACCCTCGAAGCTTAGCTCCACAAAAGTCGAGCTCCAGATTTCAAATAATCAAAGCCACTTACTACCTGGCACCACATTTCCAAAAACATCAAAACCAGTAACTAGTCCCAAACACGGGAACTCAACTTGAGGTCGGCATAGAACATGCCCAAATAGTTCACACCACCTTTGGGGAGCTACCCCGGAGAACGCTCACAGTCACAGGATCAATATCCTAACTCTTCTAACCCTTTGATCGAGGCATCATTGGGAATGCACCTAGCCTACACCGTCGATATGGCTAGTTACACACAAATCCCTAATAAATTAGGCACCATAACATATCTTTCAATCCCCTGAACTAGGGCTTGGTTTGATTTCACTACAGGTGAATACGTAGGCAGCCTTTCAACGAGGGCACAACCACCCACATTGACACAAATTCAAATAGCGCCATCATTCCTATCACGACACTGTCATGTTCTCAAGAGTTTGCTTTGTCGTCCTGGGGGCTTCTCGCAGAAGTTCTCCATCCACTCACAAAATCCAAAAGACTTTCAAAAATCTAGTCATCTTTCTATAGTGTGTTCTATTACTCGGCTCAGTCGAAGACAAGAATCTGTCAGGGACTCGAAGCAACATCTACTTTGGGAAACTACCCCAAAACCAAAAATTCAAAAGAGGACTAGACTACAGCATTGCTACTGCTAAGTCCTGCCGTGAAAAAACAGTCTCATTGCAAACTACTGCAATCCACCTATAACAGATCTTTCCCATTTCGAGGTTCGACCGTGTTGGCACTCGCCTAGGCTACGGAGTAGCGCGACTTAAGAGTCTTGTCATCTTAAGTAGCCCACCTCTTACCTAGTCACGACCCAACCCTTCGAGAGTCCAACTCGTGTCTGTCAACTCGTCCTGTCGCGTCCAGAGTCGAGTATGTCGGTATGCCTCTCTTCAAACTCTTACTTTGAAATTTGCAAAACTTAGCCATTTGAGAAAATCCTTTTCGACAAGGTCATCTATTAAACTGCAAATATTTTTCTAAGCCTTCAATTTTGAAAACCTATCTCCTAGCACGTCAGCTGCTCTCAGGACTTCGATTTCAAAATGGCGCAAAAATCATTTTCCCCAGCGCAAGCCAGCCTATGGATGTTTAACTGCATTTCCTGTATGCAATCTTGCTATCTGCTATATCCACTATTTCTACTTGTGTATTTTATATTTCAGGTACCAGCCTCTACTCCCCAACGGAAAACCCGAGTCGGTATTTCTCATACAATGCTACATTCAAAATATATTGTTTCTGCATACAGGTACACCCAGGACTTCGAAGCCAATTAAGTTCAACTCTCCACGGAGATTCTCATCATCAAGACAGGTATGACCCTATATTTATGGCTTGCAAGCCTTTCATGCGAGTTTAACGGACTATAAACGACCCGAACGGAAGGCTGTCAGGTGTAATCCTCGATTGACCTGGTGGCTACTCTCACTTTCGCCTTGTCCAAACCTCAGTCAGAGTGGAGGCTCTTTAGACACCCACATTTTTCCTGCTCGTGGCTATAGTAGTCTCCAACAAAACAACCGGTGATGATCGGACGTTAACATGCATCAATACGCTCGAATACGGACTCAGAATCAATAGTATCCGACGTGGGCACTTAGCGGAGTACAAATCTCTCAAAACCGACCTCAAATCAAGACTCAGTAGGTCAATTTCAATAAAATAAAGCTACTTTTAGCCAAAACCGCCACTGGGGGCAAAACCGTCTTTTGTCGACCGAGTCAAACCTGGTCAAAGTCGAAACCCGAAACTCAAAAGGCCACAATGGCGTCCTAATACAAAATGAAACCAAGTCAAAACCACATCAAATTTTGCCTCGGATAAACCGGATATCCATACGTATTTTGAGCAACTTCTGATACCCGCGATTCCAGTCGCTTGCATCCAGACGTCCCAGAACTGAGTCGCCTCCACCAGAGCGCCCCAATACCGAGTCGCTAGCGTCCGGGCGTCCCAATTTTGGGTCAGAGCATTTTGCAAAACTCTATAAATACACCCTTATGTGCGTTGTTTCAAAGGTCACCATTTCCAACTCTCGAAACCTCATTTCAGAAAACCGAGAGCATCTTCCTCCCCTTCACGCACCTTAATTCTCTTACATATATCGAACCACTCCTCGTGAGCCCGTATTTTGAAACATTGACATGTAGGTTGTGAGTGTTCAAACCCCATTTTCTAATCCTTTAACTCGTTTACCTACTGTACACTAACATCACTAACATTTTATTTACCGTATACTAACATTTTACTTTCCGCATCTAACATTTTACTTTTCTCATTCCTAACATCTAACTACTAACATTCGACTATAAAATACTCGCCTTTAACATACCAAATACAAAAAGTGACGAGATAAGGAAACACGGACACAAGAGTATTGCACTCGTGTCGACGGTCGCTTATCTCGCTACTCCGCGTAATTGGTTGTCTAGGGTGAGTCAACCCCCCAAAACGTTTTTTACATTTCCGTCATATTAATATCGCGTATGCTAATATAAAACTATTTTCATAATCGATTCAAGAAAACGTCCGATGACGCTAAATCGAGCATCGTAGGCCTTAAAGGCCAAACTACGACACTGAAATGCAAAGGGCCTAATGTTTGCGATGACAAATCGACCTTTCCAATCGAACGCGTCAATAATTAATTCTGCCTAAAGTTTGTATAACCTTCAAACAGGACGCACCGGAGGTGGCGCCCCATTATTGAGGCGCGTCGTCCCAGGCGCATGAGGGTCAGGGCGTCTTATGGCGTGCGCCTGACCCTTCGGGTTATAACGCGATCGCAGAAATCCTTTGACGAGTGTTTTCAATATTATTTTCAAATGTCGCTCTAAGTGCCTGATGTCGATTCAGTAATCGAATATCGTGCGTAAAGAAATATCAATAATCGAAGTAATGCGAAACCACATAATGTCAATCGGAGAGTCATATGGTCTACGCGACCCGATAACGACATCGCGATACGGAGGGCTTCGCTATTCGTATTAAGTTGTTATGTTCGATCTAAATCATAAACCGAGACTATTAAGGACAAGTAACCTATTATGGTCGATATGAGATATCGTAGACTTTCGATATAGTCCACAACGATGCAAATTTCGCCTAGAGAATAATACTTGCTACGTCAGTCGACGTGCATTATTATATCACGTGTCTCCTTTTCAAATCCATATTTCATATTCATTTTTACTCTTTTACAACTTTGGGCGAATGTCTTATTACGTAAGTCTTATACCGACGACTTCCTAGTCGGACTCGGTATACTATGGATCGAGACGGTCAGATTTTGCTAGGATAAGTCGGAACGAGATATCGAGGCTTCATGATCAAGCTAACATCCCGCTTTGGTCTCGAACATTGTCTGTCTGGGCGCCCAAGGTCAGACGCCTGAACATCAGGCCGCCTCACCTCAGGTGCCCGACCATCAGGCCGCCTCACCTCAAGCGCCTGAATTCCAGGCAACACCATTTCGTGCGTCTAATCCTCTGTCCTCTAGTTAATACGTAACGCAATACGTAGCTGATTAGAGTCTGTCCAATTATTTGGTTTACGGTTTCAGCTTACGTTTCTATTTACGATTTCGTTTATACTTTACGTTACCGTTTCTAATTCAATAATATTATATCTTTGCTTGTTGTATTGTGAATTCCGGGTTGTATTCCGCCCGTGTAATTTGTAATTTACTTTCAAGTTATTTATTTCCGTTACGGGGCATTTATCGCTTTTAAGTGAATCCACATGCTAAATTCAACTCCGACATATTTTAAGATGCATTAAACGACGTAGTGAACACGTAATTCGCATGTATAGCCTAAAATAATGGTTGTCATACAATTTCATCGTTTTACTAACGCGCGCACTTAAATACCGATCGATATCTTAGTAAAGGCCGCTATGTGCAGGCGGGGTTGGGTGTCCTTCGTGGGCTTCCCAATGCGTACCTTCACCCTTACTCAGAACCTTCGGTTTCCGGATGCCTGAATCCATTGGCAACGAGAGTCATTCGATATACGATATTCGATAACTCGACATCGGTATCGTTATGCACAGAGACGAATCCCACAAGCTTTAGTACTATAAGGTAAGCCATACTTTGTGTGCGATATGCCTAAGTATAGAGTGGTTTCGAACGGGTCCGAACCCCCATAAAGTTCGGTGGCGACTCCAACTCCGATTTAAATTTCAAACCGAGAACAATCTCACCACGTGATTGATTCGCCTACTCAGAACAATCTTTCTCTTTTGACTATAACAAAAACAATAGAAAAAATAATGAAATTTACTTCCATGGATTGGGTTCGGGTCAACCATCACTCAGCATGGCTCGGCCCATCCAGCCCACGGGTTGGGTCCGGGTTCTCAGACCGGTCTGTGACCACCCCTATTGTTTAGAATAAAAAATTAGATGTGACTTTTGGCTTTTAACAACTTTTGCATCATACATACATTTGTGTTAACTATGGACCCTTTCATTGAATGGAGCGAATTTTAGTTAGAGAGAAAGTATAATGGTGTACAATACATGTAGCTTAGTTTGCAATGTCAAAATTTTCAAACTACGTGGCTTGACGGCAATATACTTCTCTAACGATGAGCAACGAGTTTCTTGCAGCGTATATGATCCCACAACACCACCATCATCCAATAGAAATTAAGTTCTTTTTATCAAGCATCTTGTCGCTACTGACTTTGTAGAGTAGGCTTTGCTTTCAAGCACACCCAAAAAAAATTCTCCAATGGTATGCTTAATGCTTGTAATTTGATATTTTGAATAATTGCAAGCAAGTCTTTATTTTCTACCATTGGACTTGATGCTCTTAGCTGTAGCCTTTGTGGTAAGAGAGTTACTTACATATGATTATAGACACCTCGATTTACTAAAAAAAAACTTACAGCATGTTCAATAGTAAGATAGTCGACACTAGCTTAATTTTATCAGATCATGTTCCAAGCTACAATATTTTTCAGCTATTAAACCACTCAAATGGTTTAACACACTTTTAAATAATTTGATTGGACCCAACTAATTTTCTATTGGTCGTTTTCTTAAGGTAGGGTATTTAAGCAACTAGCTTAATGGAGCTAGTTGCTCAACTCAAGCTATCTTACTCGACAACTCCAATGGTTTAGTTGGTGCAGTACTAGCTTGCAATTTCTTAAAACTGCGAACAAGTCTCTAACCAAAATCATTGAACTTGCCTGACAATTATGCACCGAACAATTAATTTTTACGAGATACAATTAAATAAAGTGTAAAAGCTACCCTTATGTATTTTAAAATTTATTTTTTCTCAATTTGCCATTGAATTTGTAATGCTCTACCACTTGAATGTTTCAAAAAAGAATTAAAGTTTCACTTGTCCAACCACTTGAATGCCCTCTTAATACAATGTCCTTTTAAAGACGACATGACAACGCTTTAAGCAATGAGTAGATTATACAACCAGTTGTACATAACTCTATATACAACTAGTTTTATGATTTTGAGTGTTATCTCGAAGTTATCGAGTTTTGTTGTGAACTTTCTGAGCTTTAATGAAAACTTGTGAGCTAAATGAAATAAATAATATTACAACTCAAAAACTTCTGACATTAATTGATATTTCTCCGCTACCACTATTGATTACTGAAATAAATATGATAATTTATGCATAAATTGTATCATCACTGATTACTGAAGTAAATATGATCACTACATTAAATTGTTGTGTCAATATCAATAGTATGACTTCTGTTTTTTTTAATGCATCGCTTGCCACCTATTAAAGTTGAAAATGGAGATTCATATAATTGTATATAGAGTTGGTAGATTGTGAATATCAGCATATACAATATTGTTTGTGTGTACGGACTCCTATATGAAATATATGAGGTTACATTCACGTTGACTTGTTGAGTATATGCATCCTTGCAATTATAATCTAATAGATTATTTCATGTAATGAGTATTAGTTTGATATTAAAGTGTTATATGTTCATATGGTATATGAATGTTAGTCACCAAAGTGGCCTTGTTATGATACACTTAAACATATGAAAAGTTTAAATAGTTTTTAGACCATATTATAGAGATGTTATATATTAAAGTCCTATGCTTTATTATTTGTGTTAATGTGCCCACCAAAAGGAGGAACATGAAATATAGATAATAATATGAAAGAGTTAAATTATTATTTGTACGAAATTTGAATGCTATGCATGTCCAAAGATGTCATTCATTTAAAATTTTGGTATGTTGACAATTGACTATTAAAGTATTTATAACATCGATTGTAGTATATGCATTTTAGTATTGCATGCCCAAAGGTTTACTTAAATGTGTATGTAATGTTTCTGAATCTGTATTAAGTTTTCAAAGCACTAATACGTTAAGCATGTGTAAATTTTTGCAGTCTCATCTAATTTACATGTATCCGCTAACTCTGTTGTTAAGTTTAATGATGAATGGTCTGAGGAAATCCGGTTCACACTGGGTATCGTGGCTCTCGACCTAGCTATAATTTCTTATGAGGAACCCTTAGCTATAACTGACAAGAGCACCAAGGAAGAAATTTCCTTATATGAGTTATGGGAACGCTCTAACAGGCTGAGTTTAACCCTCATGAGATTGACAATGGCTGAAAGTATTAAGTCAACAATGCCTAAAACAAAGAAAGCGAAGGAATTCATGAAAAAGATTAAGGGGTGCTCCCAATCTGAGCTGGCGGACAAGTCAATAACGGGTAGTCTTATGAGTGAACTGAGTACTAAGAAATATGACTTGTTGTAACAGCCCTAAGTTTACGCAACCAAAATAACAAAGCGAAAAGGGAAAACTCAAAGCCGTTACTCCACACTTAGCTTACAGAGCCAAGTGCAAGGCAAAAGGAAAGATAATAAATAAAATAAAATAGAAATTCGATAGCTAATTAAATGAAAACGTTACAGCGGAAGTCTTAAGTCTTACAAAATCCAAAACGGTTTAAAAAGAACCTCGAACCAATAAATCCAATAATAATATAAAAAGTTTAGAGCCAAAGTTAAATTGTAACAACACTAAATTTTTCGCGACCAAAATAAAGAATAAAATAGGAAAATTTAAAGCCGTTACTCCGCATTTAGCTCACAAGGCCAAATGCAAGGCAAAAGAATAGTATATGAATTAAAAAGAACTATAAATCCGATAAATAATTAAATGAAAACGTTGCAGCGGAAGACTTAAGTCCCACAAAATTCAAAACGGTTTAAACAACTTCAGTCCGAAATTCAACACAAATATAAATAGTTTGGAGATAAACGTTAAATAATAAAATCCTTCCTCGCTCAGCATCCCGAACCAAATGCACCCATGCAGCACATTAATTGTACCTATCAACTGTACCCAAAACACAAATAGGTACAGGTTCCAGCGGGGGAACGACCCAAAACAAAAGGACGTCAGCAAAGCTGAGTAAAATATATTATATTGAGAACGTAAAATAATAATTATAATTTGTAGTAAACTGAAATCAGAGTCAAATATTATTGTCTCAACACCAAACCAAAACCAAAATACTGTGAAAATAGTAGTCAAAACCAAAACCAACCAAAATATATTGTTTCCACCTGTGTGCCAAGGTCCTACCCTTTTGCACAGTCTAGAGGTACCACCTATGCTCAGCTAGACTTACTATAGTGCGCACTACTCACAATTGGGCAGTCAGTAGGATGAGGCTGCCAAAGGAGGAAGTCTAACTACCTAGCAAGTGGGGAGCCGGAAAAACCCCACTTAACACAACTCGGGCCAGGAGTTCAGTTTCGGGACGAAATCCCAGGGACGTCTCAGACGCACCTTAACCTCATAGACCAACAGAGCTCCCAGAGTCTGTTATAACCACCAAAAGAATTGTACCAAAATAATACCATACTTGTGTCACAAAATTCCAACATCCAAAATATTACAAGAGTATCATAAAAATTCATCGTTGACCAAAATAATTATAAAACCGTTTCAAAATATAATTTAAACCAAACATGCTCTTTACTTAAAGGTGAAAAAGGTCAAAACGTCCTTACCTCTCAAGACGGTCAAACCGAGCTATAATTAGTCCAAAAACTCTTTCTCCTCGAACCCACAAACTACAAATGATACAAGTCACCCGATTACGTTGTTGTTCAACCTACGGTTACTCAAAATACCCTCAAAACAAGTGACAGATTATTACAACCATCTTTCCCGGGTCGAAAGAAAACTTCACAGCTAAGGTACGTTGTACCGGTTCAATATGTAACATAATATTTTTGTTCCTCCAATCAATTTGACAATACCCTAAAATTCACCCTCCCTTGAACATCCAAATTCCACCGTCCTACTCCACTACCAAGGCAAAAATCCAATTAAATTATACTACTCCTCTAACGTAGCTTTCTATCATTCAATCATTATCAAAATCTTACTGTACACCCATATTTATGAACTACCAAACATCCTTACGTACATAAAACTCCACTATACCACATTAATGTCGCAATCCTAATGCTCTTGTTCGACCTCAACATGAAGACAACCCTAAAACAAACTCGGTACAACCCACGACATCAACTTGACTAGACGACCATAAATTTGGGGGTAAAACAACCAGAAGACGATAGCGTTTTAAAATCGACAACCAACTAAAGACCAACAATACAAGTGCTTAAAACTAAATTCCATTACCGGTAATTTGTGTTAAGAAAACAACTTCATTAGAAAACAACCGATAGAAACAGATCAAAATTAAAATATTTAGACCTACGATATAATTGATGTGCTAATTATCAAAATCAAGATGGGTAACTATTAAAAAACTTACAATTATTAAATGAAAAAGATGTCGTAATGCTTTGTTGTAGGATTTACCGGCGGCGATCGAAAGGTTGAAGACAAAAATTGTGGGAATAGCGGCAGAGTAGTAGAATGGAAAAGTTGAGAAGCAACAGTTTGTGTGATGGGAAAATAAGGGGGTCACGGGTGGGTTTAAATATGTAGCTTAGGTTTTTTTTTCTTTCCTTATTGTGTTTGGCTCGAAATTGAATTTGATACAAAGTCGGTTTATAAAATAACGTTCTACTTTAAGAAAATCAAAACCGATTTATTATAAGACGACCCAAAATACTTTAATATTTATAACGACATTAAAATATTTTTTTTCCAACTTAAAAGCCCGATTTAAATAAAATTAGAAAAGTCAAGCTTTATAATTGACTCGGAAAATAACGGGGTATTACAGACTTCCCTCCTTAAAACAAAACTTTGTCCTCGAAGTTTAAACTCATCCTCGAAAATGACGTCTCACATTACTCACGAATGTCTAAAATGACCCGCTCATCCATATATCCAAAATCCACCAAAATTCTTCATATATATCTCCAAAATAAATCATCTACTCCATATATTCAAAATCCATCAAATTAAACACAACCTTACAGATATCTCACATTTCTAAATCCTCAAAATCCATAATTATCTAATTTCTCAAATTTCATAGTACACAACTCATATCGCCTAAATCCACAAGATAAAATCACCTAATTCCATAAGATAATATCAAAGTTCGAAACCACCACAATTCTCATACTCCTCTAAGGTAAAGTATCACTTGCCAAGTTAAGAGCATGTCGGACAAAAATATTTAAATAAATTTCAAGATTTGAAATTCACAAGTTCAACCATTTTACAAGTGCGTGATGCACAAAATCAATCAATCAATCAAGTAAATATGGTTAATACTAGCAAACCACCAATATGTACGTTGAGCACAAAAACTACCAATATGTGCGTTGAGCACAAACAAACCACAAACAAGTGTAAACAAGTCAATTTCAAGTAATAACCAATAACCAATGACATTGTGCTTATTAAGCATCGATAATAGCCAAAATATTCATATTTGTGACCAATAAATAGATATTAGTATGAAATCACACAAGAACATGTTTAGTTTACCATAAAAACAAGTAGTCACGTATATTTCTACCCACCTTAAAATAAAGCTTCGTCCTCGAAGCACGAAAAATTCACCATATTCGCTACCTAATATAATATCCTTTGAAATCCCATGAAGTCCTACCACATAATGTATATAAGCATCATCAAGTTGCTTCCTCTCTCACATATCTTTCATGGTAATAAAATGTGCACTCTTAGTTATTAATTATAACCCAAATCATATTATTACCTTCCTCTGACCTTAACAACCCAACTATAAAATCCATAAAGATTAAACTCCACTTCCACTCGGAAACTCCTAAAGGATCTAACTCATACTCTAAGCATCAGCCACCACATTGACTTTTCTTACCTGATACTGAAACTCGAACTTATAATCCTCAATCAAATCCAACTAGCATCTTTATCTCACGATTAGCTCCTAATGGGTAAATATATATCTTAAAATTTTGTGATCATAAAAAACCTTAAAGGGTACACCAAACAGATAATGTCTCCAAATTTTCAAGGTAACGACTACGGTTGCTAACTCCAAATCATAAGTAGGGAAATTTTCTACATAAAGGTTCAACTGCCAAAATACATAAGCAATCACTTCTTATTCGGCTGAAAACACTAATTAATTCATTCTTAAAATGCATATGTATAAACTTCAGAAACTTCATTTCCATCCGGTAAGGCAAATCCTAAAGTAGTGGTCAATTTTTCCTTTAAAATTCGAAACGATTCCTCACACCTCTCATCCCAATGAACTTTCATGGCTTTCTAGTGCAGTCATTAATTTATCTATATTTGAAAAAAAAAATTCTTCACAAATCACATATAGTAACCAGCTAAACCCAAACGTTACGAATTTCAGTCACAATTCCGATTTAGGTCACTCCTTAACAACCTTAGCAGGATCTATTGATACTCCATCCTTAGATATAATATTCCCCAAAATTGCTCGTACCATCCAAAAATCATACCTCAAAAATTTAGCAAATACTATTTTCCTCTCAAGATGTCTAAGATAATTCGTAAATGTTCCTCATTCTTCTCTTCATTCTTTGAATAAAAATACTATGTCATCAATGAATATCACAACAAATTTATCTAGGTAAGTCCTCAAAGTTCGGTTCATCTAAGTCCATAAACAAATCAGGTGCACTAGTCAACCCAAAAAGCATCACATTAAACTCACAATGACAATACATATTTAGTAGAAAAATGTACTCTTAGATAAATCCTTAAGCGCTATCATTAATCGATGGTACTCAAATTGCAAATCAATTTTAGGAAAAATAAAAGCTCCCTTCAACTGGTCAAATAAGTCATCAATCCTAGGTAAGGGAATCTTATTATATATAGTAACTTGATCCAATTCCCGATAATCAATACAAAATCTTAAATTTTCATCCTTCTTTTTCCACAAATAAATCAGGGTCACCCCAAGGCGGCACACTAGGCCTAATTCATCCCCAAATAACATCAAAGTAGGGTAGTGGAAATTCTATCAGGTTTGCCTTAAAACATGATCACCAATAAAAAAACAAACTGACACATCCCTATAAACCCTCTTACAATTTACTAAGTCCCCAGATGGCATGGCAAAATCATAATCCACAATTTCAATAGGTTCAACTTTCATTTTATCCACAAACTTAGTCTAAATAAAAGAGTGAGATGCACCAGAATCAAATAAAACATGAGCAAAAATAAAATTCACTAGAAAATTACCCGAAACGATATCTGTGTTTTCGGCTTCCTCTCTATTCATGACATAGAGCTTCCCAGTAGGCTTCTTGCTATTCTGTGCACCATTTACTTGGCCCGCGGGTTTACTAGCTGCAGTAATGTTGGTCTGAGTTGGAGCTGGATTCCTAAAATTATTGTTAGTTGTGGATCTACCAAAATTCTGTGTGTTCCCTTGACTCTCAAATCGATTACTCTGATTCACACTAGCACTAACAGATTGCGTAGCACGAGGTTTCCCTGCCTTCTTGTTCCTACACTCAAATTCTCGATGTCCTAACTTCCCGCACCAGTAGCACGCCACCTTATTTCCCTGACAGTCAACCCCTAGGTGATCTCCCTTGCATATCTTACAGTAGTAATGTGGGGTAAAGTCATTAGTTGTTCCCTGGTTACCTCTCCAGCTATTACCTTCTTCCTTCCCATTCCCTCCAAAAGATCGGGACTTCTGTTGAGTGTTATTGTTAGTATTGAAATTCCCTCTCTTTGTTGGGGTGTCAGATTGATTCCCCTGAAACTCTCTCTTCTTAGTCCCAGTACTTACCATCTCAGTCTCCATCTTCTGATTACTCCTCTCAATATTAACAGCCCTAGCATAGACATCTCTTAAAGAAGTGAATGTCTCCCCAGCAAATCTACCCTTAATCTTCCAATGTAACTTATCCTCAAACCTAGATGCTTTAATCCCCTCAGTTGGTACTAGCTCCTTAGCAAAACGACTAAGTTCAACAAATTTATTATAAAAGTCTTTCACACTCATCTCATCGGTTTGTTTTAGGTCTCCAAATTCAGCTAATTTTTGATGTTTCACATGTTCTGGGAAAAATTCTGCTTCTAACATTTCCTTAAGAGTATCCTAGTCTTTATCATGTAGTGTGTGTGTGCCATTAGGATTTCTTATTCTAATTGGTTTCATAAAGTCCTCTTTAATGGTCTGCCACCAAATGTCCGCCTCTTCCTTCAGATAGAAGACAGCGATCCTAGCCTGAAATTCATGTGGACACCCTACAGCCAGAAAATTTTTCTCCATCTCCCTAACCCAATTATCTAATTCATTAGGATCCCCTTTCCCAGTAAAAGTCGGCGGTTTCTTCTTCTGTACCGCTTCAGACATTCCAGTAACAGTGGGTGTAGGATCATTCTCATTCTCGACCCTATCATTCATATTTCGGGTAACAGCAGTCATTTGTTGTACAACTTCGATAAGAGCTGCATTCTGAGCTAACAATTGTGCCATCATAGCGGCCATATCATTGTTTTCATTTCCTCGAGACATTGTCACTATAGATGTAAACAATATTCTATTAAGTCCAAGAACAGAAAGATTCAATCACAAATATTAATGTAAGTAGCATTCATCACTATCACAGTTCAATTAGGTAAGGATATTAATAGTACTAAACATGACAACTATAAATATATATATATATATAAATAACATAATTCATGCGTATGCAATGCACCCAATCCACCCAACACTCTCGGTTTAGAAAGAAAGAGATTTTTTTTTATAAAGGTAGTATTTTTTTTTTAAACCATTTCAAATTTTGCAAAACTTTTTAGAAAGACCTATTGCTCTGATACCAACTGTAACAACACTAAATTTTTCGCGACCAAAATAAAGAATAAAATAGGAAAATTTAAAGCCGTTACTCCGCATTTAGCTCACAAGGCCAAATGCAAGGCAAAAGAATAGTATATGAATTAAAAAGAACTATAAATCCGATAAATAATTAAATGAAAACGTTGCAGCGGAAGACTTAAGTCCCACAAAATTCAAAACGGTTTAAACAACTTCAGTCCGAAATTCAACACAATTATAAATAGTTTGGAGATAAACGTTAAATAATAAAATCCTTCCTCGCTCAGCATCCCGAACCAAATGCACCCATGCAGCACATTAATTGTACCTATCAACTGTACCCAAAACACAAATAGGTACAGGTTCCAGCGGGGGAACGACCCAAAACAAAAGGACGTCAGCAAAGCTGAGTAAAATATATTATATTGAGAACGTAAAATAATAATTATAATTTGTAGTAAACTGAAATCAGAGTCAAATATTATTGTCTCAACACCAAACCAAAACCAAAATACTGTGAAAATAGTAGTCAAAACCAAAACCAACCAAAATATATTGTTTCCACCTGTGTGCCAAGGTCCTACCCTTTTGCACAGTCTAGAGGTACCACCTATGCTCAGCTAGACTTACTATAGTGCGCACTACTCACAATTGGGCAGTCAGTAGGATGAGGCTGCCAAAGGAGGAAGTCTAACTACCTAGCAAGTGGGGAGCCGGAAAAACCCCACTTAACACAACTCGGGCCAGGAGTTCAGTTTCGGGACGAAATCCCAGGGACGTCTCAGACGCACCTTAACCTCATAGACCAACAGAGCTCCCAGAGTCTGTTATAACCACCAAAAGAATTGTACCAAAATAATACCATACTTGTGTCACAAAATTCCAACATCCAAAATATTACAAGAGTATCATAAAAATTCATCGTTGACCAAAATAATTATAAAACCGTTTCAAAATATAATTTAAACCAAACATGCTCTTTACTTAAAGGTGAAAAAGGTCAAAACGTCCTTACCTCTCAAGACGGTCAAACCGAGCTATAATTAGTCCAAAAACTCTTTCTCCTCGAACCCACAAACTACAAATGATACAAGTCACCCGATTACGTTGTTGTTCAACCTACGGTTACTCAAAATACCCTCAAAACAAGTGACAGATTATTACAACCATCTTTCCCGGGTCGAAAGAAAACTTCACAGCTAAGGTACGTTGTACCGGTTCAATATGTAACATAATATTTTTGTTCCTCCAATCAATTTGACAATACCCTAAAATTCACCCTCCCTTGAACATCCAAATTCCACCGTCCTACTCCACTACCAAGGCAAAAATCCAATTAAATTATACTACTCCTTTAACGTAGCTTTCTATCATTCAATCATTATCAAAATCTTACTGTACACCCATATTTATGAACTACCAAACATCCTTACGTACATAAAACTCCACTATACCACATTAATGTCGCAATCCTAATGCTCTTGTTCGACCTCAACATGAAGACAACCCTAAAACAAACTCGGTACAACCCACGACATCAACTTGACTAGACGACCATAAATTTGGGGGTAAAACAACCAGAAGACGATAGCGTTTTAAAATCGACAACCAACTAAAAACCAACAATACAAGTGCTTAAAACTAAATTCCATTACCGGTAATTTGTGTTAAGAAAACAACTTCATTAGAAAACAACCGATAGAAACGGATCAAAATTAAAATATTTAGACCTACGATATAATTGATGTGCTAATTATCAAAATCAAGATGGGTAACTATTAAAAAACTTACAATTATTAAATGAAAAAGATGTCGTAATGCTTTGTTGTAGGATTTACCGGCGGCGATCGAAAGGTTGAAGACAAAAATTGTGGGAATAGCGGCAGAGTAGTAGAATGGAAAAGTTGAGAAGCAACAGTTTGTGTGATGGGAAAATAAGGGGGTCACGGGTGGGTTTAAATATGTAGCTTAGGTTTTTTTTTTCTTTCCTTATTGTGTTTGGCTCGAAATTGAATTTGATACAAAGTCGGTTTATAAAATAACGTTCTACTTTAAGAAAATCAAAACCGATTTATTATAAGACGACCCAAAATACTTTAATATTTATAACGACATTAAAATATTTTTTTTTCAACTTAAAAGCCCGATTTAAATAAAATTAGAAAAGTCAAGCTTTATAATTGACTCGGAAAATAACGGGGTATTACATAAATAATAGAAGTCCTCCCTCGCTCAGCAAAACCCAATACTAGAATGCACTCATGTAGCATATCAAGTGTACCTATCAATTGTACCCAAAAAGACGAATAAGTATAGGTTCCAGCGGGGGAACGACCCAAAACAAAAGGACTTCAGCAAAGCCGAGTAAAATTATAATGTAATAAAATCGTGAAATAATAATAATAATAATAATAATAATAATAATAAGCTGTTGGATTCGGTTGCCAGGATTGAGGACCCACAGTGCAAGCTGTTGTTACTTCGTGCTTGTGCCGGTATTTCTAAGCTTTCTTTCTCTCTGCGAACCTGTCCCCCTACGGTCTTCGACTCGGCTAAGACCTTTGATGCGGCACTGCGGTCTAGCTTAGAACGCATTGTCACCACGTCCGACCCCGGGTTCAGGGACTGGTAGTGGCGTCTTTCCACACTGCCCTTTAATTTCTGTGGGTTGGGTGTGTACAGCGCCGGGGATGTCCTGCACTATGCCTTTTTGGCTTCTCGCCTTCAGTCCTCTGAGTTGCAGGCTATGCTCCTTCGGCCTTCAGCTGTCTCTACTACCGGGCCGACCTTCGATGCGGTCTTGGCTCTGTTTAACGAGACCACCGGTTCTGACCTTTTTCGTAATCCTAATGAGATCGCTGCCCCCAAACTCATGAAGAAATTGGCAGATATATATTTCACAAAGGTTGCTGCTTCGGTAGAATCGGTTTTCTCCTTGACTCGGCGACAGGTGGTATTGTGGAAGCCTCTGCAGGGTGCTCACACGTCTGACTTGTTGCGCGCTGTACCCATCTCCGGGCTGGGACAGACCATGAATGAGAGGACCTACCGCTCTGTCCTTAGCTATCGGTTGGGTGTCCCTTTGTTCCCGGTACCTAAGCCTTGTTCTGCCTGCTCCCGGCTTTGTGTTGGGGACATTTTTGGTGATCATTTTGTGTCGTGTGCTGGTACCGTTGGTATTAAGCATAGACATAACCTGGTTCGCAACACCCTTTTGGATATCTGCTTCCGATCTGGTATTTCGGCCGGTAAAGAGGTGGTTGTCGGTTTGATTGATGGGCACGACAAGCCCCTTCGCCCGGCGGATTTACTTCTGTATTCCTGGGATAGGGGGCGCGATGTGTGTGTCGATCTGACAGGGTCGTCCCCATTGACTCACTCCGCGATGTCTGATTTTCTGCCTGGTCGCGCGGTCGCTGATGCTGCTCAGCGCAAGTGCGCCAAGTATGGAGATTTGTGCACCAAGACTGGGTATGGGTTCCTACCTTTCTCTTTCTCTTCTCTAGGGGAGCTCGACGCGGAGGCCGCTGCTTTACTCAAGTGGATTCAGAACTTCTCTATTTCTCAGGACGCGGGAGCTCGCGCAGGTGCTTTTATTTTTACTCGTCTTAGTTTTTCTATTGCTAAGGGAGTGGGTGCCCAGATAGTATCTCGGCTACCCACTAACTTCTTGTAATTTGTTTCGTTATTAATGCAAGCTCCGATTTTATAATAATAATAATAATAATAATAATAGTAATAATAATAATAATATCTGTTTCCGATCTGGTATTTCTGCCGGTAAGGAGGTGGATGTCAGTTTGATGGATTGGCACGACAACCCTCTATGCCCGACGGATTTGTTCTTTATTCCTGGGATAAGGGGCGTGATGTGTGCGTTGATCTGACTGTGTCCTCTCTTTTGACCTGGTCCGGTTTGACTTCTTTTGAGCCTGGACGGGGCGTTGCTGATGCTGCTCGCCGTGTATCAGACACGCTGCACGACCATTGGGTATGGTTTCCATCCTTTCTCCTTCTCCTCTCTCGGTGAGCTCGACACGGATGCTGTTTCTCTGCTCCAGCGGATTCGTAAATTCTCTATATCACAGGATGATGGAGCGCGTGGCGCAGTTCATATTTTCAGTATAATTAGTTTTGCGATAGCTAAGGGAGTGGGGGCCCAGAGATAGTATCTCGGCTTCCCTCTAACTTCTTGTAATTTGTTCTGGTTTTAATGCAAGTTCGGTTTTTATAAAATAATAATAATAATAATAATAATAATATCTGTTTCCGATCTGGTATTTCTGCCGGTAATGAGGTGGATGTCGGTTTGATGGATGGGCACGACAACCCCCTATGCCCGACGGATTTGCTTTTTTATTCCTGGGATAGGGGGCGTGATGTGTGCGTTGATCTGACTGGGTCCTCTCCTTTGACCCAGTCCGGTTTGACTTCTTTTGAGCCTGGACGGGCCATTGCTGATGCTGCTCGCCGTGTATCAGACACGCTGCACGACTATTGGGTATGGTTTCCTTCCTTTCTCCTTCTCCTCTCTCGGTGAGCTCGACACGGATGTTGTTTCTCTGCTCCAGCGGATTCGTAAATTCTCTATATCACAGGATGCTGGAGCGCGCGCCGCAGTTCATATTTTCAGTATAATTAGTTTTGCGATAGCTAAGGGAGTGGGGGCCCAGATAGTATCTCGGCTTCCCTCTAACTTCTTGTAATTTGTTCTGGTTTTAATGCAAGTTCGGTTTTTATAAAATAGTAATAATAATAATAATAATAATAATAATAATAATAATAATAATAATAATAATAATAATAATAATAATAATAATAATAATTGATCAATTCTGTTCTCTTTGGGCTTGAAAATTTTTGGTGTTCTAGTCTGTTACTACCTACTGCTGTTTCTAAATCTCTTACTAAACTTAGTAAAGACTTCTTCTGGGGTATTAAGGCAGAGCAAAAAAGGTTGGTGTTTAAAAAATGGAAGGATGTGTGTGCTCCTTGGAATGCTGGTGGATTTGCAATCAAGGATATCTATAACTGGAATGTTGCTTTATTGGCCAAATGGATCTGGAAGTTCACTATGACTCCTGATTCTATTTGGACAAAATGGTGCCATAGCTACATCATTCAAGCTGCTGATATTTGGACTGTTGAAAGCAAGGAACATTTACCTGTTGGTTTTAGGAATGTTTTATCACTTCGTGACAAGCTAATCCAAATTACTGGATCCATAAGTGCTGCAAAGAAGCTCTGAAGGATTGTTCATCAGAGTCCAAATTCCTGGTGAAGAAGTTGTATGTTGTTATTGCAAACCGAATGCCTATAAAATGGAGTTCCATACTAAGTTCATCTGTTATTGCTCCGAGTCACAAGGTAATCTCCTATCTGGCTATTCAGAAGAAGCTTTCCACTGCAGAATTATATACACAGAAAGGTTTTCAGCTTGCTACATACTAGATGCCCTTTATGTCTACCGGCAGGTGAAGACCATGGGCACTTGTTCTTCTCCTGCAACTACTCTAAAGAAGTTTGGAATGCTATTCTCCAGTGGATGTCTGTTGATCACATTGGACCCAAAATCCGAGATATCATCAAATGGATGCTGGTAGCAAAGCACAAGAAGCACTGAAAGTATACCTGTCTACTGCATCTACAAGGAAAGAAATAAGCGGGTTTTCTCTAATACTAGTACCAGTGTATTAAGTCTAGTTCAACAAATACAGTTCTTAGTGATATCCAGATTTGGTTTCTACAAGTCTAGTCCTAAGTTTACTAGGATCATAGAAAAGTTTGGCTTCCTAGTTTAGGAAGATTAATGTGGTATATCTTTTGCATCAAAATGTAATTTCATTATATCAATGAAATGATTTTCCTACAAATAATAATAATAATAATAATAATAATAATAATTTATAGTAAACTAAAACCAGAGTTAAAATCACCGTTTAAATACTAGAATACCATAAAAAGAGTAGTCAAAACCACACCAACCAAAATATATATACTTTTCACCACCTGTGTGCCAAGGTCTTACCCTTGCACGGTCTAGAGGTAGACACATGTGCTTAGTTAGACTCATAATAGTGCGCACCTCTCACATTTGGACAGTCAGTAGGATAATGCTGCCAAAGAAGAAAGTCTAACTCCCTAGCAAGTGGGGACCGGACAACCTCACTCCAAATAGTTTCGGAAAGAAGTCTCAGGAACGTCTTACACGCACCTTAAAACCATCTAGACCAATAGAGCTCCTAGAGTCTGTTAAAAGTTACCAACCATTTCACCAAAACAATACCAATGTGTGACTCATGTCACAAAGTTCAATATCAATGCATTACGAGTATTATAAAAATTCACCATCGACAAAGTAATTTACAAATCCGTTATAAAAATATAGTTTGATCCGAACATGTTGTTTACTTAAAAGTGAAAAGAGTAAAACGTCCTTACCTCTCAAGACGGTCAACCCAAGCTAAGATAAATCCAAAAAATCTTTCTCCTCGAACCCACAAGCTACAAATAATATAACTGATCCAATATTCTTGTTAACATTAAAACGGGTCTAATCGATATAGTACCCATCTATACTACCGAAACCACTCAACCTCAAGACACTAACTATTCACTCACTCGATAATGTCAATAGATGACAAAATCCCGAAGCTAATCTGAAACATGATTCGATTTGAACTTCGACCAAGGTCACGAACAACTCATTCATTATATTAGAACTCACTACCTACTGTCATCAAATGGAAATCAACCCTGACATCCTTTAATATTCTTAATTAACAAAATAGAGTTTAACTACTCAAAATTCATGATCACCACAAATCACCCCTGCATCTTTAGTACTTCCTGTCATTGATTCATTGTTCCAAGAACTTAGTTTTTTACATGATCAAAATCCACAATTGATAAATTAAAACGGCTTGAACTAATTACTAGACTCCAATAATTCATAAGCCTAAGTTTCTCGTATACCCCATCGACTATCGTCTAAGGTTTTGCCTAGGCTATCATAATATCAAGGCCAAACCAACAAGTGATGGTACAAATTGACAAATTGAACACCTCTTTAAGTTTTATAAATCATAAAAAAAACCAAGCTATGAATTTCACTTACCGTAGAAAACAATCGGGTGTGGAAAAAGAAAATCAAACAGAGGAAGTGGCGAGGCAATAGTGCGGCAAAGATGATGAGAGGAGGAAGTAAGGAAGTTGTGATTTGTGAGGGGCAGGTACAGGACACGGTGAGTATAAGCAGGTTAGGTTTTTTCCTTTTTTTTGTATTTGATTCAAAGTCCAACCCGAAACCAAGTCGGTTTAAAAAAAATAACGTTTCACTTAAAATAGTCCAAACTGATTTATTATAAGAAGATCCAACATACTTTAATTTTTATAACGATATCGAAAATAATTTTCCCAACTTAAAATCCGATTTAAATAAAATAGACAAGTAACGCCTTATAAACGACTTAGAAAATAACGGGGTGTTACACTTGTACGACTCGGAATCAATGCACACTCATGTGACAGAAATGTCAAATCTTGCAGCAAAGTTAAAGAAGCTAGGGATGGAAGTAAATGAATCATTCTTGGTGCAATTTGTTATTAACTCCCTACCTAATGAGTTTAGTCAATTCTAAGTGAATTATAACACATTATCGGTTGAATGGAAACATCAGGAGTTAAGTGTTATGCTCATTCAGGAGGAAGGGAGAGTAAAGAAGTCAAAAAGCCAAGTTGTCCATCCAGTAAGTCATGAAGAAGCTAGCAGCAGTAAGAGCACGTCGGGTAGGAAAGGCAACAACAGCAAATCTTACATTAAAGGACCCGAAAGTAAGATGAAAAAGGATTTGAAGTGTTGCTTTTTGAAGAAAAAGGGACATTTCAAGAAAGAATGTCTTAAAATGAAAGATTGGTTCGAAAAGAGAGGTATGCATTATTGTTCTGTATGCTTTGAATCAAACCTTATTGAAGTAGCTAATAATACGTAGTGGTTAGATTCTGGTGCTACTACTCATGTTTCTCATATTAAATAGAGATTCAGTTCGATCCAGCCCATAAAAGCAGCAAATGAATATCTATCCACAGGAAACAGGATGAAGGCACGAATTGAGGGCATTGTGACCTATCGTTTGATCTTAGACGCTGGTTGTCGAATAGATCGTATAAATTGTCTTTATGTACCCGAGTGTGCTCGAAATCTTGTATCATTAAGTAAGTTGGATGATGTAGGTTTTAAAATTAAGTTTGAACTTGGTATGTTTGCGTTGTACCAGAATGATTATTATTACGATAATGAAGTTCATTCTTGATGTTAAATTTTCTGAATCTCTGTATCGTGTTGAAAATAGAGGCATTAAATGTAGTGCATCAGATGAAAGTTCTGCTTACTTGTGGAATCAAAGACTAGGTCACATATCTAAAGAAAGGTTATTGAGGTTGGTAAAGAATGAAATTCTTCCTTAATTAGATTTTAGTGAGTTAGATGTGTATATAGAATACATTAAGGGTAAGCATACTAAACACACAGTAAAGAAACCAGCCACAAGAAGCTCTCAACTACTTGAAATTATACACACTGATATTTGTGGACCTTTTGACGCTCCTTCCTGGAGTGGTGAAATGTACTTTATCACCTTTATTGATGACTACCCACGGTATAGATACACTTACTTACTGCATGAAAAGGCCCATTCTATGAATGTCTTCGATATATTCTTGAATCAAGTGGAAAGGCGGCTAGAAAAGAAGGTAAAAATTATGAAATCGGATAGAGGTGGTGAATATTATGGGAGGATTATCGAAAATGGTCAGTGTCTTAGTCCGTTTGCAAAGCTTCTTGAAAATAGAGGCATTCTGCTCAATATACTATGTCAGGTACACCTCAGCTGAATGGTGTAGTGTGGACATGACATAGGTCCACCCCGACGCGGCCACGCGCGGGTTTGGGGAGGCGAATGAATCTCCATATGAGATGATCAAATTGAAATTTAAATCGAAGTTGGAGTCGCCACCGAATTTTACGGTTATTCGGAACCGTTCGAGCCCACTCTATGTCGTAGTGGGCCGTGTACAAAATACGGCCCATTTCCGATGTCAGAGTTTATTGAGCTCGTCCCTTTGCATATCGATACAGATGCCGACTTGAGCGGTTAATCGTATATTGAATGACTCTCGTTGGCAATGGTTTCGGACATCCGGAAACCACGGTTCTGAGTAAGGGGTGAGGGTACGTGTTGGGAAGCTCACTAAGAACACCCAACCCCACCTGCACATTGGCGGCCTCTACAAGGATATCGAATGATGTTTTAATACGCGCGTTAGTTGAACGATGAATGATATGCAAACATTGTTTTCCTAAGCATGTGAGGAATTGAATGGATTGCTAAGTCGGTTTAATGCATGAAAAATTAACGTCGAAGTTGAATTTAGCATGTGAGATTCGTTTTAGTATAATAAAACAAATGAAATAAAAAGAAGGATGAATTTGCTACAAAAGATGAACAAACGAGTTAGTATCGATTTGTGAATAATAATATAGCAAAATGTAAATATACGAGACCGAGAAAAATATTAATCGAAATCTGAAAAATATTGTTGAAAAGACGTTGTTTTGTATAAAAAACGATGTTCGAGAAATAATAAAAAAACGAGAAAGGCGCGCCAAGGCAGCCGGCCGCGCGGCTCGCCCGGGACGCCGGCGGGTCGCGTGGCAGCCTGTTTTGAAGACGGTTTTCTAAAACTCGATGCTTTTATTAAATCGCGTATGAATATTGCATGATTCGTACTCGACTTAATATTTTCGATATTCGTTATATTCGATAGTTGACTACGAAATCAATATCAAATACTTGGAATAGTTTTAGAAAAGATGTAATTTTTAGAAATCGTTTCGTAGAATAAATAATAAAAAACGAACGAAAAGGTTAGAAAAAGGTTCGGGTTTCAGGCCCGTGCGCGAGTTGCCTGGGCATGGCGCGACTCGCATACGGGTCTGTCCGACTTTTTATTTTTTGTTCGAAATTGCTAAATTTGATGAATCGCGTACAAAATATGAATTAATTTGTATTTGATTCAAGTTTTCGATATTCGTCGTATCCGATATTCGATTATGAAATCGATATCGAATATTCGGAATGAGTTTGAAAAGGTTTTGTAAAATTGTTTGAAAAGAGTTTGAACGAAAAAATGATGTAACGATTTTTAATATCGTCGAGATCTTAATATAATTCTTTTCGATACAATATTCGATTATAGAAAATCGATATCATATTTTTAAGAATGTTTGTTATGAAAATATTTTTTTCGTTAATATTGATATTAGAAATAAAATAAAACGATGCTTGACCCGTAAAAGGAAAACGGACGATGAAAGGAAGAGAAGAAAAGAAAAGGAGAAATCGGGTTTGGTACACCCTCAACCTACATGCTTTTGTTAACTCGGATCGGGGCTCGTCGGAATGTGGTTAGGCACGGGAGTGTCGAGTGATGTCGGTCGGGTTAGGGTGGCTCGGTTTGGATGTGACGGGTGAAGGGTGTCGGGTATCGGGACCGGTTTCCTTCGGGTTCTGGATGCACTATCGGTTTCTTGGTGCTAAAGAATTATGTTTTTCAGGAATTATGTATGTTGGGGATCGTATGAATTAATCGTGTGTGATGATTGTATGAGAAAAACATGTGTCTTTTGTGCCGTATGCAAGGGGCTATTTATAGGGAGTTCCCGACCTTGACTTTGGAGAGATGTGTTTGAGTTAGAATTACCGCTTGGGTAAGAAGCTGAGAAGAACGAGAATTCCGTTTTCTTGTGAAGGAAGAAAAGGAAACCCGGCTGGTTTGTGCTGCTCGGCCGAGTGTTTGCACTCGGTCGGGTGTTTGAATCGGTTTTCGGATAGGATTCCTACTTGAGATCAAATTCCACCTTAAATGGACTTGTTTAATATTTGATGTGGCTGATTTTTGTGGAGTTGGAGTCCGATCAGGAGACATCACGGTCGGTCCACAAGTCTCGGGAAATATCTTTGACCGGGTTTTGACTCGGTCGCTAAAAGACGGTTTTACCCCTGGTGTCGGATTCGACCCAAATTAGTGTTATTTGACTCGAAACGACCCACTGGGCCTGAATTTGAGGTTGGTTTTGTGAAATTTGTACTCCTTAATAAGCCCAAGCTAAATATCCATGTTTCGAGCCCATTTCCGAGTACGTTAAAGCACGTTTGCGTCCGATCATCATCGGGTGTTTTTTGGAAACTACTATAGACACCTGGCGGCCATAATGTGGGTGTCTACAGAGCCCCCACTCTGACTGAGGCTTGGATAGGGCGAAAGTCAGAGTAGCTACCAGGTCAATCAAGGATTAAAACCCGGTAGCTTCCGGTCGGGTCGTTTAAGGTCCATTAGACCTGCGTGAAGGGCCCGCCGGCTACAGACTAGAAATGTACCTGAGCTGGTGATAACTCCGTGGGGAATTTGAACTCGTCGTATAAGACTTAAAATGGGCCTGTATGTGGGCTCACTTTGTTAAATGCCGTTGGGAAGTTATGCAAATTGCATGGTCCTGTTTGAGTCGTCCTGTACATATTTATGCAAAGTAGCAAAGTTTTGCACATAATATTTGTAGGAAAAATGACTCGTGCTGGGGAATAAAAATTTTGAGAAAAGGTTTGAATTTTTGAGTTTGTAGGAGTCTTTGAAAATTAGGGAATTTTGTTTTGACTCTGAAAAGGAATAGGAGTGCTCGGGATGACTTAGCTAAACCTTAGGACAAGGATTGTATGCTAAATACTCTAGGATTGGGAATCCTAAGGTGAGGAGGAGAACTTGGTTTTATGCTATAAATACCCTCTCCTTGCTTCATAAATTTTCACAATTCCCACAATTCCTTAAAGAAAAGAATAAGCCCTGAAAAATTTATTCTTTCTTTTAGCAAGTCAGTTATGGGGATTGATCGATTAGTTGGAATGCTGCATGAATGGTCCAAGTATTTCAGAGATTTCGATAGGGCTATCCTAAATCAGAATGGTATTACCCAATTGTCTGTGATCCGTCAGATGCAAGTAGAACGTCACTTCTTGGATGCTTGCCTGTCCTATTGGGACGACACCTATCATGTATTTGGTTTTCCTCGAGGAGAAATTTGCCCTATTCCTGAGGAAATTGCTGCTGCAGGGGGATGGAATCCCATACTTCGCCCTGTTATCCCTTTTTCAGTTCCTGACCCAAGGAGGAAGTTAAGGGAATTCTTAGGGCTTTCTCACATGGAGGTATCCCGTATGCTAGAAGGGGATACCGTTTCCTTGATTCACCTGGCTAAAAAATTCATGAATCCAGATGACGTCCGGGTCAGGCCGAATCACAGTCGTAGGGCCTTTACCTTTTGTATGCTCCATGTCTACGCCTTTAAAGGGCATATGGATTTATTATCTTGCATGGGCCACGTTAGACTTTTTACCGTGGCTGATCTGATGGAGATGGAGCATAGCCCGGCTTGGTTGATTACAGGAGAGATTATCCAGGGTTTGAATAATCTCAAAAGGGATCCGTCGGTCCGGCTGACTGGAAGTACCCGGCTTCTACAGGTATGCTGTTTTTTTCCGGTTTGCGCGGTTTCCTCCCGATTTTCCCGGTTTCTGCGGTTTTCTCGCTTTTCACGTCTTTTCACATTTTTTTTTGACGTGATTTTGACGATTTTTTGCGATTTTGATTTTTTTTGCCGGGTTTTTCAGCTGTGGCTGTTCGAGAGGTTATCGATCTTGGATCCTCCCCTAGATGTGAGCCGGTATCAACCCAGGCAAGTAATGTCGAGAAGACGAGCTATTGTCTTTTCTCGCTTTAATGCCCAAAAATACTGGGATGAGGTGCTATCCTTCCATGGAGGCCTACTGATCCGCTGGGCCGTGCCATGGTGGCCGATTTACGTTTGGACCGGCTTGGAGTCCCGAGACAGGGCTAGATATCAGGTAATCCTATCTTTTAGCCAGACAATTCACCTCTTTCCCGATCGCATACTTAGGCAATATGGTCGGGTGCAAAGAATCCCGGAAATTGAGGCAGTCGCGAGTGAATCTACTCAGTTGACGGATGTAATGTGTGACACCTGGATGCAAAGGTGGTATACACGAGCTACTTGGCCTGTTCCCAAAAATCCTCATTCGATCTGGGTAACTGACTCTTACATAAGATGGACAAGAGCTGATTCAGCTAAAACCCGAGCTGCCTTGAATACTGACGAGGCCTATGACCTGTTACGCCGGGAGCATGCTAAAGATAATAGGAGCTTCTTTACCGAAGAAGCTACTTCGACAGGTCAGAAAAGGAGATCTAGGACTCAGACTGAAGGGTCCAGTACTAAGGGTGCATGGGGGAAGGTGAGCCCCCAGACGGAATTAGAAAGGAGACTAGGACCAAGGTTGGCGGCTAAGGACCGACTTGGTCCTCGAGACAGGCTTCCCAAACCTGTTAGGGCTCGGCTTGGACCGGTGCAAATGGTGGAAAACCCAAAATCAAAGAAGCGGGTTCGAACTAAAGAAATTCCCCTTGTGATTAGGGAACGTTCGCCCCCACCCCGTCGGCCTCGGGCTCCGCGTGACCCGAAAGATAAGGGGAAAGGCAAAATGTATGAGTAGTCTCCTAAGTTTATTATTTAAGTATTACTACTATTTTTGTGGTGTGATTTTGTTTGTGTTTTTTTTGTGTGTGATGTATTTCTTTTGAAATAATAAAAAGACATATTAGTGAATACTGTTCCCGTCTTTTCGTTATTGCAATGGTTGTACCCTTTTGAGGGGTTGCCTACGTATCCAAAACTAATGGAATCAAACCTTCCGTAGTTCAGAAGTATTTTTTGCAATTTTTCGAAATACATCAAGATTATTAATTCGAGATGCGCAACGGTAGGATAAATAATCCTAACTTATTGACTTGCTTAAAATTTTGAAAATTCATAAAAGACAATTTTTATAAATTTTGTAAATGACATTGAGATAGGATTCATGGGTAGTAACGCTTCAGCTGGTCCAAGTTTGTTGGGTTGACGAACTCGTTCCGGTCCAAGTCTGTTAGCATTACTGCTCCTCCCGAGAGGATTTTCTTCACTAAATATGGCCCAGCCCAATTGGGTTTGAATTTTCCCCTTGGGTCAACCGGTAGTAAAGCTCGCACAGATTTTAGGACTAGATCGCCCTCTTTGATATTCCTGGGCCTAACCCTTTTGTTAAAAGCCCGTTGGATCCTTTTCTGATATATCTGAATATTATTCAGAGCCCGGGATCGCCGTTCGTCTAAGAGGTCTAGCGAGTCATATCGGGCTTGGACCCAGTCCGCTTCAGGTACCTGACTCTCGAGTAGAATTCTGAGGGATGGTACTTCTAGTTCAACTGGTTGGACTGCTTCCATTCCGTATGTCAGATAGTATGGAGTTACTCCGGTTGCAGTTTGAATTGATGTCCGATATCCCCATAAGGCAAAGGGTATCTTGTCGGGCCAGTCCCGGTAATTTTCAGCCATCGTTTTAAGAATGGTGACAATTGTTTTATTGGCCGCCTCTACCGCTCCATTTGTTTGAGGACGGTAAGGTGATGATGTATGCCTTTGGATCTTGTACTTTTCCAGCAAAGTGGCAGTTTCAGCTTGGAAATGGGTCCCGTGATCGCTGATAAACTCGTGCGGAATCCCGTATCGACATATAATCTTGTTTTGGATGAACTTAGCCACGTGTTTGGCATTCAAGATCCGGTATGACTCGGCCTCGACCCATTTAGTGAAATAGTCGATAGCCACTAGGATGAAACAGTGACCTCCCGTCCCGGAAGGGTTCACTTTCCCGATTATGTCAATTCCCCATGTTGAGAACGGCCATGGTGATGTCATTTTATATAATAGAGATGAAGGCATATGCTGAACATTGGCGAAAATCTGACAGTTATGGCAGTGCTTGACATATAATTGACAGTCAGTTTCCATGCTATTCCAATAGTAACCGAGTCTTGCGATTTTCCGGGCCAACATATGGGCGTTCATATGTGGACCGTTTTCACCATCATGTACCTCGGCCATGACTCTTTCGGCTCGAGTTTTGTCAATGCATAGGAGTAAAGCCCCCTGTGCTGTCTTCTTATATAACTGTCCATCATCTGTGCGGATGAACTGAGTTGCCCATCTTCGTAGAGCTTTCTTGGCCCGGTTTTCAGCTCCCGGAGGATATTCCCCTGATGTTAAGTAGGTTAGAACAGCCTGATACCAAGGTTCTAGATCAGTTATTTCAATACCTGAGATAGTGTGGATGTATGCGGGCTCGGACTGCCTTTCGACGCAAATGGGCATGCTGGTTAGATGTGCTGGGATATTCAGTAAAGATGCTAATTTTGAGAGAGCATCTGCAAACTGGTTTTCTTCCCGAGGCAGATAAATGTACTCCACTTTTTGGAATTGTTTCTCGAGAACCCTTACTCGTGCTTGGTAAGCCACGAGATTTGCGTTCCGAGTCTTCCATTTTTGTAGGGTTTGATTTATGACTAAAGATGAGTCACCGTGGACCCGGAGGTTTGTTACTCCTAAATCAGCGGCGGCTTGCAGTCCGTGAATGCATGCTTCGTATTCGGCTGCGTTGTTAGTTACGTCAAAGTCTAGCTTAATGGATAACGATGTGTGTTCCCCTTGCGGTGAGATTAGCAAGATCCCGACACCAAATCCTCGGAAATTGGACGCTCCGTCGAAATACAGATCCCATGTGTCGGTGTCGGTATGGAATATGTCTTCATCTGGGAAGGCCCAAGTATCGGTGTGTTCTTCCTCGGATACCGGACTATCGGCGAGGAATTCTGCTACTACCCGGCCTTTGATGGCTTTTAAAGGTACGAACTTGAGGTCGAACTCAGCTAGCATTAAAGTCCATCTGGATATACGGCCGTTAAGGATGGGCTTCTCGAATAGATACTTGATTGGATCCATTTTGGATAGCACATGTACCTCGTGACTAAGCATATAGTGTCGGAGCTTTTTAGTGGCCCATACTAAAGCTAGACACGTCTTCTCGAGCATGGTGTACTTGCATTCGTATTCCAAGAATTTTTTACTGATGTAGTAAATAGCTCGTTCTTCGGAATTGACCGTCTGGGCTAGCATAGCGCCCATGGCCGTCTCAGTTGTTGTCAAGTATAGCGACAGAGGCAAACCATGCTGAGGTGGCATTAACACCGGTGGAGAGGATAGAATCTCCTTGATCTTGTCGAAAGCCATTTGACATTTGTCGTCCCATAGTTTTCGTTCTCCTATCTTCAGTTTCTTGAAAATGGGTTCACATACCATGGTTAGCTTTGAAATGAACCGGCTTATATATTGGACTTTCCCGAGAAACCCCCTTATCTCCTTTTCGATTTTAGGCGGTTGCATCTCGGTTATGGCCTTGATCTTTGCTGGGTCGACTTCGATGCCACGTTGGCTGACAATGTGGCCCAGTAGCTTGCCCGATGTTACCCCGAAACTGCATTTTTGAGGGTTTAACCTCATGTTGTACTTGCGTAGTCGGGTGAAGAACTTCCTTAGGGCTGCAATGTGCCCGTTTCGTTCCTTTGACTTGACAATCATGTCGTCGACGTAGACCTCTACCTTCTTATGCATCATGTCATGCAATAAAGTGGTGGCGGTCCGTTGATAAGTGGCACCTGCGTTAATAAGCCCAAATGGCATTATGGTATAGCAGTAAATCCTCCAAGGTGTGATGAAGGTGGTCTTACTCATATCTTCTTCCGCCATTTTGATCTGATTATATCCGGCATACCCGTCCATGAATGATAGAAGGGCATGGTTAGCCGTGTTATCCACCAATATGTCGATGTGTGGTAACGGAAAGTCGTCTTTTGGGCTGGCCTTATTAAAGTCCCGAAAGTCTACACATACTCGGACTTTGCCATCCTTTTTGGGTACTGGTACTATGTTTGCAACCCAGTCTGGATATTCAGACACTTGGATAAAGCCCGCTTTGAATTGTTTATCAACTTCTTCCTTGACTTTGAGAGACCATTCGGGCCTCATTCTTCGGAGTTTCTGTTTTACCGGCTTATACCCGTCTTTGATGGGTATTCGGTGTTCAGCTATCTCCCGGTCTATTCCCGGCATGTCCTTGTGGGACCATGCGAAGACGTCTTTGAATTCCTGGAGGAGATTCGTGAATTGCTGTTTCTCCTCGGGATCTAAAGATAGGCCCAACTTAAGCATCTGAGGTTCTAAAGGGGTTCCTACGTTGATGAAATCGGTTTCTTCGATTACCGGATCTCGGGACTCCCTTTGTTCAAGTTGCTCGATTAGATGCGGAGGCAATGACACCAGTTCGTTGGGTTTCTCAATGTCATTGCAAGTAAGATTTTTGAAAACATTTTGAAAATAAGCCAAGTCGTAAGCAGAACGGTTATCGTTATTATTGATAGTAAATTTTGAAAAGAGCTCGAAAAGAGCTGCCATCTAATCGTTGGTCAGAGGCGGGATAGGGAGAGCCCTCGGGACAGACTCCGGGGCTCCTGATGGTGTGGCTAAAGAAGGGAGAGGGGTTACAGACTCGATCTTAGTACTGGACCCTCTAGACTTTGACTCAGACTCCGACTCTGACTTTGACTCGGACTCGGACTCAGACTCAGATTCGATAGCATGCATATCTCCTTCACCAGTAGTTAGCTTATAGACTCGACCCTGACTGTCGGTCCATTTAGTTGTCTTCCTCCAAGCTCTCTTCCCAGTGTCGGCACCGACTTCAGAGATCAACTTGGTTGGATCAAACCTGCTGCTGCGGAGAATCAAGCTGACTAACTCCTGTTTAGGGGTCGGGACGACCTTGTCTTCCCCGAAGAGTAGTCCTAGAATGGGCTCAGTATTGTTTGTGCCCTCCTTTGATTCGGCCTGGATAAGGGCGAAGATGTCATCTGGGATGAAATTGTATTCCCGAGCCAGTTTGGTCCCGGGATATGAGATGGTGGGCTGATAGAGGCCCGTTTGAATAGCTCCGAACACCGGGGTGACGAACGTAACCGTCTTGGTTTGGTCCGTGTATCCTGGCGCCATAGTGTAGCCTAGACCGAGGCGAGATTGCCCGTTGTTCAGGGTTTCGATAACTTTCCCGGGTGGAAGATAGGGCCTTGATGTGATTCCCGGTAGACAACCCAGATTCTGTAGCATCGTGTCGATGCTAGTGGTGAAGTATGGCCGGAAAAAGTATTCTTCCTCGATCATTCCCACAAAGTTGAAACCTCGTGGGTCAGCTGAGCCTGCCGTGTTGCAGCTTGACACGGTTATGGGAGTAGCTTCAAGAGTGACGATCCCATCTTGTAAAGGCAGCTTGACCTTCCTGTGAAGAGTGGAAGACATAGCTTTGACCGCGTGGATCCATGGTCTCCCAAGTAGCAGATTGAAAGATGAAGTAACATCGATCACTTGGAATTCTAATTCCTTCTCGATCGGGCTCGTTATGATCGTTAGTTTAACGGTCCCAGCAACTGATTTTGGGCTTCCATCAAAAGTCTGGATAGTCTGCGCAGTTGGAAGGTAGTCAGCCTCGGTAATGCCGAGGGCTTTGGCTGTCCGTAAGGGAAGGACGTTTACTGCGGACCCGTCATTAATCAAGGTCATTGGGAGATACTTGTTGCGGCAGATCACTGTGATGTATAGGGCCAAGTTATGGGTGGTCCCGAATGGTGGAAGGTCGGACTCGGAGAAAGTGATAAGTGGGCCTTCTCCTTTGGACTTGTCCTTGAGGTGTGGCAAGATAGTGGCTACCACCTCGGTGGGGGTAACCGATGAGTCGACCTTGATTTCATCAAGGGCCCTAGTAAGTGCCGCCCGATGCTCCTGAGAACTAACCAAAAGCTGCCATATAGTAATATCAGTTCGGACCCTCTTTATTTGTCTGACTAGGGCCGTGTCAGCGTTTGGTTCTTCGGGAGTGAGTTCCGTCCTGGAAGGTTCAGTGACGGTTTCCGGAGTAGTGAGACTGGCCGTGATGGTGTGTGAACCGACCAGAGCTCTAGCTTTGGCTTTCCGGATCTCTTCGATGGTGACGGGGACAGCTTCCCCGTTAGCCAGGTAAACATCATCTTCATCGTCATTCCAAATTCCGTTGATTTGGGAAGTGAAAGGGAAAATGAGATGAGTGCAGTCAACTACCTCTCCAGTAAAAATGGCGTGAGTAGCAAGAGGATTGTTTTTGTTACTTGGCTTGTCACTGGGTAGTGGTATCTTGCCACTTTCGATCAGATCTTGGATAAGATGCTTCAATTTCCAGCATTTCTCCGTGTCATGCCCGTTGCCTTGGTGATAATGGCAATAAGCCTGAATGTTGTAGCTTTTGGATCGCTTTTCCACGGGAACTTCCGGAATTGGGCCTATCGGTTGGACTAGGCCTTTCGAAGACAACCTTTGTAAGGCATTAGCATAGGTTGTCCCTATGTCGGTGAATACCCGATTTGGAGTATTCTTTTTGGTCGAGGTGTCTAATGAATTAAACTCGTCAAAGATGCTTCGGGCCGCCGTTGTGGTTGCGGTCTTGCTGGAGGATGAACTAGCTCCTGGATACCCTTTGGTAGAGGCCTTAGTAAGGTTCTCTAGCCTTAGATCATCTTTGATTCTAGTACCCATTTCGGTCAAAGTGGCGAAGTCGGGTATGATGGCGTACCTGAGATGGACTCGGTAAGCGGGGAGGAGGTTTTTGACAAAGGCCTCCACTAGCACTTTTTCGGTGGGCTTGTCCACCATCTTAACACTTTCGGTCCTCCACCTTTGAAGGTATTTGGTGAAACCCTCCTTAGGCTCTTGGGCCATAACTCCCAGAGTACGCATGGTAGTCTGGATTTCAGCATTATCCGCGTAGTTTCGCGCGAATTCCATTGCAACATCGTCCCAAGTTTTGTATTTCTTGGGGTCAAGCCTGTAGTACCAGGCTTTTGGGTATTTCTCCAGAGAGGAAGCAAAGAGATGCTTGAACATGGTCGATTTGACCCCCTTAACATCCATAAAGTCCTTGAAAGCCCGAATGTGGAGTACCGGGTCTTCAGTCCCATCGAACATTGGCAAGCCCGTTAAGTTGAGGTTAGCGGGCAGTTCATCAGTTAAGGGTGAATAGGTACGGGCATTTTCCGTGAGAATGGTGTTTCTGGTGGTCGAATGGACCTGTTCCTGCAGCTTTTGGACCGCGCCGGCCAATGCGGCCAAGGGTCCGTCATCTTCGATCGAAGCATTGGAGGTTCCCTGTTCCACGGCACTAACCCGAGTGACGATGGCAATCTGGTCCTCCCGCATTTTCCTCAATTGGTCCTGGATTTGAGCCAACGAGGTGGTCAACTCGTCTATGGCTTTTTGCGTCATGGTTCGAGTGAAGGGTGGCCTGTCTGTAAGAGCACCACGTAATTAGCAACTTAACCCGAATCCTAGGAAAAGTACATCCCGAGCAAGGGAAAAAAGGAAGAAGACTAAAACGGTAATGACTCGGAAAAGACACCTAGACGGGTAACTTGTGAAAAGGTGGGCCTTCCTCAGGATCCAACGCTGTGGGTTGGGCCCTGTCTGGAGGAAGGTTCACGTGAGACATTCTCAGACTTTTAGACTCAATTGTGTTAATGGGCCAACCTTTGTAGGAGTATGTCCTACGTAGGTGGGCCTTGCCTTAGTAAAATAAGGCGGACTAGGATAGGGGGGAAAATCCGTGATGTAGGATCGACGGAGTTTCGACGCTAGAGACTCCTACGACTTATGACACGACCCGACACTGCTAAATACGGGAAGTCTAAGAAGAGAATGTTTTGAAATATGATATTTTTTGAAAAGGCCCGAAAGAATTGGGGAAGAACCGGCCCTTTTTCGAGGAAAACGGAAAGGTGGGCCGGGTGACGGTTTGAAAATTTTCGAAAATAATTTCGAGTTTTGAATTGGGCATAATACCGGCTAGAAAAAGGCTATTTTGAGTAAAATCATAAGCCTAAGTTCGGTATATGTCCGGGGTTTTGAAAATTGGATATTTTGAAAAGGATGCAAAATTTGGAAAATGACGGTTTTGAAAAAGATGATGTGGATCAAGTAGCACGTAGTCATGGAAACAGTATAATGACGCCATGTATGCTCTTAAGCTAAGTCTCGGTCAGTCTATAAGGGTCTATACCAGTGTACATAGCCTATCGAGAAACGGGGCGGACTCCCCAACTCGAGTTGAGATTAGGACATGCCGTAAAACCCATACGAATCGGCTAATGGACACCTTTGACATAACCAATTTGGACTATATCAATGGTATAGTGGGACGTCGGTCACCAGTACCGGCCCGAGAAAAATGGGGTTATGCATGAACCGTAAAACTAAAACGCGTATTGTACTAGTCAGACGATTTCTATTCGAGTCTCACCCTGAAGGATACCGAAGGTTATTAACGCATCAGTAAATCCCCAGCGGAGTCGCCAAATTGTGGACATGACATAGGTCCACCCCGACGCGGCCACGCGCGGGTTTGGGGAGGCGAATGAATCTCCATATGAGATGATCAAATTGAAATTTAAATCGAAGTTGGAGTCGCCACCGAATTTTATGGTTATTCGGAACCGTTCGAGCCCACTCTATGTCGTAGTGGGCCGTGTACAAAATACGGCCCATTTCCGATGTCAGAGTTTATTGAGCTCGTCCCTTTGCATATCGATACAGATGCTGACTTGAGCGGTTAATCGTATATTGAATGACTCTCGTTGGCAATGGTTTCGGACATCCGGAAACCACGGTTCTGAGTAAGGGGTGAGGGTACGTGTTGGGAAGCTCACTAAGAACACCCAACCCCGCCCGCACATTGGCGGCCTCTACTAGGATATCGAATGATGTTTGAATACGCGCGTTAGTTGAACGATGTATGATATGCAAACATTGTTTTCCTAAGCATGTGAGGAATTGAATGGATTGCTAAGTCGGTTTAATGCATGAAAAATTAACGTCGAAGTTGAATTTAGCATGTGAGATTCGTTTTAGTATAATAAAACAAATGAAATAAAAAGAATGATGAATTTGCTACAAAAGATGAACAAACGAGTTAGTATCGATTTGTGAATAATAATATAGCAAAATGTAAATATACGAGACCGAGAAAAATATTAATCGAAATATGAAAAATATTGTTGAAAAGACGTTGTTTTGTATAAAAAACGATGTTCGAGAAATAATAAAAAACGAGAAAGGCGCGCCAAGGCAGCCGGCCGCGCGGCTCGCCCGGGACGCTGGCGGGTCGCGTGGTAGCCTGTTTTGAAGATGGTTTTCGAAAACTCGATGCTTTTATTAAATAGCGTATGAATATTGCATGATTCGTACTCGACTTAATATTTTCGATATTTGTTATATTCGATAGTTGACTACGAAATCAATATCAAATACTTGGAATAGTTTTAGAAAAGATGTAATTTTTAGAAATCGTTTTGTAGAATAAATAATAAAAAACGAATGAAAAGGTTAGAAAAAGGTTCGGGTTTCAGTCCCGTGCGCGAGTCGCCTGGGCATGGCGCGACTCGCATACGGGTCTGTCCGGCTTTTTATTTTTTGTTCGAAATTGCTAAATTTGATGAATCGCGTACAAAATATGAATTAATTTGTATTCGATTCAAGTTTTCGATATTCGTCGTATCCGATATTCGATTATGAAATCGATATCGAATATTCGGAATGAGTTTGAAAAGGTTTTGTAAAATTGTTTGAAAAGAGTTTGAACGAAAAAATGATGTAACGATTTTTAATATCGTCGAGATCTTAATATAATTTTTTTCGATACAATATTCGATTATAGAAAATCGATATCATATTTTTAAGAATGTTTGTTATGAAAATAGTTTTTTCGTTAATATTGATATTAGAAATAAAATAAAACGATGCTTGACCCGTAAAAGGAAAACGGACGATGAAAGGAAGAGAAGAGAAGAAAAGGAGAAATCGGGTTTGGTACACCCTCAACCTACATGTTTTTGTTAACTCGGATCGGGGCTCGTCGGAATGTGGCTAGGCACGGGAGTGTCGAGTGATGTCGGTCGGGTTAGGGTGGCTCGGTTTGGAGGTGACGGGTGAAGGGTGTCGGGTATCGGGACCGGTTTCCTTCGGGTTCTGGATGCACTATCGGTTTCTTGGTGCTAAAGAATTATGTTTTTCAGGAATTATGTATGTTGGGGATCGTATGAATTAATCGTGTGTGATGATTGTATGAGAAAAACATGTGTCTTTTGTGTCGTATGCAAGGGGCTATTTATAGGGAGTTCCCGACCTTGACTTTGGAGAGATGTGTTTGAGTTAGAATTACCACTTGGGTAAGAAGCTGAGAAGAACGAGAATTCCGTTTTCTTGTAAAGGAAGGAAAGGAAACCCGGCTGGTTTGTGCTGCTCGGCCGAGTGTTTGCACTCGGTCGGGTGTTTGAATCGGTTTTCGGATAGGATTCCTACTTCAGATCGAATTCCACCTTAAACTGACTTGTTTAATATTTGATGTGGCTGATTTTTGTGGAGTTGGAGTCCGATCAGGAGACATCACGGTCGGTCCACAAGTCTCGGGAAATATCTTTGACCGGGTTTTGACTCGGTCGCTAAAAGATGGTTTTACCCCCGGTGTCGGATTCGACCCAAATTAGTGTTATTTGACTCGAAACGACCCACTGGGCCTGAATTCGAGGTTGGTTTTGTGAAATTTGTACTCCTTAATAAGCCCAAGCTAAATATCCATGTTTCGAGCCCATTTCCGAGTACGTTAAAGCACGTTTGCGTCCGATCATTATCGGGTGTTTTTTGGAAACTACTATAGACACCTGGCGGTCAAAATGTGGGTGTCTACATGTAGCTGAATGGCGGAATCGTACTCTAATTGAAATGGTTAGGAGCATGTTAAGTAATTGTTCTTTACCCCCTTTCTGTATGGATCTATGCATTAAAAACCGCAACATATGTTTTAAATCAGGTTCCTAGTAAGTCAATTTCTGAGACTCCTTATGAACCGTGGACGGGAAGGAAACCGAGCTTAAGACATCTTAGAGTATGGGGTTGCCCAACTGAAGTGAGGTTATATAACCCTCATGAAAAGAAGCTAGATTCTAGGATGGTTAGTGGTTTTTTTATTGGCTATCCTGAAAAGTCAAAAGGGTATGTATTTATTGTCCTAACCACAGTACGAAAATAGTTGAGACTGGTAATGCTAGATTCATTTAGAACGGTCAAACTAGTGGGAGTAATGAACCATGAAATGTGGATATTCATGAAATTCAGGAAGAAATCACTCTCCTGAAGTTGCACCTATAGTAGTTTTACCCAATGTATCTATACAGTCACATGACACAACGGAGCAACATAAAGATGTCCAACACCCACAAAATGACAATAACAAGGAACCAGAAGTCACAATTCAAGGAGGAAATGATACACAACATGAACAACCAAGGCGGTCTGTAAGAGAAAAAAGACCTGCTATTTTAGATGATTATGTGTGTTATCATGTGGAAAGTTGAGGACATAAAATCGGTCCACTCCGACGCGGCCACGCGCGGGTTTGGGCGGCGATATGTTCCCCGTGTGAGATTGTTCTCGGGTCGAAATTTAAATCGAAATAGGAGTCGCCACCGAACTTTATGGGAGTTCGGACCCGTTCGAGTCCACTCTATACTTGGGCGCATCGTGCACAAAGCATGACCCGCTTTAGTACAAGAGTTTATTGGGTACGTCCCTTTGCATTACGATACCGACGCCGAATTATCTGGTATCGTGCATCGAATGACTCTTGTATGCCAACGGTATCGGACATCTGGAAACCATGGTTCTGAGTGAGGGGTGAGGGTACGTGTTGAGAAGCCCACGAAGGACAACCAACCCCGCCCGCTCTTAGCGACCTCTACTAAGATACCGTTCGGTTTTTGTGTACGTGCATTAGTAAGACGACTAAATGTTAAGCAAACAACATTTTAGCTAAACATGTGAATTATGTGTTAAGCTACGTCATTTAATGCACCTAAAATTATTGTCGAAGTTGGATTTAGCATGCGATGTTCATTTAAATGCAATAAATGGCTAACATCGTAAATAATAAAGTTAAAAATAAGTTACAAGTTACGCGGGCAGAAAAACAACCCATAAATACAATACTCGGACATAGCAATTACGGTAAACGGTTAGAATATTATTGCGATGCATGATTTTGAAAGAGGAGAGGCGCATTATTGAATTAGCACGTGTCGACTAAAAGTCGTAAAAAAAGATTTATCGCGACTCTACGTCGCTTGAAGGCTCACATTTTAACCATATGAGGGTCACTCGATCGAGTCATAGAGGGGACTCGATCGAGTGCCCTTTGCGTAGCCCTCCTGCCCATTTTTTGGGGAGTCACTCAAACGAGTGACCTTATGGCACTCGATCGAGTGCCCCCCGTACGAGTGATTTAATCGTTTAAAAAAGAAGGTCATTTCGAATTTTAATGGTTCAAATCGAGATGTAGTATTTCCAAATATGAATATTATTTGATTTATATCAACTTGATTCTCGAGGACTCACCATATTCGACATTTGGTTACGGAACCAATATCTAATATTTAGAACGTAATTTATAAAATCGAATTTGATCGGACTAGATTGAATATCGATTCCATCCGCGTCACGATGTCGTAATCAATCCTTTCTGACCGTGTGACAATCAATTCAGCGTCAACGGGTTTCGTGCTAGTCCCGTCGTCGATGACTATTTTAGGCGTGACATTCGACTACGGAGTCGATATCATGCATTTAGAGTAGAACTTTGAAAAATGGCGTCAGATATGTTTAACGATGGATCACCACGATCACATTACGCCCTTAAGTGTCTAGGGCGGCGCTCCTCGAAGGGCGCCACCTCCAGTACAACTTGTCAAGGGATTATAATGGACTTTGGACGGAATTCGTCATTAAACATATTCGATCCGAAAATAGTTTTGCTACATAAATATATGCGGTATTATTATTATGACGGAATGTAAATGAACAATAAATAAATGTTAGGTGTTAAATTGTTAGCGTACGATAAATAAATTGTTAGATTGCGGAAAGTAAATGTTAGTAACGGAAATTAAAATGTTAGTATACCAAGAATTAAAAGTTACTCCCTCCGTTCCAATGAATTGTTTGTCTTTCCTTTTGGCACCAAGGTTAAGGGAACCAATAAGGGAGTGACATGTAGAGCAAAACTCAGGAGAATGATCAAATTGCATATAAAAAACATTCCTAAAATAGAAAGCCAAACAATTCATTAAGACGCCCCAATATGGAATAGGCAAACAATTCATTGGGACGGAGGGAGTAGGAAAGTTAGTATGTGTGTGTGTATATATATATATATATATATATATATAGAGAGAGAGAGAGAGAGAGAAGAAATCAAGTAAGTTCACCATATGTAATTAAGTATATATTAAAGTTACAGATGACATACGATAAAGTTACATTTGTTCAAAATTGATATGTAACGATAACATTCAGCACTGTTATCACTTCAAGTGATAAAGTGCAACTTTATCACTCATCTCGTGTAACTTTAAGCACTTTTTGTGTAACTTTAACACTGCAACTTATGAACTTATAAGAGTTCTTATCCTTATGTGATCCTCTCTCTCTCTCTCTCTCTCTCTCTCTCTCTCTCTCTATATATATATATATATATATATATATATATATATATATATAGGTGGGTTCAAATAAGGTCAACAACTATTTTAAGGTCATAAGTTCCAGTGTTAAAGTTACACAAAAAGTGCTTAAAGTTACACGAGATGAGTGATAAAGTTGCACTTTATCACTTGAAGTGAAAAAAGAGCTGAATGTTATAGTTACATATCAATTTTAAACAAATGCAACTTTATCGTATGTCATCTGTAACTTTAATGTAGACTTACTGACACATGGTGACCTTATTTGATATCTACTCTCTCTCTATATATATAATAATTAGTATACGGAATTAAAAGAGATTAGAGAAAATGGGGTTTATTTACATCCTCGACCTATATGCTTTTGTCTCGGAATACGGGTTCATCTAGCAGCGGTAAAGGGGCGGGAGCGTCGAGAATGTAGGGTAAGTTAGGGTGTGTATGGTTAGGGAGAGGATTCTCTCGGTCTTTGACGAGTTTTGAGCTCGGGATTGATTGTATGTGTGTATGTGTGTGGGACTCTCAAAATGTGTATGAGAGGGTGAAGGTATGAAGGTTGTGTTGTGAGTTTGAAGCCAAGTTCAAAGGGTTTGTATGTGTTAAAAGGTTGTCGGGTTGAATGATGTGAAGTGGGATGTATATATAGAGCATGCCCCGTCTAGAGGTCACTCGATCGAGTGGCTCTAAATGCACTCGATCAAGTGGCTCAAAAAAAGATGCATGTTCGGATTTTGTGGGTGCACTCGAACGAGTAGGCTCATGGCACTCGATCATGTGTGCTTAGTCGGGTGAGACAAAATAGGAAAGGATTTTTGACTTTATTTGAATTGATTTTGTTTGTTTTACTTGCCTTGACTTTGTATCTAGACGCATGCAAGGTCGATTTCGTCTCGGGTTTCGGCTTAGACTGGGTTTCGGTGATGGTTTTGGTTAAAATTAGTCTTATTTTATTGAAAACGACCCATTGGGCCTGAATTTGAGGTCGGTTTTGAGAGATTTGTGCTCCGCTAAATGTCCACGTTCAATATTAATGATTCTGAGTCCGTATTTGAGCGCATTAAGGCATGTTTACGTCCGATCATCATCGGGTGTTTTGTCGGGAACTGTTATAGACACTAGCATGCAAAATGCGGGTGTTTACAGAGCCCCCACTCTGACTGAGGCTTGGACAAGGCAAAAGTCAGAGTAGCCGCCAGGCCAATCGAGGATTCTGATCTAGCAGCCTTCCGGTCGGATCGTTTATAGTCTATTAGACTTGCGTGAAGGGCTCGCCAGCCATAAGTAGAGGGTCATACTTGTCTTTGATGGTGATAGCTCCGTGGGGACTTGCTTTTGAAGTCTTGGGTGTACCTGTATGCAGACACATCATACCTTGGATGTAGCATTTCAGGAGAAACACCGTTTCCAGTTTTCCGTTGGGGAGTAAAGGAGCTGCGCGGGGACTTGAATTTGAAGTCCTGGGTGTACCTGTTTGCCGACACATTACATCTTGGATAGCATTCCAAGAGAAACACCGCCTTGGATGTTCTATTGGGAAGCACAAGTTGGTACCTGAAATGTTAGATACATAGGCAGAAATAATGGATATAGCAGATAGTAAGACAGCACATAGAAAATGTAGTTAGCATCTATAGACTGGCTGGCGCTGGAGAAAAAGATTTTTGCTCCATTTTGAAATCGAAGTCCTGTCAACAATTGATGTGCTAAGGAATAGTTTTTTTTTTCAAAATCGAAGGCTTAGAAAATACTCACAGTTTTAATAGACCAAAGTTTGACCTTGTCGAAAATGATTTTCTCAAATGGCTAATTTTCGCAAATTTCGAAGCAGGGATTTGAAGAGAGAGGCATACCAACAGACTCGACTCTGGACGCGACAGGACGAGTTGACCGTCGAGGGGTTAGACCGTGACTCGGTAGGGGGTGGGCCACCTAAGATGACAAGACTCTTAAGTTGCGCTACTCCGTAGCCTAGGCGAGTGGCAACACGGTCGAACATCGAAATGGGAAAGATGTGATATAGGGGGATTGCAATAGTCTGTAATGAGACTGTTTCTGTATGACAGGACTTAGCAGTGGCAATGTTGTAGTCTAGTGCTCTTTTGAATTTTTGGTTTTGGTGTACATTCCCAAAGTGGGTGTCGTTTCGAGTCCCTGACAGATTCTTGTCTTCGACTGAGCCGAGTACTAGGACACTATATAGAAAAGAGGCTATTTTTTAAAATCTTTTGGATTATGTGAGTGGATGGAGAGCTCCTGCCTAAGAGAAGCCCCCAGGACGACAAAACTAACTGTTGAGAACATGACAGTGTCATGATAGGAATGATGGTGCTTTTAAATTTGTGTCAATGTGGATGGTTGTGCCTTTGAAAGGCTGCCTAAGAATTCACGTGTAGTGAAATCAAACCAAGCCGTAGTTCAGGGGATTTGAAGATATGTTATGATGCCTAGTTTATTAGGGCTTTGTGTGTAACTAGCCATAGTGATGGTGTAGGCTAGGTGCATTCCCATTGATGTCTTGATCAAAGGGCTAGAATGGTTAGGATGTTGATCCTGTGACTATGAGCGTTCTCCGGGGTAGCCCCCAGAGGTGGTGTGAACTATTTGGGCATGTTCTACGCCGATCGTAAGTTGAGTTCCCGTGTTTGGGGCTGGTAACCGGGTTGGATGTTTTTGGTAATGTGGTGCTAGGCAGTAAGTGGCTTTGATGATTTGAAATCTGGAGCTCAATTTTGTGGAGCTAAGACTTCGAAGGTAAGGTATTGTAATGTGGTAGGAAATGGGGAAGTTGAGTAAAAATGACTCGAACTTCGATTGGGCAGGTTTGATAATGCGGGATCTGATTTCCATGTCTGACCCTAATGGTTAGGGATTATCCTATTGAGCTTGAATCCTCAATATTCCGGGTTATCTCTTAGTCTAGGTCTTGAGAAGTTCTTGAGGGTTGTAATGTGGGAAGGCTAGATGTGGTGTTAGCTGACCAGCCTGATTATCTCTCCCCTATTTGACGGTATTAACATTGATAATTTTTTAATTGACCGTACCCCGGTCAAGGGACTTTCACTTAAGTTGACCGCTAACCATGGTAATGGGTTTTTGGATTTTTTTGCTGACCTCTTAGCCCCGGTCATGAGATTCTTCATTTGAGTTGACCGTGCCCCGGTCAGGGATTGACCGTACTCTGGTCGAGGGATTGACCGTATCTGATCGGAGGATGTTGAGAGTTCTTTATGGTCATGGCCAACTATTTTATTTTGGCCTTTTGTTGTTTCCTTGGACTTTTGATTTTTTTTGTCCAGCTTTTTTTTATCACGGTCTTTTCCTCCCTATGGTGTTGGCAATAAGCACGGGTATTCCCGGATCTGTGGCATCCATTTGTGTGCGGATCTGGGGTTGGGCCTATCGGTTGGATTAGGCCTTTGGAGCTACACCTTTGTAAGGAGTAAGCATAGTTGGTGTTTATGTGAGTGAAAACTCGCGAAGGAGTACTCTACGGTAAACATGATGGTTTGGATCTCGGGATTGTCAGCATAATTCCGAGCAAGCTTGGTGGAAACATCGTCCCAAGTTGTATTGAACCACAATGCTTCTTTCTTTTTTTCGTCAGACTAACGCCTAAGGTAGGCATTGGTCAGTTTTATTGGAGGGGTGTTTATTGTGGAAAATGGGGCTTGCCTTCCGTCTTGAACCCAAACTAGAAGACTACCAAGATTTGTCGTTGGATTCGATGTCACTCATGGTAAGGGTAGTTATGTGGTTTTCTATACCAGACATGGAACAGGTAAAGGAAAACACGGGTCTCGGTTTCCTGCAGTCATTATAGATGTGCCAATAATGGTCACGTGCATGTGCTCACAGTGTATGATGGTGTTCATCATATTTTCGAAAACACATAAGGAAAGTATATAGAAGAAAATAGAAAAGCTGATTTTATTGGATTGTGAAAAGAGGACAGAATACAGCTGACTCTGACTCTGACTCTGACTTCGAAATTAAAAGAAATAGGACATCCTACACTCGGACTCAAACTCGAACTTAAATCAAATCTGGACTCTCAGATGATGTCGTCAGTAATCTTCGGCTTCTAAGGACTCAAGTGGATGTCTAGTATAGCCTTCAGTAGAAGCTCCACCCAGATCTTCATTACGTCGAAGATCGTCTTCAATCCTAGTGCCCATTTCGGTAAGCTCCACAAAGTTTGAAATACCGGCATACCTAAGATGGACGCGGTAGGAGGGTAGGAGGTTGTGGATGAACGCCTCCACTAGTGTCTTCTCGCTGGGCTTGTCTACCAGCTTAACACTCTCAGCCCGCCAACGTTGAAGGTATTTGGTGAAACCCTCTGTTGGATCTTGGGCCATGACTTGTAAAGTCTGCATGGTAGTCTGAAGTTCAGTATTATCAGAATAGTTTTGAGCGAACTCGGTAGTCACATCTTCCCAAGTTGGGAATCTTTTTGTATTAAGCCTATAGAACCAGGCTTTTGGGTATTTCTCGAGGGATGTACCGAATAGATTGATGAACATGTCGGCTTTGACCCCCTTGATTGCCATAAACACCTTGAAAACTCAGAGGTGTAGTAATGGATCCTCCGTCCCTTTGAATATGGGTAACCCCTCTAAGTTGAGATCCTTTGGTAGTTTCTCACTGATGGGTGTATAGTTTCGGGAGTTTTCAACGCGGATGTTGTTCTTTTGGAGGGCATGGAACTGTTCATCGAGCATACGCACTGTGCTGATCAGTTTGGCAAATGGCCCAGTATTCATTGACCCAGAATTGAAGTTTTGTCGTTCAATGATAGTCAAGTGAGAATTCATGGCCTCTAGGTCGGTTTTTATGAACCCTATTTGGGTTTCAAACGTGGTCTGCCTACTAACCATTGTTTCCCGCAAAGCCTTCATTTCATTGATGATGTTTTCCATGTCCTTATTTTTGGTTGTGGGTGTCATACTCTGCGAGAATACCCACGTAATCAGGAATGTTGCTTCGGAACCCAAATACACCAAGGCGTAGGAAATAGCGCGGGAGGAAAGACAACTTCGGTTTGACTCGGGTTAGACTCTCCTAAGACAAATGCGTAGGGTACGATTCTCATAGCGATTGTGATTAATCCCTCCGTCGGAGAATAGCCCCCAAGTGAGACTAAAGACCCTGATGGGACTCAGATGGTGTGGCATCCAAGTGACTCAAAGTGGGGTACGTGAGACAACACATGTAGCACATGACCCTTAGAGCAACCGTAATTGATCGCTCTGTTGATGGGTAGCCCCCGAGTAGGATCAAAGGGTTTTTGTTAAGACTCGAGTGTCAGACGAGTGACCCTTAGATGTAAGGATCACAAACCTTTGGTTATAAGGGTATGCCTTGTAAAGGTTGACTTGGTCTCGAGGAAAGGCAGACGGGGTAAGGGAAGAAACTTGGGATGTCAAATCGGCAGAGCTTCGACGCTAGAGACCCTTGACTTGACTTGAATAAAGGATGACTCTGGGATTAGGGTAGACCCTTAAGTTAAACGATTCTTGAATTGGGATGACTCGACTAACAGATAGAAAGACGGGCGAAATTTCCTTAGAAAAGGTCGTGGGGACCGTCCTGTCGGAGGGAAAGATAGCGTGGGACTTTCTAGTTACGACTCGAGTCTTTTGACAAACCTTCCATTTACGAGTGCACGACTCGTGTTGGTTGGTTATGCCTTTAGGATAAGGCGGACTAGGATGGGGAAGAAACCTGTGATGTAAGATCGACGGAGTTTCGACGCTACAGACCTTCGATAAATTATGAAAAGACCCAACATACGAATTACGGTAGGTGCTATAATAAGGAAGGTTCTTGAAAAGAGGTTGAATTTTGAAAAATTCGAAGGACGATCCTAACTTTTGAAATTCGCAGCATGCCGACAGTACCGATTTTTTTTTGAAAAGTTGAATATTCGGAATTCCAAAAATTTGAATATTGAAAATGAATTCCTAAAAATTTGAAAATTGAAAATGCGATCTCGATGATTCGAAAATCGAAAACGGCATCTCGAAGATTTAAAAATCGAAATGGAATTTTTAATATCCAAAAAATCGAAAAAGGATCGGAAATACGAATATTAGAATGGATAGCATGCCGGCTAGAAAATAGGCTACTTTTGAGTCAAATCACAAGTCTAAATTTAGGCAGCATTTCGATTTTTTAAAAATTGGATATTTTGAAAAGATGCATTTTTTTAAGTGACGGTTTTTGAAAAATGACACGGAAACCAAGTAGCACGTAGTCAAGCAAGCATTACGATGACACCATGTATGCTTTATGCTAAGTCTCGGTCGGTCAAAATCGGGTTTATACCAACATCGATGGCACTCTTATAAATCAGGATGGACTTCCTAAGCCGAGTTGGTCTTAGAACAAGCCGTGAAACCCATACGAGTTCGGCCATAAATGTCTTTAGCGCATCCATTTAGGAATGCAACGCGGTATAGTTGGCCGTCGGTCACAAGTAACCGGCCCTGGAAAAAATGGGTTATGCATGAACCACCGAACTAATGCGCGCACGTTAATAACCGAACGATTTCTCTTCGAGTCTCATCCTGAGAATTCCGATGACAAGTGGTACATTAGGTATCCTCAGCGGAGTCGCCAAATTGTGGACATGACATAAGTCCACCCCGAAGCGGCCACGCGCGGGTTTGGGCGACGATATGTTTCCTATGTGAGATTGTTCTCGGGTCGAAATTTAAACCGAAATAGGAGTAGCCACCGAACTTTGTGGGATTTCGGACCCATTCGAACTCACTCTATACTTGGGTGCATCATGCACAAAGCACGGCCCGCTTTAGTACTAGAGTTTATTGGGTTCGTCCCTTTGCATTACAATACCGACGCCGAGTTATCGGGTATCGTGCATCGAATGACTCTCATATGCCAACAGTTTTAGACATCTGGAAACCATGGTTCTGAGTGAGGGGTGAGGGTACGTGTTGGGAAGCCCACGAAGGACACCCAACCCCGCCCGCTCTTAGTGGCCTCTACTAAGATACCGTTCGGTTTTCGTGTATGCGCGTTAGTAAGACGACTAAATGTTATGCAAACAACATTTTAGCTAAACATGTGAATTATGTGTTAAGCTACGTCATTTAATGCATCTAAAATTATTGTCAAAGTTGGATTTAGCATGCGATGTTCATTTAAATGCGATAAATGACTAACATCGTAAATAATAAAGTTTTACGCGGGCGGAAATACAACTCGGTAATACAATACTCAGACATAGCAATTATGGTAAACGTTTAGAATATTATTGCGATGCATGATTTTGAAAGAGGCACGTGATTGAATTAGCACGTGTCGACTAAAAGTCGTAAAAAAAGATATATCGAGACTCTACGTCGCTTGAAGGCTCACGTTTTAAGCCTATGAGGGTCACTCGATCGAGTCAAAGAGGGGACTCGATCGAGTGCCCTTTGCGTAGCCCTCCTGCCCATTTTTTTTGGGGGTCACTCGATCGAGTTACCTTATGGCACTCGATCGAGTGCCCCCTGTACGAGTGATTTGCTCGTTTCGAAAAGAAGGTTATTTCGAATTTTAATGTTTTCAAATCGAGATGTACTCATGCCGAATATGAATATTATTTGATTTATATTAGGTTGATTCTCGAGGACTCACCATATTCGACATTTGGTTACGGAACCAATATCTAATATTTAGAGCGTAATTTATAAAATCGAATTTGATCGGACTAGAACGAATATCGATTCCCTCTACGTCACGATGTCGTAATCAATCCTTTCGGACCGTGTGACAACCAATTTGGCGTCAACGAGTTTCGTGCTAGTCCCGTCATCGATGACTATTTTAGGCGTGACATTCGACTACGGAGTCGATATCATGCATTTAGAGTAGAAGTTCGAAAAATGGCGTCGGATATGTTTAACGACGGATCACCACGATCACATTACGCCCTTAAGTGTCTAAGGTGGCGCTCCTCGAAGGGCGCCACCTCCAGTACGACTTGTCAAGGGATTATAATGGACTTTGGACAGAATTCGTCATTAAACATATTCGATCCGAAATAGTTTTGCTAAATAAATATATGCGGTATTATTATTATGACGTAATGTAAATGAAAGATAAATAAATGTTAGGTGTTAGATTGTTAGCGTACGATAAATAAATTGTTAGATTGCGGAAAGTAAATGTTAGTAACGGAAATGAAAATGTTAGTATACCAAGAATAATGAAAAGTTAGTGTAAATATATATATATTAGATATAGATATAGATATAGATAGATAGATAGGTTCACATAAGGTCAACAACTCTTATAAGTTCATAAGTTCCAGTGTTAAAGTTACACAAAAAGTGCTTAAAGTTACACGAAATGAGTGATAAAGTTGCACTTTATCACTTGAAGTGATAATAGTGCTGAATGTTATAGTTACATATCAATTTTGAACAAATGCAAGTTTATTGTATGTCATCTGCAAGTTTATCACTCTTATAATTAATATAGACTTAATTACATATGGTGAACTTATTTGATCTCTTCTATATATATATATATATATAATTAGTATAGGGAATTAAAAAAGATTAGAGAAAATGGGGTTTATTTACAGCCTCAACTTACATGCTTTTGTCTCGGAACACGGGCTCGTCTAGTAGCGGCAAAAGCGCGGGAGCGTCGAGAATGTAGGGTAAGTAAGGGTGTGTATGGTTAAGGAGAGGTTGTTGTTGGTCTTTGACGAGTTTTGATCTCGGGATTGATTATATGTGTGTATGTGTGTGGGACTCTGTGGACATGACATAGGTCCACCCCGACGCGGCCACGCGTAGGTTTGGGTAGGCGAATGAATCTCGTGGTAAGATTGATCTCGGGTTGAAATTTAAATCGAAATAGTAGTCGCCACCGAACTTTGTGGGAGTTCGGACCCGTTCGAACCCACTCTACACTTAGGCGTATTGTGCACAAAGCACAGCCCGCTTTTAGTGCTAGAATTAAGAGGTTCGTCCCTTTGCATTACGATACCGACGCCGAGTTATCCGAAATCGTGCATCGAATGACTCTCGTGTGCAAACGGTTTCGGACATGCGGAAACCATGGTTCTGAGTAAGGGGTGAGGGTACGTGTTGGGAAGCCCCCCAAGGACACCCAACCCCGCCCGCTCTTAGCGGCCTCTACTAGGATATCGTTCGTTTTCGTGTACTCGCGTTAGTTTGACGATTGAATGCTATGCAAACGACATTTTGACTAAACATGTGAATTATGTGTAAGCTACGTCATTTAATGCATTTAGATTATTGTCGGAGTTGTTTAGCATGCGAAGTTTGTTTATAAAAGCGATAAATGCAAACTACAGGAAAAAAAACAAAACAAAAATAGTTACAAGTTTTGCGTGCGGAAATACAACCCGGACGATACAAAACGACGAACGAAAAATAAAATAATCGCGATAATAACGGAAACGTAAATAGATTAGATGATTATAAGATGATATGATGCATGGTTTTTGAAAGGATGAACACGTGATGGACTTGACACGCGATGACCAAAGTCGTAAAAAATGATTTGACGAGACGTGAATGATGTGAGAAGCTCACGTGAAAGTGTTGTAAAGGCCAGTCGATCGAGTCATAGGAGAGACTCGATCAAGTGCCCTTAGTGAGGGCTCGCTGCCTCTGTTTTAGGGGGTCACTCGATCGAGTGAGCCATGGCACTCGATCGAGTGCCCCCTGTTCGAGCTGCTACTCGATTTCGAAAGGTGGTGGATTCGAATTTATTGATTTGAAAATCGATAACTAACCAAATTATGTAAAAATATTATGTGATTTAAACTTTACTCGGTTTACGGTGCTCTTAACGTGCGTTGTACGATTATAAGACCGGTATCAGGAATTTTGAAAAAAGTGCTATAAGGTCGATTAAAATTTGATTAGGACGAAATTGATTCCCTCCGCGTCACGACATCGTTACTAATCCTTACGGATTACGTGATGTTCTATTTTCGCGTCAACGGGTTTCGTACTAATCTCGAAAATGGTATCGGACGCTTCTAACTACGTGTTACCGCGATCGCGTTATACCCTTAAGTGTTTAGGGCGGCGCTTCTCGAAAGGGTGTCACCTCTTTACGACTTGTAAAGGGGTGAAACAGACTTGAAATGGAAACCGTAGTTAAACGAGTTCGATCCGAAATTTTTTTTATTGTCATATACATATACACACGCGGTATTAGTCGTTAACGACGATAAAAAAGAATAATAATTAAAATAAAACAATACTGTAATAAAAATGTTAGTTTTAACGTACGTAAATAAAAATTAGAACAACGAAATAAACGTTAGTAAACACAAAATTAAAATGTTAGAGTATAGAGAGAGAGAGAGAGAGAGAGTAAAGATCAAGTGAGTCCTTTTTTTTATTTGAGTCCATGAGTCCTATTTAGAGCCATTGATCTAAAGAGGATGAATGGTTGTGATTGAGTGTAGTAATTAAGGTAGTAACTACCATATTTTGGAAAAATTATAAGAAAATTCTCTCTCCTTCCTCGATTATCGCCAACTACACTCACGTTCTCTCTCATCTCTTTCAATTTTTTCATTCAAACACCCACCTAACAAAACCCTTCACCTTCATCATCTCTCATCTCATTCAATTTTTTCGCTCAACTCAAGCACACCCGACTCCTGAACTCTGACTTCATTCCTCAACCCTGCTCCGATTTCATTCAAACTAAATCTCTCACCTTCAACTCGAGCAAGGTTACATTGAAGCAGCTTTCTAACTTCAGCAAACATAATCATCAAGGTAACTCGCTAATACTCGATTGTTTTTCTGAAGAACTAGGTTTAGTTTACATTTGTATCTGATTTCATTAATTTTTTCGCTAATTATTGATTGATTAACTTTGTTGTGTTGTGCCCTATAATTAATTTGTTTGCACTAAAGACGGTTGTGGTATCTGGGTTTTTCATTTGTTTTGTCTAATTGAATTCAACTGTAGACCAACATATTTTGAATGTTACTTTAATGACCATACGCTCTTACTGTAATAAACTTGATGCGTTACTGTAAGAAGTCGCTTAGTTATAGTGTAACATGTATGGTGTTATTTCAAAGAGGACCAAGTGTTACTGTAATGCAGAAGACGTGTTACTCTAACTCTCACCTTCGTGATACTTTGAATCCTTGTAAACTGGTACACTCAATTATGTACATTTGTTACTGTAATTCGCTTCTTATGTTACTCTAACACTTTCTTTGTGTTACTTTAATGCTTACCAGATGTGGTTGCATTTTATGGTGTTATTGTAACACTTATGGTGTTACTTTGAAGAATGAATTGTGTTACTGTAATCCAGAAGACGTATTACTTTAATTTGTTACTCTCTGATATTTATGTTACTTTAACGCGTATCAGTTGTACGTTTACTTTACATACAAGGTTATTGTGCATACCAGCTACTTGTTACAATAGTTGTACATAATTATTGTACTTTTCAGATGACAAAAGGAGGAGACAAATCCGGAAACACTCGTGACACAGATGGGAAAAGGAGGAGACAAAGCAAGGGGCAGGTCAGTTGCAGGCCTGTGAGCCTTAGCATTGTTGATGTTTATCTCTTACCTGGTGCATACTTAGCTCTAATAACAGTTGAACATACTAATTATTCTCATACTTTTCCCTTTTCAGAAGGCAGAAGAAGGGGAACAAGAAGCAGTCATCGTTGATAAGAAGATCCACTTCAGGTGTAGACCACAGAGCCTCGTTGAGTTAATGTCCAAATTTAATGATAGGTAGCGGGAGGCTGTCATCAGCATCGGTTTTGGCGGCCTACTTCAAATGCGAATCAAAAGTTTCCCCGGTAAGTTTGCACCCGATTTCATGAAGCTTTTCGCGGATGACACTCTGATTTTTAGACTGCCAAGGAAAAGCGATCAATTCTTGGTAACGAAGTATGATGTTCACGACTGCTTCCTCCTACCATACGGTCCGAACCCCGTTGACCTGCTCCTAATGGGTCGGTCGAAGGAAGCACTGGCGGAGGATGTCGTCAGTCTGAAACAAGCATGGAGGGACCGGTTCCATGTTCCTACTGGAAGCGACACGATCTCTCTGTCTCTGTTGTTGGAAGAACTACAGAAGGATATTGAAGGTGGGGACGACTTTTGCAGGCTGTTTGTTCTGTACAGCATGTCTAATTTTCTTAATCCAACGTCGAATTATGCTGTTGAACTGAGTCTGCTGAGGTGCGTGGAGAACGTAGAGCAGATCAGAAAATATGATTGGTGCACGCTTGTATTGGATGGGCTTGCTGCAGCCTGTCAAGACTCTGTTCTTCGGAAACGAACATACCTGCTCGGTTGTCTGCCATTTTTGATGATCACATACTTTCAGCGTTTCCAATACCATGATCATCGTTGTCCGCACGATCTACCGCTGATCAAGCATTGGGATCGCGAGCGGATGCTAGAGAGGTTAGTTGGTGAATTTTTTGGGGGTGGGCTTGGTCGTCTTACCAAGTCATAGGTGAAATACCTCCGTTGTCTACTTGAGGAAGTGGTGGACGAGAATTTGGTGGATGACGTGGTGCCGCTGAGGATAACGAATTTCCAGCAGACCGATGCCCCCAACATCATCCGCGCACAAAGCTGCGAAGTCCATAAACATTGAGCTAGCAGATGGCGTCGAGGATGACGTTGATCTAAAAGCTAAGGCGGTTGACGTAAGTAATATAAACTTTCATCAATAAATTGACTGTCTTATGTCTCAGTGTTCATTGAATACGCGCAAGTGTCAAGAATGGTGGTATGTGTCTATGTGTTCCCCTGATCTAATGGAACTCAGAAAATAAATTTGTTGTTACTGTAGTTGTCTAACTATGTTGTTTTAACTTTCATCTACTATTACTCTAATACGCATCATGTGTTACTTTAAGGTATTAAGTGTTACAGTACAGAAAACAAATTTGTTGTTGCTGTAGCTGCCTAATTATGTTGCTTTAACTATCATTTCCTATTACTCTAATGCGCAATATGTGTTACTTTAAGGTATTCAGTAACTTTTTAAGCATGAAGATGTGTTAATCTGAGCATGAATACATGTTACTCTAATGACACATATGTGTTACTTTAATACGATCCATAAGTTACAACCTCCCCTTCAGATTAACACTTTTTGTTTACTCTTTATGCAGGAGGTACATGAATTGTACCTTATGATGGCAAGGAATGCAGTTGCATTCCATGATTGGTGGATCTCAGCCGCTTCCAAACTGAGAAGAATAACATCCGGCAAACCACTGAACGATGACCCCGTTCAGTCACAGGCCTCGCAAGACTTCTGGAGTGGAGAAGAGCTCCACCGGACGGTCGATGAGGTGTGCGAGGCGTACGCACGCGCGAAGAATGCGACGACCAAAGGCCCCGCATTCACAGGTCAGCCCACACAACCGGTAGGTGCTAGTATGCCTACAAATGTGACTAGGGATGAGGTTGTTGTGACTGGGGATTAGAATCGAGGCGGTCCTAACTTTGAACTTTACACGATAGCGGAGATGGTTGAGACTGTTACTGGTGGTTCGGAGGACAGGGATCACCGATCCGATGAAGCGAATGTTATTGAGAATTTGTGGGTGGAAGTTGATGGACGGAAGGTCTTCCATCCTTACTTTCTCCACTCTGAAAAACCTTTGGAATGCGTGCAAGTTATCGACGAGAAACATGGATGCTCGTATGAATGTGGGACCCCTGAACCAGACCAGCTAATCGTATCGGAATTTTTGGTCGGAAACAGTAGGTTGTTCAGGTCCGTTTTGAATGTTCGGAAAGACGTAATGGATTACGTCTTTTATAACAATGACAAGTACAGTGCGGAGTAAGTTTTCAATAGTGATCAATGTTCTTTACCTGATTCTGTTTATCTATGTTATTTCGACTTTTTCAATGTTCCTCGTGACGAGCTGTCGACACTCCAGTCGAGGCAGGAACTGTCGAACGCTGTTATCGATAGCTGGTGTATACTTCTTAACAAACTGGACACGAGTCAGACTGCGCCACGTCCTACATCACGCTGCTTCTTTGGTGTTAGCCACAGCGTAAGCTTGTTTCTACTATTTTTATCATACTAGTACAATCAACAACTAGTGTCACTAACATATCTGGAATGAACATTCATAATAAATGTCCTCTTTTCATATTAGGAATGAACATTCATAATGAATTTCCTGTTTTGTACCACTCTTCATGCCCTTCCACATGTTCATTACTGTCAATGTTATTTTAATACACCAACTAGTGTTACTGTATGAGGTCTATACTGTTACTTTATTAAGTATGTCACTAATGATGATATCCATAACTAGTGTTACTCTTAGACACTAATACTGTTACTCTAACACAATAACAGGTGTTACTGTAAGGCTTTCATACTGTTACTTTAATTAAGTAACGTGTTACTCTGTCTTATTGTCACGATCATGAATTGTTACTTCAACATGTGTCATGCAGAAGACAGTAACGAAACTGTGGAAGGGCATAAAGAGTGGTGCAAAAGTCAACATTGGCGATGACTTGTTCAACTTCTGGGATATCTGGACCGAAGTAAATAAAGACATCATACAACTTGACTCTGACTTGGTACGTCTATATGAAACACTCACACGGGTGACCCTTTACTACAGCTCTTTAACAATAATCGCCAATCACTTTATTACCAAATAACAGGTCTTCGTCCTGGTGCTTTCCAACAACAACGACCACTACAGCTGTGCGTGTATCAACTTCCTGTCAAAGCCGATTGAGTACCTCGACAACAGGAGTTACGAAGGGCAGGATTTTGAAAGCCTACCATATGTTGGTATGGCAAAAATCGCAGTAAGTGTACTTATGTTAAATATATTCGGACATCATTCTATACACCAGGACACGCATTGTCAACTGTCAGTCTTATATGTCTTTTTTGTATAATCAAGGCTGTGAAAATGGGAAAATACATGGTCAAAAAAGGTATCGCAAAGGGTTCGGCTGTCACGGAGTTCCCTGCTGTCAACGTCCCATTTGCTGGCAGGGTGGAGGTTTCTCGACAAACGACTGCGGTGTCTACCTCATGATACACATGATGCTGTACAGGGGGGAAGTGTTCGACTGTTGCCCAGGCACAATGGAGGCAAAAAACCTCTACAGAGCGGAGATTGCAGCGACTCGAGTGGACCAATCAAAGGGAAGTTGTGGGTTTTTGGAGGCCTACTCGATCGAGTGGGCTGGCACTCGATCGAGTGGGTTAGGCGGGTGGAGGATATATAGGAGAGGTTGAGATATTTAAGCTTTTGACCTTGACTTGGTTGCTGAGTTGGTTTCTAGAAGCATGCATGGCTGGTTTTTCCCTCAGAATTGACTTTGACTGGGTATTGACTCGGTCGTTAAAAGACAGTTTTATTTTTGGTGTCGGTTTTGGCTCAAATTAGCCTCATTTTATTGGAAATAACGGCCCACTGGGCCTGAATTTGAGGTCGGTTTTGAGAGATTTGTACTCCGCTAAATGCCCACGTCGGATACTATTGATTCAGAGTCCGTATTCGAGCGTATTAAGTCACGTTTACATCCGATCATCATCGGGTGTTTCGTTGGAAATTGCTATAGACACTAGCAGGCAAAATGCGGGTGTCTACAGAGCCCCCACTCTGACTGAGGTTCGGACAAGGCGAAAGTCAAAGTAGCCACCGGGCCAATCGAGGATTACGACCTTGCGGCCTTCCGGTCGGGTCGTTTATAGTCCATTAGACTTGCGTGAAAGGCTCGTCAGCCATAAGCAGAGGGTCATACCTGTCCTGATGATAGCTCCGTGGGGGATACAAGAGCTACGCGGGGACTTGCTTCTGAAGTCTTGGGTGTACCTACATGCTGACAGATAACAATTTGTATGTAACATTTTAGGTGAAACAGCGACTCACACTGGAGAAATAAAAATTTTGATTTTTCAAAAAAATTTGAAAATTTTAGATTTTTTTTTAAAATTGTACAATAGAAATGCTAGGGATGACTCGATTTCTATATCGGGTTCTGAAAAGGGCTTTGAAGCCTGGGAACAGGTCTGCGCAAGCAAGGCCCGTATGGGCTAAGAAGGCACGACAGTTAAGGATGCTGTCAGGGTTTCCTATTATAAATAAAGGACCTCCTGTTTCAACTTTCTGCATCTCAACTCAAATTCCTTTCTTTTCTTCTCCAAATCTTTTAGACTTTCAAGAAAAAGATCTGCTATGGGTAACGAGCAATTGACTACAATGCTCCTGGCATGGTCCCAGTACTTTCGGGACGAGGAAAAGGTTCAGCTGACCCAGATGAGAATTGCTGCTCTATTCCCGCTTCAACGTCTTAGGATTGACTCACACTTCCTCGACGCCTGCCTAACGTTTTGGGACATTACCCATCACGTTTTCACGTTCCTTCGAGGAGAGGTGTGCCCTCTTCCCGAAGAAATTGCAGCTGTGGCCGGTTGGTGCCCTAATGCTTGCCCTGGTATTCCTCCGTTCTATCCTGACCCGAGGAGGAGGTTGAGAGATTTTCTTGGTTTGTCCCATGCTGAGATGGACCGTATGGTACGGGGAGATTCCGTTTCCCTGTTTGATGGTCGAAAAAATTTCTGAATGCTCAGGAAGTGAGGATTACTGCTACTCATAGACGTAGGGCTTTCGCCTTTTGTATGTTGCACTGATACATCTTTGAGGGGAGGATGGAAGCTGACTCGTGCTTGGGTCAGATTAGGCTGATTGGCAATGTTGATCAGATGGAGACGAGTCATAGCCCGGCTTGGCTGGCAACAAGAAAGATCATTATGGGTCTCGACTCCATAAGACTCGACCGGGACCGACAACTGATGGGGAGCACTCGTCTTTTGCAGGTGTACGTCTCATGTTTTTTTTATGCGAAATTCTGATTATGCGAGTGACTCGACCGAGTTGACCCGTTACTCGATCGAGTGACCTCGTTGAAGGCCGCCTGCCAGTTTTTAGAGGGGCTACTCGATCGAGTCAGTCATGACACTCGATCGAGGGGCTGCCTGCGAACCCAATGTTTGCTTACGGAAATTTGTATTTTTTTTCTTGTTAGATTTGGTTGTCCGAGCGTTTGTCAATCATAGTGTCTCCTATGAGCATACCCAATTATCGTAGCAGCCAAATTAACTTGAGGAGGCGGCGGAAAAGCTCGAGTCATTACATAAACCGAGCATATTGGGATGAGGAGCTAAAATTACATGGTGGTCCCTTGATCAGGTGGACCGTTGCTTGGTGGTTCCTCTCGAAATTGACGGGGCTGGCCAAGAGGGACCAAGCTCGCTACCTGGTGGTCTTGTCACTTGACTGGACTGTCCATATCTACCCGGACCGCATTCTGAGGCAGCTCGGTTCGTCTCAGCGAATCCTTGAGACTAAAGCAATCACTAGCGTTTCGCTCCAATTGACGGACGTTATGTGTGACACGTGGTTACAACGGTGGTTCACCCGTGCCATGTGGACCATTCCCAACCCTTTCCAATCTGCTTGGGTTTCAGAGTCATATCGGAAGTGGACTTCCGAGGAATCAGAGGAGGCCCGTAAGGCCTTGAAGGTTGATGAGGCCTTCGACTTGGTTCGTCGGGAGACGGTGAAAGACAACAGGGGTTTCTTTGACGAAGGAGAGACTCCTGCTACTCTGGTCCGACTGGAATCGGGTCTTAAGTCACAAACTAAGACTCGAACTGGAAATGCCGGTGCTAGTGGCGCGCGGGGGCGGCTGAGCCCCCAGACTGACTTTGAAAAGAGGCTCGGGCTGAGACTGGCGGCCAAAGATCGATCGGGCCTGCGTGACCGGTTGCCAGAACCAGTGAGGGCCCGACTTGGGCCGATTGAAGTGATTGAGGACTCGAGTTCAAAGAAATGAGTCCGGGCCAAGGAGGTTTCCGTGGTGATTCGAGAGCGCTCGCCTCCGCGTCATCGTCAGTGGATGGCCAAAGAAGTCAAGGACAAGAGAAAGGGCAAGATGCCCTGAATACCGAGTCCTTAGTTTTATTATTTAAGTATTATTACTATTTATTTATAGTGTCGTGTGCTTTCTTTTTTGAAGTTTTTTCAATTTGTAATTTCCCAAGTTAACGGGTTTTTTATAAATAAAGGAAGTTTATTATTTTACCGTTCCTGTCATTTTCTTGATTGCAGTGGTTGTGCCCTTTTGAGAGGCTGCCTACGTATCCACAATTAGCGGAATCAAACCAAACGTAGTTCAGATTTCTATAAATTTGCAATCTCGAATTACACCAAGACTATTAGTTCAAGATGTTTATAACAGTAGAATAAATAATTCTAGCTTATTGACTTGCTTTTGAAAGTTTATGTAAAAAAAACGATTTTGATAAACTTTGCTAATGACATTGAGAAAAGGGTTAGGGGTAGTAACGCTTTAGCTGGTCCAGGTTGGTTGGGTTGACAAACTCGTTTCCCTCCAGATCCGTCAACATCACAGCTCCGCCTGATAGAACCCTTTTTACCAAATATGGCTCGGCCCAATTGTGTTTGAATTTTCCCCTTGGGTCTACTGGTAATAAAGCTCGAACCGACTTGAGAACCAAATCCCCTTCCTTAATGTTTCTTGGCCTTACTCTTTTATTAAAGGCCCGTTGGATCCTCTTCTGTTAAATTTGAATATTGTTAAGGGCGCGAGATTGCCGTTCGTCCAATAGAACTAGCGAGTCATACCGCGCTCGGACTCAATCCTCTTCAGGTACTTGACTCTCTAATAAGATCCTGAGGGATGGTACTTCCAGCTCGACTGGCTGGACTGCTTCCAACCCGTATTTTAGGTAATACGGCGTAGCACCGGTTGCAGTGTGGATTGATGTCCGGTATCCCCATAGAGCGAAAGGTATTTTATCGGGCCAGTCCCGGTAATTACCAGGCATCTTATTTAGTATGGTGACAATTGTTTTATTGGTTGCCTCTACTGCTCCATTTATTTGGAGATGGTAGGGCAAGGATGTATGCCTTTGAATTTTGTATTTGGTCAACAGGGCCGCTGTTTCGGCTTGAAAGTGGGTCTCGTGATCACTGATAAACTCATGCGGGATGCCGTATTGGCATATTATCTTGTTTTGGATAAATTTGACATCAAGTTTAGCATTGAGAATACGGTATGATTCAGCTTCGACCCATTTGGTGAAATAGTCGATAGCTACTAAAATGAAACAATGTCCGCCGGTACCAGAGGAATTTATTTTCCCGATTATGTCGATACCCCATGTCGAGAACGGCCAGAGTGACGTCATGGTATATAGCAGAGATGAAGGCATATGTTGCACATTGGCAAAGATTTGACAGTTATGGCAATGTTTAACATATAACTGGCAGTCGGTTTCCATATTATTCCAGTAGTACCCGAGCCTCATGATTTTTCGGACTAACATCTGGGCATTCATATGCGGACCGCACTCACCGTTATGCACTTCGGCCATAACCTTCTCAACTTTAATTTTATCAACACATAGGAGAAGAGCTCCCTGTGCGGTCTTTTTGTATAGTTGTCCATCGTCCGTTCGGAGGAACTGGGTTGCCAGCCTCCGTAGGGCTTTCTTGGCTCGACTGTCGGTCCCGGGAGGATATTCCCCGGTTGTCAGGTATGTTAAGACAGCCTGATACTATGGCTCGGGATCAGTTATCTCAATGTCTTCGATATTGTGGATATATGCCGGCTCGGACCGTCTTTCGACACAAATCGGCATACTGGTCAGGTGATCGGGAATATTTAATAAAGATGCCAATGTTGAGAGTGCATTTTCAAACTGATTTTCTTCCCGAGGCAGGTATATATATTCTACCTTTTCGAATTGCTTCTCGAGAACCTTTACTCGTGCCTAGTAGGCCATGAGATTGGCGTTTCGAGTTTTCCATTTTTGAAGTGCTTGATTAATGACCAAGGATGAGTCAGCGTGTACCCGAAGATTTGTGACCCCCAAATCAGCGGTGGCTTGTAGCCCATGGATGCATGCTTCGTACTCGGCTGCATTATTAGTAACATTGAAGTCCAGTTTGATGGAGACGGAGGTATGTTCCCCTTTTGGTGAGATTAAAAGAATCCCGACTCCGAACCCTCAAAAATTGGATGCCCCGTCAAAATATAAATCCCACGTTTCTGTATCGGTATGGAAAATATCTTCGTCTAGGAAGGACCAAGTGTCGGTGTGTCCCTCTTCGATTACGGGACTATCGGCGAGAAATTCGGCTACTACCCGGCCCTTATATGCTTTTAACGGTACGAGCTTCAGGTCGAACTCTGCCAACGTTAGAGTCCATCTAGAAATTCTGCCATTGAGGATGGGCTTTTCGAAGAGGTATTTGATTGGATCCATTTTGGATAATACCTGCACCTCGTAGCTAAGCGTATAATGTCAGAGCTTCTTAGTGGCCCAGACTAGAGCTAGGCACGTTTTCTCGAGCATGGTGTACTTACACTCATACTCTAAGAACTTTTTGCTGATGTAATAGATGGCTCATTCTTCGGAGTCAACTGTCTGAGCCAGCATAGCCTCCATGGCTGTCTCGATCGTTGTTAGGTATAACGACAAAGGCAAACCGGGTTGAGGTGGCATTAAGACTGGTGGAGCAGACATGATTTCCTTGATTTTATCGAAGGCCGCTTGACAATTATCATCCCACAATATTCGTTCCTCTACTTTCAGTTTTTTGAAAATCGATTCACATACCATGGTCAGTTTTGAAATGAACCGGCTGATGTACTGGACTTTCCCGAGAAATCCTCTTATCTCTTTTTTGGTTTTAGGAGGCTTTATCTCGATAATGGCTTTGATTTTAACTGGATCGATCTCGATACCACGTTGGCTAACGATATGACCCAGTAATTTGCCAGATTTACCCTGAAACTGCATTTTTGAGGGTAGTCTCATGTTGTATTTGCGTAATCGAGTAAAGAATTTCCTTAGGGCGGTGATGTGACCGTCCAGTTTTTGGATTGACGATCATGTCGTCCACATAAACCTCTACTTCCTTATGCATCATGTCGTGTAATAAAGTCGTAGCGGTCCGTTGATACGTGGCCCCGACATTAATGAGACCGAATGGCATGACAGTATAGCAGTAAGTACCCCAAGGTGTAATGAAGGTGGTCTTACCCATATTTTCTTCCGCCATCTTGATCTGATTATACCCGACATACCCGTCCATAAATGATTGAAGGGCATGATCGACCATGTTATCCACCAATATATCGATGTGTGGTAATGGAAAATCGTCTTTCGGGATCGCCTTGTTAAGATCCCAAAATTCCACGCATAAACGCACCTTACCGTCCTTTTTAGGAACCGGCACGATGTTTGCAACCCAGTCCGGATATTCGGACACTTGTATGAAGCCGGCCTTGAATTGATTATAGACTTCTTCTTTGACCTTGAGAGACCATTCGGGTCTCATTCGGCGGAGCTTCTGTTTAACCGGTTTGCACCCGTCTTTGATCGGTATGTGGTGCTCGGCTATTTCCCGGTCTTTCCCCGGCAACTCCTTGTAGGACCATGCGAAGATGTCCTTGAATTCTTGATGGAGGCTTGTGAATTGTTGTCTCTCCTCGGAATCTAAGGATAACCCTATCTTAAGCATCTAGGACTCTAAGGTTGTTCCCACATTAACGGACTCGGTTTCCTCGATTACCGGATTCCGGGATTCCCTTTACTCTAGTTGCTCGATCAGATGTGGAGGTAGGGGTACCTGTTCGTCGGGTTTCTGAATGTCATTGCATAAAATATTTTTGAAACCAGAATTAAAAAGAGACAAGTCATAAGCAGAACGGTTGTTATTATTGATTGAAAATTTGGAAAACAGCTCGGAAAGAGCAGCCATCTAATCATTGGTCAGTGGCAGGATAGGTAAGGCGCTCGGGACAGACCCCGAAGCACCAGTAGCAGGAGTAAGTAAAGGGAGAGGGGTTACAGGAGTGACTTTAGCACCGGACCCCCTAGACTCGACCTCAGACTCTAACTCTGATTCCGACTCCGACTCAGACTCAGACTCAGACTCAGGCATGTCTCCTTCTCCAGTAACAAGCTTGTAGGTCCTTCCTTGACTGTCAGTCCACTTGACAGTCTTCCTCCCGGCCCTGCTTCCAATCTCAGTGCCGACATCCGAGATCAGCTTGGTTGGGTCAAACCTATTGCTGCGAAGAATAAGGTTGACCAGGTCTTCCTTTGGGGTCGGGGTTACGGTGTTTTCCCCGAAAAGTAGCCCTAGCGCAGGCTCAACATTGTTGGAATCGTCCGATTGAATGAGAGCAAACACATCATCCAGGATGTTGTTGCAGTCCTGAGCCAATTGGGTCCCAGGGTGCACAGCATTGGGTTGGTACAGACCAACCTGGACAGCTCCGAATACCGGCGTGACAAAGTAGTCAGTCAGCCGTGGGCTATAAGGGCTCAAGTAGATACCCTTAGTGATGATGTAGGTCTTTTCAATTCCTGCTAGGACAACGTTGCTCGGAGTTGTAGCATAACCGAGGCCAAAGTGAGAGTCTTCGTCTTTAAGGACCTCGATAGTCTTCCCAGCTGGAAGATTGGGTCGGGAGGTAGCCCCCGGAAAGTACCCCAGATTTTGTAGCATCGTGTTGATGCTAGTGGTAAAGTAGGGCCTGAAGAGGTACTCCTTCTCGATCATCCCCCACGAAGTCGAACCCCCAAAGGTCCAAGCGGCCCGTGGCATTACAGCTACCCACAGTCATAGGGGTTGCCTTCAAGGTGATGACCCTATCGTGCAGGGGCAACTTAATTTTCCGGTGAAGGGTAGAGGATACCGCCTTGACAGCGTGGATCCATGGCCTCTTTAGGAGCAGGTTGAAGGAAGAGGTGACATCGATGACCTGGAATCCCAGCTCCTTTTCTACTGGGCCAGTTATGATGGTCAGTTTTATGGCCCCAGCTTCCAACTTTGGGCTCCCATCTAAAGCCTGGATGGTTTGAGCAGTCGGAATGTAATCGGCCTCGGTAATGCCGAGGGCTTTGGCGATCCTCAGGGGAACGATGACTGCGGACCAGTCATCAATTAGGATCATCGAGAGATACTTCCCGCGGCAAATCACCGTAATGTAGAGGGCTAGGTTGTGGGTAGCCCCGAACGGTGGAAGGTCGGCCTCAGAGAAGGTGATCGTGGGCCTTCTTTCTCAGCTTTTACCTTTAAGTAGGGCAGGACCGCGGCTACCATTTCAGCAGGGGTAGCCAAGGAGTCGATTTTAACTTGATCGAGGGCCTTAGTAAGTGCCTCTCGATGTTCTTGTGAGCTAACCAGGAGTTGCCATATAGAGAGGTCAACTCGGGTCTTCTTTCGTTGCTTCATGAGAGTCGTTTCAGCGGTCGGCTCTTCAGGGGCGACTTCCGTCCTGACTGGCTCAGTGACGGTTATCGGGATGGGGGTGTCCCTGGAGCTAGTAGCTTGATAGGGATGACCAAGGTGGTTACTCGCTAAGACCTTGGACTTAGCCTTCAGGATCTCGTCAGGAGTAATGGGGACAGCTTCCCCTTTGCCGAGGACACTTCATCCTCGTCGTCGAACCAGATCCCGTTCACTTGCGGGATAAATGGAGAGATATGGTGTGAACAGTCAATCAGCTCCCCGACAAAAATGGCTTGGGAGGTAAAGGGATTGTCCTTATTACTCGACTTGTCTCCAGGTAACGGGATCTTACCACTCTCGATCAAGTCATGGATCAGATGCTTCAGCTTCCAACATGTTTCGGTATAATGCCCATTGCCTCGGTGGTATTGGCAATAGGCTTGGGCATTATAGCTCTTGGAACGTCGCTCGACCGGGACTTCAGGAGTTGGGCCTATCGGTTGGATTAGGCCTTTTGAGGATAGCCTTTGTAAGGCATAGGTATAGGTAGTGCCTATATCAGTGAATACCCGAGGTGAGGTATTCTTCTTGGACGAGGCATCTAGTAGATTGACCGCGTCAAAAATGTTGTGGGTTGCAGCTTGGGGCTTAGTAGTGGGAGAGGGAGCCCCTTGGTATACCTTGCTAGAGGCCTTTGTAAGGCCCTCTAGCCTCAAATCATCTTCGATCCTCATGTCCATTTCGGTAAGAGTGGTGAAATTGGGTATGACAGCATACCGGAGGTGAACCCGGTAGGAGGGGAGGAGGTTCTTGAAAAAGGCCTCCTCTAAGGTTTTCTCATTGGGCTTTTCAACCAGTTTCACACTTTCGGTCCTCTGGCGTTGAAGATATTTGGTAAAACCTTCTTTGGGCTCCTGGGCCATGACCTCCAGGGAGCGCATTGTGGTCTGAATCTCGGTATTATAAGCGTAATTTCGAGCAAACTCCGTTGGCACGTCATCCCAAGTAGGGTATTTCTTAGGGTCTAGCCTGTAGTACTAGGCCTTTGGGTGTTTCTCAAGAGAAGCAGCAAACAATTTTTTGAACATGCTTGAATCAACCCCCTTGATAGCCATAAACTCTTTGAAGGCCCGGACATGTAGTAACGGGTCTTCAGTTCCTTCGAACATGGGCATACCTGTGAGGTTCAGGTTTGCGAGAAGCTTGTCATTCACCGGGGAGTAATCTCGGGAATTCTCCCGATGGATGTTGTTTTCCCCCGATAGGTGGACTTGTTCTTCTAGTCGGCGCATTGTGCTAACTAGTTCAGCAATGGGCCCAGTGCTTGCAAGCCCAACGGTAGGAGTCCCTTGCTCCACAGCAGTCAAACGAGCGGCAATTGCTATTTGCCCGGTCCTTATAGTTTCTAGTTAGGCCTCGATTTCAGTCTGCTTGAAGACCATAATGTCCATTGAGGTCGCCAATTAGTTCAAAGCTTCCTTCATTTTGTGTTTGTGTCTGGTTAATGGTGGCCTGTCTGTAAGAACACCGCGTAATCAGAAACCGAACCCAGACCTTGGAATCAAAATAGTACATCCCGAGCAAAGAAAGGACTGAACGAAGAAACGACTCGAGAAAGACACCTAGACGGGTGACTCATGGGTGGTGTAACTTCTTTAGGATTCGGCTATGTGGGCCAAGTCCCGTTCGAAGGAAGGACCAAGTGAGATTTTCCCCAGACTTTTGACTCGAGTGTCTAAACAGACTTTCCTCTGTAGGGGTATGCCCTATGCGGGTTGGTCATGCCTTTAGAATAAAGCGGGCTCGGGAAAGGGAGGAAATCCATGATGTAAGATCGACGGAGTTTCGACGCTACGAACCTTCGACAAACTATGCAAAGACCCGACACATGGATAACGGTAGGTCCTATAATAAGGAAGGTTTTTTGAAAAGTTGGATGTTTGAAATTTTGAAGTTTGAATATTGAAAATGAATTTCCAAAAATTTGAAGATCGAGACGGAAAAGTTTGAAAATCAAAAGTGGGATCGAAAATTCGAAAGTTAAAATGGGTAGCATGCCGGCTAGAAAATAGGCTATTTTGAGTCAAATCGTAAATCTAAATTTCGGCAGCATTCCGAGTTTTGAAAGTTGGATATTTTGAAAAGATGCATTTTTTAAATGACGGTTTTTTGAAAAATGACACGGAAACCAAGTAGCACATAGTCACGTAAGTATTATAACGATACTATGTATGTTTTACACTAAGTCTCGGTTGGTCGAAATTGGGTCTATACCAACGTCGACGGCTTTCTCGCAAATCAGGACGGACTTCCTAAGTCGAATTGGTCTTAGAACATGCCGCGAAACCCATACAAGTTCGGCCATCGATGTCTTTAGCTCACCCATTTAGGAATGCACCGCGGTATAGTGGGACGTCGGTCACAAATAACCGACCCGGGTAAAAATGGGTTATGCATGAATCATCGAACTAAAACGCGTACATTAGTAATCGAACTATTTCTTTTCGAGTCTCACCCTAGGAACCCCGATGACTAGTGGTACATCAGGTATCCCCAACGAAGTCGTCAAATGTGGACATGACATAGACCCACCCCGACGCGGCCACGCGCGGGTTTGGGTAGGCGAATGAATCTCGTGGTAAGATTGATCTCGGGTTGAAATTTAAATCAAAATAGGAGTCGCCACCGAACTTTGTGAGAGTTTGGACCCGTTCGAACCTACTCTACACTTAGGCGTATCGTGCACAAAGCACGACCTGCTTTTAGTGCTAAAGCTTAGGGGTTCGTCCCTTTGCATTACGATACCGACGCCGAGTTATCGGGAATCGTGCATCGAATGACTCTCGTGTGCCAACGGTTTCGGACATCCGGAAACCATGGTTCTGATTAAGGGGTGAGGGTACGTGTTGGGAAGCCCACCAAGGACACCCAACCCCGCCCGCTCTTAGCGACCTCTACTAGGATATCGTTCGTTTTCGTGTACGCGCGTTAGTTTGACGATTAAATGCTATGCAAACGACATTTTGACTGAACATGTGAATTATGTGTAAGCTACGTCATTTAATGCATTTATTTTATTGTCGGAGTTGTTTAGCATGTGAAGTTTGTTTATAAAAGCAATAAATGCAAACAACGGAAATAAAACAAAACAAAAATAGTTACAAGTTTCGCGGGCAGAAATACAGCTCGGACAGTACAAAAATGACGAACGAAAAATAAAACAATCGCGATAATAACGGAAACGTAAATAGATTAGATGATTATAAGATGATATGATGCATGGTTTTTGAAAGGATGAACACGTGACGGACTTGACACGCGATGACCAAAGTCGTAAAAAATTGATTTGACGAGACTTGAATGATGTGAGAACCTCACGTGAAAGTGTTGTAAAGGCCACTCGATCGAGTCATAGGAGGGACTCGATCGAGTGCCCTTAGTGAGGGCTCGCTGCCTCTGTATTGAGAGTTCACTCGATCAAGTGAGCCGTGGAAATCGATCGAGTGCCCCCTGTTGGAGCTGCTGCTCGATTTCGAAAGGTGGTGGATTCGTATTTATAGATTTGAAAATTGATAACTAACCGAATTATGTAAAAATATTACGTGATTTAAACTTTACTCGGTTTACGGTGCTCTTAACGTGTGTTGTACGATTATAAGACCGGTATCGAGAATTGTGAAAAAAGTCTTATAAGGTCGATTAAAATTTGATTAGGACGAAATTTATTCCCTCCGCGTCACGACATCGTTACTAATCCTTACGGATTACGTGATGTTCGAATTTCGTGTCAACGGGTTTCGTACTAATCTCGAAAATGGTATCGGACGCGTCTAACTACGTGTTACCGCTATCGCGTTATACCCTTACGTGTTTAGGGCGGCGCTCCTCGAAAGGGTGCCACCTCTGTTACGACTTTTAAAAGGGTTAAACGGACTTGAAACGAAAACCGTAGTTAAACGAGTTCGATCCAAAAATGTTTTTTATTGTTATATATATATATATATATATATATATATATATTATACGCGGTATTAGTCGTTAATGACGATAAAAAAGAATAATAATTAAAACGAAACAATAATAAAAATGTTAGTGTTAACGTACGTAAATAAAAATTAGTAACAACGAAATAAACGTTAGTAAACACAAAAATAAAATGTTAGAGTTAGTATTTATAATAATAATATGTAGTATAGAAATGGGTTCAGGAGAGTTTGGTGTGGATTGGGAAGTTGGGAAGTTGTGTTATTGGCCATTGATCTTGGGTTGGATGGATGACTTAGATGAATGATGTTAAAAAAAAGAGTAGATGTCAGTAACTGACACAGCAGCAGTGGAGAGAGAAAAGGAGAAAAGCAAAAAGCAATTCTTCCCTCAATCAAACTCTCACTTCTTACCACTAGTCTCACTCCTTACCACTTGATACTCTCTCATTTTCATCTTCATCTATCAAACAAAAAAAAGCATAATCATCTTCAAGATCCATTCATTCATTAAACAAAAAAAACATCCTCATCTTCAAAATTAATTCATTCAACAAAAAAAGTTTCTTCATCTTCAAGCTTTATTCATCCAACAAAAAATAAGAGCATCTTCATCTTCAAACTTGATGAATACGGAAGTTTGATGAACATCTTCATCTTCATCCTATCATCATTTTCATCATGCGTAATGTTTTTGCAGAATTGCAAGGTCGCACACTTTCAGTTGTATAGTCACACTCATTATGTTGTAGAATCACGCAGCTGTACACTCATTGTAGTCACATATTCAGTTGTATAGTCACACTTATTATGCTGTATAGTCACACTCGCTAAGTTGTAGAATCACGCAACTTTAGAATATCTTGGGATTAAGGTATCATTCGTTTAATCATCTTCATCTTCATCTTCATGCTTGTTTTATTTTTCATACCTTTTTTTTTATATTTATAAAATTATTCATCTTCATTATCAAAAAAAAAATGAAAGTTGAATATGGGTGAATGGACAACTATGACTTTCCTCAGTAACGACATTCTAAAAAAACGAAAGTATTAATCACATACAAAAGTATTTAAACATTCATTAAATATTCAACCTCCATTCATGTTGGTTTCTTTTACAATTGCTTTCATGTTTGTAAGACCCATTTAAAAATTCGGAAAATTATTGAAACGTTCTACTCTCCCATCACAAATATTACAACAGGTGATTGTTAGACGTAAAATGAGCGACTTCGATTCATCCAACAAAAAAAGAAGAATTTCTTCATCTTCAAGATTCGTTCATCTAAAAAAAAGAACAACTTCATCTTCCAACTTTATTCATCCAACAAAAAAATATTCTAATTAATATATGTTCTGTAACCCGCTAGAAAATCTAACGCGATATAGTGGCGGAAACACTGTAGAGTCGGGATTAAAACACACTGTAACTATGTCTTAGTAAAATTAAAAATGGTAAAGTCAAACAATCGGCCTTAAATAAAATGGCCAAAATTTAAAACAATCCACAAAAGGGGTTTGAACAATCCATAGGACATAATTAAAAAAAAAAAATAAGCAGGATCCACACTGCTCGCTAGCCCACACCCGGAACACGTATACCTGCCATGTTAAAACATAACAGCCACAATCAGTGGGGAGCAACGCCAACGTTCTCCCAGTCGTATAACAGGATTTTAAAACTGTAATTACTATTATAGAAAAATAGTAAAAAGGAAAACAGTAAAACATCATATTAAAAAAAGCTTTAGCGTAAAACAAAATAATCAAAAGGGTTTCCGAAGAAACATAAAAATATTCGCCAACCAATTTATATCGATAATAAATAAAATAATCAAAATGGCGTTATGGATATTCGGTTAGTGTGCACAAGGCTAGACTTTCACTAAGAATAATACTGGAAACTAGCTTCGAGAACTGTAAACTTAACTCATAACAGAATCCAGTCTCTAACTAGGCAACTCAACTATAACAGGACTGCGTGCAGCGAGGTCCTGGTTTAAGTAGTATACACCCCTCCTGGATACCAAATGTATCCAGTTCAACTGAAGGCGACTAACACGATGCGATATCTAGCTTAAGGGCACAATGCACACTCTCCTGGGCGAAACTACGCCCAGTTCAACGACCAAATGTGCCCCAAATGGGCACACTGGCTTTATAGTTGATGGCATAAACGTACTTCCCAGACTGTATTAGTCTAACCCCACACTTATCCCTATTCCATAACTCCAAAACAAAGCCATTATCGATATTCAAAAGATATAATCATTATAAATAATAAGAGAACAAAAGGAAAAATGACCACTTTCCAAAAGAGGAAACTTTCTATTTTAGGAAACTTCTATTTTAGGGAACTATACTAAAAATAGCATCATATCAAAATAGCGAAAATATTAGTTTATACTAATACAACATTTTTAGTAAACGTGTGGACATGACGTAGGTCCACCCCGACGCGGCCACGCGCGGGTTTGGGTAGGCGAATGAATCTCGTGGTGAGATTGTTCTCGGGTTCGAAATTTAAGTCAAAATGGAGTCGCCACCGAATTTTGTGGTTATTCGGAACCATACGAACCCACTCTATATCGTCATGGGCTATACACCAAGTACGACCCACTTCGATTTCAGAGTTTATTGCGCTCGTCCCTTTGCATTGCAATACCGATACCGTTTAAACCGACTTTCGTATATAGAATGACTCTCGTGCGCCAATGGTTTCGGGCATCCGGAAACCAAGGTTCTGAGTAAGGGGTGAGGGTACGTGTTGGGAAGCCCACTAAGGACACCCAACCCCGCCCGCACATGGCGGCCTCTACTAAGACATCGTTCGTGTTCGTGTGCGCGCGCTAGTAAAATGACTAAATGATATGCAAACAACGTTTTCGGCTAAGCATGCGAATTAAATGTGAGCTACGTCATTTTAATGCATCTTGATTCACGTCAAAGTGATTTAGCATGCGATGTTCATTTAAATAAATAAATGGCAAACATCAAATAATAGAAAACTCGTAAATAAATTACAAATTACACGGGCGGAATACAACCTGGAATTCACAATACAACGAGCAATAAAATAGAATAATTGAATTATAAGCGGTAAATGTTAACTAGAAACGGACCCGTATATAATAAATATACACTAGACCGTAAGTTGTGCAAACGGACGAACTCCGATTAAATACACATTATATTGTGTATTAAACGGAGGACAGAGATATGGAACCTAGACGTGGTGCTAGCCCGATCCCAAATCTCGATGCCTTGCCCCGACTTATCATACCGAGGAATAGAGTCTAAATTAATCATGTGTCGGATACGACTAAAGAGCCGTCGACACAAGATTAATAGTGTGAGACCGTCGATCAAAGTCGTTTTAAGTGATATGATATGCATGAGTTTTGAAAAATAGGATCACATGATTGACTTTACACGCGTTGACTAAAAGTCGTAAAAAAAAGACGAGCCTCAAAATATGGAAATATGTCGCGAAAGTCGCCTATTAATGTAAGAATCGAAGAGGATAGAAAGGCGAGAAAACGAGAAAGAGGACTCGGCCGAACAGGCCTCCCCGCGAGTCGCCTGACCGGCGCGCGACTCGCATGGGGGTCTGGCCGTGTGTCTTTTATTTGTTTGAATTCGATAACTGACCGAGTTAAATAAAAATATTGCATTATTTAAATTCAACTCGGTTCTCGATGTCATAAACGTGTATTATACGATTATGAGACCGTTATCGGGATTTTATGAAATATGCTATTATGTGATTGAAAATCTTGATTAGTGACGAAATTATAGTCCTCCGCGTCACGACATCGATACTAATCCTAAAGGATTATGTGATGTCGGTTTTCGCCTCAACGGATCTCGTACTAATCTTAGAAATGGAGTCTTACGCGTTCAACTATGAGCAATCACGATCGCGTTATGCCCTTGAGTACATTGGGGCGGCGCTCCTCGAAAGGGTGCCACCTCCGTCGTGACTCGTAAAGGGATTAAACGGACTTTGGATGATCGTCGTAGTCAAACGTGTTAAGATCCGAATTTTAATATTATATAAATATATATATATACACGGTATTAATATGTTAATGACGATAATTAAATGTTTGAGGTCAGATACAATAAATAAAAAAAGTGTTAGATTGCGATAAATAAAAGTGTTAGATTAGAGAGTTAGTATACACGAAATTAAAATGTTAGTGTTAGCGGTTAGTAATAATAATAATAATAATAATAATAATAATACATATATATACATAATCAAAAAGAAAAGAGAAAGGAGAAAGAGATGTCGGGGTTTGAATTACACCCTCAACCTACATGCTTAATGGCCTCAGAAACGAACTCGTAATAGCGACGGGAGCGCGGGAGTGTCGAGATATGTAGCGTGAGTTATGGTGTGTGTCTTTGACGAGTTTTGATCTCGGGATTTTGAATATGTATGTGTGTGTGTGTGTGTGTGTGTGTGTGTGTGTGTGTGTGTGTGTATGCCGCCGGTTTTTTGAGGGCAAATGGCTCGGTTTTTTTGTATTGTTTTGCTTGGGGTTGTTTAGGTAGATTGGGGTAGAAGATGTAGGGTGAATGAGGTTTGCAAAGGCTCTCCTTAAACTCTCAAAAGCTGAAAAATGCAAAGGGTTAGGGGGTGTATTTATAGGCTTGATCAAGTGAATCAAATGGGTTGAGTTATTATAGGAAAATGTTGACTCTTGATTTGATTTGCTAATTTTGAATTCTGATTTTGTGCGCCAATTTTCGAGAATGAACTTGGCTGATTTTGTGAGACGGTTTCGCCTTTAACCGGGTTTTGACCCAAGTCGCTAAAAGACGGGATTTATTTCCAGTGACGGTTTTGACCCAAATTAGTCTCATTTTATTGGAAACGGCCCACTGGGCCTGGATTTGAGGTCGGTTTTGAGAGATTTGCACTCCGCTAAATGCCCACGTCGGATACAATTGATTCTGAGTCCGTATTCAAGCGTATTAAGTCACGTTAGCGTCCGATCATCATCGGATATTTTGTCGGGAACTGCTATAGACACTAGCAGGCAAAATGTGGGTGTCTACAGAGCCCCCACTCTGACTGAGGCTTGGACAAGGCGAAAGTCAGAGTAGCTACCAGGCCAATCGAGGATTACGACCTGGCAGCCTTCCGGTCGGGTCGTTTATAGTCCAGTAGACTTGCGTGAAGGGCTCGCCAGCCATAAGAAAAGGGGTCATACCTGTCCTGATGACGATAGCTCCGTGGGGAGTCGGACTTGCCTTTGAAGTCCTAGGTGTACCTGTATTTGCACGTAATATCTAGGTGAAACACCGACTCATGCTGGGGAGTAAAGTAGCTGCGCGGGGACTTGCTTTTGAAGTCTTGGGTGTACCCGTATGCCGACACATGACAACTTGCATGTAGCATTCCAGGAGAAACATCGCCTTTGATGTTCCGTTGGGAAGCACTAGCTGGTACCTGAAATGTTAGATACATAGGCAGAAATAGCAGGCATAGCAGATAGCAAGATAGCACATAGGAAATGCAATTAGCATCTACAGACTGACTTGCGCTGGGGAAAATGGTTTTTGCTTCATTTTGAAATCGAAGTCCTGAAAGCAACTCACGTGTTAGGAGATAGGTTTTCAAAATTGAAAGGGGTAGAAAAAAAATTGCAGTTTAAATAGACTGAAATTTGACCTTGTCGAAAAGGATTTTGTCAAATGGCTAAGTTTTGCAAACTTTGAAGTGAAAATTTGAGGAGGGAGGTACCGACAGACTCGACTCTGGACGTGACAGGACGACGAGTTAACAGACACGACTTGGACTCTCGAGGGGTTGGACTGTGACTCGGTAGGGGGGTGGGCCACCTAAGATGACAAAACTCTTAAGTTGCGCTATTCCGTAGCCTAGGCGAGTGGCAACACGGTCGAACATACATCGAAATGGGAAGGATGTGTCATAGTCTGTAATGAGACTGCTTCTGCAGGACTCAACAGTGGCAATGTTGTAGTCTAGTGTTCTTTGAATGTTTGGTTTTGGGGTACATTCCCAAGGTAGGTGTTGTCTAAAATCCTGACAGATTCTCGTCTTTGACTGAGCCGAGTACTCGGACACACTATATAAAGATGGCTAGATTTTTGAAAGTATTTGGATTATGTGAATGGATGGAGAACTTCTGTCACTACTACAAATCTCTTGGTTTCTCGACGCTTAAAACGCAGGTTCTCGACGCTTTAAAGCGTCGTAAATTTAATTCTCGACGCTCTAAGAAAGCGTGGAGATTTTGGGCGTCAGGAATTCTCGACGCATTTTTGTGTCGTCATTCTCGACACATTAAAGCGTTGAATATTTTATTCATGACGCCTTTTTGCGTCACCACATGTACCATGAAAAATGCAACCTCGACGCTTTTCTATGTCGCGAGTTTTTTTCCCGGTCAAATTTCTTTCTAAGTGCTAGACTTTCTACTGTTAAAAGAGTCAAGAAATAGTAATATAAAAATCACTTATCGACACTTTGACATCGTAAATGCGTCAAGAATCTTTTCACAAATAAAATATTAATTATATATTTCGATCCACCATCTGACTACTTCTTGTGATTGCAGATCGAGCTGACCTTATTGTTAATAATTACTCCGTATAACAATAACTACATACAAATTAAATTAATAAAGGTTCATAAAACAAACACTTAATTAGAAAAATTTTCAATCATACATTTCTCAATCAAGTAAATTTTAATAAGAACACCTAGAATAATCTCCATCCAATCATATACGAGTATTTCGCAATCCAAAAGTAGCAATAAAAAAATTCTATACAAATATTATTTAAAAAGGTACGTGTCTTCATACGAAAAAACATTCAATTTAAAATGTCAAAATTCAAAAAAGTGAGTCGATTTTGTTATACATCAATTCCACCATCATCTCCCTTTTTGTGTGAAGGTCCTGCAATGGAAAAAAAGTATGATAAGAAATATTGAATAGACAATATAATGAACCATAAATAGGTGAAAAATATAAATGCATATTTATGAAACATGGAAGACGATAAACATGTGATTTAGTCATTTCTAGGTTAGACCATTGTAATGAAAAAGTCATTACCATCGAGCATCCAAACTTTACATTCCTACTCAATAAATTCCATCAGACACATAAATAACGAGATAATATAACCTCAGACCGACCAAAGTTTAATGAAAGTAAAAAAAAAATCAACAAAAGTACTTAATTCACCGATATTGGGACAAAAGTAATCCTTCAAGTAACAACACAACGATAAAAAAACCTTGAGGAAGGATATCAATCGATTGCAGGTGGAAGGTGATGGACGACGTGATAGTGTTGCTCCCCGTGATGTCCCTTTGAGTTGAGATTGGTTTCTCACTAGGTTTTAGGGAGATGATTTGAGAACTATATGGTGAGAATAGAGAAATGTGAATCGAGAAGTCATAATCACAAGATAAAAGGTTGAGGCAAATATTAGGCTATCTGTTTTTGTTAATTAGAATCACTAGTGAGAAGTTTTTTAGGAGTTTTTTTTTTCTTTCTAAGGAAGAAGATGAAATGAAGAGGCGGTGAAATTAAAAGGGATTTCAGAAAAGCGGTTCATAGGGTTCACTTTTTCAAATACCCACTGAACTAATGCAATGAGCGGTTAAGTATAAAAAAGTATTAAAGTAAGATAGAAGGGAAAATAAATGGTAAGTGTATTATTGAGTAAGATAGGGGTTGATGGTAAGTATAAAAAAGTATTAAAGTAAGATAGGGGTTGATGGTTAACACAAATTAAATATTTGCAACTCCCTAGCTTCACATAATCACACCAAACTAGCTAATAAAAGTTGCTACAAATTCTGTGGTTAATTAAAATAAAATCTTATGTGCATAACATGGGACCTATTGGATACGATTAATAAAACTATTAATAAAACTAACTACATAAAATAAGTATGTTACTAAGTGGAATAATAAAATTAATAAAATAATGGAGAGGAGAGGAAAAGGGTTATTTATGATTCATATCAAAGAAAAGATCAAAATCAATAAGGGTTATTTTCGAAACCTATAAAAATGAAAGCATCAGCATATGTAAAAGAAACAAAAGCTTCTCTGCCACAGCTTGTAAAGTTCACCTTCTGCTTCTCTACATAAACCCCTCTATCTAACATTCCCATAATCATCATTTCATCATTCAAACAATCAAATCCGATCCTACATCTCTTTAATTTCATCGTAGTAAAAAAACATGGGTTATAAGTGTATCAGCAATGTGATTGTAGGGCTATTTGGTGCAGTATTGTTGATGCAAAGAGGTGAAGCAGCTACATTCACAGTAGGTGGCTCTAAGGGTTGGTCCGTTCCTTCTGATAACAATGCTGTTTATAATCAGTGGGCTGAAAAAATGAGGTTCCAAATTGGTGATTCTCTATGTAAGTTTCCTTGTTCACTAATTAATCATCGATAATCATATGCAAATGCAATACAGTTTTATATTAACGGATTTTCTAAAATGTGCAATATATACGTACGTAGTGTTTGTATATCAATCAAGCGACTCAGTGGTTCAAGTGAGCAAAGACGATTTCAGCAGCTGCAACACAAACGAAGCAATTGCCAAGTTCAGCGACGGACATACTGAGTTCAAGTTATTAAAGTAAAATAATGAAAGTTACAGCAAAAGAAAGAAAGAAAGAAAGAGAAAGAGGGAAGAATACAATATCAGTAGGGGCTTTGATGCATTTGGCAGCAACAATTTCCTGTTCTTTATGATGCTTGGTGATATACTCGGACTCCTTTTTTTGGTAGGTTAATCAACTGAAAATAATGACAATAGCATATTAACGGTTTTACACTAGTAAATGCTAAAAAATAGAAGCAAAGGGTACCCGTATCACGAACAACTAGATCAACTAGTAAGGTCCTGTCTAGTTAAACAAACGTCTTGACTTTGAGCCCTAGGAATACAACAATAGTACTCGTAAAACTTGTGAAAGAGAGCTTTACTATCAATAAGGTCCTAATCGATTTGAATTTCATAGTACACTGGATGGTTCAAACAAAATAAGGAAAGGGTAGTTTGCTTTTTGCAATGGAATGGATGTGATAGGTTAGGAGAGATGAAGAAAAGATACTTAGAAAAATCAGAAGAGGAATTAAGCGACCCTGAATAACATCCCCAAACCTTAATCTTCTGCAGATTAGTTGAGTTGTTCACCTGCATAGAACTAACACAACAAGTATATAACCAAAGAAATAACTTCACACTGCGTAAGGAAGTTAACCAAAGCAATAGTACATACAAGGCAAAGAACATATCAGTAACTGAATTCATGAACTGCAAACGTAACCAAATCAATAGTAAGCTTTAAGAATATATGTATAAGGTCTTTTGTCACAAAAATATCTTCAACTTGGTCTTTGAATGATGTCTCATACAACACATCTCATCATTCTTCTTGCGTAAGGAAGATTGTAGCTCGACAATGGATTCCTTCATCAAGGATAGAACATCCTTGGTAGACGCACATGAGTCGATCAAGCCAAGAGATCCCTCTAGAATAAACTCAACACCAACTCGATTATGTTCAAGGGACATGAGTTGCTGGTTCACAGGACACAAGGTCGAACCGTTGACATTGTTGTACAAAGAGTGGATGTGATTCAATGTCAAACATATGGTTGAAATCGAGGTTGTGAGTCCAGCCTGTCAATGCTTTCATAAGAGAACCTCAATGGTTGAATCTAGAGGATGAATTTGGGATAGAAAACTTGTAGAAGGAGCATGTGAAGTTGTTCTTTGATTTCAATTCAAATCTGCGAAGCAGTTTTCAGGCTAAGCTTTTATTTTCATACCTGCCAATCCATATCCATACTCTAATATATAGTACAATATTAACTGCAATACTAACCAAAATTAAAATTCACAAGCCACTTAAGGCTGGGTTGTTTTGAAAACCAAGTAGAAGCATGCATTAAACCACTAGTTCACCATCGAAATTCAATTACGCAGACAAAAATGACGTTCTGTAATCAAAACATCACTAACGAAATCAAAATCTCAATTGAATAACTCACCACCAAAAATTTAACAAAAATTGGAATAATAGCCGCCTTATCATCTTAATGAAAGAGACTTTAGATTGAATCAAATCGAAAAAATGATAAAATAAACAAAAAAGCGATAAATTAATTAAGTACCTTGCTTAGATTATCAGCGAGGAAATAAATATAAACTTACAATACGAAAAAAGCAACAACGAACACGCATATGGATGATTAACGAGTGAAGAAGTGATGGTAATAGTCATCGAGAGATGAAATCGAGTGGTGAATCTGGTGATGCAACTGTTAATTAATTAGGTTTTCATAAAGGTAACGAACGGGGAAGGAGAGCGTTTTTTTTCTATTGTTTCAGACTGCGCGAGAAGGAACTTGAAGGGTTCTATACTTTTGGGCCTTTGGCGACCTAATTAGGCGGTTCTTTTTTCTCCACTAAGCATAATTAAGGTAAAAAGAGGTCGACGCTTGTAGAAGCGTAGACCTTAAAGTGTCAAGATAATAAGGGATTTGTAGTAGTGAGCGTTCCCCGGGGTAGCCCCCCAGAGGTGGTGTGAACTATTTGGGCATGTTCTATGCCGACCGCAGGTAGAGTCCCGTGTTTGGGGTTGGTAACTGGTTTGGATGTTTTTGGAAATGTGGAGCTAGGTCGCAAGTGGCCTTGATGATTCGAAATCTGGAGCTCGATTTTGTGGAGCTAAGGCTTCGAGGGTAAGGTATTGTAATGTGGTAGGAAAGGGGGAAGTCGAGTAAAAATGACTCGGACTTCGATCGGGGTAGGTTTAATAATGCGGGATCTGATTTCCATGTCTGGCCCTAATGGTTAGGGTGTATCCTATGGAGCTTGAATCCTCAGAATTCCGGGCTGTCTCTTAGCCTAGGTCTCAGGAAGGTCTTGAAGGTTATAATGCGGGAAGGCTAAGTGTGGTGTTAGCTGACCAGCTGATTGTTTCTCCCCTATTCGATGGTATGGGCATTGATAATTTTTGAATTGACCGTACCCCGGTCAAGGGATTTTTAACTTGAGTTGAACGTTGACCACGGTCATGGGTATTTTTTTTTTTTTTTTGGGTTGACCTCTTAGCCCCGGTCGTGGGATCCTTCACTTGAGTTGACTGTGTTCCGGTCAAGGGATTGATCGTATCTGGTCGAGGGATGTTGAGAGTTCTTTTTTGGTCATGGCCAGCTCTTTTGTTTCGGCCTTTTGCTCTTTTTTCTTTGGACTTCTGTTTTTTTTGTCCAGTTTTTTTTCACGGCTATCCCTCCCTTTGATGTTGTGGGTGGATACGGGGTTGGGCCCATCGGTTGGATTAGGCTTGTGGAGCTAAACCTTTGTAAGGTGTAAGCCTAGTTGGTGAGTGTACCTCGCGGTGGAGTACTCTACGGTAAGCATGGTGATTTGGATCTCGGTATTGTCATCATAATTCCGAGCAGGCTTAGTGGGAGCATCGTCCCGAGTTGGGTATTTTTGGCATCAAGCCTATAGAGTCACGATGCTTCTTTTTTGCTTCTGGTCAGACTAACGCCTAAGGTAGTGATTGATCAGTCTTATTGGAGGGGTGTTTATTGTGGGAAATGGGCTTGCCTTCTGTCTTGAACCCAAACTAGGAGACTACCTAGATTTGTCATAGTATTCGATACTGCTCCTACTAGGGGTAGTTATGTGGCTGTCTATGACGGACATGGAACAGGTAAGGGAAAACATGGGTCTCAGTTCCTGCAGTCATTATAGATGTGCCTATAATAGTCACGTGCATGTGCTCACAGTGTATGATGGTGTTCATCATGTTCTCGGAAACACATAAGGAAGCATATAGAAGAGATTGAAAAAGTTGATTTTATTGAATTTTGGAAAGAGGACAGAATACAGTTGTCTCTGACTCTGACATCGGAATTGAAAGAAATAGAACATCCTAGACTCGGACTCAGACTCGGACTTAAATCAAATCTGGACTGAGGTTGTCAGTAATCTTCGGCTTCTAAGGACTCAAATGGATGTCCAGTATAGCCTTCGGTAGAAGCTTTACCCAGATCATCATCATGTCGAAGATCGTCTTCAACCCTAGTGCCCATTTCGGTAAGCACTGCAAAGTTTGAAATGCCGACATACCTAAGATGGACGCGGTAGGAGGGTAGGAGGTTGTTGATGAACGCCTCCACTAGTGTCTTCTCGCTGGGCTTGTCTACCAGCTTAACACTCTCGGCCCGCCAACGTTGAAGGTATTTGGTGAAACCTTCTGTTGGATCTTGGGCCATGACTTCTAAAGTCCGCATGGTAGTCTGAAGTTCAGTATTATCAGAATAGTTTTTAGCGAACTCGGTAGCCACATCTTCCCAAGTGGGGAATCTTTTTGTATTAAGCCTATAGAACCAGGCTTTTGGATATTTCCCGAGGGATGTGCCGAACAGATTGATGAACATGTCGGCTTTGACCCCCTTGATCGCCATAAACGCCTTGAAAGCTCGGAGGTGTAGTAGTGGATCCTCCGTCCCTTCGAATATGGGTAACCCTTCTAGATTGAGATCTGTTGGTAGTTTCTCACTAATGGGTGTATAGTCTCGGGAGTTTTCAATTCGGATGTTGTTCTCTTGGGAGGCATGGAACTGTTGTTCGAGCTCACGCACCGTGCTGATCAGTTTGGCAAATGGCCCAGTATTTACCGACCCGTAATTGAAGTCTTCTTCTTCCACGACAGTTAGACGAGCATCCAAGGCCTCTTGGTCGGCTCTTATGAACCCTAGTTGGGTTTCAAACATGGCCTGCTTACTAGCCACGATTTCTAGCAAAGCCTTCAGTTCATTAATGGTGTTTTCCATCTCCCTATTTCCGGTTGTGGATGCCATCCTCTGCGAGAATACCCACGTAATCAGAAATGTTGCTTCGGAACTTGAATACACCAAGGCATAGGAAATAGCGCGGGAGGAGAGACAACTCTGGTTTGACTCGGGTTAGACTGTCCTAAGACAAATATGTAGCGTACGATTCTCGGAGTGATTGTGATTAATCGCCCCGTCGGAGAATAGCCTCCAAGTGAGATCAAGGACTCTTGTAGGACTCAGATGGTGTGACATCTAAGTGACTCAAAAGCGGGGTACGTGAGACAACACGTGTAAGACATGACCCTTAGAGCAACCGTGACTGATCGCTCTGCTGAAGGGTAGCCCCCGAGTGAGATTGAAGGTTTTGCTAAGACTCGAGTGTCGGACGAGTGATCCTTAGATGTAAGGATCACGACCCTTTAGCTACAGGGCTATGCCTTGTAAAAGGTTGACTCGGCCTCGAGGAAAGGCAGACGGGGTAAGGGAAGAAACTCGCGATGTAAGATCGGCAGAGTTTCGACGCTAGAGACCCTTGACTTGTCTTGAATAAGGATAGACCCTAAAGTTAAAGGACTTGAATTGGGATGACTCGACTAACGGATTGAAAGACGGGAAAATTCCCCTAGGAAAGGTCGTGGGGACTGTCCTGTCGGAGGGAAAGATCGCGTGTGACTTTCTAGTTAGGACTCGAGTGTATGGACGAACCTTCCATTTACGAGTGTATGACTCGTGTTGGTCGGTTATGCCTTTAGGAAAAGGCGGACTAGGATGGGGAAGAAACCCGTGATGTAGGATCGACGGAGTTTCGACGCTAAAGACCTTCGACAAATTACGAAAAAGACCCGAAACACGAATTACGGTAGGTCCTATAATAAGGAAGGTTTTTGAAAAATGATTGAATTTTGAAATTTGAGAGGACGGTCCTGAAATTGGTAGTGGGCCAATAGGATCGGGCATTTTGAAATGTTAGAATGGTTGTGAGTAATTTCGCGTTTTGAAAAATTGGGAGACGGTCTCGTCTTTTGAAATTGGCAGCATGCCGACAGGGCTGAGTTTTTTTTTTTGATAAGTTGAATATTCGGAATTTTGAAAATTCGAATATCGAAAAATAAATTTCCAAAAATTTGAAAATCGAAAATAAGATCCCGAAGATTTGAAAATCGAAAACGGCATCTCGGAGATTTGAAAATCGAGAATGGAATCTCGAAGACTTGAAAATCGAGGTGGAATTTCGAAGATTTGAAAATTGAAGTTGAATTTTGAAAATTCGAAAGTCGAAAGGGAATCGAAAATTCGAAATTTGAAATGGGAAGCATTCCGGCTAAAAATAGGCTATTTTGAGTCAAATCGTAAGTCTAAACTTCGGCAGCATTCCGAGTTTTTGAAATTGGATATTTTGAAAAGACGGGTCCCGAAACGGACAGTATTTCGGGTTTTTCAAAATTTGGTATTTTGGAAAGATGCATTTTTTGAAATGACGGTTTTTTGAAAAATGACACGGAAACCAAGTAGCACGTAGTCAAACAAGCATTATAACGACGCTTATGTATGCTTTACGCTAAGTCTCGGTCGGTCAAAATAGGGTCTATACCAACAACGATGGCTTTCTCGTGTGAGGGACGGACTCCCTAAGCCGAGTTGGTCTTAGGACATACCGCGAAACCGAGACGAGTTCCACCATCGATGTCTTTAGCGCACCCATGTAGGAATGCACCGTGGTATAGCGGGACGTCGGTCACAAGTAACCGGCCCGGGCAAAATTTGGGTTATGCATGAATCATTAAACTAATGCGCGCACACTAATATTCGAACGATTTCTCTTCGAGTCTCACCCTAGGAACCCCGATGACATGTGGTACATCAGGTGTCCCCAGCGGAGTCGCCAAATTGTGGACATGACGTAGGTCCACCCCGACGCGGCCACGCGCGGGTTTGGGTAGGCGAATGAATCTCGTGGTGAGATTGTTCTCGGGTTCGAAATTTAAGTCAAAATGGAGTCGCCACCGAATTTTATGGTTATTCGGAACCATACGAACCCACTCTATATCGTCATGGGCTATACACCAAGTATGGCCCACTTCGATTTCAGAGTTTATTGGGCTCGTCCCTTTGCATTGCAATACCGATACCGTTTAAACCGGCTTTCGTATATAGAATGACTCTCGTGCGCCAATGGTTTCGGGCATCCGGAAACCAAGGTTCTGAGTAAGGGGTGAGGGTACGTGTTGGGAAGCCCACTAAGGACACCCAACCCCGCCCGCACATGGCGGCCTCTACTAAGAGATCGTTCGTGTTCGTGTGCGCGCGCTAGTAAAATGACTAAATGATATGCAAACAACGTTTTCGGCTAAGCATGCGAATTAAATGTGAGCTACGTCATTTTAATGCATCTTGATTCACGTCAAAGTGATTTAGCATGCGATGTTCATTTAAATAAATAAATGGCAAACATCAAATAATAGAAAACTCGTAAATAAATTACAAATTACACGGGGGGAATACAACCCGGAATTCACAATACAACGAGCAATAAAATAGAATAATTGAATTATAAGCGGTAAATGTTAACTAGAAACGGACCCGTATATAATAAATATACACTAGACCGTAAGTTGTGCAAACGGACGAACTCCGATTAAATACACATTATATTGTGTATTAAACGGAGGACGGAGATATGGAACCTAGACGTGGTGCTAGCCCGATCCCAAATCTCGATGCCTTGCCCCGACTTATCATACCGAGGAATAGAGTCTAAATTAATCATGTGTCGGATACGACTAAAGAGTCGTCGACACAAGATTAATAGTGCGAGACCGTCGATCAAAGTCGTTTTAAGTGATATGATATGCATGAGTTTTGAAAAATAGGATCACGTGATTGACTTTACACGCGTTGACTAAAAGTCGTAAAAAAAAAAGGCGAGCCTCAAAATATGGAAATATGTCGCGAAAGTCGCCTATTAATGTAAGAATCGAAGAGGATAGAAAGGCGAGAAAACGAGAAAGAGGACTCGGCCGAACAGGCCTCCCCGCGAGTCGCCTGACCGGCGCGCGACTCGCATGGGGGTCTGGCCGTGTGTCTTTTATTTGTTTGAATTCGATAACTGACCGAGTTAAATAAAAATATTGCATTATTTAAATTCAACTCGGTTCTCGATGTCATAAACGTGTATTATACGATTATGAGACCGTTATCGGGATTTTATGAAATATGCTATTATGTGATTGAAAATCTTGATTAGTGACGAAATTATAGTCCTCCGCGTCACGACATCGATACTAATCCTAAAGGATTATGTGATGTCGGTTTTCGCCTCAACGGATCTCGTACTAATCTTAGAAATGGAGTCTTACGCGTTCAACTATGAGCAATCACGATCGCGTTATGCCCTTGAGTACATTGGGGCGGCGCTCCTCGAAAGGGTGCCACCTCCGTCGTGACTCGTAAAGGGATTAAACGGACTTTGGATGATCGTCGTAGTCAAACGTGTTAAGATCCGAATTTTAATATTATATAAATATATATATATATATATATATATATGTTAATGACGATATTTATATATACACGGTATTAATATGTTAATGACGATAATTAAATGTTAGAGGTCAGATACAATAAATAAAAAAAGTGTTAGATTGCGATAAATAAAAGTGTTAGATTAGAGAGTTAGTATACACGAAATTAAAATGTTAGTGTTAGCGGTTAGTAATAATAATAATAATAATAATAATAATAATAATAATAATAATACATATATATACATAATCAAAAAGAAAAGAGAAAGGAGAAAGAGATGTCGGGGTTTGAATTACACCCTCAACCTACATGCTTAATGGCCTCGGAAACGAACTCGTAATAGCGACGGGAGCGCGGGAGTGTCGAGATATGTAGGGTGAGTTATGGTGTGTGTCTTTGACGAGTTTTGATCTCAGGATTTTGAATATGTATGTGTGTGTGTGTGTGTGTGTGTATGCCGCCGGTTTTTTTAGGGCAAATGGCTCGGTTTTTTTGTATTGCTTTGCTTGGGGTTGTTTAGGTAGATTGGGGTAGAAGATGTAGGGTGAATGAGGTTTGCAAAGGCTCTCCTTAAACTCTCAATAGCTGAAAAATGCAAAGGGTTAGGGGGTGTATTTATAGGCTTGATCAAGTGAATCAAATGTGTTGAGTTATTATAGGAAAATGTTGACTCTTGATTTGATTTGCTAATTTTGAATTCTGATTTTGTGCGCCAGTTTTCGAGAATGAACTTGGCTGATTTTGTGAGACGGTTTTGTCTTTGACCGGGTTTTGACCCGGCCGCTAAAAGACGGGATTTATTTCCAGTGACGGTTTTGACCCAAATTAGTCTCATTTTATTGGAAACGGCCCACTGGGCCTGGATTTGAGGTCGGTTTTGAGAGATTTGCACTCCGCTAAATGCCCACGTCGGATACTATTGATTCCGAGTCCATATTCGAGCGTATTAAGTCACGTTAGCGTCCGATCATCATCGGGTGTTTTGTCGGGAACTGCTATAGACACTAGCAGGCAAAATGTGGGTGTCTACAAAACGATATAGATTTATAAAACTAATACTTTCGGCCTTAACGATATTACTTGATAAAGTAAGAACATTTAGGTTTATGAGATTATTGAAACGTCATACAAGTGTTTATAAATTGATTTAGAAATGTTTTAAACATTTTAAATACTACTAATTAGGGTGTTTCCAAAATTTTAAAAACTAAAATTCCCTAATTATTATTAGTTTCTACAATACGATTATAAATAGGATTTTACGACTAATGCCAAATTAAATACTTTAACGTCTTTTATTTAATTAATTCATTGAATATATTTAGAGTATGTTAAGGAATGATTTAACTCTTAAAGTTTCAGATTTAAATACTTTCAAAATAGCTGGAAAAATAATTCTTTCAGGTAAGACGAAGCATTTTAACGATAAATCACAATTTGTCCGAAAATCAATACTTATTAATTAAAGACTTTAATAAATAGTACAAAAATTACGTAAAATAGTTAAAATATATTTATGGACATTCTGTCCAGAAAAGAAAATTTTCCAGAATACTTCGACTCGGTTTTTAAAGGGTTTTCTCGTTAATTGTCTAATCACGACAATAACGATTATTAAAAATAGTAATTACAAAACGATTTACGTATTAATATCCAAAAATTATAATTAAACTTAAAAATTATGATTTTCCAGAAACTTAAAATTTTCCCAAGGTGTCAAAATTCCAGATTTCACAAAATTAGGTAAAACCGTCTTTTAAGCCCGTTTTCACAATTAACGATTCCATTAACAAAACTTATCGTTCCTAATATTTTATTGAAGCACTAAAAATCATAGAATTACATTTTATTATGAAATAATCAGAATCATTTTTTTCCAGATTTAAACCAAAGACCATAAATCGAGAATTTAAACGACAAACACGGTTTTAACGATAAACGATGATTTAAAGTGATTAATTAATTCATCCACTTAAAAATTCAGAAAAATTATGAAAGAATTCATAAAATTCTATTTCAACAGAAAGTTTCACCACGTCAAAAATCAGATTAAAATAAAATGTTTAGGTACTAGAACTAAAAAACGGCTTTTAATCGTTTTGTCCGTAAACGGTAATAATTCAATAATTGATAACTAAATTATCAGAAAAATACTAAATTATTAAAAATCATCAAAAACATCATTTTTACACAATATAAACATATATTACATGTTTAGGCCGAATATTACGATTTTACAAATTAATAAGACGATTTAATCGTTAATCTCGTAAAAGCGATAAAAATACCGAAACATGCAAATTTTCAACTTTTAAAAATTTTCCAGATTATATGACATACATATATTGTCAAAATAAAATTATAATTATATACATGCAATTACACAAATAAAATCATGCAATACCGAGTAACACCGACGTTACCTTCAATCCAAATCCGAGTCTACGATAAATTCGTCGGCTTCGGGGTCGGCCAAGAATCCTAAATCACATGACATACATGGTACAAAAATACCATGAGAAAACTAAAAGAATCAAGGTAAATAACAATCGGAAATAACAACGATTATTACCTTAACGAAGGGAAAAGAGAGACGATAATTTAGAAGGCAAAAATAGGACGATCAAAGCTTGATTATGGACGAAAATGGCTGCTGAAAATGGGCAGGAACACCAGCCAAAAAGAGGGAGAAAGAAAAGTTGTTTGCTAAAATAAAATGGAAGAATGAATAAAGAGGAAAATGTGAAGAGATATGGAATGAATGGTGACTTAAAAGTTGATGAAAACTAAGTACATTCACCTCAAAAATTCAGCCAGGAGTGAATGTGAGACGAGTGTGAAGAGTTTGTATTAATCCACCAAAATGAATGAAGAAATAAATAAATATCTAATGTTTAACATAATAAAATGAAGTGTATAAAAAAAATGTAGTAGGGGTGAGCCAAGGGGGGTCACGGTCCAAAATGTGGGAAAATGTCCCAAAATAATTTGTAAGTTGATAAAAAGAAAATCGTAAAATTGTTAAAGGTATTTCAAAGCAATTCGAGTAAACCTCGCGTAAGAAAATAATTATTCGCGAAACTTTGTATTAAAATCATAATGGCTACTCTTTAGTAAACAAAAATATTTCTTAGTTGAAAATATTATACAAATGTATTTAAACATTTTTAGGAAGAGGAATAACTTAAATCCGAGCTTAAAAACGTTAATTCGTAGAGAAATAGAATTCCTCGCGGAAAATAAATAGTTTACGAGGAAAATCAAATAAATGGATTTAAAAGAATTAAAAATATTTTTAAAATATAAATAAATATCATTAAACTCAACAATGAAAATAGAGCTTAATAAATTGAAGAAATATTAGGCCGAAAAGTGATAGAGTTAAGACGGAGTCCTAACGGAAAGAATAAAAATGCTTAGGAAAAATAGCGGGTGTTACATGTTCTAGTTAGAAATATTATTTTGATTGACTGTAAAAACATTTTAATTAAAAAAAAAAAGAACAACTCATTTTGTGCGTAATGTTCTTGCAGAATTCCAAGGTCACACACTTTCAGTTGTATAGTCACACTCATTATGCTGTATAGTCACACTCATTATGTTGACATTTGACATTACGCACAAGATGAGTGTGATTCTACAACATAATGAGTGTGATTCTACTGCATGGCAAGTGTGACTATACAAAATGAAAAACCAAAATCTGTCCCGATTATACAATATTAGCAGTGTGACTATACAACATAGCGAGTGTGACTATACAACAAAGACAATGTGACTATACAAATACGACCACTTTTGGCTACAAACCAATTGATGCACAGCTGCGTGGTTTTAAAGGTGAAAGGATAAGTGATTTTGCTATAGACCAGATTAATTATGAAACCAGAAAATAACGATGAAGATATATTTACATTAGAAAAAAGTTCATCCTTTACCTATAGTAAGTCAAACATAAAAACATTCTAACCCACCAAACATCCTTTACATATAGTACGTTCATCCTAAAGTAAACATTTTATCCCATATAAGTACTCAAGAGTTTAACGATAGTCTCCGGTACGTACGCAACAATACATTGTCCAATTACATGGTCGGTCGCTGTATCTTCCACGACCTTCTTCTTCCCACCGCCCCTTTTACCAACATTCCTCTTTCCACCAATCATTTCGCTGAAACAAAACACACAATCAATCTAAATCACACACACAACTGAATATGTGACTACAATGACTGTACAACTGCATGATTGTACAGCATAATGAGTGTGACTATACAACTTTAACTGTGTGACTATACAACATAAACGGTGTGATCCTACAACATAATGACTGTGATTCTACAACTGTGGACATGACGTAGGTCCACCCCGACGCGGCCACGCGCGGGTTTGGGTAGGCGAATGAATCTCGTGGTGAGATTGTTCTCGGGTTCGAAATTTAAGTCAAAATGGAGTCGCCACCGAATTTTGTGGTTATTCGGAACCATACGAGCCCACTCTATGTCGTCATGGGCTATACACAAAGTAAGCCCACTTCGATTTCAGAGTTCATGGGGCTCGTCCCTTTGCATTATTATACCGATACCGTTTACACCGGCTTTCGTATATAAAATGACTCTCGTGCGCCAACGGTTTCGGGCATCCGAAAACCGAGGTTCTAAGTAAGGGGTGAGGGTACGTGTTGGGAAGTCCACTAGGGACACCCAACCCCGCCCGCACATGGCGGCCTCTACTAAGACAGCGTTCGTGTTCGTGTACGCGCGTTAGTAAAATGATAAAATGATATGCAAACAACGTTTTTGGCTAAGCATGCGAATTCATTGGTTAACTACGTCATTTTAATGCATCTTAATTCACGTCAAAGTGGTTTAGCATGCGAGGTTCATTTATAAAGCGACAAGCAAGTAAATAAACGAAACTCGAAAATAAGTAACGTACAAGTTAAACGGGCGGAAATACAACCTGGAATTCACAATACAACGATTATTATAACGATTAAATGAAATAATAAATTAAATAAGAAAAGTGATAAATAAAATACACGACTCGACAAAGACTCGTATATAATAAATGTTCACTAGATCGTGAAATAGTTTGACGGACGAACTTTAATTAATAACGCATTATATTGCATATTAATCAAAGGACGGGGGTTCGAGACCTAGGCGTGAATCTAACCCGATCTCGAACCTTGATGTCTTGTCCCGACTTATCACCTCGAAAAATGGAGTCTAAATTAATTATGTGTCGGATACGACTAACGAGTCGTCGACACAAAAATTAATAGTGTGAGACCGTCGATCAAAGTCGCTTTAAGTGTCGTGACATGCATAAATTTTAGAAAAATGGGTTCACGTGATGGCCTTTACACGCGTTGACTAAAAGTCGTAAAGAAAAGACGAGTTTTAAAATATGGTCATATGTCGCGAAGGTCGCATATTAATGTAAGGACCGGAAAGGGTAGAAAGTCGGAAAAAAACGAAAAAAGTGAGTTCGGCCAAACAGGCCTGCCCGCGAGTCGCATGGCTGATCGCGCGACTCGCGCGTGGGTCTGGTCGGGTGCTTTTTTATTTGAAATCGAGAAAAAGTAGGCTCGGCCAAACAGGCCTGCCCGCGAGTCGCATGGCCGGTCGTGCGACTCGCGTGTGGGTCTGGTCGGGCATTTTTTATTTGTCGAAAAATCATCAATTTCTATAATTACGTGCCAAAGTGAGTTTATTTACTCGATTTATGTTTTTTATAGATTAAGAATTTTGAATTAGTGACGAAATTGTATCCCTCTACGTCACGACATCGAAACTAGCCCTTTCGGATTGTGTGATGTCGATTTTCGTGTCAACGGGTTTCGTACTAATTGAAATGGGATCGAAGGCGTTCAACTACGACCGATTGCAATCACGTCACGCCCTTGAGAACATTGGGGCAGGGCTCCTCGAAAGGGCTCCACCTCCGTCGTTACTCGTAAAGGGATTAGACGGACTTTAGGCGATCGTCGTAGTCAAACGGATTCGAAACCGAATACTAGTATTAATATATATATATACGCGGTATGGTAATGTTAATAATGAGAAAATAAAGTTAGTATGCGAGAAATAAAATGTTAGTATTATGTTAGTGTTAGTATTACGATACTAGTATAATAATAACATAAATAACGCGAAAATGTAAATAGTAACAAAGTAGGAAAGATCGAAATGGGGTTTAGGACACCCTCAACATACATGCTTGGTATAGGCCTCGGAAATAGACTCGTGAATAGCGACGGAACGCCGGAGTATCGAGGATGAATGTGAGTTATGGTGTGTATATGTGTGTGTGTGTGTGTGCCGGTTTGCTTGAGAGTAAAAATGGCTCGGTTTTTGGTGGTGTTTTGCTTAGGGTTGTAGTGTGGGATGTTTAGGTTAATTAGGGTAGAAAATGTAGGATGAGTGAGGTTTTTTTAAGGCTTTTTTTTCAGCTTTTTTAAGGCTTAATCATGCTGAAAAAAGTCCCTTAATGATGAGGATTAAGGGGGATATTTATAGGGTGAGTGAAGGGAGTTGGGTGAGTTGAGTCAATTTAGGAAGGGTTTGACTTTTCGATTTGATTTGCTAATTTTGAATTCAGATTTGGGCGCAATCTTCTAGAAGCTGAACTTGGCTGGTTTGTGTGACGGGTTCGTCCTTGACCGGGTTTTGACCCGGTCGCTAAAAGATGGGATTTATTTTTGGTGTCGGTTTTGGCCCAAATCAGTCTTATTTTGCTCGGAACGACCCACTGGGCCTGGATTTGAGGTCTGTTTTGTGAGATTATTACTCCGCTAAAAGTCCATGTCGGATATTATTGATTCCGAGCCCAAATCCGATTATACCAAGTCACGTTTGCGTCCGATCATCATCGGGTGTTTGTCGGAGACTACCATAGACACCTGGCAGTCAAAATGCGGGTGTCTACAGAGCCCCCACTCTGACTGAGGCTTGGACAAGGCGAAAGTCAGAGTAGCTACCAGGCCAATCGAGGATTACGACCTGGCAGCCTTCCGGTCGGGTCGTTTATAGTCCAGTAGACTTGCGTGAAGGGCTCGCCAGCCATAAGCAGAGGATTGTACCTGTCCTGATGATGGTAGCTCCGTGGGGAGTCAAAATCGCCTTTGGGGATGTAGGTGTACCCGTATGCCGACACATCCTGCCATGGATGTAGCATCTCGGAGGAATCACCGACTTAAGCTGGGGGATAAAATAGCTCTGTGGAGACTTGCTTCTGAAGTCTGGGGTGTACCTGTATGCTTGACACATAACAATTCGTATGTAACACATAGGCAAAACACTGACTCGCGCTAGGGAGGAAAGATACCGAATTTTTGAAAATGCCGAGGTTTTTGAAAAAAAATATTATCACAATTTTGTCACAGGAAAATTTTAGGAAATTTTTAGGAAAGCTCGGGACAACTCGATTCCTATTCTGGGTTTCTTGTTTGAAATCAGGCCTGCGTGCGCATGGGGCCCAGGTTAGCTGAGGAGGCACAGCAGTTAGGGTTACTGGCGAGGTTTCCTATTATAAATATAGGTTTCCCTGCTTCAACTTTTTGCATCCTAACTCAAATTCTTTCTTATACTTCTCAAAATCTTTTAGACTTTCAAGAAAGTTAGAAACTTCTGCCATGGGTATCGATCATTTAACCGCCATGCTTCTTGCCTGGTCCCAATACTTTCGGGACGAGGAAAAGATTCGGCTGACTCAGATGGGAATTGTCAGTCTGTTTCCCTTCCAACGACTGATAGTTGACCCACACTTCTTGGACGCCTGTCTGTCGTTTCGGGATACTACCCATCACGTCTTCGTATTCCCACGGGGGGAGATATGCCCTCTTCCCGAGGAGGTCGCAGCCATAGGAGATTGGGGCCTAGCTGTCCAGCCTGCCATTCCCTCGTTCTACCTGGATCCGAGGAGGAGGCTAAGGGAATTCTTGGGTCTGTCTCATGCCGAGACAGATCGGATGGTGCAGGGGGATACTGTTTCCCTATTCGACCTGGCCGACAAGTTTATGAACAGCCGGGATGTGAGGGCTACCCCTACTCACAGGCGTAGGGCGTTCGCCTTTTGCATGCTGCACTGTTACGTCTTTGAAGGGCTGATGGAACTTGACTCATGCAGGGGTCAAATTAGGTTGATTGGAGTGGTTGATCAGATGGAGACTGGTCATAGCCCTGCTTGGCTAGCTACTGGGGAGATTATCATGGGTCTGGATGCCAGGCGACTTGACCCAACCCGACCACTGACGGGGAGTACCCGTATTTTGCAGGTATACGTCTCGCGCGTTTTTTTTTTTTTTTTTTTTGCGGAATCCTTGGAAGTTATCTGGCGAATTCTTCTGTTGCTTACAAAATTCGCGTACTCTTATCAGATATGGCTGTCGGAGCGGCTATCAATCATAGAGCCCCCTCCGAGTATCCCCAACTATCGGAGCAGTCAGCTTAGCTCCCGAAGGCGGCGGATAAGCTCGAGTCATCTAATAAACCGAGCTTACTGGGATGAGGAGCTGGTGTTCCACGGGGGTCCCTTTATAAGGTGGACTGTCGCTTGGTGGTTTCTTTCTAGGCTGACGGGGCTGGCCAAGAGAGACCAAGCTCGCTATCTGGTGATTCTGTCCCTGGACTGGACAGTTCACATTTACCCGGACCGCATCCTGAGGCAGTTCGGTTCGTCTCAGCGCATTCCTGAGACTGAAGCCATCATTAGCGTCTCGCTCCAACTGACGGACGCTATGTGCGACACCTGGTTGCAAAGATGGTTCACTCGTCCCATATGGACTATACCCAGCCCTTGCCAATCCGCTTGGGTTTCAAGGGCTTACCAAAAATGGACTTCCGAGGAGTCCGAGGAAGCTCGCAAGGCCTTAAAGCTTGATGAGGCCTTTGAACTGGTTCGCCGCGAGACGGCGAAAGATAACAGGGATCTCTTCGTTGGGGGAGATGTCCCTGAAGCTGTAGCCCGTGAAGAATCGGGTCTTAAGTCACAAACTAAGACTCGATCTAAGGAGGTCGGTTCTAGCAGCAAACGGGGGCGGCCAAGCCCCCAGACGGATTTGGAGAGACGCCTTGGGCCTAGGCTGGCGGTCCGGGACCGACTGGGTCCGCGTGACCGGCTTCCTGCGGCCGTGAGGGCCCGACTTGGGCCTATCGAGGTGATGGAGGATTCGGGCTCAAGCGGGCGAGCCCGAACCAGAGAGGTTCCCGTGGTGATTCGGGAACGCTCCCCTCCGCGTCGTCGCCAGTGGACGGCTAAGGAGGCCAAGGACAAGGGGAAGGGCAAGATGCCCTGAATGCCGAGTCCTTCAGCTTTATTACTATTTAAGTATTATTACTATTTTTTGTCGTGTGTTTTTTTTTGTATTTTTTGAATTCCTGCATTTTGTAATTTCCCGAGTTTATCGGGGGTTTTTTTTTTGAATTAATAAAGAAAGTTTATTATTAAACCGTTCCTATCTCTTCTCGATTGCATTGGTTGTGCCCTTTTGAGGGGCTGCCTACGTATCCGCAATTAGCAGAATCAAACCAAACGTAGTTCAGGCTTAGTAAATTTGCAATCTCGAATTACACCAAGACTACTAGTTCAAGGTGTTTTGTGACAGTAGAATAAGTAATTCTAGCTTATTGACTTGTTTTTTCGTAAAAAAAAAAGATTTTGATAAATTTTGCTAATGACATTGAGAAATGGCTAAGGGTAGTAACGCTTCAGCTGGTCCAGGTTGGTCGGGTTGACGAACTCATTCCCGTCCAGATCCGTCAGCATCACTGCTCCCCCTGATAATATTTTCTTTACCAGATACGGCCCAGCCCAGTTGGGTTTGAATTTTCCCCTTGGGTCAACCGGTAGTAAAGCTCGAATAGACTTAAGGACTAGATCCCCTTCTTTAATGTTTCTGGGCCTTACCCTCTTGTTGAAGGCCCGTTGGATCCTCTTCTGGTAGATTTGGATATTGTTGAGGGAACGATTTCGTCGTTCATCTAGTAGAACCAACGAGTCATACCGCGCTCGAACCCAGTCAGCCTCGGGCACTTGGCTTTCTAACAGAATTCTGAGGGACGGTACCTCCAACTCGACGGGCTGGACTGCTTCCATCCCATAGGTTAGGTAATATGGTGTTGCCCCGGTTGCGGTGCGAATTGACATCCGGTACCCCCATAGGGCAAAAGGTATTTTGTCGGGCCAATCCCGGTAATTATCAGCCATCTTTTTGAGTATGGTGACAATTGTTTTGTTGGCTGCCTCCACTGCTCCATTCGTTTGGGGACGGTAGGGCGAGGACGTGTGCCTTTGAATTTTATATTTAGTCAGCAAGGTTGCGGTCTCAGCTTGGAAATGAGTCCCGTGATCACTGATGAATTCATGTGGGATCCCATACCGACATATTATCTTGTTCTGGATGAACTTGGCAACATGTTTAGCATTGAGGATGCGATATGATTCAGCTTCGACCCACTTGGTGAAGTAGTCGATAGCTACTAAAATAAAGCAGTGCCCACCAGTACCAGAGGGATTTATTTTCCCGATTATGTCGATACCCCATGTTGAGAACGGCCAGGGTGACATCATGGTATAGAGCAAAGATGACGGCATATGTTGCACATTGCCGAAGATTTGACAGTTATGACAATGTTTGACATATAACTGGCAGTCGGCCTCCATAGTATTCCAGTAATAACCGAGCCTCATGATTTTTCAGACCAGCATGTGGGCATTCATATGTGGGCCGTTTTCACCATCATGTACTTCGGCCATGACCTTCTCAGCCTTATACTTGTCAACACAAAGGAGAAGAGCCCCTTGTGCCGTCTTTTTGTACAGTTGTCCATCATCGGTACAGATGAACTGAGTGGCTAGCCTTCGTAAGGCTTTCTTGGCTCGACCTTCCGTCCCGGGAGGATACTCTCTGTTTGTCAGGTACTTCAACACAGCCTGGTACCATGGTTCGGGATCATTTATCTCAATGTCTTCGATATCGTAAACATATGCCGGCTCGGACCGTCTTTCGACGCAAATTGGCATACTGGTCACGTGGTCGGGAATATTTAATAGAGATGCCAATTTTGAAAGTGCATCCGCAAATTGATTCTCTTCCCGAGGTAGGTATATGTATTCTACCTTCTGGAATTGTTTCTCGAGATCCCTTACTCGTGCCTGGTAGGCCACGAGATTAGCATTCCGAGTTTTCCATTTTTGCAGTGCTTGGTTAATGACCAAGGATGAGTCACCATGTACCCAGAGATTTGTGATCCCCAGATTGGCGGCGGCTTGTAGCCCGTAAATGCATGCTTCGTATTCTGCTGCATTATCGGTAACATCGAAGTCCAGTTTGATGGAGACGGGAGTATGTTCCCCTCTTGGTGAGATTAGGAGGATCCCGACTCCAAACCCTCGAAAATTAGACGCTCCATCGAAGTATAAATCCCACGTTTCGGCATCGGTATGGAAAATATCTTCGTCTGGGAAGGACCAGGTGTCGGTGTGTCCTTCTTCGGTTACCGGGCTGTCAGCGAGGAATTCAGCTACCACCCGTCCCTTAATGGCCTTTAATGGCACAAATTTTAGGTCGAACTCTGCCAACATTAGAGTCCATCTAGAAATTCGGCCATTGAGGATGGGTTTTTCGAAGAGGTATTTGATGGGGTCCATCCTGGATAACACATGGACCTCGTAGCTGAGCATATAGTGCTGGAGCTTCTTGGTGGCCCAGACTAAAGCCAAACATGTCTTTTCGAGCATGGTATATTTGCACTCATACTCTAAAAACTTCTTACTGATGTAATAGATGGCTCTTTCTTCGGAGTCAACTGTCTGAGCCAGCATAGCCCCCATGGCTGTCTCGGTCGTTGTTAGGTATAACGACAGAGGCAAACCGGGCTGAGGCGGCATTAAGACCGGCGGAGCAGACAGAATTTCCTTGATTTTGTCGAAAGCAGCTTGGCACTTGTCGTCCCATAGTATTCGTTCCCCTATTTTCAGTTTCTTGAAAATTAGTTCACATACCATGGTTAGTTTGGAAATGAATCGACTAATATACTGGACTTTCCCAAGAAATCCCCTTATTTCTTTTTCGGTTTTAGGAGCTTGCATCTCGGTAATGGCTTTGATTTTAGCTGGGTCGACCTCGATACCTCATTGGCTAACGATATGACCCAGTAATGTGCCTGATGTTACCCCGAAACTGCACTTTTGAGGGTTTAGCCTCATGTTGTATTTGCGCAATCGGGTGAAGAATTTTCTTAGGGCGGTGATGTGACCGTCCCGTTTTTTGAATTTGACGATCATGTCGTCCACATAAACTTCTACCTATTTATGCATCATGTCGTGTAATAAAGTGGTAGTGGTCCTTTGGTATGTGGCCTCGGCATTAATGAGACCGAATGGCATGACGGTATAGCAGTAAGTACCCTAAGGTGTGGTGAAGGTGGTCTTACTCATATCTTCTTCCGCCATCTTGATTTGATTATATCCGGCATACCCGTCCATGAATGATAGAAGGGCATAATCGGCCGTGTTATCCACCAGTATATCGATGTGTGGTAACGGAAAATCATCCTTCGGGCTTGCTTTGTTAAGATCCCGAAAATCTACGCATACCCGCACCTTACCGTCCTTTTTAGGAACCGGCACGATGTTTGCCACCCAGTCCGGATACTCGGACACTTGTATGAAGCCGGCTTTGAACTGTTTATCGACTTCTTCCTTTACCTTGAGAGACCATTCAGGCCTCATTCGACGAAGCTTCTGCTTGACCGGTTTGCACCCATCTTTGATAGGTATGTGGTGCTCAGCTATTTCCCGGTCTATCCCCGGCATGTCCTTGTAGAACCATGCGAAGACATCTTTGAATTCTTAGAGGAGGTTTATGAATTGTTGTTTCTCCTCGGGATCTAAGGATAACCCTATCTTAAGTATCTGAGGCTCTAAGGTTGTTCCCACGTTTATGGACTCGGTCTCTTCGATTACCGGATTCCGGGATTCCCTTTGCTCTAGTTGCTCGATCAGATGTGGAGGTAAGGGTACCTGTTCGTCGGATTTCTCAATGTCATAGCATAAAACATTTTTGAAAGCAGAATTTAAAAGAGACAAGTCGTAAGCAGAACGGTTGTTATTATTGATTGAAAATTTGGAAAACAGCTCAAAGAGAGCAGCCATCTGATCATTGGTCAGTGGCGGAATTGGTAAGGCACTCGGGATAGACCCCGAAGTGCCAGCAGCAGGAATGATAGAAGGGAGAGGGGTTACAGGAGTGACTCTAGCACCGACTTCCCTAGACTCGACCTCAGACTCTGACTCAGACTCCGACTCAGACTCGGACTCAGACTCAGGCATGTCTCCCTCTCCAGTGACCAGCTTGTAGATCTTTCCTTGACTGTCAGTCCACTTGACAGTCTTCCTCCAGGCCCTTTTTCCCGTCTCGGAACCAACATCCGAGATCAGCTTGGTCGGGTCAAACCTGTTGCTGCGGAGAATCAGGTTGACCAAGTCTTCTTTTGGGGTCGGGGCTATGGTGTCTTCCCCGAAGAGCAGCCCCAGAGCGGGCTCAGCGTCATTGGCTTCATCAGACTGGATGAGGGCAAACACCTCATCCGGGATGTAGTTGCAGTCCCGGGCCGAGTGGGTCCCGAGGTGCGTAGCATTGGGTTGGTATAACCCAACCTGGATAGCCCCAAACACGGGTGTGACAAAGTAGTCAGACAACCGTGGGCTGTACGGGCTCAAGTGGATACCCTTCAGGATGTTGCAGGCCTTTTCGATTCCTGCTCGGACAACGTTGTCCGGAGTGATAGCATAGCCAAGGCCGAAGTGAGAGTCTTCGTCCTTGAGGACCTCGATGATCTTCCCAGCTGGAAGGTCGGGTCGAGAGGTAGCCCCTGGAAGGTACCCTAGGTTTTGGAGCATTGTGTCAATGCTTGTGGTGAAGTAAGGCCTAAAAAGGAACTCTTCCTCGATCATCCCCAGAAAGTCGAACCCCCAGAGGTCCGTGCGGCCCGTGGCATTACAGCTAGCCACGGTCATTGGGGTTGCCTCCAAAGTAATAACATTGCCGAGTAGAGGCATCTTGATCTTACGGTGGAGGGTGGAGGACACGGCTTTCACCGCGTGAATCCACGGCCTTCCTAGGAGCAAGTTGAATGATGAAGTGACATCAATCACCTGGAATTCAAGCTCCTTTTCTATCGGGCCCGTGATGATGGTCAGTTTTATGGCCCCAGCTACCGACTTTGGACTCCCATCAAAGGCTTGGATGGTTTGAGCAGTCGGGATATAGTCAGCCTCGGTAATGCCGAGGGCTTTGGCGGTCCTTAGGGGAAGGACATTCACGGCTGACCCGTCATCGACTAGGGTCATCGGGAGGTACTTTCCTCGGCAAATCACCGTGATGTAAAGGGCCAAGTTGTGGGAGGTCCCGAATGGCGGCAGATCGGCTTCGGAAAAGGTGATCATTGGGCCTCCTTCTTTGGCCTTACCCTTTAGGTGGGGTAGGATCGTGGCTACCATTTCAGCAGGGGTAGCCAAAGAGTCGATCTTGACTTGATCGAGAGCCTTTGTAAGTGCTTCTCGATGTTCTTGAGAGCTAACAAGGAGTTGCCATATAGTGAGGTCAACTCGGGTTCTCTTCAGTTGCTTCATAATGGCCGTTTCAGCGGTCGGCTCTTCAGGGGCGACTTCCATCCCGAGTGGATCGGTGATGGTTGTCGGGATGGGGATGTCCCTAGTGCTTGTGGTTAAATAGGGACGACCAAGGTTGTTGCTGGCTAAGACTCGAGTCTTGGCCTCGCGAATCTGTTCAGGGATGATGGGAACGGTTTCCCCCTTAGCGAGGTAGACATCATCCTCGTCATCAAACCAGATCCCGTTCACTTGCGGGATAAATGGAGAGATAAGGTGAGAGCAATCAATCACCTCCCCGGTAAAGATGGCATGGGAGCTGAAAGGGTTCTCCTTGTTGCTTGGCTTATCTCCGGGTAGCGGGATTTTACCGCTCTCGATCAGGTCCTGAATCAAGTGTTTCAGCTTCCAACACTTTTCGGTATCATGCCCATTGCCCCGGTGGTATTGGCAATAGGCCTGAGCATTGTAGTTCTTGGAGCGTCGCTCGACCGGAACTTCAGGCGTTGGGCCTATCGGTTGGATTAGGCCTTTGGAGGACAACCTTTGTAAGGCATAGGTATAAGTGGTACCTATATCAGTGAAAACCCGAGGTGGGGTGCTCTTCTTGGACGGGGCATCTAGTAGATTAACCGCGTCAAAAATGCTGCGAGTTGCAGCCTGGGGCTTAGTGGTAGAGGAAGAGGCCCCTTGGTACCCTTTGCTTGCGGCCTTAGTGAGGCCTTCCAGTCTCAGATCGTCTTCGATCCTCATACCCATTTCAGTGAGGGTGGTGAAATTGGGTATGACAGCGTACCGGAGGTGAACCCGGTAGGAAGGGAGGAGGTTCTTGACAAAAGCCTCCACCAAAGTCTTCTCATTGGGCTTGTCAACCAGTTTCACGCTCTCGACCCTCCAGCGTTGAAGGTATTTAGTAAAACCTTCCTTCGGCTCTTGGGCCATAACCTCCAGAGATCGCATTGTGGTTTGGATCTCGGTGTTGTCAGCATAGTTCCGAGCGAACTCGGTGGCCACATCATCCCAGGTAGGGAACTTCTTCGGGTCTAGCCTGTAGTACCAGGCCCGTGGGTGTTTCTCGAGAGATGCAGCAAAGAGGTTCTTAAACATGGATGAATCCACTCCCTTGATGGCCATGAATTCCTTGAAGGCCCGTACATGTAGTAACGGGTCTTCGGTTCCCTCAAACATGGGCAAGCCTGTAAGGTTCAGGTTTGCGGGTAGTTTGTCACTCACCGTGGAGTACTCTCGGCTATTCTCCCGGTGGATACTGTTACTCCCAGTCAAATGGACTTGTTCTTCTAGTCGGCGCACTGCGCTGACCAGTTCAGCTAGAGGCCCAGTGGTCTCGACATTAGGAGTCCTTTGCTCTACTGTAGCTAGGCGAGCAACGATGGCCACTTGGCCAGCCCTCATTTCAGTCAGTTGGGCTTCGATGTCAGTTTGCTTCGCGACCATGGCGTCCAAAGAGGTTTGCAGACTGTTCAAAGTAGCCATCTTGCGGGCGTGTCTGGTTGCCGGTGGCCTGTCTGTAAGAACACCGTGTAATCAGTACCCAAACCCAGATCTTGGAATCATAAAAAAAGGTACATCCCGAGCGACACTAGGAAAGAAGACTAAAGACTCGAGAAAGACACCTAGACGGACGAATCGTAGGTGGGACGACTTCCTTAGGATTTTGGCTTTGTGGGCCTAATCCCGTTCGAAGGAAGGTCCACGTGAGACTTTTCCCCAGACTTTTGACTCGAGTGTATGGACGGACTTTCCTTTGTAGGGGTATGCCCTACGCGGGTTGGTCGTGCCTTGACAGATAAGGCGGACTCGGGAAAGGGGGGAAACTCGTGATATAGGATCAGCGGAGTTTCGACGCTATAGACCTTCGACAAACTATGCAAAGACCCGGCACACGGCTAGACGGTAGGTCCTATAATAAAGAAGGTTCACTAGGAAGGTTGGATGCTTGAAATTTGAATAAAAGATGGGTGAATTTCCGAGAGTTCGAAAATTGAAAAAGGAGTTTCGAAAACCGAGATTAGAATTTTGAAGAATTCAGAAAATCAGGGTGGCTTCGGAAATTCGAGAGTTAAAACGGACGGCATGCCGACTAAAGAAAAGGATATTTTGAGTCAAATCGTTGATCCTAAATTTCGGCGGCATTCCGAGTTTTTGAAAATTGGATATTTTGAAAAAACGGGTCCCGAAACGGACAGTATTTCGGGTTTTTCAAAATTTGGAATCTTTTGGAAATATGCATTTTTTGAAATGACATTTTTTGAAAAAATGACACGGAAACCAAGTAGCATGTAGTCAAACAAGCATTATAACGACGCTTATGTATGCTTTACACTAAGTCTCGGTCGGTCAAAATAGGGTCTATACCAACAACGATGGCTTTCTCGTGTGAAGGACGGACTCCCTAAACCGAGTTGGTCTTAGGACATGCCGCGAAACCGAGACGAGTTCCACCATCGATGTTTTTAGCGCACCCATGTAGAAATGCACCGCGGTATAGTGGGACGTCGGTCACAAGTAACCGGCCCGGGCAAAATTTGGGTTATGCATGAATCATTAAACTAATGCGCGTACATTAATATTCGAACGATTTCTCTTCGAGTCTCACCCTAGGAACCCCGATGACATGTGGTACATCAGGTATCCCCAGCGGAGTCGCCAAATTGTGGACATGACGTAGGTCCACCCCGACGCGGCCACGCGCGGGTTTGGGTATGCGAATGAATCTCGTGGTGAGATTGTTCTCGGGTTCGAAATTTAAGTCAAAATGGAGTCGCCACCGAATTTTGTGGTTATTCGGAACCATACGAGCCCACTCTATGTCGTCATGGGCTATACACAAAGTAAGCCCACTTCGATTTCAGAGTTCATGGGGCTCGTCCCTTTGCATTATTATACCGATACCGTTTACACCAGCTTTCGTATATAAAATGACTCTCGTGCGCCAACGGTTTCGGGCATCCGGAAACCGAAGTTTTGAGTAAGGGGTGAGGGTACGTGTTGGGAAGCCCACTAAGGACACCCAACCCCGCCCGCACATGGCGGCCTCTACAAAGACACCGTTCGTGTTCGTGTACGCGCGTTAGTAAAATGATAAAATAATATGCAAACAGCGTTTTTGGCTAAGCATGCGAATTCATTGGTTAACTACGTCATTTTAATGCATCTTAATTCACGTCAAAGTGGTTTAGCATGCGAGGTTCATTTATAAAGCGACAAGCAAGTAAATAAACGAAACTCGAAAATAAGTAACGTACAAGTTACACGGGCGGAAATACAACCTGGAATTCACAATACAACGATTATTATAACGATTAAATGAAATAATAAATTAAATAAGAAAAGTGATAAATAAAATACACGACTCGACAAAGACTCGTATATAATAAATGTTCACTAGATCGTGAAATAGTTTGACGGACGAACTTTAATTAATAACGCATTATATTGCATATTAATCAAAGGACGGGGGTTCGAGACCTAGGCGTGAATCTAACCCGATCTCGAACCTTGATGTCTTGTCCCGACTTATCACCTCGAAAAATGGAGTCTAAATTAATTATGTGTCGGATACGACTAACGAGTCGTCGACACAAAAATTAATAGTGTGAGACCGTCGATCAAAGTCGCTTTAAGTGTCGTGACATGCATAAATTTTAGAAAAATGGGTTCACGTGATGGCCTTTACACGCGTTGACTAAAAGTCGTAAAGAAAAGACGAGTTTTAAAATATGGTCATATGTCGCGAAGGTCGCATATTAATGTAAGGACCGGAAAGGGTAGAAAGTCGGAAAAAAACGAAAAAAGTGAGTTCGGCCAAACAGGCCTGCCCGCGAGTCGCATGGCCGGTCGCGCGACTCGCGTGTGGGTCTGGTCGGGCATTTTTTATTTGTCGAAAAATCGTCAATTTCTATAATTACGTGCCAAAGTGAGTTTATTTACTCGATTTATGTTTTTTATAGATTAAGAATTTTGAATTAGTGACGAAATTGTATCCCTCTACGTCACGACATCGAAACTAGCCCTTTCGGATTATGTGATGTCGATTTTCGTGTCAACGGGTTTCGTACTAATTGAAATGGGATCGAAGGCGTTCAACTACGACCGATTGCAATCACGTCACGCCCTTGAGAACATTGGGGCGGGGCTCCTCGAAAGGGCTTCACCTCCGTCGTTACTCGTAAAGGGATTAGACGGACTTTAGGCGATCGTCGTAGTCAAACGGATTCGAAACCGAATACTAGTATTAATATATATATATATACGCGGTATGGTAATGTTAATAACGAGAAAATAAAGTTAGTATGCGAGAAATAAAATGTTAGTATTATGTTAGTGTTAGTATTACGATACTAGTATAATAATAACATTAATAACGCGAAAATGTAAATAGTAACAAAGTAGGAAAGATCGAAATGGGGTTTAGGACACCCTCAACATACATGCTTGGTATAGGCCTCGGAAATAGACTCGTGAATAGCGACGGAACGCCGGAGTATCGAGGATGAATGTGAGTTATGGTGTGTATATGTGTGTGTGTGTGTGCCGGTTTGCTTAAGAGCAAAAATGGCTCGGTTTTTGGTAGTGTTTTGCTTAGGGTTGTAGTGTGGGATGTTTAGGTTAATTAGGGTAGAAAATGTAGGATGAGTGAGGTTTTTTTAAGGCTTTTGTTTCAGCTTTTTTAAGGCTTAATCATGCTGAAAAAAGTCCCTTAATGATGAGGATTAAGGGGGATATTTATAGGGTGAGTGAAGGGAGTTGGGTGAGTTGAGTCAATTTAGGAAGGGTTTGACTTTTCGATTTGATTTGCTAATTTTGAATTCAGATTTGGGCGCAATCTTCTAGAAGCTGAACTTGGCTGGTTTGTGTGACGGGTTCGTCCTTGACCGGGTTTTGACCCGGTCGCTAAAAGACGGGATTTATTTTTGGTGTCGGTTTTGGCCCAAATCAGTCTTATTTTGCTCGGAACGACCCACTGGGCCTGGATTTGAGGTCTGTTTTGTGAGATTATTACTCCGCTAAAAGTCCATGTCGGATATTATTGATTCCGAGCCCAAATCCGATTATACCAAGTCACATTTACGTCCGATCATCATCGAGTGTTTGTCGGAGACTACCATAGACACCTGGCAGTCAAAATGCGGGTGTCTACAACAACATAACGAGTATGACTATACAACTTCAACTGTGTGACTATACAACATAATCTCTGTGACTATACAACTAAATTATACTCGTACTTATTTATACTTCAATCATCATTAGCAAAGTTGATTACATACACTAATCACTGCAAGAATTTGTGTGATTCTACAATATAATGAGTGTGACTATACAACGTCAACTGTTTGACTATACAACCTAAAGTGTGTGACTACAAAACTGAAACCGTAAAATGAAAAATAAAAACCATACAGTCAATTATTCTTCAATCATCATTAGCAAAGTCACATTCATAATTACAAAGATGATTATACATACGATTCAGAACAAATTATTTAAACATCCATTAAATATTCAACCTTCATTCATTCATATTCAACCTTCAGTTTTTTTGTGAATAATGAAGATAAATAATATTATAAATACCAAAAAAAAAGAAGGAATGAAAAATAAAACAAGCATTAGGATGAAGATGATTAATTATTTTAAAGATGCTCTAAAAAGATAAAAACAAATACCTGAAAATCATCGAGGTTCGGAAGTAGGGATTTGACGAACGTGGAATCTTGTACGTAGATAAAAAAATACTTGAAAAACGTCACACACTTTAAGTCGTATAGTCACACACTTTCAGTTGTATAGTTATACTCATTATGTTGTAGAATCACGCAACTGTAGAATACCTTGGGATTAGGTTATCATGCGTTTAATCATCTTCATCTTCATGCTTGTTTTATTTTTCATACCTTTTTTTTTGTATTTATAAAATTATTCTTCTTCACTATCCACAAAAAAAATGAAAGTTGAATATGGATGAATGGACGATTGTGACTTTAAAAAACCGAAAATATCTATACATTCATTAAATATTCAACCTTTATTCATCCATATTTAATCTTCATTTTTTTTTGGATAATGAAGATGAATAATTTTATAAATAACAAAAAAAAAGGTATGAAAAGTAAAACAAGCATGAAGATGAAGATGATTAAACACATGATACCTTAATCCCAAGGTATTCTACAGCTGAGTGATTCTACAACATAAAGAGTGTGACTATACAGCATAATGAGTGTGACTATACAACTGAATATGTGACTACAATGAGTGTACAGCTGCGTGATTCTACAACATAATGAGTGTGACTATACAATTGAAAGTGTGTGGTCTTGCAATTCTGTAAGAACATTACGCACTAAATAACTTGTTCATCTTCATTTTCAACATTCATTCATCTCACAAAAAAAGAACAACTTCATCTTTAAGATGAAGTTGTTCTTTTTTTGTGGATAATAAAGATGAATAATTTTATAAATACAAAAAAAAAGATATGAAAAATAAAAAGAAGCATGAAGACGAAGATGAAGATGAAGATGAAGATGATGAAGAAAAAGAAGCATGAAGATGAAGATGGACATACCTTCGTATGATGATCGAAGTTACTGACGGAGTATGTTGGGTTAAAAACGCAGTATGGTCGGAGTAGTTGACGGAGTATGGTCGGAGTATGGTCGGAGTTATTAATGGTGATTATTTGTTGGGGTTTTGTTAGAGAGAGATGAATTGAGTTGAGAAATGAATTGAAAATGAGGGGATTGGGAAGTGTATGAGGGAAGTAATGTAGGGATTGATTTGGGTGAGGGGATGTTTGGCAGCCTTATGACAGTCTTCCCTTTTTTTATAATTGAACCTCATCCATCCACCATCCATCTTAGGGTGAATGGATGGAGAGGATCAACACTAAGCAACTCTCCAAGAGTTGCTAACTCCCCTGAACCTCTCTCTCTCTCTATCTCTCTCTCTCTCTCTCTCTCTATATATATATATATATATATATATATATATAATGAGAGGAAGAGAAGGAAGAAAGGAGAAGATAGAGTTTAATGACACCCTCAACCTACATGCTTAATCGGCCTCGGAAATTAACTCGCAGCAGCAGCGTGTGCGCGGGAGTATTGAGGATGTAAAAGGAGTTATGGTGTGTGTGTGTGTGTGTGTGTGTGTGTTTGTAGAGACGTTTTTTCTCGATATTTTGAGGGATTTTAGTCTCGGATTGCTAGGGTTGCTCTCGGGATGTATAGTGTATTGTATAAGGTTGCAAATGCTTTGAAATGTGGTGAAAATGTGAAGGAGAAAAAACTGAAATATGTGAAGAGCAAGGGGGTCTATTTATAGAAAATGGCTCCCGACCTAGGGTCACTCGATCAAGTGGACCAATCAAAGGGAAGTTGTGGGTTTTTGGAGGCCTACTCGATCGAGTGGGCTGGCACTCGATCGAGTGAGTTAGGCGGGTGAAGGATATATAGGAGAGGTTGAGAAATTTAAGCTTTTGACCTTGACTTGGTTGCTGAGTGTGTTTCTAGAAGCATGCATGGTTGGTTTTTGCTTCGGAATTGACTTTGACCGAGTTTTGACTCGGTCGTTAAAAGACGGTTTTATTTCTGGTCTTGGTTTTGGCTCAAATTAGTCTCATTTTATTGGAAACGACCCACTGGGCCTGAATTTGAGGTCGGTTTTGAGAGATTTGTACTCCACTAAATGCTCACGTCGGATACTATTGATTCCGAGTCCGTATTCGAGCGTATTAAGTCACGTTTGCGTCCGATCATCATCAGGTGTTTCATTGGAAACCGCTATAGACACTAGCAGGCAAAATGCGGGTGTCTAATGACTCTCAAAATGTGTACGAGAGGATGAAGGTATAAAGGTTGTGTTGTGAGTTTGAGTCAAGTTCAAAGGGTTTGTATGTGCTAAAAGGTTGTAGGGTTGAATGATGTGAAGTGGGGTGTATATATAAAGCCTGCCCCATCTAGGGGTCACTCGATCGAGTGGCCCTAGATGCACTCGATCGAGTGGCTTTAAAAAAGATGCATGTTCAGAAATTGTGGGTGCACTCGATCGAGTGGGCTCATGGCACTCGATCGAGTGTGCTTAGTCGGGTGAGACAAAATAGGAAAGGATTTTTGACTTTATTTGAATTGATTTATTTATTTTTCTTGCCTTGACGTTGTATCTAGACGCATGTAAGGTCGGTTTCGTCTCGGGTTTCGGCGTTGACCAAGTTTCGACTCGGTCGCAAAAAAGACGGTTTTATTTCTAGTGGCAGTTTTGGCTCAAATTAGTCTTACTTTATTAGAAACAACCCGCTGGGTCTGAATTTGAGGTCGATTTTGAGAGATTTGTGCTCCGCTAATTGCCCACGTCGAATACTATTGCTTCTAAGTTCGTATTTGAGCGCATTAAGGCATGTTTACTTCCGATCATTATCGGGTGTTTTGTCGAGAACTGCTATAGACACTAGCAGGCAAAATGTGGGTGTCTACAAAAGTGAATGTGACTTAAGTAAGCATTAGTGAGGATCCCGTCTCATTTCGGAAAGCCATAGAAAGTAACAATTCTGAAAAGTGGTTAATTGCTATGAATGAGGAGATGAAATCAATGGATGACAATAAAGTGTGGGATTTAGTTGTGTTACCTGAAGGGTCCATGACCGTTGGGTTGAAATGGGTCTATAAGACCAAAAAGGATTCTAAGGGAAACATGGAAAGATACAAAGCCCAACTTGTCGCTAAAGGTTTTACTCAGAAAGACGATATTGACTATAAGGAAACCTTCTCTCCTGTATCTAAGAAGGACTCCTTAAGAATTGTGTTGGCAATGGTGGCTCATTATGATCTCGAGCTTCACCAAATGGATGTGAAAACCGCTTTTCTAAATGGTGAACTTTAGGAGGAAGTATATATGAAGCAACCTAAAAGCGTTTTAGCTCTAGGTAATGAGGACAAGGTTTGTAGGCTGAGAAAGTTGATATATGGACTAAAACAAGCTTCCCGACAGTGGTACTTAAAGTTTAATGATACTATCACATCATATGGTTTCATAGAGGTCATTGTTGATCGGTGCATCTATATGAAAATCAACGGGAGTAAGTTTGTAATTTTAGTTCTGTATGTTGACGATATTTTACTTGCTGCGAATAATATGAGTATGTTACATGATGTAAAGAATTACCTCTCTAAAAATTTTAAGATGAAAGATATGGGTGAGGCATCCTATATGATTGGGATTGAAATAATCTGTAATAGGTCACAAGGGTTGTTAGGGCTGTCTTAGAAAGCTTACATCAATTAAAATTTAGAGAGATATAAAATGGAGAGTTGCTCACCCGGAATCATTCTTATACAGAAAGAGGATAAGTTTAGTAAAATGCAAAGTCCCCAGAATGAGCTAGAACGAAAAGAAATGGAAAAAATTCCTTATGCATCAGTGGTTGGGAGCTTGAGCTATGTTCAAACATGTACTCGACCATGCATCAGCTTTGTTGTTGGAATGTTGGGTCGATATCAAAGTGATCCCGGGATGGACCCCTGGAGAACTGCAAAGAAAGTGTTCAGGTACTTGCAAGGAACCAATGAGCTCATGCTTACATTTAGGAGATCCGATAATAATCTAGAGGTTATTGGATATTCATTATCAGATCATCATGCCCCGAATGTGTTGATACTAGAAAATCAACATTTGGTTATCTCTTCCTATTAGCTGAAGGAATAGTATCATGAAAATGTGGAAAACAATCTATCTTTGCTACCTCCACTATGGAACCTGAATTCATGGCGTGCTTTGAAGCCACTATTCGTGCATTGTGGATGCGGAACTTTATCTCGGGATTTGGAATCATCGATAGTATAGTGTAGACACCCACATTTTGACCGCCAGGTGTCTATAGTAGCTTCCGACAAACACCCGATGACGATCGGACGCAAACGTGCTTCAACGTACTCGGAAATGGGCTCGAAATCATGGGCATTTGGCTTGGGCTTTTTACGGAGTACAAATTTAACAAAACCGACCTCTAAACCAGGCCCAGCGGGTCATTTCGAGTCAAATAAGACTAGTTTGGCTCGAATCCGACACCAGGGGCAAAACCATCTTTTAGCGACCGAGTCAAAACCCGGTCAAAGATATTCCCGAGACACACGGACCAGCCGTGTCACCTCACGAGTCCGGCCTAGACTCGAATACTACAAAAATCAGCTACACAAAAATATTAAACAAATCCGTTTAAGGATAAAAAGGAATTCTATCCGAACATCGAATCAAACACTCGACTGAGCGTAGGATACTCGGCCGAGCTCCCCTTCCCAACAGAGATTTCCTTTCTTCTTCACCAAGTAACGGAATTCTCGTTCCTTTCAAATTCTTACGTTTCCTATCCAAACCGGTATTTCTTGTTGTCCAAGCAAGATACCTCTCTCAACCTTCTTTTCCTATAAATAGGACCCTCACATACACAATTCATACACATTGAATACATCTACGACTAACAAAACACACACTTATAAAAACTCGAGACTCATACACGTAGCATCGAAAGACCGATAGTGTGACCCGAGACCCGACAAAAAACCGGCTCCCTTAGACCCGACACCCTACACGTCCAAACCCGAACCATCCTAACTCACTTACGCTAACTCGACGCTCCTGTGCCTTAGCCACATCTCGACGAGCCCCGATCCGAGTAAACAAAAGCATGTAGGTTGAGGGTGTAATCAAACCCGACTTCTCTTTTATCTCTTCTCCTTTCTCTCGTTGTCTTCTTCTTCTTCTTCTTTTTGGGTCGTTGTCGTCGGTCGTTTTATTACGGGTCATTCGTCGTGTTTTATTATTTCTAATATCGATATTACAAAACTATTTTCATATAACGAATATTTTTAAAAATATGATATCGATTCTCTAATCGAATATCGTATTACAAGAATTACATTAATCTCGTTGATGCTAGAAAATCGTTATACAATCTCGAAAACATAATACAACGATTTTTAACGCGGAGGGAGTCAAACATCGTTTTTTTAGTTTAATTCTACAAAACAATTTTTCAAAACTTTTTTTTATCTTTTCTAAAAAACAATTCCGAATATTTGATATCGATTTCATAATCGAATATCGGATACGACGTATATCGAAGATATAAATCGAGTATAAATTAATCCGTATTTGTACGTGATTTATTAAAATTAACGATTTTCGAAAAACCCGAGCCGAGACAGCCGCCCACGCGAGTCGCGCCCCTCCCCGGTGACTCGCGCGGGGGCCTGGAAACCGCGGCCTCTTTTTTTGTTTTCTCTATTTTTCTTAACATCGTTTTTTTTTTCATAAAACGACTTTCTCGACATATTTTCATATTTCGATAAATATTTTTCGACCTCGGTCAACACGTGTTAATTCATCACGTACCATAAACTTTTTCAAAATCATGCATATTATCGTATTCATTTTTATTATTCAATCGTTACTAACACGTTTGTTCATCTTTTTAGCAATTCCTTTTCATCGGTTGTTTTATTATACTAAAACGAACCTCACATGCTAAAATACAACTTTGACGTTAATTTTAGTTGCTTTAAACCGACTTAGCAACCCGTTCAATCTTATTCGCATGTTTAGGGAAAACAATGTTTGCGTATCATTCACCGAATTACTAACGCGCGTATTCAAAAGTCATTCGATACCTTAGTAGAGGCCGCTAATGTGCGGGCGGGGTTAGGTGTTCTTTGTGAACTTCCCAACACGTACCCTCACCCCGGCCCTTACTCAGAACCTCGGTTTCCTGATGTCCGAAACCACTGGCAACGAGAGTCATTCAATACACGGTATCCGATCATGTCGGTATCGGTATCAAATGCAAAGGGACGAACCCGATAAACTCTGACATCGGAAATGGGCCGTATTTTGTACACGGCCCACTACGACATAGAGTGGGTTCGAACGGGCCCGAACTCCTACAAAGTTCGGTGGCGACTCCAACTTCGATTTAAATTTCAATTCGATCCATTCTCATATGGAGATTCATTCGCCTCCCCAAACCCGCGCGTGGCCGCGTCGGGGTGGACCTATGTCATGTCCACAATTTGGCAACTCCATTGGGGATTAACTGATGCGTGACTTACCATCGTCATCCTCAGGGTGAGACTCGAATAGAAATCGTTTGACTAGTACAATACACGTTTTAGTTTTACAGTTCATGCATAACCCCATCTTTTCTCGGGTCGGTACTGGTGACCGACGTCCCACTATACCATTGATGTAGTCCAAATTGGATATGTCAAAAAGTGTTCATAGCAGATTCCTATGGGTTTTACGGCATGTTCTAAGCTCAATTCGACTTAGGAAGTCCACCCCGATTCTCGGATAGGCTATGTACACTGGTATTGACCCTTATAGACTGACCGAGACTTAGTTTAAGAGCATACATGGTGTCGTTATACTGTTTCCATGACTACGTGCTACTTGATCCACATCTTTTTCAAAAAACGTCATTTTCGAAAATTGCATCCTTTTCAAAACATCCGATTTCAAAACCCGGGCATATACCGAATTTAGGACTTACGATTTTACTCAAAATAGCCATTTTTCTAGCCGGTATTATGCCCAATTTAAAACTCAAAAATATTTTCGAAACTTTCAAAATCGTCACCCGGCCCACCTTTTCCGTTTTTTTTCTCGAAAAAAGGCCGGGTTTTCTTCCCCGATTTTCGGGCTTTCAAAAATCATATTTCGAAACCTTCCTCTTCTTAGGACCTCCCGTATTTAGCAGTGTCGGGTCGTGTCGTAAGTCGTCGAAGTCTCTAGCGTCGAAACTCCGTCGATCTTATATCACGGATTTCTTCCCTATCCCAGTCCGCCTTGTTTTACTAAGGCAAGGCCCACCTACGTAGGACATACTCCTGCAAGGGTTGGCCCGTTTACACAATCGAGTCCAGAGTCTGGGGAATGTCTCACGTGAACCTCCCTTCGAACGGGGCCCAGCCCACACAACTGGATCCTTAAGGGAGGCCCACCTTTTCACAAGTCACCCATCTAGGTGTCTTTTCTGAGTCATTTCCGTCTTAGTCTTCGTTTCCCTTGCTCGGGATGTACTTTTTCCTGGGATTTGGGTTAAGTTGCTGATTACGCGGTATTCTTACAGACAGGCCGCCCTTCACCCGAACCATGACGAAAGAAGCCATTGATGAGTTGACAGCTTCGTTGGCTCAGATCCAAAACCAATTGAGACAAATGAGGGAAGATCAGATTGCCATCGTCACTCGGGTAAGCGCTGTGGAACAAGGAACCCCCAGTGGCAATGTTGAAACCGATGAGCCGTTAGCTGAATTGGCCAGCGCGGTCCACAAACTGCAGGAACAGGTCCATTTGTCGACCCAAAGCTCAATCCACACGGAGAATGCTCGAACTTACACACCTCTGACCGATGAGCTACCCGCCAATCTCAACCTGACGGGTTTGCCAATGTTCGAGGGTACTGAAGATCCGGTCCACCATATCCGGGCCTTTAAGGAGTTCATGGGCCTTAAGGGAGTCAAGTCGAACATGTTCAAGCATCTTTTTGCCTCCTCCTTTGAAAAGCACCCAAGAGCCTGGTACTACAGGCTCGATTCCAAGAAATACAAGACTTGGGATGATGTAGCAACGGAGTTCGCCCGAAACTATGCGGACAATACCGAAATCCAGACTACCATGCGTACTCTGGAGGTCATGGCCCAAGAGACCAAAGAGGGGTTCACCAAGTATCTTCAATGATGGAGGGCCAAAAGCGTTAAGCTGGTTGACAAGCCCAGTGAAAAGGTTCTAGTGGAGGCCTTTGTCAAGAACCTTCTTCCTTCTTACCGGGTCCATCTCCGGTATGCTGTTATACCCAATTTCGCTACCTTAACCGAAATGGGTACAAGAATCGAAGATGACTTAAGGCTAGAGAACCTTACTAAGGCCTCTGCCAAAGGGTATCAAGGGGCCAGCTCATCCGCCAGCAAGCCGCAACTCCAGCTGCAACCCGCAGCATTTTTGACGAGGTTAACTCACTAGACACCTCGACCAAAAGGAATACTCCAACTCGAGTATTCACTGATATAGGAACAACCTATTCTAATGCCTTACAAAGGCTGTCTTCAAAAGGCCTAATCCAATCGATAGGCCCGACTCCGAAAGTTCCGATCGACAAACGGTCCAAGAGCTACAACATTCAGGCTTACTGCCAATATCACCAAGGCAACGGGCACGACACTGAGAAATGTTGGAAATTAAAGCATCTCATTCAAGATCTTATCGAAAATGGGAAGATACCACTACCCAGTGATAAGTCGAGTAACAAAAATAACCCACTTGCTACTCACGCCATTTTTACTGGAGAAGTAGTTGACTGTTCTTGTCTCATTTCTCCTTTCATTCCCCAAATCAACGGGATATGGAACGACGATGAAGATGATGTTTACCTGGCTAAGGGGGAAGCTGTCCCTATCACCGTCGAAGAAATCCGAAAGGCCAAAACCAAGGTCCTGGCCGGCACACACGTCATCACGACCGGTCTCTCTACCCCGGAAACCGTCAGTGAACCTGCCAGGACGGAACCTACTCTCGAGGAACCGAACACTGACACGGCCCTAGTCAAACAACTAAAGAGGGTCCGAACTGATCTTACTATATGGCAGCTTTTGGTTAGTTCTCAGGAGCATCGGGCAACACTTACTAGGGCTCTCGATGAAATCAAGGTTGACTCATTGGTTACCCCCACCGAAATGGTAGCCACTATTTTGCCTCACCTCAAAGGCAAGTCCAAAGGAGAAGGCCCACTTATCACTTTCTCCGAGTCCGACCTCCCACCGTTCGGGGCCACCCATAACTTGGCCCTATATATCACGGTGATCTGCCGGAATAAATATCTCCCAATGACCCTAATTGATGATGGGTCCGCAGTAAACGTCCTTCCCTTGAGGACAGCTAAGGCCCTCGGCATTACCGAGGCTGACTACCTTCCTACTGCACAAACTATCCAGGCTTTTGACGGAAGCCGGAAATCAATTGCTGGGGTTGTCAAGCTAACAATCATAACCGGCCCGATAGAGAAAGATCTAGAATTCCAAGTGATTGATGTCACTTCATCTTTCAATCTGCTACTCGGGAGACCGTGGATTCACGCGGTCAAAGCCGTATCTTCTACCCTTCACAGGAAGGTCAAAATGCCTCTACGAAACGAGATCATCACTCTCGAGGCTACCCCCATAGCCGTGTCAAGCTGCAACACGGCAGGCCAGGCTGACCCACGAGGTTTCAACTTCGTGGGAATGATCGAGGAAGAATACCTTTTCCGGCCCTATTTCACCACTAGCATCGACACGATGCTACAAAATTTGGGTTACCTGCCGAGAGCTACCTCGAGACCTGACCTCCCAGCCGGCAAGATCATCGAGGTCTTAACCATTGAAGAGTCAAGATTCGGCTTGGGGTATGCAGTAACCCCGGAAAACGTGGTTCAGGCCGGTATTCAGAAAGCCATGAACATATTCAAGGGTACCTACTTGGGCCCTTACAATCCAAGACTGACTAATTACTTCGTCACTCCAGTGTTTGGAGCTGTTCAAGTGGGCCTCTATCAGCCCACCATCTCATATCCCGAGACCAAATTGGCTCGAGAATGCAATTTCATCCCGGATGATATCTTTGCCTTTATCCAGGCTGGATCTAAGGAAGATGCAAATAATACTGAGCCCGTCCTGGGGCTCTTATTCGGGGAAGATAAGGTCATCCCAACCCCCAAACAGGAGTTAGTAAACCTGATCCTCCGCAGCAACAGGTTCGATCCAACCAAGTTGATCTCCAAAGTGGGTGCTGACACTGGGAAGAGAGCTTGGAGGAAGACAACTAAGTGGACCGACAGTCAGGGTCGAATCTACAAGCTAACTACTGGTGAAGGAGATATGCAAGGCGCTGAGCCCGAGTCCCAGTCTGAGTCAGAGTCAGAGTCGGAGTCTGAGTCCAAGTCTAGAGGGTCCAGTACTAGGATCGAGTCTGTAACCCCTCTCCCTTCTTTAGTCACACCTACGGGAGCCTCGAAGTCTGTCCCGAGGGCACTTCTCATTCCGCCACTGACCAAGGATCAGATGGCAGCTCTCTTCGAGCTCTTTTCAAAATTCACTATCAATAATAACAATAACCGTTCTGCTTACGACTTGTGTTATTTTCAAAACATTTTCAAAAATTTTATTTGCAATGACATTGAGAAACCCGACGAACAGGTACCACTGCCTCCGCATCTAATCAAGAAACTCGAACTGAGGGAGTCCCGAGATCCGGTAATCGAAGAAACCGACTCCATCAACGTAGGAACCCCTTTAGAACCTCAGATGCTTAAGTTGGGCTTATCTTTAGATCCTGAGGAGAAACAACAATTCACGGATCTCCTCCAGGAATTTAAGGACGTCTTCGCATGGTCCTACAAGGACATGCCGGGAATAGACCGGGAGATAGCTGAACACCGTATACCCATCAAAGACGGGTATAAGCAGGCAAAACAGAAACTCCGAAGAATGAGGCCCGAATGGTCTCTCAAAGTCAAGGAAGAAGTCGATAAAAAATTCCAAGCGGGCTTTATCCAAGTGTCTGAATACCAAGACTGGGTTGCAAACATCGTGCCAGTACCCAAGAAAGACGGTAAAGTACGAGTATGTGTAGATTTCCGGGACCTTAACAAGGCCATCCCAAAAGACGATTTCCCATTACCACACATCAACATACTGGTGGATAACACGGCCGATCACGCCCTTCTATCATTCATGGACGGGTATGCCGGATACAGTCAGATCAAAATGGTGGAGGAAGACATGAGTAAGACCACCTTCATTACACCTTGGGGTACTTACTGTTATACCGTGATGCCATTTGGGCTTATCAATGCCGGTGCCACTTATCAACGGACCGCCACCACTTTATTGCGTGACATGATGCATAAGGAAATGGAGGTCTACGTGGACGACATAATCATCAAATCTAAAGACCGAAACGGGCACATTGCGGCCCTAAGAAAGTTCTTTACCCGATTACGCAAGTACAATATGAGGCTAAACCCTCAAAAATGCAGTTTCAGAGTAACATCGGGCAAGCTACTGGGCCATATCGTCAGCCAATCGAGGTTGACCCGGCTAAGATCAAAGCCATTACCGAGATGCAGCCACCTAAAACTGAAAAGGAAATAAGGGGGTTTCTCGAGAAAGTCCAATATATCAGCCGGTTCATTTCAAAGCTAACCATGGTATGTGAGCCCATTTTAAAGAAACTGAAGATAGAAGAACGGACACTATGGGACGATAAATGTCAAATGGCTTTCGATAAGATCAAGGAGATCCTATCCTCTCCACCGGTATTAATGCCGCCTCAACCGGGCCTGCCTCTGTCGTTATACCTAACAACGACCGAGACGGCCATGGGGGCTATGCTAGCCCAAACGGTCGATTCAGAGGAACGGACTATTTACTACATCAGTAAAAAGTTCTTGGAATACGAGTGCAAGTATACGATGCTCGAGAAGACATGCTTGGCTTTAGTTTGGGCCACTAAAAAGCTCCGACACTATATGCTCAGTCATGAAGTACACGTATTATCCAGAATGGATCCTATCAAGTATCTATTCGAGAAGCTCATTCTCAATGGCAGGATATCCAGGTGGACTTTAATGCTTGATGAGTTCTATCTCAAGTTCGTGTCGTTAAAAGCCATCAAGGGCCGGGTAGTAGCCGAGTTCCTCGCTGATAGCCCGATAACCGAGGAAGGATACACCGATACTTGGGCCTTCCCGGATGAAGATATATTCCATACTGACACCAAAACTTGGGATTTATACTTTGATGGGGTGTCCAACTTCCGAGGATTTAGGGTCGGTATTTTGCTGATCTCGCCACAAGGGGAACACACCCCGTTATCCATCAAGCTAGATTTCGATGTGACTAACAACGCAGCCGAATATGAAGCATGCATTCACGGGTTGCAAGCCGCCGCTGATTTAGGAGTAACAAATCTCCGGGTCCACGGTGACTCATATTTAGTCATAAATCAAGCCCTACAAAAATGGAAGAATCGGAATGCAAATCTCGTGGCTTACCAAGCACAAGTAAGGGATCTCGAAAAACAATTCCAAAAGGTAGAATACATCTACCTACCTCGGGAAGAAAACCAGTTTGCAGATGCTCTTCCAAAATTAGCATCTTTACTGAATATCCCAGCGCATCTAACTAGCATGCCTATCTGCGTCAAAAGACGATCCGAGTCGGCATATATCCACGCTATTCAAGATATCGAAATAACTGATCCAGAACCTTGGTACCAGGCCATTCTAACCTACTTAACGACGGGAGAATATCCTCCGGGAACTTAAAACCGGGCCAAGAAAGCCCTGCGAAGGTGGGCGACCCAGTTCATCCGCACGGACGATGGACAGTTATATAAGAAGACGGCACAGGAGGCTCTACTCCTATGCATTGACAAAACGCGAGCCGAAAGAGTCATGGCTGAGGTACATGATGGTGAAAATGGTCTGCATATGAACGCCCGTATGCTAGCCCGAAAAATCACAAGGCTCGGATATTATTGTAATAGCATGGAAACTGACTGTCAGTTATACGTCCAACACTGCCATAATTGTCAGATCTTTGCTAATGTACAACATATGCCTTCATCCCTATTACATACTATGACATTACCATGGCCATTCTCGACATGGGGAATAGATATAATTGGGAAGGTGAGCCCCTCCGGGACAGGGGGTCACTGTTTCATTTTAGTGGCTATTGACTATTTCACCAAATGGGTCGAAGCTGAGTCATACCGGATCTTGAATGCCAAGCATGTGGCTAAATTCATCCAAAATAAGATTATATGCCGATACGGGATCCCGCACGAGTTCATCAGTGATCACGGGACCCATTTTCAAGCTGAAACCGCTACTTTGCTGGAAAAGTACAAAATTCAAAGGCATACATCTTCGCCTTACCGTCCCCAAACAAATGGAGCGGTAGAAGCAGCCAATAAAACAATTGTCACCATACTTAAAAAGATGGCTGAGAATTACTGGGACTGGCCCGACAAAATTCCTTTCGCTCTATGGGGATATCGGACATCAATTCGCTCTATGGGGATACCAGAGCAACTCCCTATTATCTCACATATGGAATGGAAGCGGTCCAACGAGTTGATTTAGAAGTACCGTCCCTCAGAATTCTGCTCGAGAGCCAGGTACCTGAAGCAGATTGGGTCCAAGCCCGATATGACTCGCTAGTCCTCTTGGACGAACGGCAATCTCGGGCCCTGAATAATATTCAGATATATCAAAAAAGGATACAACGGGCTTTTAACAAAAGGGTTAGGCCCAGAAATATCAAAGAGGGCGATCTAGTCCTAAATTCCGTTCGAGCTTTGCTACCAGTTGACCCAAGGGGAAAATTCAAACCCAACTGGGCTGGGCCATATTTGGTAAAGAAAATCCTTTCGGGAGGAGCAGTAATGCTAACAGACTTGGACGGGATTAATGAATGGTTTTGAAAAGACGTTTCACGTAATTAATTAGGCACGTGTTGACCTAAGTCACAAGAAACGGTTAACGAGACCCGAATGCTATTGTAGGACTCACGGTTTAACATGATAAAGGGGTCACTCGACCGAGTCATTGTAGTACTCGACCGAGTGGTCCTCTGAAAAAGGTTCTGTCCGGATTTTATTACCCTACTCGATCGAGTTATTGGCCAACTCGACCGAGTACGTTGCCACTCGACCGAGTCACTGTGAGACTCGACCGAGTGGAGGTCGTAAAGACATTCTGTTTTGGTTTTTGTGATGTCACTCGATCGAGTGGCGTAGGCACTCGGTCGAGTGGCACCTGTACGAACCATGTCGTTTGCAATTTTTGTTATCGATTTCGAAATTGCTTTTGATTTTGATGACTTGATGAATTGGGCATAAATACTGTGGAATTTATACTCAATTCTGAATTGCATACTCGTTGTATCTCATATTCGATTATTGAATCGATATGGAATACTAGAGTGGAAATAAAAGAAAATTGCTTTGAGTCGTTTTAAGTTAACTACCGCGATATGAATAGATTTTCTCCGCGTTTAATAATGTCGTGATTCTAGCGAATCGTATTATTTTAGCATCAACGAATAAAATCGCATTAGTTAATTAAATTGACTAAATCGTTAGATTCGACATCCAATTATGAAATTGGTATCGACTCTAACGGTACGACACTTTGCTTGAAATAGAAAGACTTGATTCCCTCGGCTTTTCCGACATCGAAATAAATCCCTAGAGATCGTGATGTCGGATCCGCGTCAACGGGTTTCGACCCTTATTAAAATAGAATGCTTGTTTTTTGAAGATTGATATGAATATGTGATGCAAACGAAAATAAACGAATTATTGCTTAGGTTGACTCGCTTCAATAATCAAGCGATCGGGGTGATGGGATAAGCGACCGGCAACGCTGTGTGCAGTACACTTGTATATTCGGGTTTTCTTATCCCACCATCACTCACGCTCGACACAAATCCACGAGTATTTTAATGTTTTATAATACTAGTGATATTAGCGATATTAGGACGCGATAATTAAATAAAAAAACAGAAGAAGAGACGAATGACGAGAGGAAGAGAAGAAGGGAAGAATAGGGTTTTGCACCCTCAACCTACATGTTCTTGTCTCGGATAGGACTCGTAGTCGCGGCTTTAACACGGGAGTTTTGAGGTATGTAGGCTAAGTTGTGGTGGTAGGGTGTTGATTCTTAAAGCTAGGTTTAGGGTTTGCAAGGTTGTTGAAGGTGTGTGTTGATTAGGGTAGAATTAGGGTTTTTTGAAGGATGATCAAAGTTGTTCAATTGTGTGTGCATGGGGTTGCTTATATAGGCATGGCCTAGGTCCCCGGTTAGGTTTACTCGACCGAGTAAACAGCTGACTCGGTCGAGTGGCCCGGTGTGCCTGCAGTCGGGCCTGAAACAGGCCCACTCGATCGAGTGGATGGGGCACTCGATCTAGTGGCCCAACTGGGTCACGCGGGTCTCTCGTTTTGGACCCTGAGTTGGATGTCTTGTGGGTTTTGTGTTTGAATTGAACTTTTGTGTTGGAATGGCTGTTTTGTGTGCCTCGGAACGACTTTGACCGAGGTTCGACCCAATCATTAAAAAAAGTCGGTTTTGTTTCCGGTGTCGGTTTTGGCCCAAATTAGTCTTGTTTGACTCGGAACGGTCCGCTGAGCCTGATTTTGAGGTCAGTTTTGTGAGATTTGTACTCCGTAAGTGCTTTAGCCAACAACTAATGGATTTGAGCCCATATCCGAGCGCGTAGAAACATGTTAGCGTCCGATCATCATTGGGTGTTTTTTGGGAAACTACCATAGACATCTGGCAATCAAAATGCGGGTGTCTACAGAGCCCCCACTCTGACTGAGGCTTGGACAAGGCGAAAGTCAAAGTAGCCACCAGGCCAATCGAGGATTGAAACCTGGCGGACTTCCGGTCGGGTCGTTTATAGTCCATTAGACTCGCGTGATGGGCTCGCCAGCCACAAGCTAGAAGTCATACCTGAGCTGATGACGATAACTCCGTGGGGAATTGGACTTGTCGCATAAGTCCTGGGTGCGCCTGTATGTAGGCTCATCCCGTGAAATGCCGTCGTTGGCTTCCGCTGGGGAGATATAGTGGGTTGCACGTCCCTGTTTGAGTCGTACCTTTATAAGTCACATAAAATGCATGCAACACGTAGGTAGTAAAATGACTCGCGCTGGGGAAAATGATTTTTTAAATTTTGAAAATTTGAATTTTTGAAAATTTTGGAATTTTGAATTTTGTTCGAAATTTTGAGTCTTAAAGAAATTAGGAAAGTTCGAGATGAATATCTCCGTGCTAGTATCGAGACTAGGCTTGTGCCTTGATTCCGATTGGGATTAGGAAACCCTTGCGCATAAAAAGATATGGAAAGAGGGCTATAGAGTTAATACTATAAATACCCCTTTAATGCCCTTGATTTTCTCACAATTCCATTACAATTCACTCTCTTCTTAAAAAGAAAACCTTTCCAATCCTTTCAAGAGGCTAGCCATGGGAATTGATAGATTAACTGTGATGCTTCAAGAATGGTCCCGACGCTTCAGGGACACAGATAGGGTAGCCCTTAACCAGACGGGCATAACTCAGTTGTACCCGTTCCGTCAGATGGTGGTCGATCGTTATTTCTTGGATGCATGCTTGGCTTACTGGGACGACATATATCATGTCTTTGCCTTTCCTCGGGGCGAAGTTTGCCCTTTACCTGAGGAGATTGCAACTATAGGAGGATGGAACCCGATACTCCGTCATGCTGTCCCGTACTCGATTTATGACCCGCGGAGGAAGCTTCGAGAATTTCTAGGGCTTTCTCACAACGAGGTATCCCGTATGATGGAGGGTGAAAATATTTCTCTGATCGACTTGGCCGAGAAGTTTATGAATCCTCTTGATGTTCGGGTCAGACCGGCTTACAGCCGTAGGGCTTTTTCTTTCTGCATGCTCCATGTTTATGCTTTCGAGGGTCATATGGATTTGTTATCCTGCATGGGAAACACCCGTCTTTTGACCGTAGTGGACTTGATGGAGACTGAACACAGCCCGGCTTGGCTGATCACGGGCGAGATTATCCAAGGATTGGACAACCGCAAGAGAGACTCATCAATTCGTCTTACCGGGAGCACCCGATTGCTGCAAGTATGTTACTTTGCATCTTATTTTTCCCAATTTCTCGATTTTCGATTTTTTGATTTTTTCCGCGGATTGCCTGCTGCAGTGGGCACTCGATCGAGTCACCCTGGCACTCGACCGAGTGCCCTCGTAGAAACCTCCTGATCTGCTCTCAGAGGTACCACTCGATCGAGTCACCTTGGCACTCGATCGAGTGCCCTCGTAAAAGCCCCCTATTTGTGTTCAGGGGTACCGCTCGATTGAGTGTCCCAGGCACTCGACCAAGTGGCCTTAGGCGGACGCCTATTTTGCCTTAAAAAACTCATGTTTTTGTTTCCTTTTGCAGATTTGGCTATATGAGAGGCTATCGGTGATAGATCCTCCTCTTGATGCGAGCAACTATTGTCATAACCAGGTGATGACGAGGAGGCGGGCCATTGACTTTTCTCGTCAGATTACGCAAAAGTATTGGGACGAGATTTTGTCTTTCCATGGTGGCCCGTTAATTCGATGGGCGGTTCCGTGGTGGCCCATCTATCTTTGGACCGGCTTGGACCCGAGGGACAGGGCCCGTTATCAGGTGATATTATCTTTCAGGCAAACAGTTCATCTTTATCCGGATCGCATACTAAGGCAGTATGGATGGACCCAGCGAATCCCTGAAGTCGAAGCAGTTGTGAGTGACCCTACCCAACTGACTGATGTGATGTGCGATACATGGATGCAAAGATGGTACACCCGGCATACCTGGCCCATCACCAAATCTCGCCACTCGATCTGGGTTTCAGACTCTTACACGAAGTGGACCAAAGCAGGCGATGCTAAAGCCCGAGCTGCTCTGAAGGTTGATGAAGCTTTCGACCTGCTGCGAAGGGAGCAAGCTAAAGACAACAAGGGCTTTTTTGACGAAGGAGACACTCCTGCTACCCTAGTCCATCTTATGTCAGAACAAAAGAAGAAGACCAAGACTCAAGCTGGAGGGTCTAGTGCTAAAGGTGCTTGGGGGAAGGTGAGCCCCCAGACTGACTTGGAAAGGAGACTAGGCCCAAGACTACCCGTGCAGAACCGACTTGGCCCACGGGACAGATTACCCGAGCACGTGCGGGCTCGCATTGGACCGAAGACTGTGGTGGAAGACCCGTCATCGAAGAAACGGGCTCGCGCTAAGGAGTTTCCGCTTATGATTCGGGAACGCTCGCCACCACCTCGAGGACCTCAGGCTCCACGCGACCCGAAGGACAAGGGGAAGGGGAAAATGCCCGGATATTAGTCTCCGTTATTATTATTTGAATATTATTATTATTTTTTGGGTGTGATTTTTTGTGTGATTTGCCGTTTTTGGCGTTTTTTTTTGTTTTTTTTTTTTTTGTAATTCCCGAGTTTATCGACATTTTAATGAAAGACATATTAAAGAATACCGTTCTCGTCTTTTCGTTTATTTATTGCAGTGGTTGTACCCTTTTGAGGGGTTGCCTACGTATCCACAATTAGCAGAATCAAAACAAACGTAGTTCAAAATTGATTGATTGATTTTTGCAATTTTCGAAATACATCAAGATTATTAATTCGAGATGTACGACAGTAGAACAATTAATTCTAACTTATTGACTTGTCTATAATTTTTGAAAATTTATAAAAAGACACATTTTTATAAATTTTTGCAAATGACATTGAGATGGGGGTTTAAGGGTAGTAGCGCTTCAGCTGGTCCAAGTTGGTTGGGTTGACGAATTCGTTCCCGTCCAAGTCTGTCAGCATCACTGCTCCTCCTGATAGGACCTTCTTGACTAAGTATGGCCCAGCCCAATTGGGTTTGAATTTACCCCTTGGGTCAACCGGTAGTAAGGCACGAACCGATTTCAGGACCAGATCCCCTTCTTTGATGTTCCTGGGCCTAACTCTTTTGTTGAAAGCCCGTTGGATCCTCTTTTGATATATCTGAATATTGTTGAGGGCCCGTGATCGCCGTTCGTCTAAAAGGACTAACGAATCGTATCGGGCTTGGACCCAATTTGCTTTAGGTACTTGACTTTCAAGTAAAATCCTGAGGGATGGTACTTCTAGCTCGACCGGATGGACTGCTTCCATTCCATATGTCAAATAATACGGAGTTGCTCCAGTTACGGTGCGAATTGACGTTCGGTACCCCCATAAGGCGAAGGGTATTTTGTCGGGCCAGTCCCGGTAATTCTCAGCCATCTTTTTAAGTATGGTGACGATTGTTTTATTGGCCGCTTCTACCGCTCCGTTTGTTTGAGGTCGGTAAGGCAAAGATGTATGCCTTTGAATTTTATATTTTGCCAGCAACGAGGCAGTTTCAGCTTGAAAGTGGGTCCCGTGATCGCTGATGAACTCGTGTGGGATCCCGTATCGACATATGATCTTAATCTGGATAAATTTGGCCACGTGCTTGGCGTTCAAGACACGGTATGACTCGGCTTCGACCCATTTGGTGAAGTAGTCGATGGCCACCAAAATGAAGCAATGACCTCCCGTCCCGTAAGGATGCACCTTTCCAATTATGTCTATACCCTATGTCGAAAATGGCCATGGTGATGTCATGGTATATAAGAGGGAAGACGGCATATGTTGTACATTGGCAAAGATCTGACAGTTATGGCAGTGTTTGACATACAACTGACAGTCTGTTTCCATGGTGTTCCAATAATACCCGAGCCTCATGATTTTGCGGGCTAGCATATGGGCGTTCATATGCGGACCGTTTTCACCGTCGTGTACTTCGGCCATAACCTTTTCGGCCTGTATTTTGTCGATGCATAGGAGGAGAGCCCCCTGTGCCGTCTTTTTGTATAATTGCCCATCGTCCGTGCGAACAAATTGGGTTGCCAATCTCCGCAGGGCTTTCTTGGCCCGGTTTTCAGTTCCCGGGGGATACTCTCCCGTTGCCAAGTAAATTAGGACTGACTGGTACCATGGTTTCGGGTCGGTTAGCTCGATGTCTTGGATGGCGTGTACATACGCCGGCTCGGATCGTCTTTCGACACAGATCGGCATGCTGGTTAGGTGATCCGGGATGTTCAGTAGAGATGCTAATTTGGAAAGTGCATCAGCGAATTTATTTTCTTCCCGGGGCAGATAAATGTATTCTACCTTTTGGAATTGTTTCTCTAGAACCCTTACCCGTGCTTGGTAAGCCACGAGATTGGCGTTCCGAGTTTTCCATTTTTGGAGCGCTTGATTGATGACCAGCAATGAGTCACCGTGGACCCGGAGGTTTGTTACCCCTAGGTCAATGGCGGCTTGCAACCCGTGAATGCATGCTTCGTATTCGGCTGCGTTATTGGTCACGTCAAAGTCCAATTTGATGGATAAGGGGGTGTGTTCACCTCGTGGTGAAATTAGCAGGATTCCGACCCCGAATCCTCGGAAGTTGGATGCCCCATCAAAATACAAATTCCATGTCTCGGTATCGGTATGGAATATGTCTTCATCAGGAAAGGTCCAAGTGTCGGTGTGGTCCTCTTCAGATATCGGGCTATCGGCGAGGAACTCGGCTACAACCCGGCCTTTGATGGCTTTTAATGGTATAAACTTGAGGTCAAACTCAGATAACATTAAAGTCCATCTGGACATCCTGCCATTGAGGATGGGCTTCTCGAACAAGTACTTGATAGGATCCATTTTGGATAATACCTGTACCTCGTGACTAAGCATGTAATGTCGGAGCTTTTTAGTGGCCCAGACCAACGCTAGGCACGTCTTTTCGAGCATTGTGTATTTGCATTCATATTTGAGGAACTTTTTACTGATGTAGTAAATAGCCCGTTCTTCTGAATCGACTATCTGGGCCAGCATAGCCCCCATGGCTGTCTCGGTCGTTGTTAGGTATAACGACAAAGGCAAATCGGGTTGAGGTGGCATTAATACTGGCGGTGCAGACAGAATCTCCTTGATTTTATCAAAACCCGTTTGACATTTGTCGTCCCACAGTACCCGTTCCCCTATCTTTAGTTTCTTGAAAATGGGCTCACATACCATGGTTAATTTTGAAATGAACCGGCTGATGTATTGGACTTTCCCGAGAAACCCCCGTATTTCTTTTTCGGTCTTGGGTGGCTGCATCTCGGTGATGGCTTTGATTTTAGCTGGGTCGACCTCGATGCCGCGTTGGCTAAAGATATGGCCCAGTAATTTGCCCGATGTTACCCCGAAACTGCATTTTTGAGGGTTTAGCCTCATGTTGTATTTGCGCAGTCGGGTAAAGAATTTTCTTAGGGCCGCAATGTGCCCATTCCGGTCTTTGGACTTAACGATCATATCGTCCACGTAGACCTCCACTTCTTTGTGCATCATGTCATGTAATAAAGTAGTGGCGGTCCGCTGATAAGTGGCCCCGGCATTAATAAGCCCAAATGGCATAACAGTGTAACAGTAAGTACCCCCAGGTGTAATGAAGGTGGTCGTACTCATGTCCTCCTCTGCCATTTTAATCTGATTGTATCCGGCATACCCGTACATGAATGATAGAAGGTTATGATCGGCCGTGTTATCCACCAGTATGTCGATGTGTGGTAACGGAAAATCATCTTTTGGACTGGCCTTGTTAAGGTCTCGGATGTCCACGCATACTCGCACCTTGCCGTCCTTCTTGGGCACCGGCACGATGTTTGCAACCCAGTCTGGATATCAGACACTTGTATAAAGCTCGCTTTGAATTGTTTGTCTACCTCTTCTTTGACTTTAAGAGACCATTCGGGCTTCATCCTTCGGAGTTTTTGCTTTACCGGTTTACACCCATCTTTGATGGGTATTCGGTGTTCGGCTATTTCCCGATCTATGCCCGGCATGTCCTTGTAGGACCATGCAAAGACGTGCTTGAATTCTTGGAGGAGGTCCGTGAATTGTATTTTCTCCCCTGGATCTAAGGATAGGCCCAACTTAAGCATCTGGGGCTCCAAAGTGGTTCCCACGTTGATGGACTCGGTTTCTTCGATTACCGGATCTCGGGACTCCCTTTGTTCGAGCTGCTCGATCAGATGTGGAGGTAGAGGTACCTGTTCGTCGGGTTTCTCAATGTCATTGCATATAAAATCTTTGAAATTGAGAAAATTTTGGGAATAAGACAAGTCGTAAGCAGAACGGTTTTCGTTATTATTATTCATAGTAAATTTTGTGAAAAGCTCGAAAAGAGCGGCCATCTGATCGTTGGTCAGTGACGAGATAGGGAGAGGTCTTGGGACAGGCCCCGAGACCTCAGTGGATAAAGGAAGAGGGGATACAGACTTGTTTCTAGCCCCAGACCCTCTAGACTCGGGCTCTGACTCCGACTCTGACTCTGACTCTGACTCGGTATCCGGCATGTCTCCCTCGCCGGTGGTTAGCTTGTAGGTCCGTCCTTGGCTATCAGTCCACTTGATGGTCTTCCTCCAGGCCCTTCTTCCTGTATCTGCACCAACTTCAGTGATCAGCTTTGTTGAGTCAAACCGATTGCTGCGGAGGATCAGATTGACCAGATCATCTTTTGGTGTGGGGACGACTTTGTCTTCTCCAAATAGGATCCCCAGCACGGGCTCGGAGTTGTTTTCCCCTTCCTTGGACTCAGTTTGAACAAGGGTGAATATATCATTGGGGATGAAATTGCATTCCCGAGCCATTTTGGTCTCGGGATATGTGATGGTGGGTTGGTAGAGGCCCACTTGAATAGCTCCGAAAACTGGAGTGACAAAGTAGTCAGTTAACTTCGGGCTATAAGGGCCTATGTAAGTACCCTTGAGGATGTTGATGGCCTTGTGGATACCGGCCCGGACCATGTTTTCGGGGGTTATAGCATACCCTAGCCCGAATTGTGATTCGCCAACATTTAGGACCTCAATGATCTTCCCAGTCGAAAGATTCGGCCTCGAGGTTGCTCCCGGTAGATAGCCTAGATTCTGTAGCATCGTGTCGATGCTAGTTGTGAAGTAAGGCCTAAAGAGATACTCTTCTTCGATCATACCTACGAAATCAAATCCTCGTGGGTCAGCCCGGCCCGTAGCGTTGCAGCTTGCCACGGTAATTGGAGTAGCCTCTAGTGTGATGATGCCGTCCCGAAGTGGCATCTTGACTTTTCGGTGGAGAGTGAAGGATACGGCCTTGACTGCGTGGATCCAAGGCCTTCCTAATAGTATGTTAAAGGACGAGGTGACATCAATCACCTGGAACTCCAACTCTTTCTCGATTGGACCCGTTATTATTGTTAATTTAACGGCCCCGGCCACCGGTTTTGGGCTTCCGTTGAAAGCTTGGATAGTCTGTGCTGTAGGGAGGTAGTCGGCATCGGTGATGCCGAGAGCTTTAGCGGTCCTTAGAGGTAGGACATTCACATCGGACCCATCGTCAATAAGGGTCATTGGGAGGTACTTCCCTCGGCAAATGACCGTAATGTATAGGGCCAGATTATGATTGGTCCTGAACGCTAGCAGATCAGACTCGGAGAAGGTGATGAGTGGGCCTTCTTCCTTGGACTTGCCTTTGAGATAAGGCATAATAGTGGCTACCATTTCAGAAGGAGTAGCCTGCGAGTCGACCTTGATTTCATCGAGAGCCTTAGTCAGTGCTTCTCGATGTGCTTGTGAGCTAACTAGTAATTGCCATATGGTTAAGTCAGCTCGAACCCTCTTCATTTGTTGGACCAAAGCGGTGTCATTGCTTGGTTCTTCAAGGGTAGGTTCCGTCCTGGCAGGTTCAGTGACGGATGCGGGAATAGGACGCCCAGCTGTGGCGAGGTGGTGAGTAGCTAAGGCTTTGGATTTAGCCTTTCGGACCTCTTCAAGGGTGATGAGGACAGCTTCCCCTTTGGTTAAGTATACATCATCCTCGTCATCGAACCATATCCCGTTAATTTGTGGGATATAGGGGGAGATGAGGTGAGAACAGTCGATTACCTCTCCCGTGAATATAGCATGGGCGCTGAACGAGTTTTCTTTGTTGCTCGGCTTGTCTCCGGGCAACGGAATCTTCCCGCTCTCGATCAGATCCTGAAATAGATGCTTCAGTTTCCAGCACTTTTCAGTATCATGCCCATTACCACGATGATATTGGCAGTAGGCCGGGCGTTATAACTTTTGGGCCTCTTCTCTACTGGAAGCTCGGGCATCGGGCCTATTGGCTGGATCAGACCCTTCGAAGATAGCCTTTGTAAGGCATAAGTATAGGTAGTCCCTATATCTGTGAATACCCGATTTGGTGTATTCTTTTTGGATGAGGTGTCCAGCAGGTTTACCTCATCAAAGATGCTGCGAGTTGCAGCTGCGGGTGTGGGCTTGCTCGTAGATGAACTTGCCCCTTGATAGCCTTTAGTAGAGGCCTTAGTCAGGCTCTTTAACCTTAGGTCGTCCTCTATTCTTGTGCCCATTTCAGTGAGGACGGCGAAGTTAGGGATGATAGCATACCGGAGATGAACCCGGTAGGATGGGAGGAGGTTCTTGACAAAAGCCTCCACTAGGACCTTCTCACTGGGCTTGTCGACCAGCTTCACACTCTCGGCCCGCCATCTTTGCAAATATTTTGTGAACCCTTCTTTGGGCTCTTGGGCCATCACCTCCAGAGTACGCATTGTAGTCAGGATTTCAGTATTGTCGGCGTAGTTCCGAGCAAATTCGGTCGCCACATCATCCCAAGTCTTATATTTCTTGGGGTCCAGCCTATAGAACCAGGCCTTAGGGTGCTTCTCGAGAGAGGAAGGGAATAAGTGCTTGAACATGGCGGACTTTACCCCATTGACCGCCATAAAGTCTTTGAAAGCCCGGATGTTATGGACCGAGTCTTCAGTACCCTCAAACATCGGAATTCCCGTAAGGTTGAGGTTAGCAGGCAGCTCGTCATTCAAGGGTGAATAGGAACGAGCATTTTCGGTGTGGATCGAGTTGTTCGTCGACAGGTGAACTTGTTCTTCGAGCCTGCGAACAACACTGATAAGTTCAGCTATGGGCCCAGTGGTCTCTGACCCGTCAACAGGGGCCATCTTTTCTACGGCACTCAAACGGGTGTCTAGCGTTGCTTGGCTAGCCTGGATGGAGGTCAGTTGAGTCTCGATCTTCTCTAGGGCATCCTTCAATGCGTCCATTTTGCGTTGATATCTGGTTTCGGGTGGCCTATCTGTAAGAACACCGCGTAATCAGAAACTAGCCCGAATCCCAGAATAGAAAGTACATCCCGAACAAGACTAAAAGGGAAATGACTCGAGAAAAGACACCTAGACGGGTGACTTGTGAAGTGTGGGCCTTTCTTAGGATTCGGCGAGTGGGCCTAGTCCTGTTCGAAGGAAGGTTCACGTGAGACATCCCCAGACTTTTGACTCGATCGTGTAAACGGGCCCTCCTTTGTAGGGGTTTGTCCTACGTAGGTGGGCCTTGCCTTAGTCTAATAAGGCGGACTGGGATGGGGAAGAAACCCGTGATGTAAGATCGACAGAGTTTCGACGCTAAAGACCTTGACAATTTACGATGTGACCCGACACTGCTAAATACGGGAAGTCCTAAAAAGAGGAAGGTTTTGAAAATGTATTGTTTTTGAAGATCCGAGAAAACTCGATGGAGGGCCCAATTTTCGAAAAAATGAAAAGAGTATTGGGCCACGGGTTTTGAAAGTTCGAAAATGTTTTCGAGTTTTGAATTGGGCAGCATACCGTCTAAAAAAGAGGCTATTTTGAGTAAAATCATAAGTCCTAAATTCGGTATGCGACCCGGATTTTGAAAGTTGAAAACCTTGAAAAAGGTGCAATTTTTTAAAAGAGTTGACGGTTTTTGAAAACGACACGGAAACCAAATAGCACGTAGTCACACAAGCATTATAACGACGCCATGTATGCTCTACACTAAGTCTCGGTCGGTCTAAAGGGTCTATACCAGCGTACATAGTCTAGACGTTGATCGGAACGGACTCTCTAAGTCGAGTTGAGCTTAGAACATGCCGTGAAACCCACTCGAATCGACTATGGACACCTTTTGACATATCCATATTGGAGTACATCAATGGTATAGTGGGACGTCGGTCATCAGTACCGGCCCGGGAAAATATGGGTTATGCATGAACCGTAAAACTAAAATGCGTATTGTACTAGTCAAACGATTTCTATTCGAGTCTCACCCTGAGGATGCCGATGGTAAGTCACGCATCAGTTAATCCCCATCGGAGTCGCCAAATTGTGGACATGACATAGGTCCACCCCGACGGGGCCACGCGCGGGCTTGGGGAGGCGAATGAATCTCCATATGAAACGGATCCAATGGAAATTTAAATCGAAGTGGAGTCGCCACCGAACTTTGTGGGAGTTCGGGCCCGTTCGAACCCACTCTATGTCGTAGTAGGCCGCGTACAAAATACGGCCCATTTCCGATGTCAGAACTTATTGGGTTCGTCCCTTAGCATTTGATACCGATACCGACATTATCGGATATCGTCTATTGAATGACTCTCGTTCGCCAACGGTTTCGGGCATCCGGAGACCGAGGTTCTGAGTAAGGGGTGAGGGTACGTGTTGGGAAGCCCACAAAGGATACCCAACCCCGCCCGCACATTAGCGGCCTCTACTAGGATATCGAATGACTTTTGAATACGCGCGTTAGTTGAACGGGAAAATGATATGCAAAGATTATTTTCCCTAAGCATGTGAATGAAATTGAAAGGGTTTCTATGTCGATTTAATGCAACTAAAATATTAACGTCGAAGTCGTATTTTAGCATGCGGGTTCATTTTAGTACAATAAAATAAACAAGAATTAAATCAACAAGAAAGCAAACGGTTAGTAACGGTATAACGATATTAACGGTTTGTGCAAATATTGAATTATGTAGAATGATGCAAATGAGTTAATGAATGGTTTTGAAAAGATGTTTCACGTGATTAATTAGGCACGTGTTGACCTAAGTCACAAGAAACGGTTAATGAGACCCGAATGCTATTGTAGGACTCACGGTTTAACGTGATAAAGGGGTCACTCGACCGAGTCATTGTAGTACTCGACCGAGTGGTCCTCTGAAAAAGGTTCTGTTCGGATTTTATGACCCTACTCGATCGAGTTATTGGCCAACTCGACCGAGTACGTTGCCACTCGACCGAGTCACTGTGAGACTCGACCGAGTGGAGGTCGTAAAGACATTCTGTTTTGGTTTTTGTGATGTCACTCGATCGAGTGGCGTAGGCACTCGGTCGAGTGGCACCTGTACGAACCATGTCATTTGCAATTTTTGTTATCGATTTCGAAATTGCTTTTGATTTTGATGACTTGATGAATTGGGCATAAATACTGTGGAATTTATACTCAATTCTGAATTGTATACTCGTTGTATCTCATATTCGATTATTGAATCGATATGAAATACTAGAGTGGAAATAAAAGAAAATTGCTTTGAGTCATTTTAAGTTAACTACCGCGATATGAATAGATTTTCTCCGCGTTTAATAATGTCGTGATTCTAGCGAATCGTATGACTATTATTTTAGCATCAACGAACAAAATCGCATTAGTTAATTAAATTGACTAAATCGTTAGATTCGACATCCAATTATGAAATTGGTATCGACTCTAACGGTTCGACACTTTGCTTGAAATAGAAAGACTTGATTCCCTCGGCTTTTCCGACATCGAAATAAATCCCTAGAGATCGTGGTGTCGGATTCGCGTCAACGGGTTTCGACCCTTATTAAAATAGAATGCTTGTTTTTTGAAGATTGATATGAATATGTGATGCAAACGAAAATAAACGAATTATTGCTTAGGTTGACTCGCTTCAATAATCAAGCGATCGGGGTGATGGGATAAGCGACTGGCAACGCTGTGTGCAGTACACTTGTATATTCGGGTTTTCTTATCCCACCATCACTCACGCTCGACACAAATCCACGAGTATTTTAATGTTTTATAATACTAGTGATATTAGCGATATTAGGACGTGATAATTAAATAAAAAAACAAAAGAAGAGACGAATGACGAGAGGAAGAGAAGAAGGGAAGAATAGGGTTTTGCACCCTCAACCTACATGTTCTTGTCTCAGATAGGACTCGTAGTCGCGGCTTTAACACGGGAGTTTCGAGGTATGTAGGCTAAGTTGTGGTGGTAGGGTGTTGATTCCTAAAGCTAGGTTTAGGGTTTGCAAGGTTGTTGAAGGTGTGTGTTGATTAGGTAGAATTAGGGTTTTTTGAAGGATGATCAAAGTTGTTCAATTGTGTGTGCATGGGGTTCTTATATAGGCATGGCCTAGGTCCCCGGCTAGGGTTACTAGACCGAGTAAGCAGCTGACTCGGTCAAGTGGCCCGGTGTGCCTGCAGTCGGGCCTGAAACAGGCCCACTCGATCGAGTGGATGGGGCACTCGATCGAGAGGCCCAACTAGGTCGAGCGGGTCTCTCGTTTTGGACCCTGAGTTGGATGTCTTGTGGGTTTTGTGTTTGAATTGAACTTTTGTGTTGGAATGGCTGTTTTGTGTGCCTCAGAACGACTTTGACCGAGGTTTGACCCAATCGTTAAAAAAAGTCGGTTTTGTTTCCGGTGTCGATTTTGGCCCAAATTAGTCTTGTTTGACTCGGAACGGTCCGCTGGGCCTGATTTTGAGGTCAGTTTTGTGAGATTTGTTCTCCGTAAGTGCTTTAGCCAACAACTAAGGGATTTGAGCCCATATCCGAGCGCGTAGAAACATGTTAGCGTCCGATCATCATCGGGTCTTTTTTGGGAAACTACCATAGACACCTGGCAGTCAAAATGCGGGTGTCTACAGGATTAAGTGTTGATTATGGATGATTAGGGTTGGATTGTGGGTAAAGGTGGATTCTTTGTTACTAGTCACATATTATGCACACTATGTGTTTGTTGAAATGCTTGTTAGAGTAGTAGTTGCAAATACTTCTCTTGCTTGTCTTCGTCTTCTCATTGTGTGATTGATTTGTGGTTGAATCCTTGTGTATTGGGTAACATCTTGCATAAGTATTCGGGTTTTGTCTTTGACACGAGAGTGCGGACATAGGCTTTGACGCGAGAGCGCGGACCAACCTTAGTAACTAAGTGAACCTTGCACCATCGATCTCCCAATTATCCTACTACACTTATGAACCCGACCTAACCCTATTCTTTCCTTGTTTGATTTATTCGTCATCTTAGTCATTGTTCCCTTAGTTAGTTGTATTCTCTAGCCTTAGTTGTTGTCTTTAGCTTAGTCCTAGTTGACCTAGTCTTGTATTTGGGTGACCTTAGGCTAGACACCTCTTTACCGTCCCCGTGGACTCGACCCGACTTGTCCTATCTACGTGTTAGGAATAGTTGGTTTTTATTTGATCGGCTGGGATCCACGGCAAATCCCTCCCATCAGCGGGCGGGGTTGGGTGTTCTTTGTGAACTTCCCAACACGTACCCTCACCCCTTACTCAGAACCTCGGTTTCCGGATGTCCGAAACCATTGGCCACGAGAGTCATTCAATACACGGTATCCGATCATGTCGGTATCGGTATCAAATGCAAAGGGACGAACCCGATAAACTCTGACATCGGAAATGGGCCGTATTTTGTACACGGCCCACTACGACATAGAGTGGGTTCGAACGGGCCCGAACTCCCACAAAGTTCGGTGGCGACTCCAACTTCGATTTAAATTTCAATTCGATCCATTCTCATATGGAGATTCATTCGCCTCCCAAACCCGCGCGTGGCCGCGTCGGGGTGGACCTATGTCATGTCCACATATATCCAAGCCGCTGAGGATTTATTGTGATAATGCCGCAGTCGTATTCTTCTCTAAAAACGATAAGTACCCTAAGGGTGCAAAGCACATTGAATTGAAATTCTTATCGGTTAAAGAGAAGGTGCTGAAACGTAGAGTGTCAATTGAGCATATTAGGACGGATATGATGGTAGCCGATCGTTAACTAAGGGATTACCACCTAAAACGTTTATTGGCCATGTAGAGCGCATGGGTGTTGTAGATAAAGTCTTGCTAATGTAAATGTAGTGCGCTCATATTACGTTTATGACATTTTGATATCACTTATTGTTATGTTTCTGTATAAAGTACATGTGATCATTATGATATATGTATACATTTATGATTGGAAATTACATGTGATCTTTTTGAAAATTATTGTATTTTTTCAAAATAAAGATAGTTAAGAGTTAGAATTGATTTGTGATACATGGAAGGGATCATGTAGCACAATGAAGTGTGACCGCCATTATTCAGTTAATTCTAAATCTATTAAAGTTTTATAGAAAGTTTAATGAACTCAATTTTAAGGTGAACATTACAATTATTGATCTTTTAAGGTGACACTAAGGCCAAGTGGAAGAATGGTAGAATATTTATATTCTTATGGTCTTGTGTCTTTCGGGTTTGTAAACAGCGAGTTCATGTTTAACGGGACTTTAATATAAAGTCGAAACCATGATGGTTCAGTTTCGGTTAACATGATTAAAGTTCGGGGATTAATATCCCTCCTACCTTACCCGATTATATTGATTAGTCTATCGCTTTTGATCATATCCAGTAAGTTGTGAAGAGACATGACTCTTCACACAATTACTTACTCCCTCCGAGTTCCTATCATTTACCCATTTACTTTTGGGTAAAAAAAATAAGGAAGAGAGAATGAGTGGTTAAAAAAGAAAGAAGGAATGAAGAAAGAGAAATTGGTAGATAAATGTGAATCATACATTTATGGCCAAAAGTAGAAAATGGGTAAAAGATCAAACTCAACTCAAAAAGGAAAATGAGGCAATGTTAGAAACTCGGAGGGAGTATTATAAATACTATAGTGAATGTACATCTTGTTCATGTGAAAAAGTTACAGACTCACAAGAATAACTGGAGAGTAAAGAAAAAAATTTAGGATATTTCCCACGTTACCCTCGAACTTTGACACATTACACACGGTACCCCACTTTTAAAGTTTGTTCCTATGGTAACCTTGTGTTTTTTGTTTGGTGTCCATAATATCCCTGATCAATTTTCTGTCATAACGTCGTTAAAAGTTAATTAGTTAAAATGATTAATTTGTTTTAGAGAAAAAATTAGTTAGAACAATTAACGAACTTCTAATTAAAATAATTGAAAATTGAGAGAATGTCCATAATACCCCTGTGTTTTCAATGTTTTAACTATGGTACCCTTGTATTTTAAATTCTTTGCAATTCATTCAGGCGTACCGTAGACAAATAATTGAAAACCACAAGGGTACCATGGACAAAAATTTGAAAATACAATGGTACCATGGTTAAAATATTGAAAACACATGGGCTACCATTGACATTTTCTCAATTTACAACTATTTTAATTTGAATTTCATTAATTTTCTAACTAATTTCATCAAAAAAATTAAAATTAATCACTTTAACTAAATTAACTTTTAAGGCTGTTATGACAGAAAATTGAGCAGGGGTACCATGGACACTAAACACCAAACACAAAGTTACCATAAGAACAAACTTAAAATGAGGCATACCATGTGTAATGTGTCAAAGTTCGAGAGTACCGTGAAAAATATTCCTTCATTGTTTCTTATTTCATCTCAAGGGAAACATCAAAGAAGAAGTGTTGAGGAGAATCATATTGTCTTTTTTCTTTCTATTATTACTATCATTATTATCATATTTTATCATGAATCAAGGTATATATGTAGAGTAGGTCTCCTGAGAGACGGTCTCTCATTAACTTTATTGAAAGACTAAGTACAAATGAAAATAATAGTGGTACCAAACCTAATAGAAATGGGTACGATTAACATAAAAGAGTATACAAATATAAAGAGGGTACGCTTCTTATAAAAACAGGTACTCCCTCCCTTCAAAACCAAAAACATCAAAACCCATTTTGCCACTATTCACAAGTCAAGACAATCTTCAATATTCTCGACAATCCACAAAGCAAAATATAGTCACGTGGGATCTTGTTTGATTCATCTTTGTGAATAGAGTAAGAATATCAAATTTTTAGGATTTTTAGTAATGTAAAATGAAAGATATTGACGGTGTAAAACACGTCTCGGCAAATGTGAAAAAACAAGTGGTGTGTTTGGTTACGAAGGGAGGGAGTACAAAACAAAGGTTGTCATTTAAGGGTACGAATAGAACATAGAGTGATACAGAAGAGTGATCTCTCAATAAGTTATTGAGAGACCGTCTCCCAAGATTTTGTGATGTATTATTATTTTTTTTTTCATTATTGTTTGGATTGAATTAGTTCCAATTTATAATCAATTTTGGGATTGATTTCATAATCGAAATCAACTATGTCAAATATAACTAACATATCTCGTATATCCTTGTATAACCTACATCATACTCCGTATCATTGTTTGTATTTGAAGTGCATGTATCTAATGAAATAAAACGCACTTCAAACATTATGATGCGGATCATGACAGAAATTAGCAGGGAACTACCAGATTACGATACATACAAGCAAGCTTTATTTCAAGATTCTTTAAAATTCTACCTAGGCCTAGTACCTATGGCTATGTACAGATCATGACACATACATACAACGAAGCTCGAATTGAAGCATGCTTGTCTGGATTTCATTCAAGAATATCCTTTAAAATACTCTAGAGAACAAAAGGAGAAGACTCAAAAAAGGGAGAAACCCACATGCACCACGTCATCATTCTCACATGACATCTACTCATCCTACTACTCTCATGCTTTCTGATTCCTCCACCCTTTATTTCCCTTTACTCATCCACCTCTCTTCACGTTTTAAAGTGCGCTAATTAATCTGATTCCGATCCTCTCCTAATCTCTACACAATCTTTACTCTATCATCATCATCATTTCTTCAACCTCCCCATTTCCAATTTCCAATTTCCTTATACGAGTATACAATAAATAACACAAATTCTTCTTCTTAATAGAAAAAAAAAACCATATTTGAAATAACTAAGAATGAGATTATCATTATTTTATACTAACTCCATCCTAGAAAGACCTCCCAATTTCCTCAGAATGGAGGGAGTATTAAATTTGCGGCGGATATCTCCGTTATAATATCTGTACCATCATGTAGTTTGGATTATTACTCACCATTTAATTTCATTTAGTTTTCTTTTGTTTCAGACATTATTAAAAAAATGTGTTTGATCCCACACTCCTCTTAACTTCCACAATTTTAACCCCAGTTGAAAACTTTTTCTATTTTGTGTGCTACTAAAGCGAAATACAGAGTACTCATATTTTTTTTACAGCCTTGTTTCTCTTTAGAAAAACCCAGGAAGATCCACTTTTGAGGAAGCATTTCAATAAGTATTTTGGAGTAAAAAAAAATTCATCCCCATCCCACGTAGGAGTAGTTAATTCTTATAATAATTCTGATCTTACTTGAGTAAACTTGATCATTTACAGAGAAATCTGGTGAACTTGTGGGGGGTAGAATAGAAATGGAGGAATTGTTTGGAATTGGAGATGCTGCAGCAAAAATAAGAAAGAGAGGAGGGTGCTCGCCATCATCATCTGCATCATCAATGCTGCAGAATTACAGGTTTAAGAGGGCCATTTTGGGAGGCAAGAAAAACATGGGCGGAAAAAGCGGGGGGTCCTCTACACCCGTGCCCACCTGGAGAGAAGCTGCGGCCTCACCTGCCCTCAGCCTCTCCGGCAGGTCTAAAGCCGGGCAGCAGCAGCAGCAGCCGCCGGTGTCCGCCCGTAAATTGGCAGCCACATTGTGGGAGTTGAATGAGGTCCCTAGTCCCAGGGGGGTTATGAATGTTGAAGACGAAGAAGATGAGGAGGGTTTGGTGGAAAAGAGGGTTGGGATTGGGAGGAGAGCCAAATTGAGGCGGGAGGTTAATTCTTTGCCTCCTCATTTATCTGATCCCTCTCATACCCCTGTTTCTGAGGTGGGTTTTTTTTTCTGTGTGTTATTTAGCTGTATTATTAAGGCTATCAAGCTATCAGCAGTAGGAGTAGGAGTAACAATAACATTTGTTACATTTCCCCATCAGCCCTCTCGATTTTCTTGTTGCATATGACATTTTGACTTTTGTCTTACCTATTCCTTATTATACCCAATATGTGTAATATTTGACCCTGTCAAAAGTTTGTGACTTGCTGAATGAAAATTACTTCTACAAACAATTTTCGTATTAGGGTGTCACATTGATGCAATTAGTGTTATGACGGGTTATGTTTGTTGGTTCACTGGTTGTATATCTTTTTTTCTTGATCAGGAAACATTGCAGTGCGACTGCTTTGAGTAAAGAATGTATTGCTATTATGGTCTTGTTATTGTGTTACAGTTAATTAAATGACTGCGTAAGCATTGCGAGGAGATTTAAGTAGTAGGGACCGGAGCATTGGGTTCATCTTGCTGTTTTGTGGAAGTACTTTGGAGATTGTATTTATACTTCTTGGTGAAATTATGTTTTACATTTGGATATAATGCCCTGATGTCTAGCCTGATGCATTTTGTTTGATTGTGGATTCCAAGTTTTGTCATTTCCTGCTTTGACAATTACGTGCACTATATTGTACATCAGCTCAACATGATTGCTGAACATTATCGGTTGGTTTTGCTGGATTAAATAGGCGATGTTCATCTACGTTCCGTTTTGAATGTGATATTGTTATATACCTCCCATCCAATCCAATGGTAATATGAACCCACTTTTCTCCTCACAAAAAGTATATGATAATACCGCATCCGTTCGGCTTCATTTGCATTGGTAGTATGAATGAAGAAACATATCACCCGATCAGGAGATGATCGTGTTTATTAAGCACTGTCATATCAGATTTGTTTTCGCATGAGTTTCGTTTCAGAATTTTCGTTTGACTCAGGAATAATTTCCACTGATGGCTGTAACTTTTAATTGCTGTTACAGAGAATGGAAAGATCTGGAACAGGTAATCACAGGAGAAGAGAATCATCGATATCAAGGATACTAAAAAATGACAATTTTGAAACTATCAGTTGTGCCAGTTTCATGGAGGTAATACACATACTCTTTCTAGAAGCTATAGTTACAGTTGCATTTGGCAGATGGGATTTACTACTAGTATAATATTCCATCTATGTTTGCTTTGCTGGGATTTGTTTGAGTTTTGTACTACTTTAAATGTGAATATAGTTAGTAGTAATGACGGACTGTGTGCTTTGTGTTCTCATTGATGTGCATGTTCTCGCTGGTCATCCTGTACTTCAATGCAACATTATTTGTGGTAAGTATTGATGATCTCAGAAAGGAGAGGGCTGGGTGATTGTAACTGTTACCGATTGCAGTGTGAATTTCATATAAGCCATGTTTGGTTGATGTAAATTTCAGCATAGTGCAATCGATTACTACAGAATTTACCAGGGTTCATGTTGAATAATTATCTTTCACTCCAAATCGTTGTTTGGAATTATTTCCAAGTTCCAACCACGCTCTCTATCCTTGTGTGCCTTACTTATCTCTTCTTATTTCTGCCTCATGTAATGTTGTCGCTAGATCATGGCATGAAACTGCTGAAGCAGACACCTAGCTAATGTTTCCATTGTTTCTGTGTTTGTCAATGTAGATTGAAACTAGATCTCGATGTCAGACACCATCTGGGCCTACAGTTGGTGGTAAATCCCGGTTGAAGGATGTCAGTAATACTTTGACCACTTCAAAGGAGCTGCTCAAAATCATAAGCCGTATGTGGGCTCAAGACAATCAACCTTCATCAAGCATGTCACTCATTTCTGCCTTACATTCTGAGCTTGAAAGGGCCCGCTTGCAAATCAACCAGATGATACACTCTGATAACAAAGAGATCAGTGACCTTCTGAAGCAGTTCTCAGAGGAAAAGGCAGCGTGGAAAGTTAAGGAGGAGGAGGTGGTTGAAGCTGCAATCGAGTCCACAGCAAGAGAGCTTGAGGTTGAAAGAAAGCTTAGAAGGCGAACTGAGAGCTTGAATAAGAAGCTTGGTAAAGAACTGGCGGAAATAAAGGCATCTTTTCTCAAGGCAGTGAAGGAACTCGAGAGTGAGAAAAAAGCAAAGGGATTTGCGGAACAAGTTTGCCATGAACTTGCTGGAAATATTGGCGAAGATAAAGAGATGAAGAGAGAAGCTTCTAGAATGCAAGAAGAAATTGAGAAGAGAGTTCAAATTAAAATCTCAGATGCTAAGCACCAGTCTGCAGAGAAAAAGGGAAATGTTGATAAGATAAGAAATGGCATTGACACGTTTCTTAGCAACATACGGGAGAACAGACATAACTCCACATATCATAGACGAGATAGGAACTTATCCTTTTGTCGGAGTGAAGCAAGGGAAAGTGACGAGGACGGAGGAGAAGTGGAAGATGTTACTGATAGTGAAAACTCGGGTGAAAGTGATCTCCATTCCGTAGAATTGAACTATGAGCAGGTGTCTAGAAACTCAAAAAGGCTTGTAATCGATGAAGGAACTAAAGAGAGGAAATCTAATTCTAATCATCATCATCATCATCAAGTAGCCAGAAGCAGCACTTCTTTACTTAGAAGTGTGTCCAATGTTGTTGAATGGGGGAATGCTTCTAATCATGAAGTACACAAACAAGTGGGTAGAAGAAGTTGTGGGGATGAGGTTCAGCGAAACAGATCAACCAAATGTGTTCGGGATCGTGCACTGCCTGGTTCTAGGTTGGGAGTAGAGAGAGAGGTTGATAGCCCATCTAGCCAGCGAGGTGTGCCTTGGCCATCTCGTGAGCCATGCAGTGTTGCATTGCAGAGACATGTGACGACAATGGAAAGAGGTGGGATTAGAGGAAGGCAAGACGAAGACAGCATGGACAGCAACTCCAGGAGATCAAGAAGATGATATTCTTTTTATGTCAACTATTCACGGTCTTAAAACTGTAAACTTTGTTCATTGTTTCATGAGATGGTGTCGTTGAAAATGCATGTTTTCCCTGAGTCTGGACGCCTTTGCACTTTCGTTAACTCTATTTATGTAAAGCACAGTTTATATCTTGTCTGTCACAACTCACAAGATTGATTTTGAAGTATTTGGAGCTTTCCTATTATAAAGTCATACTGTATGAGTTGAAGAGTTGGTTGTGTCGGTTGGGTTAACCAAACTGCAGGTGATGCAAGTTTCTGACTTCGGAAGATGATAAACCCTTCCATTTATCGAAAACACACAGGAGTTTGTGCCTCCTCACTTTGTGCCAATAGCAGGTTAATTTCAGTGATGCGCAGATGAGACCTGAATACGAGACATCAGCATGCATGCCTAAGATATGACAGTCTTACTGCAGCGTGCAGCCTTTACGGTCTTGCAAAATAAAACAAAATGGCCGTTGCATATCATCTGATTAATTCAAAAGCAATACTCCATTATTGTTTCATCCTCGATTAAATTTAATACAGAAGAAACAATCAATCAATCAAACCAACAAACAAAAGAGATGATTGATTCGAATTACAAAAGCAGCATTATTCAAATCAAATGACATACTCCCTCCGAGTTCCTATTATTGTCTCACTTTCCTTTTTGGGCTGAGTTTGATTTTTGTCCCACTTTTCTTTTTAGGCCATCAATGTGTGGTTCACAATTACTCTCCCATTTCTCTCTCTTCCTCCTTTTTTTTTTCGAATCACTCATTTCCCCTTCCTTATTTTTCACCCCAAATCCCTTTGGGACAATAATAGAAACTCGGAGGGAGTATATAAGTTGGGCAGAGAAATGAAGCAGAGAAAAAGAGGAGTAAAATAGAAGCGGTGAAATGTTGAGTGAGTCAGTCGTCTAAGAATTTACGAAGACGTTGTTTGATGAAATCCTTACGAGCTTTGGCACGAGCTTGCTGCGGTTGGATGTTGGCGAAGGATAAGTATGCGCCGGCTGACATCAACGCTACACCACCCGCCACTCCCGCCGCCGTCCATACTAGTTGTCGCCGTGACCACAACATCCTTATTTCAGTCACTTGACCTAACACCTGTATTCACTTCAGGCTTTCCCAAGTCTGGACCTCTCGTTTTTATAATCAAACCCACCAAATTCCCACATTTTCCTTAACCCATCAACTTATCGCTACGATGAGCCTTGTATCAAATTTGTGTTGACCAATTTGAATTCTTGCGTTTTCTTGTTTAATTACAGTGCTAGGTAATTTCAAACTCTTCAATTAAATTAAAAATTAAATTAGCTTCAAAGCTTGTGGGCTACTGTAACTACTCTTTATCGTCGACGTTTTATTTCATGCGGTCGGCGGCATTAATTACTTAAATAACGACTTTGCTCTTCATTAATATTTCTTTTGTTTCTAAAATTTTTAACTTAGGAAGTCGCTAGTTTTTCTTATTTGTAATTTTAAAACCCGATTCCACTAAACCGTCTTTTAAATAATCGTGTTTTAAGAATTGGTTTGTTGTCCAATTATAAGCCCATATATATAAGTCCTGTGGACACGGCCACGCGCGGGTTTGGGCGGCGAAATGTTTCCCATGTGAGATGGTTCTCGGGTTGAAATTTAAATCAAAGTTGGAGTCCCCACCGAACTTTGTGGGAGTTCGGGCCCGTTCGAACCCACTCTATATTTTTGTGGGCCGTGCACATAGTACGACCCACTTCAATACTTAGAGCTTGTGGGGTTCGCCCCTTTGCATTACGATACCGATGCCGAGTTTTCGGGTATCGTATATCGAATGACTCTCGTGCGCCAACGGTTTCGGGCATCCGGAAATCGAGATTCTGAGTAAGGGGTGAAGGTACGTGTTGGGAAGCCCACAAAGGACACCCAACCCCGCCCGCACTTAGCGGCTTCTACTAAGATATCGTTCGATTTTAGAATACGCGCGATAGTGATTCGGTGGAAAGTTATGCAAACAACATTTTACGATGTATAAATATTGAATTGATTGTTATGTCATTTTAATGCATTTAATCCACGTCAAAGTGGTTTAGCACGCGATGTTTATTTAAATGCTATAAATGACAAACATCAAAAATAAAGCTCGTAAATAAATTAAAAATTACACGGGCGGAAATACAACCCGGAATTCACAATATAACAAGCGATATTATAATAATCGAATTAGTAACAGTAAAATTGATAGGTTAGAATAATAATGCAATGCATGGTTTTGAAAGATAAGCACGTGATGGACTTGACACGTGACGACTAAAAGTCGTAAAAGAATTTGATTAGACTTACGGTATTTAGAAGGCTCACGGTGAAGCATGATGGAGACCACTCAATCGAGTCATGGGAGGGACTCGATCAAGTGCCCTTCGTGAGGACCCCCTGCCAGTTTTTGAGGGGGTCACTCGATCGAGTGGGCTTATGCACTCGATCGAGTGCCCTCTGTACGGGCAACATCTCGTCTTTTGAGACAACCCATTTCATAACTTTTATGTTTTTGAATCGAGATGCAATTACGCTAAATATAAATATTATCCAATTTATATTAGTTTAAATCTCGATGGCTCGTCATACTTGACATTCGGTTATAGAACCGACATCTAGTATTTAGAGCGAATTTGTAACAAAATCGAATTTGGTCGGACTAGAAGGAGTATCGATTCCCTCCGCGTCATAATGTCGTAATCAATCCTTTCGGACCGTGTGACAATTAATTTGGCATCAACGGGTTTCATTCTAATCCGATTTGTCGATAATTCTTTTAGAATAATGTTTTGAAAAAAATGGTGTCGGACACATTTAATTACGGATCACCGCGATCTATTACGCCCTTAAATGTTTAGGGCAGCGCACCTCGAAGGGCGCCACCTCCAATACGACTTATAAAGGGATTAAATAGACTTTAGACGGAATTCGTAATTAAACGTATTCGACCCGAAAATTTGATCGTCATTACAAACTTAGATCCTCGGCATTTTAATATCGTAATGTGGCCTTTAAAGCCTACGATCATTAATTTAGCCTCATTGGATGTTGCTCAGATCGATTAAAATAATTTTGTTAAATAATTATACGCTGTATTATATAAGACGGAATATAAATAACGGTAATTAAATGTTAGATTGGTTAGTATGTGAATAATGAAAATGTTAGATGTTAGTTGACATAAAATAAAATGTTAGTATACATAAAATTAAAAGTTAGTAACGGAATTAAAAATGTTAGGAGTTAGATACGATAAATAAAATGTTAGTATAATTAATATATATATACACTACAAGAAAAGGGGAGATTAGCAACCGATATTTACCGACCACCAAATAATTGGTCGGTAATAAAGAATACCGACCGAAATCAGTCGGTATTTTTGTAATCAGTCGGTAATTTACCGACTGAATATTAGCGGTCGGCAGAACAAGTATCAGTCGGTATTCGAAGTATTTACCGACCGACTTTGCAAAAAAACCGACCGATTTATGTCGGTCGGTGAGCTTTTCGAATTAAATCACCCAGCTTCCTTCATTCATTACGGTCTGTTACTTCCAAAAAAAAGAGAAAACCCCAACCCTAGCTTCCTTCATTGTACGCGACCCAACCCCGTCGCCCTCCCCTTCGCCGGACCTCTCCCCTTCGCCGGACGTCTCCCCTTCGCCGGACCTCGCCCCTTCGCCGATCTAGTCCTCCTTTTCCTGAAAATCTCCAAATTTCAGGTTAGAGTTTGATTTTTAATTGAGTTTGTTGTTCAATTTTGTTTATATTTGCTTTATTATTGTGGTATGTTTTATGAATTCAACTAGGTTAGTACAATTTAGATTCAATTTGTTTGTTAGATTAGGGTGAAATTGGATTTAGGGTTAAATCAATTTTTAGTTTAAGGTCAAATTAGATGAATCTAGGTAAGGTAAGGGGTTTGTTTGTTTGTTTGTTTGCTGTATTGAGGTTAAATCAATGTAGGGTTTGTTTGTGATTAGATGATTGAGTTGTATTGTTTGTCATCATACATTTCTTGTTTACTAATGAAGAAATGTATCTCCCAAATTTGAGCTTTTTTGTTTCATTTTCTTCTTTTATTCTGCCCACAATTGAAGCTTTATTGTTTTGATGATGGAACAATTTGTAAGTACATTGTTATGTGGAATAGTTAGTTTGGATAATTAAGGCTGAAGGAGTAAGTAGAGGTGTATTCGGCTGCCCGGTCCGCTTTGAACTACTGTATATCTATTTGGGTTTAGGAGTCGGGACGAAACACGATTTCTGCACTTGCATTGTAGAGTAGTAATGTACATTGTTATGTGGATTACTTAGTTTTGATAACTAAGGCTGAATGAGTGAGTAGAGATGGGTTCAGATGGAGTAGTACATTGCTATACATTGGGGTTGGGGTTAGTGCAGGCAGCTTATAACATCGGGGGACTGGTAATAAGTGCAAATGCAATTGAGCATTCGATTTTCTGCTTTCATACAACTCGAGTTGGAGGGGTATGTAAATATGTAATTGCATATTAATCTTCTAAAACCCTTTGTCAAATTAATCCCCTTTTTTGATGAAATTAATCGTCTTTTATAACGGGTGAAGTTGATCCGATCCAATCGGATCAGGTCGGGTCGGGTCGGGTCCGTTCACTTTGTGTTTGGGCTGATTTTGGGTCTTTGTCCAATTTTTTAGAGACATCAAACAATTGGGTCAATTCGGAGGATTTGGAGTAGTACATTGCTATGTTGTGCCCAATCCGCTTTGAACTATACCAGTTCCCATTCATAGTTTCATACCAATGCTAACATTCACTATACGATTATAAGTAATCAAATTGATAAAGATTAAACATAACTTTAACGTAGTTTCATACCAATGCTAACATTCATCATACAAGAAAGAAATTCATGTTTCATCCTGTTTATAATTACATAAAAAAATTCTTCACAGATTAGAATACATCTCCTAAAAGAAAAAATAAAAGAAAATTAGTAATCTCTCAGTAAAAAGAGTTAATTTCATGTATCAAAAAAATCAATGTAAAAAGCTACTTCTATTCAAGGTTTTGGAAACAAAAATTCCTAGAGAAAGTTCGATCATAATTAGATTATTAGAACGGTTATATGACTCGATTAAATTCAGTAAAGAATACTAAGAATTTGAGTTTATATATTAAACTAAGGTTAGATGTGAAAACTTAATTAAATAATGAAGGGGTACGAATGAGATGGGATCATGGGAGTTCAAATTGCAGTTATTTGTATATTTTTGTTTGGTTTTAGGCAAGGTAATATTATTTGTTAAATGTTTTCTTGGATTGCATTTGGTAAGTGTTATTTGCATATGTTTGTTTGTTTTGTCATTCAACAGATCATATCTGAAAGATGGTTGGACGTGGACGTGGAGGAGGACGTGGACGTGGACGTGGACCACAGGTGGAGGTCGACGAGCACGAGGAGGAGCAACAACAACAACAACAACAACAACAACAGGAAAATCTGCCCATAATTTCGATAGAACCCAATGGGAGATGGTATTGCTTATTCTATTATTATCGAAGTAGATGTACTATATAATTTTTTTTATACAAAAATACAATTTGTTGTATTTGTTTTGATTAAGGTTTGATGACTCCGCTGTGGTAAGACGAGTAACGAAGTCATTCAAGGGTTTCTACCATGAACCGCATATGAACTACCGGGAGACCCCGAAGACGATCAAAGAAAAATGGTTCGGCAATTTTAGGGTATACATTCACTTTAATTTATATGAGTATATTGCTAACTATATATATATATATATATATATATATATATATATATATATATATATATATATAGTTATATGCACTTTTAATTGTTATTTGAATATTTTCTTAATATGTAATTATTAAATTATGATCGGTCACAATGTCAGGGCTACTGCTCATGGAAGCCCGAGGATGAAGAGCAAGTTAGAGAGAGATACGACGTCGAAGCACGAAAACGGTTGAAGGACACCGTCAACGACATCTGTGAAGTGAAGAATGGCAAGAACAAAAATTGCACGAGGTGGATGGTGCCGCAAGTCTACAAGGACTTGTTGGAGAAACGGAAGACGAAGGCTTTTCAGAGGAGATCTAGGACAGCGGCGGCGAATAAAGCTTGTGCTCAGTCTGGCCCTACACACCACGGGGGGTCGATCAAGGCAACTAAACATGCTTCCAGGCTGGTAATGACAAAATATATTAAAATGTTCCATAATGTTTTTATTAATATTTTTTTGAAGATGATAATAATAATTGATCCAAGTTTATGCATAGTAAGTTTTAATTTGTTTTTGTAGATGGAGCAACTGGGTGGTAGGCGGCCCAGCGCGGCCGAGCTCGCAGAAACCATACATTCTAAGGAAGTCGAGGGTAAAAAGGTTTATACTAGTCAGAAGGCAAAAGCTACATTTGAAGTGTTAATTTACTTAATTATAGAGATTATCTTAAAATTCCTTAATAAATTAGTTATAACTTTTTCCTAAACATTACCTTTGTCTGTTTGCTAATAGGAACGTTTTGAAGAGCTCAAGAAAAAGAACGAGGAGGAGGGGAAAGAGAAAGAGGACGAAGAACTTTGGTTTGAAGCGGCCGGGGGCTTCAAGAAGGGCCACGTATAAGGAGTGGGATCCGCCGGCCCATTGTACTTCACCCCCCCTGCACAGAATAAGGGGAATGCTTCGTGCTCTTATCATCCCGGTATTCTTGTACAACAAGAAAAACGGGCAGAAGCATTTCAAAACAAAATTTTGGAAGCCTTAGAGAAGGAAAAAGAAGAGAACAGGCGCTTTAGAGAAGAGACCCGGGAGCTCATGCAACAACAACAGCAGCTCATGTCAGCGCTGAACACGGTATTACAAACTCAGAACTGTAATCCGTTTACCTTCAATAACGTCCGTAATCCGAATGATGATAATTCGGGAGGTGGTGGAGTTGGGGGAGTCGGGGTCGGTTTTCAGGTGTAGCTGAACCTCTAATTGATTACTCTTTTAAGTTGTGTTAACTTTGATTTTATTTCCAAGTTGTTTAGACTCTTTACACTTTCATTAGTATTCTCTTAATTAAGTAGTTAAACATTTTAGAAAGCTATGTCCATGATATCGAATGTTTTATGTGAATGAATTGTGAAGATGTTGGATTCTGAATGAATTGGATGAAGTTAATGAATGAAGGTTGAAGTGAATGATGTTGTAGTTTGAATGAGTTGGAAGAATTGAATGGTATGATGGTTATAATGCAGATTTGTATGTGCAAATTGGAGGACAACAAAAGCACTAGACACCCCCGACCTTACCAAACCATTACCGACCGAACATGACCATTACCGACCGAACATGACCATTACCGACCGAACATGACCGCATTACCGACCGCCATAGTTTTTTTCCCGACCAACCGTCTTCCAGGAGCTCCTGGTTTAGGCTTGGTCGGAAGATCTTACCGACCGCAGTTAACAGTCGGTAAATGAGATTCACCGACCGCATTTTAATTTTGCCGACCGGCTTGTCGGTCGGTATTCGTAGTTTTTCCGACCGCACATTTCAGTCGGTAAAATTTTTTCCGACCGATGTTGTTATTTACCGACCGCAAATCATTCGGTGATTTTCCGACCGCGATTTTCGGTCGATGATTTCCTTTTCCGACTATAGTTTTCGACTATATGTTTTCGGTCGGAATTATTTCAAAATCGGTCGGTAATTCATTTTACCGACCGATTTCTACGCTTACCGACCGATTTTATCGGTTGCTAAATGCCTGTTTCCTTGTAGTGATATATATATATATAGAGGGGGATCAGGAGAGTTAGCAACTCTTGGAGAGTTGCTTAGTGTTCCTAATATGGATGGTGGATGGATGGGGTTCAATTATTAAAAAAAAAAAGGAGACAATGAACTGACATAGCAGCAGTGGAGAGAGAGAAACATCTCCTCACCCAAATCAATCCCTACATTACTTCCCTTATACACTTGTCAATCCCCTCATTTTCAATTCATTTCTCAACTCAATTCATCTCTCTCTAACAAAACCCCAACAAATAATCACCATTAATAACTCCGATCACACCATTAATAACTCTGACCATACTCCGTCAACTACTCCGACCATACTCCGTCAACTACTCCGACCATACTGCGTTTTTAACCCAACATACTCCGTCAGTAACTTCGATCATCATACGAAGACATCTTCATCTTCATCTTCATGCTTCTTTTTCTTCATCATCTTCATATTCATCTTCATCTTCATCTTCATGCTTCTTTTTCTTCATCATCTTCATAATCATCTTCATCTTCATGCTTCTTTTTATTTTTCATATCTTTTTTTTGTATTTATAAAATTATTTATCTTTATTATCCACAAAAAAAAAACAACTTCATCTTTAAGATGAAATTTGAAGATGAAGTTGTTCTTTTTTTGTGGGATGAATGAATGTTGAAGATGAAGATGAACAGGTTATTTAGTGCGTAATGTTCTTACAGAATTGCAAGACCACACACTTTCAGTTGTACAGTCACACTCATTATGTTGTAGAATCACGCAGCTGTACACTCATTGTAGTCACATATTCAGTTGTATAGTCACACTCTTTATGTTGTAGAATCACTCAGCTGTAAAATACCTTCACAATCATTTCATCTTCATGCTTGTTTTACTTTTCATACTTTTTTTTGTATTTATAAAATTATTTATCTTCATTATCCAAAAAAAATGAAGATTAAATATGGATTAAAATGAAGGTTGAATATGAATGAATGAAGATTGAATATTTAATGAATGTTATAATTTGTATAGTCACACAGTTGAAGCTGTAGACTACCACGTTATAACATATTAAGTGTGACTGTCTATCATATTAAGTGTGACTGTCTATCATATTAAGTGTGACTGTCACAACCACGTTATAACATAATACAACGTGTGACTGTCTATCATATTAAGTGTGACTACCACGTTATAACTGTGTGACTGTCCATCATATAGAGTGTGGTTGTGACATTACAACTATATAACTTTTCAAATTAACAAACCAAACAAAAAAATGGAATTCCAAATGCAAGATACCAAATATATATGTATGTACTCATCTTACCTCCTGCATGTTGAACAGAAATTTTCGACTGGACATTTTCGAGCACATACGAATCTTCAAGGAACAGCACCATTGGAGCATGGAGATGTAGAAGGTTTAGTTATTTTGCACCATTGGAGCATGGTTTCATTATATTTATTATTGTATTTTGTATGGTTGTTATACTTATGATTGTTATATTTCTCAATAGTCGCTGTTGAGAAAGGTCACATTTCATTAAGGTTAGAGATGAATGCGTGCTTTGCAAGATTGATAGTGTGTAATATAGGGTTTCTTTTTATCACACAGTTGTATAGTCACAGAGATTATGTTGTATAGTCACACAAGTGGAAGGATAAGTGATTTTGCTATAGACCTCGCGTGATTAATTATGAAGCCAGAAAATAGCGATGAAAATATATTTACATTGGACAAAGTCCATCCTTTGCATATAGTACGTCAAACATAAAAACATTCTAACCCACCAAACATCATTTACACATAGTACGTTCATCCTAAAGCAAATATTTTATCTCACATAAACACACAAGAGCTTAACGATGGTCTTCGGTACGTGCGCAACAATACATTGTCCAATTACGTGGTCGGTCGTTGTATCTTCCACGACCTTCTTCTTCCCACCGCCCCTTTTACCAACATTCCTCTTTCCACCAACTATTTCGCTGCAACAAAACACACAATCAATCTAAATCACACAACACAATTGAATATGTGACTACAATGACTCTACAACTGCATGATTGTACAGCCTAATGAGTGTGACTATACAACTTTAACTGTGTGACTATACAACATAAACGGTGTGATCCTACAACATAATGACTGTGATCCTACAACATAACGAGTATGACTATAAAACTTCAACAGTGTGACTATACAACATAATCTCTGTGACTATACAACTAAATTATACTCGTACTTATTTATACTTCAATCATCATTAGCAAAGATGATTACATACACTAATCACTGTAGGAATTTGTGTGATTCTACAATATAATGAGTGTGACTATACAATATAATGAGTGTGACTGTACAACCTAAAGTGTGTGACTACAAAACTGAAACCGTAAAATGGAAAATAAAAGCCATACAGTCAATTATTCTTCAATCATCATTATCAAAGTCACATTCATAATTAGAAAGATGGTTATACATACGAATCAGAGCAAATTATTTAAACATTCATTAAATATTCAACCTTCATTTTTTTGTGAATAATGAAGATAAATAATATTATAAATACCAAAAAAAAGAAGGAATGAAAAATAAAACAAGCATGAGGATGAAGATGATTAATTATTTTAAAGATGCTCTAAAAAGATAAAAACAAATACCTGAAAATCATCGAGGTTCGGAAGTAGGGATTTGATGAACGTGGAAACTTGAACGTAGATAAAAAAAATACCTGAAAAAAGTCACACACTTTAAGTTGTATAGTCACACACTTTAAGTTGTACAGTCACACTTAGTATGTTGCATAGTTACACTCATTATGTTGTAGAATCACGCAGCTGTAGATTACCTTGGGATTAGGGTATCATGCGTTTAACCATCTTCATTTTCATGCTTGTTTTATTTTTCATACCCTTTTTTTGTATTTATAAAATTATTCATCTTCACTATCCAAAAAAAAAATGAAAGTTGAATATATATGGATGAATGAACGACTATGACTTTAAAAAAATGAAAATATCTAAACATTCATTAAATATTCAAAATCCATTCATCCATATTCAACCTTCATTTTTTTTTTTTGGATAATGAAGATGAATAATTTTATAAATACAAAAAAAAGTATGAAAATAAAACAAGCATGAAGATAAAGATGATTCAACGAATGATACCTTAATCCCAAGGTATTCTACAGCTGCGTGATTCTACAACATAGCGAGTGTGACTATACAGCATAATGAGTATGACTATACAACTGAATATGTGACTACAATGAGTGTACATCTGCGTGATTCTACAACATAATGAGTGTGACTGTACAACATAATGAGTGTGACTTTGCAATTTTGTAAAAACATTACGCACTAAATGACTTGTTCATCTTCATCTTCATCTTCAAGCTCCATTCATCCCACAAAAAAAGAACAACTTCATCTTAAAGATGAAGTTGTTCCTTTTTTTAGATAATGAAGATGAATAATTTTATAAATACAAAAAAAAGATATGAAAAATAAAAAGAAGTTTGAAGAAGATGAAGATGATCGAAGATGAAGATGAGGATGAAGAAGAAGCTAAAAAAATGAAGATGATCAAAGTTTATGCATAAACATACCTTGGTATAATTATCTGTCATGTTGTGTTAAAAACGGAGTATGATCGGAGTTGTTGACGGAGTATGGTCGGAGTTATTAATGGAGCTTATTTGATGGAGTTTTGTTAGGAAGAGATGAATTGAATTAGGGAAATGAATTGAAAAAGAGAGGAAGGAAGTAATGAAGAAGGGAGAGTTTGATTGAGGAGAGGATGCTCCCCTCTCTCCACTGCTGCGAAGTGTGATTGAGGGGAGGGTTGCTTCCCTCTCTCCACTGCTGCTTGTCAGTTTGCTGTCTCCTTTCTCTTTTTTTTTTACACATCATCCATCTAAGCCATCCATTCAACCCAAGATCAAGGGCCAAAAACACAACTTCCCAACTTCCCACTTTTCACCAAACTCTCTTGATCCCTTTTCTATAATATATATATATATATATATATATATATATATATATATATATATATATAAAAGACAAAAAAGAAGGGAGAAGAAGGAATGTCGGGATTTGAATTACACCCTCAACCTACATGCTTTAGTCTCGGAATACGGCTCGTCTAGTAGTGGCAAAGGCACGGGAGCGTCGAGATATATAGGAGAGTTATGGTGTGTGTGGTTTGTAGGGATGGATTTGACGAGTTTTGCTCTCGGTCTTTGAGGAGTTTTGATCTCGGGTTTGATTGTATGTATGTGTGTGTAAATGTAGGTTGAATGTGTTGATTGTGTATGAATGAATATGTATGAATGTGATGATTGAAAGGTAGTGTAAATGATGGGTGATTGAAGGTTGATAGTGTGGTGAAAAAGGTTAAAAAAAAGGTTGTGAAATGGCTTGAGGTGATGGGGTATTTATAGAAAACATACCCCGGTTTAGGGCCACTCGATCGAGTGGTGCAAGTGTAGCCGATCGATTGCCCGGTTCAGCCGGTTCACTGCCTTACTCAACCGAGTGGGTGTGAACCACTCGATCGAGTGGGTCAAAACGGAGGGAGTGTAAATAAGGAAGGATTTTTTGACTTTTTTTGAATAGGATTTGGTTGTTGGGCTGCTTCTAGAAGCTCTCTTGGCTGGTTTATGTGTCGAATTGGTCTTTGACCGGGTTTTGACCCGGTCGCTAAAAGACGGTTTTATTTCCGGTGTTGGTTTTGACCCAAATTAGTCTTATTTGATTGGAAACGACCCACTGGGCCTGAATTTGAGTTCGGTTTTGTGAGATTTGTATTCTGTTAAAAGCCCATGCCAGATACTAATGATTTCGAGCCCATATTCAAGCGCGTTAAAGCACGTTTACGTCCGATCATCATCGGGTGTTTTGTTGTAGACCGCTATACACACTAGCAGCCAAATGTGGGTGTCTACAGAGCCCCCACTCTGAGTGAGGCTTGGACAAGGCGAAAGTCAGAGTAGCTACCAGGCCAATCGAGGATTAAGACCTGGCAGCCTTCCGGTCGAGTCGTTTATAGTCCATTAGACTTGCGTGAAGGGGCTCGCAAGCCGTAAGATAGAAATCATACTTGAGTTCTGTTATCTGGGATAGCTCCATGGAGACTTGTTTTTGAAGTTCTGGGTGTATCTATATGCAAATACATCCCATCTTGGAGCTGCGCGGGGACTCGCTTTTGAAGCCCTGGGTGTATCTGTTTGCAGACACATCCCATCTCGGAACTACGCGGGAGCTTACTTCTTGAAGCCCTGGGTGTATTTGGTTGCAAATACATCCCATCTCGGAATTACGCGGGAGCTTGCTTCTGAAGCCCTGGGTGTATCTGGTTGCAAATACATCCCAATTTGCATGCGCCACTTAGGTGAAACACCAACTCATGCTGGGGAGATAAAAACTTGATGTTCCGTTGGGAAGCACAAGCTGGTACCTGAAATGTTAGATACATAGACAGAAATAGCAAATATAGCAGATGGCAAGATAGCACATAAGAAATGCAGTTGGCACCTATAGACTGACTTGCGTTGGGGAAAATGATTTTTTTGCTTAGTTTTTGAAATCGAAGTCCTGAAAGCAACTCATGTGCTAGGAGATGGGTTTTCAAAATTGAAAGGGGTAGAAAAGAATTTTGCAGTTTAAATAGACTGAAATTTTGACCTTGTCGAAAAGGATTTTCTCAAATGGCTAAGTTTTGCAAATTTCAAAGCAAGAATTTGAAAAGCGAGGCATACTGACAGACTCGACTTTGGACGTGACAAGACGAGTTCACGGACACGACTTGGACTCTCGAGGGATTGGACCGTGACTCGGTAGGGAGTGGGCCACCTAAGATGACAAAACTCTTAAGTTGTGCTATTCCGTAGCCTAGGCGAGTGACAACACGGTCGAACATCGAAATAGAAAAGATATGCTATAGTCTGTAATGACAGGACTCAGTAGTAGCAATGTTCTAGACTGGTGTTCTTTTGGATCTTTTGGTTTCGGGGTATATTCCCAAGGTAGGTGTTGTTTTAAATCCTGACAGATTCTCGCCTTCGACTGAGCCGAGTACTAGGATACTCTATAGAAAGGTGGATAGATTTTTGAAAGTATTTGGATTATGTGAGTTGATGGATGTCTTTTGCCTAAGAGAAGCCCCCAGGACGACAAAGCTAGCTGCTTAGAACATGACAGTGTCGTGATAGGAATGGCGGCGCTTTTTGAATGTGTGTCAATGTGGGTGGTTGTGCCCTTGTTGAAAGGTTGCCTACGTATTCACGTATAGTGAAATCAAACCAAGCCGTAGTTCAGTGAATTGGAAGATATGTTATGGTGCCTAGTTTATTAGGGCTTTGTGTGTAACTAACCATAACATTGGTGTAGGCTAGGTGCATTCCCAATGATGTCTTGGTCAAAGGGCTAGAATAAAAAGGATGTTGATCCTGTGACTGTGAGCGTTCTCTGGGATAGAAACCAGAGGTGGTGTGAACTATTTGAGCACGTTCTATGCCGACCGCAGGTTGAGTTCCCGTGTTGGGGGCTAGTAACTGGTTTTGATGTTTTTGGAAATGTGGTGCTAGGTCGCAGGTGGCTTTTGATGATTCAAAAATGTGGACGTCCGTCCGCACCGCCCGGCGCCCCGCGCGGGACCGACCCGGTTTTTCAATGTATGGCGGCGGCTACCCCGCGGCCCCCTCCCGGTCGGGGGCCGGTCCAATCTCGCGTACGGGGCGATGTTTCGGACCTCGATTCGGATGATGATCCGGACTTGCACTAGACGGGTGCGGGCACCCGTGTTTCCGTTTGAATCGATCGAGTCGTGGTTGTAAATGTTTAAAGGCCGATTCGTTTGGTAAGACGATCTTTTTAGTGAACTGAATTCGTTGCCGATTTGTGGAGTCGCCACCGAGTCAATTATGGGGACTCGGAAACCGTTCAAGTCAACTTTAATCCTTAGCTGGCTCAAAGTTGAGGGGCACAGGACCTAAAGATAAAGACTTGTACTCTTAAGCACTCCATGCCTGGAATGACTCTCATTGCCAATGGTTTCGGTCATCCGGAAACCGTCGATTTTGAGTAAGGGGTGAGGGTACGTATTGGGAAGTCAACATCCGATAGACATCGGCACCCAATCCAGCCCGCACTATAACGACCTCTACTAATCAATCGGTGGGCTGATAACTTTGTTCTTTTGTTGTGGCGGAAGTACTGTAACATCCATTGTTTTCACCCTATACCTTTTGCTACGTCGATTGTTTAAGGACAAGTAAGTTTTGTCGTCGAAGTAGTTGTGTTTACATTCTTTGCATGCGATTTCATATGACAGGCATGTCATGAAAAGATGCACGTAGGAGAATAGAGAGTACTAATATTATATGTATTAGTAAGTCAGTTTTAACGCGATAATACGGATATTAGTCATTCTCGGGATATACCTTACCTGGTATTCTGCTTAAGATGCGCCGGTTCGGTATTAATAAAGATACGTCGAACCTAGTAAGGCAAGCACCCGGACTAATACGGAACCTGACCATCGCTTTGTTCAATTTTAGTTGTTTTACGTTTTGAATTCCGTGTTAGGTGATTTAACATGCGATTATAAGGTCATAAAAGCGATAAATCATACGAAAGCTGTAAATGCAAATATAAGTAAATCACATTGCGAGAAGTTGCACCGTCAGAGTATACACTAAACGGGACACGATGCATAGATAGTTGAGAACGGATCTCGGAATTACTCGGGTCTATTTAGTGTATTTTAGTGTTTGCGGTTGAAGTTGGGACGTTACATGTTTTAGTATGTGTTTGTGGACCTAGTGTCTCTGTCTAGTATTATCGTAGTGCATAATAAAAGAAAGTGCGAGAATGTAAAGTTTTGTTTTGATGACAACCTAGTGACGACTCGTCTTCAGAGGCGGATCCTCCTGGCCTGCCTAGTGATTTTAGCAGAGTTCCGTTACTGTTGACCCCTCCTGCGGCTACTCCAGCAGAGCTCCGTCACTATTGGCTGATTCTGCGGCTAATCCGGCAGAACTTCGTTACTAGACTATAGCTAGTCGAACACAGGCACCTCGTGATCGAGTAGAGTGCTCGAAGGTGAGGAGTAGCATCGATGTCGCTTTTATCGGAACTACGATCGAGTGGATCGTTTGCCTCGGGTGTCGGAGTGCGAGCCCTTAGCGAGAAACTCTTTACGAGTGAAAAGGGAAGAGAATTGAAGAAGTTATGTCGAAATGAGGGCATGGAGGGGGGTATTTATAGGTGTTTTCGGCCCTCGTCACCCAGATAGACGCCTGAGTCTAGGCGCACCAAGACTCAGGCGTCTGGGTTCAGGCGTGGGAAGACTCTGGCGCGCAAGGTGAGGCGCTCGGTGTTTTGAAGATACGATTTTGATATTTTCCGAAACCGAGAGGTGGATGTATGATATGTAGATTGGGGGTTAAGGTTTCCCTTCCTTGACCTAGCGCCGTGGTGCTTAGCGGGCCTCGGGTGTGCATCCCAGGGTTTGCTTGGCGCGGTGCTGACTCGGTTCGAGTTTCGGGACCGACTCGGGATCCCGGTGTCATAATTGACTCTAATTAGTGTCTATGCGACCGTAACGACACGACTAAGGCTGCCATCATGTTAGTTTAATTTTTTCGAGTAATTTATTTGATCCGTTCTATATAAAAACTACCTAAAACATCGCGAACGCGCATCGCGTTGCAGTCCGATCGTCATTGGGTGTTTGTTGGGCACTTCTGTAGCCACCAGGTCCAAATCTGGGTGTCTAAAGAAGCCCCCACTTTGACTGAGGCTTGGACAAGGCGAAAGTCAAAGTATAGCCACCCAGGTCAATCGAGGATTACGACCTGGTGGCTGTCCGGTCGGATCGTTTTAAGTCCATTGGACTACGTGTTGAGGCCCGCCAGCCAAGGCTTAGAAATCGTACTTGACATGCTTGCTTGCGGTTACTTGCTTGGGCCCGGGCCGGTGCTTGTCATCTCGTTCTCAGTTCTTCTTGCTCGTGCGTTTTGCCTTTTTCGGATTGCTTAAAAGTTTGTTCAATTTTAAATGCCTTTGTGTGTAGGTGACGTGTTAAGCGTAGATGTGAAGAATGTTCATATGAGTTGGCTTCCATTTGAACAAATGTCTTTGGGATGCGTGTGAACCCTTGGACTTAATGAAATAAAACGTTCGAGGGCGTCAGTCTCCACTCGAGGAGTCGTCTTCGGGATGCCTGTGACCTCTTGGACGAAATAAAGCAAAATGTATAAAATGTTCGAGGGCGTCGGTCTCCACTCGAACACTTGTCTTTGGGATGCCTCTGACCCCTAGGACAAAATAAAACAAGATAAACTACTCGAGGGCGTTAGTCTCCACTCGAATAGCCCGGATATGGAGTACCGGGTCTTCAGTCCTGTCAAACATTGGTAAGCCCGTTAAGTTGAGGTTAGCGGGCAGTTCATCAGTCAAGGGCGAATAGGTACGGGCATTTTCCGTGAGGATGGTGTTTCTGGTGGTCGAGTGGACCTGTTCTTGCAGCTTTTGGACCGCGCCGGCCAATGCGGCCAGAGGTCCGTCATCCTCGATCGAAGCATTGGGGGTTTCTTGTTCCACGACACTTACCCGAGTGACGATGGCAATCTGGTCTTCCCTCATTTGTCTCAATTGGTCTTGGATTTTGGTCAACGAAGCTGTCAACTCATCAATGGCTTCTTTCGTCATGGTTCGAGTGAAGGGTGGCCTGTCTGTAAGAACACCGTGTAATCAGCAACTTAACCCGAATCCTAAAAAAAGTACATCCCGAGGAAGGGAAAAGGAAGAAGACTAAGACGGTAATGACTCGGAAAAGACACCTAGACGGGTGACTTGTGAAAAGGTGGGCCTTCCTTAGGATCCAGCTATGTGGGCTGGGCCCCGTTCGAAGGAAGGTTCACGTGAGACATTCCCAGACTTTGGACTCGATTGTGTAAATGGGCCAACCCTTGTAGGAGTATGTCCTACGCAGGTGGACCTTGCCTTAGTAAAATAAGGCGGACGGGGATAGGGAGAAAACTCGTGATGTAAGATCGACGGAGTTTCGACGCTAAAGACTTCGACGACTTATGACACGATCCGACACTGCTAAATACGAGAAGTATAAGAAGAGGAAGTTTTGAAATATGATTTTTTTTAAAAGCCCGAAAAATTCGGGGAGAACCGGCCCTTTTTTCGAGAAAAACGGAAAAGGTGGGCCGGGTGACGGTTTGAAAGTTTCGAAAATAATTTCGAGTTTTAAATTGGGCATAATACCGGCTAGAAAAAGGGCTATTTTGAGTAAAATCATAAGTCCTAAATTCGGTATATGTCCAGGATTTTGAAATTGGATATTTTGAAAAGGATGCATATTTTTGAAAATGACGGTTTTTGAAAAGGATGTAGATCAAGTAGCACGTAGTCATGGAAACAGTATAATGACACCATGTATGCTCTTAAACTAAGTCTCGGTCAGTCTATAAGGGTCTATACCAGTGTACATAGCCTATTCGAGAATCGGGGCGAACTTCCTAAGTCGAATTGAGCTTAGAACATGTCGTAAAACCCATACGAATCTGCTATGCACACCTTTTGACATATCCAATTTGGACTACATCAATGGTATAGTGGGACGTCGGTCACCAGTACCGGCCCGGGAAAATTGAGGTTATGCATGAACCGTAAAACTAAAACACGTATTGTACTAGTCAAACGATTTCTATTCGAGTCTCACCCTGAGGATGCCGATGGTAAGTCACGCATCAGTTAATCCCCAGCGGAGTCGCCAAATTGTGGACATGACATAGGTCCACCCCGACGCGGCCACGCGCGGGGTTTGGGGAGGCGAATGAATCTCCATATGAGAATGGATCGAATTGAAACTTAAGTCGAAGTTATAGTCGCCACCGAACTTTGTGGGAGTTCGGGCCCATTCGAACCCACTCTATGTCGTAGTGGGCCGTGTACAAAATACGGCCCACTTCCGATGTCAGAGTTTATCGGGTTCGTCCCTTTGCATTTGATACCGATACCGACGTTATCGGATATCGTGTATTGAATGACTCTCGTTGTCAATGGTTTCGGACATCCGAAAACCGAGGTTCTGAGTAAGGGGTGAGGGTACGTGTTGGGAAGTTCACAAAGAACACCCAACCCCGCCCGCACATTAGCGGCCTCTACTAGGATATCGAATGATTTTTGAATACGCGTGTTAGTAATACGATGAATGATATGCAAACATTGTTTTCCCTAAACATGCGAGAAATTGAATGGGTTGGTAAGTCGGTTTAATGCATGAAAATTAACGTCAAAGTTGTATTTTAGCATGCGAGGTTCGTTTTAGTCTAATAAAACAAATAATGAAAAGAATGAGTTTGCTACGAAGGATAAACAAACGAGTTAGTATCAATTGAATAAATTGAATGAAAATATGAATGCAATGAACGATGTAGAAATATAGCGAGATCTGAAATATCGCTAATAAGACGCTGTTTTGTCCAAAAACGATGTTCGAAAAATAATAAAAGCGAAGAACGGGTCACGTTCCAGCCTGCTGGGTGACTCGCCCGGGATGAGTGCGACTCGCGTCCCGGCCTGTTTTCGAAATTGATTTTTTTTTTGAAAAAGCGATGATTTTATTAAATCGCGTACAAATATTGCACAATTTGCACCTGACTTAATATTCTCGACATTCGTCGTATTCGATATTCGATTATGAAATCGATATCGAATATTCGGAATAATTTTGGAAAAGATGAAAAAGGTTTTAAGAAATCGTTTTGTAGAAAAAACGAGTGTAAGAAAAATTGAGAAAGCGACAAAGAGGGCCGCGGAATCAGGCTCTCGCGCGAGTCGCCTGGGAGGGGCACGACTCGCGTGAGGGTCTGTCCCGATTTGCCTATTTTCGAAAAATCGTTAATTTCGATGGATCGCGTACAAATATGAATTAATTTATACTCGATTTATGCTTTCGATATTCGTCGTATTCGATATTCGACTATGAAATCGATATCGAATATTTGGAATGACTTTTAGAAAAGGTTTTATAAAATTATTTTGAAAAAAAAGAATTTGAACGAAACGAAAAAAAGAATGTTGGTTCTCTCCGCGTTAAAATCGTCGTATTTTGTAGAAAGTAACGATTTTTAGCATCAACGAGATTAATGTAATTCTTTTAATACGATATTCGATTAATGAACCGGTATCGTATTTTAAGAATATTTGTTATATGAAAATAGTTTTTGTAGTACCGATATTAGAAATAAATAAAATATGCGACGAACGACCCGTAAGAAAAATCGACCGACGACGAAAAAAAGAAGAAACGAGAAAGAGGAGGGAAGAAAAGAGAGAAATTGGGTTTGATTACACCCTCAACCTACATGCTCTTGTTGACTCGGATTGGGGCTCGTCGGAATGTGGCTAAGGCACGAGAGCGTCGAGTTAATGTCGGTGATTTATGGTGGTTGATTGGGGCGTGTAAGGGTGACGGGTATAGGCCGGTTTTTAGTAGTCTCGGGTTACACTATCGGTTTCTCGATGCTAAGTGTGAGAGTCTCGAGGTGTATGAATATTGTTCGATGTAATTGATGTGTTAATGTGTATGCAAAGGGTCCTATTTATAGGAAAAAAAGGTTGAGAGAGGTATCTTGCTTGGACAACAAGAAATACCGGTTTGGATAGGAAACGTAAGAGTTCGAAAGGAACGAGAACTCCGTTACTTGGTGAAGAAGAAAGGGAATCTCGGCTGAAAGAGGGAGCTCGGCCGAGTGTCCTACGCTCGGTCGAGTGTTTGATTCGGTTTTCGAATAGAATTCCTACTTGAGATCGAATTCTACCTTTAACGGAATTGTTTAATATCTGTGTAGCTGATTTTTTGTGGAGTTTGAGCTCGAGTCGGTCACGTGAGGTGACACGGCTGACCCACAATTCTCGAGAAAATATCTTTGACCGGGTTTGACTCGGTCGCCAAAAGACGGTTTTGCCCCTGGTGTCGGATTCGACCCAAATTAGTCTCATTTGACTCGAAACGACCCACTGGGCCTGATTTTGAGGTTGATTTTGTGAGATTTGTACTCCATAAAAAGCCCAAGCTAAATATCCTTGATTTCGAGCCCATTTCCGAGTACGTTAAAGCACGTTTGCGTCCGATCATCATCGGGTGTTTATCGGAAACTGCTATAGACACCTGGCAGTAAAATGTGGGTGTCTACACTTACCCGGTATTCTGCTTAAGATGCGTTGGTTCGGTATTAATAGGGATGCGTCGAACCATAAATGGCAAGCACCGGGACTAATACGGAACCTGACCATCGTTTTGTTCAATTTTAGTTGATTTACATTTTGAATTCCTTGTTAAGTGATTTAGCATGCGATTATAAGGTCATAAAAGCAATAAATCATTCAAAAAATTGTAAATGCGAATGTAAGTAAATCACATAGTGAAGAGTTGCACCCTCGGAATATACACTAAACGGAACACGATGCATAGATAGTTGAGAACGGATCTCGGAATTACTCGGGTCTATTTAGTGTATTTTAGCATTTGTGGTTAAAGTTGGGACGCTACGTGTTTTAGTAAGTGTCGTAGACCTAGTGTCCACATTTAGTATTATCGTAGTGCATAATAATAAAGGTGCGAGAATGTAAAGTTTTGTTTAGGCGACAACCTAGTGACGATTCGACTTCAAAGGCGGATACTCCTAGCTTGCCCGGTGATTTCGGCAGAGTTCCGTTACCGTTGGCCCTTCCTGTGGCTATTCCGGCAGAGCTCTGCTACTACTGGCTGGTTCTGCGGCTAATCCGGCAGAACTCTGTTTGCTAGACTAAGAATTGCTAGTCGAACATAGGCACCTCGGGATCGAGTAGAGTACTCGAAGGTGAGCAGTAGTATCGATGTCGCTTATCGGAACTACGATCGAGTGGATCGTTTGCCTCCGGTGTCGGAGTGCGAGTCCTTAGTGAGAAAAGAGAGGGAAGAACGAGTTGTGTAGAAGAAGGCGGCACGAACTCGCGATTGTGTCGAATGATGAGGTAGGGATGGCAACGGATCCGCAAAATCCGGTCCGCACGGATCGGATACGGATCCTAAATTTTGAGATCCGTTGGATATAAATCCGGATCCGGATCTGCTATCTTTAAACAGATCTGGATCTGGATCTTAATAAGTAAATCCGGATCCGGATACGCAAATCCGTTTTATTTAAAAATTAACAATAATAAAAAATTTAGAACTTTAATTTGTGTTTTTTTTGGTTATTTATAAGACTTTTTTCTTTTAGTTTATTAATCTTTGATTATGAATCTTTATATTCGATTTTATTTGTAAAATTAGGAAAATTAATATGGTCGCAAATGCTTATTAGTTATAAATTTTGTAGATCGAATTTAAGTAAGAAATTGGATCCGCGGATCCGGTCCGGATCTGACTATACATTTTTGGGATCCGTCGGATCCGGATCCGCTACTTGGGGTGCGGATCTGGATCTGGATCCGGTCCGGATCCGGTCCGTTGTCATCCCTAGAATGAGGTGAGGGGGGTATTTATAGGTGTTTTCGGTCCTCGTTGCCCATATGGACGCCCGGGGTCCAGGGACTCGGACTTCAGACGCCTAGTGTGAGGCAGTTCAGTCTTCAGGTGCCAGGGCTCATGCTGTCGAAGTTTTGAAGATCCGATATCAAAACTTTCCAAGACGGAGAAGATGCATATCTTAGTCTTTCTTGGAGGTTAAGGCTTCCCTTTAACTCTAGCATGTTGAGCGCCGAGTGGGCTTCGGGTGTGCGTCCCGAGGTTCGCTCGACCAAACGCGTTGACTCGGGTTTGACTTTGCATATTTCGGGACTGATTCGGGGCCCCGGTGTCGGAATTGACCCTAATTAGTGTCGACGCGACCGTAATGAGACGACTAAGGCCACCTTGATGTTAATTTAATCTTTCCGAGTAATTACTTGATCCGTTCTATAGAAAAACTATCTAAAACATCGCAAACTCGCGTTGCGTTGCAGTCCGATCGTCATCGGGTGTTTGTCGGGCACTCCTGCAGCCACCAGGTCCAAATCTGGGTGTCTACAGGATGTTGCTCAGATCGATTAAAATAATTTTGTTAAATAATTATACGTGGTATTATATAAACGGAATATAAATAACGGTAATTAAATGTTAGATTGGTAAATTGGTTAGTATGCGAATAATGAAAATGGTAGATGTTAGTTGACATAAAATAAAATGTTAGTATAACGAAAATTAAAAGTTAGGAACGGAACTAAAAATGTTAGGAGTTAGATACGATAAATAAAATGTTAGTGTGTGTGTATATATATATATATATATAGAGAGAGAGAGAGAGAGAGAGAGAGAGAAAGACAAAAAAAGAAGGGAGAAGAAGGAATGTCGGGATTTGAATTACACCCTCAACCTACATGCTTTAGTCTCGGAATACGGCTCGTCTAGTAGTGGCAAAGGCACGGGAGCGTCGAGATATATAGGAGAGTTATGGTGTGTGTGGTTTGTAGGGATGGATTTGACAAGTTTTGCTCTCGGTCTTTGAGGAGTTTTGATCTCGGGTTTGATTGTATGTATGTGTGTGTAAATGTAGGTTGAATGTGTTGATTGTGTATGAATGAATATGTATGAATGTGATGATTGAAAGGTAGTGTAAATGATGGGTGATTGAAGGTTGATAGTGTGGTGAAAAAGGTTTAAAAAAAAGTTGTGAAATGGCTTGAGGTGACGGGGTATTTATAGAAAAAAAACCCCGGTTTAGGGCCACTTGATCGAGTGGTGCTAGTGCACTCAATCGAGTACCCGGTTCGAGTTCGATTCAGTCGGTTCACTGCCTTACTCGACCGAGTGGGTGTGAACCACTCGATCGAGTGGGTCAAAACGGAGGGAGTGTAAATAGAGAAGAAATTTGTCGACTTTTTTGAGTGGGATTTGGTTGTTGGGCTGCTTCTAGAAGCTCTCTTGGCTGGTTTATGTGTCGGATTCGTCTTTGACCGGGTTTTGATCCGGTCGCTAAAAGACGGTTTTATTTCCGGTGTCGGTTTTGACCCAAATTAGTCTTATTTGATTGGAAACGACCCACTGGGGCTGAATTTGAGGTCAGTTTTGTGAGATTTATGCTATGTTAAAAGCCCATGCCAGATACTAATGATTTCGAGCCCATATTCGAGCACGTTAAAGCACGTTTACGTCTGATTATCATCGGGTGTTTTGTTGGAGACCGCTATAGACACTAGCAGCCAAATGCGGGTATCTATAAGTCCATAATTGTTTCCCTTTGTATTTTTGTATTTATGTTTTTAAAAATCTCATTCCAATAAACTGTCTTTTAAAAAACGTCTTTCAAGCGCACTTTTAAGACTTGTTATCTTGTCCAATTAAGGCTGCATGTATTTTAAAAACTTCACAATCGCTTCATTATATTGTACTCCCTCATTTTCACTAAAATCTTCTTCCTTTCCTTTTTGGGTATTTTCCCTAAGATCTTCCTGTTTCCTTATTTATACAAAATGCATGGCTAATATTATCCCATCTTTTACCTCACTCAACCACAACCACACATTCCTCTTCCCTAAAACTTTGTGCCCAAATGCAGCAAGAAGAACATAGTGAAAAGGAGGAAGTATTCATTATCGTTTCATCTCTCTAGAAACTGTAAAATACAAATAGAGACTTACAAAACAATTTCTAAAAACTCAGGAATATGATTCTGGTAAGTTTGTTGTATTTTTTGGTAAGTTTTAGCCTCTACTTTTTACTCTTTTTACTTTTTAATAAACAAACGTTAATTCTTCTTTCACTACCTTAAATGTGAGACGAAGGGAATACTGCTCATTATATAGTACAATACCAAATTGGGGTTATTCGTGAGTAGATACAAATCATGTTAGTTAACTAGTCCAACCGTGGAACAATGCTTCCAAACCTTATTGTTCTTCGTAAATCGTAGGTATACCTTCAATTTGCTCATCGGTGAGTTTTTCTGCTCAAATGACACCGTAGTAATGAGGCCAAGACATTCCCGTCCCATTTTTAATAACTCACTACAACATTCTTTTTGTTATAAAACGAGAGAGAAAATAAAACTAGAGAGAAAATAGAGCCATAAATATATGAGAGTTCTATTATTCATGTCAATGGGATGGGTATATATAGTATATCAGAAGATAAGGGAGTTTACATATGGATCGAAAGTCCAATGGACATTCACCTAATATGATTTCATAACAATCCCCCCCCCATGAATGTACATTACGGAATAATATACATCATAAAAACCTCGCTTGAAAAAATCCTCTTGGAAAAAAAACTAATGTAGAATAGAGTACATTATTCCTTAAACACGCATACGATGCTGCCTCATCAAAACCCTTCCATGGAAAACCCAGTGGGACAAAATCATAGATAGGAAAAAGAGTACAGCGGGCGCATACTCCTCCTGATAGTTACATCACTCGGAAAATAACAATATTATCCATGATATGACGATGAATCTCGATCTTTGAAATAACAATCATCATACTTGAGAAACTTCATAGATATCTTCGATAACTACAAATCATTGATCGATCACCTCAAAAACTTATACGAATAATACGAAGATAATCATTCATAACGATCGATGCATCTTCATCCAAATAATCTTGTCATCTTTGTGACCGAAAACATCACATTAATCTTTCAAAGTATAGTCATATTATCAATTATTTGCATGAATATGATATGTGACTAAATTTAAACTATATGATATCAAAATGATGCAATGATGTGATAAGAAAACTAATATGTGTAGACACCCGAATTCTTACCTGGTGGCTACAGGGGTGCCCAACAAACACCCGATGACGATCAGACTGCAATGCGATGCGAAATCACGATGTTTTAGATAGTTTTTCTATAGAACGGATCAAATAATTACTCGGAAAAATTAACTCGACATCAAGATAGCCACAGTGTCATTAAGGTCGTGTTGACACTAATTAGATTCAATTCCGACACCGGGACCCCGAATCGGTCCCGAAATATGCAAAGTCAAACCCGAGTCAACGCGTCGAGCCAAGCAAACCTCAAGACTTGCACCCGAGGCCCACCCGGCGCTCGACGCGCTAGGGTCAGCGGGAGTTCTTAATCCCCAAACAACGTCAAGATACGCATCTTCTCCGTTTTGGAAAGTTTCGAAATTGGATATTCAAAAATCCAGGCACCCCACACCAGGTGTCTCAGTCTTCACGAGCATGACACCAGGCGACTGAGTTCTGGTGCGCCGGAGCTCAAGTGTCCTAGAGGAGCAACTATAAATACCCCCTCACTTCATTCATTTCAACACACAACTCAATGAATACTTGAACCACTTCTCTCACAATTCGCTCTCCCCCTCTTCTTCTCTAACTTAGGTCGCACTCCGACACTAAGTATGATTCACTCGATCGTTGTTCTGATAAGCAAATTGACGCTACTCCTCAACCTCGAGCACCCGCGCTCGACTAGCCAACCCCGGGTATACCAGCGAAGCTCTGCCATATTCACCGCAGAATCAACTGTAGTAGCGAAGCTCTGTCGAATTTACCGCAGAACAAGCTAGGAGGATCCGCCTCGAAGTCGAACCGTCACTAGGCTGTCATCTAAACAAAACTTTACATTCTTGCACTTTTATTATGCACTTCGATAATGTCAAATATGGACACTAGGTGCACGGCACGTTATAAGCATACGTAACGTCCTCAACTTCAACCATAAGCACTAAAACACCTTAACTAAACCCGAGTAGTTCCGAAATCCGTTCTCAACCATCTACGCATCCTGTCTCGTTTACTGTACACTCCGAGGGTGCAACTCCTCACCATGTGATTTACTTATATTTCGCATTTACCACTTTCGTATGATTTACCGCTTTTATGACCTTATAATCGCATGCTAAATCACCTAACACGGAAATCAAAACGTAAACAAGCTAAAACTGAACAAAGCGATGGTTGGGTTCCATATTAATCCCAGTGCTCGCCACACGTGGTTCGATGCATCCCTATTAATATCGAACCGACACATCTTAAGTAGAATATCAGGTAAGGTATACCACGAGAACGACTAATATCTGTATTATCGCATTAAATCAGATTTGCTAATATGTATAATACTTAGTACTCTTTACTCTCCTACGTGCATCTTTTCATGGCCTGCTTATCACGTGAAATCGCTTGCAAAGAATATAAACACAACTACTTCAATGACACTAAGCTTATTTGTCCTTAAATAACCGACATAGCAAAGACATAGGGTTAAAATAACGGATGTTATCGTACTTCCGCCACAACTAAGGAACAAAGCTATCAGCCCACCGATTGATTAGTAGAGGCCGCTATGTACAGGCGGGATTGGGTGTCGACGTCTAGCGGACATTGGCCTCCTAATACGTACCCTCACCCCTTACTCAGAATCGACGGTTTCTAGATGGCCGAATACACCAAGAGTCTAAAGCACCCGAGTCCCTAATTCGATGACCACAAACATGCGTAAATCAAGGGCCTCATTTCCATATCGCTCGCAACTACGAGCTTCCCTCGAGTCTCTAAGTTGTCCATTGGATCCTTTCTGATTTCCGACATTACCTTGCTAGAATCATCCTCCGACATGACCACAACCCCGAACTTTAGCATCAAGGACTTAACCCCCATGGTCTACATCCTGGTCACATCAGTAGCTTCCACCGAAGCCTCTATCCATAACCTTGCAGCCAAACCCCAAAACCTTTCACCAATTCAAGTGAATAAGGATAGGGTCGTCCAAAAGAAGAAAGTCCCCAAAAAATTCACTGATTTAGACATCTCATACTACGAAGCCCTGACACTCGCCACCCAACATGGCCTACTATCTCCCTTAGAGCCAACACCCGAACCTCCTTTAGGGCAAAGGAGCAAATCCTAGGATCCCAGAACCTTCTACTCTTTCCACCAAGGACCTGGTCATAAAACCCAATCCTGCACTAAGTTAAAACATGTCATCCAAAACGCGATCGAAGAAGGAAGATTTCCTTCCTCAAAACGACAAAAGCGGATTTCACCTTTAGGAACACCGAGGGGGAGATAGTCACATCCGTGGTTGTCACAAGCTATTTCAAATCCCTCGACAATCCATCAACAAAAACAAGCCCTAAACACCCATTAAGGGGCGTGCCTTCAGAAGACTTCATAAGGATCTAAGCCTAAGAAAAAGGCCCCGAGCCTAGGTCAATGTCATAGTAAGGTCAAGTCATAGTATTGTTATTTCACTTCTAGCATCATTGTTATGTTAAGTCAGAGGTACATAGGCCTGTCCCAGCCTCCCCGAGAAGTCAGGTCTCGGACACATCGTCCGCCTACTATTATCAATAAAAAGAAATAAACTTTTCTTCCTTTATATTGTGCCTCGACAATCGCTTGATTTAAAATAATGCACTTTCTTGCTTACAACTCGATACTATGCCATGTATTGATAACAATCAAACAAACCTCAAAACAATGAGGAAATGCAAGAACTGAGATCCTGTGTTCTCTTTTACCTATTCCATGTGTAGACACCCGCATTTTGCCTCCTAGTGTATATATAGCAGTTTCCGACAAAACACCCGATGATGATCAGACGTAAACGTGACTTAATACGCTCAAATACAGACTCGAAATCAATAGTATCTAACGTGGGCACTTAGCAGAGTACAAATCTCACAAAACCGACCTCAAATTCAGGCCTAGTGGATCATTTCCAACAAAATGAGACTAATTTGAGCCAAAACCGACACCAGGAATAAAACCGTCTTTTTACGACCCAAAACCCGGCCCAAGTCTAAACCGACTTTGCAAGCTTCTAGAAACAGCCCAACAACCAACAACTTTCAAATTCAAAAAGGGGTCAAAGTCTCCCAACAACCAACAACCGATTTATGTTATTCCTAGTCTTTAGCCTTTGCTCAACACAAATCAATTCTTCTCCTTATTTCCTTTGAGTTTGTCCAAAAGTTAGCTTACTTGAGTCTCTTTTCCGTCTCTGTAGATCGACCCCGCTTACCCTTGCTACTAGTTAGCTTTTGTATACAGGCAAAAACCCTACATTGAGGTGGTGACAGGCGATCCTGCTCGGCATCAATGGCTACAGGATACTCCTCGAAATCACCCCAACTCAGGAATATTATGCAACGACAATCGAAGAAGAAGAATAACAGCGATAGAAGGGACGGAAAACTGGACCAAGCAATACCAAAGGAGCCTAATATAGATGAGATTAGGAAGGAACGATCCATGCAAGACCTAATGGGTATTCCACCTTACGATCTGAATTCGGATGACGATGGCCTTGTAGAGACTGTACAGAAGGAATTGGACAGTTTTGAACGTGAATCAGAGGAGAAAGAAAAACCATGGATGACAATCCAGGGAGGCAAAATCATTCCTGAACCTGTAGTAGAGGAAATTCCGGTTCCTCTCCTGAAACTGACTAAGGAGGACGTTCAGGAGGAACTGAACTATTGGCAAAATGTTGTTTTTGGGTTTGTTGTGGGTGCAAACCCGCCATGGCAGGTTATGGAAGGATTCCTTAAACATATTTGGACAAAACACTCTATTGACAAGATCTCCTTCTTGCCAAATGGAGTATTTCTGGTGAGGTTTGCGTCAATGGACATGAAAGAAGCGGTGTTACAGAGCGGCTATTTCCTATTTGACAACAAGCCTGTGGTGGTCAGGCCTTGGACTCCGCAGGCAAAAATGGAAAAGGAGGATGTAAAACAGGTTCCAATATGAGTAAGGTTCAATAAACTACCTCTTAAATTCTGGGGTGTGAGTCTAGAGAAAATCACTGGTCTTATTGGAAAATATGTGAGAAAAGATGAAGCTACAGCAAACAAAACTAGACTTGGGTTTGCTAGAGTGATGATAGAGGCTACCATAGGTCAGGATCTGCCATAGTTTATTCATTTCTTGGATGAACAAGAGATTCGGGTTACCATTGAGGTAGACTATGAATGGAGGCCAGTTTTGTGCCAAACGTGTCAAAAACTGGGGCATAATAAGGAAGATTGCAGGAATGTAAAAAAGAAAGATGGTCCGAAGCCTCAGGTTATCAAAAAATGGCATCCTAAGCTTCCTGGTAAACAGATTGCATCGGCTACTGAAAAGGTGGCCACAAGACAAAATGAGTATGCTGGTGGTGGTAACTCCGTAGTTGAGAAGAAACTGGGTGATTTTCCTCCTCTGAGGGTCATCCAGGCTCCAAAGACTAAGGAGGGTAGTGATGGGGCTGTTGATGGAGTGACTCCAAACAGTCCTTCATACTTACAAAAATTAACATGATGTTCTGAGAAGATTGGGTCGAAAGAAAAGGTCACTGAACTTGATAATCTCTCATGATGATGACAATGGGATCTTGGAACATTCGGGGAATGAATAGAAGGAATAAGCAAGAGGTAATAAATAATTTCTTACAAGATAATAGAGTAGGTATTTTTGGTTTGCTTGAGACTAAGATCAAGCCACGCAATCAGAATAAAGTGGTTAGCTCAATTTTCTCTTCGTGGAGTGTAACCACAAATTCACACCTGCATAACGGGGGGAGGATATGTGTAATTTGGGACCAAAATAGATGCTATGTTCAGCCTGTTCAGTACTCCTCGCAACTCATTCATGTGAAGGTTCATGATTTACATACTGGGTTGAGATTTGACATGACCATGGTCTATGCTTTCAATAAAATCATGGATAAGGAACCTTTGTGGAAAGATTTAGAAACTTTAGCTGATCAAATCCAGGGACCATGGATGATAGGGGGTGATTTTAATTGCGTCCTGAGGGCCGAGGAGAGACTTGGAGGTTCCTTTGACCCTGCAGAAGCAAAACCGTTCCAAGAATGTATAGACAAATGTGAGGTTTTAGACTGCCCTGCAGAGGGTGCTCTATACACCTGGAATAACAAACAGCAGCCTCAGGATTGAGTTTACAGTAGAATAGACAGATGCCTCGTGAATGCGGAATGGATTCAAACTTATCCTAAATCTAGAGCTCATTTTCTACCTGAAGGATCCTTTGATCACTCTCCTTGTTTGATTAGAGACGAAGATGATCCAGGAAGAACCAAAAGACCCTTTAAATATTACAATATGTGGAGTAAGAGTCCGAAGTTTGAGAGTATTGTAAGGGAGAAATGGGAAGTTCAGATCGATGGTTATCAGATGTTTCAAGTGATTAAGAAGTTTCAAAGCCTGAAACATCCTCTTAAAGCCTTGAATCGAGACCATTTTGCTGATATTGAAAATAAAACACACATTGCTCAGCTGAAGCTGATCCAGAAACAAAAAGATCTGATGCAGAAGCCAACTGATATGACTCTTAGACATGCTGAAATGGAGGCTCATGATGAGTATATTAATCTAAATCGGGCGTGTCAGGAATTCTTGCACCAAAAGGCCAAGGTTAAGTGGATCCGGGAAGGTGATACTAATAGTGCCTACTTCCATGGTTCGCTGAAAGCCAGACGCAGCAGAAATATGGTGACCTCGATTGAAGATCAGCATGGGATTATGCATAAGGATAAGGTGAGTATTCAACATAGTTTCCTGGAGTATTATGAGAACCTACTGGGTAAAAAAAGCTCTACTGTACCAGTTAGAAACAAGATTATTGCACGGGGTGCGTGCTGCACCAGGGAACATGAACAAATATTGCTAAAGCCTATATCTAATGACGAGATAAAGAATATTTTTTTTAGCATTCCAAATGATAAGGCTCCGGGTCCGGACGGCTACTCAAGCAAATTCTTTAAAGATACATGGCATATTATTGGGAGTGATATCTGTGCTGCAATCCATGAATTCTTTAATAATGGAAGACTCCTGAAACAGCTTAATACTACTGCGGTGACTCTCATTCCGAAGACAACCAGACCCACCTCAGTCCTCCAATTCAGGCCCATTGCATGTTGCAATGTCATTTATAAATGCATCTCGAAACTGCTATGCAAGAGACTGAGCAAAATTCTCCCTGACATTGTCTCTCCAGTGTAGGGAGGGTTCATTTCAGGTAGAAGCATTATTGAGAACATCTTAATCTGTCAGGACCTAGTGAGATTGTACAACAGAAAATCCACTTCCCCTAGATGTCTCTTCAAAATAGACCTCCAGAAGGCATATGACACGGTAGAGTGGGACTTCCTCAATCAAATGATGCATCACCTGAAGTTCCCGAGGAAATTTAAAGAGCTGATTATGCAATGTGTAACCACCGCGACCTACTCCCTCAACTTGAATGGTGATTCTTTTGGATTTTTCAAATGGGGAAGAGGACTTCGACAAGGGGATCCATTGTCCCTCTTGCTGTTTACCATTTGCATGGAATATCTCACCCGGCTGCTTCAATATACTACTTCGACTATGGACTTCAACTTTCACCCTCTATGTAAGCCTATGAGACTTTCCTGCCTTATGTTTGCTGACGACTTACTCCTTTTCAGTAAGGGAGATATTAAATCCATGATGGTGTTGATGAGAACGTTTGCTACTTTCTCTAATACTTCCGGTCTTAAAATGAGCAAGGGAAAATCGAATGTCTACTTCAGTGGAGTCAAAGAGCATGCTAAGCAAGATGTTATTCACATATCGGGATGTTCTGAGGGTCAGATGCCTTTTCGGTATCTAGGGATTCCAATAAAACCGTCTATGCTGACCATAAAAGATTGCTATCCTTTGATTGAGAAAGTAGTGGACAAGATAAGACGACTTGGGGCTAGAAAACTCAGCAATGCAGGAAGGTTAGTTTTGATCAAGTCCGTGCTATCTACTTTGCATAACTATTGGGCATCCATCTTCATTCTGCCAAACTCGGTCATGAAACAAATAGACTCCATATGTAGGAACTTCTTATGGGACGGACATTCTGATTATGGAAGAGTTCCTTTGGTTTCATGGGCAAAAATTTGTAATCCTTTCAAAGAAGGTGGATTAAATCTGAAACAGTCTTACATTTGGAACGTGGCTGCTATTGGAAAATTAGCGTGGTGGATCGCGAGTAATCCAACCAGGCTTTGGGTTCAATGGGTTAACCATATCTACTTAAAAGGACAAGATTAGGACTCTTATGAACCACCACAGTATACGAGTTGGTATTGGAAGAGAATTTGCAAAGTAAGAAAGAAAATGAAAACAGGCTACGAGGCTGCTGCTTGGAGTAATCAAGGGAAGAATGCCTACACTATTGCTAAGGGCTACGAATGGTTTAGGGAAAAAAGAGACAATGTAGACTGGTTTAGGACGGTTTGGAACAGATGGAACATTCCTAAGCACGGGTTTGTGAGTTGGCTACAACAACATAAAGCGTTGAACACAAATGAGAAGTTGTTGCAACTGAATCTGATTAGCGACCCGAACTGTCATCTGTGTGGCTTACAAATTGAAGACGTACAACACCTGTTCTGCAGGTGACAGTACAGCCAGGAAGTGCGGATGGGAATAGCGAACTAGCTACAGCTCAAAGTTGATTTATCAATTAGCACTTCATGGAGAATGCATTTAAGAGGAACCAAACTTCAAAGAGCACTCAAGAACGGAGCTATTAAAGCGGTCATTTATCATATTTGGAAGCAACGAAATCAAGCAAAAAATGAAACTAGCATTAAGAGACCCGAATATGTAATAAAAGAGATTAAGAATGAGATTATTAGATTTGCTAAGAACAAAACTCAAAACGGGCTTAGTGACAAGGATAAATCCTTCTTATTGAGGATGACTTGTTGACTAACCATTTGTATATTTGTGACATTCATATATATACTTTTACCTTTACCAAAAAAAAAAAGTCTCCCTAAAAATGCTCACCCGTTTAACCCACTCGATCGAGTGACTTGAGTCTACTCGATCGAGTACGCCTACAAAAGCAACCGGACCGCCTCCAAACTGGGCACTCGATTGAGTGCATCTAGGGCCACTCGATCGAGTAACCCTAAACCGTGGGAATTTCTATAAATACTCCCTCACATTCACAACATTCACAACATTTTCAATTTCAGAAATTTCACCACCTTTCAATCATTTGCAACCCTATACAATACACTACACATCCCGAGAGCAACCCTAGCCATCCCGAGACTAAAACCTCCCAAAACCCGAGAATCATCTCTACAACCACACACACACCATAACTTTCCCTACATCCTCGATACTCCCGCGCATACACGCCGCTACTAGACGAGTCCATTTTCGAGGCCAATTAAGCATGTAGGTTGAGGGCGTCATCAAACCCCATCTTCTCTTATCCTCTCTTCTCCCTCTCATTCTATATACACACACACACATATACTATATACTATTTGATGGGAGATAAAACCCCCTGACGCATAGGACCGACCCCCTTTACGAGTAGCCATCAACTGACCCAAAAAGACCTCTCTACTGATCACCATGCTGATGTCATGGGTGACATCACCCTACTACACCCTTTCCCCTATAAATACCCCACTTAGGGTGAGGGGAAAAGGGGGACAATGAATTCATTCACATATTCCTCCCTACTCTCTCTGCCTCTCTTATCTCCCTAAAATATCTATATTTAGTCATACATTTTACTGACTTGGGCATCGGAGGCTCCGTCCCGGGGGTTCCCCCGGGCCCGGAGTTCACCTTGCAGGATCACCGTCGGCACGCATCCGGAGCCGAGGAGAACCGCGAAGCTCAAGGTCAGGGACCCGTTTCCGTACCGGAACAATTTGGCGCCGTCTGTGGGGAGAACGGTTGTGCTCACGAATTATCCACAAAAATCAACCACTCCCAAAAAAAAACTAGAATTTTCCAGATCTAATCTTACATGGAGATCGATCTGCAAGAAGTCATCGATAACCAAAATAATTTTCCTGATCCAATCCAAATCTGGAGGAAGAAATCAGAAGTAAAAAAAAAATCATTATTCTTTTTCATGGACAAAGCTCCGATCTACTACAAGGCATTGTTTTGAAAATTGGTTCTCTGAAACCAAGATCAAGGAGAGGGAGAAGTACTGCTAAAGAATTCAAAAAGCAACAACACTTCATCTTCATGATAATATTTGGATCGAAGGTCAGACATATCAATTTTACGAATCTAGTTTTGTTGAATCTGAGAAAGCCAAAAAATTACAAGTACGTGATAAAATTCAACTCAGGTCGGCCGCCTAGTTCAGCAAGTTGGGCCGGCCACCTGAGACGATAAATAATCAGATCGGGTCGGCCACCTGATTCATCGTGATAAGTCGGCCACTTGAGTCAATCACCGTTGAGTCCGCCGTCATTAATGTTCGAGTGTCAGCCTCTCCCCGGTTTCCTATCAGGCCTCTGGCCGATGGATGCCCAGATCCCATTCGACGACATCATCATCGCAACTCTGAGTATGGTCGTCTAAGCATCGTTCTTTTATCCTACCTTGTGGGTGGGATTCCTTGTGTTCAATCTTTAAAGCACTCCTCGGCCTCCATCCTCGCGCAACTGCCTCCGAGTTTTACCAACGGTCAAGGGGCCGTTCGCTATCTCCAAGATGGCAAATTACCTCCGGCCAGACTTATACACCTCGACCCAAAACCAAGTATGTTTTTACGATGAAAATGTCGTATGAATCTGCCAAGGTTCTTCATGAGAGTATCAAACTATATTTACCAGCAGGAGTTTTGGGTTCGATTGGACAAAGCGGAGCAAGTTAAAGGAGTTTTTATTTAGAAAAGGTAGAGGTGGAAAATGCTGAGGAGTGTGCGAAACACATGAGAAGAGCAAGTCCACTATCTTCATGTTAAAAAGAGGGATTGGTATGCACTTTCATATACTCCCTATTATATTTAATTCAAATTGCATAACAAACACACAAGAAAAGTTTAAATGGTGGTGTAAAAGAGGAGGTTGATTTATCATTCAAGACCCAATTTCATTACACGGGAATCCGGAAAATTACAAAGAGAATGACCCAATTCTTCCACCCACCACAATAATTCACAAATACTTTACAAAAATTAGCCCAACTTTTTGCCCGTCACAAAAAACTTCTCTAAAAATTTTACCCGAAAAATGGTGAAGATAAGTCACAAAAATGGGTATCAAATAAGCTCAATGTTTGTAGCTTGACAGAGACATGGCCCAGCCGACCTACGGCTCGGCCAAGATTTTGCCCTGCCGATTTACGGTTCGCCGTGTCGACTTACGGCTCGGCCCTACCGACTTACGGCTCGGCCAAGAAGCTGCCCAATCAACGTACGGCTCAACCTCGACGCCTGCAGAGACCACCTAGGTCCGTCAACCATCATGTGGAATTCTACGAAGACAAGATTAATATTTACCCATCACCTATTCATTACTCTCATAGCTAATGGGTAGGGGGCAATAGGGGAGGAGCCCCTGTTGCAAAATCCAGGAAAAGTAGACCACCCAACAAAAAAACAAGGATTGATACACATTTAGCCTTGTACAGAGCATAAGTCCCTCTGCCTACCTCTGGGCAGGCAGGGAGCAGGCCCCTGGACTTCGACCAGAAGCCAGGGTCAAGCCGGGCCCCACGTGCCGAACGATAAGTCCCTCTGCCTACCCCTGGGCAGGCAGGGGGCAGGCCCCCTGGACTTCGACCAGAAGTCAGGGTCAGGCCGGGCCCCACGTACCGAACGAGAAGTCCCTCTGCCTACCTCTGGGAAGGCAGGGGGCAGGCCCCCTGGACTTCGACCAGAAGCCAGGGTCAGGCCGGGCCCCACGTGCCGAACAAGAAGTCCCTCTGCCTACCTCTGTGCAGGCAGGGGGTAGGCCCCCTGGACTTCGACCAGAAGCCAGGGTCAGGCCCGGCCCCATGCGCCAAACGATAAGTCCCTCTGCCTACCTCTGGGCAGGCAGGGGGCAGGCCCCCTGGACTTCGACAAGAAGCCAGGGTCAGGCCCGGCCCCATGCGCCGAACGATAAGTCCCTCTGCCTACCTCTGGGCAGGCAGGGGGCAGGCCCCACGGACTTCGACCAGAAGCCAGGGTCAGGCCCCCTGGACTTCGACCAGAAGCCAGGGTCAGATCCGGCCCCATGCGCCAAACGATACGTCCCTCTGTCTACCCCTGGGCAGGCAGGGGGCAGGCCCCCTGAACTTCGACCAGAAACCAAGGTCAGGTCGGGCCCCACGTGCCGAACGAGAAGTCCCTCTGCCTACCACTGGGCAGGCAGGGGGCAGGCCCCCTGAACTTCGACCAGAAGTCAGGGTCAGGCCGGGCCCCACGTGCCGAACGAGAAGTCCCTCTGCCTACCTCTGGGCAGGCAGGGGGCAGGCCCCCTGGACTTCGACCAGAAGCCAGGGTCAGGCCCGGCCCCATGCGCCAAACGATAAGTCTCTCTGCCTACCTCTGGGCAGGTTGGGGGCAGGCCCCTTGGACTTCGACCAGAAGCCAGGGTCAGGCCCGGCCCCATGCGCCGAACGATAAGTCCCTCTGCCTACCTCTGGGCAGGAAGGGGGCAGGCCCCCTGGACTTCGACCAGACGCCAGGGTCAGACCCGGCCCCATGCGCCAAACGATACGTCCCTCTGCCTACCTCTGGGCAGGCAGGGGGCAGGCCCCCTGGACTTCGACCAGAAGCCAGGGTCAGGTCGGGCCCCACGTGCCGAACGAGAAGTCCCTCTGCCTACCTCTAGGCAGGCAGGGGGCAGGCCCCCTGGACTTCGACCATAACCCAGGGTCAGGCCCGCCCCATGCGTCGAATGATAAGTCCCTCTGCCTACCTCTAGGCAGGCAGGGGGCAGGCCCCCTGGACTTCGACCAGAAGCCAGGGTCAGGCCCGGCCCCATGCGCCAAATGATAAGTCCCTCTGCCTACCTCTGGGTAGGCAGGGGGCAGGCCCCCTGGACTTCGACCAGAAGCCGGGGTCAGGCCCGGCCCCATGCGCCGAACGAGAAGTCCAGCAGAGGGTAAGCCCCCTGGACTTCGACAAGAAGCCACGGTCAGGCCCGGCCCCATGCGCCGAACGATAAGTCCCTCTGCCTACCTCTAGGCAGGCAGAGGGTAGGCCCCTGGACTTCGGCAAGAAGCTAGGGTCAGGCTGGGCCCCATGTGCCGAGCCACAAGTCCCTCTGCCTACCTCTGGGCAGGTAGGGGGCAGGCCCCCTGGACTTCGACCAGAACCAGGGACAGGCCGGGCGTCATAGGCGAGCCAGCATAGGCCCCATGCACCGAACGAGAAGTCCCTCTGCCTACCTCTGGGCAGGCAGGGGGCAAGCCCCCTGGACTTTGGCAAGAGGCCAGGGTCAGGCCTGGTGCCATGCGCCGAACGATAAGTCCCTCTGCCTACCTCTGGGCAGGCAGAGGGCAGGCCCCTAGACTTCGGCAAGAAGCCAGGGTCAGGCCGGGCCTCATGTGCCGAGCCACAAGTCCCTCTGCCTACCTCTATGGCAGGCCCCCTGGACTTCGACTAGAAGCCAGGGTCAGGCCCCGCCCCATGCGCCGAACGATAAGTCCCTCTGCCTACCTCTAGGCAGGCAGAAGGCAGGCCCCTGGACTTCGGCAAGAAGCCAGGGTCAAGTCGGGCCCCATGTGCCGAGCCACATGTCCCTCTGCCTACTTCTATGATAGGCCCCCTGGTCTTCGACTAGAAGCCAGGGTCAGGCCGTGCCCCATGAGCTGAACCATAAGGCCTTCTTCCTACCTCTGGGCAGGCAGGGGGCAGGCCCCCTGGACTTCGACCAGAACCAGGGACAGGCCGGGCGTCATAGGTGAGCCAGCAAGGCCTGAGGCACGCTCAAACTTTTTGTAAAACATAAGTCCTTCTGTGTGCGTCAAACATGCAGGGGGCATGACTGAACTTTGGCCAGGTTCAATGATCTGTCGAGGTAGGTCATCCAATTGACAAAGCCTAACGGATACTTGGCCTTGTAAAGTATATAAGTCATTCTGCCTACATCAGAGCAGGCAGGCGGCACGTTCCTCGGGCTTCGACCAAAGCTCGTAGATTGGCCGAGCCAAGATCGCCGACCGACAAGGCGTAAAAAGTAAATACTCGGACTTGTATTTAAGCGTAAGTCCTTATGTCTGCCTCCAAACAGGCAAGGGGCACGGCCCCCAAGACCTAGACAAGGTCCATAAACTACCCTGGCAGGCCTCTGGCACCCTGACACATCCGTATGAGATGTACCAGGGCATAAGCGTTGATCACAGGGCTTAGTGATTACCTGGTCATGTATAGAATGATAAAACCCCATGTACACCTCCGAGTACACAAAAGGCACGACGTCTGACGCCCTAACAGAATCCAGACGATGCTAGGGCAGACGCACCCACAAGGCCTAGTGAATGCTTGGCTTTGTACGAAAAACAAAGTCCGTCATTTAGTTTGTCGGTCCAATCATGCTTGGCACCGGACCCGCATACTCAGTATCCGACTCCGCTGAGGGCAAATTGATGGGAGATAAAACCCCCTGACGCATAGGCCCGACCCCCTTTATGGGTAGCCATCAACTGACCCAAAAAGACCTCTCTACTGATCACCATGCTGATGTCATGGGTGACACCACCCTACTACACCCTTTCCCCTATAAATACCCCACTTAGGGTGAGGGGAAAGGGGGGACAATGAATTCATTCACATATTCCTCCCTACTCTCTCTGCCTCTCTTATCTCCCTAAAATATCTATATTTAGTCATACATTTTACTGACTTGGGCGTCGGAGGCTCCGTCTCGGGGGTTCCCCCGGGCCCGGAGTTCACCTTGCAGGATCACTGTCGGCACGCATCCGGAGCCGAGGAGAACCGCGAAGCTCAAGGTCAGGGACCCGTTTCCATACCGGAACACTATTTACTATTAGTATTACGAATCGCTAACGCTAACATTTTTTTTATTATCATTTCATTTTATTTTTTTTATTTTTTATTTCGCTATTAACTTTAATACCGCGTGTGTGTGTATATATATATATATATATATATATATATAATAAAAAACCGTTTCGGATCGAAAACATTTAATTACAGTTTTCATTTCAAGTCCATTTAACCCCTTTACAAGTATTAACAGAGGTGACACCCTTTCGAGGAGCGTCGCCCTAAACACTTAAGGGTGTAACGCGATCGCGGAAACACGTAGTTAAACGTGTCTGATGCCATTTCCGAGATTAGTACGAAACTCGTTGACACGAAATCGAATACCGATCTCGTAATCGTACATCGCACGTTATGAGTGTCGAAAACCGAGTTGAGTATTAAATTAAATAATATTTTTTTTATGCAACTCGGCTAGCTATCGATTCAAAGTCAACAAATTCGAAATTACCACCTTTTTTGAAACGAGCAGTAGCTCGTACAGGGGGCAGTCGATCGAGTTTCATGGCTCACTCGATCGAGTGACCCCTCAAATATGAGCCAGGAGGTTTTTATGAAGGGCACCTGGATTTAAAAATGCCATACCCGCAAAGCAACCAAATGCCTGAGTCGCACAAAATCCTAGGTTTTTCCAAATATACTATTACTTTGTCTAGTTTGTTAAAATGTGCTTCTGGATAGTCGTACAGGGGCATTCTCCTCTATCAGCATTTGAACCCGACTGAGTTTACTTTGCTCCTCTACTGGCAGGTAGCAGATGTTGAATGCTGAAACGACGTGTACCAGGTTCACTGATTCATCTTTCAATTATCTGGTTTTTGGTAACCTATACAAGCTTGCAACTTGGACGCACTCCTCGTATTAATTAAAGTAAGACTTAAAACACCTTTTTCATTTGCTGCTATTTTTTTCCGAACTTTTTTACCGTAAATGATATTTTAAGAAGCTGCCCTTTAATTAATAAGGACTTCGAGCACATGCATATTTTCTCTACGTTAATCGAAGTGAAGTACTCATTTTCAATTGTATTCTCAATTTTTTTTCTAAACTATATTGAAATTGTTGCAGAACTTCAAATGACTTGCCATATACTCCGTATTCACAAGAAGACGATGATGAGGTTCACGAATTGTGGGCTAACTATTATTTTCAAAATTAGAAGTATGAAACATCCATATATTCTATGTATTAGCTAGAAAGATTGGTTGTTGGAAGAAATTTAATTATTGGAACATCGCGTAATTATGTAGGTTTTTTTTTCTTTTTTTTATGTTTTAGCTACTTATTTGTTTGGGATGATGACTAGTTTTATAAAATATGGAACGTTTTATCATTCAATTGGGTGTCGTATAATTTATGAGATCTATTTTGGTTTCGATTGTATTGCACTTTCTTATGAAAAATACGGAAAACATTAATATAAGTGATGTCTACACTATGACAATAAACATAGGGCACACAATTATCCCATGTGTATATTTATAAATAGACATAGGGTGTACAAAATAACCCATGTCTATTGTTTTTATAGACATGGGTTATTTCGGTTAACCTATGTCTAATATGACAATAGACATGGGTTATTAGAAAAACCTGTGTCTATGGTTTAGATAGACATAGGTCGTACGCCCCATGTCTAAGTATTTGACAATAGATGTCACTCAACTTAACGTAGGTCGCAAAACCCATGTCTATTGGTGAAACGACCCATGTCTATTTGATGTTTTGTAGTAGTGTTTTCAAAATTTCAAACATTCAACTCTTCAAAAAACCTTCCTTATTATAGGACCTACCGTTATCCGTGTGTCGGGTCTTTTCATAGTATGTCGAAGGTTTGTAGAGTCGAAACTCCGTCGATCTTACATCACGGATTTCCTCCCTTTCCCGAGTTTGCCTTATTTGTCAAGGCATGACCAACCTACGTAGGGCATACCTCTACAAAGGAAGGTCCATTCATACACTTGAGTCCAAAGTCCGGGGAAAATCTCACGTGGTCCTTCCTTCGAAGAGGACTCGCTCGGCCCACATGGTCGAATCCTAAGGAAGTTACACCACCCACGAGTCACCCGTCTAGGTGTCTTTCTTGAGTCAATTTTTGTCGTTTAGTCCTTTCCTTGCTCGGGATGTACTATTTTGATTCCAAGGTCTGGGTTTGATTTCTGATTACGCAGTATTCTTACAGACAGGCCACTGTCAACCAGACACAGACACAAAATGGAGCAAGCTTTGAACAACCTGAAAGCCTCAATGGATATTATGGTCTTCAAGCAGATTGAGACCGAGGCCCAACTGGCAGCAATGAGGGCCGATCAAGCGTCCGTCGCTGCTCGTGTGACTGTGGTGGAACAAGGGACTCCTAATGCCGAGGCCACTGGACCTCTAGCTGAACTAGTTAGCGCGGTGCGCCGACTAGAGGAACAGGTCCACCTGTCTGGAGGTAACAACATTCATCGGGAAAATTCCCGTGACTATTCCCCGATGAACGACAAGCTACCCGCGAACCTGAATCTCACGGGTTTACCGATGTTTGAGGGGACTAAAAACCCGTTACTACATGTACGGGCATTCAAGGAATTCATGGCTATCAAGGGGGTGGATTCTTCGATGTTCAAGAATCTCTTCGCTGCTTCCCTTGAGAAACACCCAAAGGCTTGGTACTACAGGCTAAACCCCAAAAAATACCCAACTTGGGATGATGTGGCTACGGAATTTGCTCGAAACTATGCTGATAATACCGAGATACAGACCACAGTGCACTCCCTGGAGGTTATGGCCCAGGAGCCCAAAGAAGGTTTTACCCAATACCTTCAACGCTGGAGGGTCGAGAGCGTGAAACTGGTTGATAAGCCCAGTGAGAAAACTTTAGTGGAGGCCTTTATCAAGAATCTCCTCCTTTGCTACCGGGTCTATCTCCGGTATGCTGTCATACCCAATTTCACCACTCTTACCGAAATGGGTATGAGAATCGAAGACGATCTGAGGCTAGAGGGCCTTACTAAGGCCTCTAGCAAGGGATACCAAGGGGCTTCCTCTTCCACTACTAAGCCCCCAGCTGCAACCCGCATCATTTTTGACGCGGTTAATCTACTAGATGCCTCGTCCAAGAAGAATACCACACCTCGGGTATTCACCGATATAGGTACTACCTATAAATATGCCTTACAAAGGCTATCCTCCAAAGGCCTAATCCAACCGATAGGCCCAACTCCTGAAGTTCCGGTCGAGCGACGTTCCAAGAGCTATAATGCCCAAGCCTATTGCCAATACCACCGAGGCAATGGGCATGATACCAAAAAAAGTTGGAAGCTGAAGCATCTGATCCAGGACTTGATCGAGAGTGGTAAGATCTCGTTGCTCGAGGATAAACCGAGTAACAAAGAAAATCCCTTCATCTCCCATGCCATCTTCTTCGAGAAGGTGACTGTTCCCATCTTATCTCTCCGTTTATTCTGCAAGTGAATGGGATCTGGTTCGACGACGAGGATGATGTGTACCTCGTCAAAGGGGAAGTTGTCCCCATTACCCTTGAGGAGATCCGAAAGGCTAAGTCCAAAGTCTTAGCCAGTAACCACCTTGGTCGTCCCTATCAAGCTACTAGCTCTAGGGACACCCCTATCCTGACAACCGTCACTAAGCCAGTCAGGACGGAAGTCGCCCTTAAAGAACCGACCGCTGAAACGGCTCTCGTGAAGCAACTGAAGAAGACCCGAGTTAACCTCTCTATATGGCAACTCCTGGTTAGCTCACAAGAACATCGAGAGTCACTTACTAAGGCCATCGATAAAGTTAAGATCGACTCCCTGTCTACTCCTGCTGAAATGGTAGCCACGGTCCTGCCCCATTTAAAGGGCAAAGCTGAGAAAGAAGGCCCACTGATCACCTTCTCTGAAGCTGACCTGCCACCGTTCGGGGCTACCCACAACCTAGCCCTCTACATTACGGTGATTTGCCGCGTAAAGTACCTCCCGATGACCCTAATTGATGACGGGTCCGCATTCAACGTCCTTCCCTTGAGGACCGCCAAAGCCTCGGTATTACCGAGGCCGATTACATTCTGACTGCTCAAACCATCCATGCTTTTGATGGGAGCCCAAAGTTGGTAGCTGGGGCCATAAAACTGACCATCATAACGGGCCCAATAGAAAAGGAGCTGGAATTCCAGGTGATCGATGTCACCTCTTCCTTCAACCTGCTCCTAGGGAGGCCATGGATCCACGCTGTCAAGGCGGTATCCTCCACCCTTCACCGGAAAATTAAGTTGCCCCTGCACGATAGTGTCATCACCTTGGAGGCAACCCCTATGACTGTGGGTAGCTGCAATGCCACGGGCCGCTCGGACCTTTGGGGGTTCGACATCGTGGGGATGATCGAGAAGGAGTACCTCTTCATACCCTACTTCACCACTAGCATCAACACGATGCTACAAAATCTGGGGTACTTTCCGGGGGCTACCTCCCGACCCAATCTTCTAGTTGGGAAGATTATCGAGGTCCTTAAAGACGTAGACTCTCACTTTGGCCTCGGTTATGCTACAACTCCGAGCAACGTTGTCCGAGTAGGAATTGAAAAGACCTACAACATCACTAAGGGTATCTACTTGAACCCTTATAGACCACGGTTGACTGACTACTTTGTCACGCCGGTATTCGAGGTTGTCCAGGTTGGTCTGTACCAACCCAATGCTGTGCACCCCGGGACCCAATTGGCCCGGGACTGCAACTATATTCCGGATGATGTGTTCGCCCTCATCCAGTCTGATGATGCCAAGAATGTTGAGCCGGCATTGGGACTACTTTGCGGGGAAGACACCATAGCCTCGACTCCAAACGAAGACCTGGTCAACCTTATTCTTCCAAGCAATAGGTTTGACCCGACTAAGCTGGTCTCGGATGTTGGCTCCGAGATGAGAAACAGGGCCTGGAGGAAGACTGTCAACCGGACTGACAGTCAAGGAAGGATCTAAAAGCTGTTCACTGGAGAAGGAGACATGCCTGAGTCTGAGTCTAGGGGGTCCGATGCTATAGTCACTCCTGTAACCCCTCTCCCTTTAGTTAATCCTGCTGGTGCTTCAGGGTCTGTCCCGGGCGCCTTACCTATCACGCCACTGACCAATGATCAGATGGCTGCTCTTTTCGAGCTGTTTTCCAAATTTTCAATCAATAATAACAACAGTTCTGCTTACGACTTGTCTCTTTTTAATTCTGGTTTCAAAAATATTTTATGCAATGACATTGAGAAACCCGACGAACAGGTACCCCTACCTCCACATCTGATCGAGCAGTTAGAGCAAAGGGAGTCCCGGAATCCGTTAATCAAAGATATCGAGTCCGTTAATGTGGGAACAACCTTAGAACCCCAGATGCTTAAGATAGGGTTATCCTTAGATCCCGAGGAGAGACAACAATTCACAAGCCTCCTCCAGGAATTGAAAGATGTCTTCGCATGGTCCTACAAGGACATGCTGGGGATAGACCGGGAAATAGCCGAGCACTACATAGCGATCAAAAACGGGTGCAAACCGGTTAAACGGAAGCTCCGCCGAATGAAGCCCGAGTGGTCTCTCAAGGTCAAAGAAGAAATCGGTAAACAATTCAAAGTCGGCTTCATACAGGAGTCCGAATATCCGGAGTGGGTTGCGAACATCGTGTCGGTTCCTAAAAATGATGGTAAGGTACGTGTATGTGTGGATTTCTGGGATCTTAACAAGGCGAGCCCGAAAGTGTTCAGTTACCACACATCGACATATTGGTGGATAACACGGCCGATCATGCCCTTTTATCATTTATGGACGGGTATGCCGGGTATAACCAGATTAAGATGGTGGAAGAAGATAGAGTAAGATCATATTCACTACACCTTGGGGTACTTACTGCTATACCCTCATGCCGTTTGGTCTCATCAACGTTGGGGCCACATACCAACGGACCGCTACGACCTTATTACACGACATGATGCATAAGGAAGTGGAAGTTTACGTGAATGACATGATCGTCAAATCCAAAAACCGGGACGGTCACATCACTGCCCTAAGAAAATTCTTTACCCGGCTACGCAAATACAACATGAGGCTAAACCCTCAAAAGTGTAATTTCGGAGTAACATCTGGCAAATTAATGGGTCATATCGTTAGCCAACGTGGTATCGAGGGCGATCCAGCTAAAATCAAAGTCATCACCGAGATGAAGCCTCCTAAAACTGAAAAAGAAATAAGGGGATTTTTCGGGAAAGTTCAATATATCAGCCGGTTCATTTCCAAACTGACCATGGTGTGTGAACCGATTTTCAAAAAACTGAAAGTGGGGGAACGGATATTGTGGGATGAAAAATGTCAAGCGGCCTTCGACAAGATCAAGGAAATCCTGTCTGCTCCGCCTGATTTAATGCCACCTCAACCCGGTTTTCCTTTGTCGTTATACCTAACAACGACCGAGACATTCATGGGGGCTATGCTGGCAGCCTGGCACAGACAGTTGACTCGGAAGAACGGGCTATTTACTACATCAGCAAAATGTTTTTAGAGTATGAATGCAAATACACCATGCTCGAGAAAACGTGTTTAGCTCTAGTCTGGGCCCTAAGAATCTCCGACATTATATGCTCAGCTACGAGGTGCAGGTATTATCCAAAATGGACCCCATCAAATACCTCTTCGAAAAGCCCATCCTCAATGGCAGAATTTCTAGATGGACTCTAATGTTGGTAGAGTTTGATCTGAAGTTCATACCGTTAAAAGCTATTAAGGGCCGGGTAGTAGCCGAGTTTCTCGCCGATAGTCCCGTAATTGAAGAAGGACACACCAACATCCTTCCCAGATGAAGATATTTTCCATACCGATAGAGAACCATGGGATTTTTACTTCGACAGGGCATCCAATTTCCGAGGGTTCGGAGTCGGGATTCTCTTAATCTTGCCAAAAGGGGGACATACTGCCGTGTCCATCAAATTAGACTTCAATGTTACTAACAATGCCATCTAGTATGAAGCATGCATCCATGGGCTACAAGCCGCTGCCGACTTGGGGGTTATAAATCTCCGTGTACAAGACGACTCATCCTTGGTCATTAATGAAGCACTCCAGAAATGGAAAACTCGAAACGCCAACCTCGTGGCCTACCAGGCGCGAGTAAGGGTTCTCGAGAAACAATTCCAAAAGGTAGAATATATATATATATATATCTGCCTAGAGAAGAAAACCAATTTGCAGATCCGCTCTCAAAATTGGCATCTGATAAGTGTATTTTGTAGTGCTTATTTCTCGTGTTTGGTCCCGGTTTCTCTTGTGGAATTGCTCTTTGGAGCGGTTTCGAGGCTACTTACGCTTCTTCTAGCTTGTTTTTGGTTCCAAAGGCCTATCATGGAGAAATGAAACGATTCCGACTCGTTTCCGACGCATATGGAGCCAATGAAAAGAAGCGACGATGACTCGATGGCTTAGACTCGATCCCGAGTCCCTTGGAGCCCATTCCCGAGCACCGAGAGTCGATAAGAAGCCTAAGAAGAGCAAGTAGGGACCTACGTGACCATATTTGAAGCCTACAGGACCCATCCCGGTCAGGAAAACATCCATCACGACCGGGATGAGATGACGAGGAAAGACGGGTTACTGGAGGGTGATCCCGGCCGGGATCATGACCTTCCCGGTCGGGACCACCTCTTCCCGGTCGGGATCATGACCTTTCCGGCTGGGAAGGGCCAAACACAGCTCCGCTTCAATTCTTTCATCTTCCTTACTTACGAAACCCTATATATACCCCCCTCTTGTATTGTTTGAAGCACTTTTGATTACTCTACCTTACATTACCCTAGATTAACAAAACCCTAGACTACTTTAGGTTAGATTAGCTTAGATTAGTGTAGATTAGCTTAATCCTTCCTTAATTACTCTTCCATTAGGCATTAATCTAGTTAGTTACTCTTGTATTATTGGAATTCTTGAAGATTCTATCAAGATTGACAACCTTGGTGGATGTATTTGGGTTTTCTCTATATGCAAGTTTCAATCTTTCCATTCATCTAGTTGGTATAATCTTTCTTCTCTCTTCTCCTTTAATCTTTCATAGTTAGTAAAGTTTGCATCTTTATTTATTGTTTGTTGTTCATCCTTATTTGTTCTTCACATTGAATGAGGTTGTTCTTGTGTTTGTTTCTCTAGTTAATGTTTGTTTTAGTTTAGATATGTGTGAGTAGTTTTCCCCTAGGGTTAGTAGGGGGATTGGGTGTGATTAGGGATGATTAGGGTGAGATGGGTGATATTAGTTGTTGTTTTTGTTGTTTCCTAATACCGTGCACTCTACATGTTTGATGAAATGCTTGTGAGACTTGAGATGACCATTCCTTGTTTTTCTAGCCTCTTCTCTTGCATGTTGTTTGTTTGGTGATAGGTTTGGTTCCTCCACTAGTAGCGAGAGCGTGGTGAGGAGGCCCCTAGGCCGTTTAAGTAGCGAGAGCCCGAATGTTACCTAGGCTACAAAAACATGCTAGCACCCCCGTTTCCTTCTTTTGATCTCCTTGATATCCATGAACCCGACCTAGCCCTAGTTTCTTCTTATTGATTTAATTTGATTCCATTTGTCATTAGTTGCTTGTTTGGCCTTTTACTTCGTGTTTTAGACCTTAGCTTAGTCATTAGTTCACCTTAGCCGTCACCCTAGTTAGCCTTGAACCTAGTTTTATACCATAGCACCCTCTAGCTCGGAACTCCCGTCCCTGTGGATTTCGACCCGACTTACCCTAGCTACCAAGCCTAGGTTAGTTGGTTTATCTTGATCGGTGGGATTCACGACAAATCCCTTCCGTCAGCATCTTTACTGAATATTCCTGATCACCTGACCAGTATGCCGATTTGTGTCGAAAGACGGTCTGAGCTGGACATATCCACGCCATCGAAGACATTGAGATAGCTGAGCCCGATCCATGGTATCATGCCGTCTTAATATACCTGATGATAGGGAATATCCTCCCGGAACCGATAGTCGAGCCAAAAAAGCCGTACGGAGGCTGGCAACCCAGTCTCTCCGAACAGACGATGGACAACTATACAAAAAGACGGTACAAGGGGCTCTCATCTTATACGTCAACAAAATAAAGGCCGAGAAAGTCATGGCCGAGGTCCACGACGGTGAATGTAGCCCACATATGAATGCCCAGATGTTGGTCAGAAAAATCATAAGACTCGGATACTACTGGAATAATATGGAAACCGACTGCCAGTTATACGTCAAACACTGCCGTAACTGCCAGATTTTCACCAACGTGCAACATATGTCGTCATCCTTACTATATACCATGACGTCACCTTGGCCATTTTCGACAAGGGGTATCGACATAATCGCGAAAATAAATCTCTCTGATACTGGTGGACATTGCTTCATTTTGGTGGCTATCGACTATTTCACCAAATGGGTCGAAGCCGAATCCTATCGTATTCTCAATGCCAAGCATGTTGCCAAGTTCATCCAGAATAAGATAATATGCCGGTACGGAATCCCGCATGAATTTATCAGTGATCACGAGACCCATTTCCAAGCCGAAACAGCAGCCTTGTTGACCAAATACAAAATTCAAAGGCATACATCCTCGCTCTATCGTCCCCAAACAAATGGAACGGTAGAAGCGGCAAATAAAACAATTGTCAACATACTTAAAAAGATGGCTGATAATTACCGGGATTGGCTCGATAAAATATCGTTTGCTCTACGAGGATACCAGACATCAATCCGCACCGTAACCGGTGCCACACCTTATTACCTGACACACGGGATGGAAGCAGTCCAGCCGGTCGAGCTGGAAATACCGTCCCTCAGGATCCTATTAGAGAGTCAAGTACCTGAAGCTGATGGGGTCCAAGCACGGTATGACTCGCTAGTTCTATTAGACGAACGACAATCTTGTGCCCTCAATAATATTCAGATATATCAGAAGAGGTTCCAACGGGCCTTTAATAAAAGGGTAAGGCCCAGAAACATTAAAGAAGGGGATTTGGTTCTAAAGTCCGTTTGATATTTATTACCAGTAGACCCGATGGGAAAATTCAAACCCAATTGGGTCGGGCCATATATGGTAAAGAAGATTCTATCAGGGGGAGCTGTGAAGCTGACAGATCTGGACCGGAATGAGTTTGTCAACCCAACCAACCTGGACCAGCTGAAGCGTTACTACCCCTAACCTTTTTCTCAATGTCATTAGCAAAAGTTTATTAAAATCACTTTTTTACATAAACTTTCAAAAAAACAAGTCAATAAGCTAGAATTATTTATTCTACTATTGTAAACATCTTGAACTATTAGTCTTGGTGTATTTCGAGATTGTAAATTTACAAAAGCCTGAATTACGTTTGGTTTGATTCCGCTAAATGTGGATACGTAGGCAGTCCCTCTAAAGGGCACAACCACTGCAATCGAGAAAATGACAGGAACTGTTTAAATAATAAACTTCCTTTATTTATTACTAAAAAACCCAATAAACTCGGGAAATTACAAATTGCAAAAAATTCAAAAAATCAAAAAAAGAAAAGCACACGACACTATAAAAAAAATAATACTTAAATAATAAAAACTAAGGACTCAGTATTCAGGGCATCTTGCCCTTTCCCTTGTCCTTGGCCTCTTTGGCCGTCCACCAGCGACGACGTGGAGGCGAGTGCTCCCGAATCACCACGGGAACCTCCTTTGCCCGGACTCGTTTCTTCAAACTCGAGTCCTCAATCACTTCAATTGGCCCAAGTCGGACCCTCACAGGTTCTGGCAACCGATCACGCGGGCCCAATTGGTCTATGGCCGCCAGTCTTGGCCCGAGCCTTTTCTAGCTCAGCCGCCCCCGCACGACGCTAGCACCGGCATCCCTAGTTCGAGTCTTAGTTTGTGACTTAAGACCCGACTCCAATTGGACAAGAGTAGCAGGAGTCTCTCCTTTGTCAAAGAAACCCCCGTTGTCTTTCGCCGTCTCCTGGCGAACCAATTCGAATGCCTCATCGACCTTCAAGGCCTTTCGGGCCTCCTCCGACAACTCAGAAGTCCATTTCCTATATGACTCAGAAACCCAAGCGGAATGGCAAGGGTTGGGTATGGTCTAGATGGCACGGGTGTACCACCGTTGTAACCATGCGTCACACATAGCGTTCGTCAATTGTAGCAAAACGCTAATGATAGCCTCAGTCTCGGGAATTTGCTGAGATGAACCGAACTGCCTCAGAATGCGGTCCGGGTAAATATGGACAGTCCAGTCAAGTGACAGGACTACCATGTATCGAGCTTGGTCCCTCTTGGCCAGCCCCGTCAATTTTGAGAGGAACAACCAAGCGACGGTCCACCTAATCAAAGGACCACCGTGAAATACTAGCTCCTAATCCCAAAAGCTCGGTTTATGTGATGACTCGGGCTTATCCATCGCCACCTCGAGCTAACTTGGCTCCTATGATATATGGGTATGCTCATAGGAGATTCCATGATCGATAGACACTCATACAGCCAAATCTGACAAGAGAGAATGCACAAATTTTCGTAAGGAAGAGGGTGGTTCGCCATAGGACACTCGATCGAGTGTCATAGCTGACTTGATCGAGTAGCCCCTCTGAAAATAGGCAGGCGCTCTTTTACGAGGTCACTCGATCGAGTGACAGGTCTACTCGGTCGAGTGACTCACATACGTCAAAATTTTCGCGTGAGAAAAAAAAATGCGAGACGTATACCTGTGAAAGACGGATACTACCCGTCAATTGACAGTCCGGGTTGAGTCTCCTAGCATCAAGACCCATAATAATCTCTTCCGTTATCAGCCAAGTCGGGCTGTAACCCGCTTCCATCTGATCAACTATGCCAATCAGCCTAATCTAACCCAAGCACGAGTCAGCCTCCATCCATCCCTCGAAGCCGTATTGGTGCAGCATGCAAAAGGCAAAAGCCCTACGCCTATGAGAAGCAGCAATTCTCACATCCATGGTGTTCATGAACTTTTTTGCCAGGTCGAAAAGGGAAACAGAATTTCCCCGCACCATCCGGTCTGTCTCAGCATGAGAAAGACCTAGAAAATCCCTCAACCTCCTCCTTGGATCAGGATAGAACGGAGGAATAGCAGGACGAGCATTAGGGCACCAGCCGCCCACAGCTGCAATTTCTTCAGGGAGAGGGCATGTTTCTCCTCTCGAATGCAAAGATGTGATGGGTAGTATCCCAAAACGTCAGGCAAGCATCTAGGAAGTGTGAGTCTATCCTAAGACGTTGTAACGGGAATAGAGCAGAAATTCCCATTTAGGTCAGGTGAACTTTTTCTTCATCCTGAAAGTACTAGGACCATGCCAGAAGCATCGCGGACAAATGCTCGATACCCATAGCAGATACTTGAAACTTTTCTTGAAAGTCTAAAAGATTTTGAGAAGAGAAGAAGGGAATTTGAGTTGGGATGTAGAAAACTGGAGCAGGAAGTCCTGTATTTATAATAGGAAACCCTAACAGCACATACAACAGTCATGCCTCTTTAGCCCGCGCGCGCAAGCCTGAATCCAATCTTCAATCCTTTTCAGAACCTGATACAGGAATCGAGGCATCCCGAGCATTCCTATTTAACAAATTTTCAAAAAATTCAAAATTTTCAAAAATTCATTTTTATATCCCCAGCATGAGTCAGTGTTTCACCTAAATGTTACATACAAGTTGTTATGTGTCAGCATACAGGTACACCCGAGACTTCAGAAGCAAGTCCCCGCGTAGCTCCTTTACTCCCCACAGAGCTATCATCATCAGGACAGGTATGACCCTCTACTTATGCCTGGCGAGCCATTCACGCAAGTCTAATGGACTATAAACGACTCGACTGGAAGGCTACCAGGTCGTAATCCTTGATTGGCATGGTCCCCACTCTGACTTTCGCCTTGTCCAAGCCTCAGTCAGAGTGGAGGCTCTGTAGACACCCGCATTTTGCCTGCTAGTGTCTGTAGCATTTTCCGACAAAACACCCGAAGATGATCGGACGTAAACGTGACTTAATACGCTCGAATACGGACTTGAAATCAATAGTATCCGACGTGGGCTCTTAGCGGAGTACAAATCTCACAAAACCGACCTCAAATCCAGGCCCAGTGGATCATTTCCAAAAAAATGGGACTAATTTGAGCCAAAACCGACACTAGAAATAAAACCGTCTTTTTACGACCCAAAACCCCGACCCAAGTCGAAACCGACTTTGCAAGCTTCTAGAAACAGCCCAACAACCAACAACTTTCAAATTCAAAAGGGGTCAAAGTCTCCCTAAAAATGCTCACCCGTTTGACCCACTCGATCGAGTGACTTGAGTCTACTCGATCGAGTACGCCTACAAAAGCAACCGGACCGCCTCCAAACCGGGCACTCGATCGAGTACATCTAGGGCCACTCAATCGAGTGACCCTAAACCGTGGGAATTTCTATAAATACTCCCTCACATTCAAAACATTCACAACATTTTTAATTTCAGAATTTTCACCACCTTTCAATCATTTGCAACCCTACACAATACATTACACATCACGAGAGCAACCCGAGACTAAAACCTTCCAGAAACCGAGAATCGTCTCTACAACCACACACACACACACACCGTAACTTTCCCTACATCCTCAATAATCCCGCGCACACGCCGCTACTAGACGAGTCCATTTCCGAGGCCAATTAAGCATGTAGGTTGAGGGCGTCATCAAACCCCATCTTCTTATCCTCTCTTATATATATATATACACACACACACACACACACACACATATATACATATATATATACTATATGCTATTTATTATTAGTATTACGAATCTCTAACGCTAACATTTTTTTTTATCGTTTCATTTTATTTTTGTTCTTTTTTTATTTCGCTATTAACTTTAATTCCGCGTATATATATGTATGTATATCTAATAAAAAACTGTTTCGGATCAAACACATTTAATTGCGGTCTCCGTTTCAAGTCCATTTAACCCCTTTACAAGTTGTAATAGAGGTGACACCCTTTCGAGGAGCGTCGCCCTAAACACATAAGGGTATAACGCGATCGCGGAAACACGTAGTTAAACGTGTCTGATGCCATTTCCGAGATTAGTACGAAACTCGTTGACACGAAATTGAACATCACGTAATCCGTAAGGATTAGTAACGATGTCTTGACGCGAAGGGAATCGATTTTTGTCCTAATCAAATCAATAATGATTTTATAAAACTTATTTCAAAAATCCGATACCGATCTCGTAATCGTACATCGCACGTTATGAGTGTCGAAAACCGAGTTGCGTATTAAATTACATAATATTTTTTTACGCAACTCGGCTAGCTATCGATTTAAAGTCAACAAATTCGAAATTACCACCTTTTTCGAAACGATCAGTAGCTCGTACGGGGGGCACTCGATCGAGTGACCCCTCAAAAATGAGGCAGGAGGTTTTTACGAAGGGCACTCGATCGAGTCCCTTCCATGACTCGATCGAGTGGCCTCCATAATATAATTACGTGAGCCTCCTACATATAACGAGCCTCGACAAATATTTTTCTACGACTTTTGTCGTCACGTGTCAAGCCCATCACGTGTCCATCCTTTCAAAATCATGCATCATTTTATCTTTTTTAATTATCTAATCTATTTACATTACCGTTAACTATATCGTTTATTATTATTTTGCTCGTCATTTTGTATTGTCCGGGTTGTATATCCACCCGCATAACTTGTAACTTTTTTTAGATTTTATTTATTTTGTTTGTTTGTCACTTACCTTTTTATAAACGAACTTCACATGGTAAATCACTTCGACGTGAACTAAATGCATTAAAATGACGTGGTTTGAACATAATTCACATGCTTAGCTAAAACGTCGTTTACATAACATTTAATCATCATGCTAACGCGCGTACACGAAAATGAACGATATCCTAGTAGAGGCCGCTAAGAGCGGGCGGGGTTGGGTGTCCTTTGTGGGCTTCCCAACACGTACCCTCACCCCTTACTCAGAACCATGGTTTCCGGATGTCCAAAACCGTTGGCACACGAGAGTCATTTGATGCACGATTCCTGATAACTCGGCGTTGGTATCATAATGTAAAGGGACGAACCCATAAACTTTAGCACTAAAGCGGGTCGTGCTTTGTGCACGATACGCCTAAGTGTAGAGTGGGTTCGAACGGGTCCGAACTCCCATAAAGTTCGGTGGCAACTCCTAATTTCGATTTAAATTTTGACCCGAGATCAATCTTACCACGAGATTCATTTGCCTACCCAAACCTGCGCGTGGCTGCGTCGGGGTGGACCTATGTCATGTCCACACCATGTCTGGTATAGAAAGCCACATAATTATCCGTTAGAACGAGCATTACTGAATCCTATGACAAATCTAGATAGTCTCTTAGCTTGTGATCAAAGACGGAAGGCAAACCCATTTCCCACAATAAACATCCCTCAAATAAAGGCCGACCAATTCCTACCATAGGTGCTAGTCTGACAAAAAAAGTCTGAAATGGCCAAAAGGAGCAAAAGAAAAAAAAAGTGAAATCAAGGCCAAGCCAGACCGGCCCAATTCATTTATCAAGACCAAACTCAATGGTCAAAATCAAATCCCAATCATCCAATTCGATTTCAAGTACAAGTCCAAACAAAGAGCAAAAATGAACAGACTGGTCAGCTAGCACCAAATATTGGCCTCCCTACATTACAACCCTTAAGACCTTCCCGAGACATTTGTTGTTAGGAGACAGTCCGGAATTTTGAGGATTCAAGCTCAATAGGATAATCCCAACCATTAGGGCTAGACATGGAAATCAGATCCCACGTAATTTATCCCGCCCGATTGAAGTCCGAGCCATTTTTACTCGGCTTCCCCTTTCCTACCAAATTACGAAACCATAACCCCATAGCGTTATCTCCACAAAAATCAAACTCCAGATTTTGATTCATCAAAGCCACTCACTACCTAGCTCCACATTCCGAAACCATCCAAGCTAGTCGTCCTGACCTAAACACGGTATCTCGGTAATTGTCACTTTAAGGGTTCACACCCAATCATTCTACCTTAGTTCTTTAACTAGGGTCAAAACCCATGCAATACGCTCTAAACATCTCACATCGTTAATTGGCATAACGAATCTAAAGCAAAATCACTTACATTTATTATGAACTATGAACATGGTTTGATTCCGTCTAAACACGGATACGTAGGAAACCTCTCCAAGGGTACAACCAACAAAAAAAAAAATCGATTACTCGATTCACGTGTAAATCGGAACCCCCCTACGTTTCGATTAACGAGTGATTTCAATGACAAAGCACAAACGACGAGCCGAGAACGGGGTGAAAACCCGAAAGGGCGCCCCGGGCAAAATGAAGAAACGAGTTGCGAGCCATCGTTAAAAAAAATAACGAACCGAGGACGGAGTGAAAACCCGAAAGGGCGCTCCGGGCAAAATGAAGAAACGAGTTGCGAGCCGTAAAAAAAAGGCAGAAAAAAACTGAGCAAAAAAAAGAGAAAACAAACAAAAGGTGAGCCGAGGACGGAGTGAAACCTGGAAGGGCGATCCGGGTAAAATGAAAATTCAAGTTGCGAGCCACCACAAAAAAAAAATTAAATAAATAAACAAATAAATAATAATAATAATAATAATAATAATAATAATAATAATAATAATAATAATAATAATAATAATAATAATAATAATAATAATAATAATAATAATAATAATAATAATAATAATAATAATAATAATAATAATAATAATAATAATAATAATAATAATAATAATAATAATAATTGGACAAGGGCGGCCTAGCAAGAAATCGATGCAGTACAAGCATGATTCTGCGAAAGAGCATAAGGAGGAGGAGTTGGAGAAGGAATTGGATTCCCAGAGTTCTTCGCATCGACATTCTCTCAATGAGGTTATTCTTTCTGCTCTCGCAGCTACTGGTAAAACTTCTCAATCTTCTTCTGGTGATAATGAATTGCAGAATGACACCATTATTGAACCTTTAGAGCTTCCTAATTCCCAAATGAAGGAAAACCCTGTTTTACCGCCAAAAATACCAGATTCAAATTGGGCAAAAATTGCCTCTAAACATAAACAATCTGGTATGAGCCTCCATTTTTGTGATGATAGTGTTAATTCTACTGAAATTGACATTGAATTGGATGATTTTGGTAAGGAACTTAAGATTTGGGAGTTTACTTTAATGGGAAATGTAATTGGCTCTAAGCCTTCTCTGCAAACTGTGCAAAAGTTTGTGCAAAGTAACTGGAATGTTATCGATAAGCCCAGAGTTCAGTACTATAAGAAAGGTTGGTTCTCCTTCAGATTTGGGTCCAAAGAGGCCATGGATAAAGTGCTTAGGGATGGTCCATGGAGGGTTGGAGTCAACTCCTTAATTCTTAAGGAATGGTCTCCTTCTTTCTCTGCTGAGATGGAAAGGATATCTGTGGTGCCTGTTTGGGTCCTTTTCCCTGATTTAGATCCCTATCTATGGTCTGATTCTGTGCTTAGTAAGATGGCTAGCAAAATTGGTAACCCTCTTTGTGCTGATTTAGCTACTACAACTAAAGAGAAGTTATCTTTTGCTAGGGTCCTGGTTGAGGTGGATGTATCCAAAGAACTTCTGGATTCTATTATCATTAACACCCCTTACAATGAGCACTCTTTGCAGAAGATACAGTATGAATGGGTGCCCTTCTTCTGCCATGGCTGTAAGAAGTTGGGACACACAATTGATACATGTAAGTGGGAGAAGAAGAGGAAAGCTGCTCTGGTGGCAAAAATTGATAAAGGGCTAGGTGGTACCTCAGGTTCTGTGATTAAGAAAGCCCAGGTGGTGGTTCAGGAGGATGTTTTGCCTCCTAACACTACTTTGGTTCCTCACCTTGATGAACCTGTAAAGCATCAAGAATGCCCTAAGTTTTATCAGGATGATCTTTTCATTCCTGTATCCAAGAGGAATTCTTCCTCCATTAAATCTAAGGAGTCTATTTTGAAGCCCTTAGTTATGGAAAATAATTTTCAGATACTCCTTGGGAGTCAGGAGAATAGTGGTGGTTGGGAACTAGGTGGTACCTCAGGTCTCCAAAGTGTATCTCAGGGTCTTGAAAGGAGGGTGGAATCTGGTTATGGGATAGAACTGATCCCCTCACTTTCCTCTGATGGCAGCACTTTGGAGCTCCCTGAAATGCATCAAGCATGTTCCATGGTGGTTTTACAAGGGGATCCTATACCTCCAGATAAATGAAGATAGCCTCTTGGAATATTAGAGGGTTTAATGACCCAATCAAACATAGTGAGGTTCAGGATTTCTTGTGTTCTAATAAGCCTGATGTCTTTGCTTTGTTGGAGACTAGGGTGAAGTTGAAAAATTTTGGAAAAATTATTGAAGGCAAGTTCAGGAATTGGAATGTGACTACTAATTACAGTTCCCATCATAATGGCAGAATTTGGCTTTTCACTAATCCTGCTACTGTAAATATTACTCAGGTTTCTAGCTCCTCCCAGCATATTTCTTGTTTTGTGTCTCATCATCTTTCTCAGACTTCCTTTTGGCTTAGTGCCATCTATGGTCTAAATAAAGGGTTGGATAGAATGGATCTCTGGTCTGAATTGGAGTCTCTTAATCCTTCTAGTGCTTGGTTGGTGTTGGGGGATTTCAATGTGGTCAGAGGTCCAGATGAGAAGTTTGGGAATAATCCACCTGCCTTACAGGACATGATGGAATTTAATAACTGTTTGCAGCATTGTGCCCTTGATGATCTTATAAGTACAGGTCTAGATATGACTTGGACAAATAAACAAGATCCTTCTACTAGAATTTGGTCTAAATTGGATAGGGTTTTAGCTAATCCCAGCTTGGTTTCAAGCTTCCCTTCCTCTTCTGCTACCATGGCTGAGTCTGGCATCTCTGACCACTCTCCACTAATTGTTGATATTTCTTCTGAGAAAATAAACCATAAAAGGTTCAGTTTCGTTAACAGTTGGTGTGAGCATCATAATTACTTACCCACTGTTCAGGAAGCTTGGAACATTGCTGTTTCTGGCTCTCCTATGTATTGTTTTTTCTTCAGGCTTAAAGCAGTTAAGAAAGCTTTAAAGGCCTTCCACAAGCAATACTTCTGTAATCTTTCATCCAGAGTAAATAAGGCTAGGGAAGCTCTTATTAGTTGTCAAAACAAACTTCAGAATGATCCTTTCTCTCTTGCACTCATGGAGGAGGAAAATGCCTTAAGTGATAGCTATACCAATTTAAAGAGATCCGAGATTAGTATGTTGCAGCAGAGATCCAAAGTAAAACATATTCAACTTGTTGATTGCTCTTCCAAATATTTTTATGCTAAAATCTCTGAGAGAAGAACTCAGCAAATGTTAGGTGCTATTACTGATTCTCAAGGTGCTCTTCAAAAAGGTCCTAAAGCTGTTGCTAAAGCTTTTCAGGATTACTACTCTAATCTGCTTGGAAAAAGTGTTCCTATTCTTGATTGTTCTATCACTGCAAAGCTCAATCAGGATCAAACTATTGGCCTAACTGCTCCAATCTCTCCTGAGGAGATTAAGGATGCAGTTTTTCATATGAACATTAATAGTAGTCCAGGTATTGATGGCTTTTCAGCTGGGTTTTTTAAATCTGCTTGGAGCATAGTTGGAGCAGACTTCTGTAGAGCTGCAATGTGTTTCTTCAAAACTGGTAAAATGTCTAAGCAAGCAAATTCTACTTTGATATCTCTTATTCCCAAAAAGCCCGGTGCTAGTAGTGTATTGGAATATAGGCCTATCTCTTGTTGCACTGTGTTCTATAAAGCAATCTCTAAAGTCATCTCAAACAGACTGAAAAAGGTTTTGCCTGCTTTGGTAGGGGAAGAACAAGCAGCCTTTGTCCAGGGTAGAAGCATTTTTGATAATATTTTGCTATCCCAAGGGCTTGTTAAGGGGTATTCCAGGAAGTTTCTCACCCCTAGATGTCTTGTTAAAGTAGATATTAGGAAAGCTTTTGATTCCTTACAATGGAGCTTTATTGAAAAGATGCTAAATGGCTTTGGATTTCCACCTCTTTTCATCAAGTGGATAATGGTTTGTATCTCTTCTCCTTGGTACTCCTTTAATTTGAATGGTGGAATTGAAGGGTTCTTCCAAGGGAAAAGTGGAGTGAGGCAAGGGGACCCTTTGTCACCATACATTTTTGTTTTAAGCATGGAAGTTCTTTCTCAGAAGCTCAGGAAGATCTGCCTGCAGACTAATGTATCCTTTCATCCTAAATGCACCAAGATTAATCTCACCCATTTGGTGTTCTCTAGAGGTGATCTACCTTCTGTTCTGGCTATTAAGAATGTTCTCCATGATTTTGGAATGTCTTCTGGCCTATTTGCAAATCCTGACAAGACTTGTATGCACTTTAGAGGAGTTGCTCCTGAGGTGCAAGCTCTGATTCAGGAGCAAACTAGATTCAGTATTGGTGACTTTCCCTTCAGATATCTTGATATGCCTCTTAGTGACTCAAAGATTGCAGTTAAGCTTTTTGATCCATTCATTTTGAAGATCCAAAAGGCTATTAATCATTCGTCTACTGCCTTCTTGTCTTATGCTGGCAAGATACAGCTTTTAAGCTCTGTGATTTTCGGCCTAGAGAATTTCTGGTGCTCTAGTGTGTTGTTCCCACAATCAGTTCTCAAAGTGGTTAATAAACTTTGTAAGGATTTCTTTTGGGGTATTAAACCTGGTGAGAAAAGACTTGTCTTTAAGAAATGGAAGGACATTTGCCTTCCTTGGAAACAAGGGGGGTTAAATCTTCAAGACCTTGAAACTTGGAACCGAGCTATGTTGGCTAAGAGTGTTTGGCAGCTATCTGAGGGGATTGGAGGGATTTGGATCAAATGGTGCAATGCTTACAATAAAAGACAGCATTCTAAGGCCATCCCTCACTCTTCTTTGATGGCTCGTAGCAGTCGAGTTTTTCTTACACTTGCAGCTCAACATAAGCTTCCCACTATGGATATGTATGCTCAAAGAGGGATATATTTGGCAAACAGGTGTATCCTATGCTTGAGGGCCAGTGAAAACCATCATCATTTGTTCTTTAGCTGCCCTATATCAATGCAGTTTTGGTCACTAGTTACTCAGTGGATGGGGATAGTCATTCCTGCAATCAATCTCAGACATATTATTCAATGGAGCAATCATCCTAAGCATAAAAAGCATTGGAAACACCCCTGGTTTCAGGTCTGTTTAGCTGTTGTTGTTGCTGTTGTGTGGAAAGAGCGCAATAAGAGATTGTTTGTGGAGAAAAGTGGATCAGTTGAAGGAATGTTTGAGCAGTTGAAGTTCATTGTTAAAGCCAGATTTTTGTCTAGTAAAGTTAGTCCTAAATTTAGTAGGATTTTATCGTGTTTGAATTGATTTCATATAGTGTGTTAGAACCTTTTGCACCAAAATGTAATTTCACATCTATGATATGAAATGATAATTTTCTGCAAAAAAAAATAATAATAATAATAATAATAACAACAAAAATGTGCGTCTTATTAATGCAAAAACAATTAAATCAAGCTTTTGTCGAGACCCCTTTACATCGAGAATCCAAAATCCGGTTACCCGGAAATGACAATGTGTCAGCGAACCCCGCAAAACCTAGTACTAATTCGCCACATAATATAAATTAATATAAGATAGTACTAACGGCTGGGCTCTACCGGTCCAACTTCTCTTCCCTTGCCATACGGAAGTGCCTCTTCTGGTCTCCAACCATAGACCTTCAGAATACAGGCTTCCACCTCCATCTTATCCAAAGGCGAGTCCAGCCAGTCCCACGTCCCCTCCTCACTCACATTTTCAATATGGGTCTTGTCAGTCTTGGCCCGGTTAGATGAACCGACGACGCTAGGATCGGTAACACTGTCTCTGGTCGAGCGCTTAGTGACATTAACTTGAGTCGCCTCTTTATCCTTTAGCATCACGGTCTTCCTAACATTCGACTTGCCCTGCCCTGGAGGATATCCATAAGGTCCCCACCGGGAACAAGTAGGGTCTGTCGGTAGGGCAGCTTCTATAATGACGGGACGAGAAAACCTCCGTCTCCTAGACATTCCAAACTCCCTGAGAGAACTTTCCATCCATGGATAAGACTTAGGGTTCTCATCATCAGTAAACTCTGATACAGTTCGCTTCACACCCATTTGACGCGACAACTCGCCCAGGTAAATATAAACCTGATCCCTTAAGGACAATATCTGCGTAGTATGATCCGATGATGAAAACAGAAACCCAACCTTTCCAATAATATGCCACCACGGGATTATCCACCTAATGTCAGCCCGCCCATTAACATGTAAGTAGGAACGCCATCCTTCTTCAGTAAGACCGTCGTTTCATGGTTTCGCCATCTTACGACCCGTGAAACCTTTGTAGCTATAACCCTTGACGGACCGAAGAGACTCGATCAAACCAAGCCTCTCTTGTAGCCAAACCTGCACGAACCACGAAACAACGTCAAACTTTCGAACAAAGACAAGTTTCGGAAAAGGAAACTAATACCCAACATACCTGCAAAATGATCCTAGAACCTCGAAACGAAGCACGATGTATCCGTGCACGAGCGTCGAGACACGTGATGAGCTTACCTAGAATAAGCAAAGAGGGCGATCGCCCGTGTTCCATCCCCATTACAACATCCACAACCCAAGGACTACCTAACCTTCATACACCGACGTATCCTAAAAAAGGTAGCAGTATGCCACCGCAATATTAAGAGCCCGTTTACAAGCCAATGGCGAAATATCCCGAGAGACTTTACGTGAGAATGTCCTAATAAGCAACTTTAGGTCAATACCACCTTTCCCAAAGAAAGCTTTAGCCTCCTCCAAAGAAATGTCCAGGATATGACGAAATTGTTCCACGAAAGTATCGTCTCAAGGGGTATACAAGTTCGAACAGAACACCACCCACCTATAACATCTAGCTCCTTGGGAAGGGAACAAACCTTGCCTCCAGGAAAAAGCGAAAACATGGTTCTTAACATCCCAAAAACTAGAGCATGCCAACAAAAATTCATCTCGCACCTTAACCTGCCTTAGCGCGGTAACCACAGACAAACCATCACTTGGACAAACCTCAAGATCACATTTCTTAAGACGACCCATCCACTCGGTTAAGAGGCTCCCGAAACTCGACACGACTCGAAATAATACGAAGAAGCTATAAAGATACTATGGGTGATCTAGTATGTCTCAAACGAGTACCCATAACCCGCATATATAGCCCTAATCCCACAACAATTAGGAAATTACGGAAAATTTCCATAACGAAGAATCGGGCCGCCTGAGCCCAGGCGCCTCAAAACCGGACCGCCCGAACCCGAGCGACCCAAATTCAAGTCGTCCAGGCCCAGGCGTCAAAGCCCTGGGCCATTAACCTCCCAAGCATCCGAATTCCATGCAGTCAGCCATGCCTTACCCCATCGGGTATCACTTGACAATCCCGGACATCAGGAACGACCTCCCAAAGTCCCCAAATCCCTTTTCCAAAAGCCAAAATGCCCACGCGAGAATGATAGGGCCTTACGAACAACACATTTCACCCATCGGATCCACCAGACTTAGACGTTTTTTTATTTTCTTTTTAGGGGGATAAACTACCCCACCTAGGTGTGTTGTAGCCCCGAACGGTATTGTCAATCCTCGTCTGCAACCCAGTACGGCATTATCGTTAAAGAATAAGCATAAAAAGTGGTCTACTTTTTTTCAAAAGTGGTCTAGCCTTTTATTTTCGCCTCATTTTACACATAAATGTTGAGACAATTACACTCGTCTCCTAACACCGAACACGTACTCAGTCGAAGCGCTTTAACTACGAAGCATTTCTTACATTTTACACGTCTCGAGTCAAACATTTTAATTGACGTACTACTTGATCCAAATCTCGGCTCAAACATTTTACATAAACCAGTTCCTTCAAGAAAAGCATATTTGAGGGAAGAGGGGAGTGGCTTAAGTTCAAGATTCGGAGGAGAGGATACCAAACTTTTACCCACCGGTAATGGTTCTACCCTTTCTTCATGTAAGCATTCTTCTTCAACAGGTGGGGAATCAAGTGGTTCCTCTTCTTTCTCATCATCTATCAAGCTATACTCAACCTAACTATCAATAACTTCAATGGAATATGTTTGTTCAATCATTGGTTGTTTAAGAGCTTGAGAAAGGGAAAACTCTACCGTCTCGATCCCTATGTTAAAAGACAAGTTTCCATTCTTTACATCAACTATAGTACCACCGGTAGTCATAAAAGGTCGACCTAGAATAATGGGGGTAATAGTGTCTTCGGGCATATCCATGACAACAAAGTCGGAGGGGATGAAAAATTTACCAACATGCACGGGTACATCCTCAAGTATCCCAAGTGGGTACTTGACGGACCTATCCGCAAGTTGAATCGACATACTAGTGGGTCGCATCTCCCCCACACTAAGTCTCTTAGCAATAGAATAGGGTAACAAACTAACACTAGCCCCTAGGTCACGTAAAGCTTGATTAACAACAACATTTCCAACCTGACAAGGGATGGAAAAGCTATCGGGATCCTCCAGTTTCTTTGGCATTTGATTCATGAGAATGGCACTACATTGTGCCATGAGAGGGACATATTCTTTATCCTCAATTGTTCTCTTTTTAGTCAAGACTTCTTTCAAAACTTAGAATAAAGAGGCATTTGAGAAATTACCTCGGTGAAGGGTAAAGCTACCTCCACTTTCTTCAACATATCCACAAAACGGCTAAATTGGGCATTCTTCTTATGTGGCTTAGCTCGTTCGGGAAAAAGCGATGGTGAGGGATAAAAGCGGGAGGGGGTGGAACATTGGATTCTTCTTCTTCTTCTTGGGCTAATCGCTCCGCCTCTTTTCTTTTTGCTTCTTCTGCTTCCATTTGTTCCTTCTTCTTTCTCTTAAGTTCTCTTTGCTCAATCTCCGCATTTTGAAGAATATCAAACTCCGCTCGTATTCCCCGGTTTCGTTTGGGGGAAGTGGGCGATGTTGCTTGTGGTGCACTTGATTGATTGACATTGGTTGTGGTGCTCTTGGTGTTCAAATTCAAATTCTTGTACGGGTCCTCAAGTTCTTTGCCACCTCTCAAAATGACGGCGTTTTCTTGGTGTGGAGGGTCTATTGGGTTTTGGGATTTCCCGGGCAAACCATAGGGTGGATGAATTGGAGCGGCTAAGGCTTTTGTTGCTTCTTGTGATTCCCAAACCTTTAGCCTTGCTTTGGTATCTTGATGCTCACTCCATAGTTGCCCAACGGCTCTTTGCAAATCACTAATATTATCCCATGGAACTCCTCCTTGACCATATTGAAAATTTCTTGGTTGGCCATAAGATTGAGAGGGTGATTAAATGGTTGTTGATTGTAACTTTGATTTCCTTGAAAATTGCCTTTGGAACCCTTGATTGTATCCATGATTGAAATTGTTACCATGTGGATTATGGTAATTGTTGGGAACATGGAAGTTGCTACCTTGTTGATTGAAGTTGCTCCTTTGGTGAGGAGACAAATATGGGGGCATCTTTGGAGGATCTTGATTAAAGAGCCTTTGTTGACTTTGATTAAATGGCCTCGGTTGACTCCCTTGGGCACGTGGCATTGGATTTTGAACATTTTGGTTTCCATAATAAAAATTAGGATGAAACCTTGTGCCGGCATTGTAGGTATTGGAAAAGGAATCAAATTGAGGTCTTTGCTCATACACTTGTATAGCTTGGACTTCATTTGGCTCTTCAAAATAAGTTTCTTCATTAGGAATGCAAGAGATAGAATCATGGCCATAATTGCCACAATGATCACAATGAACTTCCCATGTTATTTGTTTAGGAGGTGATGGTTGCCTTGTTGGAACACTCCCTTGAATTTGGTACATGCCTCTAGAAGTAGGCTTAGAACTCATGGCATCGATTCTCTTTGTTAATTTTTCAACTTGTGCTTGAAGTTTCAATTCGTTAGAACTCTTAGATGAGTTCACTTCAACTTTCTTCCTAGAATCCCTCGATTGACCCATTCTAGAATCACTCCTTGCCATCTTTTCGATAAGATTCTTAGATGCCTCATCGGTAAGGGAAGAGAAGTCTCCTCCGGCGTCCGAATTGAGGTTTTCCTTGGTTCTCGATGAAAGGGTGTTGTAAAACGTTTGGGTTGTTAGCCAATCGAGTGTTCCATGGTGAGGACACTTGCGTAATAAATCTCTAAATCTTTCCCAAGCCTCACTTAGGCTTTCGAATTCATCTTGCTTGAATGTTTGTATTTCCATGCGATATTGGTTAGTCCTTGACGGTGGAAAATATTTCTCCAAGAAGGCATTAGATAATTGAGTCTATGTTGTGAATGTATTAGCGGGATGGCCTTGAAGCCATCTATGAGTTCCATCTCTCAAGGTCTTTGGAAATAACAATCGGTGCAATTGGCATGAAGTTAACCCATTGAGACGGGCCCCTACTATGTTTTCTTCAAATGAAGCGATGTGCTCTTGGACATCTTCTTGAGAAAAACCATGAAAAGTATCTTGTTGGACCGCATTTGTCAAACAAGCTTTCAATTCATAATTCTCGGGTATCTCCCCGAAATCAACCGATAAAGGTGTTTCTTCGTGTGTAAGTTGGGAATGAGAAGCTAAGGTTGCCATTTGTTGGATTGGTGGTGGTGATGGATTTGGATTTGGATGATTTGGAGGGGATGGATTTTGATTTGGTGGTGGTGTTCTTGGTGATTGATAAGTGTAGTTTTTAGTGCCTAATTTGCTGTGTTTTGGTCCCATTTCCTTGCGGAATCGCTCCTTAGGAGCGGTTCATGGGCTACTTATGCTTCCTCTAGCTCGTTTCAGGTTCCCGAGACCATTCATGAAGAGTTGGAGCGATTCCGACTCAATACATACACTTTTCGGAGCCAACGAAGCGGAGGAACGATCACTCGATGCCTTGGATTCGACCCCGAGACCTTGGGACCCGATCCCGAGCCCCTTAGACTCGATCCCGAGACCCGAGAGTCAATGAGAAGTCCATGTGAAGCAAGGAGGAACCTTAAAGATCATATTGGAGGCCTACAAGACTCATCCCCGACGGGTATGGCCTCATCCCGTCCGAATGAGGTGCGCATTTGGCATAGGTTCTGTTCAGGGTCCGTCCCGGTCGGGACCATCCCTTCTCGGTCGGGACCGGTCCGTCCCGGTCGGGACCATGGAGCTGTAGCCGCGTGACTTCTTTTCTTCCTCCCTCATTCTTGTAACCCTATAAATACTCCTCCCTTGTATTGTTTAAGTACCATACTTTACCCTAGATTGTTTTTAGGCCTCTCTTAAGAATTCAAAACCCTAATTAGTCTCTCTTAATCTTTAGTTAATCCTTAGTTAATCTTAGTTTAATCTAGTTTAGATAATCTTGTATTAAGTGGGTTCTTGAAGATTTCTCCAAGCTTGACATCCTTGGGATTAATTTGGGTTCTTATTTATACAAGATTGCATCTTTTTCTTCCTCTTGTTCTTGGTATAATCCTCTTTACTCTTGTTCTTGTTTATTTAATCAAGTTTGAATCTTTTTATATTGTTATTATTATTATTCTTGTTCTTCATTATGGATGTTTGGTTTGTGATGTTGTTTTCTCTTACTATTGTTAGTTTATTCTTGATAATGAGTGTGTAGACTCTTGATAGGGTTAGTAAGGTGATTTGGGTGTTTAATGGGTGATTAAGGGCTTGTTGGAGATGTTGGTAGAAGTTTTGGGTTTCCTCTTGGTTTGATGCATGGTAGATGTTTGTTGAAATGCTTGAATGACTTGTAGATGCATATGCTTATTTTTCTTGCTTTTCTCTTGTGGTCTCTCTTAATCTTTAGTTAATCCTTAGTTAATCTTAGTTTAATCTAGTTTAGATAATCTTGTATTAAGTGGGTTCTTGAAGATTTCTCCAAGCTTGACATCCTTGGGATTAATTTGGATTCTTATTTATACAAGATTGCATCTTTTTCTTCCTCTTGTTGTTGGTATAATCCTCTTTACTCTTGTTCTTGTTTATTTAATCAAGTTTGAATCTTTTTATATTGTTATTGTTATTATTCTTGTTCTTCATTATGGATGTTTGGTTTGTGATGTTGTTTTTTCTTACTATTGTTAGTTTATTCTTGATAATGAGTGAGTAGTCTCCTTGTGGGTTAGTAGGGGGATTAAGGGTAGATTACGGGTGATTAGGGTTTGATTAGGGGTAAAGGGTGAATCTTTGTTGTTAGTCACATATTGGGCACTCTATGTGTTTGTTGATATGCTTGTGTGAGTAGTAGTGGCCATGCTTCCCATACTTGTGCTCATCTTCTCATTGTTTGTCTATTTTGTGGTTGTGTTGAGGTTAGTCTTAGACGCGAGAGCGCGAACTTACCTCGGTGTTGGTCTACGTAGAGAGAGCCCGGACCGACTCTAGCAATTAGGAGACACCTACACCCTTGACCACCCCAATTACCCTACTACACTTATGAACCCGACCTAACCCACTTCTTTTCATATTTGATTCAACTTCTTAGTTAGTCATCGGTTCCTCTAGTTTGCTTGTTAGTTTGATCTTTAGTTATTCCGTTTTAGCATTGTATTAGTCTAGTCATTGTTAGTCCACTTCCTTCATCTCTAACCACCATAGTTTACCATTTATTGTCTTCTTTGTGTTTGTTTGTGACTTAGCCTTGTTTGTGAGCGGACCTAGTCTAGACTTTACCATACCGTCTCTGTGGATATCGACCCTACTTGCCCTAGCTACCCACTAGGAATAGTCGGTTAAATATTGATCGGCGGGACCCACGGCAAATCCCACCATCAATTTGGCGCCGTTGTCGGGGACGGTGCATTGTTTAGACTAGTTTGCTTATAGCTAGACTTAGTTACCCTTCTTTGTGCTCTTCTATCATCTCTTGTGCATATTCTATAGATTCTTCTTCTTTCCTTAGTTTTATTTCTTCCTTTTCTCTTTGTCTTTCGATTGTGCTTGTTTATTGTCGTTACCTAGTGCCCATAAAGCACTAGGTGTTCTCACATTTGCTCTAGTGTGTAGTGTATGCCTAGGCGGGGAGGCGACTTCTTTCTCTTTAATCCAGAGCCGGAAAGACTTTTTCGAGCCTTTCGCCAACGGACGATTAACCGGGTTAGAATCTCTCAACCAAGCGCAAGCAATACTCATCAAGAGCAAGCTCAAGGAAACGACTTTGAGGAAGCATCTAGAGAGACGGCCGAAGGGAATTTCATCAATCCCTTTGGAGATTCTAGTCCTAGTTCCCCCTCTACATCTACTTCAACTCCGTCTACACCAAAATCTCCCTTACATCCAATTATTCCAAAGTTTTCGTCTCACTCCACATTTACGGAAGATGTCTTGCCGGGATCGAATGCTCTACCGGCCGCTTATGCCGCAAATTTTGTGGCCAAGACTCAATTCATCCAACTTGTGGAGAGAAATCAATTTAGTGGGTTGCCCACCGAAGACCCGCACCAACACATGGAGACTTTCTCCGATTATTGTGACGCTATTTCTCAACCCGGAGTTACTCAAGATCAAATCCGATGGGTATTATTTCCATTCTCATTAATTGGAAAAGCGAAGCAATGGGTTAAGAGTCTCGATAGGGCAACCATGGGCATTGATACTTGGAAGAAACTTGCATTGGCGTTCTACCAAAAGTTCTACCCTCCGGAGAAGACTAATTTGCTAAGGGCCTCCATCATCGGTTTCCAACAACAGGATGAAGAGAGCCTTTATGAAGCTTGGGAGAGGTTTAAATCTTTGGTTAGATCGTGCCCCCACCATGGACTTTCACAATGGTTTTTAGTCCAACAATTTTGGAACGGTCTTTATGAGGACTCAAGAACTATACTCAATATGGGCTCCAATGGTAGGTTCACCGAGGTCAACGATGACCAAACATGGGCAAGAATCGAGGAGATGGCGGTTCATAATTCTCAATACTCAAGGCCTAGGAAGGCAAATCGAGGAGGTAGGCACGAGGTTGATGCTATTACTCAATTAAGCATTGACCTTGGAGCTCAATTGAAGACCCACATGGAGAATATTGACAAGAAGCTCCAAGGCCACCTCAATCAAGTTCAAAGCATTAGTTCCTCCAACCAACACTCGATTCAAGAAGTGAATGCTTTGGGATTTGCACCTCCTTTGCCTTATTATGGGATGTGTGATACTTGTGGAATCGTTGGTCATGATCCTATGCATTGTCAAGGAAGCGTTGAGCAAGTGAACGCCTTTCAAGCGTTCAAGCAAGGTGCCTCCTATTCCAATCAATACCAAGCTTCCAATCAAGTCCCTCAACAACAAGCTATGCAACCTCGTCCCTATGTTCCACCTCCCTTAAGGGACAACAACCAAGGTTATCAAGGCAACTCAAGGCCCTTCAACAATTTCAAGCAAAATAACCAAGGTACTTTCCACAACAACAATCAAGGGTTCCAACAAGGGAACTTCAATCAAGGTGGTTTCCAAGGAAACCAAAACTTTCAAAGACAACAAAACCACAACCAAGGGTATCAAAATCACAACAATGGCAACAATCAAGGCCTCAATCAAGGCAATTCTCATGGGTTCCAAGGGAACCATCAACAACAACAAAGCAAGCCTAGGAGCCGATCTCCTACTCATGACTATGGCATTCCTCTAGCCATCACCGATACTCCGCACAATCCACAATCTCCACCTCGAGATTTCAACATGCAAAAGCAAATGATGGATATGCAAAGGAGTACTCAAGAAATGCAAAGGAGTCAATTGGAGACACAAAGATCACAACAAGAGATCATAGCCCAAATCTTAAATGAAAACAAGGAAACAAGAACTCATATGAAGATGCTTGAGACTCAAATATCTCAACTTGCATCGGGAAGTTCTTCAAGACAAAGGGGGCAACTACCTCCTCAAGGCGAAATGGCGAAATTCGAGCATGTGAATGCTATTACCACAAGGAGTGGTTCATCTTATAACCCTCCCCCACCCCCTAATGAGCAAGAACCAACCAGAGAAGTTGTGCCTCCAATTCAAGAAGACCAAAGCTTGGGAAATCCTATAAAGGAGCAAGTCTTGTGGGAGATTGAGAAACCCCAAGAAGACAAGCTTCCCCCACTTCAAGGAAAAGACAAGGGTAAAAGGAAAGTGTCATTTGAAGAGTCTACCCCTATTGAGCAAAACAAGATCCAAATCAAGTTGCCTTTCCCAACAAGGCAAATGAAGACAAAGGTGGATAGCCAATATGACAAGTTCCTTAATATTGTGAAGAAGTTGGATGTGAGTGTCCCATTTACCGAGCTACTTACCCAAATCCCGGCATATGGAAGATTCATGAAAGAAATCATAGCTAGGAAGAGATCCATCGACAAGGAAGAGACTATTGCTTTCACAAGGGTGGTGAGCAAGCTTATTCAAGGTTCTACGCTTCCAAAGTTGAAGGATCCGGGTAGTTTCTCGATCCCTTGCACCATAGGCAACTACAAGATCGAGAGGGCATTATGTGACTTGGGTTCGAGTGTGAGCATCATTCCTTATTCTGTTTGTTGCCGACTGGGGATGAAGGAGCTTAAAAGTACTTCCATTACACTCCAAATGGCCGATAGTTCATTCAACCAACCATTGGGGATGCTAGAGGACGTGCCGGTACGGATCGGGAAGTTCTTCATTCCGGTCGATTTCATCGTGCTCGATATGCCGGAAGATGCCAACACTCCCATTATCCTTGGGCGCCCATTTCTACACACCGCCGGTGCTATGATCGATGTGAAGAATGGTAGGATCACCTTCGAGTTAGGCGAAGAAAAGCTAGTGTTTGACCTCCAAGGCAACACTTCGCCTACTAATGATGAGTCTTGCAATATGATCCACGCCACGAAAGACATTGATCTAGGGGGAGAGTCGGGACAAAGCTTGAAGAAGAACTCTTGCGAACTTGAGGATGATGACTCCGAGATTGGAGAGGATGAGTGCCCATATCATGGGTTTGATGACAAGTTGAAAGGCAAGAAGGAAGATGAGCCTCCCTTGGGGCCGCATGAGGACAAGTGAACGTTTGGGTATATCCCGAAGGATCAAAAGTATAAGTTCAAGCCATTAAACTTACAAGATCGGGATGCCCGGGGACGTCAAGACAAGGTCATGGAGAACCTTGGGATGTGGACGGTTATATCTCGAGCTTGATTGAAGACTTTGCTAGGGCCTTCGACTTGTTTCTTCGTGCCCTTGATGGAGATGGAATGGGTTGTAGTATTGTTGAAAAAGATTGAAGAATGCACCATCCTTGGTTTGACGGAGTTCCACAAGAACCGTCTCTTTGTATATATCTCTTTCTCTTGTAATCTCTTTTAGTTTTGTGAAATTCTTGATTATTTGGATTGATTTATGAGCGATGTGAGGGAGGGAATTTGATGTTGTGTTTGAGTTTATTGTGATAGGTGTGAAGTGAAAGTGTCTCCTAAGAAGGAAGGGTTAATGTTAGAGCTTGGATCGAGTGAAGGGAAGTCGGTTTTTGAAGCCCGGAGCGAGCTTTTGGGAGCTATAGAGGGTTAGGAGACTCTTCCCGGCCGAGAAGAGGTCATCCCGACCGGGAAGGATGAGCCATCCCGACCGGGAAGGGTGTCATCCCGTCCGGGATGAGTGTGACAAAAGTTGGGGCTACTGGAGTGCCATCCCGACCGGGACGAAGGCTTCCCAACCGGGACGAGCAGGTCATCCCGACCGGGACGAGCAGGTCATCCCGACCGGGACCACCCATCCCGACCGGGATGGACCCCCTGTTCCTCCTTTGGCCTTTTCTTCGTCGTTTGAGCCCACCCTACCACTGTATGCCCCCTCCCAACCTCCCTACATGTCCTTACTCTCCTTATATGACCCCTACACCTCATATACACATTTTCACCTCTATTTCTCTTCACTTTACACCGACCTTCACATCAAAACCCACCTCATTATACCTTTGTGCTCCAACCATGGATCCGTATCGCGATTGGAGAGGAATAACAACGACGAAAACTAGCCACATGCCGATATTGATGTATGAGACGATGGAGCGAGTGAGTTGCTAACCGCATGGTACGGCAACTATCCTCTCTTTTCTGTCTTTTATAGCTTGTCTTCTTTTGTTAGTTCCCCTTCCCCTTATACACTTTTGTGTCATGGTGGCCCTTGGGGCCTTGGTATTTGTTGCTACCGACTCTCGATGACGTGACTACATCGAGAGTCATTTCAAAATCCAAATTGTACAAGATTTTTCACCCTTTTTTGTAGGATTTAGTCGGATTTGGGCGGAATCCGGGCTAGGTGACTTGATCACACCTAGTCCTCCCCTCCCATTTCCTTTTATTTCTTTCTTTTTATTTCTTCCCCCATCCATATCTTTTCTTGTTTCGACCCATGGTGACTTGACTACACCCCGGCCGGACACATTCTACCCTTTTCTCCACTTTTCTTTTTGTTTTTTAGCTTTATTTTTGTAGTTTCTTTTCTTTTGTGTCTCCATGCACTACGGTCGAGCATGAGGACATTGCTCGGCTTAAGTGTGGGGGAGCGATATCCTATCGTAGTTAGTTTTATTTTCGTAGTTTTTCGAAAAATCTTTAAAAATCCTAAAAATTTGAAAAAATTTCACAAAAATCAAAAAGATTTTCCTTTTGTGTGTTTTCCTTTTTATGTCGTTGTATCGTATATGTGTTTTGTTGTGGGTGTTTTGCCTCCCTTTTTCCTCTTAGGTCGCCTAATCGCCCCTAACTTTGGAAAGCTTTCAAGACATCCGGTAACACCTTTTATCCCTTTTTCCTCTTTACCTCTTGTGATGTTCGGAAGAGATTTGTGATGTTGTGTGCTCGGGAGGAGCTTTGTAAAGTTTGGTGTTGGTTGGTGGCTTGTTTGGAAGCTCGGGGTGGTGTTTGTGTTGTTTATGTGTTTGTTTTGTTTTGTTTTTGTTTTGTGGCCTTTTGTCTCTTTTTCTTTCGTTTTCGTCGCGTCTTTGTTTTGTGTTGTATAGTTGTGTCTTGTGTGTAAATAGGTTTTCGAAAACCCGGTTTAGAGGCTAGTGTGCGAGTGTTTACTTTCCCTTCCTAGTGGTATAAATCGAGTCTTGGACTTTAGTCTAGTAGAATGACCCTAAATCAATGATTTCGTTGGTTTCTTACCTTGAGTCCACCTAGCTTACTAGGGATTTACTACGGGATTTGCATTTTGACCATTATGACCACCCACGGTGTGAAAAGGCCTTGGTTGCCGAGTCCCGTCCCTTAGGTGACCGTGTACGAAATTGTTTGATTAGTCCAAGTTCTCCCCTTTTTGTGGGTTTGAAGGGAAGGACGCTCCCTTACTCTCCCATTTCCCTACCTCCTACACATTTCCACACAATAAAATTACAAATTGTTGAAACCCTCTTTCTTATTTGCAAAAAGGAATGCCTACAACAAAAAGGGAAAAGAAAAGAAAAAGAAAGAAAAAGAAAGAAAGAAAAGATTGAAGAAAAAGAAAAGGCACAAAAAGCCAAAAAGAAAATAGAAAATGAGAAAAAGAAATGGCATGGCAACATACAAAGCAAGAATGCAAAAGAAAGAAAAATGCCAAAAAGAAAATCATCTCGCAAAAAGATCCTAACCCCACAAAAATAAGCCTTTTTCCAACTTTTTCCGTGAAGAGCCTACCAAAGGACCGAGTCCCTAGGAAGGATGATAGCGGCAAAAGTCGGTCTTCCCTCACTTTGCAATTATTTCCACCTTTTTACTTGGACTAGTTAGGCGGTTTCGGACATGGGACGACCCTCTTGGCTCATAGCTAAGGGAGGGCGGGGTCTCACTTACCTACAGTGTCGACTAACACTGTGGTTCATCCTTTTTCCATCCCGCCGATCGTCCCGTAGTACGTTCTTAGAAGGTTAGGAGGAACCTAGGTAAGTTACCAACGTTTTTATTGCTTTGTCGTCATACTATTAGGGTTTGGTCCATCTTGGTTTGTATCGCTAGCTTGGGAACGTTGTCACTTGTCTCGAGTCCTAAACCGGTGCTTCTTTCACCGCTTTTTAGAGAGAAGCGGTATTTGTTTCTCTTTGGGTGTAACCTTTTGTGTGTTGTTTGTATGTTTGTGTGTTTGTGTGCTTTTGTGTCCGGTTGCATCCACAGTTTTGTCGCAAGACCTCACTTGCCTTGCGGAGAGCACTTATCCTCTAGATGTTCTTGCGTGAGTTGAAAGGGCGTAGGGTGCGCTAATACCCACTCGGCTAGTTTAGTAGTTAGTTTGTGCTTACTCGAGTAAGGGTTAAGTGTGGGGGAGTTGATAAGTGTAGTTTGTAGTGCCTCATTTGCTGTGTTTTGGTCCCATTTCCTTGCGGAATCGCTCCTTAGGAGCGGTTCATGGGCTACTTATGCTTCCTCTAGCTCGTTTCAGGTTCCCGAGACCATTCATGAAGAGTTGGAGCGATTCCGACTCAATACATACACTTTTCGGAGCCAACGAAGCGGAGGAACGATCACTCGATGCCTTGGATTCGACCCCGAGACCTTGGGACCCGATCCCGAGCCCCTTATACTCGATCCCAAGACCCGAGAGTCAATGAGAAGTCCATGTGAAGCAAGGAGGAACCTTAAAGATCATATTGGAGGCCTACAAGACTCATCCTCGACGGGTATGGCCTCATCCCGTCCGGGATGAGGTGCGCATTTGGCATAGGTTCTGTTCTGGGTCCGTCCCGGTCGGGATCATCCCTTCCCGGTCGGAACCGGTCCGTCCCGGTCGGGACCATGGAGCTGTAGCCGCGTGACTTCTTTTCTTCCTCCTTCTTTCTTGTAACCCTATAAATACTCCTCCCTTGTAATGTTAAAGTACCATACTTTACCCTAGATTGTTTTTAGGCCTCTCTTAAGAATTCAAAACCCTAATTAGTATCTCTTAATCTTTAGTTAATCCTTAGTTAATCTTAGTTTAATCTAGTTTAGATAATCTTGTATTAAGTGGGTTCTTGAAGATTTCTCCAAGCTTGACATCCTTGGGATTAATTTGGGTTCTTATTTATACAAAATTGCATCTTTTTCTTCCTCTTGTTGTTGGTATAATCCTCTTTACTCTTGTTCTTGTTTATTTAATCAAGTTTGAATCTTTTTATATTGTTATTGTTATTATTCTTGTTCTTCATTATGGATGTTTGGTTTGTGATGTTGTTTTCTCTTACTATTGTTAGTTTATTCTTGATAATGAGTGAGTAGTCTCCTTGTGGGTTAGTAGGGGGATTAAGGGTAGATTATGGGTGATTAGGGTTTGATTAGGGGTAAAGGGTGAATCTTTGTTGTTAGTCACATATTGGGCACTCTATGTGTTTGTTGATATGCTTGTGTGAGTAGTAGTGGCCATGCTTCCCATACTTGTGCTCATCTTCTCATTGTTTGTCTATTTTGTGGTTGTGTTGAGGTTAGTCTTAGACGCGAGAGCGCGAACTTACCTCGGTGTTGGTCTACGTAGCGAGAGCCCGGACCGACTCTATCAATTAGGAGACACCTACACCCTTGACCACCCCAATTACCCTACTACACTTATGAACCCGACCTAACCCACTTCTTTTCATATTTGATTCAACTTCTTAGTTAGTCATCGATTCCTCTAGTTTTCTTGTTAGTTTGATCTTTAGTTATTCCGTTTTAGCATTGTATTAGTCTAGTCATTGTTAGTCCACTTCCTTCATCTCCAACCACCATAGTTTACCATTTATTGTCTTCTTTGTGTTTGTTTGTGACTTAGCCTTGTTTGTGAGCGGACCTAGTCTAGACTTTACCATACCGTCTCCGTGGATATCGACCCTACTTGCCCTAGCTACCCACTAGGAATAGTCGGTTAAATATTGATCGGCGGGACCCACGGCAAATCCCACCATCAACGGCGCCAAATTGATGGTACGGATTCGTCACGTCCCCACCGTCAATAAAATAACCGACCGATCCTAGTGGGTAGCTGGGGCAAGTCGGGTCGAATCCATGGGGACGGTAAGAGGCCTCTAGACTAAGGTCACCTAAATACGAGACTAGGTCAACTAACTAGGCTAAACTAGAGTAATAAGAAGGGGAGAAGGCTAAGGCTACGACTAAGGTGACGGAGAAAACAAATAAGGAAACGGGCTAGGATTAGGTCGGGTTCAAAGGGGCAATGGAATGGTCAAGGAAGAGCTAAGGTGAAGGGGTAGTCGGGTCATCTAGGTGTAGTCCGGGCTCTCGCTACGTAGACCGACCTAGAGGTTCCTTCTAGAACCCATCTTGGAGACACACAATGATAAACGGGGTTACTAGCGTGCTATCGTGGCCTAATTCGCATCCGGGCTCTCGCTACGTAGACCAACCTAGGGGTCGTCCTCACCGGGCTCTCGCTACGTAGTGAGGGAACCAAACCCACAAGCAAACTATTACCCACAAGAGAAAAGCAAGAAAAATAAGCATATGCATCTACAAGTCATTCAAGCATTTCAACAAACATGTACCATGCATCAAACCAAGAGAAAACCTAAAACTTCTACCAACATCTCCAACAAGCCCTTAGTCACCCATTAAACACCCAAATCACCTTACTAACCCTAGCAAGAGTCTACACAAACATATCTAAATTAAAACTAACACTAACAAGAAGAACCAACTCAAACAACCAAACTTGCATATGTGAAACTAACAAGAATGATGAACAAAACAATAAACAAGAACTAAAGATTGAAACTTGATTGATAAACAAAGATAAAAAGAAGGAAAAAGAAGAATATACCATACTAGAGAAGATGAAAAGAAGAAATCTTGCATAAATGGAAGAAAACCCAAATACATCAACCAAGGTTGTCAATCTTGGTTGGATTCTTCAAGAATTCCCAAATTACAAGAGTTAAACTAGGATTAAAGATTAACTAAGGACTAATCTACACTAATCTATGCTAATCTATGCTAAACTAGGCTAGGGTTTGTGGGTAATCAAGAACATAACATAGGAATACAAGAGGAAGGGTATATATAGGGTTCCAAGTGGAAAGGAGAAGAAACAGTGCATTCACGGGCTGCCACTGGGCCATCCCGGCCGGGATGAGGTGGTCCCGGTCGGGATGGGGTCGGTCCCGTCCGGGATGACCTGCTCCCGGTCGGGATGGGCTTCAGACAGTAGCCTCCTCTTTTGTACACCTCAACCGGGACCGGTTGAGGTCATACCCGTCGGGGATGAGTCTGTAGGCCTCCAATATGAACTTTTTGGTCCCTCCTTGATTCTCATGGGCTTCTCATCGATTCTCGGGACTCGGGATCGGGTCTCGAAGGCTCGGGATTGGGTCCCAAGGTCTCGGGGTCGACTCAAAGGCATCGAGTGATCATTCCTTAGCTTCGTTGGCTCCAAAAAAGTGTATGTATTGAGTCGGAATCGCTCCGACTCTTCATGAATGGTCTCGGGAACCTGAAACGAGTTAGAGGAAGCATAAGTAGCCCATAAACCGCTCCCAAGGAGCAATTCCACAAGGAAAACGGGACCAAAACACAACAAAAAGGCACTACAAACTACACTTATCAGTGATGGTGGTGATGGTGGTGAATTTGGTGGAGTGGATGATGTAGAAGATGTAGGTGGTAGGATAGGATTAAGGTCAGGAGGTGATAGTGAAGGATGTGGAATAATGGTGGGTGAGTTATTACCCCTAAAACACAAAGCTCTAAATGTCCTTTCCGGCTCCGGATCAAACCACAAGGGCGATGATGTATTCTTGGGCATAAACTCAATTAAACGGTAAGACTCCTAGCACCTTTCGGTACTAGGGAAAAGGGAGAAATAAGCTAAATTAAGACAAATAACCAAACACAATAACTCGCCATTCCTCGGCAACGGTGCCATTTTGACGCGCCCCTATTTAGAATCGGTCGTTAAGCGAATGATAGGGGGTCAAACAATATTTATAGACTCGCAAAACACAAAAACTACTAGAGTATTCGTGGTAAGTCGAGGTCGGTCCACAGGTAACGGAACGATATTGAGTTAAGAGTAACGTGTTTGGGAACTAGAGGGGGTTTTAAGGGTCGAGTCTATGCTAGAAATGCGGTAAAAGACGGAAATTAAATGACAAGAGAAATAACAATAGAAATGACTAAATATGAAAAATCAAAGGAAAAGATGTTAGGGGGAAGTCGGGATTCGGAAATTGGGGTCTAAGAGTCTCGGAATCGGGTTGGTCACAACATCGATAAAGGGAGAATGCCACCTTTCGATTTCTTTACCCAACCCACCTAAAAACCCGCTTTCGCGGCAAAGAAGGGTAAGTCTCAAGTTAAGGTAATTTCTATCCCGAGTTTCCCCATATTGATAGAAACGAGTCAAGGTCGGTCTAGTTGGCCGGACTAAAACAACAATGACACAACAACCATAAGCATGATAAACCAACAAGCAAGCAACTCACCGACATCCCTCAATTCAAATAATCTAAAGTCTTCATCCCCAAACCCTCCAACAAGGAAGCTACTCACTACTCATAATGGAAAACAACAAAACATTAACAAAGGAGAAAATAACTAAAACATGCATAATAACTAAATCTAAAGGAAATAACAACAAGACAATAAAGAAATTACAATCTACCAAACAAACTATGAAACTATGGAAGAAAATACAATCAACAAAATAAACTAGGAAATAATCTAGAACAACATAAACTAGATCTAGAGAAATTAACAACAGTAAGATGATCAAAATAACAATCAACAAAATAAAACTTAAAACAATCTAGAACAACATAAAGATGATCAAAACAAAACAATAATGAAAGAACAATAATTAAATCTAAACTAGAGATTAGAGAGTGGAAGAGAAATATACCAACTATGAAGATCTACAATAAAGAAGAAAATTGCATAAATAAATGTTGAATCTTTGATGAAGAGAATAGAGGATTTGTCACTAATCCCTTAATAATCTTCACAAATCTTCAAATAAAAACTTGAATTCTACAAACTTGAATGTAAATCTAGAGACTTGATGAAGAAAACTATGAAGATCTAATACTAGATTATATATGTAAACTACTAGAATTATAGAGAACTACTAAGAATACTACTAGAATAATCTACTAAATGGAGGGGTAAGTAGTGAGAAAATGGAACTAATGGAGGCCTAATGGAGTTGTAATGTTGTAGCTTTGGCAACAAACTAGGGTACACACACACATATATATATATATAGTAAACTCTTAATGGATCTTTTAACCTAAAGCCCAAATCCATTTTTTGCTCCATTAGTGAGACAATCACCCTTTAATCTTCATAAGGTGGAACTTCGCCCCGTCGTTCACGGATCAACACCGCCGGGTGAAATTTCACTCGGTGATTTTCTTCTGGTTCGGCAATTTTGGACGTCTTCACCGTCGGGCAAAATTTCACCCGGTGGGCGAAGTTTCGCCCGGCGGAGAAGCTCTCGGAAAATCTTCGGGGAGGCAAATTTACCGTCAGGCGAAATTTCGCCCGGTGGTGTTTCATCGAGTGAAATTTCACCCGGTCATTTTATGGTCTCTTTTCTTGTCTCATTCTTCGTCGTATGATTGGAAAGCTTTGAACTTTAAGTTGTGTGCTTTGAATTTCAGACGGCATTCCCCTCTCTTGTGCTCGTGGAAGCTCGATCATGCTTTTGGTGCCTGATGGTAGGATTTGTCGTGGATCCCGCCACCAATTAAATAACCAACTAGCACCTAACGATAGTTAGGGTAAGTCGGGTCGTGTCCACGGAGACGGTGTCGCAATGTTTAGACTATGTCGGCCTAGAACGAGACTATGCTACCAAACAAACACAAAGAACTACTACTAGATGAATTATGATGAGAGGAGAAGTAGGAAGTAGACTAACTATCAACTAGGCTAAGCGGGGCTAAGCTAGAATAACTAAACACAAACCAACTAGCCAACTAAAGAGAAATGCTAAGCAATGCTAATAATCCAACTAACTAGCAACCTAAAGAAATGATGACTATCTAACAAGATGAATCAAATATGGAGAAGAGGTGACTTGGGTGGTCAAGGGTGTCCACATACTAGGCAAACAATGAGTAGAGCAAGACTAGCATGAGAAGCATGGCCACTACAACCCAAACAAGCATTTCAACAAACACATGGTGTGCCAAGAATATGACTAACAATAAGGATTTACCCTTCACCCCTAATCAAACCCTAATCACCCATAATCTACCCTTAATCCCCCTACTAACCCACAAGTAATCTACTCACTCATAATCAAAGAAGAACTAACAACAATAACAAGAGAAAACCACATCACAACCCTAACATTCATCAACAAGAACAATAACAATCAATAACAATAAACACTAAGTAAAGATTCAAACTTGATTCAATAACAATAAACAAGAGAAAAGAAAGTTATACCAACAATAGGATGATGAAAAGATGATATCTTGCATAAAAGAGAAACCCAAAAAATCCCAAGGTTGTCAATCTTGGAGAAGTCTTCAAGTATCCTCTTAATACAAGAACTAATTAACTAAGATTAACTAAGATTAACTAAGGATTAAAGAGAGATTCAAACTAATGTGAGGAACTAAATCTAGGGTTTATAACTTGTAGAGAGGCTTAAGAGAGGCTAAACTAATGTAGGATCCATAAACAATACAAGAGGTAAGTATTTATAGGGTTACAAATGGAAGGGAATTGGAAGAAAAGAAATGCGGGTTACAGCTAGGTGGTCCCGACCGGGACGGTTCATCCCGACCGGGACGGACCCACCATCCCGACCGGGACGGGTTGGTCCCGACCGGGATGGCCTTGCAGTAGCACCCTCCAAAGTGCACTTCATCCCCGACGGGATGAGGTGCATACCCGTCAGGGATGAGTCTTGTAGGCCTCCAATATGACCCTTTTGGTTCCTCCTTGCTTCACATGAGCTTCTCATCGATTCTCGGGACTCGGGATCGGGTCTCGGAGGCTCGGGATTGGGTCCAAATGTCTCAGGATCGATTCCGAAGCATCAAGTCATCGTTCCTTTACTCCGTTGGCTCCAAAATGTGTATGTATAGAGTCGGAATCGCTCCAACTCTTCCAAATCGGTCTCGGGAACCTGAAACGAACTAAAGGAAGCATAAGAAGCCCCTAAACCGCTCCCAAGGAGCGATTCCACAAGGAAATGGGACCAAAATACTACAAAATAGGCACAACAAATAAAACGCACAAGAGGGACGCTAATCAAAATAAGGCAATAATCACACTCTAATCTCGCAAAACGAGGGAAAAACGGGTCTAAATAGGAGGAAAAATGGTCTAAATTTAGCACACAACAGATGTGAGACAGATAGGAGGCACCCACAGTGCATCACCTCCCTCTCCGTCCTTACTCTCGCGGACCTCTGCGGCGGTCGGTGGTCTAAACATAGTCCGGGGAGGATCAACCGGCACCCTAAAATCGTCATACAAACACTGACGCACCAACCTTTCGCCCAGATACCACACACCGGGCAAAACAGCGCAGGAAGGAGCATCCTCCTGTAGCTCCTGGGCCTCAACTCCGCCCCCACATACATGGGCATGCCCTCATAGTCGGTCCAAGGACGGGCCACGAAATGCATAGACAAACCGACATTTCAATAATCCTAACCTTGGGGGCTACTAAGTAAACCGTAAGAAGGAAACTTACATCCTCGAGGCACAGCTAATTCACCAGCACGTTCTCCGACGAGTAGTGACTCGTCGTGCTCTTAGCCTGAGCCAACCTCCATTCAATCCCAGCTAATTCACAAGCACGTTCTCCAACTGCTCTTAGCACGCACCGTCTTAGGTGCCAATCGAGGGAAATAGGAGTAGATCCAAGCCTGCAAAACCCCAAAACCATCATTAGCAAAACCAAACCGAACTAAGAAAAATCCTAAAACCGAATACAGAGACAATATCTAACCTCCAGCAGAAGACCTGGACCCACGATGAGTAAAGCCGAGTCAAAATCCACCTTCAGCGGCCTCACCATGACTTGTAAGCAACGGGTCATCTCCGCGAAAGCCGCGGTCACCCAATTAAAACGTCCCAGCTGATCTAAATCAGCCAGGAAAGGCAAAATCCTAGTACTAAACCTCTCGCCCTTATCCGAGAAGTGGGACGATCCTAGGAAGTACCACAACCACAGACGGGCATCCTACACCGGTGTGTTAGGTACTCGACCCTCTAGTACCACCACACTCTCGAAGTATGGGACGTACTGTACAGCTCACGCTCCAAAAAAATCCCCAATCCAGCCCCGGACCACATCACTATCTAACCCAGGGCCCTCAGTAGCCCACCTGATCGCCTTCGGAACCTAGGGTAAACCCGTAATAACCTCGAAGTCCTCCAAAGTCATCCCGACCTCCCCATAAGGTTGCACTTGGTCTTCCAACTTACCAATCGGACCCTGTGTCCGACCACGGAACCTAAAGCCGTCCCCGTGATAATCTCCTTTGCCGCAGGGCTAAACTTCTGAGAATAGATCTCCAAACATGTCGTAAAACCCGAGAAGGTCCTCATCGGACCCAGGGACTGCACACCCGAGATAATACAAGCATAAACAAACCAAACTAAACCAAACCAAAATTAGAGCCTAAACTAATGAACACGAGTCAAAGTACTCACCAGACCGTTCACGATACGACTAGAGACATGCAAGTCGGGACGAAACAATAGCTGATGACCGTCCCAATCCCGAGCCCAAGGGGGATCATCGTAACCAACCTCCTCACCCTCGTGGACAGGATCCGAGACGTGGGCCTTCCTGGCAACCGTCACAGGCAGTCTGCGCCTCGTGACCCTATCAAAGTCAGCCTCATTTATGGCCCCTGGTTCACGACGCTGCGAATGAACGCTTTGTCGCCTCTTACGAACCCCCCGGGGGAGTCAGAGAGCTCGTCCCGGTGACCTCACCGCTAGTGCTAGTCAAAAGAGCTCCCTCGAGACGCTCAGTGTCATCTCTAGCTGCAAAACCGAGCAAAAAGCAAAATTATGCGCCTCGGGTCAGGTCAAAACAGCACAAACGGGTCAAAATAATTTCAAAAATTCGGACAGAGATATCAAATTTCCAAAAGACCCACTTGCACCCATTTTTTACCCTGGTCATAATAAAAGTGATTTCGGGAAAATTCGGCATCGTTACGGTATCATTTGGTCCGTCGTAAGTCACACAAACCCTCACGGAATGACCTAGGGCACATTCTAACTCGCAAAAGTCAACAGGGAAGTCACCCACAATGTTACAAACACTTATCGAGCGAAATTACAAAGGTCAAGTACGGGAGTAACCGGGAAAACGATCCATAAACCCTAGCATTTCGAATTTCCCCCATAAGGAGCCATTGGAGTACCTCAAAACTTTCTATCAAGCTAATAACTACCCTATCAAGCTCTATTCGACCCTAATTTAACAATGGGACCAAGAGTAAACAACGAAAGCTAGCAAAATCAAAATGCCCAAATCAATTTTTAGGGTTTAAGCAAAATCGACCCACAATCAATCTAACTAAGCGCAATCGTCAATAGGCGAGTAAGGAACACTTGCCCGAGGTCGACATAATCGTGTATGGCAAAAATCGAGACGGAAATCGGTTGAATAAAATCGAAAATGCGAGATTGGGTCGAAGAGTGTCTCGCGCCTGGTATTTAAGACGAATAAACCCCCCCCCCTTTTTCGTTGATTTTAAACAGGTCCGACCCTTAAAATCTCGGGCGTCCCACGTCAAGCATCCTTACTGTGGACCGCTGGGGGCTAGGCGTCCGAATATTAAAGCGCCCCAGGACCCGCGCCTAACTATCCAGCCCAAAGCAAAAACATGAACCAATGGGACATGGTACCTGATAGTCGTAGAACGCACCCTCCTATTTTAAATAAAATAAGCAAGAACGGGACAATTTAGTACCCCAACCGATAAAGCAAGCCTCAAAACATCCTCTAATCGAAATCAACCCCAAAAAAAATAAAATAATAATAATAAGAATAAAGAACGAACATGGAAATCTCCAGCTAACGAGACCACTCATACCAAAGCACATGAGAGCTCAAGCAAAACAATTCAATTCAACTCAATTCAATCAATTCAATTCAATTCAGTTTAGTTCAATCCAACTCAATTCAATTCATTCAATTCAATTCAATTGAAACACACCCCACATTGATTGAAGATGTCCTATTTATGAGCTTTGCTTAAAGGGATTTGAAGTACTACTCATATCAACAAAGTGCACTTTCTTTTCTGGTTTGCACATGATAAGAACTCTGCAGTTAAGCGTGCTTGACTGGGAGCAATCTTAGGATGGGTGACCTTCTGGGAAGGTTTCCAGGATGCACACGAGTGAGGACAAAATGCGCTGGAAAGGACTCGTGTTGGTCTGTGGGACCAGTACAAAGCCTGGCGAGCTACCGCGGTTAACATTTCCGGCCCTAGGATTGGGTCGGGGTGTTACAAATGGTATCAGAGCAACCCTGCGACCGTGCATTTGGCACCTAGCGGGGGTGGATTCTGGGTCAGCGGTTATGCTGCCAGGCGCAACGAGGACGTTGCGTTCTTCGAGTGGGAGTGATTGAAACACACCCCACATTGATTGAAGATGTCCTATTTATGAGCTTCGCTTAAAGGGATTTGAAGTACTACTCATATCAACAAAGTGCACTTTCTTTTCTGGTTTGCCCATGATAAGAACTCTGCAGTAAATGCGCTGGAAATGACTCGTGTTGGTCTGTAGGACCAGTACAAAGCCTGGCGAGCTACCGCGGTTAACATTTTCGGCCCTAGGATTGGGTCCGGGTGTTACATCAATTCAACTCAATTCAGTTCGATTCGATTCGATTCAATTCAATTCAATTTTGAGTGAATCCCGACACATTCGAAAAATTTAAACCCGTGAGCCTAACAAACCCCAAAGCATTCTAAAGGCAATTCAAGTTCAATTCAATTCAAATTCGAGTGAATCCCGACACATTCGAAAATTTTAAACCCGTGAGCCTAACGAACCCCAAAGCATTCTGAAGGCAATTCAAGTTCAAACTCGAGTGAATCCTAAAGCACTCGAAAATTTTAAACCCATAAGCCTAACGAGTCCCAAAGCATTCTGAAGGCAATTCAAGTTCAAGTTCAAGTTCAAACTTGAGTGAATCCTAAAGCACTCGAAAATTTTAAACCCATAAGCCTAACGAGTCCCAAAGCATTCTGAAGGCAATTCAAGTTCAAACTCGAGTGAATCCTAATTCCTAAAGCACTCGAAAATTTTAAACCCATAAGTCTAACGAGTCCCTAAGCATTCTGAAGGCAATTCAAGTTCAAGTTCAAGTCAATCAATTCAAGTTCAAGTTCAAGTTCAAGCCAATTCAAATTCAAGTTCTACTCGACTAAATTCAATTCAACCCAACTCGACTAAATTTATTTCAACCCGATTTCAACTCAATTCAAATCCTAAAGCAAAAGGCCAAACCGAATTCAACCCAACCATCCGCCAAGGATATTAAAACCACGACTTAGATGCCAATAAAGAATTAAGCAAAAGGTCTGTGTCAAAAACCAAAATTACTAAGACAACGAACCCAAGACAAGCTAGCAAACCCGGACCCGAGCTCCGACAAGCAACCGCAGGCAAGGATGTCAGGTATGATTTCTAAGCCTTGGCTGACGAGCCTCAAATACGTAGTCCAACGGACTTAAAACGACCCGACCGGACAGCCACAAGGTCGTAATCCTCGATTGACCTGGGCGGCTATACTTTGACATTCGCCTTGTCCAAGCCTCAGTCAAAGTGGGGGCTTCTGTAGACACCCAAATTCTGACCCGGTGGCTGCAGGGGTGCCCAACAAATGCCCGATGACAATCGGACTGCAACGCGACACGAAATCACGATGTTTTAGATAGTTTTTCTATAGAACGGATCAAATAATTACTCGGAAAAAATAATTCGACATCAAGACAACCTTAGTCGTGTCATTACGGTCCCGTCGACACTAATTAGAGTCAATTCCGACACCGGGACCCCGAATCGATCCCGAAATATGCAAAGTCAAACCCGAGCCAACCCGTCGGGCCGAGCAAACCTCGAGACTGAGTTCTTAATCCCCAAGCAACGTCAAGATACGCATCTTCAAAAATCCAGATGCCCCACACCAAGCGTCTCAGTCTTCACGTGCATGACACCAGGCGACTGAGTTCTGGTGCGGCGGAGCTCAAGCGTCCTAGAGATCGATTTGAACTGCGTGAGCAACTATAAATACCTCCTCACTTCATTCATTTCAACACACAACTCAATGAATTCGTGAACCACTTCTCTCACAATTCGCTCTCCCCCTCTTCATCTCTAACTTAGGTCGCACTCCGACACTAAGTACGATCCACTCAATCGTTGTTCCGATAAGCGAATCGACGCTACTCCTCAACCTCGAGCACCCCACTCGAACCGAGGAGCACCCGCGCTCAACTAGCCAACCCCGGGTATAGTGGCGAAACTCTGCCGGATTCACCACAGAATCAGCTGTACTAGCGAAGCTCTGCCAAATTTACCGCAGAACAAGCTAGGAGGATCCGCCTCAAAGTCGAACCGTCACTAGGTTGTCTTCTAAACAAAAATTTACATTCTTGCACTTTTATTATGCACTTCGATAATGTCAAATATGAACACTAGGTCCACGATACATTATAAACATACGTAACGTCCTCAACTTCAACCATAAGCACTAAAACACCTTAACTAAACCCGAGTAGTTCCGAGATCCATTCTCAACCATCTATGCATCGTGTCTCGTTTAGTATACACTCCGAGGGTGCAACTCCTCACTATGTGATTTACTTATATTTTGCTTTTACCGCTTTTGTATGATTTACCGCTTTTATGACCTTATAATCGCATGCTAAATCACCTAACACGGAATTCAAAACGTAAACAAGCTAAAACTGAACAAAGCGACGGTCGGGTTCCATATTAATCTTTGTGCTCGCCACACGTGGTTCGATGCATCCCTATTAATATCGAACTAACGCATCTTAAGCAGAATACCAGGTAAGGTATACCACGTGAACGACTAATATCCGTATTATCGCGTTAAATCTGATTTGCTAATACGTATAATACTTAGTACTCTCTACTCTCCTACGTGCATCTTTTCATGGCCTGCTTGTCACGTGAAATCGCATGCAAAGAATGTAAACACAACTACTTCGACGACACTAAGCTTATTTGTCCTTAAATAACCGACATAGCGAAGGCATAGGGGTAAAACAACGGATGTTATCGTACTTCCGCCACAACTAAGGAACAAAGTTGTCAGCCCACTGATTGATTATTAGAGGCCACTATGTGCGGGTGGGATTGGGTGTCTACATCTAGCGGACGTTGGCTTCCCAATACGTACCCTCACCCCTTACTCAGAATCGACGGTTTTCAGAGGTTCGAAACCATTGGCAATGAAAGTCCTTCCAAGCATGGAGGGATTAAGGGTACAAGTCTTTATCTTTAGGTCTCGTGCCACTCAGCTTTGAGCCGGCTACAGATCAAAGTTGACTTGAACGGTTTTCGAGTCCCCATAATTGACTCGGTGGCGACTCCACAAATCAGCAACAAATTCTGTTCACTAAAAAGGTCGTCTTACCAAACATATTGGCCTTTAAACATTTACAAGCACGTCTCGATCGATTCTAACAGAAACACGGGTACCCGCATCCGTTTAGTACTATCCGAATCGTCATTTAAATCGAGGTCCGACACATCGCCCCGAACACGAGATCGGATCGGCCCCGACCGGGAGGGGGCCGCGTCGGTGGCCGCCGCGACAAACCGAAGGTCCCGCGCAGGCACGCGCGGGGCGCCGGGCGGTGCGGACGGGCGTCCACAATATGAAATAATATACTTAGTCTTTATATGCACATGATGACTCAATTATGCGAAATGTATAGTAGAGTATATTATTAAATATCCATAAATTGGATTAATTTCAGGATTATGAGCTCATTGATACCAATAATATATGTCGACGACCATACGGATTTATAAAATCCTTATTCAATAGGCCACTTGATATTGCACGCAAATGTGTAGCCATTTCATATGATGTAATTTTGTAGAATCGTCATTCTACTTATTACTGTACACGATAGATACGCGTAATTTAATTTGATATTACTTATCACTCACTTTCTCCCCCTAAGGTGGTAAAAAAAAATTCAAGATAGATTGCAATCATTTGCTTAACCACCTTAGAATGCGATTTATCATATCATATGCAAATGAGATTTCATTGATGGGTATTTTTGCAAGATTATGATATATTTCGGGAGGTACGTGGTTCATAAAATAATTGACTTTTAATGGTTGATTCTAAATGCCAAATTTAAGAGATCAATTTATTCACATGATAACGATCAAATTATGAATTCTAATAGCACAAATTACTCGTATTTGATATATGGTCTCCAAGCCACTTAAAACAATATCGATTTATTCGTAGAATTGAACTTAAAATATGTTTATTCAACCTCGAGTAATGTGCAATTGGATCTCCAAATATCATAATTCATAGTCAATTTTAAAAACCCATACTTTTAAGCACTTGTTGATCATATATGCTTAATCATTTCATGTCAACTTTTGATATTTTTTCACAATTAATTGCAATAATGTATATACGAAGTTAGTTGATCTCAATATGCATAATTTGCAATTGCATGCCAAACTATTGAATGTGAAACTTAATATGACACGAAACTTTATATTCATCTCGCAAAATGGAACACTTCTAGTGTCTCATGTAAATTTACAAGATCAGTCATATACTAATATCTTCTTAGGAAATATGACAATATTATTCTCTTTGAGTAATTACTCAAATGATGAATATTTAAAAGTTACGGAGTGAGATTTCCGAAGTAAGAAATTGGAGAATAATTATGACTAAGATTATTTCAGAAAGAAATACTCCTATAAAATTAAACTTATTGGGGGATTGATTCAACTTATACTGATCGAAGATCGTAATTTATAGAAATCACCTCTCATTATAATGATATGATACCGTCTCACATTAATGCGATAGGAGATCGGCTCACATCTTAATGACAAAAAAAATGTCTAAGATTAACTCGATATAGGAGACTGTCTCGCATTAAATTGATAGGAGACAATCTCACATTGAATCATCATAGAACATTTCACAATATATAGAAAGTAAGTTACATGTGAAAAATATAACTTAGAAAATAATGAGCATGATTATGAAAACTCTAACATTCTAAATTTCTAATAATAAGTATATCATCATGCATGTTACTACGTATTTGAAATACCTTAAGGATGGTCATTACTATTTCATACAATATAATACGGAGTATGTAGCAAAATAGAAAGATTGTTACTATAATTACAAAATATTACTACCATAACTACATTGCTATGCTAGATGATATACTATTGTAGAAATTAAATATTTGTGATATCAAAATCTATGACTTTAGAAAATGTGTATTTCAGATAATCATCCAATTTAACATCTAAATCATATTGTTGAAATAATATAAAGTAGTCAAATTTTCCGTTTAAAATATATTGATCACAAATAAACAAACAAAATACTAGTTTCGTACTGTAGTAACTAACTATTATGCATTAAAGTATATCTCAATCGTTAAAACGACTACATATATATATATATATATATATATATATATATATATATATATATATATATATATATATATATAGTAAGGCTCTTATGAGTCCTTCTCTATATATGAGTCCATGAGTCCTCATCTCATCCATTGAATGAGATGAGGATGGATGGACAAGATGCGTTGCATTAAAAAAAAAAAAGGGAAGATTTACGTTCCTAAAATAACTCACAAGAATTTAGGAAACAATAACTTCCTATCATTCACGTTCATTATCACAATTTTCATTCCACGTTCATTCACACCTAAAAAAAAACTCTGATTCATTCACGCTCATTCATCGATTTTGAACTCGAAATTCTGCTACAATGGATTCAATGACCGCATCATCGTCTTCAACGGTTGATATGCAACTAATCGAGTATAACAATGGTGAGTTTCAGTGTTTCATTCACGTTTTTATTCGTTTTTTCTTCATGGATTTCAATAGTCATATGGCTTTCAATTTGCGTTTTCATATCAATGTTTTATCGCGTCGAATTGCGTTTTTTTTACGTCGATCTTCATGTTTATAGTGCTTTCATTGTCATTCCGTATCACAGTTCGTATCAATTTGCGTTGTTTTGATGTCATTGCGTTTTGATATCACAGTTTCGTATCAATGGTATTTTGATATCTCGATCTCTATAGATTACAGGTCTTTATGCTTTTTATTAAGATTTTCCCTGATATCCATTGATTCTATTTTTTTGATTTCAGTTAACGCAGATTCGTCGTTGAAGTAACATGCCTTCTGAGTTAAAGTAACACTTCATTGCAATTACAGTAACACAAATGAACGTTCAGGAAAAAGATTTTTTGATATGCTAGAGTAACGTATTGTACACGTTAGGGTAACACCACTTATGAATTACAGTGACACATTATTTGCATTGATGTAACGTTGTTTGATGATATGCAGAAACGTCATTGAAGTAACATACCTTCTGAGTTACAGTAACACTTAATTGCAATTACAGTAACACACTGAACGTTTAGAAAAAAGGGTTTGATGATGATGATGTTAAAGTAACATAGTGTAATAGTTAGAGTAACACAACTTATGAATTGATATAACCGTCAATTTTAATGTTGATATTGCTTTCATTGTTATTTCATTCATCATAGTTTCCTATCAATGGTTAGTTGCTGTATCGATCTTTATAGATTCCAGGGTTTTATGTTTCTTATTTAGGTTTTCCATAATATACACTGATACTATTGTTTTGTTTTATATTAACGCAGAAACGTCATTGAAGTAACATACCTCCTGAGTTACAGTAACGTAAGCTTCACTGATATTATTGTTTTGTTTTTTGTTGAAGCAGACACAGCACTAAAGCTTCATTGATACAGACTTCTAAGGGCAAAAGACAAGGCAAATGTGAAAAGCTTGTGCGGATTAATTTTCATGTTGAAAAGCTTGTGCGGATTAATTCGGGAGTTCAGGTTGCAGAGACAGTCCGTTTCTGGGGGGGTTTGGCAAAACACAGGAACTGGATTTTGTACACATTTTTTTACACATAGCGCTGTGCTACGTTGCAATTAACTATATATATTTATTTAATACATGTGTATTTGGTTAGAGTAACATCTCATGTCTATTGGAGTAACACCATTCGTTAGTTACAGTAACAGACATAATGCATGAAGGTAACTGAGGACAGCAACGTTGTTTAAACAATTCATTACCAAAGTAACTGAGGATAACTTGGATTAGAACCATTCATTACCAAAGTAACAACATTCACTTTTTAAAGAACCATATATAATGCGTCATTGATAATAACACTGTTTAACTATGAGACAAAGAATAACATCATTAATGACTTAGAGTAACATCATTTGTTCATTAAAGTAACAGTTATAATGCGTCAATGTAACACAATGATTATGAGACCACATTTGTATATTGGGTAAACTTCATTCATTCTCATAGTAACACCGGTCGTTAATTAGAGTGACAAGAACAATTAGTCAGGGTAACAGAGTTTAACAGCGTTGTTCCATTGGTGATAATCAAAATACTAATGTACATAACAAGTTTCGAAAACGATACAAAGCATTATTCGTAATTAGAAAAAGATGACATAATTCGTTAGGCACGTTATTTTTTTCGACCCTTTGTTGGCTTGCTCTTGGGACCATCGATGATCTTTTGCCTAGTGTCCACATACTTATCTACGTTATCCAACAACCGCGATCGCACCTTGATTTGTCTCCTCCTTTGCCATCTGAAAAGTACAATAATTATGTACAACTATTGTTACAGTTTAATCTGAATTATAAAATTAAAGTACAACTGATACGAGTGAAAGAAATACCATATGTAAAGCTGATACGCGTTAAAGTAACACAAAGAAAGTGTTAGAGTAACATAGAGTGCAAATTAGAGTAACACGTCTACACAATTAAATGTACCAGATTACTAGCATTCAAAGTAACGCAAAGATGAGAGTAAAAGTAACATGTCTTGTACATTACAGTAACACATGGTCGTCTTTAAAATAACATCATACATGTGTAATACTAACTGAACAACCCCTTACAGTAACACCTCAAGTTTATTACAGTAACCCATAAGAGCATTAGAGTAACATTCAATATATGTTAGACTAAGTATGAAGAGTAGAAGCATAGTAGAAGCATAATATGAAGTAGGTGAATTCAATTAAACTCTACAGATTCATACCCAGATACCGCAACAATCTTTAGCGAAACCAATTAATTATAGGGCACAAACGCAGCAAAGTAAATCAATCAATAATTAGCGAGAAAATTAATGAAATCAGATACGAATATAAACTAAACCTAGTTCTTTAGTACAACAATCGAGTATTAATTAGCGAGTTACCTTGTATTATGCCGCCTGAAGATTATCTTTGCTGAAGTTAGAGAGTTGCTTCAATGTAGCCTTGCTTGAGTTGAAGACGGGAGGATGCGCGGGTGTATTTTGAAAAGAAACAGAAGTCGAGCGATTGTGTTTGGGATGATGAAGGTGAAGGGTTTCAGTTAGGATGTGAATGAAAAATTGAATGTGAGGAAAAAATTGAATGTGAGGAAGTAACGTGTATTAGTTGGAGATAATTAAGGGAGGAGAGAGGATTTGATTTTATTTTTACCAAAATATGTTATTTATTGCCTTAATTACTGGAATCAATCACCACCATCCATCTCACTCAGATCAATGGTTGTAGATAGGACTCATGGACTCAAAAAAAATAAAAGGACTCACTTGATCTTTACTCTATATATATATATATATATATATATATATATATATATATATATATATATATATATATATATATATAGGTAGGTTCAAATAAGGTCAACAATTTTTTTAAGTCTCTATTAAAGTTACAGATGACATACGATAAAGTTGCATTTGTTCAAAATTGATATGTAACTATAACATTCAGCACTTTTATCACTTCAAGTGATAAAGTGCAACTTTATCACTCATCTCGTGTAACTTTAAGCACTTTTTGTGTAACTTTAACATTGGAACTTAGGAACTTAAAAAAATTGTTGACCTTATTTGAACTTACCCCTCTCTCTCTCTCTCTCTCTCTCTCTCTCTCTCTCTCTCTCTCTCTCTCTCTCTCTCTCTCTCTCTCTCTCTCTCTCTCTCTCTCTCTCTCTCTATATATATATATATATATATATATATATATATATATATATATATATATATATATAATGCATTGAATATACCCCATATATATTATGATCTCCTTATAAGGTAATAATTGATGGAAAAATGCTTCAAAAGAAGCTTAATTTGTGATTTTGTAATGACATATAACATGTGTAATGGTGATGTAAGTAGCTCTTGGAGGCCAAGTAGTTACATCATCACCATGACATCTTCTTCTTATGTCACACCATGACATCAATGGTGATGTATTAAGCTTAGAGGCCAAGTACTTGTGTGTATAAATAGCTATCAAATCCCATCATTTTCATTGATCCAAAAATTCATCTCCTACTTCTCTTACTATTACAAAAATATTATTTCAAAATATTAGTAATATAATTTATAATTTGAGTGGAATTTTGGCAACGATTTTGGTAGTAACTCATCTACGGTCTTGCCTACACAAAGATCGTAGCGATTGTGCAATCCTGGGGGTCGAATGTCAAAGAGTCTGTGTAGTAGACGGGGCATAATCGACTTTAGGACAGTGAACTCAAGTCACGTCACAACCTTTTCTCTCAGATAAGATTTTCCGTCTTATTTATTTATTCACTATTCGCATAACAATCTAAAGTCGATTATTGCTCTTTTATATATACTCCATAAATATTGGTTTTTATTCGACCTTTATTTTTGACTAATAAGTTGAAGATAAATTACTAACTCATTCAAATTATTACTTCATTTTTTTGGTTACTTCTCATTTTACAATTATATGTGAGGACTATTTTAATGAAATGAGATAAAAATAGAAAAAATAGTGTAAGTACTCTTCTTATTTTATTAAAACCATTGTACTGTATAATTATTGTAAAATAATTTTCATTAAAGTAGTTCTTGAGACCCCGTGCATTGCACGTGAACAAAAACTAGTGACAACATTCATCATTGAATCTCGTACACTAAAGCTAAACTATACACGCAAGTGTAACTAGTGAGTGCTAGACTACTAACTAGCGCAAATTCCCGGGGTCTGCCCTTCATAACCTACCATTGTTATTAATACAATACTCTCTTTATCGACTTAACCAGCAATAACACGACTTATGAAATTTACATTCTCTTCACCCTCCCTACCTATATGGCTGCAAACGGCATTGCTTCTGCTAGGGTGATTAATGGAGAAGTAACAAGTGGATGGTTTAGTGCGTTACGACTTCCGAATACTACACATGAGTGAACCGCCACTTAGTTATATACTCAGAGTAGATGTGGCATGTTTCTCTAAGTAAGAAATGGCGATGGCAGCATGAAAAGCAGCTCCAACAGGAAATGCTTCTTCATCAACAAAGAAGTAAGGCGAGTGGAGCGGCTTATCTGATTTTAAACTCTCGTTTCTCGTGCCAATTACAAACATGGCTGCCGGCATTTTCTGGGAGAAGAAGCTGAAGTCCTCCGATCCCATTGTCAAATGAAAGATCTCCATTTTGGATTTGCCAACCAGTGTTTCTGATACCTCTGTCCCAAGCTCATGGAGTGTCTTGTCGTTGATCATCACCGGCCATGGCATTGGTGTGCTCTCCAAGAAGTCCACCTCACCCTGGCATCCATGCACCGATGATTGCTTTTCAATTATCTGCCAACACAATTACCTCATGAGTCATGAATGAAGGTTTCATTTTAATGTATGTATGTCGATATTGGAACTGCCTAAGTTTTTCATGGTAAGGCATAGAAGATGAGAGTTTTTACCTCCTTTATCCTGTTCTGCAAGTAGCTTAAGCCTTCTAGGCTCAAACTTCTGAAGGTACCCCCAAACTCTATCTTCTCTGGGATCACGTTTCTTGCTTCACCTCCCCGTAGGTACCCAATAGATACCACCTGTATGCATTGGTTGATAAAAGTATATTATGCACACTATTACTACCTTTTTCCAGAAATCAAACAGCCAACTATTTGAAAGGATGATGGGAGTCATTATTAGTTTATTTGCTCTGGAATTATCAAAACTAACAGATGAGACACTTGAACTCACCCCTGAATCCAGAGGGTCAATTTCTCTAGAAACAATCTGTTGGAGAGCAAGAACAGCTGAGGAAGCAGCAACAATAGGGTCTTTGCTGAGATGCGGCTGTGCACCATGGGAACCAACACCTGTAATAGTTGCATCAAAGAGGCCAGTGCCGGCAAGGACAACACCTGCTTTGGACCCAATACTACCTGTTGGCAATGTTGGCAGAACATGTAAGGCTATGATAGCATCCACGTCGTCAAGAACAGCCTCCTTCAACATATGGTATGCTCCTGCATAACCCTCTTCTCCTGGTTGAAATACCAATTTCACAGTACCCTGATGTCGTGCATTCAACAAGACACATGATCAGCAAATACTTGTTAGCAGTAATGAGATGGTGGGATTGTTCTCAAAATATCACCTTTAGTTGATCCTTCCTTGCCTGGAGTAGCTTTGCTGCCCCGAGTAACATTGCAACATGAGCATCGTGACCACATGCATGCATTCTCCCATCAACTTTGCTCTTGAACTCCCATTCTACCATCTCCTATGAAATCCAACTTTACTTGTTAGAAGGAAAACAACATAATTCATATTTTAAAAAAATCTAAACGGGGTGATGATTTTCAGCCAACAGTTGCGGATACTTGTTGGCTCACGGAGGTCTGAGGTTCTACATGCGGCTATGACCCTTCTTGTTGCTTAAAATCATCCAAGTGGTTGCATACTGTACTATTTAAATATGTGTTTGGATTGAGGGTAAGGGAGGGGAGGGAAAGGAAAGGGAGCAAGTTACTTTCTCTGATTGGAGGCAAGGAAAACGGATCCCTTCATTTCCCTCCTCAAAGGCAAATCATCTCCCACCAATATTGGAAAGATAACTTACATCCTGAATTCTCCATCTCCTCCCCCTTCGTTCCATTTGTCTTCCCTCGTTGCCCTCCCTTTTCCTCCACATTTTTTTTATCCAAAAACACGCTAAGAAATGGTTGTGTTCGGATTACAAAGTAAGAGGCAAAGGGAGGGGAGGAAGAACCGTGGGGGTTAGTTTTTTCCTTTCAAATTCAATTTTCCATCCCCTCCAAATCCTTTCACCATATTTTCTTAATCAAACAAAGGAATCGTTTCCCTCACCACCTTTTCTTTCCATTTATCTCTAATGCAAACTTGGATTTCTCTAAACTATACTTCTTCCTATGTGCAACTTGGATCTTTTGTTTTGGGTAGGTCCCATTAAATTCATTTTATTCGCCTACTTCAACGATTCTACTCACCTCACCTCGGTTTATTTCAACAACTTTAATTCAATCACCCACTTAGCTTCAATTGAAAAGAAGAGGAGTATCTAAGAGAGTGTACCCTTTAATGTTTGGCGTCACACGTAGTGTACAAACAACATAAGCTATCTATGAATCTATGATGTTAAAAAAAAAAGGCACCTGTAAAGCAAGAGCATCCATGTCAGCACGGAGAGCGAAAAGGGGTTTAGAACCGGAGCCGATAGTGGCGACAATGCCGGTTTGAGCAACAGGGTATAGATAGTGAACCCCCAAAAGGTCGAGTTCATTGCGTATAAGTTGACTGGTGATGTGCTCTTGAAACCCGAGTTCTGGGTACTGGTGAATCCTCCTCCTGACCTGCTTCATCCACCCGAAGAACTCGGGTTGCCTTGCCGAGTTCAGCAACTCCCCACTCAATGATTCTTGTTCCGGATCGACCGAGTTCCCGTGGCTGCCAAAGGCAATTACCAGCAAAACCAAAAGGATTCTCATTCTCATTTTATTTGATTTTATTTTGGACACTCACTACTCACTACTCACTACTCACAAGAAGTACTGATAATTAAAGTAGAAAAACAATTTTTTGATTTAGAAGAGCGCACTATATCACATATGACTTTTCAACCAAAGTAAGGAACTCTTACCACCAGAGAAGTCGAGATCAATATGTATAGCAATGAAGTCGGATAATTGTTGGAATATACAATGGGAGAGAGACATAAATATACAGTTTGAGACGTCTTGGATACAAACAAATGAAAAGGCCGATCACACTTTTACTAATCGCACACTGCATACCAATTTAATACGTTTCAACAAATGTGGAGAAAATTGCATTGATGGAGTACTTGTTTCTCATGAATGCAAACTTTTATTTGATGCAAGGGGATGATTATTTGACAAATGAGCCACAACCTATATTCTCCTCTAATATCATCTTGCAATAATTTATCGTGAGACCTATTAATACAAATATAATAATACTCTTTATGGAGTAATGATAATAAAAGTACCTACATTATATGTGAGACTGCTCATACAAGAAATTTGTGATCCTTTAACATGTTTTTGATGTTCATGCTAATTTTAAAAGATTTAGAGTATCTTTAATCCTTTATGAGTTTTTTTGTCACAGGGCGCCTAACATTTAGACTTTCCATAATTAATAAGATAAGATATCCATAGTTGTTTTTCTCTAAAAGCACCTTAAGGGGCCGTTTGGTTCGTGAGAGGGTATGAGAATGAAATCAGGAATCAAACCAGGGTGGTATGGGTTTGTAACTTGATTCCTGAAACTTGGTGTTTGGTTATCTTTGAGATGATTGAGATTCAAATCCAAAATTCTAATTTTTTTTTAAAATTATATTTTAAATATATAATAATTTATATCACTGACTATATAAAATCTAAAAAATTTAGCTTGAAAGTAAAAATAAATAAATTTCATTAAAAACAACTATTTTTAGCGATATAAAACACTGAGTTACATTAATAAAATTTTAAAATAATTTTTTTTAGTATTTTAAATTAGTGTTTTTCAACAAAATATTTCAGTTAGAGTATTTCAACAAAAAAAATTGAAACAAATTCTTTCGGAAAATCAAACAATGTTTGATTCCAAAGGTATGAATCTCATACTCACCCCCTCCCTTGGGTATGAAAAACTCATACCATGAAGGTTTGAGATATGGGTATCGAAATGAAAAACTTGTCAACCAAACACGAGGTATGGGTTTGTTTATTTTAAACACATACATCTATAAACACAAATTTGTGATTCTGAAAATAAATAAGCAAAAGCACAAATATGGTAACAAGGTAATTTTATTATAATTTAAATATTTCGGGTACAATTTCTAATTTATCCGCTGATTCAATCTCCACTTGATTTGAATGACGATTTTGGAAGATGAGCTCGATGACTCGGTTTTGTTTGATTGGATGTCGTTTCTTTCACTCTTGACTGCACGATTTGGAGTGTTTGACGTCAAATTTGAATAAACGGTTGATTTGCGAGGAGGGTCGTTGGACTTGATCTTCTTTGGACTTGGTGAGAGGAGGGTCGTTAGACTTGATCTCCTTGGTGACTTGACTCCTTGGATGACTGCACGAATTGGAGTGCTTGACGTCGGGATCCTCAGAGAAACAATTTCTTCTTTTCTAGAGAGAGTCGAAGAGGTCGATCTCTAGTTTCTACTCTGTCGGGATTTGAAGGAAGGTATTTCTAGAGAGAATTGAATGTCGATCTCTAGTTCTCGGGATTTGAAGGAGTTTGATTTCTAGAGAGAGTCTCACAAGTCGATCTCTAGCTTCTGGTTCTTTTTCTTCCTCTTCTAATGGCTGAGTATTTATAGAAAAAGAATCATCGAAAACCCTAGGGTTTATTGGACTTGGGCTTGGACTTGAAAGTCAATTTGGTCCGTCTAAATGAATCTGACCCATTTGATGGGTTTTTATCACTTTATGAGACGGTTTTATTTAAAATAATTAAAATGGACTATTTTATTTAATTTTCGTCCAAATTAAATTATTTCAACTTTAACATCAATTATTTGACGGGTCAACATTTTGATTTTGACTTGTCTCGTAACCGATGTGGCATGTTGACAAATTTTATGTGTCTACAAATTGCCCCCTCGAGACTTGATCATGTACACGATTTAAGTGTTTAAGTGATCAGGTCTCGACTTGGTAGCATCTGACCTAAAAATGGACTCTTCTTGAAGCAAGTAGGTGTCCTCACAGGAGCTTGTTCAATTGCTATTTTACCACTTGTGCTTTAATCTCGCGTGATATTTTCATTTGATCTGGCCAGCTGGCCAAATATTCTTTTAATCAACTAAAATCCAATCTTTAATTTTCTTTGTGTTTCTGGCGGATTACAAGCATTTAGTTGCAAATTTGAGCTGCTGTCTTCTGGAGTAGTATGACTTAGACTCCTACACCAACTCAATATCTTGGTATTTGTATAAATACACGCACTCCTTTGCTGATGTTTCCAAGCACAGGCGCACATCTATAAACAAATCTCAGTGTGACGGAGTCCTATACAGCTTGCTATGTCCGAGCCATGTTTGCGAACCTTCACCGGTGACCACCTGAATCCACCCATGTTACGGAGAAGAGAGGTCAGCCCTCAAGGGTAATTCAGTCCGGCAGCCGCGACACAATAAGCTCTGTTTCACAAGCGCATGATGATCGTCCATTTCCATCCGAGAGATGAAGCAGCAGTAGATTGACGGAGTACCATGAACGAGTGATTGCTGTCACTTTTTTTTTTTTTTTTTTTCGTTTTTTCAGGTTCACGAGCCATGATGTCGACCAGGACCTCCTCACAATCAAGCGGAAGAAAAGTCCCGAGTCGTTCTGAGTCGGTTCCTCGTAAAGAAGAGGTGCCTGCCTTGAGCTACATACTTGTTTGATGACCTGCGGCGAGTTTCGATCAAAGGAAGTTATCTCTTTGAATGTAATTCAACCCCGGCGTCAGCGTCTACGACGCCATGACTTTGCCAGAGCCACAAGTACTGCAGGGTGATCGGCCACTATTCCTTGATGCCAGTTCCTAGGGATGAAGCAACGTTGCTGAGAAGATTGATGAAGCACGTAGTTGTGTCGTTCACAATTTTTATTTTATTTTTATTTTAATTTTTATTTTTATTTTTATTTTGGTCAGGTTCATGGGTCGTTATATCAATCGAGACGAAGCCTCAATGGGGAGAAACGGTGCCTTGAAACTACAAATGGAGCCTCCTCCAAGAAGGCGCACCCTTCACCACTGGCATTTAATTTCTTTGGCGTATCTGTAGCAATAGTCTAGCCGACGTTGACGATCTTGGAACTCACAGCTACATGAAGAGATCAGATGAAACCAGTCCTGCATGAAGGTTGTCGACGGGCTCAATTCTGTTTTCGTGACTGCACCAATGCATAATAAACTCAACATGACGCCTGCAATCTCATGGCGAACCGCGATACTCTGTTTGAATGCAAGCTTTGTTCTTGTCTTCACATTATTTCGCTTTTTTTTTTTGTAGACACATAAAATTTGTCAACATGCCACATCGGTTATGAGACAAGTCAAAATCAAAATGTTGACCCGTCAAATAATTGACGTTAAAGTTGAAATAATTTAATTTGGACGAAAATTAAATAAAATAGTCCATTTTAATTATTTTAAATAAAACCGTCTCATAAAGTGATAAAAACCCATCAAATGGGTCAGATTCATTTAGACGGACAAAATTGACTTTCAAGTCCAAGCCCAAGTCCAATAAACCCTAGGGTTTTCGATGATTCTTTTTCTATAAATACTCAGCCATTAGAAGAGGAAGAAAAAGAACCGGAAGCTAGAGATCGACTTGTGAGACTCTCTCTAGAAATCAAACTCCTTCAAATCCCGAGAACTAGAGATCGACATTCAATTCGCTTTAGAAATACCTTCCTTCAAATCCCGACAGAGTAGAAACTAGAGATCGACCTCTTCGACTCTCTCTAGAAAAGAAGAAATTGTTTCTCTGAGGATCCCGACGTCAAGCACTCCAATTCGTGCAGTCATCCAAGGAGTCAAGTCACCAAGGAGATCAAGTCTAACGACCCTCCTCTCACCAAGTCCAAAGGAGATCAAGTCCAACGACCCTCCTCGCAAATCAACCGTTTATTCAAATTTGACGTCAAACACTCCAAATCGTGCAGTCAAGAGTGAAAGAAACGACATCCAATCAAACAAGACCGAGTCATCGAGCTCATCTTCCAAAATCGTCATTCAAATCAAGTGGAGATTGAATCAGCGGATAAATCGAAATTGTACCCGAAATATTTAAATTCTAATAAAATTATTTTGTTACCATATTTGTGCTTTTGTTTATTTATTTTCAGAATCACAAATTTGTGTTTACAAATTTGGCACGCTCGGTAGGACAATTTCTACCGCTCATCTCTTTCTCCCCGCTTCCAGATCATCAAGTTCGCCCAAATGACTTCGCCGTCAAGAAAGCATTGTGCAAAAACAGAGAACGTACGTGACGCTTCGATCCGCCAAAGAAGTATCCACCAGTCCTGGTGTCGACTTTGACAATCAACGCACATCCACACGCACAAACAAAAGCGAAGAGCCCTTGACGATGCAAACTGATCATGTTGCTTCCGTGATGATGATCGGAGCAATGACAATCGAAGAGGAACTCATAAAAATGAAGGCGACTCTTCAAGAGCTCCAGAAGCAAAGTTTAGAAAAAGATGCTCAAATCACTGCACTTCAAAGAAAGTTAGAGAAATAATCAATCGAAGAGAAATCCAATAATGGCTCCGAGACTGATGATGACGATAGCAGCTCAAAGACCGGCGCTCTTTCCATGAAGAAGATCCAACATATGGTCATGAAGCTCGTCAAAGAAAAGTTTGGTGAAACTCCAAACGATAATCATCTCTACATGAAGCCGTACACGAGGCGAGTTGATGAACTTCAAATGCCTTTTGGATACAAGCCACCAAAATTTCAGCAATTCGACGGAAAAGGCAATCCAAAACAACACGTCGCTCACTTTGGTGAAACATGTAGCAACGCCGGCTCAGAAGGTGACCTCCTGGTGAAACAATTCGTTCGCTCTCTCAAAGGAATTGCGTTTGATTGGTACGCCGATTTAGCCCACCAATCCATCGACAATTGGGAGCAAATGGAAGATGAGTTCTTAAACCGCTTCTACATCACCCGACGAGTGGTTAGCATGGTCGAACTGACTAACACCACGCAAAATGAAGAAGAGCCTGTAATCGACTTTATCGATCGATGGCGTACATTAAGCTTAGAGTGCAAGGATCGTCTCTGTGAAAAATCGGCAGTGGAGATGTGCATTCAAGGAATGAACCTCGAATTGGTCTACATTCTTCAAGGAATTAAGCCAAGAACATTTCAAGAATTGGCAACTCGAGCTCACGACATGGAGATGGTGATCGCGAGCCACGGAGGGTCTCTCTCCCGCCAATGAAATCAAAGCAAGAAGTGGAGTTTCATGAGAAGGTGTGGCCATCACCGAAAGTAAGACTCGACAACAAATGGAGCCATGATTGATCCTCCGAACAAACAAATGGGGGCAACGACAAAACTTCACGTACTCCTCTCCTTGAGACTCAAAATTGGCGAAACTCCTAAGCACGAGTCGAAACTGCATTATAAAAAAATGAAAAAATCAACCAACAAAATTAAAATCCATGAACTACGTCGGCTTGATCTCGTGAAATGATTTCTCATTCTACGAGTACGTAGGCAGCCTGAGTCTCGCTCGAGTCCAGCCGCACCCAAAAAAAAAATAAACTTCGAAGTTCGGATCTTGGGGGCATCTTCAGGTATCAAATCTTTTATTATTACATGATCCCAATTAAGTTACACGATTTTGAAGTAAAAAATTGAAGACTCAGAGAAAGCTTATAATCACCAAAAGTCTTCCAAGTATCCCACGACGAATATTACCAAAGCTTATAAGCCTTATATTTCGTCAAGGTGATGATAAAACAGAGGATATCTCAGAGGAAGCTCTTAAGCACTTCTGTGAAATCAAAAGATGAAAATTGAAGATATCTCGGAGAAAGCTCCCAAACACTGAGATGTTTTCGTGAAATCGAAAGATGAAAATTGGAGAAAGCTCTCGAACCAAAGTTTCATCGATAGACCAAATATAAAGTTAATCCGGAGAAAGCTTTTAAGCACCGTGATTACACAAAAAAAAATCAACGAACGAAAATTGAAGAAAATTCACAAACATCATTTTGTTGTCATTTGACTCAAAGATGTCATTGTCGTTGCTCTACTCAAAGAAAGCTTTTAAGCACCAGGGTCTTGCTATAAACTTTGACGATTAATTGGAGTAAGCTCAAAAGCACCAATAATACGTCACAAAAAAAAATATGATTCTCAAATCACCCTCAAATTTTTCCAAAAAAAAAATATGATTCTCAAATCTTGAATTTCTCTAAATAAATTAATTCTCAAATCACTCTCAAATTTGTAAAAAAAAAAAAAAATCCAAATCCCCGAATCAATTGCATTTCCCAACCAATTCTTTTTTCCAAACTTTAGTTGTACGGAAATGGCGGCCACTGAGGAAGTTATTCCGGCGACAGAGAATCCTGGAGAAGACGACTAAAGTTTCGAAGGCAAGGAAGACGAAGCAATCGAGGCCAAAGAAACCTAGAAGCTCTGCTATTCATCCTCCTTACTTCGAGATGAAAGGATAAGAATCGGAGAGAACCGGTTTAAATCAGTATGCGATCCAGAAATTCATCAAAGAGAAGCAAGACATCTGCAAAGTCGACTCCGTCGAAGAAGACCGCCACTGTTGCTAGACCAGCGGAAAAGAAGGCTGATCCAGTGACTAGAAGTCAAAGACGGTGAAGACAGCGGCTGTGTTGAAGGCGAAGGCAGCAAAGCCAAAGAGTGTGAAGTCTCCGGCGAAGAGAGCGTCGGAACAAAGCAACATGAAGTGAGTCTGGTCCAAATAGAAAGAGGTCGGGACCCAAGGAATTGCTACCGAACGGATTAAACGACCACCCCGATTACGCCGCCCACGCCTAAAGCGTGAACTTTGAAAATCGCGGACCGCGTCTAATCCGACAGTAGCCATTGAGCCGTGGATACTCCAAAAACATGGTAGTCCCGGCGACGATTCATGTAAATTCAATGGGCGTGTGACCCACTCTAGTTAATTCCGTGGACGAGGGGAAGACATCGTGAATTCGTGATGGGCAAGAAGAAAATGGAGCTCGTCAGGTCTTAGTCTGCTTCTGTGAATTCGAGAACTGTCGGCGTCTCGATTGGTCTGACGACTCTCCTTCCTGTACAAAAAAAAAGCGAAATAATGTGAAGACAGGAACAAAGCTTGCATTCAAACAGAGTATCGCGGTTCGGCATGAGATTGCAGGCGTCATGTTTAGGGATGTCATTGGGTAGGGGCGGGTGCGGGGGATAGGTACCCCGCACCCGCACCCGCACCCGCGACTCAAAAGTAATACCCGCACCCGCCCCACTACCCACCGCGGGTACAAAAGTTCTCACCGCCACCCGCTCTGCGGGTATACTTAGAAGACCCATCCCCGCCCCGCTATCCACCCATCACTCGCCTTTACCCGCCAAATTTGCGGGTATCCGCGATACCCGCCAATAAAAATAAATAACACCCTCATTAACTTTTTGATTAACTAATGACATACAAAATTGCAAAATAAATGTAATCAAAGTTAATAATAAATTAAAGTTAAGTACAAACTTCATGTTACAAATTTTGTTTTTTCTCATAATATTATAGATTTAAGGCAGTGCGAGGGTAGAACGGTGCGGGTATGGGGCGGTGCGGATGTGGGGAGGGTAAAATGTAAAAACCACCCCCGCCCCATTACCCATTGCGGGTAACATTTTCATTCCTCTACCCGCCCCGCCACCCACATAATCATCCCCCGCACCCGCCCCAAGCGGTGCGGGTGCGGTGCGGTATCCGCCTTTCACCCGCCCCACTGACATCCCTAGTCATGTTGAGTTTATTATGCATTGGTGCAGTCACGAAAACAGGATTGAGCCCGTCGACAACCTTCATGCAGGACTGGTTTCATCTGATCTCTTCATGTAGCTGTGAGTTCCAAGATCGTCAACGTCGGCTAGACTATTGCTACAGATACGCCAAAGAAATTAAATGCCAGTGGTGAAGGGTGCGCCTTCTTGGAGGAGGCTCCATTTGTAGTTTCAAGGCACCGTTTCTCCCCATTGAGGCTTCGTCTCGATTGATATAACGACCCATGAACCTAACCAAAATAAAAATAAAAATAAATATAATAATAAAAATAATAATAATAATAATAATAAAATAAAATAAAAATTGTGAACGGATACAACTACGTGCTTCATCAATCTTCTCGGCAACGTTGCTTCATCCCTAGGAATTGGCATCAGGGAATAGTGGCTGATCACCCTGCAGTACTTGTGGCTCTGGCAAAGTCATGGCGTCATAGACGCCGACGCCGGGGTTGAATTACACTCAAAGAGATAACTTCCTTTGATCGAAACTCGCCGCAGGTCATCAAACAAGTATGTAGCTCAAGGCAGACACCTCTTCTTTATGAGGAACCGACTCAGAACGACTCGTGACTTTTCTTTCGCTTGATTGTGAGGAGGTCCTGGTCGACATCATGGCTCGTGAACCTGAAAAAACGAAACAAAAAAAAAGGGAAAGTAATCACTCGTTCATGGTACTCCGTCAATCTACTGCTGCTTCATCTCTCGGATGGAAATGGACGATCATCATGCGCTTGTGAAACAGAGCTTATTGTGTCGCGGCTGCCGGACTGAATTACACTTGAGGGCTGACCTCTCTTCTCCGTAACATGGGTGGATTCAGGTGGTCACCGGTGAAGGTTCGCAAACATGGCTCGGACACAGCAAGCTGTATAGGACTCCGTCACATTGAGATTTGTTTATAGATGTGCGCCTGTGCTTGGAAACATCAGCAAAGGAGTGCGTGTATTTATACAAATACCAAGATATTGAGTTGGTGTAGGAGTCTAAGTCATACTACTCCAGAAGACAGCAGCTCAAATTTGCAACTAAATGCTTGTAATCCGCCAGAAACACAAAGAAAATAAAGATTGGATTTTAGTTGATTAAAAGAATATTTGGCCAGCTGGCCAGATCAAATGAAAATATCACGCGAGATTAAAGCACAAGTGGTAAAATAGCAATTGAACAAGCTCCTGTGAGGACACCCACTTGCTTCAAGAAGAGTCCATTTTTAGGTCAGATGCTACCAAGTCGAGACCTGATCACGCTTAAACACTTAAATCGTGTACATGATCAAGTCTCGAAGGGGCAATTTGTAGACACATAAAATTTGTCAACATGCCACATCGGTTACGAGACAAGTCAAAATCAAAATGTTGACCCGTCAAATAATTGATGTTAAAGTTGAAATAATTTAATTTGGACGAAAATTAAATAAAATAGTCCATTTTAATTATTTTAAATAAAACTGTCTCATAAAGTGATAAAAACCCATCAAATGGGTCAGATTCATTTAGACGGACCAAATTGACTTTCAAGTCCAAGCCCAAGTCCAATAAACTTTAGGGTTTTCGATGATTCTTTTTCTATAAATACTCAGCCATCAGAAGAGGAAGAAAAAGAACCGGAAGCGAGAGATCGACTTGTGAGACTCTCTCTAGAAATCAAACTCCTTCAAATCCCGAGAACTAGAGATCGACATTCAATTCTATTTAGAAATACCTTCCTTCAAATCCCGACAGAGTAGAAACTAGAGATCGACCTCTTTGACTCTCTCTAGAAAAGAAGAAATTGTTTCTCTGAGGATCCCGACGTCAAGCACTCCAATTCGTGCAGTCATCGAAGGAGTCAAGTCACCAAGGAGATCAAGTCTGACGACCCTCCTCTCACCAAGTCCAAAGGAGATCAAGTCCAACGACCCTCCTCGCAAATCAACCGTTTATTCAAATTTGACGTCAAACACTCCAAATCGTGCAGTCAAGAGTGAAAGAAACGACATCCAATCAAAAAAGACCGAGTCATCGAGCTCATCTTCCAAAATCGTCATTCAAATCAAGTGGAGATTGAATCAGCGGATAAATTATAAATTGTACCCGAAATATTTAAATTCTAATAAAATTATTTTGTTACCATATTTGTGCTTTTGTTTATTTATTTTCAGAATCACAAATTTGTGTTTACAACCTCATACCTAAATTTTGTGAACCAAACCGTCCCTAAGTTTACGTTTCTTTATCTGGAGGCATCAAACCCCAACTTCCGTAAAAAAAACGTTAACATTGACAGTGCTCTTCTTTTAATAATCTTCCCGCATCCCTTAATCAACCCTCACCCTTAATCTAGAATCCTAGGTGCAAGGATTTGGATATAATTTCCCTCTAAATCTTTGGATAGAAATTGAATCCCTCCAAATAAATGTTGTCACCCAACCTTAAACTGGTGTTTAGTTGTTTACTGAATACCGCCCCAAACTTTTTTTTTTTGAAGTGAAGATCAATTTCATTAATAATAAACCATACGGTATCTACAAACGATATCAAATTGAACTGAATACAGATTTGTAAAAAATAAATAAAGAATATCCTTGAGACAGAGATCACTATTAAAATAACACGCTTCTGCATAGCCTTCTATATATCGTTGTTGATTGACACAGCCTTTCGCGAAGAAATCTATGGATCTGATGATATAGTCTTCAAAAAGATGAACTTTCTCTATTTTGAGAAATAGTAAACCGAGATCTGAACTATGTAAAAATTTCATTACTCTCATGATCTTGCACATAATTCTTGGACCTTTCCAAAAGAGACAACAACCTCACAAAAAATTTAGGAACAAACTCATCAATTGATTGGGACAAATCTCCAAAAGAAAGAGGCAAGAGTTATTAAGAAACTACTTAAAATTAACGATAAAGATTAAAATTTGGGGCTTACCACTACCGGAATTGGTAGATGGCAGTTCCGGAGGAGGAAGTTTTTTATTAAGGTTTGGAGAGGAGGAGAGGGGAGGATTTTTTTTTAATTAGGGTTTGAGAGGGACGCCCCCAACTTTTATTAAATACTGCACCATTTTGTTTTTTATTCCAACTTCGCACTTAACTAATCCATTATTTTTTTTTAGTTTTTATTTAATTATCATCTTTACGTAATTAGTTATTTTGACAAAAAAAATGTAAAATTCGATAAATACCGTGTTTGTACCACACATTTTTCGTTTTATTTCCAATTCGGTAATCCATTGTTAAGCTAATTTTATTAACTTCATATATTTTTTTATTAAAAAATCGAGAATTTGTTTTAAAATCGTGTTCGTTTAATACAATAGCAAACTTCTGGTTAATGGAACAACATTAAATTATAAACTAAATTATGAAATTGTAATCACAATGGACCCCACATTAGTTTTTATCGTCTTAAAAAACTTGACTAATGTGGATAAGTTTTTTTAACGATTTACTGCGTATTTATATGGCAGGTGAGGTCGCAAGCTTATACGGCGTACGTACTATAGTTAAGGGTTATGAGACATTACGACCTCACCTGACTAGGGTATCATGGGTAAATCAGGTGTGGAGCAGAGGGTCTATACCTAAGCATCAGTTCATCAGCTGACTTGTTTACAGGGATGCAGTGTTGACCCGAGTAATATTGAAGAAATATGATGTGACATAGTCGTACGTCTGATGTATCTGTGAATCACTTAAGGAAACTACAAAGCACTTTTTTTTTCTTGTAGGTATAGCACCGTGAATATAAGTGAGATTTTGACCTAGCTTAAACTTTGAACATCTACATCCATCCTCCATTCTCCATTTAAGGAGGAGAACGGAGAAAATGGTTCCCCCATTCATGGAGAAATTATTTTTTTCTCCATGGAGAATAGAAGATATTCGTTCTTTTTCAAGAATGAAGTGGAGAAAGAAAAATCGTGGGTCCCGATAATAAAAATATTGATATTAAAATAAATTAAAGAAATGTGTAAATGAATTTGTGGAATAATGAAATAGGTTGGGACCTACTGGAGAATGAAATTTTATTGTTGGGTGAAGGAGTTCTTTTAGGATGAAAAAGTAAGACAAAAGTAATGAGGTGGATACGGTGGGTCTCATCCAAGAATGAAAAAATCATTTTGCTCTTAAGGTTAGTCGCGGAGACGCTTTATAGGCTATTCTGAAGTTTTGTGGCACTAGATTCTAGTGTCAAGTTGGTCGCGCTGCTTTTAATTCAACAATTTATCACATCTGGCACCAGCTGAATAAGAGTCTATTAGAGGGGGTGATGCAGCATCCTAGACTGATCATAGCAGAAATTAAGAGGGAAATTTGTCAGAGTAGAAATATTAATTAGAGGTCAATTGGCTACTAAAGATGTACTCCCTCCGGTTTTAAATCTTCGCCCCATTTCATCAATATATAGGTAGGGATGATAAAGGGTATGATCTGGACCGGATCCTATAGGATTCAGATCCTTATCCTTATTTCTCCCCTTGGATCCGGATCTGATCCATATCCTAAGGATCCAAAATTATAGGATCCTTATCCGGATCCTAAGGATCATGATAGGATATGGATCGGATCAGGGTCTTTTCGTTTTTAAGTTCATTTGGTTCTAGTTTATATTCTCACCTTATGTAATTATTTAAAGACAATTTAGAACATACCTCATTGAAAAAGAAGTTTAAACTAATCACCAGGATTCAAGCAACCAATAATTATACAATGTTCAAACAAAGTGAAGTAGTTAAATGAAGTTCAGAGTTCAGACTAACACTACTACACGTCTACACTAATCAATTCAACCACAAATATCAATCATCCAAAATACATTACTCAAAAGAAACAAAGTCCACAAGAAATAGAAACTGATTGTGTATAGGTATTTGGGCTCGGGTTTAAATTTAGAAATTACAACAATATGCAAAAAAAAAATCTAAAAGGGTACGATAAGGGTCGGATTAAGATCTTTTAGACGGGATCCTTATCCGGATCCTTTTATTTTTAAAAGGATCAGGGTCCGATCCTTGTCCCCAGGATCCAAAATATTCTGATCCATATCCTATCCTTAATGTATTTGATTCAAGGATCAGGGTAGGATCCAAGATCCATTCACATCCTTATATATAGGTGGAGTATTTTAATGAAACGAGACGATAAATAAAAAACGGAGGGAGTACTTTGGTTTATATAGTAGACATTGAATTGAGCATGTTGTAATTTTTTTTTGGCAACTATAATATTACTTACATTTAATCAAAAAAAGATCAACCATGTTTCCAATACCCTAACGACGAAAATAATACTCCCTCCGGTTTTAAATTATTGCCCCATATAGGTAATACTTCCTCCGTTTCAACCATTTGTATACTTTTGCTTTATGCACGTACGTCGATACTTCTTTTCTTTTGTCTATATCTTTAGTTCCGTGTTCCAAAAAATTATAAAAATTTGATATTTATAATGTATTTTATTAGACGATTTAAACAAGATCCCACATGACTATCTTTTATTTTATATATTAGAAGTTACATTGAAGATTCTCATCACTAATAAATAGTGTTAAAAAATCAAATGTATACAAATGGTTGGAACGGAGGAAATATATGTGAGGAGTATTATATTGAAATGGGATAATAATTTAAACTGGAGGGAGTATTAATCATTCAAATTTTAACAATGATTTCAGTGAACAACATCGATATTACGATAACAATTTTGTACACAACGACAATGATAGCAATGGTGAAGGTAACCACGACGGGATAGCAAACAAGTGCCGATCAACCTAATGGCGGTAACGATGATGATAACGACGTTGATCGAGACCTGAAGGTATGACGCATGAAATTACTTTTTTTTACGAAAAATGTTATTTTCATGTGAAACAGACTAATTGACTAGGACAGTTTAATATATTTCAAAACTGTTTCACATGAAACTACCATGGTTATTTAGTCTGTTTTACACGGAATTGATGTTTTAATTTATTTATTTTAAAATTTACCAATACATGTTACATTTTTCGTTAGGTCATTGACGTTCGATCCCTTACTGAGATTGATGGTGTAGATTATATAGTGACCTATTTAGATCTCAAAAATCATTTGCGAGATCCAATGATTTCCAATTATAATGAATTCGTTGGATATTGTATTCAATATTGATATCAAAAAAAGGAATTTAATGGGAATAATACCGACTATAGGGCGTGCTCCAATAATAATACCAATTACAATAAATCTGATAATAACACAAAGGATTGAAACAATTAAACCACAATGGTATGGGTGACGGGTTACCTGAATAACCCGTCCAGCTTCCTCTCACCCTTTCATTTATTACAGTTATTACTTAGTTCCCCTTCCTTCCACTTGCTTTCATTATCAGTCACTGCACCTACCTTCCTCTTCATTCAAACTCGCCATTAATGTCCACCTTCCTCCTTTCTTCAACTTTACGTGTGCAACTCATAATCTATCAAGTACTTCACCTAATCAGTTCCGCGAATCGGTAAGTTAATCTGTCCATATAATCGCCTCTTTTCAAATATCTACTTTGCTCCATTTTTTTTGTCGATTTCTGGGTAAGTTAATCAATGCATTATTGTACTGTGCTACTAGGGTTGAGTTGAATTGGATTTAGTTGGAGTTGCTGAGTTTCGCGACAATGACGGAGGTTAGTGAATTAATCTTTGAACTGAAAGCATACTTGTTTGAATAGTAACTTATTTTGGCTTTTGTATTAAAGTAATTTAAAATTTGTCAATACTTATTGGGGGATATTGATTTGGTAAAATTAGGGTTTTGTATTCAATTACCTGAGGAATTGTGCAAGTGATGGATCCTTGCAAAACGTTGACCTTGAAGTTCTTTCATGGGGGTACATTTGTGAGGAAAAATTTGGATTTGTGTTACACTGTCAAGCAAATAAGGACAATCCCAATTGATCCAGATGAGATGTGTTGGTTTACTCTTATTGAAGAAGCTGAAAAATGTGGTTTTGGTAAGTTGAAAGATGCAATTTTTTTATAGGGATCATAGTGTGGGATTGAAGATAGCTAAAGATGATAATGATACTGGGGTTATGACTGAAATAGGACTTAGAGATAGAGTGGTGGAATGTTATTTGGTGGATGAGAAGGAAGTAGGTAAGGTGTTGGACCTCATTGATGCATTGAATGAGGATAACAGTAGAGAAGAAAACAATAATGAGTCCTCAAAAACTGACACCCTCCAGTAGCCTCCCTCTGTTAGTGCTCGGAAAAAATTGACCCCCAGGAGGGGTCCACTTGCATCTCTGTAGACACCCACATTTTGACCGCCAGGTGTCTATAGTAGTTCCCGCCAAACACCCGATGATGATCGGACGCAAACATGACTTAATACACTCGATTTTCGGACTCATAATCAATAGTAGTTGGCACGAGCATTTAGCGGAGTAAAAATCTCACAAAACAGACCTCAAATTCAGGCCCACTGGGTCGTTTCTAGTCAAATAAGACTAATTTGGGTCAAAACCGACACCAAGGGCAAAACCGTCTTTTAGCAACCGGGTCAAACCCCGGTCAAAGGCGTTTTCGAGGCGGAAAAATCTGTCACACCACTTCAAAAATCTGAATCGAAGTCAAATACTACACAAATATCAGCTCCAAAGTCAGAATCCTACTCCATCTAAACCGGGTGTTTCTTCCCCTACAAGTAACCTTTTCCTACCCAAAGACGGAATCATACTTCCACCCAACCGTTGCTTTCTTCCTTGGCAAGAAACCGCTTTCCTATCCAAACACTAGGAATCTCCTATCCGGAGTGGGGTATCCCATCCTATAAATACCCCCACCCTCGCAACATCAATGAAACACATTCAAGTCATAACATCAATTACCAACAATTACGACATCCAACATACAATTCCCGGCTTCAATCATACACAACCTTCAACCCGAATCTCTAGCAAACCTTAGGAAAATTATACCGAAATACCGTCCCGATTTTCCATAGAAATTCTCAGACAAATACAACCATACAACACCTTAACTCCTCATATATTCTCGTTACTCCTACGCAAGCGCCGTTACTACGAGTTCCTAATCGAGACCGAATTTAGCATGTAGGTTGAGGGTGTTTCAAATCCCGTTTTTCTCCCTTTCACAATTTTTTGTCACAATTTTTTTGTCACAATTTTTTGTCACAATTTTTTTGTCACAATTTTTTGTCACCATTTTTTTGTCACGATTTTTTTTACGACTTTTTTTTTCTGTCACAATTTTTTTGTCACAATTTTTTGTCACAATTTTTCGTCCAATTTCTGTTCTTTTTCCAAAACAATTTTCAAAACGTTTTTTTATTTTTTCCAAAATCATTCTAACTATTTGATATCGATTTCATAATCGAATATCGAATACGACGAATATCGAAAATATAAGTCGAGTATAAATTAATCCATATTTGTATGCGATTTATCAAAATTAGCAATTTTCGAAAACCGAATCCGAGACAGCCACCCGGGCGAGTCGCGTGGGCAGCCGTGAGCCGCGGCCCTTTTTTCCTGTTTTTTTTCCGATTTTTCCAACATCGTTTTCTCACATAAAACAGCGGTTTTCTCGGTATATTTTCAGATTTCGACAAAGTATTTTTCACGAGTCATAAACCTTTTTCTAAAATCATGCATATAACCGTATTTGCATCTTTATTCAATTTATTCAATCGTTACTAACTCGTTTTCTCGTGTTTGTAGCAGTTTTATTTCTTTTGTTTTATTAGACTAAAACGAACTTCACATGCTAAAATAACTTTGACGTTATTAGTTTAACATGCATTAAACGACTTAGCAACCCATTTATTTATTTTTCTCACATGTCTTAGGAAAATAATCTCTGCATATCATTCAACTGTCGAACTAACACGTGTACGTAAAAACGAACGATATCTTAGTAAAGGCCGCTAAGTGCGGGCGGGGTTGGGTGTTCTCAATGAACTTCCCAACACGTACCCTCACCCCTTACTCAGAACCATAGTTTCCGGATGTCCGAATCCATTGGCAACGAGAGTCATTCAATACACGGTATCCGATAATGTCGGTATCGGTATCGTAATGCAAAGGGACGAACCCGATAAGCTCTGACATCGGAAATGGGCCATGTTTTAAATATGGCCCACTACGACATAGAGTGGGTTTGAATGGTTCCGAATAACCACAAAATTCGGTGGCGACTCCTACTTCGATTTAAAATTCAATTCGACCCATCTCATATGGAGATTCATTCGCCTCCCCAAACCCGCGCGTGGCCGCGTCGGGGTGGACCTATGTCATGTCCACAATTTGGCGACTCCGCTGGGGATCAACTGATGAGTCACTTTCCATCGGCATCCTCAGGGTGAGACTCGAAAAGAAATCGTTCGATTAGTAATGTACACGTTTTAGTTCAATGGTTCATGCATAACCCAATTCTTTCCTGGGCCGGTTACTTGTGACCGACGTCCCACTATACCACGGTGCATTCCTAAATGGGTGCACTAAAAACTTCGATGGCGGAACTCGCATGGGTTTTACGGCAGGTTCTAAGACCAACTCGACTTAGGAAGACCGTCCTGATTTGCGAGAAAGCTATCGTCGTTGGTATAGACCCTCTTTCGACCGACCGAGACTTAGACTTAGAGCATACATGGCGTCGTTATACTGTTTCTATGACTACGTGCTACCTGATTTACAAGTCGTCTTTCAAAAACCGTCATTTTCAAAAACCTGCATCTTTTGAAACCCATCTATTTTTCAAAACCCGGATGTGGACATGACATAGGTCCACCCCGACGCGGCCACGCGCGGGTTTGGGTAGGCGAATGAATCTTCATATGAGAATAGATCGAATCGAAATTTAGGTCGAAGTGGAGTCGCCACCGAATTTTGTGGTTATTCGGAACCATTCGAGCCCACTCTATGTCGTAGTGGTCCGTATACAGAATACGGCCCATTTCCGATGTCAGAGTTTATTGGGCTCGTCCCTTTGCATTTGATACCAATACCGACATTATCGGATATTGTGTATTGAATGACTCTCGTGCGCCAACGGTTTCGGGCATCCGGAAACCGAGGTTCTGAGTAAGGGGTGAGGGTACGTGTTGAGAAGCCCACAAAGGACACCCAACCCCGCCCGCACATTAGCGGCCTTTACTAAGAATTCGAATGACTTTCCAATACGCGCATTAGTTAAACGGGAAAATGATATGCAAAGATTATTTTCCCTAAACATGTGAATGAAATTGAAAAGAGGGTTTCTATGTCAATTTAATGCAACCAATTCTAACGTCGAAGTTAAATTTAGCATGTGAGTTCATTTTAGTACAATAAAATAAACAAAAAAAATTGACAAGAAAATAACAAACTTGTTAGTAACGGTATAACGATAATAACAGTTTGCGAATAATGTAGTATGATGCATGGTTCTGAAAAGAATAGTAGGTCACGTGATGGATTAACACGTGTTGACCGAGGTTAAGGAAAAAAAAATATATCGAGATCTAAAAAAAATGTTTTGTCTAAAAAAAATGATGTTCGAAGAATAATAATAAAAAAGAGCGAAATTATTTTCTTCGGAAAATTGATGATTTTATTAAATCGCGTACAAATATTGCGTAATTTGCACTCGACTTAATATTTTTGATATTCGTCGTATTCAATATTCGATTATGAAATCGATATTAAATACTTGGAATAATTTATACTCGATTTTAATTGTGATGCTCGTCATATCCCATATTCGATTATGGAATCGATATGGAATACTAGAGTGAAAAAATAAAGAATATTGATTTGAATCGTTTAAAATAACCAAGACAATATAGATATTCCTCCGCGTTTGTAGTGTCATGATTCGAAGGAATTAAATAACATCTACGTTAGCATCAACGAAAAATTGAATTGGCTAAATTGTTTGATTAGATTATTAGACTCGACATCCAATTATGGAATTGGCATCGGATCTAACGTATCGACACTTTGCTTGAATGAAAACTTGATTCCCTCGGCTTTTCCGACATCGAAATAAATCCCTAAGGATTAGGATGTCAGATTCGCGTCAACGGGTTTCGACCCTTATTAAATATAATGCTTATTTTTTGAAAATTAATGTAAATATGCGACTCGAACAATGATGAAAACGAAATTAAAAAAAATGTTTAAGTTAACTTATCTCAATAATCAAATAATCGGGGTATTGGAACAAGCGACCGTCAACGCTGTGTGCAGTACACTTGTATATTCGTGTTTCCTTATTCCGATACCCCTCTTATTCGACACAAATTGATAAGTATTTTAATGCTTTGATACTATCGATATTAATGATATTAAGGTGCGATAATAACGATAAAATAAAATAAAATAACGCGACCCGTATGAAGATGGCGACGACGCGACACGAGAAGGAGGAGGAGAAGAGAAGAAACGGGGTTTTGACACCCTCAACCTACATGTTCTTGTCTCGGAACGGACTCGTAACCGTGGCTTTAACACAAGAGTCTTCGAGGTTTTATGAAGATTAAGTTATGGTGGCTCGGGATTGATTCCTAAAACTAGGTTTAGGGTTTTTGCTAGTGTAGGATTGCTAGGGTTTGATTAGGGTTGCATGTGTAAGATTAGGGTTCTTGAGGTTGTGAAAAAGTTGAATTAGGGTTGAATTTGATGTGTAAAAGATGTGTAATTGTGTGTGCATGGGGTTGCTTATATAGGCATTGCCCATGTATTTGGATGTTTAGGGTTTTGTGCCCTGACGGACTTGACCTGATGGCCCGTCTGAAGGTGGACTGTTGGTTTTGCTTCTTGAGTTGGACTTTTGATGTTGTGAATGGTTGTTTTATATGTCTCGGAAACGACCTTGACCAGGGTTGACCCAATCGTAAAAAAGTCGGTTTTATTTCCGGTGTCGGTTTTAGCCCAAATTAGTCTTGTTTGACTCGGAACGGTCCGCTGGGCCTGGGTTTGAGGTTGATTTTGTGAGATTTGTGCTCTGTAAGTGTGTTAGCCAGCGATTAATGGATTTGAGCCCGTACCCGAGCGCATAGAAGCACGTTAGCGTCCGATCATCATCGGGTGTTTTTTGGGAAACTGCTATAGACACCTGGCAGTCAAAATGCGGGTGTCTACAGAGCCCCCACTCTGACTGAGGCTTGGACAAGGCGAAAGTCAGAGTAGCCACCAGGCCAATCGAGGATTGAAACCTGGCGGACTTCCGGTCGGGTCGTTTATAGTCCATTAAACTCGCGTGAAGGGCTCGCCAGCCACAGGCTAGAAATCATACCTGAGCTGATGACGGTAACTCCGTGGGGAATTGGACTTGTCGCATTAGTCCTGGGTGCGCCTGTATGTAGGCTCATCCCGTGAAATGCCGCCGTTGGCTTCCGCTGGGGAGATGTAGTGGGTTGCACATCCCTGTTTGAGTCGTACCTGTATAAGTCACATAAAATGCATGCAACACGTTGGTAGTAAAATGACTCGCGCTGGGGAAAATGATTTTTGAATTTTTGAAAATTTGAATTTTTGAAAATTTTGAATTTTTGAAATTTTGAAAATTTTGACTCCTAAAGAATTTTAGGAAAGAAATTTGCAGTTTAAATAGACCGAAATTTGACCTTGTCGAAAAGGATTTTCTCAAATGGCTAAGTTTTGCAAATTTCAAAGTGGAATTTGAAGAGAGAGGCCTACCGACAGACTCGACTCTGGACGTGACCGGACGAGTTTACTGACACGACTGGACTCTCAAGGGGTTGGACCGTGACTCGGTAGGGGGATGGGCCACCTAAGACGACGAGGCTCTAAAGTTGCGCTATCCCGTAGCCTAGGCGAGTGGCAACATGGGAATGATCTGTTATAGGGGGACTGCAGTAGTCTGTAATGAGACTGTTTTAGTCTGGTGCCCTTCTGGATTTTTGATTTCAGGGTACAGTCCAAAATGGGTATTGCTTTGAGTCCTGACAGATTCTCGTCTTCGACTGAGCCGAGTACTAGGACACACTGCAGAAAGGAGGCTAGTTTTTGAAAGTATTTTAAATTTTGTGAGTGGAAGGAGAACTTCTGCCTAGGAGAAGCCCCCAGGATGACAAAGCTAGCTCTTGAGAACATGACGGTGTCGTGACCGGAAGGATGACGCTTCTTGAATTTGTGTCAATGTGGGTGGTTGTGCCTCTGTTGAAAGGCTGCCTACGTATTCACGTGTGGTGAAATCAAACCAAGCCGTAGTTCAGTGTCAGAAGATGTATTATGGTGCCTATTCTAATTAGGGATGGCAACGGATCCGGGATCCGATCCGGATCCGCAAGATCCGGTCCGCACGGATCGGATATGGATCCTAACTTTTGAGATCCGTTGGATATGGATCCGGATTCGGATCCGCTATCTTTAAACGGATCCGGATCTGGATCTTAATAAATAAATCCGGATCCGGATCCGCAAATCCGTTTTATTAAAAAATTAGCAATAATAAAAAATTTAGAACTTTAATTTGTGTTTTTTTTGGTTATTTCTAAGACTCTTTTCTTTTAGTTTATTAATCTTTGATTATGAATCTTTATATTCAATTTTATTTGTACAATTATGAAAATTAATATTGTCGGAAATACATATTAATTAAAAATTTTGTAGAATTTAAGTAAGAAATTGGATCCGCGGATCCGATCCGGATCCGGTCCAGATCCGGTGGATCCGGATCTTGATCTACATTTTTTGGATCCGTCGGATCCGGACCGGATCCGAATCCGCTACTAGGAGTGCGGATCTGGATCTGGATCCATGCGGATCCGGTCCGAATCCGGTCCGTTGCAATCCCTAATTCTAATAGGACTTTGTGTGTAACTAGCCATAATGACGGTGTAGGCTAGGTGCATTCCCAGTGATGTCTTGATCAAAGGGCTTGAATGGTTAGGATATTAATCCTGTGAATGGGAGCGCTCTCCGGGGTAGCCCCCAGAGGTGGTGTGAACTATTTGGGCATGTTCCATGCCGACTGCAAGTTGAGTTCCCGTGTTCGGGGTTGGTAACTGGTTTGGATGGGAATTTAACGAGTTTTGCTCTCGGGATTTTTAACGAGTTCTGCTCTCGGGGAATTTTAATGAGTTTTGTTCTCGGGATTTTTAACGAGTTCTGCTCTCGGGGAATTTGATGTTTTTGGAAATGTGGTGCTAGGAAGTAAATGGCTTTGATGACTCGAAATCTGGAGCTCGGTTCTGTGGAGCTAAGGCTTCGAGGGCTGGTTTGATAATGTGGGATCTGGTTTTGATGACTCGAAATTTGGAGCTCGGTTCTGTGGAGCTAAGGCTTCGAGGGCTGGTTTGATAATGCGGGATTTGGTTTCCATGTCTGGCCCTAATTGTTAGGGGTATCCTATGGAGCTTGAATCCTCAAAATTCCGGGCCGTCTCTGGCCTGGGTCTCGGGAAGGTCTTGAGGGTTGTAATGTGGGAAGGTTGAGTGTGGTGTTAGCTGACCAGCTTGATTGTTACTCCCCCATTGGATGGCATGGATAATTTTGAATTTGACCGTACCACGGTCAAAGGATTTTCACTTGAGTTGACCGTCGACCACGGTCATAGGTATTTGATTTTTGATTGACCTCTTTAGCCGCGGTCATGGGTTTTGATAATTTTGACCGTACCCTGGTCGTGGGGCTTTCCCTTGAATTGACCGTAGACCACGGTCATGGGTATTCTGAATTTTTGATGATGGCCTGCTTTTTTTTTTTGGCCTTTTGCCTTTTTTTCTCATGGACTTTCGATTTTTTTTTTGTCCAGTTTTTTTTTTTGATGGTCTTCTTTTTGTTTTGGGCCTTTCTTTTTTTGATGGCCTTCTTTTGTTTTTTTTTTACTTTTGATTTTTTTTGTCCAGTGTTTTTTTTTTGCCGGTCAGACTAACACCTAAGGTAGGGATTGGTCGGTCTTATTGGAGGGGTATTTTATTGTGGGAAATGGGCCTACCTCCCGTCTTGAACCCAAACTAGGAGATTACCTATATTTGTAATAGGATTCGATATCGCTCCTGCTACGGGTAGTTATGTGGTTTTTCTATACCCGACACGGAATAGGTAAAAAAGAAAACACGGGCTCGGTTTCCTGCAGTCATTATAGATGTGCCTATAATAGTCACGTGCGTGTGCTCACAGTGTATGATGGTGTTCATCATGTTCTCGGAAAGACATAAGGAAAATATATATGAGAAAGAATATTGAATGCTGATTTTATTGAATTTTGAAATAGAGGACAGAATATAACTGACTCTGACTCTGACTTTGACCTTGGCTTTGGAATAGAACATCCTAGACTCAGACTCAGACTCGGACTTAAATCAAATTCGGACTCTTGGGTGCATGAGAGGTAGACTGGATGCTTCGGTCATTGGGCCCTGTGTAGTCCACGAGGGGCTTTGCAAGTGACAATCTTTCCAAAACGGGAGTCTTCCCGGCATCGAGGAAGTCTTGAATGAGATGTTTCAGCTTCCAGCATTGTTCTGTATTGTGTCCCCTCCCTCTGTGGAATTTGCAGTAATGCTCGGCGTTCCATGCTTTGGAACGTTTCTCCACAGGTGGGTCGGCTGTTGGGCCTATAGGTAGCACTAGGCCCTTCGGAACCAACCTCTGGAAAGCGATGGTGTAGGACATATCCAAGTGGGTAAATGTCCTTTTCTTTGACTGATTCTTGATTTTTGGAGAGGTGACTGGAGGGTTACTTCTCTCGGCCTTGCCATCTTGAGGGTATCGGACAGTTTCGCAAGAGTGTTCACCCTTCAAATGACTCGGTCGGGTGATTGGCTGCCTTTCCCGCTCTAGTTGTGTTAGACGGGATCGGGTTCTTACAAGGTCTTCTTCGATGATGGTTACCCTGGAACTTAGGTTATCTAGGGCAGTATTGATTTTCGAGAAGATGTTGTTAATGGAGCAAGATAGCATAAGCATACTCCCCTGGATATCCCCTTTCTTGACGGCATGGGATTTGTCGTGGTTTGGTAGTGTCTCGTTCATAGGGTCCCTGATCGGAAGAAATGACAGGTGTTAGAACTCGTCTAAGCTCGGTTTTGCGTACATGATGAGTCAAACTAGACATGGCCCGGGGTGACGAAAATGACTAGGACTCTCGGACCGGGATACTTGAATGTTGACCTAGACGAGGTAACGACCGCAAATTAGACTCGAGCTGCAGAAGGGTGAGTCTGAAAATGGGGCGACCATGTTTGACTTGGGTTAGACCCTCCTAAGACGAATGTGTAGGGCCCGATTCTCGGAGTGACTGTGATTAATCACTCCGTCGGAGAATAGCCCCCAAGTGGGACCGTTAATTTTGTTAAGACTCGAGTGTGGGACGAGTGACCCTTTAGACGTAAGGACCACGAACCTTTTGTTATAGGGCTATGCCTTGTAAAAGGTTGACTCGGAAAAGACACCTAGACGGGTTACTCGTGAAAGGTGGGCCTTCCTTAGGATTCGGCTATGTGGGCCGAGTCCTGTTCGAAGGAAGGTCCACGTGAGACATCCACAGACTTTTAGACTCGAGTGTGTAGACGAACCTTCCTTTGTAGGAGTATGTCCTACGTAGGTGGGCCTTGCCTTAGTCTAATAAGGCGGACTGGGATAGGGAAGAAACTCGTGATGTAAGATCGACGGAGTTTCGACGCTAAAGACTTCGACGACTTATGACATGACCCGACACTGCTAAATACGGGAAGTCCTAAGAAGAGAAAGGTTTTGAAAATTGATTGATTTGAAAATTCTGAGATAACTCGGTGGAGAGGCCCGATTTTTCGAAAAAAATCAGAAAGTGCATCGGGCCTCGGTTTTGAAAGTTCGAAAGTATTTTTGAGTTTTGAATTGGGTAGCGTACCGTCTAGAAAATAGGCTATTTTAAGTAAAATCATAAGTCCTAAATTCGGTATGTGTCCCGGGTTTTGAAATTGAATAGTTTGAAAAAGATGCTGTTCCGGTACGGAAACGGGTCCCTGACCTTGAGCTTCGCGGTTCTCCTCGGCTCCGAGTGTGTGCCGACGGTGATCCTGCAAGGTGAACTCCGGGCCCGAGGGGAACCCCCGGGGCGGAGCCTCCGACGCCCAAGTCAGTAAAATGTGTGACTGAGTATAAATATTTAGGGAGATAAGAGAGGTAGAGAGAGTAGGGAGGAATATGTGAATGAATTCATTCCCCCCTTTCCCCTCACCCTAAGTGGGGTATTTATAGAGGAAAGGGTGTAGTAGGGTGATGCCACCCATGACATCAGCATAGTGGTGAGTAGATAGGTATTTTTGGGCCAGTCGATGGCTACCCGTAAAGGAGGTCGGGCCTATGCGTCAGGGGGTTTTGGCCCCCATCAGATGCAATTTTTGAAAAAAAAAGACGGTTTTTGAAAACGACTCGGAAACCAAGTAGCACGTAGTCACACAAGCATTATAACGACGCCATGTATGCTCTACACTAAGTTTCGGTCGGTCTATAAGGGGTCTATACCAGTGTACATAGTCTAGACGTTGATCGGGACGGACTTCCTAAGTCGAGTTGAGCTTAGAACATGCCGCGAAACCCACTCGAATCGACTATGGACACCTTTTGACATATCCATATTGGAGTACATCAACGGTATAGTGGGACGTCGGTCGCGAGTACCGGCCCGGGAAAATATGAGTTATGCATGAACCGTAAAACTAAAACGCGTATTGTACTAGTCAAACAATTTCTATTCGAGTCTCACCCTGAGGATGCCGATGGTAAGTCACGCATCAGTTAATCCCCAGCGGAGTCGCCAAATTGTGGACATGACATAGGTCCACCCCGACGCGGCCACGCGCGGGTTTGGGTAGGCGAATGAATCTCCATATGAGAATAGATCGAATCGAAATTTAGGTCGAAGTGGAGTCGCCACCGAATTTTGTGGTTATTCGGAACCATTCGAGCCCACTCTATGTCGTAGTGGTCCGTATACAGAATACAGCCCATTTCCGATGTCAGAGTTTATTGGGCTCGTCCCTTTGCATTTGATACCAATACCGACATTATCGGATATTGTGTATTGAATGACTCTCGTGCGCCAACGGTTTCAGGCATCCGGAAACCGAGGTTCTAAGTAACGGGTGAGGGTACGTGTTGGGAAGCCCACAAAGGACACCCAACCCCGCCCGCACATTAGCGGCCTCTACTAAGAATTCGAATGACTTTCCAATATGCGCATTAGTTAAACGGGAAAATGATATGCAAAGATTATTTTCCCTAAACATGTGAATGAAATTGAAAAGAGGGTTTCTATGTCAATTTAATGCAACTAATTCTAACGTCGAAGTTAAATTTAGCATGTGAGTTCATTTTAATACAATAAAATAAACAAAAATAAATTGACAAGAAAATAACAAACTTGTTAGTAACGGTATAACGATAATAACAGTTTGCGAATAATGTAGTATGATGCATGGTTCTGAAAAGAATAGTAGGTCACGTGATGGATTAACACGTGTTGACCGAGGTTAAGGAAAAAAAATATATCGAGATCTAAAAAAAAATGTTTTGTCTAAAAAAATGATGTTCGAAGAATAATAATAAAAAAGAGCGAAATTGTTTTCTTCGGAAAATTGATGATTTTATTAAATCGCGTACAAATATTGCGTAATTTGCACTCGACTTAATACTTTTGATATTCGTCGTATTCAATATTCGATTATGAAATCGATATTAAATACTTGGAATAATTTATACTCGATTTTAATTGTGATGCTCGTCATATCCCATATTCGATTATGGAATCAATATGGAATACTAGAGCGAAAAAATAAAGAATATTGATTTGAATCGTTTAAAATAACCAAGACAATATAGATATTCCTCCGCGTTTGTAGTGTCATGATTCGAAGGAATTAAATAACATCTACGTTAGCATCAACGAAAAATTGAATTGGCTAAATTGTTTGATTAGATTATTAGACTCGACATCCAATTATGGAATTGGCATCGGATCTAACGTATCGACACTTTGCTTGAATGAAAACTTGATTCCCTCGGCTTTTCCGACATCGAAATAAATCCCTAAGGATTAGGATGTCAGATTCGCGTCAACGGGTTTCGACCCTTATTAAATATAATGCTTATTTTTTGAAAATTAATGTAAATATGCAACTCGAACAACGAAATAAAAAAAAAATGTTTAAGTTAACTTATCTCAATAATCAAATAATCGGGGTATTGGAACAAGCGACCGTCAACGCTGTGTGCAGTACACTTGTATATTCGTGTTTCCTTATTCCGATACCCCTCTTATTCGACACAAATTGATAAGTATTTTAATGCTTTGATACTATCGATATTAATGATATTAAGGTGCGATAATAACGATAAAATAAAATAAAATAACGCGACCCGTATGAAGATGGCGACGACGCGACACGAGAAGGAGGAGGAGAAGAGAAGAAACGGGGTTTTGACACCCTCAACCTACATGTTCTTGTCTCGGAACGGACTCGTAACCGTGGCTTTAACACAAGAGTCTTCGAGGTTTTATGAAGATTAAGTTATGGTGGCTCGGGATTGATTCCTAAAACTAGGTTTAGGGTTTTTGCTAGTGTAGGATTGCTAGGGTTTGATTAGGGTTGCATGTGTAAGATTAGGGTTCTTGAGGTTGTGAAAAAGTTGAATTAGGGTTGAATTTGATGTGTAAAAGATGTGTAATTGTGTGTGCATGGGGTTGCTTATATAGGCATTGCCCATGTATTTGGATGTTTAGGGTTTTGTGCCCTGACGGACTTGACCTGATGGCCCGTCTGAAGGTGGACTGTTGGTTTTGCTTCTTGAGTTGGACTTTTGATGTTGTGAATGGTTGTTTTATATGTCTCGGAAACGACCTTGACCAGGGTTGACCCAATCGTAAAAAAGTCGGTTTTATTTCCGGTGTCGGTTTTAGCCCAAATTAGTCTTGTTTGATTCGGAACGGTCCGCTGGGCCTGGATTTGAGGTTGATTTTGTGAGATTTGTGCTCTGTAAGTGTGTTAGCCAGCGATTAATGGATTTGAGCCCGTACCCGAGCGCATAGAAGCACGTTAGCGTCCGATCATCATCGGGTGTTTTTTGGGAAACTGCTATAGACACCTGGCAGTCAAAATGCGGGTGTCTACACCGGAAAGCTACCAAATTTAGAACTTATGATTTTGACTCAAAATAGCCTATTTTTTGCCGGTATGCTATCCAAACTTTCCAAAAAAATTCAAAATCTCGGCCCGGTAACCTTTTTTTTCGATTTTTCAAAAAAATCGGGCCTTCCAATCCGACCTTGCTCGGTTTTCAAATCCAAATTCCCTTTTCAAAACTTTCTTCTTCTTAGGACTTCCCGTATTTAGCAGTGTCGGGTCTTGTCATAAGTTGTTAGAATCTATAGCGTCGAAACTCCGTCGATCTTACATCACGAGTTTCTACCCCATCCCAAGTCCGCCTTATTAGTCAAGGCACGGTCCACCTACGTAGGACAAACTCCTACAAAGGGAAGCCCATTTACACAATCGAGTCCAAAGTCTGGGGATTTCACACACGGATCTTTCTTCGAACGGGACTAGGCCCACTTTGCCAAAACCCAGGGAGAGTCCAGCATCCACGAGTCACCCGTCTAGGAGTCGGTCTTCAGTCCCACTCGGGGGCTACCCTTTAACGGGGCGATCAACCGCGTTTGCTCTAAGGATCAGGTCTTACACGTGTTTGCTCACGTACCCCACTTTCGAGTCACTTAGATGTCGCACCATTTAAGTCCTATCAAAGTCTTTAGTCTCACTCGGGGGCTGTCCTCCACCCGAGCAGTCAACCACGGTCACCGTAAGGGGTACCCTACGTTCATCTTGCACCGGCGTCCTCATGATGCCTTCTTCATGTCGTACCTATGCTACGAATACTCGAGTCACCTAGGGTTAGGTAACCACGGTTGGTCCGAGCACGTGATACGGTCAAACACGGTCGCCCCCATTTTCGGATTCACCCTTATGCAGCTCGAGTCCAATTCGCAGTCGTTACCTCGTCTAGATCAATGTTCGAGTATCCCGGTCCAAGAGTCTTTGTCGACCTGTCACCCCGGGCCGTGTCTAGTTTGACTCCCTCTCTTGCACTTGCGCAAAGCCGAGTTTAGGCGAGTCATGACACCCGTCATTCTCTCCAATCAAAGACCTTACCAAAAAAAACAACCAACCGAGCATCCGAGTCCGGATTTGGTTCGAGTCTAAAGTCTGAGTTCGAGTCTAGGATACCCTAGATCCTCATTTCCAAATCAGCGTCAGAGTCATTTGTATTCTGTCCTCTTTTCAAAAATTCAATAATAAAATCAGCTTTCAATATTCTATCTCCACTATATGCTTTCCTTATATGTTTCCGAGAACATGATGAGCACCATCATACACTGTGAGCACACGCACGTGACTATTATAGGCACATCTATAATGACTGCAGGAAACCAAGCCCGTGTTTTCCTTTTACCTATTCCATGTCTGGTATAGAAAGCCACATAACTACCCGTAGCAGGAGCATATCGAATCCTATGACAAATCTGGGTAGTCTTCTAGTTTGGGTTCAAGACGGGAGGCAAGCCCACTTCCCACAATAAACACCCATCCAATAAGACTAGCCAGTCCTTAGGTGTTAGTCTGACCGACAAAAAAAAAGCTGGACAAAAAAATCAAAAGTCCAAGAGAAAAAAAGCAAAAGGCCAAAACAAAAAAGCTGGCCATGATCAAAAAAGAATTATCAACATCTCTCGACCAGACACGGTCAACTCAAATGAAGAATCCCATGACCGGGGCTAAGAGGTCAACCCAAAGAATTCAAAAACCCATGACCGTGAAACGGTCAATTCAAAAATTATTAATACCCATACCATCCAATAAGGGAGAGACAGTCAAGCTGGTCAGCTAACACCACATCTAGCCTTCCCACATTACAACCCTCAAGACCTTCTCGAGACCTAGGCTAGAGACAGCCCAGAATTTTGAGGATTCAAGCTCCATAGAATACACCCTAACCTTTAGGGCCAGACATGGAAACCAGATCCCGCATTAATCAACCTGCCCGATCGAAGTCCGAGTCATTTTTACTCGACTTCCCCCTTTTCTACCACATTACAATACCTTACCCTCGAAGCCTTAGCTCCACAAAATCGAGCTCCAGATTTCGAAACATCAAAGCCACTTGCGACCTAGCTCCACATTTCCAAAAACATCTAAACCAGTTACTAGCCCCAAACACGGGAACTCAACTTGCCGTCGGCATAGAACATGCCCAAATAGTTCACACCACCTCTGGGGGCTATCCCGGAGAATGCTCACAGTCACAGAATCAACATCTTAACTATTCCAGCCCTTTGGTCAAGACATCATTGGGAATGCACCTAGCCTACACCATTGCTATGGCTAGTTACACACAAAGCCCTAATAAGCTAGGCATCATAATACATCTTTCAACATTGAACTACGGCTTGGTTTGATTTCACTACACGTGAATACGTAGGCAGCCTTTCAACAAGGGCACAACCACCCACATTGACACACATTCGAAAAAGCATCATCATTCCAGTCACGACACTATCATGTTCTCAGCAGCTAGCTTTGTCATCCTGGGGGCTTCTCATAGGCAGAAGCTCTCCATCCACTCACAAAATCCAGATAAATTTAAAGAATAAAGATCTAGCCTCCTTTCTATAGTGTGTCCTAGTACTCGGCTCAGTTGAAGACGAGAATTGGTCAGGGACTCGAAGCAATACCCACTTTGGGAATGTACCCCTAAATCAAAAGAATATCCAAAAGAACACCAGTCTACGGCATTGCTACCACAAAGCCCTGTCGTACGGAAACAGTCCCATTCCGAGGATTCGACCGTGTTGCCACTCGCCTAGGTGTGGACATGACATAGGTCCACCCCGACGCGGCGAAGCGCGGGTTTTGGGGAGGCGATAGAATTTCCATATGAGATGGATCGAATAGAATTTTAAATCGAAGTAGGAGTCGCCACCGAATTTTATGGTTATTCGGAACCATTCGAACCCACTCTATGTCGTAGTGGGCCATACTTAAAGCCTGGCCCATTTCCGATGTGAGAGTTTATTGGATTCGTCCCTTAGCATATCGATACCGATGCCGACTGGGCGGTTAATCGTATATTGAATGACTCTCGTTGCCAATGGATTCGGACATCCGGAAACCATGGTTCTGAGTAAGGGGTGAGGGTACGTGTTGGGAAGTTCAGCGAGAACACCCAACCCCGCCCGCACTTAGCGGCCTTTACTAAGATATCGTTCGATTTTGGTGTACACGCGTTAGTTCGACAATGAAATGATATGCATAGATTATTTTCCTAAGACATGTGAGGAAAAATAAGTAATGGGTTGCTAAGTCGTTTAATGCATGTTAAACTAATAACGTCAAAGTTATTTTAGCAAGTGGGTTCGTTTTAGTCTAATAAAACGATAAAAAGAAAATATGAGAATAATTTGCTACAAACACGAGAAAACGGGTTAGTAACGATTGAAATAATAATATATGAAAGAAATATGAAATCGAGAAAGTAAAAATTAATCGAAATCTGAAAAATATAGTTTAAAACGTCGTTTTGTATAAAAAACGATGTTCGAGAAAGAATAAAAAAAAGAAAGAAAAAAAACGTGTTTGGGCCGAGAGCCGCGCGACTCGCTCGAGACTCATGCGGGTCGCGTGGCGGCCTGATTTCGACAATGGTTTTCGGAAAATTTTGATTAAATCGCGTACGAATATCGCATAACTCGTACTCGACTTAATATTCTCGATATTCGTTATATTCGATAGTTGATTATCAAATATTTAGAATAGTTTTGGAAAAGATGTAAATTTAGAAATCGTTTCGTAAAATAATAAAAATAAACGAACGAAAAACTAAAAAAAAAGAACCGGATCACAGACTCGTGCGCGAGTCGCCTGGACCGTGCGCGACTCGCGTACGGGTCTGATTTTTTATTTTTTTTGTTCGAAAATTTATAACTTTATAAATCGCGTACAAATATGAATTAATTTATACTCGGTCTATATTTTCGATATTCGTCGTATTCGATATTCGATTATGAAATCGATATCGAATATTCGGAATGACTTTAGAAAAGGTTTTGAAAAAAAGTTTGTTTTTGAACGAAAAGATGTAAAAAAAGATTTTGAACGAAAAGTTGTAAAAAGATGTAACGATTTCGTCGAAAACTTAATATAATTCTTGTCAATACGATATTCGATTATATAAAATCGATATCATATTTTAAGAATATTCGATATATGAAAATAGTTTTAATAATATCGATATTAGAAAAATATATGCGATGAACGACCCATATTAAAATATGAAACGACCGACAAAAATAATAAAAAAGAAGAAAAAACGTGAGAAGGAGGAAGAAAGAGAGAAGAATCGGGTTTGATTTACACCCTCAACCTACATGCTTTGTGTTCTCGGTATAAGGCTCGTCGGACGGTGGCTTAGACACGGGAGCGTCGAGATGATGCGGGTGCGTTAAGGTGTCGGTTTTTGGGTTGTTTTTATGTGTATGTGAGGCGTGGGTTCGACCGGTTCGGACAGGATCGGTTTCGTCGGATTTTTGGAATTATTTCAGGATTACGTCGGGATTTTGGATGTTGCTTTTGGCTGACTTTTTCGGTATTTTTGATGTGTTGCTGATGGTATTTTTTTCGGTCCTTTGGATGTTGAAGGGAGGGTCCTATTTATAGGAACCGAGGTGGTCTTGCTTGTGTGACAAGAAACACCGATTTGGATAGGAAATACGAGAGTTCGTAAGGGAATAAACTTCTCGTTTCTTAGTGAAGAAGCCAAAAATCTCGGCTGGTGGGGAGGTATTTCGGCTGTCCTGGGGTGTCTCGGCCGAGTATTTTGATGCTCGGTCGATGTCTGATTCGGTTTCCGGATAGAATTCCTACTTGAGATCGAATTCTATCCTTAAACAGATTTGTTTAATATTTGTGAAGGCTGATTTTTTGGGGTTTGAGTCCGAATCAACCGTCTAGTGTCACGGCCAGCTCGTGTGACTCGGGAAAAAATATCTTTGACCGGGTTTGACTCGGTCGCTAAAAGACGGTTTTACCCCTGGTGACGGTTTCGACCCAAATTAGTGTTATTTGACTCGAAACGACCCACTGGGCCTGGATTTGAGGTTGGTTTTATGAAATTTGTACTCCTTAAAAAGTCTAAACCAAATGTCCATGATTACAAGCCCATATCCGAGTCTGTCAAAGCACGTTTACGTCCTATCATCATCGGGTGTTTGGCGGGAACTATTATAGACACCTAGCGGTCAAAATGTGGGTGTCTACAGAGCCCCCACTCTGACTGAGGCTTGGACAAGGCAAAAGTCAGAGTAGCTACCAGGTCAATCAAGGATTAAAACCTGGCAGACTTCCGATCGGGTCGCTTAGGGTCCATTATACCTGCGTGAAGGGCTCGCCAGCCACAAAATAGAAATCATACCTGGGTTGATGCTGATAATGTCGTGGGAGCTTGCCTAGGAAGCCACGGGTATATCCGTTTGCAGATATATCCTGTCTTAGAATTGCGCGGGAGCTTGCATGAGCTTTTCCACTGGGGAACTTAGAATTTTTTTTTTTGGGAGTCTTGGGTGTACCTGTATGCTGACACATAACATATTGCATGTAACATTTAGGCGAAACACCGACTCATGCTGGGGATGATTTTTTCGAAAAAAATTTGAAAAGAGCAAAGCTGAAATTTTTTGGAAGTTTTGGAAATGAGAATGCTTGGGATGACTTTGATTCCTAATCGGATTCTGACACAGATATTTGGAATTTCCTTGTATGCCTAGGTGAAGGAGGAAAATTGGTAAAATCCTATTCCTGTGATGACTAGGAAGAGGGATATTCTCTATTATAAATAGAGAGCTTTGGCTTTTATCTTTCATATTCACATCCCAAATCTTTTCTTTTATCTCGAAATCCCTTAGACTCTTTAGGATAAAATAAAAGAAACTATTCTCGCGATGGGTATTGACCATTTGACCGCAATGCTTCATGCGTGGGCCCAGGATTTTCGAGATGAAGATAGAGTCCAGTTAACTCAAATGGGAATTGTGGCTTTATTCCCACTTCAGCGACTTAAGGTAGATTCGCACTTTCTTGATGCTTGTTTATCCTTTTGGGATACTACCTTTCATATTTTTGCATTTCCTCGAGGAGAAATATGTCCTCTTCCTGAAGAGATAGCAGCTATTGGAGGGTGGTGCCCTAATGCTCGTCCTGCTATTCCCCCATTTTATCCCGATCCAAGGAGGAGGCTGAGGGATTTTCTAGGGTTGTCACATGCTGAGACAGCCCGTATGGTGAAGGGAAATTCAGTTTCCTTATTCGACTTGGCTGATAAATTTATGAACCCAGTGGGTGAAAGAATTACTTCTACCCATAGACGTAGGGCCTTTGCCTTTTGTATGCTGCATAGGTACGCCTTCGAAGGCCGAATGGATGCTGATTCATGCTTAGGTGAGATCAGGCTAATCAGCATAGTTGATCAAATGGAGACGGGTCATAGCCCAGCTTGGCTGATAACTGGGGAGATTATTATGGGCCTTGACGCTAGGAGGCTTGAACCAAATCAACAATTGACAGGAGGCATTCGTCTTTTGCAGGTATTTTAATCATTTTTCGATAAAATACTCGATTTCCGATTTTTTTTCTTTCTTTTTTCGGTAATCCCGGATTTTCCGGATTTTTCCGGACTTTTCCAATTTTCCGGTTTTTTCGAATTTTTCGATTTTGCCGAAATTTTTTGAATTTTTACGAAAATTCTTAATTTTTGAATTTCTCGAATTTTCCGAATTTTTCGAAAATTCCGATTTTTCGATTTTTTTTTTTGATTTTTCGAAAGTTTTAGACTTTTCGAAAATTTTGCAGACCTGGTTATTCGAGCGCCTGTCGATTATAGAGCCCCCGGTGAACATATCCAAATATCGCAGCAGTCAGATTGGTTCAAGATCTCGCCGAATAAGACCAAGTCATCCCGTAACTCAAAAATTTTGGGATGAAGAGCTAATATTTCATGGTGGGCCTTTGATCAGATGGAACGTCATTTGGTGGTTCCTTTCAAGGCTGACGGGATTAGCTAGGAGAGACAAAGCCCGTTACCTGGTGATTTTATCTTTGGACTGGACTGCCCATATTTATCCGGACCGTATCCTAAGACAGTTCGGTTCGTTTCAGGAGATCCCTGAGACTGAGGCAATAATTAGCGTTTCGATCCAATTGACGGATGCTATGTGTGACACGTGGCTACAGCGCTGGTTCACCCGTGTCATATGGACTATACCTCGCCCTTGTCAAACCACTTGGGTTTCTGAATCATATCGCAAATGGACTTCTGAAGAATCCGAGGAGGCCCGTAAAGCTTTGAAGACCGAAGAAGCTCTTGATTTGGCCCGCCGAGAATCGGCCAAAAATAATAGGCGGTTCTTCGAGGAGACTCCCATTACCTTTGTTGAATCAGGGTCGGATTCCAAGTCAAAACCTAAGACTCAGACTAATGAGACTGGTGCTAGCGATTTGGAGGGAAGACTCGGACCGAGGCCGGCGGTCCGAGACAGGCTAGGCCCGCGTGACTACGAGGTGACCGGGGGGTCGAGTTTGAAGAAACGAGCCCGGGCTAAAGAGGTTCCCTTGGTGATCAGGGAGCGTTCACCTCCACCTCGACGCCGATGGACCGAAAAGAAGGCTAAAGGCAAAGGAAAGGGAAAAATGCCTTAGTTTTTATTATTATTTAAGTATTAGTATTATTTTTTGTGATGTTTTTTTTTTTGATTTTTTTTTGTAATTTTTTTTTTTTTTTTTGAAATAAAGAAAGGTTTATTAAAGAACCGTTCCTGTTTTTTTCGATTGCAGTGGTTGTGCCCTTTTGAGGGGCTGCCTACGTATCCATAATAAATGGAATCAAACCAAACGTAGTTCAGACTGAATTGCAATTTCAAAATACATCAAGACTATTGGTTCGAGATGTTTGAAACAGTAGAATGAATAATTCTAGCTTTTGACTTGTCCTTAAAAGTAAAAAGTGTTTTTGCAAATGACATTGAGAAAAGTGGGTTAAGGGTAATAGCGCTTAAGCTGGTCCAGGTTAGTTGGGTTGACGAACTCGTTCCCGTCCAGATCTGTTAGCATTACCGCTCCACCTGATAAAATCTTCTTTACCAGATATGGCCCAGCCCAGTTAGGTTTGAATTTTCCCCTTGGGTCCACCGGTAATAAGGCTCGAACTGATTTGAGGACCAGATCTCCTTCTTTGATGTTTCTGGGCCTCACCCTTTTGTTGAAAGCCCGCTGGATTCTCTTCTGATAGATTTGAATATTATTGAGGGCACGAGATCGTCGTTCATCTAAAAGGACTAGCGAGTCGTATCGTGCTCGAACCCAATCAGCTTCAGGTACTTGACTCTCAAGTAGGATTCTGAGTGATGGTACTTCTAACTCAATGGGTTGGACTGCTTCCATGCCGTATGTAAGGTAATACGGTGTTGCCCCGGTCGCGGTACAAATCGAGGTTCGATATCCCCAAAGTGCAAATGGTATTTTGTCGGGCCAGTCTCGATAATTATCAGCCATCTTTTTGAGTATGGTGACAATTGTTTTATTAGCCGCTTCTACCGCTCCATTGGTCTGGGGTCGGTAGGGTGAAGATGTATGCCTTTGAATTTTGTACTTGGTCAGCAAGGCTGCTGCTTCGGCTTGAAAATGGGTCCCGTGGTCACTAATGAATTCATGAGGGATCCCATACCGGCATATTATCTTATTTTGAATGAACCTGGCAACATGGCTTGCGTTGAGAATACGATAGGATTCAGCTTCGACCCATTTGGTGAAATAGTCGATTGCTACCAAAATGAAGCAGTGTCCTCTAGTTCCCGAGGGGTTTATCTTCCCAATTATGTTGATTCCCCATGTTGAAAATGGCCATGGTGATGTCATGGTGTATAGCAAGGATGGCGGCATATGCTGTACATTGGCAAAAATTTGACAATTATGGCAATGTCTGACATATTGTTGACAGTCAGTTTCCATGCTATTCCAGTAGTAACCGAGCCTCATGATCTTCCGGACCAGCATCTGGGCGTTCATGTGCGGACCGCATTCGCCATCATGGACTTCAGCCATAACTTTTTCGGCGTTGGTTTTGTCGACACATCGAAGGAGAGCCCCCTGTGCCGTCTTTTTGTAAAGTTGCCCATCGTCGGTGCGGATGAACTGGGTTGCCAGTCTTCGCAGGGCCTTTTTGGCTCGGTTGTTAGTTCCAGGTGGATATTCCCCTGTTGCTAGGTATGTTAACACAGCTTGATACCATGGCTCAGGATCGGGTATCTCGACTTCATCGATGTCGTGGATATATGCTGGCTCGGACCGTCTTTCGACACAGATTGGCATACTGGTCATATGGTCGGGAATATTTAGCAAAGATGCCAGCTTTGAAAGTGCATCTGCGAATTGATTCTCTTCCCGAGGTAGGTATATGTATTCTACCCTGTGGAATTGTTTCTCGAGATCCCGTACTCGTGCCTGGTAGGCCACGAGATTAGCATTTCGAGTCTTCCATTTTTGAAGCGCTTGATTAATGACCAGAGATGAATCACCGTGTACTCGGAGGTTTGTGACCCCTAAGTCGGCGGCGGCTTGTAGCCCGTGGATACATGCTTCATACTCAGCGGCGTTGTTGGTGACGTCAAAGTCTAGTTTGATGGATACGGGAGTATGTTCCCCTTTCGGTGAGATTAGAAGAATTCCGACCCCAAATCCTCGGAAATTAGATGCCCCGTCAAAGTACAAATCCCATGCTTCGGCGTCAGTGTGGAAAATGTCTTTGTCTGGGAAGGACCAAGTGTCAGTGTGTCCTTCTTCGGTTACGGGACTGTCAGCGAGAAACTCGGCTACTACTCGTCCTTTAATGGCTTTCAGTGGTACGAATTTTAGATCGAACTCTGCTAACATGAGGGTCCATCTTGATATCCTGCCGTTGAGGATGGGCTTTTCGAAGAGGTACTTGATGGGATCCATTCTGGATAACACTTGTACCTCGTAACTGAGCATGTAATGTCGGAGCTTCTTAGTGGCCCAGACCAAAGCTAAACATGTCTTTTCGAGCATGGTGTACTTACACTCGTACTCTAAAAACTTTTTGCTGATGTAGTAAATGGCCCGTTCTTCGGAATTGACCGTTTGAGCTAGCATAGCCCCCATGGCTGTCTCTGTCGTGGTTAGGTATAGTGACAAAGGCAAACCGTGTTGAGGTGGCATTAGGACCGGTGGTGAGGCCAAAATTTCCTTGATTCTATCAAAAGCTGCTTGACATTTGTCATCCCATAGTAATCGTTCTCCTATTTTCAGTTTCTTGAAGATCGGTTCACACACCATGGTTAGCTTTGAAATGAACCTGCTAATGTATTGGACTTTTCCGAGAAACCCTCTTATCTCTTTTTCGGTTCTAGGGGGCTGCATCTCGGTGATGGCCTTGATTTTGGCTGGATCGACTTCGTTACCTCGTTGGCTAACGATATGACCCAGTAATTTGCCAGATGTTACCCCGAAACTGCATTTCTGAGGGTTTAACCTCATGTTGTATTTGCGTAATCGGGTGAAGAACTTTCTCAGGGCGGTGATGTGACCGTCCCTGTCTTTGGACTTGACGATCATGTCGTCCACGTAGACTTCCACTTCCTTATGCATCATGTCATGCAATAAAGTTGTGGCGGTTCGTTGGTAGGTGGCCCCGGCATTGATGAGACCAAACGGCATAACAGTATAGCAATAAGTACCCCAAGGTGTAATGAAGGTGGTCTTATCCATATCTTCTTCTGCCATTTTTATCTGATTGTACCCTGCATACCCGTCCATAAATGATAGAAGGGCATGATCTGCTATGTTGTCCACCAGTATATCGATGTGTGGCAACGGGAAATCGTCTTTTGGGCTTGCTTTGTTAAGATCCCGAAAGTCTACACAGACACGAACCTTACCATCCTTTTTAGGGACTGGTACGATGTTTGCAACCCAATCTGGATACTCGGAGACTCGTATGAACCCAGCCTTGAATTGTTTATCGACTTCCTCCTTGACTTTGAGGGACCATTCGCGCCTCATGCGCCGGAGCTTTTGTTTAACCGGCTAGAACCCTTCTTTGATCGGTATATGGTGCTCGGCTATTTCGCGATCAATCCCCGGCATGTCCTTGTAGGACCATGCGAAGATGTCTTTGAATTCTTGAAGGAGAACTATGAATTGTTGTTTCTCCTCGGGATCTAAGGATAGCCCTATCTTAAGCATCTGAGGCTCTAAGGTTGTTCCCACGTTGATGGATTCGGTTTCTTCGATTACCGGATTGCGGGATTCCCTTTGCTCTAGCTGCTCGATCAGGTGTGGAGGCAAGGATACCTGTTCGTCGGGTTTCTCAATGTCATTGCACATAAAGTTTTTGAAATTTTGAAAATGAGACAAGTCGTAAGCAGAACGGTTGTTATTATTGATCATGAGTTGAGAAAAGAGCTCGAAAAGAGCTGCCATCTGATCACTAGTCAGTGGCGGGATAGGTAGGGTGCCCGGGACAGACCCCGAGGCACCAGGAATGGCTAAAGGGAGAGGGGGAGTTACAGGACTGACCCTAGCACCAGACTCACTAGACTCAATCTTAGACTCTGACTCGGACTCCGACTCGGACTCAGACTCAGATTCTGGCATCTCTCCTTCTCCTGTGATCAGCTTGTAAGTTTTTCCTTGACTGTCAGTCCATTTGACAGTTTTCCTCCAAGCTCTAGTTCCGGACCCGACTTTTGAGATTAGCTTAGACGGGTCAAAGGTGCGACTGCGGAGAATGAGGCTGACTAGCTCTTCTTTCGGTGTTGGAATCGCGAGTTCTCCAAAAAGTAGCCCTAGTGCGGGCTCAGCATTCTTAGCATCTTCGGATTGGATGAGAGCGAAGATGTCGTCCGGTATGTAGTTGCAGTCCTGGGCCAAGTGGGTCCCAGGGCGTGTGGGCCGATATAGGCCGGTCTGAGCAGTCTCGAATACCGGAGTGACAAAGGTAACCTTACCGGTTTCAGTTTGACCCGTGTTTTCCAGAGTTAGGGTGAAGCCCAAGCCTGTTTGAGTCCTCCCATTGTCCCGAACTTCGAGAATTTTTCCCGCAGGGAGATCGGGCCTTGATGTAACCCCTGGTAGAAAGCCCAGATTCTGAAGCATCCGGTCGAGGGGGACCGTGAAGTAAGGGCGGAAGAGATGATCTTCTTCGATGGCTCCTACGAAGTCGAACCCCCATAGATCGGTGCGGCCCGCGGTGTTGCAATTAGCCACAGTCATAGGTGTGGCTTCTATAGTGATGACGGTGTCACGCAAAGGCAGCTTGATTTTCCGATGCAAAGTGGAGGACACGGCCCTGGTTGCATGGATCCAAGGTCTTCCTAGAAGAAGATTGAAGGAAGAAGTCACGTCGATCACTTGAAATTCCAGCTCTTTCTCTATCGGGCCGGTTATGATAGTGAGTTTTGTGGCTCCGGCTACTGACTTTGGACTCCCGTCAAAAGCCTGAATGGTTTGAGCTGTTGGAATATAGTCGGCCTCGGTGATGCCGAGGGCTTTGGCGGTCCTTAAGGGAAGGACGTTGACTGCTGACCCGTCGTCAATTAGGGTCATGGGTAGGTACTTTCCGCGGCAGATAACTGTGATGTAGAGGGCCATGTTGTGGGCTGGCCCAAATGGTGGTAGATCGGCATTGGAGAAGGTGATCAGTGGGCCTTCTTCTATGGATCTGCTTTTTAGGTGGGGTAGTACGGTGGCTACCATCTCGGCTGGGGTAGCCATGGAGTCGATTTTTACCTGATCGAGGGCCTTAGTGAGTGCCTCTCGATGTTCCTGGGAGCTAACTAGGAGTTGCCATATAGAGAGGTCAACTCGAGTTTTGCTTAGATGTTTCACAAGAGCCTTTTCAGGAGTCGGCTCTTCTGGGGCGGGCTCTACTTTAAGTGGTTCGGCAATGATGAGGGCTTGACTAGTGGCTAAGGCTTTGGACTTAACCTTCTGAATTTCCTCAGGTGTGATGGGGACAGCTTCCCCTTTGGTGAGGTAGACATCATCTTCGTCATCGCACCAGATCCCGTTTATTTGTGGGATAAATGGAGAAGTGAGGTGTGAACAATCCATTACTTCTCCGGAAAAGATGGCGTGAGTGGCCAACGGGTTGTCTTTGTTGTTGGGCTTACCCCCGGGCAAAGGGATTTTCCCGCTTTCAATGAGATCTTGGATAAGGTGCTTCATTTTCCAACATTTCTCGGTATCGTGCCCCTTACCACGATGATAGTGACAGTAGGCCTGAAGGTTGTAGGCCTTAGAGCGACGTTCGACCGGGATATCAGGCGTTGGGCCTATCGGGGTGATCAGGCCTTTTGATGATAACCTCTGAAGGGCGTTCTCATAGGTAGTGCCTATGTCGGTGAATACCCGGGGAGTGGTAGTCTTCTGGGATGAGGTATCGAGTGCATTTACCTCATCGAAAATGCTACGAGTGGCAGCAGTAGTGGCGGGCTTGCTCGTTGATGAACTGGCTCCTTGATATCCCTTAGTGGAGGCCTTAGTGAGGCTTTCCAGTCTTAAATCATCCTCGATTCTTGTTCCCATTTCAGTTAGGACCGCAAAGCTAGGTATGATGGCGTACCGGAGATGGACCCGGTAAGCTGGAAGTAGGTTCTTGACAAAGGCTTCAACCAGCACCTTTTCACTGGGCTTATCGACCATTTTGACGCTTTCAGCCCTCCAGCGTTGAAGGTATTTTGTGAATCCTTCCTTAGGTTCCTGGGCCATTACCTCCAAGGTGCGCATAGTGGTCTGGATTTCCGTATTGTCGGCGTAGTTCCGAGCGAATTCCGTTGCCACGTCATCCCAAGTTTTGTATTTCTTGGGATCGAGCCGGTAGTACCATGCTCTTGGGTGCTTCTCGAGAGAAGAAGCGAATAGGTGCTTGAACATGTTGGACTTAACCCCTTTAAGGGCCATGAATTCCTTGAAAGCCCGAATGTGGTGGACCGGGTCTTCAGTACCCTCGAACATTGGCAAACCCGTCAGATTGAGATTGGTGGGTAGTTCATCGGTCAGTGGGGTATAAATCCTAGCATTCTCCGTATGGATGGAGCTTTGGGTTGTCAGGTGGACCTGTTCTTGCAGTTTGAGGACTGCACTGGCCAATGCGGCCAGAGGCCCGTCATCATCGATCGAAGCATTGGGGGTTCCCTGTTCTACGACACTAACCCGAGTAATGATGGCGATCTGGTCTTCCCGCATTTTCCTCAGTTGGTCTTGGATTTGGGTCAGCGAGGCTGTCAATTCATCTATGGCTTTTTGCGTCATGGCTCGAGTGTGGGGTGACCTGTCTGCAAGGGCACCGCGTAATCAGTAACTGACCCAGATCTTAGAATTAAAAGTACATCCCAGGCTAGGAAAAGACTAGACTAGAAGAAGACCGGAGACTAATTTCTAGACGGGTGACGCGTGAATGACGGACCTTCCTTAGGATTCGGCATAGTGGGCCTAGTCCTGTTCGAAGGAAGGTCTATGTGAGAATTCCCCAAACTTTTGGACTCGAGTGTGTAAACGGGCTTTCCTTTGTAGGAGTTAGTCCTACGAAGGTGGGCCGTGCCTTGACAAGTAAGGCGGACTGGGATGGGGTGGAAATCCGTGATATAAGATCGACGGAGTTTCGACGCTATAGACTCTAACAACCTATGACAAGACCCGACACTGCTAAATACGGGAAGTCCTAAGCGGAAGAGGGTTTTGAAAAGAGAATTTGAATTTGAAAACCGAGCAAAAGTCGGATTGGAAGACCCGATTTTTTTTTAAAACCGAGAAAAAGGGTTATCGGGCCGAGATTTCGGGCTTTTTTTTTTTGAAAAGGTTTGGACAGCATACCGGCTAAAAATAGGCTATTTTGAGTCAAAATCATAAGTCCTAAATTTGGCAGCTTTCCGGGTATTTTGAAAAAGAATGGTTTGAAAAGATGTAAAATTTTGAAAATGACGGTTTTTTGAAAAGACTAAAGGAGATCAGGTAGCATGTAGTCATAGAATCAGTATAACGACGCCATGTATGCTCTTAGTCTAAGTCTCGGTCGGTCTAATAGGGTCTATACCAACAACGATCGCTTTCTCGTACTGAGGACGGACTCCCTAAGCCGAGTTGGTCTTAGGACATGCCGCAAAGTCTAAACGAGTTCCGCCATCGAAGTCTTTAGTGCATCCAAGTAGAAATGCACCGTGGTATAGTGGGACGTCGGTCACAAGTAACCGGCCCGGGATAGAACGGGGTTATGCATGAACCATTGAACTAAAACGTGTACATTACTAATCGAACGATTTCTTTTCGAGTCTCACCCTGAGGATGCCGATGGTAAGTGACACATCAGTTAATCCCCAGCGGAGTCGCCAAATTGTGGACATGACATAGGTCCACCCCGACGCGGCGAAGCGCGGGTTTTGGGGAGGCGATAGAATTTCCATATGAGATGGATCGAATAGAATTTTAAATCGAAGTAGGAGTCGCCACCGAATTTTATGGTTATTCGGAACCATTCGAACCCACTCTATGTCGTAGTGGGCCATACTTAAAGCCTGGCCCATTTCCGATGTGAGAGTTTATTGGGTTCGTCCCTTAGCATATCGATACCGATGCCGACTGGGCGGTTAATCGTATATTGAATGACTCTCGTTGCCAATGGATTCGGACATCCGGAAACCATGGTTCTGAGTAAGGGGTGAGGGTACGTGTTGGGAAGTTCAGCTAGAACACCCAACCCCGCCCGCACTTAGCGGCCTTTACTAAGATATCGTTCGATTTTGGTGTACACGCGTTAGTTCGACGATGAAATGATATGCAGAGATTATTTTCCTAAGACATGTGAGGAAAAATAAATAATGGGTTGCTAAGTCGTTTAATGCATGTTAAACTAATAACGTCAAAGTTATTTTAGCAAGTGGGTTCGTTTTAGTCTAATAAAACGATAAGAAGAAAATATGAGAATAATTTGCTACAAACACGAGAAAACGGGTTAGTAACGATTGAAATAATAATATATGAAAGAAATATGAAATCGAGAAAGTAAAAATTAATCGAAATATGAAAAATATAGTTTAAAACGTCGTTTTGTATAAAAAACGATGTTCGAGAAAGAATAAAAAAAAGAAAGAAAGAAAACGTGTTTAGGCCGAGAGCCGCGCGACTCGCCCGAGACTCATGCGGGTCGCGTGGCGGCCTGATTTCGACAATGGTTTTCGGAAAATTTTGATTAAATCGCGTACGAATATCGCATAACTCGTACTCGACTTAATATTCTCGATATTCGTTATATTCGATAGTTGATTTCACTACACGTGAATACGTAGGCAGCCTTTCAACAAGGGCACAACCACCCACATTGACACAAATTCAAAAAGCACCATCATTCCTATCACGACACTGTCATGTTCTCAACAGTTAGCTTTGTCATCTTGGGGGCTTCTCCTAGGCAGAAGTTCTCCATCCACCCACATAATCCAAAGACTTTCAAAATCTAGCCTCCTTTCTATAGAGTGTCCTAATACTCGGCTCAGTCGAAGACGAGAACCCGTCAGGGACTCGAAGCAGCACCCATTTTGGGACTATACCCCAAAACCAAAGATCCAAAAGAGCACCAGACTATAACATTGCTACTACTAAGACCTGTCGTTACAGTCACGTTACAGACTACTGCAACCACCCTATAGCACATCCTTCCCATTTCGATGTTCGACCGTGTTGCCACTCGCCTAGGCTACGGAATAGCGCAACTTAAGAGTCTTGTCATCTTAGGTGGCCCACCCCCCTACCGAGTCGCGGTCCAACCCCGCGAGAGTCCAAGTCGTGTCTGTCAACTCGTCGTCCTGTCACGTCCAGAGTCGAGTCTGTCGGTACCTCCCTCCTCAAATTTTCACTTCAAAGTTTGCAAAACTTAGCCATTTGATAAAATCCTTTTCGACAAGGTCAAATTTCAGCCTATTTAAGCTGCAAATTTCTTTTCTACCCCTTTCAATTTTGAAAACCTATCTCCTAGCACGTGAGTTGCTTTCAGGATTTCGATTTCAAAACTAAGCAAAAATCATTTTCCCAGCGCAAGCTAGTCTATAGATGCTAACTGCATTTTCTATGTGCTATTTTGCTATATACTATGCCTGCTATTTCTGCCTATGTATCTAACATTTCAGGTGCCAGCTAGTGCTTCCCAACGGAACATCAAAGGCGGTGTTTCTCCTGAAATGCTACATGCAAGTTGTCATGTGTCAGCATACGGGTGCACCCAAGACTTCAGAAGCAAGTCCCCGCGCAGCTACTTTACTCCCCAACACGAGTCAGTGTTTTGCCTATATGTTACATACAAGTTGTTATGTGTCAGCATACACTCCAGACTTCAGAATCAAGTCCCCGCGAAACTATTTAAATTCCCCAACGGAGTCAACTTTTCCCCGGTATGCTACATCCAAGGCGTGATGTGTCGGCATACGGGTACACCTACGCCCCGAAAGGCAAGTTTTACTCCCCAAGGAGCATCATCATCAGGTCAGGTACGACTCAGGGCTTCAAAAGCAAGCCCGTACAGCTCACATATTTCCCCAGCGGAACGCCCGAGGCGGCATTTTCCCCGAAATGGTACAGGATGGGCCCACATATAGGCACGCCTAGGACTTATGCAACAAGTCTGACTCCCCGCAGAGCTATCATCATCAGGACAGGTATGACCCTCTGCTTATGGCTGGCGAGCCCTTCACGCAAGTCTACTGGACTATAAACGACCCGACCGGAAGGCTGCCAGGTCGTAATCCTCGATTGGCCTGGTAGCTACTCTGACTTTCGCCTTGTCCAAGCCTCAGTCAGAGTGGGGGCTCTGTAGACACCCGCATTTTGCCTGCTAGTGTCTATAGCAGTTCCCGACAAACACCCGATGATGATCGGACGTAAACGTGACTTAATATGCTCGAATACGGACTCGAAATCAATAGTATCCGACGTGGGCATTTAGCGGAGTGCAAATCTCTCAAAACAGACCTCAAATCCAGGCCCAGTGGGTCGTTCCGAGCAAAATGAGACTAATTTGGGCCAAAACCGACACCAAAAATAAATTCCGTCTTTTGGCGACCGGGTCAAAACCCGGTCAAAGACGAACCCGTCACAAAAACCAGCCAAATGCATCTTCTAGAAGCTGGCGCCCAATCCAAATTCAAAAAAGATTACAACAAACAACAATATCAATTCTTTCCTAAAATAGCTCGATTTGCTTGATCCACTCGATCGAGTGGATTGACCCACTCGGTCGAGTGGAGCGTCAAAAACCGGACCAGATTCATTTCTGAGGGCACTCGACCGAGTGCACTAGGGCACTCGATCGAGTGACCCTAGGTCGGGGGGTGAAGCCTATAAATACCCCCTTAACCCCATTCATTTCAAAGGCTTTTCCCATGCATTCTTGGTCTACACATTACCACCTTTCAATCTTCCACATTCATACACATTCATTTATACACAATCAACACATACACATTCAAAACTCGAGATCAAAACTCGTCAAAGACCCGAGAGCATCCTCTCCCTAACCAAACACACCCTAACTCACCCTACATATCTCGACACTCCCGCGCACACGTCGCTACTGCGAGTTCGTTTCCGAGGCCATTAAGCATGTAGGTTGAGGGTGTAATTCAATCCCGACATCTCCTTTCTCTTTTTCGATTATATATGTATATGTATATGTATTATTATTATTATTATTATTATTATTATTATTATTATTATTATTATTATTATTATTATTATTATTATTACTACTACTACTAACCACTAACACTAACCTTTAATTTTGTGCATACTAACATTTTATTTATGTATTCTAACACTAACTTTCATTTTTGTATACTAACACTTTAATTCCGTATTCTAACATCTAACATTATTATACCGTGTATATATACATACTAGTATTAAAATCTCGGTTTCGAATACGTTTAACTATGACGATCGCCTAAAGTCCATCTAATTCCTTTACGAGTAACGACGGAGGTGGCGCCCTTTCGAGGAGCACCGCCCCAATGTGCTCAAGGACGTGATGTGATCGTGATCGGTCATAGTTGAACATATTTGATCCCATTTTCAAGAATAGTGCGGAACCCGTTGACACGAAAACCGACATCACATAATCCGAAAAGATTAGTTCCGATGTCGTGACGTAGAGGGATGCAATTCCGTCACTAATTCAAAATTTCAATCTAAACGATAACATTTTCATAAAATTCCGATAACGGTATTATAATCGTTTGCATATGCGATTATAGCACCGAAAGCCGAGTTAAGTACAAATCGTACAATATTTGTATTTAATTTGGCCCACTATCGATTTTAACCAAAAAGCAACACGAGTTGTCACTCGTACAGGGGCTACTCGACCGAGTACGTAGGCTACTCGATCGAGTAGCACCCAAAAATCTGGACAGTAGCTACTTTAAAGACACACTCGACCGAGTCAGACCATGACTCGATCGAGTGGGTCCTGTAGCCCAGAAATTCGAGAGCTTCAATACAACATTTGAGCCTCATCATTCTTTTTACGACTTTTAGTCGGCACGTGCATAATCAATCACGTAATTCTAATTTTCAAAACTCATGCATATCACGACACCTAAAACGATTTTGATCGACGGTCTCGCACTATTAATTTTATGTCGACGACTCTTTAGTCGTATCCGACACATAATTAATTTAGACTCCATTTCTCGAGGTGATAAGTCGGGACAAGGCATTGAGGTTCGAGATCGGGTTAGCACCACACCTAGGTCTCGAACCTCCGTCCTTTGATTAATATGCAATATAATGCGTAATTAATTAAAGTTCGTCCATTTGCACAACTTACGGTCTAGTTTATATTTATTATATACGGGTCCGTTTCTAGTTAACATTTGCTGTTTATAATTCAATTATTCTATTTTATTGCTCATTGTATTGTGAATTCCGGGTTGTATTCCGCCCGTGTAATTTGTAATTTATTTACGAGTTTTCTATTATTTGATGTTTGCCATTTATTTATTTAAATGAACATCGCATGCTAAATCACTTTGACGTGAATCAAGATGCATTAAATGACGTAGTTAACCAACAACTCGCATGCTTAGCCCGAAAACGCTGTTTGCATATCATTTAGTCATTTTACTAGCGCGCGCACACGAACACGAACGATGTCTTAGTAGAGGCCGCCATGTGCGGGCGGGGTTGGGTGTCCTTAGTGGGCTTCCCAACACGTACCCTCACTCCTTACTCAGAACCTTTGGTTTCCGGATGTCCGAAACCCTTGGCGCACGAGAGTCATTCTATATACGAAAGCCGGTTTATACGGTATCGATATTGCAATGCAAAGGGACGAGCCCAATAAACTCTGAAATCGAAGTGGGCTTACTTTGTGTATAGCCCATGACGACATAGAGTGGGCTCGTATGGTTCCGAATAACCACAAAATTCGGTGGCGACTCCAACTTTGACTTAAATTTCGAACCCGAGAACAATCTCACCACGAGATTCATTCGCCTACCCAAACCCGCGCGTGGCCGCGTCGGGGTGGACCTACGTCATGTCCACAATTTGGCGACTCCGCTGGGGATACCTGATGTACCACATGTCATCGGGGTTCCTAGGGTGAGACTCGAAAAGAAATCGTTCGTATATTAGTGTGCGCGCATTAGTTTAATGATTCATGCATTACCCAAATTTTGCCCGGGCCGGTTACTTGTGACCGACGTCCCACTATACCACGGTGCATTCCTACATGGGTGCGCTAAAGACATCGATGGTGGAACTCGTCTCGGTTTCGCGGCATGTCCTAAGACCAACTCGGCTTAGGGAGTCCGTCCTTCACACGAGAAAGCCATCGTTGTTGGTATAGACCCAATTTTGACCGACCGAGACTTAGTATAAAGCATACATAAGCGTCGTTATAATGCTTGTTTGACTGCGTGCTACTTGGTTTCCGTGTCATTTTTCAAAAACCGTCATTTCAAAAAATGCATCTTTCCAAAAATACCAAATTTTGAAAAAACCGAAATATTGTCCGTTTCGGGACCCGTCTTTTCAAAATATCCAATTTTCAAAACTCGGAATGCCGCCGAAATTTAGGATCAACGATTTGACTCAAAGTAGCCTATTTTCTAGCCGGCATGCTGTCCATTTCAAAATTCGAATTTTCGATCCACCATTCGATTTTCGAATTTTCAAAATTCATTTCGATTTTCAAATTTCAAAATTCCATTTCGATTCAGATCCTCGAGATGTGATTCTCGATTTTCAAATCTCCGAGATGCCGTTTTCGATTTTCAAATCTTCGGGATCTTATTTTCGATTTTCAAAATTTTGGAATTTTATTTTCGATATTCAAATTTTCAAAATTCCAAATATTCAACTTATCAAAAAAACTCGGCCCTGTCGGCATGCTGCCAATTTCAAAAGACGAGACCGTCTCCCAATTTTTCAAAACGCGAAATTACTCGCAACCATTCTAACCTTTCAAAATGCTCGGTCCTATTGGCCCACTACCAATTTCAGGACCGTTCTCTCAATTTTCAAAATTCAGTCATCATTTTTCAAAAACCTTCCTTATTTTAAGACCTACCGTAATCTGTGTGTCGGGTCTTTTCATAATTTGTCGAAGGTCTTTAGCGTCGAAACTCCGTCGATCCTACATCACGGGTTTCTTCCCCATCCTAGTCCGCCTTTTCCTAAAAGCATAACCGACCAACACGAGTCATACACTCGTAAATGGAAGGTTCGTTTGAACACTCGAGTCCTAACTAGAAAGTCACACGCGATCTTTCCCTTCGACAGGACGGTCCCCACGACCTTTCCTAGGGGAATTTTGCCCGTCTTTCAATCCGTTAGTCGAGTCATCCCAATTCAGGTCCTTTAACTTAAGGGTCTACCCTAATCACAGGGTCTATCCTTATTCAAGTCAAGTCAAGGGTCTCTAGCGTCGAAACTTTGCCGATCTTACATCGCGAGTTTCTTCCCTTACCCCGTCTGCCTTTCCTCGAGGCCGAGTCAACCTTTTACAAGGCATAACCCTATAACAAAAGGTTTGTGGTCCTTACATCTAAGGGTCACTCGTCCGACACTCGAGTCTTAGCAAAACCTACAATCTCACTCGGGGGCTACCCTTCAGCAGAGCGATCAATCACGGTTGCTCTAAGGGTCATGTCCTACACGTGGTGTCTCACGTGTGTCACTTTCGAGTCATTCAGACGCCACACCATCTGAGTCCTATCAGAGTCTTCAGTCTCACTTGGGGGCTGTCCTCCACCCGAGCATTCAACCACAGTCACCTTAAGGGGTACCTTACGTTCATCATACACCGGCGTCCTTATGATGTCTTCTTCGAGTCGTACCTATGCTACGAACACCCGAGTCTCCTAAAGGTTTAGGTCGCCACGGTTAGTCCAAACACGTGACGCGGTCAAACACGCTCGCCCCATTTTCGGACTTACCCTCGTGCAGCCTGAGTCTCATCGTCGAGTCCAAGCCAGGGTTGTTACCTCATCTAGGTCAACGTTCGAGTATCCCGGTCCAAGAGTCTTTGTCGACCCGTCACCCCGGGCCATGTCTAGTTTGACTCCCTCTCTTGCATTCGCGCAAAGTCGAGTTTAGGCGAGTCGTGACACATGTCGTTTCCTCCAATCAAGGACCTTACCAAAAAGAAACGACCAACCAAGCATTCGAAAGTCCGGATCCGATTCGAGTCTAAGTCTGAGTCCGAGTCTAGGATATCCTACATCCTCATCTCAAAGTCAGAGTCAGAGCCAACTGTATTCTGTCCTCTTTTCAAAATTCAATAAAATTAGCCTTTTCAATCTCTCATATATGCTTCCTTATGTGTTTCCGAGAACATGATGAACACCATCATACACTGTGAGCACATGCACGTGACTATTATAGGCACATCTATAATGACTGCAGGAACCGAGACCCGTGTTTTCCTTTACCTGTTCCATGTCTGGTATAGAAAGCCACAAAACTACCCTTAGCAAGATCGGTATCGAATCCTATGACAAATCTAGGTAGTCTCCTAGTTTGGGTTCAAGACGGAAGGCAAGCCCATTTCCCACAATAAACACCCCTCCAATAAAACTGACCAATCCTTACCTTAGGCGTTAGTCTGACCAGAAGCAAAAAAGAAGCATCGTGACTCTATAGGCTTGATGCCAAAAATACCCAACTCGGGACGATGCTCCCACTAAGCCTGCTCGGAATTATGATGACAATACCGAGATCCAAATCACCATGCTTACCATAGAGTACTCCATCGCGAGTTGCACTCACCAACTAGGCTTACACCTTACAAAGGTTTAGCTCCACAAGCCTAATCCAACCGATGGGCCCACCCCCGTATCCACCCACAACATCAAAGGGAAGGATAGCCGTGAAAAAAAAAAAAAAAAAAAAAACTGGACAAAAAACAGAAGTCCAAAGAAAAAAGCAAAAGGCCGAAACAAAAGAGCTGGCCATAAAAAAAAAAACTCTCAACATCCCCCGACCAGATACGGTCAATCCCTTGACCAGAGCACGGTCAACTCAAATAAAGAATCCCACGACCGGGGCTAAGAGGTCAACCCAAAAAAAAAAAATCAAATACCCATGACCATGTTTAACGGTCAACTCAAGTGAAAGCTCCTTGACCGGGGTAAGATCAATTCAAAAATTATCGATACCTATACCATCAAAAAGGGGAGAGACAATCAGCTGGTCAGCTAACACCACACTCAGCCTTCCCACATTACAACCCTCAAGACCTTCTCGAGACCTAGGCTAAGAGACAGCCCGGAATTTTGAGGATTCTAGCTTCATAGGATACACCCTAACCATTAGGGCCAGACATGGAAATCAGATCCCGCATTATCAAACCTACCCTGATCGAAGTCCGAGTCATTTTTACTCGACTTCCCCCTTTCCTACCACATTGCAATACCTTACCCTCGAAGCCTTAGCTCCACAAAATCGAGCTCCAGATTTCGAATCATCAAGGCCACTTGCGACCTAGCTCCACATTTCCAAAAACATCCAAACCAGTTACCAACCCCAAACACGGGACTCTACCTGCGGTCGGCATAGAACATGCCCAAATAGTTCACACCACCTCTGGGGGGCTACCCCGGGGAACGCTCACAGTCACGGGATCAACATCCTAACTGTTCTAGCCCTTTGATCAAGACATCATTGGGAATGCACCTAGCCTACACCTTCGCTATGGCTAGTTACACACAAAGCCCTAATAAACTAGGCACCATAATATATCTTCCAATTCACTGAACTACGGCTTGGGTTGATTTCACTACACGTGAATACGTAGGCAGCCTTTCAACAAGGGCACAACCACCCACATTGACACAAATTCAAAAAGCACCATCATTCCTATCACGACACTGTCATGTTCTCAACAGTTAGCTTTGTCATCTTGGGGGCTTCTCCTAGGCAGAAGTTCTCCATCCACCCACATAATCCAAAGACTTTCAAAATCTAGCCTCCTTTCTATAGAGTGTCCTAATACTCGGCTCAGTCGAAGACGAGAACCCGTCAGGGACTCGAAGCAGCACCCATTTTGGGACTATACCCCAAAACCAAAGATCCAAAAGAGCACCAGACTATAACATTGCTACTACTAAGACCTGTCGTTACAGTCACGTTACAGACTACTGCAACCACCCTATAGCACATCCTTCCCATTTCGATGTTCGACCGTGTTGCCACTCGCCTAGGCTACGGAATAGCGCAACTTAAGAGTCTTGTCATCTTAGGTGGCCCACCCCCCTACCGAGTCGCGGTCCAACCCCGCGAGAGTCCAAGTCGTGTCTGTCAACTCGTCGTCCTGTCACGTCCAGAGTCGAGTCTGTCGGTACCTCCCTCCTCAAATTTTCACTTCAAAGTTTGCAAAACTTAGCCATTTGATAAAATCCTTTTCGACAAGGTCAAATTTCAGCCTATTTAAGCTGCAAATTTCTTTTCTACCCCTTTCAATTTTGAAAACCTATCTCCTAGCACGTGAGTTGCTTTCAGGATTTCGATTTCAAAACTAAGCAAAAATCATTTTCCCAGCGCAAGCTAGTCTATAGATGCTAACTGCATTTTCTATGTGCTATTTTGCTATATACTATGCCTGCTATTTCTGCCTATGTATCTAACATTTCAGGTGCCAGCTAGTGCTTCCCAACGGAACATCAAAGGCGGTGTTTCTCCTGAAATGCTACATGCAAGTTGTCATGTGTCAGCATACGGGTACACCCAAGACTTCAGAAGCAAGTCCCCGCGCAGCTACTTTACTCCCCAACACGAGTCAGTGTTTTGCCTATATGTTACATACAAGTTGTTATGTGTCAGCATACACTCCAGACTTCAGAATCAAGTCCCCGCGAAACTATTTAAATTCCCCAACGGAGTCAACTTTTCCCCGGTATGCTACATCCAAGGCGTGATGTGTCGGCATACGGGTACACCTACGCCCCGAAAGGCAAGTTTTACTCCCCAAGGAGCATCATCATCAGGTCAGGTACGACTCAGGGCTTCAAAAGCAAGCCCGTACAGCTCACATATTTCCCCAGCGGAACGCCCGAGGCGGCATTTTCCCCGAAATGGTACAGGATGGGCCCACATATAGGCACGCCTAGGACTTATGCAACAAGTCTGACTCCCCGCAGAGCTATCATCATCAGGACAGGTATGACCCTCTGCTTATGGCTGGCGAGCCCTTCACGCAAGTCTACTGGACTATAAACGACCCGACCGGAAGGCTGCCAGGTCGTAATCCTCGATTGGCCTGGTAGCTACTCTGACTTTCGCCTTGTCCAAGCCTCAGTCAGAGTGGGGGCTCTGTAGACACCCGCATTTTGCCTGCTAGTGTCTATAGCAGTTCCCGACAAACACCCGATGATGATCGGACGTAAACGTGACTTAATATGCTCGAATACGGACTCGAAATCAATAGTATCCGACGTGGGCATTTAGCGGAGTGCAAATCTCTCAAAACAGACCTCAAATCCAGGCCCAGTGGGTCGTTCCGAGCAAAATGAGACTAATTTGGGCCAAAACCGACACCAAAAATAAATTCCGTCTTTTGGCGACCGGGTCAAAACCCGGTCAAAGACGAACCCGTCACAAAAACCAGCCAAATGCATCTTCTAGAAGCTGGCGCCCAATCCAAATTCAAAAAAGATTACAACAAACAACAATATCAATTCTTTCCTAAAATAGCTCGATTTGCTTGATCCACTCGATCGAGTGGATTGACCCACTCGGTCGAGTGGAGCGTCAAAAACCGGACCAGATTCATTTCTGAGGGCACTCGACCGAGTGCACTAGGGCACTCGATCGAGTGACCCTAGGTCGGGGGGTGAAGCCTATAAATACCCCCTTAACCCCATTCATTTCAAAGGCTTTTCCCATGCATTCTTGGTCTACACATTACCACCTTTCAATCTTCCACATTCATACACATTCATTTATACACAATCAACACATACACATTCAAAACTCGAGATCAAAACTCGTCAAAGACCCGAGAGCATCCTCTCCCTAACCAAACACACCCTAACTCACCCTACATATCTCGACACTCCCGCGCACACGTCGCTACTGCGAGTTCGTTTCCGAGGCCATTAAGCATGTAGGTTGAGGGTGTAATTCAATCCCGACATCTCCTTTCTCTTTTTCGATTATATATGTATATGTATATGTATTATTATTATTATTATTATTATTATTATTATTATTATTATTATTATTACTACTACTACTAACCACTAACACTAACCTTTAATTTTGTGCATACTAACATTTTATTTATGTATTCTAACACTAACTTTCATTTTTGTATACTAACACTTTAATTCCGTATTCTAACATCTAACATTATTATACCGTGTATATATACATACTAGTATTAAAATCTCGGTTTCGAATACGTTTAACTATGACGATCGCCTAAAGTCCATCTAATTCCTTTACGAGTAACGACGGAGGTGGCGCCCTTTCGAGGAGCACCGCCCCAATGTGCTCAAGGACGTGATGTGATCGTGATCGGTCATAGTTGAACATATTTGATCCCATTTTCAAGAATAGTGCGGAACCCGTTGACACGAAAACCGACATCACATAATCCGAAAAGATTAGTTCCGATGTCGTGACGTAGAGGGATGCAATTCCGTCACTAATTCAAAATTTCAATCTAAACGATAACATTTTCATAAAATTCCGATAACGGTATTATAATCGTTTGCATATGCGATTATAGCACCGAAAGCCGAGTTAAGTACAAATCGTACAATATTTGTATTTAATTTGGCCCACTATCGATTTTAACCAAAAAGCAACACGAGTTGTCACTCGTACAGGGGCTACTCGACCGAGTACGTAGGCTACTCGATCGAGTAGCACTCAAAAATCTGGACAGTAGCTACTTTAAAGACACACTCGACCGAGTCAGACCATGACTCGATCGAGTGGGTCCTGTGGCCCAGAAATTCGAGAGCTTCAATACAACATTTGAGCCTCATCATTCTTTTTACGACTTTTAGTCGGCACGTGCATAATCAATCACGTAATTCTAATTTTCAAAACTCATGCATATCACGACACCTAAAACGATTTTGATCGACGGTCTCGCACTATTAATTTTATGTCGACGACTCTTTAGTCGTATCCGACACATAATTAATTTAGACTCCATTTCTCGAGGTGATAAGTCGGGACAAGGCATTGAGGTTCGAGATCGGGTTAGCACCACACCTAGGTCTCGAACCTCCGTCCTTTGATTAATATGCAATATAATGCGTAATTAATTAAAGTTCGTCCATTTGCACAACTTACGGTCTAGTTTATATTTATTATATACGGGTCCGTTTCTAGTTAACATTTGCTGTTTATAATTCAATTATTCTATTTTATTGCTCGTTGTATTGTGAATTCCGGGTTGTATTCCGCCCGTGTAATTTGTAATTTATTTACGAGTTTTCTATTATTTGATGTTTGCCATTTATTTATTTAAATGAACATCGCATGCTAAATCACTTTGACGTGAATCAAGATGCATTAAATGACGTAGTTAACCAACAACTCGCATGCTTAGCCCGAAAACGCTGTTTGCATATCATTTAGTCATTTTACTAGCGCGCGCACACGAACACGAACGATGTCTTAGTAGAGGCCGCCATGTGCGGGCGGGGTTGGGTGTCCTTAGTGGGCTTCCCAACATGTACCCTCACCCCTTACTCAGAACCTTTGGTTTCCGGATGTCCGAAACCCTTGGCGCACGAGAGTCATTCTATATACGAAAGCCGGTTTATACGGTATCGATATTGCAATGCAAAGGGACGAGCCCAATAAACTCTGAAATCGAAGTGGGCTTACTTTGTGTATAGCCCATGACGACATAGAGTGGGCTCGTATGGTTCCGAATAACCACAAAATTCGGTGGCGACTCCAACTTTGACTTAAATTTCGAACCCGAGAACAATCTCACCACGAGATTCATTCGCCTACCCAAACCCGCGCGTGGCCGCGTCGGGGTGGACCTACGTCATGTCCACACAAGCCCATATCCGAGTCTGTCAAAGCACGTTTACGTCCTATCATCATCGGGTGTTTGGCGGGAACTATTATAGACACCTAGCGGTCAAAATGTGGGTGTCTACACTAGGCTACGGAATAGCGCAACTTAAGAGTCTTGTCATATTAGGTGGCCCATCCCCTACCGAGTCACGGTCCAACCCTTAGAGAGTCCGGTCGTGTCTGTCAACTCATCTTGTCGTGTCCAGAGTCGAGTCGGTCGGTATATCTCTCTCTTCAAATTCTCATTTTAAAATTCGCAAAACTTAGCCATTTGAGAAAATCCCTTTCCTAGTCACCACGGGAATAGGAATTTTTATCACACTTCATCTAGGCATACAGGCCTAACCAGAGACTTTAGGAGTCCGTGTCAGAATCGGATTAGGAATCAAGTCATCCCAAGCATTCTGATTTCCAAAAAAAATCATTTTCTTTCCAAAAAATCAATCAAAAATCATTTCTTCCCCCAGCATGAGTCAGTGTTTCGCCTAAATGTTACATGCAATTTGTTATGTATCAACAGACAGGTACCCCAAGACTCCCCGAAGAATTCTCAAAGACTCCCCAGTGGAAGGATCATGCAACATTTCTATTAAGGAATCGGGATATATCTGTAAGCAGATACACCCAGAGCTTCCAAGGCAAGCTCCCACGCAATTCCAAGATAGGATGTGTCTGTAAACAGACACACCCAAGACTTTTTAGGAGAACTCCCCGCGCTATTCCAAGATGGGATGTGTCTGTAAACAGACACACCCAAGACTTTTTAGGAGAAGTCCCCGCGCTATTACAAGATGGGATGTGTCTGTAAACAGACACACCCAAGACTTTTTAGGAAAAGTCCCTGCGACATTGTTGACATCTACCCAGGTATGATTTCTATCTTATGGTTGGCGAGCCCTTCACGCAAGTCTAATGGACTCTAAACGACCCGATCGGAAGTCTGCCAGGTCTTAATCCTCGGTTGGCCTGGTAGCTACTCTGACTTTCGCCTTGTCCAAGCCTCATTCAGAGTGGGGGCTCTGTAGACACCCACATTTTGACCGCCAGGTGTCTATAGTAGTTCTCACCAAACACCCGATGATGATCGGACGCAAACATGACTTAATACACTCGATTTTCGGACTCAGAATCAATAGTAGTTGGCACGAGCATTTAGCGGAGTAAAAATCTCACAAAACAGACCTCAAATTCAGGCCACTTGGTCGTTTCTAGTCAAATAAGACTAATTTGGGTCAAAACCGACACCAAGGGCAAAACCGTCTTTTAGCAACCGGGTCAAACCCCGGTCAAAGGCGTTTTCGAGGCGGAAAAATCTGTCACACCACTTCAAAAATCTGACTCGAAGTCAAATACTACACAAATATCAGCTCCAAAGTCAGAATCCTACTTCATCTAAACCGGGTGTTTCTTCCCCTACAAGTAACCTTTTCCTACCCAAAGACGGAATCATACTTCCACCCAACCGTTGCTTTCTTCCTTGGCAAGAAACCGCTTTCCTATCCAAACACTAGGAATCTCCTATCCGGAGTGGGGTATCTCATCCTATAAATACCCCCACCCTCGTAACATCAATGAAACACATTCAAGTCATAACATCAATTACCAACAATTACGACATCCAACATACAATTCTCGGCTTCAATCATACACAACCTTCAACCCGAATCTCTAGCAAACCTTAGGAAAATTATACCGAAATACCGTCCCGATTTTCCATAGAAATTCTCAGACAAATACAACCATACAACACCTTAACTCCTCTTATATTCTCGTTACTCCTACGCAAGTGCCGTTACTACGAGTTCCTAATCGAGACCGAATTTAGCATGTAGGTTGAGGGTGTTTCAAATCCCATTTTTCTCCCTTTCACAATTTTTTGTCACAATTTTTTTGTCACGATTTTTTGTCACAATTTTTTGTCACGATTTTATTTGTCACAATTTTTTTTAACGATTTTTTTTTCTGTCACAATTTTTTTGTCACAATTTTTCGTCCAATTTCTGTTCTTTTTCCAAAACAATTTTCAAAACGTTTTTTTACTTTTTCCAAAATCATTCTAACTATTTGATATCGATTTCATAATCGAATATCGAAAATATAAGTCGAGTATAAATTAATCCATATTTGTATGCGATTTATCAAAATTAGCAATTTTCGAAAACCGAATCCGAGACAGCCACCCGCGCGAGTCGCGCCCCTCCCGGGCGAGTCGCGCGGGCAGCCGTGAGCCGCGGCCCTTTTTTTTTCCGTCTTTTTCCGATTTTTCCAGCATCGTTTTCTCACATAAAACAGCGGTTTTCTCGGTATATTTTCAGATTTCGACAAAGTATTTTTCACGAGTCATAAACCTTTTTCTAAAATCATGCATATAACCGTATTTGCATCTTTATTCAATTTATTCAATCGTTACTAACTCGTTTCCTCGTGTTTGTAGCAGTTTTATTTCTTTTGTTTTATTAGACTAAAACGAACTTCACATGCTAAAATAACTTTGACGTTATTAGTTTAACATGCATTAAACGACTTAGCAACCCATTTATTTATTTTTCTCACATGTCTTAGGAAAATAATCTCTGCATATCATTCAACTATCGAACTAACACGTGTACGTAAAAACGAACGATATCTTAGTAAAGGCCGCTAAGTGCGGGCGGGGTTGGGTGTTCTCAATGAACTTCCCAACACGTACCCTCACCCCTTACTCAGAACCATGGTTTCCGGATGTCCGAATCCATTGGCAACGAGAGTCATTCAATACACGGTATCCGATAATGTCGGTATCGGTATCGTAATGCAAAGGGACGAACCCGATAAGCTCTGACATCGGAAATGGGCCATGTTTTAAATATGGTCCACTACGACATAGAGTGGGTTCGAATGGTTCCGAATAACCACAAAATTCGGTGGCGACTCCTACTTCGATTTAAAATTCAATTCGACCCATCTCATATGGAGATTCATTCGCCTCCCCAAACTCGCGCGTGGCCGCGTTGGGGTGGACCTATGTCATGTCCACAATCTCCCTCCAAAGATGACAGTGTCATCCCTCCAAAAAACACCAAAGTTAAAAAAAAGTGGGGCTCCACCTTCTTCAATAACTGAAGTCACAAAAGATTCCCCTCTCACATCTAGTCCACAAAAGCCATGTGGAAAAAGTATTAAAACAGTAGCCCTAAAAGAGTCCAAGAGAACCCAAAAAAAGAAGCCACCTTCTGAACATCAAACATTGAGGTCCTCCCCCAGATTTGCTCACAATACAACCAATCTTGAGTCCAACAACCTTGAGTCCAATAACCTTGAGTCTGAAATAGGGTTTGATTGCAATGACATTAGTTTGTCTGATGCAATAAGGTTTTCAGAAGGGGGTGTTAGGGGGTGTGGGTATGATACTTTGAGTGAGAATGACTATGAATACGAGCCTGAGTATGAGGAAGATGGGTCAGATGATGAGAAGGGTTTAACAGATCTTGAGTTTTCAGGGGCAGAGTTGTCTGACGTTGAAGGAGATAAGGAGGTTCTTGGAGCTACATACGTCCAGAAAGAAATACTTTTTTATGAAGGAGGTGTGAGGTCTGGTTCTGATTTATTAAGTGAAGATGACAATGAATATGAGCCTGACTATGAAGAAGAGGAATCAGTTGATGACAAATCTGTAGGAGATCTTGAGTTGAGTGAGGAGTTGTCTGATAGTGAAGGAAATAAGGAGGTTCTTGAAACTATAGCTGAGGAAGAAATACAGGTTGATGATAATTCTAATTTTGATGGTGAGTTCCTAGAGGCTAGAGAGAAAGTGAAGGAGTGGAATTCCAAGGCATTGAAGATTGCAAAAGAATTGCAGTTAGAAGCAATTGCTAGATCTTTACCTGGTCAGCAAACATCTGAAGGAGGGGAAGGTGGTTCAACTGCAGGAGGGGTTGGTGGTTCAACTACACTGGTACGTACTGGTGGTTCAGCTGCACTGGTAACTACTGGGCAGGGTAGTAAGAGTGTCGCAGCTACTGGGTATGAGAGTGGTTATGATGAAAGTGGTGAAGAGGACACTCCTGGTGAAAGTGAAGACGAATGTACACCTAGTAAGAGGAAGAAATGTGGTATACCAAATGTGAATGATAGAACAGATTTCACGAAACTGAAGTGAACTGTTGGGATTAGATTTCCTAGTAGAGAAATATTTAGGGACTGTGTCACTAGATATGCAGTGGCTCAGGGCAGAAATGTAAAAGTAAATGTGAGTAACAAAGCCAAAGGTCAGAAAATAGGGGTGAGGTGTGTAGAAGGTTGCCCATTTTCCTTGTACGGAAGTTGGGATAAGAGAAGAGCGTGTTTTGTAGTGAAGAGTACTGAACCATAGAACAATTGCCAGAGGACAATGGAGTCCAACAAACAACTCAAATCAACTTGGTTAGCAAAACAGTTACTTGATGTTTTCAAGTCGAGGCCCCATTGGCCAGCCGCAGAAATAATTGAGACTGTGAGAAGGGCTTACAAGGTTCTAATCCGGAGAGGTTTTGCTTACAAAGTGAAGTACCATGCTCACACACTGCTATACGGTTCAATGAAGGACCATTCTAGCAAGATAGGGTCCTACATAGCAGCCCTTGAAGAAGGAGACCCTTCAGGTGTATTTACTTTATTCACTAACCCCACTCTAAAGTCAAATCCACCTGTTTTTCAGAGATTATTTGTGTGTTTTGACGCACTAAAAGATGGCGGGAGGAGTGGATGCAGGAAGGTTTTATGTGTGGACGCTTGTTTCCTTAGAACTTTCCTAGGCGGTCAGTTAATAAGTGCGGTGGGAAGGGACGCAAATGAGAAGATGTACCCATTGGCATGGGCGGTGGTTGAAGGTGAAAATCATGAAAGTTATGAGTGGTTTTTCAAGGAGTTGAAGAGAAGCTTAGATGAAAGAGATGGTGAAGGCTGGACAATCATATTAGATGAGCATCTTGTAAGTTGTTTTTACTAACTCATTTTCATATCATTCTCTGATTGTTTCCTATAGTGTATTGTGTTTTATATGTCATCAGATTTGTATTAGCTTTGTGTGTTAGTGTCGTGTCTGTTATTAACTGTTGTGGAACGAGTTATTTTTGGACAGTAACAATACTGTGGAATGAGCATTTGTCGAATTTACTTAACTGACTTACTCATCAGCTTGTTTGATTTATTAGTTGCTTAAGAGTTTTGGTTGCTTGGTTATATTAATATCAGGTTGTTTAGTTAATTAGTTTTAGGGTATATTTAAAGCAGCATAAATAGAAGCTCTGTACCTCATTCTTTTTTTATAACTTGAAGAGTTCTAGTAAGAATTCAACTTGGAGAGTTCTAGTAAGACATGATTGTGTACTGGCTTGCAATTATTCTTCCTGTGTTGAGTTCTAGTAAGAATTAAATATTCGAATACTGATTCATCTTAAGATTCAGTATGTTTTTTGTTTGTTTGTTCTGAGTTAGTTAGACAGTCAGGTATTGTTGTTGTTGAATTGTTTTTTCTTAAGATTCGAATACTGTTTGTTTACTGATTCATCTTTTTCAATGTGCTATTATTATTCTTTCTTTATTTCCCATGTAGAGCATTGTGGCAATGGTTGCAAAAGAATTTCCCAAGGCAGAACACAGGCATTGCGCAAGACACATCTTCGCTAATTGGCACAAAAGCTACAAGGGGGATGAAATGAAGCTTTTATTTTGGAGGTGTGCCAAAGCCTACAACAAAGCTGACTATAAGGACGTTATCGAAGCAATAAAGGAGGTAGATCCAAAGGCAGTTGAGGCGTTCTTAGCATGTAAACCAGAGCTCTTTTGTAGGGCATTCTTGAAGACCGACACAAAGGCGGATGTGATTGTGAGTAACATGGCGGAGACTTTCAATTCCTATATCATTAACGCAAGATCTAAACATGTCATATACATGTTGGAGGACATTAGGGTGGCGTTGATGCAACGACTGATCAAGAAGAAGAGGGAAATGGAGAAGAAAACCTCTTTACTATGTCCAAGGGTTCAAGAAAGGTTAGATGAAGAAAAAGAACTTGCAGCCTTTTGTGAGGCCATTCCATCGACTCCTACACTTTATCAAGTACAACATGGTATAGACTCTATGAATGTCGATTTAGAGGCGAAGACTTGCACTTGTAGGAAGTGGAACTTGACTGGTATTCCATGTTGCCATGAAGTTGCTGCTATATTTGAAATGCATGCCCACCCGGAAGAGTATGTTTCAGATTGGTATAAAAGGGACACCTACATTAGAGCATATAGTGCCTCTATTTCTCCTGTTGCAGGTCAGGGACACTGGCCCGAGGTTGAGCTACCTTTAAGCCCCCCACGAATCAAAATAGGACCCGGCAGGCCAAGGAAGAAAAGGAGGAGGGATCCTTTTGAGGATCCAAAAAAAAGTGGTAAGCTCACAAGGCATGGTGTTGAACTCACCTGCTCTATTTGCAAGTCCAAGACTCACAACAAGAGAACCTGTCCTGCTAAGGATCGAGCCATTGTGTCACAAGAGGGACCAAAAAGAGGAAGATGAAGACCTAGAAAGTTTCCTAGAATTGATGCTTCTGATTCAGTGGTGCCGTCTAATGCTGAAAATCACCATGAAGCTACTGCACAACCGACTCGAGTAGGCAGAGGAGGAAGAGTCATAAGGGGAGGGAGAGGAGCAAGAGGAGGTAGAGTCGGCAGGGGAGTGAGAGGAGCAATTGGAGGTAGAAGTAGGCCGCCACAAGGGATGGGGGTGCTGTTTGATGAGTCCGGAAATGCGTTCACCAATGTCCCCGGAAGTTCTGGTGGGCCAAGAAGCATCCACTCCGTTCAAGCATCTACTCAAGCTTCTAATAATCTCTGAAATTCTACATTACGGCAATGATGTACTGTCGTATGAACTTGGTTAAGTTTATGGTTTTCGTTTGAACTTCGTTAAGTTTGTGTTTGTATGAACTTCGTTAAGTCTATGGTTGTCCTGTGAACATCGTTAAGTTTTAGGTTTATGTATGAACTTCGTAATTTGCAACGACTGGCGTGTGTTTGGTGCACACTTTTTGTTAACTGTTGTTGACGCTGCTAATGCATGAAGTTGATGGTTTGGGATGCAAAGTTCAAGTTCTGTGGTTTATCTGCTACGGCCTACTGCTACTGTAACGCTGCCCATTTACGCAACATTCAAAGTTGTAAGAATGTTGCTGGTACTGTGTGTTGTTCAGTCTCTGATTGTTGGACTAAAAATGCCACAATTTCGTTACCTTTCATTAATTAAGATGGACAGTACATACTCCACTTTTAACCGAAATCGATATTAATCTGCTACAAGTAATCTACTGCTACATGAAGGATGAAGTACTAATCTACTGCTACGGATCAAGTACTCGACAAGTACTCGACAAGTACTCGACATTACTTCTTCAACAGCCAACAAACGGCAAAAAAAATCCACGACATAATCAACCAAACCATAGCTTTCTTCTCCCCTTTCACATGTACAAGCAGTTCAACCCTTAGCTCCGCAACCTCCTTCTTCAAACTTTGTTTTTTCATCAACAGCTTCACAATTTTCTCTTCCAACATGTGTCTCTGATATGCATCCACTTCATAATCCTTGTCTTCACACTCGAACCTTGAATTCATATCTTCCACCATCATGAAGTAACTACACCCATTGTTCTTCAAAGGGCATCAATTAAACATGTTCAAATCAGAATTCGATAGGAATAATCAACATTAATTAAAACCCTAATTAAAATAGACATAAATACTGCAAAATTAATCAACATACCGGCCAAAGAGGACAACCATAAAATTTCTTCCCAATGTTTTCCCCCTTCTTAATAGTCCTCACCACTGCACGTAATTGGTGATTGCACAGAACTTCATTCGCCAATTTCGAACCCTACGAATTTGAAGAGCTTGCATTTGATGGACAACTCATTATTACATTTATTGAAGAGGAGGAGTTTATGAAACCCAGAAAAATTTAGAGAAGAAGGAGGAGATCAGCCATTAAAGAGGAAGGAGAAGGTGACGGAAAGGAGGAGGGTGAGCATTTAAGGAAGGAGGAGGTGATGGAAAGATTAGCCGGTTGATTTTTACTTAACTTACCTGTTGTTGTAGGTCATAAGTGCGCACATACCATTGTGGTTTAATTGTTTCAATCCTTTGTGTTATTATCAGATTTATTGTAATTGATATTATTATTGGAACACGCCCTATAGTCGGTATTATTCCCATTAAATAACCCTATCAAAAATGAACATTGATTAAGGATGATTTTAACATTTTGCAAAAAAAAAACATTTTTAAAACAACAATTTCTAAATAAAAGCAGAAAGTATACAAAAGCACCAAAACTTAAAAAAAACAATAAAATAAGGAAAGGACAAAGTTGGAAAAAAAAGGTGAGGGATTTAGGGTAACATTATCAACCGACTTTCCAAATTAGACTCTGTCACCTCAGTTTTCCACTAACTTTTATTATTTATTTATTGCTCAGAATCACCTCAGACTTTGTTCAGATGGTACCATCTTTAGGTAAAAAATTAATCAAGTTGGTTTAGTTTGTGATTAAACAATTACAATTTACATGTTTGGTTTTGTGTGATACACAAAAAGACAGGTAGACGATCTTTTGGGCTTCGTTCACAATATAAATACGGATGATTTACAGTATTTTAATTATGCCTTACTTAAATTAATTTACGATATTTTAACAATTATTTTTGGGACATGCTAAATCATACCCAACTTTTTACTGATTCATACCCACATTTCCCAAATTACCCTCCTCTTTTTTTTTCCTCCATCAATTCAACTCCACAATCCCTTTTTCCCCTTTCTTTATCGTATTCTCCGTAACCCTAACCACCATGTGCACCACCTGTACGCAACCCTAACTACCATATCCACCACCTTTCCTCCGACAACCACCCCTAATTAGGGTCTAATTAGATAGAAAAAATCAATAAATGTGACATCCAATGATTATATTAAAAATAAAAATTATTAATAAAAACAAACTCAATTATCTCAAATGCAATTAGGGTTTGATTAGAAATTAAGCAAGAAAATTAATCAATATGATAACATTTCATAAGTATATTAAAATTTAAAAAGTGAAATTAAAGTTAGAAGAATCTAATTTGGGTTTAAGAAGTTAAATAAAAAAATAATCGATTACGATAATTTTCAAGAAGTATATTTAAAAGTGAAAGCATTATTGTAAAGACAACAAAATTACTTGTTCATGTGCCAATTATGATCCATAATGATACAATTATCGAAGAATTTGGTATGATTTTGAGCGATTATAAAAGAGTACTGAGTAATTTGTTAGGGTTAAGGGACTTGGAAAAGAGAGAATTTTCTAACTGAAAAGGGCACCGAAGAAAAAAATAATGAAAATGTGGGTATGAAGTAGTAAAAGGTGGGTATGATTTAGCAACTACGTTATTTTTTCATACATGGTCTTAGGTGTATCGATTTAGGTTATTGACTTACGATTCCCATAAAACGAAAATGTACTTTGTAATTGTTATTTTGCAAAAAAAAACATTGGTGGCCACACAGGCATCCATTTTTTTTCCTTTTCAAAAATAACTACATTAAAATAGTTAATTTTGTGTTTAATTAGCTAATTACATATAATTACTTAATTGCATTTTTATTTGTTAAATTCAATAAGTATTTAATTACATTAACTCAATTAATTAGTTAATTAAGTGAAATTGTATTTTTATTCATTAATTAAGTGTTTAATTAGTTAATTGAGTGAAATTAGTGGAATAAGTGTTTAATTAGGTAATCACGTTAAATTTGATAATTATATGTTTTATTAGTTAAATATGTACTTCATATTTAATAATTTTATTAGGAGTCGAACAACAAAAAGAAGGATTAATGCGCTCATTCATTTACATTTGATTACAAAATTTCTCACAAATAATATAACATATAAACAAATAACTGAGATGGAAAAAATAGTTAGGAATAGATGGACAATTAAACAAGGAAGTGAGACTTTAAAAGCAATAGAAAATCAAAAATTGTATAAATACAAATCGTTTGATCCCACAAAAGTCTTGAGTTGAATCTTTAAAATTAAAGACTTAACTTAAAACTTTGGTACATTATTGGTAGATCTCACACGAATTTTGAGACAAAACTGATCTCAAGACTACCAATAATTTCTTAAGATTTTTCAAGACTAACAAAAATCTTAAGACTTCCTCAAATCTTAATACTTTCTCAAGACTACCAAAAATCCAAAAATCTTTAAGACTTTTCTAAGACTTTGCAAAATTATTCGTAGAGACAAAACTCTCTCAACACTCACCAATAATGTTACCCTTTGTAAAAGTTGTGCACTATGCAATACTCCCTCCTATCCATTCAATTCTTTATGTGTGACCATTTTTGTGAGGAGAAATGGTAGGAATATGTAAAGAATTGAATGGATGGGGTGACTAGTTAGTAAAAATTCTTAAACCGGCCGACACAAGCACACCTGACAAACCACAGTACACCAAACAGCAAGAACAGCTGCATCATCATTCATCAGCAATGCCGTTGAAGACATAACACATCCGTGCCAAACTATGCTATTACTCAAATCTGACAGTACAAATAGATTTTCAAGCAAGATTTATGTAAACGTAAATGCCTCACCGGGAGTACTAGGTTACAAACTCAGCCACGCAAAATCCCTAATCAATCCCAGATAGAAGTATATTCATTGGAAATCCTCATAACCATGTACTGCTTCAGCACCGAATCCTCATAACAAAGATTGAACAAGAACACCAATCCAGCAATAAGCTCCAATAGGCATCCCTCAACAAGTGATTATCAAAGGAAACTGACATTTTACGGCCATCAAGATCAAGTTTCACAAGTTGAAAAGCCAAATGAAAATAAATCTCTCTGCTGTGTGATATTACATTTTTCGACTGTGACACATGTGCTTCAATAATCAATACAATCACCTCACCTTAGTCCATAATGTCAAATACCCACTGCACCTCAAGCCTTGGCGTCTCGATCCACAATTCCACATACTGGATTGTTCCTGTAGACTGTAGAGTGAAGTAAGCAACATAGCTATATGTTGGGTAACCAATTCATTTTAGTGTCCTAAGAGAAATTGCAGTAGCTTAGTGAGTTTTTTCATTGGGGTTATCAACATGAGCTTATTTAAAAAAGTTCATCTATTGTGTCAAAAAGTTAAAAACTGAGTTGTTTCCATTTAAGAGTTTATATAAAGTTTGTCTATTAACCACAAAAGGTTTCAAGCTGGGGTTTCTGGAATACGACATGACACGAAAATAATTTCATAGAAGGTTCCATTTTGTTGCTATTCCTCTAAGGGCTATTTACTGCTCCCTCCCATCCAGACGAATGCTAACATAGGTGTTTGCATAAGTTTTAAGAAAAGGTAGAAAAAGTAAGGGTGTAAATGTCTATTAGGTGGTCCACATGTTTGGTAAAGGGTTTTGCCAAAAAAAGAATGGATGGTTTGGCTTGGATGGACCAAATAAGGCAAGTGTTACCATTCGTCTGGATGGGAGATATTATTTTCAAATCGTTCAAAGAGGTGGCCATATCATTTGTTCCCTCTCTGAAACTCAAAGACCACAGAGTAAGGGATAGAATATAGATAAATAAATCCAACAAAGCGAGTAATATGTTAGTACAATATGCCTCACAGAAGAATTATAGTCCTTTGCCTATCAAAGAGGCAAAACAACAATTTAGGACCTTCGTCTCACTCAATAGTTACCTATTGCGTTATTTATGCGAGGTGAATTTCAAACATCATATATATTATATTAAAGCAGAAACCACTGACCCCTTCAAGTGCCACGTGTCATCTCCAGGAAATATGAATGTTTTGCATGTTTATGACATCTTCAATTCTTATTACCTTAAATAACCTACATTAATATTGCTCAATATATAGGCTATATTCAAACCTATAATATACTATTACTATTATCATTATGATATCTTCCATATATATGTTTGAAACTTTTCATCTCATATTGTTCAAAGAGGTCAAATGTTTATTATCGTTCAACCGCTCAAGTAATAATAGTAAGGTAGCATGCTTTCATTGCAAACTACGTCTATTAATCCATATTAGAGGTTTTAGTGATTATTATTATAAGGCGGTTTTACATTGTAAAACAGTCCTTTTGTATGAACGATTTACTAATTTATCCATAATATATTATATTAATTATCATTTTACAAAATAGGATCGTGTCACACATGAGACTGTCTTACCATATATTTTGTGTTGTGTTTTTTAGCATTAAAAACATTTCATAATCATTTTGAGAAAATATAAGTTGAGTGGGTCGGGTCATACGAGTCGAGCCAAAATAAGGGTCGGCAGGTTACACATGTCATATATAGTTCGAGTTAAAATCAGAATAAATGAACAAAATAGTTTTTGTTGCTTTATATATTGTCACTTTATAGGTCTGAAAAAAGAATATATTTTATATTTTTACAATTATATTATATTCATAATAGCCATCCTTATACTCCGTATTAAGCAATTAAAAAAATAACTTATTTTAATTGTTAAATGTTGAGTATAAAATTTATATGAAATCAACATATATATATATATTAGGCTTTTTTCGAGCGATCTCATTGATCCGTTCAATCAAACCTCAAATTAGGAAAATATCATAAATAATAATAAAAATCAATTAGAGAATCTTTGGATTATTACAATATATATTTAATCTATTATATTAATGTGATATTTTACAATTCTGACGTGAAAATCTTTAGAGTTCATTTTTTTAAAACATTATCGTAAAATAAATTATAAAAATGAAATAATTAGATTCGTGTTAAAAAATGCTTTCATTAGAGTATAAATTTCATATCATTTGTTTCACATTATGTGATGAATTTATAACATATAACAGTTTTAAAATTATCCCACATCGACAAATTACAATATGATAATGAAATTCTATATTATAAATAAAGAGTAATAATTCATTCTTCGATATCTACCAAAAGTTTTTTGAATCTCAAAAAGAGCTTCTAAGACTATAAACTTAAGTAATTATCCTACATCGAGATGATAAATTTTATATTATAAATAAGAATAATCATTCGTTTTAAATATCGACCAAGAAAAACTTTTAAATTATCTCAAATCGAAAAATTATGATGGGATACTATAAACTTAAATAAATTATTATAAATAAAGAGTAATAATTCGTTCTTCGATATCTACCAAAAGTTTTTTGAATCTCAAAAAGAGCTTCTAAGACTATAAACTTAAGTAATTATCCTACATCGAGATGATGAAATTTTATATTATAAATAAGAATAATCATTCGTTTTAAATATCGACCAAGAAAAACTTTTAAATTATCCCACATCGAAAAATTATGATGGGATACTATAAACTTAAATAAATTATTTCACATCGAAAAATACGATAAGTTGATGAATTCTATATTATAAATAAGACTAATCATTCGCTATTAAATATCAATCAAAAAAAACTTTTAAGTCTTAAAAAATCTCTTAATAAGACTACAAACTTAAGTAAAAAATAATCTCACATCGAAAAATTATAATAAGGTGATGAAACTTTATATTATAAATAATACTCCGTAGTAACCATGAGCTCTTAGATATTAACCAAAAATATTTTGAGTCTTAAAATATATATTAAGACTATAAACTTAACTAAAACTATCTCACATTTGAAAAATTATAAAGTTTCATCAAACATAAATCTTTTGAGTCTTAAAAAAGTTGTCAAGACTATAAACCTAAATAAAGAAATTATAATAAGATGATGAAATTTTATATTATAAATAAAACTAAAAAAAATTCTTTAGACATCAACGAAGTAAGTAATTCTCCCACATCGAAAAATTATGATGAGCTTATGAATTTGTACTAAAGAAGAGTAATCATCGTTTTTAAATATCAACCAACAAAAAAACTTTTGTTTTTTTTTTTAAAATCTATGATGAAATTCTATGTCATTGTTTTTTAAATTATGATAAAGTCATGAATTTGTGGTCTTGAGTTTATAAAGGATCTTAATAAGACTACAAACTTAAAATTATCTCACATCGAAACAATTAAAATAAGTTACGGCAATGATTCTATATTATAAATAAGACTACAAATTTTAGTTAAATTTATCCCACATCGACAAATTATAATAAGGTGATAGATTTTTATATTATAAATAAGACTAATTGTTTGTTCTTAGATTCTTAGATATCAATCAAAATCTCTTGAGTCTTAAAGGAACTATTAAGACTATAAACTTGAGTAAATTATCACACATCGAAAAATTATACCCCTCTCTTTTGAGTCTTAAAACACTCTTAAGGCTATAGTATAATAAGACGATGAAATTCTATGATAAAATTTTATTATATAAATAAAAGTAGTCATTTCTCCAAATTATGATGAGGTGATTCAATTCTATATTATAAATAAGATTAATCATTTGTCCTAAAAAAAGTTCTTAACAAGGTGATAGAATTCTATGTAATCTTTCGTTCTTAGATATTAACCAAAAATCTTTTGAGATAAAAAAATTCTAGGACTAAGACTATATAGTTAAAGTATAATTATCTCTCATCGAAAAATGAAGATGGATTGATGGAATTCTATATGTTATAAATAAGTGTAATCATTCGTCTATGAATAAAAGTTCTTAATTAGACTATATATCTAAACTTAAATAAATTTAAGTAAAATTATCTCACATCAAAAATTATAATAAGGTGAATTTTTATTATTATATAAATAAGAGTAATCATTCATCCAAAATATATAATAAGATAATCCATATGTTTATACTAAAAGTGGAATATTTTAAATGCTTAAATACAACACTATGGGTTAAATACCGACAAAAAACTTTTGAATCTTAAAAAAGCTTTTAATATACAAGACTACAAACTTAAAATCATCCTACATTGAAAATTGTGATGAAATTCTATACTTCGTATCATAATAACCAAGACTTAAAAAGAGCTTTTAAGACTATAAGCTTAAGTAAATTATCTCACATCGAAAAAAAATTGACGAGCTGATAGAAGAGTATAAACTTAAATAAATCATCTCACATCAAAAAGTTATGATAAGGTGATGAAACTTTATAGTATAAATAAGACTAATCATTCGTTCTTAAATATCAATAAAAAAAACTCTCTTAATAAGACTACAAACTTTACTAAAATAATCTCACATCGAAACATTATAATAAGGTGAAACTTAAGTAAAACTATCCCACATCCGAAAAATGATAAAGTTCTATCAAACAAAAATCTTTTGAGTCTTAAAAAGGTTCTCAAGATTATACACAAAAGACTAATTATAATTTTTTCCTTAGACATCAACCAACAATATTTTGAGTTTAAAAAAGTCTTAATAAGACTACAAAATTAAAATTATCCCACATTGAAACGATTAAAATAAGGTACGGTGATGATTTTATATTATAAATAAGACTACAAATTTTACTTAAATTATCTCACATCGACAAATTATAATATGGTTATGGTTCTATATTATAAATAAGACTAATTATTTGTTCTTAGATATGATATCAATCAAAAAATTTTGAGCCTTCAAAAAACTCTTAAGACCATAATAAGACGATGAAATTCTATGGTGATGAAATTCTATATTATAAACAAGACTAATCATCCATTCTTAGATGTCAACAAAAAAACTTTTAGTCTTAAAAAAAGCTATTAATAAGACTACAAATAAAGTCAAATTAAAATTATCAGGTGATATAATTCTATGTAATCTTTCGTTCTTAGATATTAACCAACAATCTTTTGAACTTAAAAAAAAGGTATAATTAAAGTATATAGTTAATGTATAATTATCTCGCATCGAAATTAAGATGGTGTGATGAAATTCTATGTATTATAAATAAGAGTAATCATGCATCCGTCTATAAATAAAAGTTCTTAATTAGACTATATCTAAACTTAATTAAAATTATCCCACATCGAAAAATTATAATAAGGAGAATTTTTTTATTATATAAATAAGAGTAATCATTCATCAAAAGTATATACTCCAACAAGATATCAAATTCAATTATATAAATAAAGAGTAATCGTCTATCATCTAACATAAACTAAGTATGATGAGGTGATGAAATTATATATCATAAGTGATAATCTTATGGTTTTAAATATCAACCAACAAATTTTGAGTCTTAAAAAGCTTTTAAAAGGACTAGAAACCTAACATTATCCCACATCGAAAAAATTAAAATAAGGTGATGATTTTATATTATAAATAAGAGTAATCGTGCGTTTTTCTGGGTCTTTAAGGCATATCTTAAAACTATAAACCTTGAGTAAATTATCTTATATCGAAAAATTATGATGAGGCGATAGAATCTTATATTATCAATCAAAAAAATTATTCGCATGTATTCTTTTGAGTTTTAGAATAAGCTCTTAAGACTATAAACTTAGTTGAAATTAAATTTGATTACTAATATCATGTGATTATCTTATTTATTATAATGATATAGATTGATCAAGTTTCTTACGGAGTATTTAACGAATATACATCATCAATGTAATTAAGCCAATTAACCCGAAGCCAACTAACTCGTGCAACGCACGGGCTTTAATCTAGTAACTCAATATTCGATGGTATTTGTATATGAAATAATCCATATCTACACTTATTTCTCATTTAACATTAAATTAGTAAGCATCAAAATGATTGTACGATTTTATTAATGGTATGATGTTATTGAGTTTCATATTATCTACACTTTTATAAAATCGAATGAAAATTGTTTATTTGGTATAACAAGTTGATTAAATTTTGAAATTTATTATGGTTTTAGCCTAATAGAGGGGACTGATTTTTTCATCAATTAGTCGATCAAATAAGTACATTTAACTATATTTCATCGTGATACGATAGAAATGAGATAAAGGTGAATAAATTGATCGTATTTTTTTTTTCAAAATGAGTACTTTTCCGGTAAACAAATTACTAAGACGAAGAGAGTATAAAAAAGATGATGGATATCTTATTGAGGCGCAATTTAATGTTTATGTAAGATAAACTACGAGTTGTTAAGATATGCATAAAAAATTAGGTTTATAAATGAATGTAAACTTAACCAGATGGTCTGGGTTAGGAGGGTGGGGCACGGTTTTGATATTTAATGTTCAGATAAATTTTTTCTCGAGTATATTACGGATTGAAAAATAAGAGTTGGTACGTATTGATTTTATACGGGTTTTAGGTCGGGATATGTCAAAATATCGGCAGGGTTAAAGTCTTTTTAATTATTATCTTTGTTTTAAAATATAAATATATATAAAGATTTTTAAAATTATTTATTTAGGCTCATATGTATATTAGAGAGACGAAACAATTTTATTTAATATTATACCTTTAGCTCTTTATACAAGTAATTCATTTGTTGTTAATAACAGCAATGACTAAATGTATATAATTATCGTTATTTTAGAACATTTGTAGGATTATCAAGTAGATATAATTGATCCTAAGATTTTTAGGTTGACGCTTATAGAATGTGTTTCAAATATAATATATAGTTTATCTTGATCCAACGGATCGACCTATTATCGATCCGATTTTATCTCACTTTTACGTTTATTGATAATTTCAAGTGTAGGTATTTCAAGTTTAAGTAAAAAACAATGGGTTATTTTGGAATATTTTTGGGTTGATTGGTTACAAGTCAGTTTTTAGGGTGTATCAGATTCTCAAATGTCTAGCCGGGTGATGTGAGACAAGAAGCTAATTCTCACACTTTTAAATAAATACATGTCGACGAGTACATTATGCCCATTAAAGGCGTCGCATTACCTATTTAATATTTCCTTTATCTATTTCATAATGGTGCATCCCAACTTTTTTCATCATTTAGCTCATTTGTATATGGTGAATGTGTCTGCACATATAGTCACAAAATAATATGTAATCGTCATATATGCATCAATCTTAATCATAGATTTACCTTTAGGTAATCTATCGACAATAAAGATTAAAAAAAGATAAATAAATGATTGAGACGAACAAAACATATATAAACAAATTGAACACTTAATTATATGTATCTTTATTGTTGATACTCCCTACAATTTTAAACCACTCGTGTAGTACACGGGTAAAAAGACTAGTAGGTTACTATTGAGAAAGACGAAGGGAGTAATTCAAAGGGACCTCCAAATATTGCCATAGTGGTGATTCGGCTGAAAGCCTGAAACTGCACACTCCTTCCATTCTACACAATTAGCTACTGCCATAATGGTGTTTTACCTATTGCCTGGTGATGAAGTTTTGAAACTTGGGGTTAACTGAGTGAACTGCAGTAACATATTAAAGCTAGATATGAAAACTACATCAGCGAGCTAAACATTAAACGTTTGCTTGCTTCGGGTATGATATCTCAATTAGAGAATGACTGCTAAAAAAGAGCTCAGCACCAGAGTTTAAACAAACAAAATGCAAAAAAAAATCAAACATTCGGTGATAAAAATGACAGCCTAGATGCACACCTGGTAGCAGCAGCAGCAGCCGCAGTAGTAGCAGCAGCAGCATATATAATTATTTCTCCATCAGTCCATCAGAGGATGAGTGACTATAACCCTCAGGACCAAATGGTGTGGCACCTCCAGTAAGTATTTGGTGTGTCATTTTCGTCCATGATGTAGTTTGTGCAATATAGTGAACTGGTACATGTATCCAAGTAGAATGTAGGATATACCAAATAAAACTTGACTCAAGCAGAAGCAGCTATATGAATTCTAGAAACCCTGGTTATCAAGTCTTCATTTTCTCCTGATTGCTCTGTGATGGCAGGTGAGCTCCTGTACCATACAAACTTTGACTATCTAATGACTCTGAAATGCGTACACATACATGGATGCTTAAATAGTGTACCTTTTAACCTATGGCATTCTGGAGTATCTAGTAAGTCTATTACTTCATAGAGTATTGGGCTCCTTATGAATGAGCATACAGACTAATATGCTAAGCACAACCTTAATGTTATATCAATAAATGCAGGGTAATCTGAGAGTACCTTCATGATGAGCTGGCTACTATGAAACCCATCAACATTTATCGTCTAATAACAGATTATCTAAGAGTCTAATATACAGAGTAGCATATATAGTGAGTGAGCCATAACAATGAAATATATCATCTCTGAAGAATATGAGTTAGTCATTTGGTCAGACAGAAGAAAAGGTGGAATGACCAGATGCTTGAATTAGGAATGATACTCATAGTTTTTAACAAAAATGGAAATTAAGATCTATACCAACATACTCATATAGTACACAACATACAGTTAACAAAGCTAGTAAGTACTACTCCAGTAAGTAGTAACTTTCAGAAAAGCAAACATGATATAGATGCTCAGGTTTTCCTAACAAGTTAGTACAGGTACAATGGGATTCGTGACAATTTGATAATTGATCAAACATGTCCACATAAGTAACAATTAACAAATCAATAGGCTGAAATGGCTAACGTATCAACAAGTATTAAGCTACTATATAGTACTAAATTTGGAGTCACCCACAAACTAAATCCGACAAATAAGGATTCTAGCACAAGAAACATTCGATAGGCCGATAGATAAGAACAGTCTAGTGCATTGATTCAACAACAATATGTCCAAAACAAAGGAGACACATAACACAACAATCAGACTCATAATCATAATGCCACACACTAAACACAAAGCCTAAAAAAAACAGAACTACACTACCATCTTTAATACTAACATTCAGGAACATAATACTAAACCATCAAATTATCATTCATCAATCAGACAACCCCTAAGAACTACTGTCCTTCGCGCTCGCGGTTCCACTGCTCAATCCTAGCCCTCCGTTCCTCACTCCCTTCCCTAGCCGCCTTGGGACTGCGACTCCTACTTCTCCTCCTTCCACCACCATTATCATACCTTCTATCCCTATCCCTATCCTTGTCCCTGTCCCTGTCCCTGTCCCTGTCCCGGTCACGACTACGATGACTAGAAGAATCTCTGTCCCTTCTAGACGGAGGCCCCCTGGGACTCCTGCTTCTGCTCTTGCTCCGACTCCTCCAATGCCTTGGATTATAAAACCGTCCAAACAACTTCCTCCTCAACTCCCTCCCAATCATCTTCACATGCATAAAATTACAATAGCCACCTCGATTACAACTATCCTCCTCATACTGCCGACATGTGGCCTCCCTAAAATCCGTCACGGGAGAAAAATCCGCAATTATCGGACGACCAGAGTAGTACCTGTCAAACAACATAATACATTTCAAATACCACATGTCACTATCTGTCTCATAATTCCTTGTTACAATTTACTCCAAAGAATAAATGAGTAAATGTAAGTAGAAAGAAAGATAGATAGATAGAGGTACCTTCCTTGCAATGCCTTGAGGGCGGCAGCGGCCTGATCCTCCTCCCGAAACTGGACATACACATTACCAATCATGTGATCAGCGAGATTATCGCAAACATTGAGCGTTTCGATATCACCAAACTTGCGAAGCTCCTCGAAGATGTCCTCGTAGAAGTCCTCAAAGTGAGACTGGAGCGAGTGAGGGGAGATCGGCTGCCCCTGCGCGTCGACGCCGGGGGTGATCATGTCGGGCCGCTGGTACATGTTGGATAGGAGGAGAGTTGGGGAGATTGTGGGCCGGTTGTGGAGACGCGAACACCGGTCGCCGTGTCGACACGCGCCGATCTTGAAGTAGAACGGGCAGTTCACGCGGTCTTTCTCTGTGCCGAAGATCGAGGCTAGGTGTTCCGCCATTGATTTGGGTTTCTAGGGTTTGGAACTCAGGAAAGAACGAGATGATGGGGTTGGAGTTGGAACTTGGAAAGCAGGATGTGGGGAGCAATGTTGGTGGCCGTACGCTAGCTAATTTGTCGATGCCATGTTACAAATGTTTATACAAACCCAACTAAGACTAACCTTCTCCAGTCTCTTTTCCTTCTTCCAAGTCCCGACTCTCAAACCATGGCCCGCCCCCAAAGGGTTTGAACCGAATTAAATTCCGTGCAATATTGGAAGGTATATGGAGTTTACTTACTTATTATCGAGTAGTATAAGTATTTATTCCCAACCAGTTCAAACTTTACATGGATCTACTTTTTTTGAAAAAAAAAAGTGAGTCCTGTGTAAATCTTGGATTGGATGGGAGACAGTATTAAGTTTAGATTTTCAATTGATTATACAAAACAAGGAAACAAATCAATTTTATTAATATTTATTAAAAGTACGTGTACAATCTCTAGTGTATCCTCTGATTGTACACGTGAAGAATGCGTGGGGAGCTGACTTGTACTACTCCGAACGCGGTCTTGCTTGATGTTCTTGAGAGGGTCACCTGGACTTCAATCTCTCTTGAATGTTTGAATTTGTCCTCTGAGTAGGTGGCACGCGTGTCTTCTTCTCTCTGGATCCTTTGCTTCAGAAATTTTTCAATATTCTTAAATGAATGAGGATGACTCTATATAAAGTTTTGTTTCTCCTTGGTGACTTTTTTAGTCACATACCCATTTATGTGCTTATTAGTGACATTGACCCAATTTATCTTCTTTTCGGGTTTAACGATTCAAATAAGTTATTTTGTTATCCGGATCGACCCGTATTTTATTTATTCGGGACAAAATAATTAAATTGAGTTAAAATTTCGTATTTTTATTCGGCACTTCAATAATTTTGTAGTGCCTACAAATTGCCACCTCGGGACCTTGTCACGTACACTGTTTAGGTGTTTTGGAGTGGCAGGGTCTCGAATATATATTTTTGTTTGACTTTGACTTGGAACTCAACGAGCATCGGACTTGTCGTACAAGTAGCTCTACCTTTTTTTTCATCGTCACCTTGTCATTATCTGACTTAACGGATGACCTGGGGATCCCATGAATTTAGTTGACTTGGAAGTCGGCGATAATCGTGTGTCTTTGGAAGCCAATCTTATTCAGGTAGTTTTGTTTCCACTTTCCAAATTAGAAGAGCTCGAGTATGGTGAGTCAAAGTAAGGGTCTAGAGTTTTATGGAAAACATAGGCTACTTCCTAAATTCTTTGTTCAATCCTTATTCCTCCAAGTAGGGTTTAGAGACCACCACATATATAAACAACACGCCTTAAGCTTTATTCAAACTTTAACAGACCTCTTCCTTGCACGGTCATTACCCTTCATTACCTTATCAAGAACCAAGGAAAAAACAAGGTACACGATCCCCTTTTTCATCTTTCGACCGTTTCGTCTCTCGGTAACATGTTTTTCCTATCTTGCACCCCTGTTTAGCTTTGTTTTGCTCAAATTTTTTCTTTGTCTGTGTATGCAAATCTGGAGACAAACATGAATCGCAATCCTTGTTTTTTTAGAATGAATTTGACGTAGATAATTTTGAGATTGCCACTCCCTTTCTTTTGTTGGTAATTTACTACAGAGTAACATGTAAATCATAAATTTACTAAGAATTTGTGAATTACTTGCACACAAAGGAATGAATAGGCTTTTAGTGGGGGAACCACATGACTCATCTATTTGCCTCCTCCCTTTTTTTTGTTTTAATATAATAAATATGGAGGAATCCATTTGACTTGGGACTAACATGTATATTCATCGATACTTGCAGTCTTTGGTTGTGTGATTGATTCTTGCTTCCTACGTCTTAAACGGTCGCGCTTGACAATCAAGGTAGTATGTACTTTAAAATTGTACATTCTTCTCGTACCTTGAATTTCATAGTTATATTTGTATGCCCGTCCATAGATCTCTTTGTGTAGGTACCATGATATTTTTGGATCAAACTCCTTTTATTTATTTCTCAAATTATTCTGGAACTATTTGTCTTTCTCCGTCGATCCTTGAAGATTTTATTATTATTCCATCAACTCTTATGGAAGAAACCCAATCCGATGATTTTTCCGTCTTCAACTGAGAATCCGTTCGGATCATCACGACGTTTCCACGAAGGAAGTACCCGAGTTGTTACGAGATGAACCCGTTTGGGTCAGCACGACGCTCGCATGGAGGAGGCACCTGATGATTCTCCTTTTATTTGAAGCATGCTAAAGATCACTTTGTTTGACCTTAATTATACCAGGTATACCTTCTAGCCATTTCTTACCCTCTTCGTGTTTATCCTACTTGTAGGATTACCATGGTGTTTCTGAAGACTTGGAGGGAAGGTTGTGATGAATATTTATCCATCGTTGGTTGCAAGGAAGATGACGCTGCATCTGAACTCTGTTTTCCCACTCGTCCGTCCCTTCGTTCGTTAGTAGGCGGGGCGCCTGACATCACAAAAAAGGATTTTTCGGAGAAAATGTCAATGAAGATAGATCCTAAAGAACCCGACGCTAAATCGCGTTACCTTTTGCGAAGCGTTGTGAAGGTGAAGGATGATTTGCATTCTACTTACCTGCTTCTTGGGCGCAGAATTATTGACGGAGACATAAGATGAGGATCTTAAAACTTCAGAATCCAAGGCGAACCAATTTTCATTCCAAGATGTTTAGAGTGGACTAAAGACATGTTTGCTCGGTTCGAGGGTATTCTTTCGTTAGCTTCCTCCGCTCGGCGATCTATGCTTCTTTGTATTCCTATGATAAGAACCTGCACGTTATGCGCGCCTTTTCCGAAGGATGATGCCCTATTACTAACACGCTCCATACCAAAGCGGGTGAATTTTCTGTTTTACTATATGATTTGCGCAAGCTTGGAGGCATGACTGTTGTGGGAGAAATATACGATGAAACAGTGTCACCACTGAGCACTTTAAGGGCAAAGGATGCGAACGACAAGTACATATTTCCTAGCACGTGTGAGATCTTGCTTGAGGCTAAATTACCACCTCGACATGAGATCAATGATCCGAGGTGAAGTCCCCGCTGAACGGTGGATTAATTTTTGGTGCAAAAAAGAAACGGAGTTACTCTTCGCAGTACACATTTTACTCGACGCAGTATTTTTACCCATATTTTTCCATTACATGCCCTTATAAAAAAATAAACCTAATTTCATTCTTCTCCCACCCTTTCTACCCTAACCCTAAAAATCATTTTTTTTTTCAATTATTATTGAAAAAACCTCCAAATCTAACTATACATTCATTAAATTTATCAAATTTAATAGATCATGGATACAATTTTGATTGAAAAACAGGTATCAATCATTAATTATTGAAATTGGGGTTTTTTGTTTCAAAGTTCAAAATAATTATTATTTTTTGTTTATTGTTATGTATCACTAATTATGAATATTGTTTATTGTTTATCATTAATTATTGAAATATTTTGATTGAAGAACAGGTATCAATCATTAGTTATCATTAATGATTGAAATTAGGGTTTTTTGTTTTAAAGTTCAGAATAATCGATTTTTTTTTGTTTATTGTTATATATATCATTAATTACGATTTTTGTTTTTTGTTTATCCCTAATTATTGAAATTAGGGTTTTTAGTTTCAATTATCGATTTTCAACCATTAATTACCTTATCTACGACGTGTTCCTCTTTTTTACGGAATCTTTTTTATTTTGGTTTGGATGTCTCGCATGAATTTAAACATAAATTTAAAGTTGTGGCTGAATACAAATGAATTTTTCTAGCAAACACCATATTTTCAATTTTTTTGTTTTAGAAACTCAATTATTGGATTTAATACTTTAATATTGGGTATTAAATTGGAAGTATGCAATCGAATAGTATAGTACAGTTATGAACTGGGTATATACTGCGTCAAAGTTGAAAAAAATATGTGTATTCCGTGATAAAAGAAACGTACTGCGTTGATAAATTAAAAAAAAAATATTTTATTCAAAGATTAAAGTAAATGTATTTCATGAAATTTTAAAATAAATGTACTGCAAAAAAATGTATTGCGTAAAAGTAAAAATAAATAAATGTACTGCGTAAAAGTAAAAAATAATGTACTGCGTTGAGTAAGCTAGATATGGAGAAGAGGGAAAGAAAAGAGAGGAAAAACAAAAGGATGAATTTGAGGGAGGGGAAATAAGAGGGGCAAAATCGGAAAAATGTACTGCGTCGAGTAAAATGCGTACTGCGAAGAGCAACACCCAAAAGAAAAAGGTATACTCGTCGCAAGAAAAGAGGCGGGAGACAAAAAATGCACCTAGACCTTCACAAAATCCAAATGATGAGGTCCAACCCCAACCACCTGATGAGTGGATAGAGGAAGAGCAAGCAGTATTCAAAAAATTGAGTATCAACGACTCTCGACGCACCAAGGCTTACTTGGCAGCGTATTTGTCATGTTGGCTCTGCGTATTTGTTTTACCGGAGCATGCCGACCGACTAATCAGACCTATCACCTTTGAAATCGCGAGCTTGATGGCAGAGGGTCAAGTCTTTAGTTTGACGATTCCTATCTTGGCCAGTATTTACAAGGGTCTAAACGATATAGTCACACATTCGAACCCTGGGTACAGGGATGAAGCTACTGGTAGGCTTGTGGACATGACATAGGTCCACCCCGACGCGGCTATGCGCGGGTTTGGGGAGGCGAATGAATCTCCATATGAGATGGATCGAATTGAAATTTAAATCGAAGTGGAGTCGCCACCGAACTTTGTGGGAGTTCGGGCCTGTTCGAACCCACTCTATGTCGTAGTGGTCCATGCACAAAGTATGGCCCATTTCCGATGTCAGAGTTTATTGGGCTCGTCCCTTTGCATTTGATACCGATACTGACATTATCGGATACCGTGTATTGAATGACTCTCGTGCGCCAACAGTTTCGGGCATCCAGAAACCGAGGTTCTGAGTAAGGGGTGAGGGTACGTGTTGGGAAGTTCACAAAGAACACCCAACCCTGCCCGCACATTAGCGGCCTCTACTAAGATACTGTTTGACTCTCTAATACGTGCGTTAGTAGAACGATAAAAATGATATGCAAACATTATTTTCCCTAAACATGCGAAAAAAATGAATGGATTGCTACCTCGATTTAATGCATCTAATATTAACGTCGAAGTCATATTTAGCATGCGAGTTCATTTTAGTATAATAAAACAAACAACGGAAATAAATCGACAAAAGGAACAAACGCATTAGTAACGGTATAACGATAATAACGGTTTACGAGTAATGTAAAAATGCTATAGAATGATGTAAATAACATGATGCATGGTTTTGAAAAGTCGACGATTTCAATGAATCAGACATAAATATTGTATGATTTATGCTCGATTCGGACTTTGATACTCGTCGTATCCGGCATTCGATTATTGAATAGATATCGAATATTTAGAGCGAAATCTAAAAAATACGCTTGTAAGTCGCTGTAAATTAACTAAAACGAAATAGGTTATCTCCGCGTTTATAGTATCGTAAATTAATTCTTTCGAATTATGTGATCACTATTTTTAGCATCAATGAATTCGTATTAGTTAGATTTACTGACTAATTCTTTTAGACACGATATTCGACTATAGAGTCGGTATCGCATCTAAAGAAATATAATTTGCTTGTTTAATTAGATCCGAAAATAGATTCCCTCCGCATCCCGATATCGTAATTAATCCTTGCAGATTATGTGATGTCAGATCCGCATCAACAGGTTTCGGTCTAACCTAAAAAGGAATCGGACGCGTTTAAAGGGGAATATTGCGATCTCATCATGCCTTTGAGTGTTTAGGGCGGGGCTCCTCGAGAGGGCTCCACCACTGTTACAACTCGTAAAAGGGTTAGAAGGGTCTTATGCTAATATCGCCTTTAAACGTGTTCAATTCGAAATAATTTTAGAAATTGATGAACGTATGATTTTGATGATGATTATGTAAATGCTACGACGACACTAGCGACGCGATAAATAAAAAAACAATCCTGTTGACGTAGATTCGCTTCAACAATCAAATACTTGGGGTGTCGGGATAAGCGACCGGCAACATCGGGCGCGAGGCCCTTGTATTCGTGTTTTCTTATCCCGTCATCTCTTGTATTCGACACGAATAGGCGAATAATTTAATGTTTTGATACTAACGGTATTAATGATATTAGAAACGAGAAAATAAAAAAAAACGAAAAAAACGAGAAGAAGAGAAGATGACGTGAGAAGAGAAGGAAAGGAAGAAATCTGGATTTTTGCACCCTCAACTAACATGCTTCGTATTCTCGGTATGGACTCGTCTAGTTGTGGCTTAGGCACGGGAGTTCGAGATTATGTAGATGGAGTTATGGTGGTTTTAGGGTTTGATGTTTACTTGATGCTAGGGTTGAAGGTTTGTATGTGTAAAGTTGTGATGGGTAAAAGTTAGGGTTGCAAAGGATGTATTGTGTGTGTGTAAAATTAGGGTTGTAAAAGTTGTTTAATTGTGTTGCAAAGAGGTAGTATATATAGGCAATTGCTCCCCCTGGTTGTCTAGGGTTTAGTGCCTTGATGGACTTGATCCGATGGCCCGCCTGAAGGAGGACCGCGGGTTTGCTTCTCGGAAACGGCTTTGACCGGGTTTTGACCCGGTCGTTAAAAGTCGGTTTTATTTTCGGTGTCACTTTTGACCCAAATTAGTCTTATTTGATTGGAAATGACCCACTGGGCCTGAATTTGAGGTCGGTTTTGTGAGATTTGTGCTCCGTAAAAAGCCCAAGCCAGAAACTAATGGTTTCGAGCCCATATCCGAGCGCGTAGAAACACGTTTGCGTCCGATCATCATCGGGTGTTTTTCGGGAACCCTTATAGACATCTAGCGGCCAAATGTGGGTGTCTATAGAGCCCGCACTCTGACTGAGGCTTGGACAAGGCGAAAGTCAGAGTAGCTACCAGGCCAATAGAGGATTAAGACCGGCAGACTTCCGATCGGGTCGTTTATAGTCCATTAGACTTGCGTGAAGGGCTCGCCAGCCATAAGACAGAAATCATACCTGAGCAGATGATGATAAATCCGTGGGGAATCAGACTTTTTGCATAAGTCCTGGGTGCGCCTATATATGGGCTCATCCTGTGCTATTCAGGGGAAAATGCCGCCTAGGGCCTTCCGCTGGGGAGATATATGAGCTGTGCGGGCTTGCCTCCGAAGCCTTGAGTCGTACCTGTATCAGTTACATAAATTTTTGCATGCAACACGTAGGTAAAACTATGACTCGCGCTGGGGAATAGTGATTTTTGCTTCATTTTGAAATCGAAATCCTGAAAGCAACTCACGTGCTAGAAGATAAGTTTTCAAAATTGAAAAGAGTAGAAATGAAATCTGTAGTTTAAATAGACTGAAATTTGACCTTGTCAAAAAGGAATTTCTCAAATGGTTAAGTTTTGCAAATTTCAAAGTGAGAATTTGAAGAGAGACGTACCGACAGACTCGACTCTAGTTGCGACAGGACGAGTTGACAGACACGAACTGGACTCTCTAAGGGTTGGACTGTGACTCGGTAGGGGGATGGGCCACCTAACAAGATTCTTAAGTTGCGCTATTCCGTAGCCCAGGCGAGTGACAACACGGTCGAACATCAAAATGGGAAGGATGCGTTGCAGGGGAATTGCAGTAGTCTGTAATGAGACTGTTGCAGTCTAGTGCTCTTCTGGATTTTTGATTTTTAGGGTACATTTCCAAAGTGGGTATTGCTTCGAGTCCTGACCGATTCTCGTCTTCGACTGAGCCGCGTACTAGGACACACTATAGAAAGGAGGCTAGATTTTGAAAGTATTTGGACTATGTAAGTGGATGAAGAACTTCTGCCTAGGAGAAGCCCCTAGGACGACAAAGCTAGCTGCTGAGAACATGACAGTGTCGTGACCGGAATGATGGTGCTTTTTAAATGTATGCCAATGTGGGTGGTTGCGCCTCTGTTGAAAGGCTGCCTACGTATTCACGTGTAGTGAAATCAAACCATGCCATAGTTCAGTGAATTGAAAGATATATTATGGTGCCTAGTCTAATAGGACTTTGTGTGTAACTAGCCATATTGACGGTGTAGGCTAGGTGCATTCTCAATGATGTCTTGATCAGAGGGCTAGAATGGTTAGGATGTTGATCCTGTGACTGTGAGCGTTCTCCGGGGTAGCCCCCAGAGGTGGTGTGAACTATTTGGGCATGTTCTATGCCGACCGCAGGTTGAGTTCCCGTGTTTGGGGCTAGTAACTGGTTTGGATGAGAAGAATTGGGATGGGATTTGACGAGTTTTGCTCTCGAGTCTTTGACGAGTTTTGATCTCGGGTCTTTGACGAGTTTTGATCTCGGGTCTTTGTATGGTCATTGTGAATGCTGTTATGTCGTGTTGTGTTGTGTTGTGTTGTAGTTGTTGTGCAAGGGGGAAGTCGAGCAAAAATGGCTCGAACTTTGATCGGGATAGGTTTGATAATGCGGGATCTGGTTTCCATGTCTGGCTCTAATGGTTAGGGCCGGGTATCCTATGGAGCTTGAATCCTCAAAATTCCGGGGTATCTCTAGCCTAGGTCTCGGGAAGGTCTTGAGGGTTGTAATGTGGGAAGGCTGAGTGTGGTGTTAGCTGACCAGCTTGATTGTCACTCCCCTATTGGATGGTATGAGTTTTGATAATTTTGAATTGACCGTTTCGCTTGAGTTGGCCGTTAAGTACGGTCATGGGTTTTTGAATATTTTTTGGTTGGTTGACTTCTTAGCCCCGATCATTGGATTCTTCATTTGGGTTGACCGTTTAACCTCTGTCATGGGTGCCTCTTTTTTTTTTGATAATGGCCTGCCTTTTGCTTTTTCCTAGACTTTCGATTTTTTTTTGTCCAGTTTTTCTTTTTTTCTTGGACTTTTGATTTTTTTCGTCCAGTTTTTTTTTTTTTGGACTTTTGATTTTTTTTCCGCCCAGTTTTTTTTGTTGGTCAAACTAACACCTGAGGTAGGGATTGGTTGATCTTGTTGGATGGGTGTTTATTGTGGGAAATGGGCTTGCCTCCCGTCTTGAACCCAAACTAGGAGATTACCTAGATTTGTCATAGGATTCGATAGCGCTCCTGCTAAGTGTAGTTTTGTGGCTTTCTATGTCAGACATGGAACAGGTAAAAGGGAAACACGGGCTCAGTTTCCTGCAGTCATTATAGATGTGCCTATAATAGTCACGTGCATGTGCTCACAATGTATGATGGTGTTTATCATGTTCTCGTAAACACATAAGGAAAGTATATAAGAGAAAGAATATTTGAAAGCTGCTTTTATTAAGTTTTGAAAAAGAGGACAGAATGCAAAAGACTCTGACTCTGATTTGGAAATGAGCACTACTAGAAAAGAGGGCAAAGAAACCATGTTAAAATGCCCTAAGACACCATTTTGGAGATGATCTCCAGGTCAAAGGTGTCTTAGGGTAAGAAATCATGTCAGAAAAATGATTTCTTTGCTTATGATTTAGAAACCAATTTTAAGAGATAAATGGTTTCTTTGGTCCATGAGAACAACACCTTACTAGAGAGATAAATGATTTCTTATCTCAACTTAATAAATCATCTTATGTACTTAAATGATTTCTTTGCCTACCAACTTAATAAACCATTTAACACACTCAAATGGTTTCTTTGATATCATCAATTTAAGAAGAATGATTTCTTTGATATCCTTGTTTTTCTTTTTTCTTTTAATATTTTTGATAATTCAAAATTAAATACATGAAAACAAAATTCAAGGAAATATCAAAAATATATTTATATATATTAATGCCAAAATGTATACAAATTTACATTTGAAGGAAAATTACATTGGAAACATACAATGATGCATTATAACATCAATATTCCTAAAAAATTATGCACAGAAGTTTTATGGCTGAATGTAGTGTGCTTCGCAACATTAGACATTGTCATCTCGTTAAGGTGATCACTGCTTGTTCATGTGCTGATTATCAAAGCAAGGACCCAATTTGCCAAACCCGATGACCTTTCTTCATCCTCTTAAACCACGCTACAACCAAGTTTTTTGTATTGTCTCGAAATTTTCACCAAACTATACCATTTGTGAAAATAATAAAGAAAAGAAAAGAAGTAAAAGTAGAAAGATGAATGAGGAAACCTGTGAAGAAGAAATGACCAAGGCATTGAGTTGATAATCAATATAATAACACTTGAGTTCCATATCACCCCCTGACCAGTGACCATGATAGAAGTCAAGCCAATTCCAAAATAGTCCAATAACAAATAACAAAGTCACTTCTTATTTCCTAATTGAAATGAAATGAAATGAAGGCAATCAAACTGAACTGAGCAAGTATAGATCAAGATGCAATTGTAACAGCTGATGAAAACACAATTATGCATGAAAATGAAATGGAAAAAATGCATCCCAGCTACGTCTGCAACCTGATCCGACTTCACAATGTGAACTCCGCCTTTAAACCCGTTTTTAAATGTTCCCAAACCTTAAGGAATCTAGTAATTTCAACGGGTTTGCATCTACCCTCCTCCGACTTGTCCTTATGCTGAGTTACGAAATGGCCATAAGTAGGCAGCAACTGAGGTTCCTAATTTCTATCTTCCTATACGAAGTATTCTGCTCTTTGTATTGGATATCAGGAAATGCTACATCTTTCAAGAGCTGTTTATCTTTTCTGTTCTGATTCTCATTTTCTCTTATTTTCGAAAATCTGAAACTCGGTTACCAAACCAAAGCAAGGGATTGTAACAAACATCGATTTGGTACTCTTTAAAACCAAGATAACACGATCTTTTATCAGCTAAAAAAATACCTAAATATTATACTCATTTGGATATCAAATATTGTCCGAAACTAATAACTCGATGTTTCTCCTGTTTCATCAACTCCTGAGCATGCATCACACTCCACTTTGCTTTCTTTTGGGATTATATTTTGGATCATCTTCCCAAAACAACATCGTTCTCTACACTAGATATCATCAACTTAAGCACAAACTAGATGTCAAACAAGAGTTAGCCAAAACTACAGGGCACAAAACACTACAGACGTTACCACGTTGCTATTCCTCCATCAGCACCACGATTCATACTCATCATTTCTAGTAATATCTCTAAAGAAAACCTAACAACTGCAATTAGTGGCCAGTGTTATCGTAAATTCCTAATCCACTCCATATATCCCTAAATTCTTAATTCAGACATCAACGGAATTTGCAATTTGCATTCTACCAATCAAATCCCATGTATTAGCTAACTAACAGTTCCTATGTTTGATATCATAACATTTTAATTTCTGCACATACACAATATGAATATTTCAATACAAGCTCAATTATTAAGGAGTAAGAACAACCTTTCACTAACTTGTCAATTCCAATCGTAGTTCCTCCCTTGTCTACAATTGGAGGCTTTTTAATAGAATCATTGACCATCTTTGTTTGTGGTCAGCATGACACTTTTATAGCGTGAACAATGTTCCTGTAAAATCACGAAATACACAAATTCAGACAATCAAGTATATCATTATTTCTGAGTGACTTGGAATTACTTGTACATGTCATTAAATTAGGTATTAAACTTTAAATTATCGAACTAATCATTAATCACTATTGATTACTCCATAAATATAAGTGAATTCTCTCTATATAACATATATATATATGTGGTCTACTTCTAACTGTGAATTAAGTATCAGCGTAATCACTAATAACTGCGGAGTGTGTCAAATTATTAATATTTTGTGTTTTACGAAATACGAAGATAACAGAATGCCAGTGGTCAATTGTGTTTAACCATTTTATAAGATAAGGATTAAAAATGCACAATCAAAACTCTAAAGTGTCTGAATTTTAGAAGTTGGCAAGTGACAATTGTCGATTTTCCTTGAAAATACTATGTGGCCTATTAGAAATTTGTGATAATGGAAGCAAAACGAAACGAAACGAACAGGTAATTGGAAGTAGAGAATAGCTAATTGAAACATGGAAGACTTGTCTTCTAAGTTGGGACTCTCCTAATGCTTTATCTGCTGGGATGGGAAAGCGCCAAAATGGACCTGAAAACATATCCAGTTCCCCTTACTAATGCATCAAACAGCTGTAGCTATAGCATTATAATTTGGAGAGAAAAGGTATCTAATATACCTTTAGAACATCGAAAATATAGCAATTTGCCACATAAAAAGCCCTAACCTGATCACAAAAGAACAACAAATCAATAATCACTTCATTTCATCAGAATAAATACAACTAAACCTCATTTTTGCACAGTTTTATCAACCTCAACGATGACTCTAAAACTACCAAAATCAGCTAAATGTTACTCATAGGAGAAGGAGGGATAGTGGTTTGTGACAAAAATGTGTATACATATCTACAAGTTCTGGCCGGCTGAAAGTCGAAGTTCCATACCAACGAACCATAGCTGAAAACCTAAAACACCATGGTGAAATGCAACAAGATTAGTAAAACAATTCCGCCAAAAACATGCATAATCAATCATCGAGATAATTGGATTAGACATTTAGGGTTTGAGATATCAAGAAATTAACGCCTAATCTACAAATTACCCAAACATTCCTAAGAATTCAAGAAAAAAATAGGCGCCAATTGATTAAAGGCCCTTATAATGTGAAATTAAAGGCAGACTCAATCAAACACACTAATTCTTCACAAAAATAGAGCTTGATATTGTCATTCCTTAGAAAAATACATTCTCGTTTCTTATGAGAAACTCTTTGGTGTTTTTCACTACTAAGCTCAGTATCAGAAGCTAAAAAGCCTTGAAACTTCCTTTTCATATCCCTCCCAGGAACATCACAAGCTTTCAATAATCTTCGCCGCCTGTGGTTATTCAGCTGGCTCTCGCTTGCAACAATGACCGACATTTTTACTGGAACGTGCAGAAGGCAAAGTCATAAATAAAATCATAGAGAATCAGAAGAAGTTACATTATAATTAGAAAAACTATCCATTATTTCGTCATCATCACAAGTCGACCGAAGCATCAATCAGTATTGTTCTGAACATTTTTAGGACTATGCAAGATAGCTTAACCGGTAAAATCATTGACCGAGTGTCAAGTGACATTCGAAATCTAGCATCATAATGCTCTTGTGACCTCTTAACACACACACACACACAAACTAGTTGATCTGATAATCGATAGATTATGCACCTCAAACAAACACGAGACGTCAAAACAGTACAACTGAAGGAATCATTAGACGCACAGGAAAATCATATCGGAAAATAACATCTAACATTAACAAATTAAAGAGAGATTTGATGCAGTTAAGACCTGAATTATGAAGCTCTTTCATCAAAGCATAAAAGGAAAAAAATATGAGATGTTTACCTATAAAATGCCAGGAAGAAACGAAGATTCAAGTATGAGATTTGAGATTTGATGTATTTTTCATCAAAAATCGAAAAAAGTTGAACGAAGATTCAAGTATTAGACAGCGAACCTGGAGATGAAGGAAGGTATGTAGATTGGACGAGGACCTGGAGCGGAGTGAAGGACGCTGACTCAATTGTGCAGGATTAATGGAGTTTTTTTTGGGATTAATGGAGAATTGGAGATTTTTAATGGGGAATCAACCTCTAAAAGGGAATTTTTTTTAATTAATTGAAGGGGTCCCGGATTAATTCTTTGTGCTTCATATGTTAGGCAATGAAATAGAGATATTCCGTATTTTATAAGAAACCATTGATTATCAAATGATTTCTTTGTTACACAGGACATAAGAGACCATTTAATAATTAAATGGTTTCTTTGTTAGCACATAAGAGATCATGTAATAATTAAATGGTTTCTTTATTATATATAAGAGATCATTTATTCTTTATTAAAGGTTTCTTTGAGGTAATAAACCATTTTTATGTTTACATGGTGTCTTTTTAGTGGTTTCTTTTCCAATATTTGTAGTAGTGGAGGATGTAGGGTATCCTAGACTCGGACTCAGACTTAGACTCGAATCAAATCCGGACTCGAATGCTCGGTTGGTTGTTTTTTTAGGTAAGGTCTTTGATTGGAGAGAACGACGGGTGCCACGACTCGCCTAAACTCGGCTTTGGGCAAGTGCAAGAGAGGGAGTGAAACTAGACACGGCCCGGGGTGACGCGTCGACAAAGTCTCTCGGACCGGGATACTCGAATGTTGACCTAGACGAGGTAACGACCGCGAATTAGACTCGAGCTGCAGAAGGGTGAGTCCGAAAATGGGGCGACCGTGTTTGACTCGGGTTAGACTCTCCTAAGACAAATGTGTAGGGTGTGATTCTCATAGTGACTATGATTAATTGCTCCGTCGGAGAATAGCCCCCAAGTGAGGCCAAGGACTCAGATAGGACTCAGATGGTATGATATCTAAGTGACTCGAAAGTGGGGTATGTAAGACGACACGTGTAGGACACGACCCTTAGAGCAACCGTAATTGATCGCCCTGCTGGAGGGTAGCCCCCGAGTGAGGAAAAGCCTGAAAAGGAAATGACTCGGAAAGGACACTTAGGCGGGTGACTCGTGAGAGGTGGGCCTTCCTTAGGATTCGGCGGGTGGGCCGAGTCCTGTTCTAAGAAAGGTCCACGTGAGACATCCCCAGACTTTGGACTCGAATGTGTAGATGGGCCCTCCTTTGTAGGAGTATGTCCTACGTAGGTGGGCCTTGCCTTAGTCTAATAAGGCGGACTGGGATAGGGAAGAAACTCGTGATGTAAGATCGACAGAGTCTCGACGCTAAAGACCTCGACGACTTATGACCCGACCCGACACATGCTAAATACGGGAAGTCCTAAGAAGAGGAAGGTTTTGAAAAAGAATTTTTTTAATCCGAAAAAAATTCGGTGGAAGGGGGCTAATTTTTCAAAAAATAGAAAAAATGTATTGGGCCTCAAATTTGAGAGTTCGAAAATATTTTCGAGTTTTGAAATGAGCAGAATACCGGCTAGAAATAGGCTATTTTGAGTAAAATCATAAGTCCTAAATTCGGTATACGTCCCAGGTTTTGAAATTGGATATTTTGAGAAAGATGCAATCTTTGAAAAAAGACGGTTTTTGAAAGCGACTTTAGAAACCAAATAGCACATAGTCACGCAAGCATAGTAACGACACCATGTATGCTATGTACTAAGTCTCGGTTGGTCTATAAAGGGTCTATACCAGTTCACATAGCCTAGACGTGAATCGTGACGGACTCTCTAAGTCGAGTTGAGCTTAGAACATGCCGCAAAACCCATACGAATCGACTATGGAAACCTTTGACATATCCATATTGGAGTATATCACAGTATAATGGGACGTCAGTCACCAGTACCGGCCCGGGAAAAGATAGGGTTATGCATGAACCGTAAAACTAAAACGCGTATTGTACTAGTCAAACGATTTCTATTCGAGTCTCACCCTGAGGATGCCGATGGGAAGTCACGCATCAGTTAATCCCCAGCGGAGTCGCCAAATTGTGGACATGACATAGGTCTACCCCGACGCGGCCACGCGCGGGTTTGGGGAGGCGAATGAATCTCCATATGAGATGGATCAAATTGAAATTTAAATCGAAGTGGAGTCGCCACCGAACTTTGTGGGAGTTCGGGCCCGTTCGAACCCACTCTATGTCGTAGTGGGCCATGCACAAAGTATGGCCCATTTCCGATGTCAGAGTTTATTGGGCTCCTCCCTTTGCATTTGATACCGATACCGACATTATAGGATACCGTGTATTGAATGACTCTCGTGCGCCAACGGTTTCGGGCATCCGGAAACCGAGGTTCTGAGTAAGGGGTGAGGGTACGTGTTGAGAAGTTCACAAAGAACACCCAACCCCGCCCGCACATTAGCGGCCTCTACTAAGATACCGTTTGACTCTCTAATACGCGCGTTAGTAGAACGATAAAAATGATATGCAAACATTATTTTCCCTAAACATGCGAAAAAAATGAATGGATTGCTACGTCGATTTAATACATCTAATATTAACGTCGAAGTCATATTTAGCATGCGAGTTCATTTTAGTATAATAAAACAAACAACGGAAATAAATCGACAAAAGGAACAAACGCGTTAGTAACGGTATAACGATAATAACGGTTTACGAGTAATGTAAAAATGCTATAGAATGATGTAAATAACATGATGCATGGTTTTGAAAAATCGACGATTTCAATGAATCAGACATAAATATTGTATGATTTATGCTCGATTCGGACTTTGATACTCGTCGTATCCGACATTCGATTATTGAATCAATTTCGAATATTTAGAGAGAAATCTAAAAAAGACGCTTGTAAGTCGCTTTAAATTAACTAAAACGAAATAGGTTATCTCCGCGTTTATAGGGTCGTAATTAATTCTTTCGAATTATGTGATCACTATTTTTAGCATCAATGAATTCGTATTAGTTAGATTTATTGACTAATTCTTTTAGGCACGATATACGACTATAGAGTCGGTATCGCATCTAAAGAAATATATTTTGCTTGTTTGATTAGATCCGAAAATAGATTCCCTCTGCATCCCGATATCGTAATTAATCCTTGCGGATTATGTGATGTCGGATCCGCATCAACAAGTTTCGGTCTAACCTAAAAAGGAATCGGACGCGTTTAAAGGGGAATATTGCGATCCCATCATGCCTTTGAGTGTTTAGGGCGGGGCTCCTCGAGAGGGCTCCACCACTGTTACAACTCGTAAAAGGGTTAGAAGGGTCTTATGCTAATATCGCCTTTAAACGTGTTCAATTCGAAATAATTTTAGAAATTGATGAATGTATGATTTTGATGATGATTATGTAAATGCTACGACGACACTAGCGACGCGATAAATAAAAAAACGATCTTGTTGACGTAGATTTGCTTCAACAATCAAATACTTGGGATTTCGGGATAAGCGACCGACAACATCGGGCGCGAGGCCCTTGTATTCGTGTTTCCTTATCTCGTCATCCCTTGTATTCGACACGAATAGGCGAATAATTTAATGTTTTGATACTAACGGTATTAATGATATTAGAAACGAGAAAATAAAAAACGAAAAATAACGAAAAGAAGAGAAGATGACGTGAGAAGAGAAGAAAAGGAAGAAATCTGGATTTTTGCACCCTCAACCTACTTGCTTCGTAATCTCTGTATGGACTCGTCTAGTTGTGGCTTAGGCACGGGAGTTCGAGATTATGTAGATGGAGTTATGGTGGTTTTAGGGTTTGATGTTTACTTGATGCTAGGGTTGAAGGTTTGTATGTGTAAAGTTGTGATGGGTAAAAGTTAGGGTTGCAAAGGATGTATTGTCTGTGTGTAAAATTAGGGTTGTAAAAGTTGTTTAATTGTGTTGCAAAGGGGAAGTATATATAGGCAATTGCTCCCCCTGGTTGTCTAGGGTTTAGTGCCTTGATGGACTTGATCCGATGGCCCACCTGAAGGAGGACCGCGGGTTTGCTTCTCGGAAACGGCTTTGACCGGGTTTTGACCCGGTCGTTAAAAGTCGGTTTTATTTTCGGTGTCACTTTTGACCCAAATTAGTCTTATTTGATTGGAAATGACCCACTGGGCCTGAATTTGAGGTCGGTTTTGTGAGATTTGTGCTCCGTAAAAAGCCCAAGCCAGAAACTAATGGTTTCAAGCCCATATCCGAGCGCGTAGAAACACATTTGCGTCCGATCATCATAGGGTGTTTTTCGGGAACCGCTATAGACACGTAGCGGCCAAATGTGGGTGTCTACAACTGTCATGAGCCATGGCCTGGGGTCATTTTTTGGATTTTTTTTTCCCGAGTAGTTTCATTTTTTTTGTTCTTTTAATGATCTTCACTAATTATTCTTTTCATCTCTTGTGATAATTGATAACAGTAATTATGGAAACAAATTCCAAAACACAAGAATTAATTCAATACAACTTCCTAAACTTTTTTATTCTTTCCCTAAAAAAATCAATATACATCCCTAAGTTTTAGGAGTAAATTTGTATATAATGAAGTTAAACTCTGATTTGGGGTAAACTGATAAAAATAAATCGACAAATTACAGAGAAATAAGGAATTTCTGGGAAAAAATGAAGAACCCGATAAATTGACAATACAAAAGGATCGAACCGCTGGAGACCCAGGCTCGTCGATTAGGGTGTTCACCCGGTTCTTAGAACCGGGGCTCATAAATAAAGAGGGCCTCAATATATACCTAGTTTGTACAGAATGTTACAACTCATGAGTATTGGCGCAGTGGTTTGATGTTGGAGGTTTGGGTGAAAGGGCCTAGGATTGAGCCCTAGTTCCTGCTTTTTTGCCTTCCATTTATTTAATGTACATTAATCATCTTTGGAAACATAAAATACATTAATCATCTTTGAAAACATAAAATATAGTGTACGGAGTATTTGTTTTCACCAATCATATTGCTTGAATTGTCGTTTTTCCCTATACACTTAATTTAAGTGATTAGTGCAGTAATTAACTTCCTCCATCCATAGGTATTCTTTCCATTTGAATATATAATGGAAAAAACACTTATGGACGGAGGAAGTACAAGCTTGGAAACAACTACCATGTGTTAAATAACTAAATAAAATGTTTATATGTCTTTAAAAAAACTATACTAAATGTTTTTCAAAATAAATGAATATATATATTTGTGGGTATTTATTTGAATTTCAATAAACAAGTATATGCACATAATTTTTGGACCTTTTTGTTTCAATTTGGGGCCTCATTTTACCTTTTAGAACAGGGTCACTCGCTACCATTTGACGGCCCTGTGGAGACCTAGAGTAGCTTCATCTCTGTCGGAGGTCGACGAAATCAATCAACGAAGAAGCACAATTATCTTTGAATTTGCATAATAACTTGCAGAAGGTATTATAATATCCCCAAACTAGTTTCTGATTTCTTTGAAAAAATTGATCAAACCCCGATCCTAAACAGCTTCTTCCTCGTATTAAGGGCCCCTCGAAACACTAGTGTGGACATGACATAGGTCCACCCCGACGCGGCCACGCGCGGGTTTGGGTAGGCGAATGAATCTCCATATGAGAATGGATCGAATTGAAATTTAGGTCTATGTGGAGTCGCCACCGAATTTTGTGGTTATTCGGAACCATTCGAGCCCACTCTATGTCGTAGTGGTCCGTATACAAAATACGGTCCATTTCCGATGTCAGAGTTTATTGGGCTCGTCCCTTTGCATTTGATACCAATACCGACATTATCGGATATTGTGTATTGAATGACTCTCGTGCGCCAACGGTTTCGGGCATCCGGAAACCGAGGTTCTGAGTAAGGGGTGAGGGTACGTGTTGGGAAGCCCACAAAGGACGCCCAACCCCGCCCGCACATTAGCGGCCTCTACTAAGAATTCGAATGACTTTCCAATACGCGTGTTAGTTGAACGGGAAAATGATATGCAAAGATTATTTTCCCTAAACATGTGAATGGAATTGAAAAGGGTTCCTAAGTCAATTTAATGCAATTAATTCTAACGTCGAAGTTGAATTTTAGCATGTGGGTTCATTTTAGTAAAATAAAATAAACGACAAAAATTGACAAAAGAAACAAGCAAACTGTTAGTAACGATATAACGAATAATAACGGTTTGTGCAAATATTGAATTGAATTGAATGATGTAAATGAGATGATGCATGGTTTGAAAAGATAGTAATACACGTGATTAATTAGGCACGTGTTGACCTAAGTCGTAAAATACTATCGAATTTAGAAAGAAAAAGAATGTCCGACTCACGGTTTTGATCGTGATGAGGCCACTCGATCGAGTGGTCGATGGACTCGATCGAGTGAACCTCTAAAAAAGGTTTCTGTTTTACGTTTCAGACCATACTCGGCCGAGTTATTGGCCAACTCGGTCGAGTACATGGCCACTCGACCGAGTCACTGTGAGACTCGACCGAGTGGGGGTCGTAATAAGCATTCTGATCCGATTTTGGGGTGCCACTCGACCGAGTGGTCTAGGCACTCGGTCGAGTGCCCCCTGTACGAATTATAATTCGTTCGCAATTTTGTATTGATTTTGAAATTGCTTTTGATTTTTTGATAATTTGACGGTTTTACCGAATTGAGCATAAATATTGTACGACTTATGCTCAATTCGGGTTTTTTATAAATCATCAATTTGATTGAACCGAATATAAATATTATTGAATTTATACCCGATTCTAAATTTAAATGCTCGTTATATCCCGTATTCGATTATTGAATCGATACGGAATACTAGAGCGAAAAATAAAGAAAATTGATTTGAGTCGTTTTAAGTCAATCAAAACGATATGAGTTTCTCTCCGCGTTTGTAGCGTCATAATTACAACGTGGCATCTACGTTAGCATCAACGAGAAATCGAATTAATTGAATTAAATTGACTAGATTGTTAGATTCGACATCCAACTATGAAATTGGTATCGGATCTAACGAATCGACACTTTGCTTAAATTAGAGGACTTGATTCCCTCGGCCTCTTCGACATGGAAATAAATCCCTAAGGATTGTGATGTCGGATCCACGTCAATGGGTTTCGACCCTTATTAAAAATACGTATCTTGAAAAAGGTTTTAAAATTGATGAATGCAAGATTAATGATGATGACAACGAAAAGAATAACGAATTATTGTTTAGGTTAACTTGTCTCAATAATCAAATAGTCGAGATATCGGAATAAGCGACCGTCAACGCTGTGTGCAGTACACTTGTATATTCGTGTTTTCTTATTCCGATATCCCTCTTATTCGACACAAATCGATAAGTATTTTAATGCTTTTATATTGATAGTATTATCGATATTATGACACAATGAACAAAATAAAAAAAACAAAAAAAGAGACGAAGAAAAGGAAGACGGACGACGAAGAGAGAAGGAGAAGAGAACGGGGTTTTGACACCCTCAACCTACATGTTCTTGTCTCGGATCGAACTCGTAACCGTGGCTTTAACATAAGAGGCTTCGAGGTGGATGAAGGTTAAGTTATGGTGGCTTGGGTTGTTGATTCCTAAAACTAAGTTTAGGGTTGCTAGTGTCGTGCTAGGGTAGAATTAGGGTTTGCAAGAGACGTTGTATGCGTATGTGTAGGGTTGCTCTAGGGTTTTTTTAAAAGTGTAAAAAGATGTAAAAAAGATGTCAAATTGTGTGTGCATGGGGTTGCTTATATAGGCAATGCTAGGGCACCCGGTTTAGGGTTACTCGACCGAGTAACCAGCTGACTCGGTCGAGTGGCCCGTTGTGCCTGCAGCCGGGCTCGAAAGAGGCCCACTCGGTCGAGTGGCCCAAAGGGTTGCACGGGTCCATTGATTTGGACCTTGACTTTGGGTGTTTGATGAGTTTTGTGTTTGACCTGGATTTTTGATGACGTGAGGGGCTGTTTTGTGCGTCTCGGAAACGATCTTGACCGGGGTTGACCCAATCGCAAAAAGGTCGGTTTTAATTCCGGTGCCGGTTTTGGCCCAAATTATTCCTGTTTGACTCGGAATGATCCACTGGGCCTGGATTCAAGGTTGGTTTTGTGAGATTTGTGCTCTGTAAGTGTGTTAGCCAACAATTAATGGATTTGAGTCCGTATCCGAGCACGTAGAAGCACGTTAGCGTCCAATCATCATCGGGTGTTTTTTTGGGAAACTACCATAGACACCTGGCAGTCAAAATGCGGGTGTCTACAACTAGCCACAAGATGAAGCTATGTCTCGGAACACTCCACGCGCTCCACACCAGTCTCGCCCACGGAACCAGCGAGTCGCAAGATCTCAAATCCTGATAGGCCCTCGCAATCGAGAAACATGATTCCGCTCCATGCCAAGTACCATTGACGAACATATTCTTTATTTTCTCCTTAGCCTGACAAATTTTCCTCCACGCCCACGTAACATCAGAATGAGGCTGATAATCAAACCACTCCCCCCTTCAGATAAATGCTATTGACCCACCGAACCCACAACCTGTCCGGCTGATCAAACACCCACGAAGCTAGCTTCGCCACAGCTGCTTCATTCCAGATATACAGATCCCTAATTCCCAAACCTCCTTCATCTTTAGGCCGACAATTTTTTTCCCAACTAACCAAAGCTCGATTATTTCCTTCTACACCTCCTTCTCATAAGAAATTACGACATAGTGAAATAATTCGAGCCATGACAAACTTAGGAATGATAAAAATCATTGCCCAATAATTATGCAGTTGAGACAGAACAGATTGGACCAGAGTCAGTCTCCCAGCATAAGAAAGCTTACGGGCTCCAATACCAGAGATCCTCGAGATAATACAGGCTATCAAATTTTCACAATCAAGCTTACCTAAACGAGTACTTTGGGTAGGTAACCCAAGATACCGAAAAGGAAACGTACCTTCGACGCAACCCGAGAGCTGAAGGATCGCAGTCTTCCTGTCCTCATCCACCCCTGCGAAATAAGCATGAGACTTACCCACACTTATGCACAGATCCGAGGCCCTGCTAAAGGTTGCAAAAGCACTCCACAAGAATTCCATCGATTCCCGGTCCCCTTTACAAAAAAGGAGGAGATCATCCGCAAAGAGCAAATGAGTCAGCTTCAAAGGACCACATTTCGGATGGAATTTAAAATTCCTATCCACTCTTCCAAAATCCATAATTCGAGAGAAGTATTCCATGCATATCGTGAATAACAAAGGCGACATGGGATCCCCTTGTCTCAAACCTCTTTTCCCTCGAAAAAACCCAAAATTATCTCCATTAGCACAAAGTGAATAGGAAACGGTCTCGACGCATTCCATAACCAACCGACGAAAGTGGTCAAGAAAGTCCAAAGCTCTCAACATCTGGTCCACAAATCTCCACTCAACACTGTCATACACCTTATGGATATCAACTTTAAACAAGCATCTTGGCGAAACTCTCCCCCTCTTATACATACGCACCAAGTCCTAACAAATCAGCACATTCTCCACAATACTACGGCCTTCAATAAAACCTCCTTGAGTAGGAGTTATTATCTGAGGCAAAATCTTAGCCATCCTCGCACAAATAATTTTAGCAATACACTTGTACAAGACATTACAGCAAGCAATCGGCCTAAATTCTTTCACATTTTGAGGCCTATTCACCTTAGGAATCAGAACGATATTTGCACAATTCAGTTGTTTTAAAAGCTTACCTGAGATAAAGAAATCCTGGATAGCCATCACAACTTCCTCACCAATAATGTCCCACGAATCAATAAAGAATTGACTCGAGAAACCATCCGGTCCCGACGATTTATCCCGAGGAATACTAAAAAGAGCCCTCTTGATCTCATCCGGTGTCACAGTTGCCTCCAGAATCAGTTTATGCTCCTGTGAACAAATGGGACCCCTTCTAATCAAGTCAACATCAATATCCTCAACAACCCGTGAATCACCGAGTAGCCCACGATAATACCGCGTGAAAGCATCCTCGATCGAGGCCTTATTATCACACTCCAGGTCGTCCGCATCTGAAATCTTAGCTATAGCATTGTGAGCTCGTCGTCCACGGAGGAGGCCGTGAAAGTACGCCGAGTTGACATCCCCATCACGGACCCATTTTAGCTTAGATTTTTGACACCAAAATTCAGCCCTAGCAGCCTGTAAAATCCTAACCTGCTCGTTCATCTCGCTCTCCTCCTGCATTAGTTCCACAGACAAGTCAGACCTGAGGCGCTGCTGCAATTGGTCGAGCCTGAGTTCAGCCTGATTACACCGACTTTCTATATCAGAGAAACAATCAGCATTCAGCATCTTCAACGGTCTTTTGAGACTGCCCAATTTCTTCACTATCCGAAACATAGGCGTCCCAAAGATCGTCTCCTTCCACGCATCCGCAACACAAGTACGAAAATTTGGCGCTTTGCTCCACATATTCATGTACTTGAAGCTACGATTCTTCCTTACCGGAGGATGTTCAAGTTGAACAATACAAGGACAATGGTCAAAAGTTCCTTCAGGTAAGAAGTTCGCAAACCCATTCGGAAACAGACCCATCATCTCAACATTAATTAGGCACCTATCAATACGACTATATACTCTAGTTTCAGCCACCTTATGTTTATTATTCCAAGTGAACCAAGACCCACTAGCCTTGTAATCACTTACCTCACAGTTTGCTAAACAGTCACGAAATTGATTCATAGCTTCCTCCGAAGAAGTCCCCCCTAGACGTTCACGAGCTTCCACAACACAGTTGAAGTCCCCCATAATCATCCAAGGCCCTTTATGAGCATAATCTTCAAGTCTTCTCCAAAGCTCCATTCTCCCCGAAGCCGAGTTAAAGGCATACACAAGAGTGAGCCAATAATCCTTCCCCGATAAAGTAGTAACTTTGATATGAATGCATTGATTACTATACTCCACAATCGTCAAATTAACCCTTTCATGTTTCCACAAAAGCCAAATTCGACCTCCCTCATGACAATGATTATTTGTCGTAATACTCCATTCAGAGAAAATATTATGCTGAACTTCAGCATACGCTTTGTTTTTAATTTTAGTCTCAAGGAGACCAAAAATATCGACCTGCTGTTTCCTAACAAATTCACAAATTGCACGCTGCTTGCTTATGTTACACATGCCGCGAACATTCCAACATCCTATATTATGGACTTCCATGGACAACCAATTCCAGACCAGCCCCTTCCTTTTCCTCCAATCTCGACTTATTTAGTGAACCACATAACATTTCCACGAAAGGGACGTTAGGGTTTACCAAGGAACTCTTCGAATGTAACCTGGCAGCAGATGCTCTGGTATAATTCCTGACAGGCCGAAACAAATGCTGTACAACAGCCTCACCTCCAGCAGCCTGCAACACTGCCGAAGCAGAATGCGTGGCCTGCAGAATCCCGGTGCCAGCAGCAGCATTCGCAACAGCAGTCCCAGCAGTGCCAAACCGAACAGCAACAGTTCCCTTCTGCCCAGTAGCATTCACTGCCCGCAGAACAACATCATTTTTGGTCTGCAAACCAGTAACAACAGCAGCCTGTTTGGTCATTACCCCTTCCCCGTTTTGATTATTTTTAGCTTCCATTTTCGCTTTTTTCAGCTCCTCTTTCTTGCATTCACTAGTATCATGACCATAACCTCTGCATTTAGAACACCAAATGGGTTTCCACTCATACTTAACTATGACCTCAACAACATTCTCAAGCTCATCCATAAATTTGATTGAGCACTTGAGTTTTTGCTCCACTTTGACCAACACCATGACCCGAGCATAACCTAATCTAGTGCGCTCATCCGTAGCTAAGTCAGACTTAACGTACGGACCCACCAACGAGGCAATCCGGGTTAGACATTGGCCCCAAAATTTTAAAGGTAAATCATGCAATTGTATCCAAATAGGAACTTCTTGTACATCATCCTTGTCCATTTTAGCATCAGGAGTCCATTCTTTCACAATAAGCGGTTTGTTATCAAACATAAAAATTTCATGATTGAGAACCGTTACCTTGGCAGCCTTTTCCTTGAACCGAACTACAAAAATTCCATTAGGAAGAAAAGAAATTTTATCAATCCCATGCTCCTTCCAAATTCTTCTCACATACCCTTCAATCACTTCCCATGGAGGGTTAGCTCCCATGATAAAGCAATAGACGGCATTACTCAAATATTCAATTTCATCTTCAACATCATCAATAGAAAACTTCATCATTTCTTCTTCCTCCTCAAAGTCAATGACTTTTTTCCCATCCTTTTGTTTCCACCTGATAAAATCGATAGGGTTGGGGTTAGTTTCTGGCACAACTTCAGAATCAAGTTCCAATGCTTCAATCTCCTCAATATCAGATTCGTAGTTCAATCCAGGAATCCTTCCGATTTTCTCATTGATGGCTTGTTCATCATCAACTTCACTAGAATTAGGTTTCAAATGATTTTTTCGAATCAAAACCTCTTTCGCAATGTTACGGATCGTAGACTTAGGGCCCTTCCCCGAAGGGCGATTCTTCTTTCTCATCTGAAGGAGGCGCCGAAAGCGGACTGTCGGAATCAGGCCGCCGGCACCGGAGCGCAGGAAGGGGAAGACGGACAGGAACCGTGGAGATCACCCTTCTCTCTCTTCTCTCTCTTTTAATTTTAATGATTTTGAAGGTTCTAACTAATTATTTTGATTATGGGGTTATTGGGGTAGAATTAGTAATATAGGTAGAACCGTAGAAGGTAGAATTAGTAATTGGGTAGAATTGTAGAAATTAGTAGAAAAATAATAAAGGATTTGAATTGAAAATTGAGAAATGACAAAAGAAGGCTAGAAGGTACAATTAATCAAATAAGAAATGGGAGGCAGTGTAACTATGTAAGGAAAAATAAAAAAGTAATATGCTGCTAAGTAGAATTGTAGAAATAAAAAATAATCAAATAAGAAACAAAGAAAAGAGTTGGATTTGACAACACAACTCTAACTCTTTGAGACTCTTCTGACAAATTGATAAGTAGTGAGAGGCGTGTAGAAGTAGAACTATAGAATTGATAGAAAATAGACAAATGAGAATTCACATACTTTTTTAATTAAATATATAAAAATGTAAAGTTTGACAATTTAGGCGTGTAGTGTGTAGAATTGGTATTTTTTAGTTTGATTTTTAATTAAAATAAGAATTGATAATTGTTTGATGACCTTTGATCCATTTTAGTTTTAAGATGGATATATATATGTCTTATAAAAATCCAATTGACTAACATTTTTGGAATGAATATTAATATATTATTAATACGTACTCTCTCAGCCTCGGTCATTTGTCTTGTCTACCTTTAATTAAAATACTGCAAACACATAATATGAAATTAGACAAATGACCGAAACAGAAATAATACAATACTATTTTAACGAAAAATAATGTTAGTTTTATTTTATGTAGTTTATAATGGGAAAACACCTACCATTATTGAACTCTTCAAGAGAAAAATTGGTGAAACATCGACAAATGAACAATCAACGGATATTCCCAATCAGGGATTTGAAACTGCACTTCCTGAAAATAGACCTAATAAAATACTGAGAACTGTGGAAGCGCCATTTACTTCATATCAAATTGAATGAGATCCTGGACTTCGTAAACAAAGTTGGGATTATCCACCCGAAAAACAAAATGAAATTAGACGAGTGTATATTTTGAAGGGTCCTTATCAACCACTGTTTAATACGAAAGAATGCAAAATATCTAGTTCGGGATCCTACGGTTGTCGATTTCAGGCTGCTTGGTATGAGAAATTTAATCATGGTTAGAATATTCCCCTGAAAAAGATGTTGCGTTTTGCTTTGTATGTTTCTTGTTTAACAATCAAGACGGTTATAGAGCTTTTACAATTGATGACTTCAACAATTGGAAGAATGCCTTTGGTAAAAAGGGTACTTTTCTGACACATATCGGTGTTGAGCCAAATTCACATCATCAAAATGCTGAGAAAGAGTTTGAAGATTTTATTAAACAAGAGAGACACCTCCAAATGTTTATGCCAAGCAAACACCCAAAAAAATTGCTATTAATAGATTACGGCTAGGATCTTCAATTAAAGCATTACGATGGTTAGCTTTGCAAGGGTTGGCAATGAGAGGTCGAGATGAAAGTGAAAGCTCCAGTAATCAGGGTAATTTTCTTGAGCTTCTAAAGCATCAAGCATCTTTTAGCACAGATGAGGCAACTTATGTTCCTAAAAATGCCACATACACCTCGTCAGACATACAAAAAGAAATACTAAAAATCATGGCAGAGAAAGTTAAATGAGCAATTATAGAAGAAATTGGTGAAGTACCCTTTTGTATTATTTTCGATGAAGTCGGAGATGTGTCTGGGAAGCAACAAATGATTCTCATTTTGAGATATGTTGATAACGTTAGGCTAGTGAAAGAGCATTTTTCAACATTATTCAGGTTGGAAACACTAATGCTATGACCTTGAAAAAAGAAATATTTGAAGTTCTATCTCGTTATTGCTTTAATATGAGAAACTTACGAGGTCAAGGTTATGATGGTGCAAGCAATATACGTGGTAAATGGAATGGGTTGCAGGCAGTGGTTATTCGAGAGTGTCCTTATGCTTATTATGTTCACTGTTTTTCTCATCGCTTACAATTAACACTCGTTGCTGCATTAAAGGATGTGATACCCGTTTTCCAATTTTTTTTCCAAGTTATCGATGGTTGTCAATGTGGTTCTTGCATCTTATAAGCAAGTTGATCAATTGCGGAATGCTTATTCTAGTGAAATAGAGATGTTGATTGAAGATGGAGAAATCAAAACTGGTGTTGGTTTGAATCAAACAAGCAATCTGCAAAGACCTGGAGACACTAGTTGGAGCTCTCATTTAAGGTCTATTCTAAGCCTACTAAAAACGTTTAGTGCCACTTGCTCGGTACTCTATAAGCTCATTGATGAAGGGGACACATCCGCTGAACGTGCACAAGCAACCACTACACTTGAGAAAATGACTTCTTTTGAATTTGTCTTCATTTTGCATCTTATGAAGAAAATTTTAGAGGTCTCTGAGTTACTTTGTCAAGCTTTACAACGAAAAGCTCAAGATATTCTAAATTCTTTGCACCTTGTTGAGAGCACGAAAGTTCTTCTGCAAAAGCTAAGAGATGACGGATGGGAGTCGCTTTTAGATGAAGTTGTCTCATTTTGTGTGAAGCGCAATACAAAACTCCCAGATATGAATTCTATTTATAAAGAAAGAGGAGGTCGTGCCCATCGTCAGCATGATCAAATCACAATTTCTACCGACTATCGTGTAAATTTATTTTATGTTGCGATTGATGTGCAGTTACAAGAGTTGAACCACAGATTCAATGAGAAGTCAGTTGAATTGCTAAAACTCAGTTGTTCTTTAGAGCCTAGAGTAGGTGAACAATATTTCAAGATCGAAGATATATTTCAACTTGTCCATAAATTTTACACTGAAGACTTCACAGATTTAGAGAAAGAGGAATTAAGAGTACAACTATGTCATTATGAGGTTGAATTATCTCGACATGAGGATCTTAAGAAACTTTTGACCATTGCTGAACTGAGTAAGTGGTTGGTGAATACAGGAAAGATGAATACTTACCCACTTATTTTTCGCTTAAAAAATCTTTTGTTGACTCTCCCCGTGTCTACAACAAGTGCTGAACGAGCTTTCTCATCGATGAATATAATAAAGACTACTCTTCGCAACAAGATGGAAGCTGATTTACTAGAGAGTTGTATGATTATCAACATTGAACAAGATATAACGAAAACGCTCAACATTGATTCAATTATAGATGAATTTCGAGACTCAAAAGAGCGGGGAGTTCTATTGTAGATAAATTTTATTAAATTTAATTTATGCACTTCATTAGTTTGTTTGGGACACATTTAATCAAAATCGACTATTTATGAAGCTTGAAAATATTTGTGCTTATAATGCAATCATATACGCATCCTCATTTTCTTAATATACAGTCGTGTTAAATTTCGGCCTTATGCGAAATTAAATCCTTGCTTCGTTCCTGCCTGGGTATGCCAAGTCATTTTTTCCAACCCATTACCTTTATGCGTGGACCGCTCACTACTTTAGCACACATCATGCTATGGAACCTGCTCCTTACGACCCTACCATGGCAAGGTATTCCCTTGGAGTAGAAAGGAATGACGCTTCTGGGGCTCGAAAACTAATTCATGAGGGAGCTAATGTCAACCCGAGGCGTTTCATACGGAACAAAAAGGATTGTGATGTCTTGTCAAACAACGAGAGCCTCAAAGATTATGAGCTTGATTATTTTGCCTCGATGCGCTCTTCGTACTTATATCTGCGTTCAGGTGATATTTTTCATGTCGAACCTTATAATCCTCATCGATTTAATTAGCAGACAATTTGGCTTTTGTCAAGATATTCATGATATGCTGGATTGCGTTTCCAGTAAAATACACTCTACACGCATTGAGGCATTGAGGTATTGGAGATTAACCTTGTTTATAGGAACCATGGTTCAAGTTCGCCTCCTTAGTTTAGTACTCGATTGGCGAGAAAATGTCACTCCTTGCTTCACCAAATGGTGGGAAGCAAAATATCCGAACGATTTGAGGGACAATGCAAATATTCTCATTCGTAGCACTGATAGTGATCCCCAAAAACCAAGGAAATGCCATCTACAAAGAGATACTACCGATCAGCCTCTAGAGCAAAGAAGGAAATTACAATCCGGAGTCGCCATTATAAGATTGGATGAACATGCTGAAGAGGATGCTCGATGGAAATTCCGAGGTCGATCCTAAACATGATCGTTGAGGAAGAAAGGATACCTGTGCCCCCGTCACGAATAACCTCAGGCTGGATACCCGAATATTTGAAGGGGTTCGTAGTGCTTCTTGTATGCCGTCGCAGACAATGGTAATTTTTATTTTTTTTGTTTTTTTATCAACGTGTTTCTCACTTGCTTACCCACTTTCAGGAGGGTGACTTTGATTTGGAGTTGGCTGGGATTCCTGAGGAACACGATTTGATGCCTCTTCAACCAAACACACGACCGAGGAAAGGGAAACAACTTGCTATGACTTATCAGTGTAGCGAAACTTGAAGTTCATCTGCGGGAGTTAGTCATACCGCTATGAATGGACCACCCTCAGTAGAGATGCTTCCCCAGTATAGGGGAAATGCAAAGAACACTACATGTTCCGATCAAGTCTACTGTTGTGCCTACTTGCTCTACGATCTCATTTCGGCCACCTGCTCTGTACGAGGGGATATTCAAACAAGCATTGCAAGAAGTTCATTTGAAGTTTCTCACGGAGTTGAAGAGTGCCAGTCGGTCTGTAGTAGATGAGGTATCAACGAAGGCCAAAGGCTATTATGAGACTATGCGGCAGCTTAAAGGCGAGCCTTCTTCGTTACAGATGCAGGTCGACTTCTATATTGGTGTAGTTAACGCTTATCTTGTGATTGTGAGACAAACATTGAAATTTCATCAACTCGAGGATAAAAAACTTGCACAGCATCAGAAAGGCGACCACGCCAAACTACTTTGAGATAAGATGAGAGAGGAGCATTAGGCGCAGACCGTGGAGCTTTCTGCTACCCATGAAGAGGTCACAAAACTTGAGGTCCAACTTAAATTGGCGTGTGAGAAAGTGGATCGACTCTAAAGTAGCTTAGCAGTTAAAGATGCGAGCTTCAATCTTCTGCAAGCAGAAATTCAGGGTGTAGAGAGATCGCTAGAGGAGCTCGAAGCTACCCCCATTTTGAGTGCCGAAGAGGGGGCTATGATCGAGGAGTAGTGAAGGCAACTTGAAGATATGCGCGCTTCCCTTGATACAGAACAGTAGGGACTTAGAATGTTTAGTTATTTACTTTCTTTGTAGCTTCAATGGACACGGTCTTTACTTCTTCGTTAGCGATCGCTGTTATGTTTGTTTGTTTTTCTGTAATGACTGATTCCTTGTTTGGATTTGTATTAATCAATGGTTACAAAGAAGATTATTCGTTCACAGTTTAGACTCTTGTGGGCAAGGAACATTTATTTTTATTTTTATTTTGGAGGGGTGGCTGCACTTGAGCTACATGTTCACCCAAGCTGCCTACGTACTTGCAAAACAAAATAATGTTTACAAGATCAAGCCAACGTAGTTCGATAAAGGAATGGGTGATTTGTTTGGTGGTGTGGCTGCACTCAAGCTACATGTTCAATCGAACTGCCTACGTACTTACAAAACACAGATGATGTTTTACAAGATCAAGCCAACGTAGTTCATGAGATAATTTTTTGTGGGTTTTTTTGTGTTTTTTTGTGTGCCGTTTAGCCTCTTGCTTAGGAGTCTTCAGTGTGGGAATTTAAGAATAGTAGCGTGATACTGTAGACACCCGCATTTTGCCTGCTCGCGTCTGTAGCAGTCTCTAACGAAACACCCGATCACTACAAGAAATACTTCAATTAGCTATCATACACGCGCAACCGAAACTTTCAGTCGCTTATTTAGCGACTGAAACAAACTCGGACGACTGATTTTAGTCGCAGGACGAAGAGACGGAATGGGGTAAAAATGAAGTCACGATAGCGACCGAAATCAGTCGCTAAAAAAAAGACGTGCGACTGATATCGGTCGCTAAGTGACGTCAGATAGGGCAACGAAACAAACCTTAGCGACCGACCTTAAAAAAGCGCGCGACCGCTGTTGGTCGCTAAGGGGTCTGATTTTTTTAAACCAGCGAACACCCCCCTCCCCCTCGCACAACTCTTATTTCACTCTCTCTCTCTAACCCGTCTCCCCCTTCATTCCTACTTCTTTTCTCCATTTTTACATAGTTACGGTATGTTTTCTATCTATATTTAATTTAAATTATTTGTTAATTTTTGTATTTATTGATATAAATAAATTACTTATCGAGTTAGATATTTTTTTAGTGTAGTCTTGTTGTTGTCGGAATATTTAGTGTAGTTAGCATGTTAATTGTCCATAGGTTCCCCCAAATTGAAATAGGTAAATTGTTAGTATAAAGTTAGATAGGGTTTATGGTTGGATAGTCGAATGAATTGAGTTTTTTTAATGTGTTAGGAAATTGAAATTGAAAATATAATTAAGCCGATTTAGTGATATAATTAGACAGATTAGGTGCAAATATTACTATGTTTAGGTGAATTGAGAATTTTACTAAATATGTGAGTATTGTATATTAGTAAATTACTTTAGAGGATATAATGTGTATTTGGTCATTGTCTAAATTTTTTTAGATAAAAAATGAAGAGATTTGAACAAAAATGGATGTATGAGGAAAGATTGGATAAGAGACGACGTCCCACAACGAAATTTTTGGAGGCTATTAATAGTTTTATTGAGTTTGCTAAAACCCACCCCGAATACGCGTCAGACGGTAGATTTAGATGTCCTTGTGTGAAATGTTAGAACCTCAGATTCTTGGATATTATTTTGATTAAGGAACATATTATCTCAAATGAGTTTTATCCAAATTATTATCGTTGGATTTGTCATGGTGAGACGTCTGCTGTTGAGGAATTTGAGGTTGAACAGAATGAGGGCGGGTTGAGAGGAATGATTGTTGATGTGGTTGAGTGCAATGTGTTTAATGAGGAGAGCAAGTACACTAACGACGATGACCAACCAACCCCACTAGAGCAAAACCCACGAGCGAAAGCGTTTTTTGATATGTTAGAGGTTTCGGAGAAGCCGTTATATGGAGGGTGTGATGTGATATTGTTAGAAGTCGCGTCTATGGTAGTGACCCTTAAATGTGAGTATAACCTACCGTTTGGGTGCGTAGACGGTGTCGCTGTGTTGATTGAGAAACTCATCCCAAAAGACAACATTATGACCAAAACATTCTACAATACCAAAAAAATAGTTAAAGGTCTTGAACTTCCGCATCAAAAGATCGATGCTTGTCCCGATGGATGCATGCTTTTTTGGATGGACGATGTTCTGCTTGAGGAATGTAAGAAATGTGGTAAGGGTAGATACAAAAGTGTAGATGGGAATATTGTTTTGAGGGGTAGGAAGGGAAAGAGTGTTGCGAGGGATAAAAAACTTATACCACTTAGTTGACTTACCTACATTCCCATTACCCCTAGACTTCAAAAATTATATGCAACCAGAACCATTGCCGAACAAATGAGGTGGCATTAAAAAGAAACTCGTGTAGAGTGGAAGATGTGTCATCCTAGTGATGGGGAGGAGTGGAAACGCTTTGATAGGATTTACCCTGATTTTGCTGAGGAACCCCGTAATGTGAGACTTGGGTTGTGTACCGATGGGTTTGCCCCTTTGGGTCAGTTCGGTAAGTCGTACTCATGCTGGCCTGTCATGGTCATACCATACAACTTACCCCTATGGCTGTGTCTGAAACCACCGTTCATCTTCCTTTCTCTTATTGTTCCCGGCCAAAAAAATCAAAAAAACCACTTGGATGTTTACCTACAACCAATGATAGAGGAATTGAAACACTTGTGGCAAGTAGGGGTGGAGCATATGATGTTGAAACAAAATTTTCAGCTTAGAGCATCGCTTTTGTGGACTATAAACGATTTCCCTGCGTATGGTATGTTGAGCGGTTGGTCTACGGTGGGCCAAAAAGCTTGTCTTTGTTGCATGAGTGAAAGTAAAGCGTTTTATCTAAGAAATTCAAGCAAAATTAGTTGGTTTGACTGTCATAGACAGTTCCTACCCGAGGGTCACATGTACAAGAAGAACATAAGATCTTTCAAGAAGGGTGAGGTGGTGCTAGATGAGGCATCGATTCGTCTCCAAGGAGATGAGATATGGGAGGTGATTTCAGAGTTCCCATCTACTTTTGACGGGACCGATCAAGAGTTCAAGGATCTTAAGAAATTAAGATATGGTTGGTTTAAAAGAAGCATCTTCTTCGACCTTCCATATTGGAGTACTTTATTACTCCGACATAATCTGGATGTGATGCATATTGAGAAGAACTTCTTTGAGCAACTGATTCACACCGTCATGGATGTAGAGGGTAAGATATGTGACACTATAGGATCCCGAAAAGATTTGAAAAAAATTGTGACCATCCGAAATTGCATATCAAGCGGAATGGGTCCAAGCCTAGGGCCTTGTTTAGCCTTGATAAGACTCAGAGAAAGGTCGTGTTAGAGTGGTAGGGAAATTGAAGTTCCCTGATGGGTACGCATCCGATTTCAGTCGCTGTGTAGACGTTAAGAACCTGAAGTTGCAAGGTTTGAAGAGTCACGACTGCCACGTGTTCATGGACCGGTTACTACCTATGGCGTTTGATGGGGGTCGGTTGCCTACCTCCGGTCGCCTGCCAGCCAGACCCCGGGGCGACCAATCCCAGAAAGAGGAAAGGCCTGCCCAGCAGACTTTCCATCAACATCATTGAAACCCCCGAGTGAGTGGCCTTAATCCCTTGGCCGCCTGGCCCAGCCTGGCCGCCTGCCAGGCAGGGTGAACCAGGTCTATTGCCTGCTTATCCCGAGGATTACAGGAGCGAATGAGGCCCAGGGAGCCCATGTCAAAACGCTTGGGAGAGAAACCAGGCGAGGTTTTCTCCAGGCTAACACCGGCAGCCAGAGAACAGTCAGCCCCCGGTTTATCCCAAAGCCTGCAATCGAGGCTCAATCGAGGGCAACCGCTCGAGTCAAAGTACCACCAGGGTGAGAGCTTCTGTCACTCTCAGAGGAAGAGACCCAGACAAGTCTCCCCTGAGACAGAAGATGAAGCGGCGAGCAGGCCGCCCCCAAGGCACCGCTCCCCCAGCACGAGGAAACCAGCCCATAAACAATGGGATACTCATGGTAACTAGTCTGGGGAAAGCAGGTCACGATTGGTGGGAAGGCCCACAAAAACCCCACTTCATCCGGAGGTACAAGAGTACCCCATTCCAAAAATTAAAATGCCTACCATCAAATTTGATGGGACAACAGACCCTGAAGACCACCTGACAGCATTTGAGAGCCACATGGGCATGTATGACGTAGATGATGCCATCTGGTGCAAAGTTTTCCCAACCACCCTGGTAGGGCTCGCACAAGGATGGTTCAGGGACCTCCGCCAGGGGTCAGTCAGATTCTTCATAGAGTTGGCCGAGATCTTCCTCGAACAATATGCTGGGAATAAGAGAAGACGCCTCACTCGTTTCGATCTTATGACCCTGAAGCAGAAAAAGGGTGAAAGTGTGAGGGAATACCTGAGAAGGTTTGATCTATCCTACCAGCAGGTCAGGGAGATCGATGATTCCACTGCCGCCTACGCCCTGACAATCTCCCTGCTTCCAGGGGAAATAAAAAACCAGATGATCAGGGCCCAGCCAGAAACCTTAGCCATGGCCAGGAAAATTGCGGAAGGGTTCATTATGCAGGAAGAGTTCCACGGCCTGACGGATACCCCTGCAGGCCAAACAAGGCCTCATGGGGGACCGCAGGGTGGACGGGGCAGAAGTGAGCCAGGCAAGCAAAGGGAAGAGGGAAACACTCCCAAGAAGGAGCGCGCTGTCTACCAGCCCAGGTTCGACAGTTACACTGCCCTGAACAAATCCAGGGCGGAGATCTTCGAACTGGAAAAAGAAACTGCCAAGTGGAATCGCCCGAACAAACCTCGCAGCCCGAAAGGAGACCCCAAGAAATTCTGTAGTTTCCACGACTGCATAGGCCATACCACCGAGGAATGCCGTCACCTGAAGGACGAAATCGAAAAGTTAATCAGGAACGGATGGTTAGCCAACTACACAGCCAAGAATAAGTCTCAGAAAGAAACATCTGAAAAACCCGAAGGGTCAGTGCAGAACCGCATGGTGATCCATGTAATTTCAGGGGGCACTGAGGGCCAGCTCAGTCGAAGAGGCCAAAAAAGACAAATGCGTGAACTAAGAAACCAGATCTGCTATGCTGAAAAAGCAGGGAGTCCAAGGGGGGTGACCTTAAGCATCACCCCTGATGATGCAGGGCGCGTAGTATACCCGCACAGTGATCCTTTGGTGCTGTCCCTCGAGATCAGCAACCACATTGTGCGGAGGTGTATGGTAGACACTGGCGCATACACAAATCTACTGTACAAAGATGCCTTCGAGAAGATGGGCCTGGAAAAAAGGCACTTACGACCTGCTCCCGGATCACTGTACGGATTCAGTGGGGCAGGCGTGCTGCCTATGGGAGTCATAGACCTGCCTGTAACCTTTGGGGAAGGCTCTACTGCCAGAAACGTCAGGGCAACCTTTGTTGTTGTGGATGCAAGATCTGCTTACAACGCCCTAATTCGCAGAGCCACCCTGGACGAAATCGAGGCAGCCATCTCCATCAGGGCCCTCACCATAGTGTATGTCACCGATTTCGGACTAGAAGGAAAAGTGCGCGGGGACCAAGAGTCAGCCAGACAATGCTACTCCGTGGCCCTGCAAGAACACGAAAAAGAAAGAAAAGGAAAAAGAAAGGCTGACAGTTCCCCCAGCAGGGAAGGCGAAATACCAGCCGAGCACTCGGCACCTGACCACCTGGAGGCAGGGGGCGAAAGCATGTTAGTAGACTTAGAACCAGGGAGGCAGGTCCTAATAGGAGCTGACCTGGAGGAATCCTACCAGGCTGAACTGGTCAAGCTGCTAAAAGAAAAAAAAGACGTATTCGCCTACTCGGCAGACGAGATGCCCGGCGTTGATCCATCATGCATCGTTCACAAGCTGAACGTAAGCATAGACGCCCGCCCTGTAAAACAGAAGAAGCGAAATATGTCCGCAGAAAAAGACGCCGCAATCAAGGAAGAGATTGACAAACTCTTGAAAGCAGATTTTATTGAGGTCTGTGACTACCCAGAGTGGTTGGCGAATGTAGTCATGGTTAAAAAATCGTCAGGCGCATGGAGAATGTGCGTGGATTTTACAAACCTCAACAAGGCCTGCCCGAAAGACTGCTATCCGCTCCCCAGAATCGACCAACTGGTAGACTCCACCAGTGGTTATTCCATGCTGAGCTTCCTAGACGCCTTTTCAGGGTATCATCAAGTGTACTTGTGGCAGCCGGACAGGGTGAAGTGCGCGTTCATCACCAGTTCAGGCACCTACATGTACAAGATGATGTCGTTCGGGCTTAAAAACGCAGGGGCTACATACCAACGGTTAGTTGATAAAGTGTTTGAGAAACAAAAAGGCAGAAACATCGAGGCTTACGTTGATGATGCCATCGTAAAAAGCAAAGAAGACAGAGAGCACCTGACAGACCTGCAGGAGACCTTCCGCTCCCTGTGCCTACAATATGAAACTCAATCCGAAAAAGTGCACGTTTGGGGTCCGCTCCGGCAAATTTCTGGGGTTCCTGGTCAGCTCTCGAGGAATAGACGCCAACCCAGAGAAAATTCAGGCAGTTCTAGACCTTCCTGAGCCCAAGACCATTAGAGACATCCAGCGCCTGACGAGCCGCATGGCCGCCTTGGCACGGTTCGTCGCCCGATCAGCAGACAAGGCCACTCCTTTCTTCAAGATACTGAAAGGAAACAAACAGTTCAAGTGGGAAAACGAGCAGAAAGAGGCCTTTGAGCAGTTGAAAGACCATCTTAAGAGGCTCCCCACCCTGGCAAGACCAGTAGCAGGGGAAAAACTTTTCCTCTACATTGCAGTGACCAATATAACTGTAAGCGCGGTAATCCTACGGGAGGAGGCAGGCACCCAGCAACCTATATACTTCGTAAGTCATGCGCTGGGGGCAGCCGAGAAAAATTACCCGATGGTCGAAAAAGCCGCCTACGCGGTCATAATTGCCGCCAGGAAGCTCAGGCCTTACTTTGACGCGCATCCAGTCGTAGTCCTCACCGACCAACCACTGGAGAAGGTGTTGGAAAAATTTGAAAAATCGGGGAGACTATTGAAGTGGGCGATTGAGCTGAGTGGGCTAGGTATATCTTACCAACCAAGGACAGCCATCAAGGCCCAAGCCTTAGCAGATTTTTTGGCTGAGTGCTCCCATTCAGGGGAAGAAGAGACCCCTGCCGAGGAATGGGTCGTGCATACTGATGGGTCCTCGACTGCCAATGGCGCAGGCGCGGGCGTCGTACTGACCAGCCCGGGGGGGACTGACTTTGAGCATGCCCTCAGGTTTGTCTTCCCAGCATCAAACAACGAAGCGGAGTACGAAGCAGTACTCGCAGGCGTCAGGCTAGCTAAAGCCGCAGGGGCAGAGCGGATTGTCCTGGCGACAGACTCCCAGCTCATCGCCAACCAGATCAATGGTGAATATGAAGCAAGGGACCAAGCAATGGCCACATACCTGGAAATGGTGAAAGGAGAGTTATCAGGCCTGAAATCATATGAGATCAAGCAAATCCCCCGCTCCCAGAATAGTCGAGCAGATGCCCTGTCAAAACTGGCAAGTTCCAGTCTACAGGACATACGGAGGTCAGTGTGGGTTGATGTTCTGCATGAAAAATCGACCAGCCCTCATCAGGCGATTAGCACCATGGAAGAAGGTCCGGAAAACTGGATGACTCCCTTCATCCAATTCAAGAGACACGGTGTCCTACCATCAGACGCAACACAAAAAAGGAAAGTACAGGCTAAATCAGCCTGGTTCATACTCATCGAGGGGGAACTTTATAAGAAGTCTTTTACTTATCCCCTGCTCAAATGTCTACGGGCAGATCAAGCTGCTGAAGTGTTGGAAGACATCCATTCAGGGATCTGTGGGCATCACATCGGGGGGAGATCCCTGGCCCACAAAGCCCTAAGGGCAGGCTACTACTGGCCCACCATGCTGGCGGACGCCAAGAGCCTGACCCAGAAATGCAGAAAATGCCAACTCTTTGCCCCATCAATCCATGCCCCGGCCCAGGAACTCAGGCCAATCCTATCCCCCATCCCTTTCGCTCAATGGGGGATGGACATTCTAGGACCCTTCACAGTGGCCACAGGGGGCAGGAAATTCTTGATTGTCGCCATAGACTACTTCACCAAATGGGTGGAAGCCGAAGCAGTGCCCAACATTACTGAGCCGACGGTCAGGAAAGTGGTCTGGCGAAATATTATCACCAGGTTCGGTCTGCCAAAGATGTTGGTATTTGACCATGGCAGACAATTTGATAATGATCCTCTGAGAATCTGGCTGGAAAGACACAATATTGCAGTCGCCTATTCAGCTGTCTGTCACCCACAAACCAACGGACAGGCAGAAGCGGCCAACAAACAAATCTTAAATGGCCTGAAAAAAATGGTGGATGACTGCAAGGGTAGGTGGGCTGACGAGCTTCCCAGTATACTCTGGTCAATTCAAACCACCAGGAAAGAGTCAACAGGCCAGACCCCGTTTGGTCTGGTATACGGAGCAGAGGCATTATTACCAATCGAGGCAAGAATCCCTTCTCTGCGCTCCCTGCAGTACGACCGGGCTGAAAACGAAGCTGCAATGGTCGAAGCCTTGGACCTGGTAAATGAGTTAAGGGAAGAAGCTAGCACCAACATCGTTGCCTACCAGCAACGAATGAGGAAAGCCTTTAACACCAAAGTCCGACAGAGAAACTTTCAGATGGGAGAGCTAGTTCTGAGAAAGACGCAGGCAGTTGGAAAGTCAAGAGAACATGGAAAGCTGAGTGCCAACTGGGAGGGTCCATACCAAGTGACTCGAGTCCTGGGACCAGGCACATACAAAATCGCCAACCTTGAAGGGCAAGAGCTGCATGCTCACTGGAATGCGGACACTTTGAAAAAATACTACGTCTGAACAAAATCCAGAGATAGTTTTTATTTTTGCTAAAAACAAATGGCGGAGGACGGTCAAAAGAATGTCGACGGCTCCGACCACCCGAAAATGTTACAGTTTTACAAAGAAATGAAGAATATTCAGATTTATACTCGTTGCCTGTTCACACTCGCGTTCTTCACACACAAACGAGCAGGGGGCAATAGGGGGAGGCCCCCTGTTGCCAAAATCGGGAAAAATGACCCCCCAGCAAAAAATCCGAGCGCCACCCTGCTTACCTCTGGGCAGGCAGGGGACATGCCAGACTAACAAGGACTGGGGGCAGGCCCCCCAACCTTGTATAAAAAACGCAAAAGCCACCCTGCTTACCTCTGGGCAGGCAGGGGGCAGGCCCCCTGGACTTTGAACAAAAGCCAGGGACAGGCCGGATCAACAAGGACTGGGGGCAGGCCTCCCAACCTTGTATAAAAAACGCAAAAGCCACCCTGCTTACCTCTGGGCAGGCAGGGGGCAGGCCCCCTGGACTTTGAACAAAAGCCAGGGACAGGCCGGATCAACAAGGACTGGGAGCAGACCTCCCAACCTTGTATAAAAAACGCAAAAGCCACCCTGCTTACCTCTGGGCAGGCAGGGGGCAGGCCCCCTGGACTTTGAACAAAAGCCAGGGACAGGCCGGATCAACAAGGACTGGGGGCAGGCCCCCCAACCTTGTATAAAAAACGCAAAAGCCACCCTGCTTACCTCTGGGCAGGCAGGGGGCAGGCCCCCTGGACTTTGAACAAAAGCCAGGGACATGCCGGATCAACTAGGACTGGGGGCAGGCCCCCCAACCTTGTATAAAAAACGCAAAAGCCACCCTGCTTACCTCTGGGCAGGCAGGGGGCAGGCCCCCTGGACTTTGAACAAAAGCCAGGGACAGGCCGGATCAACAAGGACTGGAGGCAGGCCCCCCAACCTTGTATAAAAAACGATAAGGCACCCCCCTGCTTACAGGAGGGCAGGGACAAGCTGCGCATCAAACCCATGAAAAACCGAAACAGACAAAAGCAAACAGAAAATCTACATAAAAAGAAATAGTGTCAAAGGAACACAGGATAAGTAAGTTTTTAAGACAAATGATTACAATCAAACACGGCAGCCGGCCATCAAAGGGCTCGGCGCGTAAAGAAGTAAGGAAGATTAAAACGTTGGCACAAGCGCAGCAGGAGACGAGCAAGAGCCCTCTGAGGAAGACTGCCCTCCATGTTAAGCAGGGGGATCATCTGGGCCGGAAGTAGCAGCTCCTTCAGATAGTCTGCGCATTAAAGCTTCGTCCTTAGCAGTGTAGAGGGCTCGGAAAGCATCTTCATCAAAACCAGGGAACATCTCCCTGACAGTTTCCATGACAACCCCAAGGCAAGAGTTAGCACCATTAACGAAGCCCGCCGACACAACCGTGTCCACCTCCTGGAGTATTTCGTCCCTCTCCTTCTCCCAATCCTTGGTCTTTGCCGCCAGATCGCCAAGAGCCGCCTGCAGATCAGAATTCACCTTGGAAAGGCGCTCCCCAAGGTCGATGACGCTCTTCTTGGCGTGATCCAGCTCAGCCAAAGCTTTCCTGGCCTGCTCCAATTCCGCAAAGGCCTGCTGAGCTCTCTTTGACTCCTCCCCCAGGCGGGACACCTCCCTGATAGCTTTCTCATTTTCAGACTTCCAGTGGATCCCCTGACCTTTGGCCTCTTCCAGCTCGGTCTCCCTTTTTGCCAACTGATCCTTCAGCCTGGCAATGAGAGCAACGTCCCTCTCGACTGCAGAAAGGCGGTCAGAGTTGGACAGTTCCTCATCACTCAGGCGGTTAAGAGCCGCCAGCTCTACAGAAGCTTGCATGATCCGGACAGTGCGCTGGATGTACTGGGTCACTTGGTTTGTGGCAGATTTGACAGTTTTGGGGAGATGATCCGCTAGAACCGCCCCTGAGTCGGAAAGTAGGGCGGAAACATCTTGGCTGTCTCCGGCGGTATAGTGGAATTCAGCGTTCTCCTCGGAGAAGAGGGTGGCAGGAATCCCCTGAGCAAAACGCTTAGGCTCAGGCGTGGAAGTCTCCAGGTCCACCACCTGGTCAGCATTTGGAGCCTCCCTGCTCCTCTTTCTAAGCAGCGCCCGGGGAGTGCTCTCCCCGGTCTCTTCAGAACCTGCAGCCCGCGGCCCCGGGGGAATCTGGACCCCTGCTGAAAGGCCCTCTTGCCTGCCAACAGGCGAAGGGGTAGCCTCGAAAGCGATCGCCTTCGCAACTGGAGAGGGGGTGGCCTCATTAACCGCCGTCTTTGCAGGCGTTGCTCTAGGAGGGGGGGGAGCCTTGGCCTACTGAACGACAGACCCTTCAAATGCTTCATCAGATTTTTCTCACCTCTCTTAAAATCAGGGGGAAGAGAAGGGCGACGTTGGACAACAATGAGATTCTCGTCCAAGCCCAGGCGTCTCACCTCCCCTTTCTTCCAAATAAGGGTAGCAAGATCTGCAAGGCAAACATACAAGTTGTCAGGGCACTTTAAAAGGAAAAGAGTAAGAAGAAACCATCAACACTCCCGAACTACCTTTATCTAGACCCGGGTTCATGCCCAACCGGGTCAAGTATTTATCAGACGCAATAAGCTCCGCATGGGGGAGCCAGAATGTAGGGCCGTACACCCCATACTTATCAGTGTGGGCAGCAAAAAAGGCCGTCAACTCCTTGTCTTTCTCGCCCAGCTTCACCTCCAAGGCTTTTCCACCCACGCCAGGGTGATACTCCTCAGGGGTCTCAAGCCTGGTGTGGACATGATTCCTGAAATGACGGGGAATCTTCCACCCATGGGTGCTGTGTACATAGAGGAAGTTGTTCTTCCAATCTCTCAAACTGTCCATGCCAGGCCACACCAAACAATGTCCCTTCTGCCTCAAAAGGGACCAATAACCAGGGGAGCCCGCACTCCCAGAAGACACCATTTGCAAACCCACCATAAACCGCAGGGCGTCAATGGAAGGCTCAGTGTGGTGGAACAGACAAGTCCAGACATATGAAATCAACGCCCTGACAGCCGTGGCTGTCAGCTGGGCGATGGCGACGTTCATGCGCCTGAAGATCTCTTCCAAGGAATGATGGAGGGGAAAGCGAAGGCCGAACTCCAAACATTTGTGGAAGACCGCTATGAACCCGTCGGGAGGGTTGCATACGGTATCCCTTTCGCCGGGGACAACGACTGTGTATCCCTCCCCGAAGTTGTAAAGCCGCTCAATCACACCAGCGGCGTTCTTTGCAAGAATCAGCTCCCGATTTTTCGGGTCAGGGAAGGTACTCAAAGGGATGCGGTATTTAACTTTATCTAAATAGTACACCCTACCCCTTTCCCGTCGAACAAGAGGACCAGAGGTTCTAGAAGGGTCAACTTCTAACGCCTCGTCGTCCGAGTCGATGGCGTCAAACGAGGGGGGGTCAGGAGAGTTACCACCCCCGCTGTCCGCCGAGTGCTCTTCCTCAAAATCCACCTCCCTAGAGGAGGAAGCAAAATTCGTCCCTTCCCCCCTCTTTGAGGGGTCAGTAAAGGGTAGAATCCGCTCACGTGTTCTAGACATTTTACTCTAGCGGAAGTGGAAAACAGGAAATCAAAAAGGAAAAAGCAAGAAATGGAAGGCAAAGGTCTGACCTAAGATCGCCTGTCAGTGCGGCAAAAGCCCGAAGAAGGAGTCTCCCAGAGAAAGGGGGGTATGAAGTGGGGAACGATTCTTCAAACACCCAAGGGTTTTGCAGAAAGAAAGAATAGGAAGATTTCAAGAAAAGAAAGATCGAAGAGGGGAAAAGAGGAAGAGTGTGCAACCGATTGCTTTTATAGGAAGAAGGGCATGTAAAGAGTCGCCAAAATCTCAGGAGGCCACCCAAAGACCACTGCCCACGCGTCACTTCTTAAGAAGTCAACCTAGTGCGGCTTCCCAAGAATGACCTCGAAAGGACCAAAAAGTGTCAAGGGATTAATCATCCTATGACGCCCCCTCTCCACTTCAAACAAAAAGTAATAAACACATATTAAAAATACAATACACAAACACATCGCCTGAATTTCATTTCATTAAACCTTGAAAGGGAAAAGTTACATTCAGTGCCCAATAAAGAAAGAAAATATACAAGGGCCCAGGAATTCCGGCCCAACAAGCAAACGCCCTGCTAAGCAGGCCTAATCATCATCCAAGTCAGGAGAAGGGTCCCCAGGGCTGCCTGGACCCTCAAAATCCGAACCCCAGTCCCAGTCTGGGGAGTCTTGGAAAGGGTCATCGGGGATCCCATCCCCATCCCTGTCACTTAAACAACCAAGACCTCCACTATCGTCAGAATCTTGGCTGCTATCCTCCCAGTCCCTGCCAAAGGGAACGGCCTGGGATTCGTCGCAGGTGCGACAACCTGTCCTCTTCACAGGCGAGGAGGGGCCCGACGCCAAAGAGGAGTCAGTATCAGAGAGGTTAGGATCGAATTGTTCAGGGTGCAGCCACGGAAAGCACTCGTGGCATCGCCTGTCAAAGCAGCCTCCTCCCTGGGGGCAGCGCCTGAATCTAGGCGCAGCAGGGGGTGAGGACCTTTTTAGACGCTTGTTCGCCCTGGTAGGAGCCTTCTTACCTTTCCGGCGAGAACGGAGCCTTGAACGGCGACTACGGCGAACAGCTCGACAAGCAGCTCGAGCATACTGAAGCCTCCAAAACCCTCTAAAAACAAAAGTAACACATCGAACTCCACGGCGAGTGACGGATTTTCTGATCCAAACCATGACTAAAGACAAAGAAAGGAAGGTTGGAAATGGATTGTGAAAACAGTGAAGGAGGATACAATTTATACAAAAAGCAGAAGCAGGGCATTAATGGCGCCCCAACCACTTCTGCAAAGAAGAGAGCCAATCATCAAACTGGCACACTGCTCGAAAATCCACTGTGCAAAGAAGAATAATCATAACAGAAGACGTTTGAACTCCCTGAATACCCAGAGAAATTAAAGCATGTTCCCTCGGGAATACGCGGCACATTTAATGCAAGAGTGTCCAAGGAGCCAACCTCCCACCGTCCCAAAACAAGACGTCACCCGCCGAGCAGGAGCCCCGCTCCCACTCAGCCGGCGAGGGCCAATTGATGGGGGTCGGTTGCCTACCTCCGGCCGCCTGCCAGCCAGACCCCGGGGCGACCAATCCCAGAAAGAGGAAAGGCCTGCCCAGCAGACTTTCCATCAACATCATTGAAACCCCCGAGTGAGTGGCCTTAATCCCTTGGCCGCCTGGCCCAGCCTGGCCGCCTGCCAGGCAGGGTGAACCAGGTCTATTGCCTGCTTCCAGGGCGCCCCCGCCCAGGCAGGACCAGAGGAGGACCGAGGACCCATCCGTCATTTTGCCTAAGGTAAGGGGAAATGAGTGGACAAGGTGAGTCCACATGTCGCACGAGCATCCACTCATTTCCCTCTTCCTCTTTCTCTTTTCCACTCTCTTGTGGGAAGGTATAAATACTTTCCCATTTCTCACATGAGAGGGGTTGGATTTTCTCTCTCTAGACTCTTACTCCTAAAAACGCCACCTAGTTCCTCACGAGCTAGGTTCGTCAAGGCACTTCACGGACTGACTTAGGCATCGGAGAGGGTTTCCTCGGACAACCTCCGAGGCCCTGTGCGTTCATTGTGCAGGGAGCAGGCCAACTCCGCCGGGAAGGTCCGACCTAGGGAGTGAGAGGAAGGGGAGGCTGAAGGAAATCGAACGATCAACTGTTCACCATTATTCCAATCATACAGCCCGGATCCAAGGTCGGGTAAATTGTTTCCGTGACCGGAACAGCGTTGAAGCAACTATTGGCGGAAGGTGTGTGGAATCCTATCACTGAGATATCTCAGTTTTTTTGAGATTTGTGTTCGTCGACAGTTACAATTGACGACATGACTCGCTTGGAGGATCAAATTCCTCAGATACTATGCAAACTTGAGATGATCTTCCCACCCTCTTTCTTTAACTCAATGGAGCATCTACCGGTCCACTTGCCCTGCGAAGCTATAATGGGAGGTCCGGTCCAATTTAGATGGATGTACCCGTTTGAGAGGTGTGAAGCTTTCAAATACTTAATCATTAAAGTTAAATATTGTAATTTATTATTAATATAATTGTTTGATTGTCATAGATTTCTCAACCATTTGAAGAAGAAAATTGGTAACAAGGCGAGGGTCGAGGGCTCCATATGTAATGCTTATCTAACAGAGGAGATAACCAACTTCTGTTCTCTGTATTTCGAGAAAGAAGTGAACACCAAAGCCAAGAATCTTAACTTAGAAACACCTGAGATGAATGAACTCAACATACCAGACTTTTTTCAAAGTAAGGTAGGTGAAGGATCTTCCTCGGCTGGGGGTGGAGGGTGTTAGATGAGAAGGAATAAAATCGTGCTCACCTTTACTTGTTATCAAACTGCGAAGTTTTGGAGCCGTACGAGAAGCAGTTTGTAACTGAATTTGTAGCTACTAATCCACATTTAAATGCTGATGATGTTTGGAATAAGCATGAGGAACAGTTTCCATGTTGGCTTAAGCAACATGTAATTTCAGAGAATATTCGAGATGATTTGGTTAGGAGTCTAGCATTAGGTCCTTTGTGGAAGCTTAGAACTTGGAACCGGTATTCGGTTAATGGTTACAATTTCCATACATTTGCCCATGGTAGCAGTAAGGCTAGATGTATTTTCGGTGTGACTGTGTCGTCACTTGATGGTGACGACTACTACGGTCTACTGAAGGACATCTTTGAGTTGTGCTATGCTGGACGTGATCGTGGGTATAGAGCTGTGGTATTTAAATGCGAATGGAAGGACAACTCAGTGCATGGTATTAGAGTACATGAACGGTACAAACTAGTTGAAGTTAATCATACCATAAAATACTCCAAGTATGATCCGTTTATACTTACACATCAAGCACACCAAGTGTACTTTGCTCCTTATCCAACCACAAAGAACGATAGAACTGTAAACTAGTGGTGGGTGGTGTTTAAAACTAAGCCACGGGGGCACATTGACACTGACCTCTTCCAAGATGAGGTCTTTTCTAGTGGTACGACATTGTCTCCAATTGATGAGAATCTTTTCGCAAGTGATGATGGCAATAATGAGGTGCATGTGGGGGAGGATTTTGAAGACGATGAAGGTGGTGAGGAGGAGGACGGTGCTTCTAGTGATATGGTCGAGGAGGAGGAAGGTACCGATGATTTGGAGATCGATGACGAGGAGGAGGAAGATGACTACGAGGAGGAGGATGTAGTTGGTTCGAGTAGGCAAGTGGAAGATGACAATGATAGCGACGATGATTGCTAGTAGGGTATAGTTTTACTAAGTTATATTATTTAAATATAATAGTCTGTATTTAATATTTTGGGCATATTATTTCAATATTATGATGTCAATTTCTAACTTTCTATCTATGTTCGCAGATATGACGTTGGGCAGAAGAATGCGGTTTTGGAGTGGGAGCAGGAACAGGAGGTCCCAGCAGCAGCAGGAGGAGGACCAGCAGGAGAACCAACAGGAGGACCAGAACGAGGAGCAGCAGAACAAGGAAGAGCAGGTCACAGGAGACCAACCTCAACCAGCATAGGGAGCTCACGGGCTTAAATATCGGGAACTAGACGGGCGCCTAATTCTGAGCCTCGAGAAGACATGGTGAGACATTATAATATTAGCAACGTCATTACTGGTTTTCAAACTTTAATCATATTAGCAACTTCATTTTATTTCATTTTTTGGTGAGATATCATCTTATTTCATTCTTCGGTGAAGGTTTTGGGATCGAGCGACAATGACTGGTGTTTCGAACAGTTTCATGAAAGACTTGACTACTTACTGCACTAGTTGGACCAAGGTGCCTCAGTGGCAGCAGGAGAAGTGGTTCGACAACTTCAAGGTGCACCATTTTTTTGGTTATAGTAATTAACTTTTATTGTTTACTGATTACTAATCTCCCCAAACCAAACCCTTGCTTGTCCTCAAGCAAGCACAAAACGACGAACTCAAACCTAATGGGATGTATATAACTCATAGCGGAATATGCTCCAAAGTTACCCAAACCAATGCGCAACGATTAAAATTAATGTAAACAACCACATACAACAAGCTTGACCAATGACAACAATACTGAACCTTCAACCTTGCAAGACTCGTCTATGTCGGACTCTCACGGATCGCTCATTACACAAAACGGGTGATATGGTGAGTTTATGTAAAAACGGAAAGACAAAGCACTCACCTAAACTGCGACCTACAAGAACATACATGCAATCTAACTTGAAATTAATCTCTAATAACCGTACATACGCATTCTATCGGGAAAAGACACGTGCCAAGGACTTACATATGGTATAAAGTAAGGCTAATCGGGTAAGAAGGGGAAAAACGAAATGGATATGTGGAGTTAAAAGCCAAGCTAGTATTCCTTAAACCCATCAATAATAAACATCCCGTTTTCACCAAATTCCAGTCGAAAAAATTAGGCATAGCAAAAAGCGCCTTATCAAAACCACTTCCCACTAATAACTACTCCCTCCGTTCCAACCATTTGTATACGTTTGCTTTATGCACGTATGTCGATACTCGTTTTCTTTTGTCTATATCTTTAGTTACGTGTTACGAAAAATTATAAAAACTTGATATTCATGATGTATTTTATTAGACAATTCAAACAAGATCCTACATGACTATCTTTTATATTATATATTAGAAGTTATATTGAAGATTCTCATCACTTATAAATAGTGTTAAAAAAGTAAATGTATACAATTCGTTGAAACGGAGGGAGTATGAAATTAGAGAGATCAATTCTTTTCTCATAGCAAAAACACATTCTTCTTCTAGTTTCACTTCATTCATTTTTTCTTTCCTTTCTTTTTTTTTCCATTCAATTTTTTCTTTCGTTGATTTTTTTTTTCTTTTCATTTTTTTTCCTCAATTCCCCTTTTTTCTTTTCCAATATCATGGTACCAAAATTAACCCGAAAAAAAACAATTTCGTCTAATTCATCTACTATCTTGACTAGGGTAGGCAATATATGGCATGTAGTTAATAAACAGGTCAAACAGGTCAATTTGGCTACGTGAGGCTTATGGGAATTAGATAAAAGAAAGTATTTGCCTTTTTCGCACATGTCAAAACCACGAGTCAAAAACGTACTGTAGACACCTAAATTTGGACCTGGTGGCTGCAGAAGTGCCCAACAAACACCCGATGACGATAGGACTGCAACGCGACACGGGTTCACGATGTTATAGGTAGTTTTATTATAGAACGGATCAATAATTACTCGGAAAAATTAAAAAACTAACATGATGGCAGCCTTAGTCGTGTCGTTACGGTCACATAGACACTAATTAGAGTTAATTCCGACACCGGGACCCCGAGTCGGCCCCGAAACTCGAACCGAGTCAACACCGAGTCAAGCGAGCCTCGGGATGAACACCCGAGGCCCACTAAACCCACGGCGCTAGGTCAAACCGTGGGGAAGCCTTAACGTCCAAGCAAGATATCACACACCCGCCTCACGGTTTTGGAAAGTATCAAAACCGTATCCTCAAAATCCCAACCGCCCCACCCGACGCGCCTGGGTCTCACAACGCCTAAGCCCAGGCGCCTGAGTCCTGGTGCGCCCCAGGTCACGAGTCCATATGGGCGACGAGGGCCGAAAACTCCTATAAATACCCCCCCTCCGCCTCATTCATTCGACACAACATTCAATCTTCTCTTCCCCCTCAAAAACTCTCGCTAAGGGCTCGCACTCCGACACCCGAGGCAAACGATCCACTCGATCGTAGTTCCGATAATAAAAGCGACATCGACGCTACTCCTCACCTTCGAGCACTCCACTTGATACCGAGGTGCCTGTGATCGACTAGCCCAAAATAAGTACACGGATTCTGTCGGATTAGCCACAGAACTAGCAAATAGTAACGGAGCTCTGCCGGAATAGCCGCGGGAAGGTCAAACGGTAATGGAACTCTGCCGGGATAACTGGTCAAGCTAGGATGATCGGCCTGTCGAAGTCGTATCGTCACTAGGTTGCCATCTAAACAAAACTTTCCATATTTGCACTTTCTATTATTATGCACTATGACAACACTAGACGTGGGCACTAGGCCCACGAACGTCTACTAAAATACGTAACGTCCCAACTTCAACCACAAATACTAAAACACACTAAATAGACCCGAGTAATTCCAAGATCCGTTCTCAAAACTATCTATGCATCGAGTCCTGTTTAATGTATACTCCGAGGGTGCAACTCCTCACAATGTGATTTACTTACATTCGCATTTACAATTTTTCGTATGATTTATTGCTTTTATGACCTTATAATCGCATGCTAAATCACCTAACACGGAATTCAAAACGTAAAATAACTTAAAACTGAACAAAGTGATGATCAGGTTCCGTATTAGTCTGGGTGCTCACCTTATTAGGTTCGATGCATCTCTATTAATATCCAACCGACGCATCTTAAGCAGAATACCAGGTAAGGTATATCACGAGAATGACTAATATCCGTATTATCACGTTAAATCTGATTTGTTAATACGTATAATGCATAGTACTCTCTACTCTCCAACGTGCATCTTTTCATGGCCTGCTTGTCACGTGAAATCGCATGCAAAGAATGTAAACACTACTATTCTGACGATAAAACTTATTTGTCCTTAAACAACCGACGTAGCTAAGCATAGGATTAAAAAAACGGATGTTACAGTACTTCCACCACAACAAAAGAACTAGGAAATCAGCCCACCGATTGATTAGTAGAGGCGGCTATAGTACGGGCGGGATTGGGTGTTGACATCTATCGGATGTTGGCTTCCCAATACGTACCCTCACCCCTTACTCAGAATCGACGGTTTCCGGATGTCCGAAACCATTGGCAATGAGAGTCATTCCGGGCATGGAGTGCTTAAGGGTACATGTCTATATCTTTAGGTCCCGTGTCACTCAACATTGAGCCGGCAAGGGATCAAAGTTGACTTGAACGGTTTCCGAGTCCCCATAATTGACTCGGTGGCGACTCCACAAATCGGCAACAAATTTAGTTCAATAAAAAGGTCGCCTTACCAAATGAATCGGCCTTTAAACATTTACAACCACGTCTCGATCGATTCCCAAACGAAAAAACGGGTGCCCGCACCTGTCTAGTACAAGTCCGTATCGTCATCCAAATCGAGGTCCGACACTTCGCCCCGTATGCGAGATCGGACCGGCCCCCGGTAAGGAGGGGGTCGCGTGGGTGGCCACCGCGACACGATGAAAATCGGGTAGGTCTCGCGCAGGCGCACGCAGGGCGCTGAGCGGTGCGGACGGACGTCCACAGTTTGGCGACTCCGCTGGGGACTTGGAAACAAGTTTCCCGCGGTGGTGTAACTTGAACGAGGTCGGTGAAGCTCATTTCTTAGCTCCTAGTTATGGTCACTACAAGTTTTGGCCCTAAAAAGACCACCCTAACCGATATCAGGACCAATCGACCTCTTCGCGGTAAGATCTCTAGGGACAGGCGGAGAGATCCTCGGTTGACGCTCCGGCCGCCTAACGCGTAACCCACGGGATTAATAAGCGGATAGTCCAAACGAACGGTACGACACTCATCTCCCCAGATCATTGTCAATACCTAAGTAAAGACTATTCATGGGCGGTAGCCTAATCTAACCTACCCGTGTCTGCATCCTGCATGAGTGTATGCATTCCTACTTATGTGTAGCGTGTTTGAACAATCCAACCCAAATAAAACACTAAAAATCTGGATTCAACCACGCCAACGTATTCAACCACATCCAATTCCGTTTTTTGAAAATACCTCATCTTTTCAAAACAACCATTTAAACATCAATACTCTGACCAAATCGTGGTTTCTAAAAGAGGAAAACGTTTTTTATGCCGTTACCATGGCAAAATTCACGATCTCTGCTTTTGAAGAAAAGTTTTAGTGCCATCACCATGGCCAAATTAAAACCTATTAACAACAATGACTACCGTTAATACAACTGAAACTCCCAATTAATGGGATTAAGGCTGCCACGCGGTCACATTTTATTTCAAAAAAAATAACTTTTTACGCACATACCGTTAGCAGAATCGAAGCTTCAATTAATGAAGTCAAGAAACTCAAAAAACGGTTACACTTTCAAAACATTTTTCTACAATACACACCCTCACCGTCTAATGCTAATTAGCACAGCCGACGAACGTGGGTCACTAATTTTAAAAGTCCTTTTTCAAAAAGCAAAAAGTTTATAAGAAACACCATTCACAACCTAAGTCCCTCACTAAGGATTTAGTCACACCTTTAGGGAGATTGTCGTCAAACTTCACGCTCCGTCATGAGCATCGCGCACCCCGCGAGTATCGAACTAACTAATTAATAGTAGTTTTAATGGAAGCATCACGTAATTATTTAAAAAAAAAACCGGTTCCCCTAAAAGAAATGCACTTCTTTCAAAAAAGAAACATATTTACATTTCGTCATTATTTCCAATGCACACACATAGCAACGTGCTTACACTCCTCAAATGACGTTGTCGCACCATTGCTACACTATTTCTACAAACCATCCTTTTCAAAATTTTGCAAAACTGGTCGTTTTCGAAGGAAACATACATCCAAATTTTTTGATCCCGAGCCGGGATCGTGATCAACCTCTTATTGAAGACATGCCTGAAGATACCAACGAAGATATTGCTGACAAAACATAATCTCCTAATTATAGCATTTATCCATTTGTACTACTGTAATCATAGCAAGATATCATTCTTAATATCAAATATTGTATGTATAGAAACAATATCAATTACTCCTCGATCCTAGGAGTAGATTACGGCTAGTGATAGATTAGATAGGATAGGATTGATTCCTCTGTACTAGTATATAATCCTCCTGTACACAATGTTAATACTCAAGCATTCATTTAAAACTTTACATGGTATCAGGAATCCTCACGATCTTGATCACACTTTCCGCTGCCTTACTTCTCGGTATACCCATGGCTTCCTCAAGTTCCACCATCCCAAACTCTGACGAACCCTCCAAACCCCTCATTGACGTTCACTCGTCTTACTATGTCGAACTCAAACCCAACACATACCGCACTTGGCGATTCCAAATCACTCGCCTCTTCCTCGGTTATGGTCTTTTTGCCTACCTCGATGGATCTCTCACACCACCTGCCAAAACCATCACCCCTACCGCCTCTGAAGCCAAACCCACCGAAACACCCAAACCCATTCCCATCCCAGCCTATAACACATGGTTCCGACAAGACCAACTCATCCTTAGCGCCCTCACTAGCACCCTTCACGAGAATGTCGCACCCCTTATTCTCGATGCTACCACATCTAAAGAAGCTTGGGATATTCTAGCTCAAACCTATGCCAACCCATCACGAGGTCACATCCTCCAAATAAAAGACCGCCTCACTAACCTCTCCCTAGGCACATCTACCATTTCCGACTACCTTCTTGCCATCAAATCTTGTACCGACCAACTTGCCCAACTCGGTAAAACCATGGACAATGAAGACATCACAGCCAAAATTATTTCTGGTCTTGATTATGAGGCATACAAACCCGTTATTGATGCGGTTCGAGCCCGAGACACACCTATCGCGTTCGAAGCATTTCATGAAAAACTTATACAACATGAACTTTTGATCAAAAACAAACCCCCCACCCCGACCTTTACCCCTTCTGCTCTTGCTGCCAACCACCGTTACACACCTCGGCAGCCCCACAACCCCAATTCCAACCGCAACCCATCCCACGACTCACCCTCCCAACCCAAACCATTCAAAGGACGTTGTCATTTCTGCCGTGAGTATGGTCATGTCACCAGCATGTGCCCAGATTTTCGTCGCACCTACCCCGATGTCGTGTTCTCACCACCCAAAACCGGAGCCAAATACACCAAACCCCAAGCCCACACCGCCACATCAGCCATCAACCCCTCCTCCTCGACATGGACAGTTGACATTGGTGCATCTCACCATGTCACCAACGATCTCCACATGCTATCCCTCCACACTCCGTACACCGGTCCCGATGATCTCACAATAGGAGATGGCACTTCACTACCTATCACACATCTTGGTTCATTCACTATTCCTACCTCTTCCTCTCATCTTTACTTTAATAATGTTTTAATTGTGCCTACCATATCTCGTAACTTATTTTCCGTCTCACAATTTTGTCGAGACAACAATGCTGTTGTAATTTTCTCACCCACTTCTTTCTGTTTTAAGGAAATCTCAACGGGGACAATACTTCTCCAAGGCCTCTTCCGTGATGGGACGTATGAGTGGCGTCCTTCTCAACCTCATGCTTATTCGGCTCAAACCACCCGAGACTCGCTCCTATGGCACCACCGTCTCGGCCATCCCTCTCAAGTCACCCTAGATTTTAGTAATCGAAAATTTCTTTTTCGTAACTCTACTTTCTCGCATTGTAATTCATGCCTAATAAACAAGAGCCATAAGCTACCATTTTCAGTCTCGTCTCTTAAATCAACCGCTCCCCTCGATTTAATTTTTTCCGATGTTTGGACCGCACCCGTACCCTCCCATGAAAATTACAAATATTATATAATTTTTGTGGACCATTACACTCATTATATTTGGCTATACCCACTAAAAAATAAGTCTGACACTACTCCTACGTTTCTTCAATTTAAATCACTAATTGAAAACTATTTCCAAAAACCAATTAAACAATTCTACTCGGACAACGGTGGTGAATTCAAACGACTTAACCACTCCCTCCTTGACCACGGAATAAATCATCTCACCTCCCCTCCACACACACCCGAACATAATGGATTCGCCGAAAGGCGTCACCGACACATTGTCGAAACCGGACTCACCTTACTCACTCATGCCAACATTCCCCACTCGTTTTGGCCCTACGCTTTCTCCACTGCCGTTTATCTCATCAACCGCCTCCCAACAGCCACCCTTCGCCACTCCTCCCCTATCATAACCTCCTTGGTCAACGTCCGAACTACCTCAAACTCCGTCCTTTTGGTTGTCTTTGCTTCCCTTGGCCCCGACCATACACCAAAAATAAATTCGAACCCAAATCATTACCTTGTGTCTTCCTTGGGTACTCCACCACACAAAGTGCATACCAATGTCTTGAACCGACCTCCAATCGAATTTATGTATCCCGGCACGTTCGGTTCATTGAAACAGAATACCCTTACTCTTCCCTCGTGCCCGATAAAACCACTCCACCCTCCACTACCCCTGCTCACTGGATACCCCTCCTCCTTCCACCCACAGTTGACAACACCAACCCACCCACTACCCCAACACCGAAGATACCGACCTCACTATCGTCGTCTCACCGCATTCACCCCGCACAACCCCTCCTCAGCCTGATTCGCCCCCTTCCCACCCCTTACCCGACCGATCCCCCGTTCAGTTTGTCCCTCATACCACCACCCCCGACACCACATCTTCTCCTGACCTGCCCTCGCCACCCCCACCCCCACCTCGAATTACTACCCGGTTATCCAATAACATCCGCAAACCGAATCCTAAATATGCAAATCTCGCCTCATTTCCTCCCTCTCACACGACCCCTACAACCACCAAACAAGCCTTAATTGACCCCCGATGGCGAGAGGCCATGGTTACTGAGCATAACGCTCTCCTTCACAATAAAACCTGGCACCTCGTCCCTCGTTCCCAAGCCGAGAACATTGTTGGATGCAAATGGGTATACCGTATCAAGTACAATCCGGATGGCAGTTTAAAACAATATAAAGCTCGGTTAGTCGCCAAAGGCTTTCATCAAAGGCCCGGTGTGGACTATTCTGAGACATTCAGTCCTGTTATAAAGCCCACAACAATTTGGCTCATCCTAACACTTGCTGTTACTAATAAGTGGCATCTCCACCAAATTGATATTAACAACGCTTTTTTGCAGGGAACACTCACAGACACCGTCTTCATGAGTCAACCACCAGGCTTCATAGACCCCGACAAATCTGATCACGTTTGTAAACTCGACAAGGCCATATATGGCCTCAAGCAAGCCCCACGAGCGTGGTACACTGAACTTCGCACCTATCTTCACCGGTACGGTTTTGTTACCTCCCTCTCTGACCCCTCTCTTTTTATTTTTTCTCAACCCTCCGTCCAACTATATGTCCTTGTATATGTGGACGACATCATAATTACCGGGTCTCACACAAACCACATCAGCACCTTCATCACTCACCTCTCCCAAAAATTCTCACTAAAGGACCTCGGTTCTTTGTCCTATTTTCTTGGAATAGAGGTCATTCCTACTCCTCAAGGTCTCCATCTCAACCAAACTAAATACCTATCTGACCTTCTTCACAAATATAGCATGCACGAGTGCAAACCGATGCCTACACCCATGATTTCTTATCCTCTCCTCACCACCCAACCAAACCAACCCGTTGAAAATGAGAAGGACTACCGCGCTATTGTCGGCAGCCTTCAATACTTGTCCCTTACCCGCCCCGATATAGCTTTTCCCGTTAACAACCTAGCACAATTCCTCCACCACCCCACAACCACCCATTGGGCAGCCCTGAAACGGCTCCTCCGATACTTACATGGCACTCTTCACCTTGGTATTCATCTCAATAAATCATCTCCACCATGCCTCCATGCCTTCTGTGATTCAGATCATGCGGCTGACACCGATGATTATATCTCGACCACAGGCTATATTGTTTACCTCGAGAACAACCCACTCTCCTGGTCCTCAAAAAAACAGACCGCTCTCTCTCAGTCCTCCACCGAGGCAGAATTTCGTGCAATTGCTGATACGACGGCCGAAGTCCTTTGGCTCACTTCATTACTTAAAGAACTTTACATCACTGTCTCCACCCCTCCCACCATCTACTCCGACAATCTTAGCGCCACCCATTACACGGTCAACCCCGTCTTCCACTCACGTATGAAACACCTGGCCTTAGCCTTTCATTTCGTGAAGGAACAAATTCGCGACCATAATATACGTGTCCAGCACATCAGTAGTGTCGACCAACTGGCCGACACACTGACCAAACCACTACCGAAACCTCGCTTTCACCAGCTCGTCTCCAAGATTGGTCTCCGCACTCGACCGTTCACCTTGCGGGGTAATATTGAAGACATGCCTGAAGATACCAACGAAGATATTGCTGACAAAACATAATCTCCTAATTATAGCATTTATCCATTTGTACTACTGTAATCATAGCAAGATATCATTCTTAATATCAAATATTGTATGTATAGAAACAATATCAATTACTCCTCGATCCTAGGAATAGATTACGGCTAGTGATAGATTAGATAGGATAGGATTGATTCCTCTGTACTAGTATATAATCCTCCTGTACACAATGTTAATACTCAAGCATTCATTTAAAACTTTACACCTCTTACGTCGTACAACCGTGTGTTTAACTATCTGTGTTAGTCACTAGGATCACCTCTACTCAAGGTCTTACATTTTGGGTCTTCTCATTTCGAGAAGTCCTCTTAAACCTCACCTCCGAGGTCTGCGTCAAATCATCTCGTCTCAGAGATCTAGAATTCATTAGGCGTCTCGCCAAAGTACATCAAAAGTATAAAGCACCCGAGTCCCTAAACCAAATGACCTCGCACACACGGGTTAGGGGTCCCAGTTCCGCGTCGCTCAGCTACGAGCATTTCTCGAGTCATTAAGACATCCGGTCGACTCGGTCTCACCTTTGGCCCTGCTTTGCAGATTTAGAAATGTTTTCCAACGACAATACCGAACTACTCAACGCGATGCTAGGACTCGTTAAGGAACTTCAAAATAACCTAGCCCAAATAAACGACGCCCATAATAACATCCTACTCCAGCTCGGCAGGCTGGAGGACACGGTCAACGGGACGCGAGATGGTCCCCGGGAGGTAATGGAAGAGATGCTTTTCATCCCTAAAGAAAAGATGAGGCTAGGGCCGGCTAGGTTCGTCCCAGCCCTCGGAGGGCGTCCCTTTAGAAGCCTTACCGACCTAGGCATGACCTATGCCGAGGCCCTTAGAATCGCCAACAAGGACTGGGAGTTGTCCCAACTCATCCCTACCCCAGATCCACCTCGTGGAGCCCGAGGGGCGGAATGGGATCCTAGCGCCTATTGCCTCTATCATCAGGGTAGGGGACACGATACTGAGAATTGTGACTGCCTCAAACACGATATCTAGGACCTGGTGGATGCCGGAAGCTTCCCCCTGGCAAGGAAGCAGACACCGCGGTCTGTCGGCGATGGGGCCGGTGGCGAAACAACCGCGTCAGTAACAGTAATGACCAGCGGCACCATCAAAGTGTTATTCCCTGGGGGGAGCATCGATGCTTAGAGACACGACCGGTCTTATCTAGAGTCTAGTTCATCGTAGGGCCTAGACTAAAAATAAATAAATATCTTGTCTTTTTCTATCAAGTCTCGGAAGGTGCGAGGGAACATGTCCTCTACCTCCCCCAAAAAAAATCACGGGCATCTAGCCCATATACTATTATCAATAAAACAGTTAATTTTTTTACAAACATGCCTTGACAATCGCTTAACTTTCTTTCAACAATTTACTTTAAACGCTTAAAAACTCGGCTTTATGCCAATTATCGATAACAACTGACTAAAATACAAGGGCTACCGCAAGCAGCCCACTCGACTTCACCCTAAGAAGGAAATCGTGAATAACAACCTTAGACTCAAACCGCCACCGACCAAACAACAATAAACTCGGAAGCAAACAAAACGCCACCCAACCAAACTTACCAACAACACAAGCCGAATACAAAGCCCGTCTAATAAGTCTAAAAGCGGCCATATCTCTAGGAATCAAAAATCTTAAGGTACATGAAGATTCGTCCCTGGTAATCAACCAAGCCACGGGAACCTGGAAAGTCCATAGTGAAAGCTTAACCCCATACCAAACCAAAAACAGAAACAATGTTTCGGGAATTCACCGAAATTGACTCCATGCACATACCCCGCGAAGAGAACCAAGTCGCTGATGCATTATCCAAACTAGCCTCGCTAATAAACATGCCCGATCACCTCTTCTCCATGCCTATCTGCATAGAGAGAAGCGAACAACCAGCCCACATCCATAACCTCAAAACCGACAATGTCCCCGAAGAACCCTGGTACAAAGCAATCCTAAACTTTAAAACCCAAGGGTCATGCCCACCCAACATTAATGCCAAGAACAAAAGGGACCTACGAATAGAAGCCATCCATTGCGGGCTACTATACAAACGAACCCCACAAGGAATCCTCCTTAGATGCATAAACAAAGACCAATCCGAGAGAGTCATGGAAGAGGTACACGACGGAGAGTGCGAACCCCACATGAGTGCACACCTACTAGCCCGAAAAATAATGAGACTGGGTTATTACTGGATTGCCTTAGAGGCAAACTGTCAACGTCACGTTCGGCACTGCCATAATTGCCAAATATTCGCCAACATCCAACACCTACCTCCTTATCCTCTACACACTATAGCCATACCCTGGCCCTTCTCTACTTGGGGAATAGACATCATAGGGAAAGTACACCCATTCGGGACCGGCGGACATTGCTTTATTTTAGTAGCTGTAGATTACTTCACCAATTGGGTAGAAGCCGCCTCTTACACCGTACTAACCTCAAAACAAGTAGTCAAATTCTTGCAAAGCAACATCATCTGCCATTACGGTATACCTCATGAAATCATTAGCGACCAGGGGGCTCACTTCAGGGCCGATACCCAAAAACTCCTAGACAAATACAAAATCCAAAGAAACAAATCTTCACCCTACAGACCGCAAACCAACGGGGCCGTAGAAGCAGCCAACAAAACCATCACCACCATCCTTAAGAAAATGATAGACAACTACCGAGATTGGCCGAACAAAATCCCCTTCGCCTTATGGGGATACCGAACATCTTATAGAACACCCACCGGAGCCACACCATATTACCTAACCTACGGTTCCGAAGCCGTCCAACCAGTAGAGCTAGAAATACCATCACTAAGAATATTAGCCGAAAGTGGTATCCCTGAAGAAGAATGGAACCAAAAGCGGTACGACAAGCTAGTACTCCTAGATGAACGTAGGATACATGCCCTATCCAACGTACAAGCCTACCAACAACGCATCCAACGAGCCTTTAACAAGCGAGTGAAATCCCAAAGCATACACGAGGGAAATTTAGTGATCAAATCCATCAGAGCACCTCTTCCCGTCGACCCTAGAGGGAAATTCAAATCAAACTGGGCAGATGATAAGTGTAGTTTGTAGTGCCTATTTTGTAGTATTTTGGTCCCATTTCCTTGTGGAATCGCTCCTTGGGAGCGATTTATGGGCTACTTATGCTTCCTCTAGTTCGTTTCAGGTTCCCGAGACCTTTCATGAAGAGTTGGAGCGATTCCGACTCAATACATACACTTTTCGGAGCCAACGAAGCGGAGGAACGATGACTCGATGCTTCGGAATCGATCCCGAGACCTTGGGACCCAATCCCGAGTCCCGAGACCCGATCCCGAGTCCCGAGAATCGATGAGAAGTTCATATGAAGCAAGGAGAAGCCAAAAGGGTCATATTGGAGGCCTACAAGACCCATCCCCGACGGGTATGCACCTCATCCCGTCGGGGATGAAGTGCACAATTGGAGAGGCTACTGCAGAGCCGTCCCGGTCGGGACCAACCCGTCCCGGTCGGGATGGTGGGTCCGTCACGGTCGGGATGGTCCGTCCCGGTCGGGACCACCTGTCTGTAGTCCGCATTTTATTCTTCTCTTCTCCCTTCCATTTGGAACCCTATAAATACTTACCTCTTGTATTGTTTATAGAATCTTACATTAGTTTAGCCTCTCTTAAGCCTCTCTACAACATATAAACCCTAGATTTAGTTCTTCATATTAGTTGGAATCTCTCATTAATCCTTAGTTAACCTTAGTTAATCCTAGTTAATTAGTGCTTGTATTAAGAAGATACTTGAAGACTTCTCCAAGATTGACAACCTTGGGATTATTTGGGTTTCTCTTTTATGCAAGATTTCATATTTTCCTTCATCTAGTGTTGGTATAATCTTTCTTTTCTCTTGTTTATTGTTATTGAATCAAGTTTGAATCTTTACTTAGTGTTTGTTGTTATTGTTTATATTGTTCTTGATGATGAATGTTTGGATTGTGAAGTTGTTTTATCCTTTCATTGTTGTAGTTAGTTTGACCATGAGTGAGTAGTTTATTTGTGGGTTAGTAGGGGGATTAAGGGTAGATTATGGGTGATTAGGGTTTGATTGGGGGTAAAGGGTGATTCTTTATTGTTAGTCACACATTTGGCACACCATGTGTTTGTTGATATGCTTGTATGGGTTGTAGTGGCCATGCTTCTCATGCTAGTCTTCTTCTACTCATTGTTTGCTTTGTGTGTGGTTATGTTGAGCATAGTCATCGACATCGGTTTAAGTTGCGATTGCCCGGACCGAACCTAGCAATTAGGAGGCACCTACACCCTTAATCAACCCAAGTCACCCTACTACACTTATGAACCCGACCTAACCCACTCCCTCTTTTCCATATTTGATTCATCTTGTTAGTTAATCATCATTTCTTTAGGTTGTTAGTAGTTGGATCATTAGCATTGTTTAGCATTCCTTTAGTTTGATAATTGGTTTGTGTTTAGTTATTCTAGCTTAACCTCGTTTAGCCTAGTTGATTGTTAGTTCACTTCCTACTTCTCCTCTCATCAAATATTCATCTAGTAGTAGTTCTTTGTGTTTGTTTGGTAGCATAGTCTTGTTTTAGGCCGATTTAGTCTAAACCTTGCAATACCGTCTCCGTGGACACGACCCGACTTACCCTAGCTACCCACTAGGTCTTAGCCGGTTATTTAATTGGTGGCGGGATCCACGACAAATCCGACCATCAATTTGGCGCCGTTGCCGGGGACGGTGCATTGTTTAGACTTTGTTTGCTTATTTCTAGACTTAGTTACCCTCCTTTGTGCCCTTCTATAATCTCTTGTGAATATTCTCTAGTTTTTCTTGATTCCTTAGCTTTCTTTTCTCTTTGTCTCTAGTGTTGCTTGCTTATTGTCGTTACCTAGTGCCCATAAAGCACTAGGTGTTCTCACGTTTGTTCTAGTGTGTAGTGTATGCCTAGGCGGGGAGGCGAATCCTTTCTCTTTAATCCAGAGCCGGAGAGGCTTTTTCGAGCTTTTCGCCAACGGACGATTAACCGGGTTAGGATCTCTCAACCAAGTGCAAGCAATACCCATCAAGAGCAAGCTCAAGGAAGCGATAGTGAGGAAGCATATCGAGAGACGGCCGAAGGGAATTTCACCAATCCCTTTGGAGATTCTAGTCCTAGTTCCCCATCTACATCTACATCAACTCCGTCTACACCATCTTCTCCCTTACATCCAATAATGCCGAAGTTTTCCTCCCACTCCACATTCACGGAAGACGTCTTGCCGGGACCCAATGCTCTACCGGCCGCTTATGCCGGAAATTTTACGGCCAAGACCCATTTCATCCAACTTGTGGAAAGGAACCAATTTAGTGGTTTGCCCTCCGAAGACCCGCACCAACATATGGAGACCTTCTCCGATTATTGCGACGCTATCTCTCAACCCGGGGTTACACAAGATCAAATCCGATGGGTTTTATTTCCATTTTCTCTTATTGGAAAAGCGAAGCAATGGATTAAAGGTCTCGATAGGGCAACCATGGGCATCGACACTTGGAAGAAACTTGCATTGGCATTCTACCAAACTTTCTACCCTCCGGAGAAGACTAATTTGCTTAGAGCCTCCATCACCGGTTTCCAACAACGGGATGAGGAGAGCTTATATGAAGCTTGGGAGCGGTTCAAGTCTTTGGTTAGATCGTGCCCCCATCATGGACTTTCACAATGGTTCTTGGTCCAACAATTTTGGAACGGTCTTTATGAGGACTCAAGAACTATACTTAATATGGGCTCCAATGGTAGGTTCACCGAGGTCGATGATGACCAAACTTGGGCGAGAATCGAAGAGATGGCGGTGCATAATTCGCAATACTCTAGGCCTAGGAAGGCAAACCGAGGAGGTAGGCACGAGGTTGATGCTATAACTCAATTAAGCATTGACCTTGGGGCTCAATTGAAGACACACATGGAATCCATTGACAAGAAACTTCAAGGCCACCTCACTCAAGTCCAAAGCATCGGTTCCTCCAATCAAGCCTCGATTTATGAAGTGAATGCTTTGGGATTTGCACCTCCTTTGCCTTATTATGGGATGTGCGATAATTGTGGAATCGTTGGTCATGACCCTATGCATTGTAGAGGGAGTATTGAGCAAGTGAATGCCTTTCAAGCATTCAAGCAAGGTACTTCCTATTCCAATCAATACCAAGCTTCCAATCAAGTCCCTCAACAACAAGCTTTTCAACACCAACAACAACATCGTCCTTATGTTCCACCTCCCTTAAGGGACAACAACCAAGGTTACCAAGGCAACTCAAGGCCTTTCAACAACTTCAAGCAAAGTAACCAAGGTTCGTTCAACAACAATCAAGGGTTCCTTCAAGGGAACTTCAACCAAGGCTATCAAAACCACAACCATGGCAACAATCAAGGCAATTCTCATGGGTTCCAAGGGAACCGTCAACAACAAGCAAATCAAGGCAATCAACAACAAAGCAAGCCTAGGAGCCGGTCTCCTACTCATGACTATGGCATTCCTCTAGCCATCACCGATACTCCGCATAATCCATCATCTCCACCTCGGGGATTCGATATCCAAAAATCTATGATGGATATGCAAAAGAGTCAAATGGACATAACAAGAAACCATCAAGAGCTCTTTGCTTATATTCAAGGGGAAAACGCGACAAGAGATGCCCGTATGAAGATGCTTGAAACTCAAGTATCTCAACTTGCTTCGGGGAGCTCCTCAAGACAAAAAGGACAACTACCTTCTCAAGGAGAAACACCAAAATTTGAGCATGTAAATGCCATCACCACAAGGAGAGGTACATCTTATGAACCCCCTAAATTTCCTAGTGAGCAAGAGCCAATGCAAGAACCGACAAGAAAGGTGACACCTCCAACTCAAGAAAGCTCAACCCTTGATAATCCAATAGAGGAGCAAGTCTTATGGGAGGTTGAGAAACCTCAACAAGACAAGCTTCCCCCACCTCAAGCTAAAGATAAGGGTAAAAAGAAAGTGTCATTTGAAGAGTCTACCCCGAGTGAGCAAAACAAATACCAAGTCAAGTTGCCTTACCCATCAAGGCAAATGAAGACTAAGGTAGACTCTCAATATGACAAGTTCCTTAACATTGTGAAGAAGTTGGATGTGAGTGTCCCATTCACCGAGCTACTTACCCAAATCCCGGCATACGGAAAATTTATGCGAGAAATATTGGCTAGGAAGAGATCCGTCGACAAGGAAGAGACCATCGCATTCACAAGGGTGGTGAGCGAGCTCATTCAAGGTTCTACGCTTCCAAAGTTGAAGGATCCGGGTAGGTTCTCGATCCCTTGCACCATAGGGCACTACAAGATCGAAAGAGCTTTATGTGATTTGGGTGCGAGTGTGAGCATCATTCCCTACTCCATTTGTTGCCGACTTGGGATGAAGGAGCTTAAAAGTACCTCTATCACGCTCCAAATGGCCGATAGTTCATTTAACCGACCATTAGGGATGCTAGAGGATGTGCCGGTAAGAATCGGTAAGTTCTTCATTCCGGTTGACTTCATCGTGCTCGATATGCGGGAAGATGAGATCACTCCCATTATTCTTGGGCGCCCATTTTTACATACCGCCGGTGCCATGATCGATGTGAAGAACGGTAGGATCACATTCGAGTTAGGCGAGGAGAAGCTAGTGTTTGACCTTCAAGGTAACACTTCGCCTACCAACGACGAGTCATGCAATATGATCCAAGCCAAGGAAAACATCGATCTAGGGGAAGAACCGAGACAAAGCATGAACAAGGAATCCTATGTACTTGAAGATGATGACTCCGATTTGGAGGAGGATGAGAGCCCATGTCATGGGTTTAATGACAAGTTGAAGAGCAAAAAGGATGAAGATGAGCCTCCTTTGGGGCCACATGAGGATAGATGGACGTTTGGGTATATACCGAAGGATCGAAAGTACAAGTTCAAGCCATTGAACTTAGTAGATCGGGATGCCCCGGGAACGTCGAGACAAGGCCATGAAGAGCCTTGGTTTGTGGATGCTTATGTTACTAGCTTGATTGAAGACTTTGCTAGGGCCTTCGACTTGTTTCTTCGTGCCCTTGATGGAGATGGAAGAAATCTTGGTTGTTGAAAAAGAATGAAGAATATACCACCTTGGTTTGACGGAGTTCCACAAGAACCGTCCCTTAGTATATATCTCTTTCCCTTATAATTTGTTTGCTTTTGTGAAAATCTTAATTATTTGGATGATTGATGAGTGTTGTGAGGGAGGGAATTTGATGTGTTGTTTGAGTTTAGTGTGATAGGTGTGAAGTGCAAGTGATTCCTAGGGAAGAGCGGTCATTGTTGAAGCTTGGATTGTGTGAAGGGAAGTCGGTTTTTGAAGCTCGGTTCGAGCTTTTGGGTGCTATAGAGGGTTTGGAGACTCTTCCCGGCCTAGGAGAGGTCGTCCCGACCGGGATGGAAGGCCCATCCCGACCGGGAAGGGTGCCATCCCGACCGGGATGAGGTACGCAAAAGTTGGGTTCACTGGCAGTCCGTCCCGACCGGGACGAGGTCTTCCCGACCGGGACGAGACAGCCATCCCGACCGGGACCACCCATCCCGACCGGGATGGACCCCCTGTCCTCCGTTGGCTCTTTTCTTCGTTGTTTGAGACCACCCAACCACTTTATACCCCCTCCCAACCTCCCTACATGTCCTTACTCTCATTGTATGACCCTTGCACCTCACATCCATGTCTTCACCTCACTTTCTATTCACTTCAAACCGACTTTCGCATCCAAAACCCACCTCATTTTGCATTTGTGCCCCAACCATGGAACCGGATCGCAATTAGAGAGGAATAACGACGACTTGGACAAGCTAAGTGCCTATTTTGACTTTTGAGACGATGGAGCGAGTGAGTTGGTAACCGTATGGTACGGCAACTATCCTCTCTTTTCCGTTTTTATAGCTTGTCTTCTTTGTTTATTCCCTTTCCCTCTTATCATTTGTGTCATGGTGGCCTTCAAGGCCTTGGTGTGCTTGCTCCCGACTCTCGATGATGTGAATACATCGAGAGTCATTTCAAAATCCAAATTTTTCAAGATTTTCACCTTTTTGTTGGATTTAGTCGGATTTAGGCGGAATCCGGGCTAGGTGACTTGATTACACCTAGCCCTCCCCTCCCATTTCCTTTTACTTCCTTCTTTTTATTTTCTTCCCCCTTCCATATCTTTTTCTTGTCTCGGCCCATGGTGACTTGATTACACCCCGGCCGGACGCCTTCTACCCTTTTCCCCACTTTTTGGTTTTCAGCTTTATTTTCGTAGTTTCTTTTCTTTTGTGCTCCATGCACTACGGTCGAGCATGAGGACATGGCTCGACTTAAGTGTGGGGGAGCGATATTCTAGCATAGTTAGTTTTATTTTCATAGTTTTTCCAAAAAATCTTTAAAAACTCTAAAAATTTGAAATTTTTTCACAAAAATCAAAAAGATTTTCCTTTTGTGTGTTTTCCTTTTGTGTCATTGTGTCGTATATTTGTTTTGTTGTGTGTTTTGCCCCCCCCTCTTTTCTTTATAGGTTGCCTAATCGCCATTAACTTTGGAGAGCTTTCAAGACTTCCGGTATCATCTTTATCCCTTTTTCTTCTTTACCTCTTGCGGAGTTTGGAGGAGTTTTGTGATGAAGTGTGCTCGGGAGGAGCTTTGTAAAGATTGTGGTGGATTTGGAGACTTGTTTGAAGATAGGGGTGGTGTTTGTTTTTTTCATTTGTGTTCGTTTTGTGTTGTTCTTGTTTTGTTACTTTTGTTTCTTTTTCTTTTATTTTCGTTGAGTCTTCGTTTTGTGTTATGTTGTGTGTCTTGTGTGTAAACCGTTTTCGAAAACCCGGTTTGGGGGCTAGTGTGCAAGTGTTTACTTTCCCCTTTTTAGTAGTATAGATCGAGTCTTGGACTTTAGTCTAGTAGAATGACCCTAAATCAATGATTTCGTTGGTTTCTTACCTTGAGTCCACCTAGCTTACTAGGAATTTACTACGGGATTTGCATTTTGACCATTATGACCACCCACGGTGTGAAAAGGCCTTGGTTGCCGAGTCCCGTCCCCTAGGTGACCGTGTTTGGGATCGTTTGATTAGTCCAAGTTCTCCACTTTTTGTGGGTTTGAAGGGAAAGCGCGCTCCCGACTCTCCCATTACCCTACCTCCTACACATATTCACACAATAACTTGCAACTTGTTGATTCCTCTCTTTCTTGTCATACAAAGAAATGCCAAAAAGCCAAATCTTGCCAAAAGGGGCAAAGAAAAGAAAAAGAAAGAAAATGAAAGAAAGAAAAGAATGAAGAAAAAGAAAAGGGCACAAAAGCCAAAAAGAAAATAGAAAAGATGAAAAAGAATGGCATGGCAAAACAAGGCAAAAATGCAAAAGAAAAGAGAAAATGCCAAAAGAAAATCGTCTCACAAAAAAGATTATATCCCCACAAAAATAAGCCTTTTTCCGACTTTTGCCGTGAAGAGCCTACCAAAGGACCGAGTCCCGAGGAAGGATGATAGCGGCATTAGTCGGTCTTCCCTCATTTTGCATATTTTCACCTTTTTACTTGGACTAGTTAGGCGGTTTCGGACACGGGACGACCCTCTTGGCTCACGCTAAAGGGGGCGGGGTCTCACTTACCTACAGTGTCGACTAACACCGTGGTTCTTCACTTCCCACTCCGCCGATCGTCCCGTAGTACGTTCTTAGAAGGTTAGGAGGAACCGAGGTAAGTTACCAACGTTTTTGTTGCTTTGTCGTCATACTATTAGGGTTTAGTCCACCTCGGTTTGTATTGCTAGCTTGGGAACGTTGTCACTTACCTCGAGTCCTAAACCGGTGCTTCTTTCACCGCTTTTAGAGGGAAGCGGTATTTGTTTTTCTTTGGGTGCAACCGATTATGTGTTCGTTTGTGTGTTTGTTTGTTTTTATGCCTTGTGTCCGGTTGCATCCACAGTTTTGTCGCAAGACCCGACTTGCCTTGCGGGGTGCACTTTTCCTCTAGGTGCACTCGCGTGAGTTGAAAGGGCGTAGGGTGCGCTAATACTCATTCGGCTAGTATAGTAGTTAGTTTGTGCTTACTCGAGGGCGAGTAAGGGTTAAGTGTGGGGGAGTTGATAAGTGTAGTTTGTAGTGCCTATTTTGTAGTATTTTGGTCCCATTTCCTTGTGGAATCGCTCCTTGGGAGCGATTTATGGGCTACTTATGCTTCCTCTAGTTCGTTTCAGGTTCCCGAGACCTTTCATGAAGAGTTGGAGCGATTCCGACTCAATACATACACTTTTCGGAGCCAACGAAGCGGAGGAACGATGACTCGATGCTTCGGAATCGATCCCGAGACCTTGGGACCCAATCCCGAGTCCCGAGACCCGATCCCGAGTCCCGAGAATCGATGAGAAGTTCATATGAAGCAAGGAGAAGCCAAAAGGGTCATATTGGAGGCCTACAAGACCCATCCCCGACGGGTATGCACCTCATCCCGTCGGGGATGAAGTGCACAATTGGAGAGGCTACTGCAGAGCCGTCCCGGTCGGGACCAACCCGTCCCGGTCGGGATGGTGGGTCCGTCCCGGTCGGGATGGTCCGTCCCGGTCGGGACCACCTGTCTGTAGTCCGCATTTTATTCTTCTCTTCTCCCTTCCATTTGGAACCCTATAAATACTTACCTCTTGTATTGTTTATAGAATCTTACATTAGTTTAGCCTCTCTTAAGCCTCTCTACAACATATAAACCCTAGATTTAGTTCTTCATATTAGTTGGAATCTCTCATTAATCCTTAGTTAACCTTAGTTAATCCTAGTTAATTAGTGCTTGTATTAAGAAGATACTTGAAGACTTCTCCAAGATTGACAACCTTGGGATTATTTGGGTTTCTCTTTTATGCAAGATTTCATATTTTCCTTCATCTAGTGTTGGTATAATCTTTCTTTTCTCTTGTTTATTGTTATTGAATCAAGTTTGAATCTTTACTTAGTGTTTGTTGTTATTGTTTATATTGTTCTTGATGATGAATGTTTGGATTGTGAAGTTGTTTTATCCTTTCATTGTTGTAGTTAGTTTGACCATGAGTGAGTAGTTTATTTGTGGGTTAGTAGGGGGATTAAGGGTAGATTATGGGTGATTAGGGTTTGATTGGGGGTAAAGGGTGATTCTTTATTGTTAGTCACACATTTGGCACACCATGTGTTTGTTGATATGCTTGTATGGGTTGTAGTGGCCATGCTTCTCATGCTAGTCTTCTTCTACTCATTGTTTGCTTTGTGTGTGGTTATGTTGAGCATAGTCATCGACATCGGTTTAAGTTGCGATTGCCCGGACCGAACCTAGCAATTAGGAGGCACCTACACCCTTAATCAACCCAAGTCACCCTACTACACTTATGAACCCGACCTAACCCACTCCCTCTTTTCCATATTTGATTCATCTTGTTAGTTAATCATCATTTCTTTAGGTTGTTAGTAGTTGGATCATTAGCATTGTTTAGCATTCCTTTAGTTTGATAATTGGTTTGTGTTTAGTTATTCTAGCTTAACCTCGTTTAGCCTAGTTGATTGTTAGTTCACTTCCTACTTCTCCTCTCATCAAATATTCATCTAGTAGTAGTTCTTTGTGTTTGTTTGGTAGCATAGTCTTGTTTTAGGCCGATTTAGTCTAAACCTTGCAATACCGTCTCCGTGGACACGACCCGACTTACCCTAGCTACCCACTAGGTCTTAGCCGGTTATTTAATTGGTGGCGGGATCCACGACAAATCCGACCATCAATTTGGCGCCGTTGCCGGGGACGGTGCATTGTTTAGACTTTGTTTGCTTATTTCTAGACTTAGTTACCCTCCTTTGTGCCCTTCTATAATCTCTTGTGAATATTCTCTAGTTTTTCTTGATTCCTTAGCTTTCTTTTCTCTTTGTCTCTAGTGTTGCTTGCTTATTGTCGTTACCTAGTGCCCATAAAGCACTAGGTGTTCTCACGTTTGTTCTAGTGTGTAGTGTATGCCTAGGCGGGGAGGCGAATCCTTTCTCTTTAATCCAGAGCCGGAGAGGCTTTTTCGAGCTTTTCGCCAACGGACGATTAACCGGGTTAGGATCTCTCAACCAAGTGCAAGCAATACCCATCAAGAGCAAGCTCAAGGAAGCGATAGTGAGGAAGCATATCGAGAGACGGCCGAAGGGAATTTCACCAATCCCTTTGGAGATTCTAGTCCTAGTTCCCCATCTACATCTACATCAACTCCGTCTACACCATCTTCTCCCTTACATCCAATAATGCCGAAGTTTTCCTCCCACTCCACATTCACGGAAGACGTCTTGCCGGGACCCAATGCTCTACCGGCCGCTTATGCCGGAAATTTTACGGCCAAGACCCATTTCATCCAACTTGTGGAAAGGAACCAATTTAGTGGTTTGCCCTCCGAAGACCCGCACCAACATATGGAGACCTTCTCCGATTATTGCGACGCTATCTCTCAACCCGGGGTTACACAAGATCAAATCCGATGGGTTTTATTTCCATTTTCTCTTATTGGAAAAGCGAAGCAATGGATTAAAGGTCTCGATAGGGCAACCATGGGCATCGACACTTGGAAGAAACTTGCATTGGCATTCTACCAAACTTTCTACCCTCCGGAGAAGACTAATTTGCTTAGAGCCTCCATCACCGGTTTCCAACAACGGGATGAGGAGAGCTTATATGAAGCTTGGGAGCGGTTCAAGTCTTTGGTTAGATCGTGCCCCCATCATGGACTTTCACAATGGTTCTTGGTCCAACAATTTTGGAACGGTCTTTATGAGGACTCAAGAACTATACTTAATATGGGCTCCAATGGTAGGTTCACCGAGGTCGATGATGACCAAACTTGGGCGAGAATCGAAGAGATGGCGGTGCATAATTCGCAATACTCTAGGCCTAGGAAGGCAAACCGAGGAGGTAGGCACGAGGTTGATGCTATAACTCAATTAAGCATTGACCTTGGGGCTCAATTGAAGACACACATGGAATCCATTGACAAGAAACTTCAAGGCCACCTCACTCAAGTCCAAAGCATCGGTTCCTCCAATCAAGCCTCGATTTATGAAGTGAATGCTTTGGGATTTGCACCTCCTTTGCCTTATTATGGGATGTGCGATAATTGTGGAATCGTTGGTCATGACCCTATGCATTGTAGAGGGAGTATTGAGCAAGTGAATGCCTTTCAAGCATTCAAGCAAGGTACTTCCTATTCCAATCAATACCAAGCTTCCAATCAAGTCCCTCAACAACAAGCTTTTCAACACCAACAACAACATCGTCCTTATGTTCCACCTCCCTTAAGGGACAACAACCAAGGTTACCAAGGCAACTCAAGGCCTTTCAACAACTTCAAGCAAAGTAACCAAGGTTCGTTCAACAACAATCAAGGGTTCCTTCAAGGGAACTTCAACCAAGGCTATCAAAACCACAACCATGGCAACAATCAAGGCAATTCTCATGGGTTCCAAGGGAACCGTCAACAACAAGCAAATCAAGGCAATCAACAACAAAGCAAGCCTAGGAGCCGGTCTCCTACTCATGACTATGGCATTCCTCTAGCCATCACCGATACTCCGCATAATCCATCATCTCCACCTCGGGGATTCGATATCCAAAAATCTATGATGGATATGCAAAAGAGTCAAATGGACATAACAAGAAACCATCAAGAGCTCTTTGCTTATATTCAAGGGGAAAACGCGACAAGAGATGCCCGTATGAAGATGCTTGAAACTCAAGTATCTCAACTTGCTTCGGGGAGCTCCTCAAGACAAAAAGGACAACTACCTTCTCAAGGAGAAACACCAAAATTTGAGCATGTAAATGCCATCACCACAAGGAGAGGTACATCTTATGAACCCCCTAAATTTCCTAGTGAGCAAGAGCCAATGCAAGAACCGACAAGAAAGGTGACACCTCCAACTCAAGAAAGCTCAACCCTTGATAATCCAATAGAGGAGCAAGTCTTATGGGAGGTTGAGAAACCTCAACAAGACAAGCTTCCCCCACCTCAAGCTAAAGATAAGGGTAAAAAGAAAGTGTCATTTGAAGAGTCTACCCCGAGTGAGCAAAACAAATACCAAGTCAAGTTGCCTTACCCATCAAGGCAAATGAAGACTAAGGTAGACTCTCAATATGACAAGTTCCTTAACATTGTGAAGAAGTTGGATGTGAGTGTCCCATTCACCGAGCTACTTACCCAAATCCCGGCATACGGAAAATTTATGCGAGAAATATTGGCTAGGAAGAGATCCGTCGACAAGGAAGAGACCATCGCATTCACAAGGGTGGTGAGCGAGCTCATTCAAGGTTCTACGCTTCCAAAGTTGAAGGATCCGGGTAGGTTCTCGATCCCTTGCACCATAGGGCACTACAAGATCGAAAGAGCTTTATGTGATTTGGGTGCGAGTGTGAGCATCATTCCCTACTCCATTTGTTGCCGACTTGGGATGAAGGAGCTTAAAAGTACCTCTATCACGCTCCAAATGGCCGATAGTTCATTTAACCGACCATTAGGGATGCTAGAGGATGTGCCGGTAAGAATCGGTAAGTTCTTCATTCCGGTTGACTTCATCGTGCTCGATATGCGGGAAGATGAGATCACTCCCATTATTCTTGGGCGCCCATTTTTACATACCGCCGGTGCCATGATCGATGTGAAGAACGGTAGGATCACATTCGAGTTAGGCGAGGAGAAGCTAGTGTTTGACCTTCAAGGTAACACTTCGCCTACCAACGACGAGTCATGCAATATGATCCAAGCCAAGGAAAACATCGATCTAGGGGAAGAACCGAGACAAAGCATGAACAAGGAATCCTATGTACTTGAAGATGATGACTCCGATTTGGAGGAGGATGAGAGCCCATGTCATGGGTTTAATGACAAGTTGAAGAGCAAAAAGGATGAAGATGAGCCTCCTTTGGGGCCACATGAGGATAGATGGACGTTTGGGTATATACCGAAGGATCGAAAGTACAAGTTCAAGCCATTGAACTTAGTAGATCGGGATGCCCCGGGAACGTCGAGACAAGGCCATGAAGAGCCTTGGTTTGTGGATGCTTATGTTACTAGCTTGATTGAAGACTTTGCTAGGGCCTTCGACTTGTTTCTTCGTGCCCTTGATGGAGATGGAAGAAATCTTGGTTGTTGAAAAAGAATGAAGAATATACCACCTTGGTTTGACGGAGTTCCACAAGAACCGTCCCTTAGTATATATCTCTTTCCCTTATAATTTGTTTGCTTTTGTGAAAATCTTAATTATTTGGATGATTGATGAGTGTTGTGAGGGAGGGAATTTGATGTGTTGTTTGAGTTTAGTGTGATAGGTGTGAAGTGCAAGTGATTCCTAGGGAAGAGCGGTCATTGTTGAAGCTTGGATTGTGTGAAGGGAAGTCGGTTTTTGAAGCTCGGTTCGAGCTTTTGGGTGCTATAGAGGGTTTGGAGACTCTTCCCGGCCTAGGAGAGGTCGTCCCGACCGGGATGGAAGGCCCATCCCGACCGGGAAGGGTGCCATCCCGACCGGGATGAGGTACGCAAAAGTTGGGTTCACTGGCAGTCCGTCCCGACCGGGACGAGGTCTTCCCGACCGGGACGAGACAGCCATCCCGACCGGGACCACCCATCCCGACCGGGATGGACCCCCTGTCCTCCGTTGGCTCTTTTCTTCGTTGTTTGAGACCACCCAACCACTTTATACCCCCTCCCAACCTCCCTACATGTCCTTACTCTCATTGTATGACCCTTGCACCTCACATCCATGTCTTCACCTCACTTTCTATTCACTTCAAACCGACTTTCGCATCCAAAACCCACCTCATTTTGCATTTGTGCCCCAACCATGGAACCGGATCGCAATTAGAGAGGAATAACGACGACTTGGACAAGCTAAGTGCCTATTTTGACTTTTGAGACGATGGAGCGAGTGAGTTGGTAACCGTATGGTACGGCAACTATCCTCTCTTTTCCGTTTTTATAGCTTGTCTTCTTTGTTTATTCCCTTTCCCTCTTATCATTTGTGTCATGGTGGCCTTCAAGGCCTTGGTGTGCTTGCTCCCGACTCTCGATGATGTGAATACATCGAGAGTCATTTCAAAATCCAAATTTTTCAAGATTTTCACCTTTTTGTTGGATTTAGTCGGATTTAGGCGGAATCCGGGCTAGGTGACTTGATTACACCTAGCCCTCCCCTCCCATTTCCTTTTACTTCCTTCTTTTTATTTTCTTCCCCCTTCCATATCTTTTTCTTGTCTCGGCCCATGGTGACTTGATTACACCCCGGCCGGACGCCTTCTACCCTTTTCCCCACTTTTTGGTTTTCAGCTTTATTTTCGTAGTTTCTTTTCTTTTGTGCTCCATGCACTACGGTCGAGCATGAGGACATGGCTCGACTTAAGTGTGGGGGAGCGATATTCTAGCATAGTTAGTTTTATTTTCATAGTTTTTCCAAAAAATCTTTAAAAACTCTAAAAATTTGAAATTTTTTCACAAAAATCAAAAAGATTTTCCTTTTGTGTGTTTTCCTTTTGTGTCATTGTGTCGTATATTTGTTTTGTTGTGTGTTTTGCCCCCCCCTCTTTTCTTTATAGGTTGCCTAATCGCCATTAACTTTGGAGAGCTTTCAAGACTTCCGGTATCATCTTTATCCCTTTTTCTTCTTTACCTCTTGCGGAGTTTGGAGGAGTTTTGTGATGAAGTGTGCTCGGGAGGAGCTTTGTAAAGATTGTGGTGGATTTGGAGACTTGTTTGAAGATAGGGGTGGTGTTTGTTTTTTTCATTTGTGTTCGTTTTGTGTTGTTCTTGTTTTGTTACTTTTGTTTCTTTTTCTTTTATTTTCGTTGAGTCTTCGTTTTGTGTTATGTTGTGTGTCTTGTGTGTAAACCGTTTTCGAAAACCCGGTTTGGGGGCTAGTGTGCAAGTGTTTACTTTCCCCTTTTTAGTAGTATAGATCGAGTCTTGGACTTTAGTCTAGTAGAATGACCCTAAATCAATGATTTCGTTGGTTTCTTACCTTGAGTCCACCTAGCTTACTAGGAATTTACTACGGGATTTGCATTTTGACCATTATGACCACCCACGGTGTGAAAAGGCCTTGGTTGCCGAGTCCCGTCCCCTAGGTGACCGTGTTTGGGATCGTTTGATTAGTCCAAGTTCTCCACTTTTTGTGGGTTTGAAGGGAAAGCGCGCTCCCGACTCTCCCATTACCCTACCTCCTACACATATTCACACAATAACTTGCAACTTGTTGATTCCTCTCTTTCTTGTCATACAAAGAAATGCCAAAAAGCCAAATCTTGCCAAAAGGGGCAAAGAAAAGAAAAAGAAAGAAAATGAAAGAAAGAAAAGAATGAAGAAAAAGAAAAGGGCACAAAAGCCAAAAAGAAAATAGAAAAGATGAAAAAGAATGGCATGGCAAAACAAGGCAAAAATGCAAAAGAAAAGAGAAAATGCCAAAAGAAAATCGTCTCACAAAAAAGATTATATCCCCACAAAAATAAGCCTTTTTCCGACTTTTGCCGTGAAGAGCCTACCAAAGGACCGAGTCCCGAGGAAGGATGATAGCGGCATTAGTCGGTCTTCCCTCATTTTGCATATTTTCACCTTTTTACTTGGACTAGTTAGGCGGTTTCGGACACGGGACGACCCTCTTGGCTCACGCTAAAGGGGGCGGGGTCTCACTTACCTACAGTGTCGACTAACACCGTGGTTCTTCACTTCCCACTCCGCCGATCGTCCCGTAGTACGTTCTTAGAAGGTTAGGAGGAACCGAGGTAAGTTACCAACGTTTTTGTTGCTTTGTCGTCATACTATTAGGGTTTAGTCCACCTCGGTTTGTATTGCTAGCTTGGGAACGTTGTCACTTACCTCGAGTCCTAAACCGGTGCTTCTTTCACCGCTTTTAGAGGGAAGCGGTATTTGTTTTTCTTTGGGTGCAACCGATTATGTGTTCGTTTGTGTGTTTGTTTGTTTTTATGCCTTGTGTCCGGTTGCATCCACAGTTTTGTCGCAAGACCCGACTTGCCTTGCGGGGTGCACTTTTCCTCTAGGTGCACTCGCGTGAGTTGAAAGGGCGTAGGGTGCGCTAATACTCATTCGGCTAGTATAGTAGTTAGTTTGTGCTTACTCGAGGGCGAGTAAGGGTTAAGTGTGGGGGAGTTGATAAGTGTAGTTTGTAGTGCCTATTTTGTAGTATTTTGGTCCCATTTCCTTGTGGAATCGCTCCTTGGGAGCGATTTATGGGCTACTTATGCTTCCTCTAGTTCGTTTCAGGTTCCCGAGACCTTTCATGAAGAGTTGGAGCGATTCCGACTCAATACATACACTTTTCGGAGCCAACGAAGCGGAGGAACGATGACTCGATGCTTCGGAATCGATCCCGAGACCTTGGGACCCAATCCCGAGTCCCGAGACCCGATCCCGAGTCCCGAGAATCGATGAGAAGTTCATATGAAGCAAGGAGAAGCCAAAAGGGTCATATTGGAGGCCTACAAGACCCATCCCCGACGGGTATGCACCTCATCCCGTCGGGGATGAAGTGCACAATTGGAGAGGCTACTGCAGAGCCGTCCCGGTCGGGACCAACCCGTCCCGGTCGGGATGGTGGGTCCGTCCCGGTCGGGATGGTCCGTCCCGGTCGGGACCACCTGTCTGTAGTCCGCATTTTATTCTTCTCTTCTCCCTTCCATTTGGAACCCTATAAATACTTACCTCTTGTATTGTTTATAGAATCTTACATTAGTTTAGCCTCTCTTAAGCCTCTCTACAACATATAAACCCTAGATTTAGTTCTTCATATTAGTTGGAATCTCTCATTAATCCTTAGTTAACCTTAGTTAATCCTAGTTAATTAGTGCTTGTATTAAGAAGATACTTGAAGACTTCTCCAAGATTGACAACCTTGGGATTATTTGGGTTTCTCTTTTATGCAAGATTTCATATTTTCCTTCATCTAGTGTTGGTATAATCTTTCTTTTCTCTTGTTTATTGTTATTGAATCAAGTTTGAATCTTTACTTAGTGTTTGTTGTTATTGTTTATATTGTTCTTGATGATGAATGTTTGGATTGTGAAGTTGTTTTATCCTTTCATTGTTGTAGTTAGTTTGACCATGAGTGAGTAGTTTATTTGTGGGTTAGTAGGGGGATTAAGGGTAGATTATGGGTGATTAGGGTTTGATTGGGGGTAAAGGGTGATTCTTTATTGTTAGTCACACATTTGGCACACCATGTGTTTGTTGATATGCTTGTATGGGTTGTAGTGGCCATGCTTCTCATGCTAGTCTTCTTCTACTCATTGTTTGCTTTGTGTGTGGTTATGTTGAGCATAGTCATCGACATCGGTTTAAGTTGCGATTGCCCGGACCGAACCTAGCAATTAGGAGGCACCTACACCCTTAATCAACCCAAGTCACCCTACTACACTTATGAACCCGACCTAACCCACTCCCTCTTTTCCATATTTGATTCATCTTGTTAGTTAATCATCATTTCTTTAGGTTGTTAGTAGTTGGATCATTAGCATTGTTTAGCATTTCTCTTAGTTTGCTAGTTGGCTTGTGTTTAGTTAGTATTTGATAGTCTAGTTCATTATAGCTCATCATTAGTCTACTTTCTCCTCCCCTCATCTTAATTCATCAATTATTAGCTCTTTGTGTTTGTTTGGTAGCATAGTCTTGTTTTAGGCCGATTTAGTCTAAACCTCGCAATACCGTCTCCGTGGACAAGACCCGACTTACCCTAGCTACCTACTAGGTCTTAGCCGGTTATTTAATTGGTGGCGGGATCCACGACAAATCCGACCATCAGCAGACCCTTACCTCGTTAAGAAAATACTCTCGGGGGGCGCCGTGATCCTCACCGACCTAGATGGCCAAGAGTTCTCAACCCCGACCAATATGGATAAACTCAAACGATACTACCCATAAACACCCCGGAAACCACGTCCCGACCTCCGACTTAGGGGGAAACAAAAAGTAACAACAATAACAACACGAAAAAAAGAAGTCAAGTTCGCATCGATAAATGGCATAAACGAGTCTAAAGCAAACTCACTCACGTTTCTTGGAAAAGAAAAACTACGAACATGGTCTGATTCCGCCCAAAAGCGGATACGTAGGCAGCCTTTTCTCGGGTACAACCAAACAACTAAATAAAACAGTCGATTAATCGATTCATGAGCAAACCGGGATTCCTCCCACGACCCGGTCAATGAGTGAGTTAAATGACGAAGCACAAACGACGAGCCGAGGACGGGGTGGAAACCCGAAAGGGTGCCCCGGGCAAAATGAAGAAACGATTTGCGAGCCGTCGTTTTAAAAAAAAAGGAAAAAAAAGAAAAAAAAAAGAAATGACGAGCCGAGGACGGGGCAAAAACCCGAAAGAGCGCCCCGGGCAAAATGAAGAAACGAGTTGCGAGCCGTCGAAAAAAAAAAACAAAACAAAAAAGGTGAGCCGAGGACGGAGCGAAAACCCGAAAGGGCGCTCCGGGTAAAATGAAGAATCGAGTTGCGGGCCACCACAAAAAAAAGAGAAAAAAAGTAAATGTGCTTCTCATTAAAAAAAAAATGAAATTCGGTTAAATCAACCCTTTGTCGAGGCATCAACATCAAGCATCCAAATCCGGACGTCCCGGAAAATCAACAACGTGTCTAAACTCCACAAAAACTAGTACTAATACGCCACATATTATCTACTAGTAATACATAATATAAACGACTGGGCTCTACCGGTCCAACTTTTCCTTACCTTGATCGCCCGGGTACAACTGCTTGCGTTCTTCCCCCGCGATTTTCCAAAAGCAAGCATCTAACACCCTATCCAAACGTGAGTCCAGCAAATCCCACTTTCTTTGCTCTTTCTTAGCTTTAATATGGGTCTCGTCAGTCTTGGCCCGTTCGGATGAACTGACTAGGCTAGGATCGGTTCCACTGTCCTTGGTTAACTTAGTCTCTCGAGTCTCCTCTTCGCCTCTCGACGGCGCTGTCTTCCTAACTTTTGGGTCGGTCTGTCCTGACGGGTATCCACAAATTCTCTTCCTGACAGAAGTATTGACAGTCGGTCGAGCAACAGGGTGCAAAAGCTTCTGCTCCCAAGACACCCTGAACCCTCTAAGCAAGTCCTCGGTCCACAGATCAAAACTAGAAATGACCTTAGCATCATCTGGAGTAGGAGGTCGGACACCCATCTGATTTGACAACATGCCCGAGTAAATATAAACTTGATCCCTCATGGATAGTAATAACAAAGCCCAGGTCGAAGACGAAAATGGAAACCCTACGCGCCCACTAATATTCCACCACGGGATGGACCACCTGATGACAACATCTCCTTTAGCCAAATAGGAAAACCAATCCTCCTCTCCGGAACTCTTGCTCCACGCCGACACCATCTTCCGGCCCGTGAAGCCCCTGTAGCTGTAATCCTTGAAACACCGGGGATGATCGATTAAACCGAGCCACTCTTGCAACCAAACCTGCACGAAAAACGATGAAGTGTCACACCTCCTAAGTCAAAACAACCACAAAACAAGTAAAACCTAGCTACAAAACATGACAAAATAAACACACCTGTAAAATGGTCCTAGAACCCCGAGAAGGTATCCCCTGTACCAAAACACTAGCATCAAGGCCGAGAACAAGTTCACCTAAAATAAGCAAAGAGGGTGACCGTCCATGTTCCATAGCCGCTACTACATCCAACACTCGAGGATTACCCCAACCTTCACGTGACCGCGCATCCTCAAAAAGATATTAACAAGCAATAGCAACGTTAAAAGCGCGCCTACATGCCAAGGTCGAAACATATCGAGAGCCAACTTGTGAGAATGTCTTAGAAAATAACTCTAGGTTAAGACCGTCCTCACCAAAATAGCCTTTAGCCTCCTCTAGCGAAGAAAGGTCCAAAAAATGATAAAATCGCTCCACATAAGCATCATCCTCATAAGGCACACAAGGTTGAACCGAGCTCCACCCGCCTATAGCATCTATCTCTTCGGGTAAAGGGCAAACTTTACCCCCGGGAAAAGCGAAAACATGATATTTAGGGTCCCAAAATCTAGAGCAGGTTCGTAAAAAATCATCCTGCACCTTGACTCGACTAAGCGCAACAACCACTGATAAGCCGTCATTTGAACTAACCCCGGGGTCACATTTCTTAAAAGAACTAACCCACTCGGCAAGGATTTTCCCAAAACCCGATATAACGCTAAATATAAACGTGCTAGACCCTATAGATACCCTGGTATGTCTAAAACAAACACCCCGTATATATAGCCCTAAACCCACAAGAATTAGGAAATAACGAAAATTTCCATGACCCGGGGACCCGACCACAACGGCCCACGCGCCCGAATTTCCGGCTGCCCAAGCCCAGGCGGTCCGGAGGCCAGCTGCCTCAGCCCAAACGCCTGTACTCATGCAGGCGACATCCCGAGCAACCCAAGGATAGAAAATCAAACATCCACTATCACCATAGCTATCATCCTCAACCCCGGACATCGGGAACGACCTCCCAAAGTCGCTAAAACCCGTCCGGAAAACCGAAATACCCGCGCATGAGCTGCGAGAATGTGAAGCTACCCGTCGGACGAACAAGACTTAGACGTTTTTTTAATTTTTTGAGGGGGGATAAGCTACCCCACATAGGCGTGTCGTAGCCTTTTAGCGATTACTGTCAAGTCACGTCTGTAGCCTAATAAGGCAATGTTATGAGTATATAAAAAGTGGTCTAACTTTTTTTCAAGAGTCGTCCGAATTTCAACTTCGGTCCCATTTTGAATGCCAAAACAACCGCGCTCATCTTTCGACACATGTAATCAAAGCACATTGATATTACACATCTCGAGTCAAAAACGTTTTAATCGACGTACTACCTGATCTGATTCCCGGCTCGAACAAACGTATTTCAAAACATCCGAAAGAAGCTGTTTTCATCCTCTCATGCAACGCTAACGCACCCTAAACCATTTCACATCGCAAAATGAACGAACACAAAAGTGATTACTTGTCAATCTAGGTAAACAATTCGCTAAACGAAAACGCAAGAATAATCCAACCAATTCAAATACTAAAAGTCTAAAACAAATATACAAAATATACAAGTCCTTATACAAGTCAAGGCTAAGAAGGACCCCTAGAAGCCGCGCCGACGGCGATCACGATCTCGCAAAGCTGATCATCTAACCCTAGGTCCTCCTGGTCCATAAGGGGAGACTCACTACCGTCCATCCCCGACAGCATATCTAGGGTAGCCGTCTCGAGAACCCCTCCAACCTCCTCCGTATCACCCGTAGCCCCAACTTTAGCCTCAACCTTCCTTTCGATCTGATGCCTAGCCTCACCCTGTGTTGAGGTCTCACCCCGGGATCGAGCTAGCTGCTCCTTTAGGAAGGCGATCTCGTCAGCTCAAGATTGCAGTAGCCATTGTGCCTCAACCTCTCTCGCCTCGAGCTCGGTCACCCGAGTCTCCAACTGCCCACCCTATCCGAAACATCCTGCAAATACTCTTAAGCATTAGGAAAGTACACCAACAGCCTAGAAAGCCACCTTAGTCGCGTAAATTCACCGATCGAGGCCCTGAAGTGTCACGGGAGACCCTCGAGGCATAAGTCCGGAAGCAGTCGGCAACCTGCCACAACCGCTGATGGCAAGCTGAGGAAACCTGAAAGTGCAACCATAAAAGATAGGCAAACCGACCCTAATTCTTAGAACCCAAACGAAGAACACAAAAACTCACCCGGTACACCCGGTCTTGCCACTCAATCTCGGCATCCATCTCCTCAGCAGAACAAGGGGGGAGGGGCTCAGTAAAGGCTACCCCAACCACATCGACCCCGAGTGGTGTCAAGGGGAAGACTGGGGGCTGAACAACATCAGCCGAATCGACCAGCTAAAAGAAAAGCGAACCGTTCCAAATGAAAGCGAATACTAAACCATAGGACAAAACAAGCAATAAAACCAAAACCGATACTTCAATAATCCTAAACCTTAAGGGCTACTAAATAAAACAAACTGTAATAAAGAAACTTACATCTGCAAGGCGCAGGTGGTTCACCAGCACATTCTCCGACAAATAGTGCTCCTAGCCTGCATCAACCTTCATTTAATCACCGCCGAAAACCTAACCAGATGAGCGCGCACCGTCCTATATGCCAATCGAGGGAGTTAGGAGTAAATTTAAGCCATATAAGGCAAGCCTTACAACCTCCTCTAGTCGACATCGACCGCCAGCAATAAACGAACACGGAAGCCATGATAAATAAGGATGCTTGCGCTTGACCGCATGATAAAATGAAAAAAGGACAAATCCACAACCCCAAAGCACTCAAAGCAACCAGTTCTCCTAGCAAGTCCCTAAGCACTCAACTTACATCCCAGGGGATTATTATTTTAGCGCATTCCCGTAAGAATTCACTAAGCAAATGCAAGCCAAAGAACTAATGCAAACACCATTGTGCATTCATTAAGAGCTTACACATCAAGTCTAGTAATTTAAAGGCAGAAAGTCACTAAACCCAAACAACCTCTCATCAATGGACCAGGGTTAGTCAGAAACTTTCCCGAAGAAAGTCGTAGACCAGGGTTAGTCTAACGCAGCCACCAGAGAGAGATAAGCTTAACTTAACGTAACCACCCGCAAGGGATTGTGTAATCCCCTAGAAAATCTAACGCAATACAGTGGCGGAAACACTGTAGAGTGGGATTAAAACACACTGACAAACTATATCTTATTAAAAGAAATGGTAAGTCAATACAAAGGCCTCTTTTTACAAAAGGGCTAAAAGAAAAATCTCCAAACAGGTTAATACAAAACCATAAATTACATAATGAAGAAAGAGTAGGATCCACGCTACTCGCTAGCTCACACCCAAAACCCAGCAGCAAATACCTGTCATGTTATAAACATAACAGCCACGTCAGTGGGGAGTAACTCGGACGTTCTCCCAGCCATATTATATCATATGGAAAAATAATAGTATTATTATATCAAAATACTTAAAATGAGAAAACATTAAAAACGATATAATAAAATAAGTTCTCGGGGGAAACTTAAAACATTTGCAAACCTGCGAGTCAAAAATTCAATCGATAATATAATATTCAAAAATGGCATTATGGAAACTCGTTCAGTGTGCACAAGGCTAGACTTTCACTAGGATAATACTGGAAACTAGCTTCGAGAACTGTAGACTTAACTCATAACAGAATCCAGTCTCTACTAGGCAACTCAACTATAACAGGACTGCGTGCAGCGAGGTCCTGGCTTAAGTAATGTACACCCCTCCTGGACACCAACCGTAATCCAGTTCAACCCGACGGCGACTTACACGATGCGATATCTAAGTTTAAGGTCAAAATATACACACTCCTGAACACAAACCATGCTCAGTTCAACGACCAATGCGTCTCAACATAGACACACCAGCTTTATAGTTGATGGCAAAACGTACATCCCAGACTATATTACTCTAACCCCACACTTCTCTTTATTCCATAACTCCAAAACAGCCATTATCGATATTCAAAAGATATAATCAATATAAATGATATGGATAAAAGGAATAACCATTTTATATTAAAAGGGAAACTTTCTATAAGTAGAAACTTATTAATTTTAGAAACTTACTAAAAATAGAAATATTGTTATAGAAAATACGTAAGTTATTAAAATATGTGAAATGTATTAAAAATAGCATTTCTAACGAAATTAACATTTTATTATTATCGTCGTTATCGTAACTTTAATATATTTCTAAATTCGTTACTCAAAATATAAATAAAATATAATAATTCGTTATATAGTATTTTATAAATAATTTAGGAAGTCGAGTTAAAACAATAAATCTTAGAAAAGAGATATTTTAAGAAAAACGATTTCAAAATTAATTGAGTCAACGAGTTTTATAAATGGAGTGAATTTTATAAAGGTTTTAAATTATTTTTAAGAAATAGCTTTGATTTATAAATAATACAAATTTTCATAAAAATAGTCAATCGGAAACCAATAGGAAATTATTAGTGAAAATAGTCTCGACTAAAATGTATTTAAAACTAAATCAACTATCTTCTCATTTACTAGTATAAATCGTAAACCGAAAATTAATTTATTAAACAAATATACAAATCTCGATTATAATATGAAAATACGATTTTGAGTTAAAAATTAGAAATTAACGAGATATGACGAAAATATGAAATCGATATTATTTAGTTACTAGTGTCACGATAACTAACAAAATATTATAACGATCGTAAATAATTAAATCATTAACGATTTATAAAATGATATCGAAAGTTTGTAAAATATTGATAACGCATACGATTTATAAAATAATATTTTTAGCAAATAATAAATAGCTAAAATTAGAAAACCGAAGTTAAAATATTTACTACATACTACTACTCAAACATACGATATAAAATCGAGTAACGTCCTAAAGTTACCTTGAGTCGACGTCTGAAACGAACTCGTACTCGTCTTTCTTGATCAACCTCAGCTTCAAATCAGTAGAAATGTCATCTCTAAGCTCCAAGTTGTAGGACCGCTAGTACAGCAGCAGTGAAGGCTAACACCACCAGGCATACACATAGATGAAAAAGAAAGAGTGAGGAGAAAGGAAAAGAATGATGACGACAGACAACAATAGCAGGTGAGAGTGTGACGAAACGACAAGAAGAACGAAGGACAGAAAGGCAGCAGTGGCAACAAAATGAGAGCCCACATGACAACCAAAGCAAAACCGAAATGGAAAGAAGGAAGATAGAAGAAGAAGCTAAGACAAGGATGGACAGGAAGGCATCAGACCGAACAAGAACAAGTAATCTACTTGTACCATTCACGACACAAGATGAGAAATTGAAATTCAAATGAATAAATAGAGGAACGAAGGACATGGCTCGAAACCCGATACGAAAAAAGAAAACAGTAGCTAATACAGCCAATTAAGAACTGATGCACCGGAATAAGAAGAGAAGGAAACGGAAAAGCGAGTAGAAACAAGGCAGCAGAATGACAAAGATGATGACAGTAACACGGAATGCAACGAAACGCAGCACACAGTAGCATTAGAACAGCAACAGAAGCAACAACAGGCGCACAACACAGCAATAGCAGCAACATCAGGCGCACAAAACAGCAATAGCAGCAACATCAGGCGCACAAAACAGCAATAGCAGCAACAAAATGAAGTACAGCAGTAGCACGATCAGCCACGAAAACGAAGAAGAAGAAAAGAAGAAGAAAAGAGAAGGAGCAGCGCATAACAGCAGCAAAAACGACACAAACAGCGGCAAAACCGAACCATGGACAGCAGCGAAGGACAACGAACCAGAACAAAAACAGAGGGCAAAAAGAGTGACAAAACCCGGAGACAACGGCAGCGGCAACAAATAGAACGCAGAAGAAGGAGGAGGATAGATCGCTACCTCGAGAAATAACAGCAGCGAAGGAATCAGAACAGAAGCCGAAAACGAAACAGCAGCGGGGGCAAAGGCAGCAACGATGACGGGAAATAACAGAAGAAGAAGAAGAAGAAGAAGAAGAAGATGGAGGATGGACCGAAATCGACAACCAGCAGCAGAGGAACACGAAAACAACAACAAACCGCAGCAGCAAACTACAACCGACAACAGCAGTACCAGCATCAATAAACACGGACGAAAAGAGTAAAGGAAGGAGAAGAAAAACAGAGAACGAGATGGAATCAATACCAAACCGAGGAATCAGGGAAATGCAGCAGCAGCCACGAACAAACAACGATGGCAGCAGCGTAACGGCAGTAGCGAACTCAGGCAACAATACGCCCCAGCAGCAGCAGAAAACGTAAGCAGCAGCAGCAGAAAGAAATCAGAAGAGAAGAAGGGAGATCGGTGGATGAAGAGGTAGAAGGCGGGTGTGTGAATGTGAAAAGAAAGAAAAACAAAGGGGGATGAATGAAGACAAGGTGAAGCGGTGGGATAAAATAAGGTAGAAGAGGGAGTGAACGTAGAGTGAAAATAAAGGAAAAGAATTAGGGGAAATGAACGTAACAAGAAAAATGGGAAAAATGAAATGAATCAAACATAATTAAATGAATCGGGTTAGAAATACGGGTTAGACAAATACCGAATCGATAAGTTGACTGACTCACGAATCCGGTTAAAACGAGTTAAAAAGATTAATAAATAATCGGGCCGTCGAATAAAATGAGTAAATAAATTACTCGAGACGAAAACGAAGCTTACAGAAATAAATAATTAGACGATCAAATAGTATTTCCCGATAAATGATAAATTTTCGATAAAGTGAATTAAATTGATTTCTCGAGGAAAGAAAATAAATATTTTGACGAAACTTAAAATAAATGAGTTTCGAGCTAAATAAAAGAATTTTAGGAGTTTGAAAATAAATATAGAAAATCGAGCTTAAAAATAAAAGAATTTAGAATTTAAATCGTCGAAATAGATTTTCGATAAGAATTAAATTAAATGTGTAAAATAAATCGAAAAAGAATTAAAATATGTTTCCGAGATAAATAGAATTTTAGGAGTTTGAAACGATTGAACGATAAACGCGTTTTATAATAATTTTAAGAATTACGAGTTCAATCGTAAATATAAAAGTACGAACATAATTTTAAATTAATTTAATTTATAAAATCAGGGGTGTTACAGATTGAATCAAAAGCACCAATAAATACTTAAGCAAACAAACTCAAGGTCAATAAATATAAAACATGCACCTACTAATTAAGACAAAACAAAATAACAATGACGGGACAACTACTAATCAACATCGATAATACACTCTTGACAATAAAACAAGCATAAAAGACGCACTTAACCTAAACGCTACACCCGGATGCGTAACAAAGCAAATCTAAACTAAACTAATCTAATTAGACTCTAAACGAATCTCAAGTGCATAAACAAACCAAAACAAGAGCAATAACAAACCCAAACAAAGTGAGACAATCTGCAAAACAAAATTAACATAGACAAACTCACAAAACTAAAACGAATAGACAAACAGTATTTTTGCCCGAGGGTCAGAGTTATCCCGGAGGCACAACATTTTTGCCCGAGGGTCAGAGTTATACCGGAGGCACAATAATTTTGCCCGTGGGTCAGAATTATCCCGGAGGCACAACAATTTTGCCCAAGGGTCAGAGTTATCCCGGAGGCACAACAATTTTGCCCGAGGGTCAGAGTTATCCCGGAGGCACAACAGTTTTGTCCTAGGGGTCAGAGGCATCCCAAAGGACAGCTACTCGAGTGGAGACTAACGCCCTCGAGGAGTTTTGCCCAAGGGTCTTAGTGATCCCGGAGGCACAACAACAACAATTGTGCCCGAGGGTCTGAGTTATCCCGAAGGCACAACAACTTCAGTCCTAGGGGTCATAAGCATCCCGAAGACGACCGCTCGAGTGGAGACTAACGCCCTCGAATGGTTCCTTTGTTTAGTCTTAGGGGTCATAAGCATCCCGAAGACGACCGCTCGAGTGGAGACTAACGCCCTCGAATGGTTCCTTTGCTTTGTCCTAGGGGTCAGAAGCATCCCGAAAGACAGCTATTCGAGTGGAGACCGACGCCCTCGAATGGTTTTATATAATTTCGTTTTGTCCTAGGGGTCATAAGCGTCCCAAAGACGATCGCTCGAGTGGAGACTAACGCCCTCGAATGTTTTGTTTCATCAAGGGTTCACAAGCAGCCCAAAATATACTCGTACAAATAAAGGCCAACTTAATGCTTTGCTAGCACGCAAAAAACACTTAAAATTAAACAAAACCTCTAAATAAACCGAAGAAGACAAAGCGTGCGCGCACAAAGAATCAAGAACAAGATGTCAAGCAACGGCCCGGGCCCCAAGCGATCAACCACAAGCGAAGACGTCAGGTATGACTTCTCAGCCTTGGTTGGCGAGCCTCACCACGTAGTCCAACAAACTTAAAACGACCCGACCGGACAGCCACCAGGTCGCAATCCTTGATTGACCTGGGTGGATATACTTTGACTTTCGCCTTGTCCAAGCCTCAGTCAAAATGGGGGCTTCTGTAGACACCCAAATTTGGACCTGATGGCTGCAAAACTGCCCAACAAACACCCGATGACGATAGGACTGCAACGCGACACGGGTTCGCGATGTTATAGGTAGTTTTCCTATAGAACGGATCAATAATTACTCGAAAAAATTTAAAAACTAACATGATGGCAACCTTAGTCGTGTCGTTACGGTCACATAGACACTAATTAGAGTTAATTCCGACATCGGGACCCCGAGTCGACCCTGAAACTCGAACCGAGTCAACACCGAGTCAAGGGAGCCTCGGGATGAACACCCGAGGCCCACTAAACCCACGGCGCTAGGTCAAGCCGTGGGGAAGCCTTAACGTCCAAGCAAGATATCACACACCCGCCTCACGGTTTTGGAAAGTATCAAAACCGTATCCTCAAAATCCCAACCGCCCCACCCGATGCGCCTGGGTCTCACCACGCCTAAGCCCAGGCGCCTGAGTCCTGGTGCGCCCCAGGTCACGCGTCCATATGGGCGACGAGGGCCGAAAACACCTATAAATACCCCCTCCGCCTCATTCATTCGACACAACATTCAATCTTCTCTTTCCCCTCAAAAACTCTCGCTAAGGGCTCGCACTCCGACACCCGAGGCAAACGATCCACTTGATCGTAGTTCCGATAATAAAAGCGACATCGACGCTACTCCTCACCTTCGAGCACTCCACTCGTTACCGAGGTGCCTGTGATCGACTAGCCCAAAATTAGTACACGGATTCTGTCGGATTAGCCACAGAACTAGCGAATAGTAACGGAGCTCTGCCGGAATAGTTGAGGGAAGGTTAAACGGTAACAGAACTCTACCGGGATAACTGGTCAAGCTAGAAGGATCCGCTTGTCGAAGTCGTATCGTCACTAGGTTGCCATCTAAACAAAACTTTCCATATTTGCACTTTCTATTATTATGCACTACGACAACACTAGACGTGGGCACTAGGCCCACGAACGTCTACTAAAATACGTAACGTCCAAAATTCAACCACAAATACTAAAACACACTAAATAGACCTGAGTAATTCCAAGATCCGTTCTCAAAACTATCTATGCATCGGGTCCCGTTTAGTGTATACTCCGACGGTGCAACTCCTCACAATGTGATTTACTTACATTCGCATTTACAGTTTTTTGTATGATTTATTGCTTTTATGACCTTATAATCGCATGCTAAATCACCTAACACGGAATTCAAAACGTAAAATATCCTAAAACTGAACAAAGTGATGGTCGGGTTCCGTATTAGTCCGGGTGCTCACCTTATTAGGTTTGATGCATCTCTATTAATATCGAACCGAAGCATCTTAAGCAGAATACCGGGTAAGGTATATCACGAGAATGAATAATATCCGTATTATCATGTTAAATCTGATTTGTTAATACGTATAATACATAGTACTCTCTACTCTCCAACATGCATCTTTTCATGGTCTGCTTGTCACGTGAAATCGCATGCAAAGAATGTAAACACTACTATTCTGACGATAAAACTTATTTGTCCTTAAACAACCGACGTAGCTAAGCATAGGATTAAAACAACGGATGTTACGGTACTTCCACCACAACAAAAGAGCTAGGAAATCAGCCCACTGATTGATTAGTAGAGGCCGCTATAGTGCGGGCGTGATTGGATGTTGACATCTATCGGATGTTGGCTTCCCAATACGTACCCTCACCCCTTACTCAGAATCGACGGCTTCCGGATGTCCGAAACCATTGACAATGAGAGTCATTCCAGGCATGGAGTGCTTAAGGGTACAAGTCTATATTTTTAGGTCCCGTGCCACTCAACTTTGAGCCGGCAAGGGATCAAAGTTGACTTGAACGGTTTCCGAGTCCCCATAATTGACTCGGTGGCGACTCCACAAATCGGCAACGAATTCAGTTCACTAAAAAGGTCACTTTACCAAATGAATTAGCCTTTAAACATTTACAACCACGTCTCGATCGATTCCCAAACAGAAACACGGGTGCCCGCACTCGTCTAGTACAAGTCCGGATCGTCATCCAAATCGAGGTCCGACACTTCGCCCCGTATGCGAGATCGGACCGGCCCCCGGTAGGGAGGGGTCGCGTGGGTGGCCGCCGCCACACGAAGAAAACCGGGCCGGTCTCGCGCGGGCGTGCGCGGGGCGCCGGGCGGTGCGGACGGACGTCCACACGTACAGGTACCTAAGAGACGAATGTCATGCTTATGCAGTTTGATGTTACATGTCTCATAAGGAGTACTACTCTCAACCTAAATGAAACTGATCATGAATGTCATCAGTTTAAGGCTCTAATTCTTACATTTCTGAGTAGTTTACCAACAATGAGTCAAGTTTATTCGTTCAGTACCGTTAACCAAAGATGCAAGAATATCGCATGTAATTATATACAAAAATTCTTACGGCGCACTAGCATAAGCAACTAAATGAAGACATTGAAGCATTATCATCTTCGCTACATAGCATTTCGACTCAACTAAATGCAAAAACATATTTTTGGTTTTTTTACGCATGCGGAAATGCAAGAAATATGCATATGGATGAAAACAGACAGAAGCATACCCTCCACAAACCAAATCCCACAATGCCCTCATTGTGTACAATAAACAATAAGAGGCATAAAATATACGGGAAAGGAATGCAGGACAATGAAAGTGCAAAAAGAAAATAGAGAAAATGAATGAACTACTTACAAGATATGTATGAGCGGAGACCTTCCCTAAACCGCTCCTAAGCATCAAAATATACCAACTTCGTCATTTTACTTAAAAAATACATCAACGCCCTAAGTAGCATGTCATATTCCTGCGCATGTGAAATATGAAAGCAAATATAAGCACATGATAAGATATAAGTATCAAATGTCAAAAGTATGAAATGAAACATCTTATCACGAGGTGGAGGACCAATTTCCACATGAAGTACTGCACTAATCTCTTCGTCCGCAAGACATAGAGCATCAAAATTAAAATAAAAAAATAAAGTGTTAGTGGTCGTAGGAAAATGGTCAAAAATTGGCAGCAGTGAGGCCGATAAGCATAAAGGTGGAAAAAGGAGTGGAACAGGGAGAAATAAGCCCAAAACTTTAGAAGGAGAGAGGATAACGGGCAAAGTAACCAATAATGGTTCATCTACAATGTCGTGCTCATACTCGTTCCATCCAACCTCGATTTTCGAATCAAAAGCGTCTTTATGAACCTCATCACACAGATTCTCACAAAAATGGAACCAAGGCAATCGTGTCATAACTTTCGTCACAACCTATCTCGTTGTCAAAACAAGGTCCCTTAAAGATAACCGCATTACTAGTCTCACCAACGGGTTCATCACTAGTCAAATAAAGTGAAAAACCGGGCTTCACACTTTCTTCATCTAGCCAGTCAAAGTACTCTATTACCTCTTCATAAGAGTTGCTTTCGAAATCCTTACAAGTGGAAAATAAATAGGCTTTTGTAGAATCTGTCATACCTTTCAAGACGGTAAGAACAAGTGTTTCATTAGTGAAACAAGCGGATTTGAGAGAGCTAAGGCAATCGCAAAACCTCTCCATATAAGCTCCAAAAGTCTCCTCGGGTTCCTGTGGAAAATCTATAATAATCCTCATGGAAACGGTGAGAAGGGTCTCAAGGAACTGGAGTTCCCTAAGACAAAAGATAAACTAAAATAACAAGTAGAAATACACCGTCTCCCCGGCAACGGCGCCACAATTTGATAAGCTAGTCGTGTACCTATAAAAAATAACCAACTACGGTCCAACTAAAAATATAGCTAGAGACGTCGGGATCGATTTCACAGGGAGACAAATAAATTCTACTCGCAATTAAAGTCTATCTAAGTAACCAAAGTGGGGGTTTTATGTTGGTTTTAACTAATCTAAAAGTAGTGAAGGAAAGAGAATTAAAGGAGAAGAATTAACTAAAGTAAATATGATGAATTAAGACGAATTGATATATGGAGAGAAAACTAGGATTGTCGGTTCACTACGAATCTCATATGGTCACGGTCTAAGTCACAGGTCTGTCGCAAATATTGGTCTAAGGGGTAGTGAAAAGGCCCTTCCAGTCCGCTATTCACCCTAGCATGCGTCTAAAGGCTTCCGATTTTATTAGGGCATACTAATGTGTTGTAGCAGGTCTAACTTTTACCAGGCTTCCGATCTTAGGTTCAAGTTTACCGAATTCAATTAATCAATCATGCGCATTAACTGACTAATCGCGATTATATGCTATAATTGACAACTCAGACACAATATCATAGACAGATCAATAAATTAATTAGCGACCACATTCAATTCGCAGATCCCCTAAATCCTAGCGAAGAAAATTAGCTACTCATAATTAAATCAAGAACAACAAAATTAATAAACGATTCTATTAGATTAGACATGACGAATATTAATAAAATTACAATAAGCATAAAAAAAGGATTAAGAACAATTAAGAACGGAGAAGAAGGAAGGAAGAATATATTAAATTACCGAGAGAAATAAAGGCGATTCGAATCTAAAAGTCTTACAATAACCGAGTTGTAAAGGAAAAATTAAACTAGAAGTAGAAGAGATCTCTAAATAAAAGTTTAAAGAGAAGAAGAAGTATAAAGGGAGAAATTGAGGAGTCTAGTAGTCCTCATAAAAGTGTCTGAAAAGCCCTATTTATACAACTTAGAAAGAGTTGAAACTGTTTAGGAAATTTCTTGCTGAATACGAAACTGTCCGCGGCCTAGAAAATAGTCGGCCGACTATTTTAATAGTCGGTCGACTATTTTAATAGTCGGTCGACTATTTTAATAGTCGGTCGACTAATTTTAACTAATTTGATCTTCTGCTGTCACCCAAATAGTCTGATAGTCGGTCGACTATTCTGATAGTCGGTCGGCTATTCTGATAGTCTGTCTGCTATTCTGATAGTCGGTCGGCTATTCTGATAGTCTGTTTGCTATTCTGATAGTCTGTCGGCTATTCTGATAGTCTGTTTGCTATTCTTGACACTTTACAGTGATCAGCTCTTTCAGCTTCGTTTTTGCTCGGTTTTGGTTCGTTTTAGCTCCTATGGCTTACGTTCCTGCAAAAAGACAGAATACACCACAAAGTAGCCAATTGGGGGCAATGTGGTAGCTTTCACTACTCGATAAACACGGGAATGCGTGTAATAAGAGCATAAAAAGTGTATATAAAATACGCGCATCAATTACTAATACACTAACAACAAATGATCTTGCAGTTGAAACACTATTGGAACCCAAGCCTCGAGGTTGCTGCAAGGGACCGATACATGGACGTCGCGAAGCCAAGGTACAAGGACAACATGTTCAAGTTGGCGAGCGGGGGAAAGGCAGAGAAATACCTTAAAGGTTTGATTACTCAATTAGTGTTTGTACTTGAATAGAAAGTTGTATATATCTTCAATTCGCTTACTTGAATAGAAAGTTGTATATATCTTGAATAGAAAGTTGTATATGAATTATAGGTGTCGCGATTGAACAGTTCCACAAAGCCTGATCCCTGAATTATAGGTGCCGTCATTGAATTACTGATCTCTTCATATGAATTTCTGAAGAGATCCCTCCAAACGAAGAAGAACAAGAGGCGGGGAGGAGACCCTGAGGCGGAAGTGGAGGCCACCTACTACGGTGGGTCGCAGTTGATGCATCAACGGGCTATGGCGGTAAGTATTTTCTTCCATTTGACTTTTTTTGGATTCTTATTTAATGTTTTCATTAAAAATATAAATGAAAAACCTACATGTACTATCATCAGTTAAAGAAGAAAACAGGAGAACTCCTCGAACCTGTGCAGCTGTTTCTTGACACGAAGAGCAAGGAGGACTCCAATTGTCGAAGCTTCGTTACGAAGAGGGACGCCGCAATTTGGATAAGTTTCTAACATAAGGCTTCTTTACATTGTTCTTTACATCTCACCTAATCATCACTTCAATTTCTTTTAGCGAGCGTATTTGGAGGCCACCGTCGCGCCCGACGTTGAAGGTGTGGACCCGACCGAGATATGGTTCAGAGTCGTGCAAGGGTACCGCAAGGGAGCGGTGTACGGTACGGGGAACGCTCACACCATGTACTGGACACCACCAAACGCTCGAGGGGGGGGGCGCATTCGACCTCGACGGAGTACGTACCATTGTTGTGTGCTAAATTTAGACCATTTTCCCCCTCATTTAGACACGTTTTCCCTCGTTTTGCGAGTTTAGAGTGCGATTATTGCCATATTTTGAGTACTTCTCGCATTAGTGTCCCTCTTGTGCGTTTTACGTGTTTTTGGTAGTTTTTCTATCAATTTTGATAGGATTTGGCACCGAAATCACGATCGAGCTTCCACGAGCACAAGAGAAGAGAATAATGTCCAAAGAACAAAGTACACAACTTAAAGTTTAAAGTCATCCAATCAATTGACGAAGAATGAGACAAGAAAATAAGGCCAGAAATATGACCGGGTGAAATTTCACCCGATGAAGTACCACCGGGCGAAATTTCACCCGACGGTAAAGTGACGAAGAATGAGACAAGAAAATAAGGCCAGAAATATGACCGGGTGAAATTTCACCCGATGAAGTACCACCGGGCGAAATTTCACCCGACGGTAAAGTGCGTCCCAGAAGATTTTCCGAGCTATCTCACCGGGCGAAATTTCGCCCACCGGGTGAAATTTCGCCCCATGGAGAAAATTGTCGAAAACCGCAAAATGAGAAGAAAATCTCACCGGGCGAAATTTCACCCGGTGGGATTAATTCGTCAAGCCGCAGGGCGAAGTTTCACCCCATGAAGATGCAAAGGGTGATTGTCTCACTAATGAAGCAAAAGTTGGATTTGGGTTTTTGGTTAAGAGACCCATTAAGGCATTAATATATATATATGTTACCCCAGTTTGTTGCCCAAGGCATCCCTCATATCCCATTAGTGTAGAGGCTTCCATTAGTGTAGTATCTCCATCCACCATTAGTGTAGTTACACATCCATTAGTAGAGTAATCTAGTAGTATTCTTAGTAATTCTCCATATTCTAGTGGTAATTTAGTAGTAGATCTACTTAGTTTCCATCAACAATTCTATAGATTTCAAGTTTGTAGAAGATTATATCAAGTTTTATTTGAAAATTTGTGGGTTTATTGAAGAATTGGTGACAAGTTCTTCATCTTCTCCATCAAAGATTCAATCTTTATTCATGCAATCTTCTTATTATTTGTAGATTTTCATAGTTGGTACATTTCTTTCCACTCTCTAATCTCTAGTTTAGATTTATTGTAGTTTTCTCATTATTGTTGCTTAGATTATCTTAGTGTTGTTAGTTTCTCTAGATTTTATTTATGTTGTTCTAGATTATTCTCTACTTTAATTTGGTAGTTTCATAGTTTAGTGGGTAATTGTTAGATTGTAGTTTCCTCATCATTTTGTAGTTATTTTCCTTATATCTAGTTAGTATGCATGCTTTAGTTAGTTTCTCCTTAGTTAATGTTTTGTTGTTTTCCATTATGATTAGTGAGTAGATTTCTTGTTGGGGGGTTTAGGGATGAGGACTTGGATTATTTGAATTAAGGGATGTTGGTGGGTTGCTTGCTTGTTGGTTTATCTTGTTTGTGGTTGTTGTGTCATTGTTGTTTTAGTCCGGCCAACTAGACCGACCTTGACTCGCTTCTATCAGTATGAGGAAACTCGAGGTAGAAATTACCATAACAAGAGACTTACCCTTCTTCGCCGCGAAAGGGAGTTTTTAGGTGGGTTGGGTGAAGAAACCGAAAGGTGGCATTCTCCCTTTACCAATGTTGCGACAAAAACTCGATCCCGACCTTCTTAGACTCCATGTTCCAAATCCTGACTTCCCCCTAACGCCTTTCTCTAGATTGATCCCCCCTAACTATTTTCGTAGTCATTTTGCTAGTATAGACTCGACCCTTAGAAACCCCTCTCTAGACATCAAACGCATCACTTCTAACTCGTCAATACACTCCGTTCCCTGTGGACCGACCTCGACTTACCACGATTACTCTAGTAGTTTTTGTGTTATTCCGAGTCTATAAATATTGTTTGACCCCCCGTCCTTCGCTAAACGACCGATCCGATTGGGGTGCCCGTCAAAATGGCGCCGTTGCCGGGGAACGGCGAGTAGTTATTGTGTTTGATTCTTTTCTCTTCTCCCTTTTCCCTAGTACCATTAGGTGCTAGGAGTCTCACCGTTTAATTAAGTTTGATGCCCAGGAACACATCATAGCCCTTGTGGTTCGATCGGAAGCTGGAAAGGACTTTTAGAGCATTGCGTTTTCGGGGAAATAACTCAACCACCATCATTCCACATCCTTCATTATCACCTCCTAACCTTAATCCCATCCTACCACATACATCTTCTACATCACATAATCCCACTCCAAATAATCCTTCCATACCTTCCACTTCACAAAATTCACCACCATCACCAAAAACTCCACCACAAAATCCAAATCCATCCCCTCCAAATCAACCAAATTCAAATCCACCATCACCACCAATCCAACAAATGGCAACCTTCTCCCGTTGATTTCGGAGAGATTCTCGAGAATTATGAATTAAAAGCCCCTTTGACAAGTGCGGTTCAACAAGATACTTTTCACGGTTTCTCCCAAGAAGATGCTCAAGAGCACATCGCTTCATTTAAAGAAAAATTAGTAGGATCCCGTCTCAATGGATTAACTTCATGCCAATTGCATCGTTTATTATTTACAAAGACCTTGAGAGATGGAGCTCGTAGATGGCTTCAAGGCCATCCCGCTAATACATTTACAACATGGACTCAATTATCTAATGCCTTCTTGGAGAAATATTTTCCGCCGTCAAAGACTAACCAATATCGCATGGAGATACAAATCTTCAAGCAATATGAATTTGAAAGCCTAAGTGAGGCTTGAGAAAGATTTAGAGATCTATTGCGCAAATGTCCACACCATGGAATACCCGATTGGCTAACTACCCAAACATTTTATAACACCCTTTCATCGAGAACCAAGGAGAACCTCAATTCGGCCGCCGGAGGAGACTTCTCTTCTCTCACTGATGAGGCATCTATGAATATTATTGAGAAGTTGGCAAGGAGTGATTCTAGAATGGGTCAATCGAGGGATTCTAGAAAGAAAGTTGAAGTGAACTCAACTCAGAGTTCTAATGAATTGAAACTTCAAGCGGAAGTTGAAGAATTGAAAAAGAGTATGGATGCCATCAGTTCAAAGCCTACTCCTAGAGGTACGTACCAAATTCAAGGGAGTGTTCCACCAAGGCAACCATCACCTCCAAAACAAATAGCATGGGAAGTTCAATGTGATCATTGTGGCAATTATGGCCATGATTCTAGCTCTTGCATTCCTAATGAAGAAGTTTATATTGAAGAGCCAGATGAAGTCCAAGCTATACAAGTATATGGGCAAAGACCTCAATTTGATCCATTTTCCAATACCAACAATGCCGGCACAAGATTTCATCCTAATTTCTCTTATGGAAATCAAAATGTTCAAAATCCTATGCCGCGTGCCCAAGGGAGTAAATCGAGGCCATTTAATCAAATTCAACAAAGGCCCTTTAACCAAGGTCCTCCAAAGATGCCCCCATATATGCCTCCTCATCAAAGGAGCAACTTCAATCAACAAGGTAGCAAGTTCCATGTTCCCAACAATTACAACAATTACCAAAATCAACATGGTAATCATTCAATCATGGATACAATCAAGGGTTCCAAGGCAATTTCCAAGGAAATCAAGGTTACAATCAACAACCATTTAATCAACCCTCTCAATCTTATGGCCAATCAAGCAATTTTCCATTTGGTCAAGGAGGAGTTCCACGGGATAACATTAACGATTTGCAAAGAATCGTTGGGCAACTATGGAATGAACATCAAGACACTAAGGCAAGGCTAAAGGTTTGGGAATCACAAGAAGCAACAAAAGCCTTAGCCGCCGCATGGTTTGCCCGGGCAACCCCAAAATCCAAGAAACCCTTCACGCCAAGCAAATACCGTCATTTTGAGAGGTGACAAAGAACTTGAAGACCCATATAAGAATTTGAACTTGAACACCAAAAGCACCCCATCCAAAGTCAATAAACCAAGTGCACCACAAGCATCATCTCCCACTTCCCCCAAACAAAACCGGGGAATAAAAGTGGAGTTTGATATCCTTAAAAATGCGGAGAATGAACAAAGAAAGAAGAAAGAACAAATGGAAGTGGAGGAAGCAAAAAGGAAAGAGGCGGAGCGATTAGTCGAAGAAGAAGAAGAATCCAATGTTCTACCGCCTCCCGCTTTTGTCCCACCATTGCCTTTTCCCGAACGAGCTAAGCCACACAAGGAGAATGCCCAATTTAGCCGTTTTGTGGATATGTTGAAGAAAGTAGAGGTAGCTTTACCCTTCACCGAGGTAATTTCTCAAATGCCCCTCTATTCTATGTTTTTGAAAGATGTCTTGACTAAAAAGAGAACAATAGAGGACAAAGAATGTGTCTCTCTTACTGCACAATGTGGTGCCATTCTTATGAATCAAATGCCAAAGAAACTAGAGGATCCCGGTAGTTTTTCCATCCCTTGCCGGGTTGGAAATGTTGTTGTTAATCAAGCTTTATGTGACCTAGGGGCTAGTGTTATTTTGTTACCTTATTCTATTGCCAAGAGACTTAGTGTGGGGGAGATGAGACCCACTAGCATGTCAATTCAACTTGCGGATAGGTTCGTCAAGTACCCACTTGGGATACTAGAGGATGTACCCGTTCAAGTTGGTAAGTTTTTCATCCCCTCCGACTTTGTTGTCATGGATATGCCCGAAGACACTATTACTCCCATTATTTTTGGTCGACATTTTATGGCTACCGGAGGTACTATAGTTGATGTAAAGAATGATAAGTTGTCTTTTAACATAGGGAACGAGTCGGAAGAGTTTTCCCTTTCTCAAGCTCTTAAACAACCAATGATTGAACAAATGCATTCCATTGAAGTTATTGATAGTTTGGTTGAGTATAGCTTGATAGATGATGATAAGCAAGAAGATGAACCATTTGACTCTCCACCTACCGGTGGGTAAGAGTATGGCATCTTCTCCTCCTAATCTTGAATAACTTAAATCACTCCCCTCTTCCCTCAAACATGCTTTTCTGGAAGGAACTAATTATTCCGTTATCGTCAATGCTACCCTTGATGGACCTCAATTGGAAAAAACTTTTGATTGTTTTGAGAAAACATAAAAAGGCCATCGAGTATAGCATTGCCGACCTCCAAGGCATAAGCCCTAACGTTTGTATGCATAGGATCATCCTTGATGATGACCACCATCCTTCGGTTGAGGGTCAACGTAGGTTGAACCCCACCATGAAAGAGGTTGTCATGAAGGAAGTCCTCAAGTTGTATGAGGCTAACATTATATACCCAATAACCGGAAGTAAATGGGTTAGCCCCGTGCAAGTTGTGCCGAAAAAAGAAGGAATGACGGTTGTTAAAGGAGAAAAGGGTGAGTCTATTTCTATTAGGACCATTACCGGTTGGCGCATGTGTATAGACTATCAAAAATTGAACACGGCCACCATAAAAGACCATTTCCCCCTTCCCTTCATTGATCAAATGCTTGAAAGATTGGCGCATCATTCTTATTTTTGTTTCCTTGATGGTCATTCCGGATTTCTTCAAATTCCCATTCATCCCGATGACCAAGAGAAGACCACTTTTACATGTCCCTATGGCACCTATGCTTATAGAATGATGTCATTCGGATTGTGTAATGTGTCGAGAACGTTTCAAAGATGTATGATGGCTATTTTCTCCGATTTTATTGAAAAATCTATGGAAGTTTTTATGGATGACTTTAGTGTCCATGGTACATCTTTTGATTCTTGCCTTGAAAATCTTGATCGAGTGTTAGCTCGATGTGAAGAGTATAGACTTGTTTTAAATTGGGAAAAATATCATTTCATGGTTGAACAAGGTGTTGTCCTAGGTCATATTGTTTCTAATAGAGGAGTCGAAGTTGATAAGGCGAAAGTTTCCGTGATCAAGAACTTGCCACCACCTACAAACGTTAAAGGGGTGAGGAGTTTTCTAGGTCACGCCAATTTTTATAGACGATTTATTAAAGACTTTTCCAAAATTGCGAAGCCTTTAACTTCTTTGCTTATGAAATATGTACCTTTTGTTTTCGATGACTTGTGTCTTGAGGCCTTTTGCAGGATAAAGACCGCTCTCACTACCACTCCAATTATCAAAGCTCCCGATTGGAATCTTCCATTTGAGATCATGTGCGATGCATCCGATTTTGCCGTTAGTGTCGTTCTAGGTCAACGGGTGGATAAGAAGCTACATGTAATTTACTATGCAAGCAAGACCCTAGATGAAGCCCAATCGAGGTATACAACAACCGAGAAAGAGATGCTTGCCGTTGTCTATGCCATGGAGAAATTCAAAAATTATGTTACCGGTTCCAAAGTCATTATTTATACCGATCATGCGGCAATTCGATACATCATGTCCAAAAGGGAAATCAAGTCCCGACTCTTTCGGTGGGTCCTCCTTCTACAAGAATTCGATATTGAGATTAAAGACAAAGTCGGATCAGAGAACTTGGTAGCTGATCATCTTAGTAGACTAACGGTTAGTAAAGAAAGCAATGAAGAAGATGGTATACCCATCAATGAAGCTATGAGAAATGAGGCCTTGATGGCCGTTGAAACTATTACACCTTGGTATGCCGATATTGTCAATTTCTTAGTATCTCAATTTATTCCGGACGATTATTCCAAGCAAGAGAGGAAGAAACTACGTTATGAAGCCCAACGCTATTATTGGGACAAGCCTTATTTATTCCGCCGTTGTGTAGATGAAATTTACCGACGATGTGTTACGGCCGATGAAGGATATAATATTGTGAAGCACCTTCACTCGACATCTTATGGTGGACACTTGGCCAACCAAAAGACAATTACCAAGGTTCTCCAAAGCGGGTTTTGGTGGTCTTCCATGTTCAAGGACATTCGAGATTTCATTCTCACATGTGATGCTTGTCAAAGAAGTGGGAATATTACAAGAAGAAATGAGATACCCCTTCAACCCATCTTAGAAATTGATTTGTTCGATGTTTGGGGCATTAATTTCATGGTTTCGTTCACATCCTCTTTTGGTAAGAAATACATCCTAGTCACGGTTGATTATGTCTCAAAATGGATTGAGGCCGTAGCTTCCTCCACCAATGACTCCAAGGTTGTAATCGAGCCTTTCAAGAATGTCATTTTCCCGAGATTCGGTATGCCTAGAGCCATAATTAGTGATGGAGGCTCTCATTTTAGGAAAGATACCTTTGAACACCTTCTTAGAAAATATGGTATCACTCACAAGATGTCCCTAGCCTACAACCTTCAATCAAATGGGCAAGCCGAGATCTCCAACCGTCAAATCAAAGGAATTTTAGAGAAAGTTGTAAATACACACCGAAAGGATTGGTCATTGAAGTTAAATGACGCCCTTTGGACATTTAGAACGGCTTACAAAGCACCGTTTGGAACCACTCCTTATCGTCTTGTGTATGGTAAAACTTGTCATTTACCGGTGGAATAAGAACACAAAGCCAAATGGGCAATCAAAGAGCTAAACTTCGATGAGAGTGTTGTAGAAGATAATCGTCTTCTCCAACTACAAGAATTGGAAGAATTATGACTTGAAGCCTACGAAAACTCGAAGATTTACAAGGAAAGAACTCGCCAATGGCACGATTCTCAAATACTTCGTAAGGACTTCTCCGTTGGTGATAAGGTATTACTCTTCAACTCTCGCTTCAAGCTCTTCTCCGGTAAGTTGAAATCAAAATGGTCGGGTCCATTTGAAGTGACCAAGGTACAACCATATGGATCAATAGAGATATCAAGCCCGGAAACCGGGGAATTTATGGTTAACGGGCAACGTTTGAAGATTTATCATCACGGTCACGTTCGTGAGACCTTTGCTACCGTGAAGTTTGGTGAGCTCCCATTGGGGAGCGTTGTTTAACCCCCTCTCGAAATTGGAGTAGGTTTGATGGTATCCTCAACAACCACCTTGTATATATGTATCATATTTCTTTGAGTTCTGCTAGTTTTGTTAGTTTGAGAAGAATGGTTGAACTTGGATTTCGCCATGGAGCATTTATTTGGGTGAAGATCAAGTTTTGGAGAAGTTATGGAGCTAAATTGAAGACCACAAGCATGTTTGTGGGAGATATTGATTATGTAATGTGAGTCGAGTTGACTCTTTAGGTGACTATTGAATAGCCATGAAATGGCAAGGCGGAAAAACGAAGAAAACAAGATTGCCGGGCGAAATTTCGCCCAGTGAGATTTGACCGGGCGAAATTTCGCCCTACGGAAAAGTTGCCGGAATTGACGAAGACATCACCGGGCAAAATTTCGCCCGGTGAAATTTTGACCGGGTGAAATTTCACCTGGTGGAAAAAAGTTGGCAAAATCGATTTTCATGACGGAATACCGTCGGGTGAAATTTCACCCGATGGTGCTTGACCGGGTAAAATTTCACCCGGCGGCATGAGCTTGAACGGATCACCTTTATCCTATTTCCTTACTACAATTTCAATTCCCTCATTCACATTTACCACACATAAGTTTCCCTCAAAAAAATTTACACCAAAATTTTACCACCCACTTTAAAACTTTCACTTTCCCTCCTCAACCACCCTTATTTATTTCACCCTTTTTACCTCACAATTCACTCCACATTTTCACTCTTCACAAAAACATCAAACCACCTTCCATACCCCAACCACATTCAAGCCTCCATTCATAGTTTCATTTCCATCCTTGGTGATTTATTTTGAGGTTTTGAAGGAGAAGAAGTTTTGGGATCATTCTTGCAAATTATTATCATGGAGACAAGAACCCAACGAGCCGCGCGTAAACAAGGTATGGCTTCAACCTCTAAACTTTCTAAGTCTCATAAGCCCAAACTTTTACCTTGTCCTAATACACCCTTAGCTCAAACCTTCTCCGAAAAGACCTTTCGGAGCACAAGGTGGCCTTGTCCATTCACAATGGAAATTCTAGGAATAGAGGAAGATATTAGAGAGTTATCGTCATGGATCGGAACTAGCGGACTTATTAGTCTCGTAGCTTGCACATATAAAGACATTGCTTGTGAGTTCTTAGGTACCTTTACTATCGATAACCCAACCACACCAACAATGTTTAGATTTCGTTTATTCGGTAAACCCCATTGTTTGACTATTTCTGAATTTGGCTTAGCTTTAGGCTTACCCTCATCGGGTACCAGACTTAGTGAATCTTTGAGTGATGTACAAGCTAGTGCGTCTAGAAGAGACCTTTGGAGGTGCGTAGCACGTGGTCAACGAGATTTCGAACCTAATTCGAACTTTACCTCTGAAGTCCGTAACCCCGCTATTCGTTACTTCGCGGAGATACTCTCCCATTGCTTGTTACCATCTACCGATAATATTTTTAATCTTGATGTGTGCGTCTTACAATTGATTTCTGACTCCTACCTTGGTAACCCTAACCCCCTAGACCTACCACTTGTTGTAGCGTTGCATTTTCACAAAATTATTGTTGCTCAACGCACCTTTGTAGACTGTGGAGGTCTTGTGACCTTAATCGCGAAAAACTTTGGTTATGCGACCGACCACCTTATCCCACTAGATAATCGAGTCTGGCTTGACGAGGCCTATCTTCCGATTTGGATCTTTAATGTACCCGATCATCGCCTCGTCTCCATTTGCCATGACCGTGGTTTAATAGTCCCCAACATACACCGAACTAATATTTATAATTGTCACAATAGGGACTTACCCTTAGGCCCCGGTGAATTCCGACTAAACCAATCGGGGGGAATGGAAATTTGGGAGTATACGCACTACACGTTACCCAAGGGTCGTACGATCTACGACCTTTGTGAGTTAGAACCCACCGAGGGCATACAACCCTATTCCGGGTCTCCGACGGTTTCTTTCGCGTTGAATGATTACCCAAATTAAACAATCCCCCAGAGTCGGTCGGTAGTGAGTGTGTTGTGTATGTGTGTGGATTAGGTCGGTGAGTCTTTAATCATCTATATTTGCATGTCCTTGAATTGAATACGCTCCTTGTTCCTTGCTTCATCATTTTATAATCATTGTGATTGTTCTAACTCTAACCAAATTGCAAGCTGTCCCACTGTCCCATCGATTGTTGCGGCCGAAGCGGCCTTGGTATTGTTCCCGGTCTTTAGGCGACGTGATTACGCCATAGACCTTTTTGAAAAATCCAAATTTTAATCAACCTTTCTCAAATTTTTCTTAATCCGGGCTAGGTGACGTGATTACACCTACACCCAATTTTTCACCCTTTCGTTTTAATTTCTTTTCTTTCCGTTTATTTCTTTTTCAATTTCTTAGCCACTTGGCTAGGGTCTAGGTGATGTGATTGCACCTTGGCCCGCCACTATTTTATCGCTTTCTTTATTTTCTTTTCTCAAAAATTTCGAAAAATCCAAAAGCATTTGAAAAATCATAAAATTCAAAAAAGATTTTTTTTTCCATCTTTTTTGATCTTCCCCTACTTGTCCATTGAGAAAAATGTATAGTTTTAGTGTGGGGGAGGAGTCTACTACCTTTTATTTTTCAAAAATCTTCTCAAAAACCATAAAAATTTGAAAAATTCAAAAAATCAAAAACATTTTTCTTTTCCTTTTCCTTTCTTTTCTCGTTTCTCCTTATGTTTCATGTCCCGTGTACGGTCTTGTTCTCTACTCTTACAGGTAACCACCACCTTGATAGCGCGAATTGAAGAGATTATGAAAGCACTCTGCTTGGTAACTTCCTTCCTTCTTTTTTCTTTAATTTTGTAGAAGGAATTAGGTTGTTGCCATTGGAGGCTCTCGAAGTTGAGCATCTTGGGTGTTGTGGTTGATTGTGTGCTTTAATGTCGATGGAGTATGGAGTACATGACCTTACTTGTGTTTTCTTTTTTTTGCCTTTTCTTTCTTTTCGTGTGTTTCTTTTGTTTTTGTATAGAGTGTCTAGGACTAAACTTTTCGAAAACCAGATTACAAACCTTTTACAAGAGTTTACATTCCATTGTAGATAACCCATTGTATGTAAATTTTGGACCTTAATCTAGTAGAATGACTCTTAATCAATGAATTTGTTGATCCTTTAGCTTGAGTCCACCTTTTCTATTAGAGGTTTACTTCGGGGTTTGCATTTGACCACCTTGACCACCCATGGAGGAGTTAGGCCTTGGTTCCCGCATCCCATTTTCTAGGTGACCTTGATCGAATGACCATTGCACCTTTAGTCCAAATTCTTTCCGTCTTTTTGTGGGTTATCCAGGAATGGCGCACGTTCTCGATTACCTATTTTTCCTCCACCTATACATCACCACAATAAGTTTACACAAAAAAAACCTTCAAGCTTGGTTTCGAACCACATAAAAAAAAGCCAAAAAGGGGGCAAACCAAAGCAAGAGAAAAGGGCACAAAAATATGAAAAATAAGGAGAGAAAAGGAGCTTCAAAAGCAAATCTTATCGTCGAAAAAACATCTCCATAAAAAAAAAGGCCCTTTGATCGATTCATCGCCGTGAAGTGCCAACTAGAGGACCGAGTCCCGAGGTAGGAAGATAGCGGTGAATAGTCGATCCACCCCAATAATTGTAAACACTCCACCTTTTTGTTTAGGCTAATTTAGAAAATTCGAGTTTGGAACGACCCGCTTGGCTTAGCTAAACAGAGCGGGACTGCACCTACCTACAGTGTTGAACGAATCCATGGTTCACTTTTCCACTTTGTTATACGTCCCGTCGTACCTCTTTGGAAGATTAGGAGGACCTAGGCTAAGTTATCAACACTTATATTGCTTAATTGTCATAGTATTAGGCTTTGGTTCTTGTTTACGTGGGTCATTTATCTTGGAAGTTTATTGTTGTTTTAGGAAAGTAATCAGTGTCTTCCCCGCCGTCTCGATGAGGGATTCAGTGTTTTATTTTTGCTTTGGATGCGTCTACTATTTCGTGTCATGTGTTTTTGTGTGTTTAGTCGCATCCACCATTTTGAGCAACCTTCAACTTGCCTTGCATGGGAGTACTCTACCTCATGAGTATTTCGATGTGAGTTGAAGGGACGGAGCGGGCCCGCTAATTGCCCCGTATCGGCTTAGCATAGTCTAGCTAGTAGTAGTAGTTGTTGTAATTTCTTTTTGGGTCTTTGCTCGAGGACGAGCAACGGTTTAGTGTGGGGGAATTGTTGTGTGCTAAATTTAAACCGTTTTCCCCCTCATTTAGACCCGTTTTCCCCTCGTTTTGCGAGTTTAGAGTGCGATTATCGCCATATTTTGAGTACTTCTCGCATTAGCGTCTTTCTTGTGCGTTTTACGTGTTTTTGGTAGTTTTTCTATCAATTTTGATAGGATTTGGCACCGAAATCACGATCGAGCTTCCACGAGTACAAGAGAAGGGAATACCGTCCAAAGAGCAAAGCACACAACTTAAAGATTAAAGCCATCCAATCAATCGACGAAGAATGAGACAAGAAGAAGAGGCCAGAAATATGACCGGGTGAAATTTCACCCGATGAAGTACCACCGGGCGAAATTTCACCCGACGGTAAAGTGCCTCCCCGAAGATTTTCCGAGCTATCTCACCGGGCGAAAATGACCGGGCGAAATTTCGCCCACCGGGTGAAATTTCGCCCGATGGAGAAAATTGCCGAAAACCGCAAAATGAGAAGAAAATCTCACCGGGCGAAATTTCACCCGGTGGGATTAATTCGTCAAGCCACAGGGCGAAGTTTCATCCCATGAAGATGCAAAGGGTGATTGTCTCCCTAATGAAGCAAAAGTTGGATTTGGGCTTTAGGTTAAGAGACCCATTAAGGCATTACTATATATATGTTACCCTAGTTTGTTGTCCAAGGCATCCCTCATATCCCATTAGTGTAGAGGCTTCCATTAGTGTAGTATCTCCATCCACCATTAGTGTAGTTACACATCCATTTGTAGAGTAATATAGTAGTATTCTTAGTAATTCTCCATATTCTTGTAGTAATTTAGTAGTAGATCTACTTAGTTTCCATCAACAATTCTCTAGATTTCAAGTTTGTAGAAGATTATATCAAGTTTTATTTGATGATTTGTGGGTTTATTGAAGAATTAGTGACAGGTTCTTCATCTTCTCCATCAAAGATTCAATCTTTATTCATGCAATATTCTTATTATTTGTAGATTTTCTTAGTTGGTACATTTTTTTCCTTTCTCTAATCTCTAGTTTAGATTTATTTTAGTTTTCTCATTATTGTTGTTTAGATTATCTTAGTATTGTTAGTTTCTCTAGATTTTATTTATGTTGTTCTAGATTATTATCTAGTTTAATTTGGTAGTTTCATAGTTTAGTGGGTAATTGTTAGATTGTAGTTTCCTCATCATTTTGTAGTTATTTTCCTTAGATCTAGTTAGTATGCATTCTTTAGTTAGTTTCTCCTTAGTTAAAGTTTTGTTGTTTTCCATTATGATTAGTGAGTAGATTTCTTGTTGGGGGGTTTAGGGATGAGGACTTGAATTATTTGAATTAAGGGATGTTAGTGGGTTGCTTGCTTGTTGGTTTATCTTGTTTGTGGTTGTTGTGTCATTGTTGTTTTTGTCCGGTCAACTAGACCGACCTTGACTCGTTTCTATCAGTATGGGGAAACTCGGGGTAGAAATTACCATAACAAGAGACTTACCCTTCTTCGCCGCGAAAGCGTGTTTATAGGTGGGTTGGGTGAAGAAACCGAAAGGTGGCATTCTCCCTTTACCAATGTGTAGACACACGCATTTTGACTGCCAGGTGTCTATGGTAGTTTCCAAAAAACACCCGATGATGATCGGACGCTAATGTGTTTCTACGCGCTGGGATATGGGCTCAAAACCATTAGTTGTTGGCTAATGCACTTACGGAGTACAAATCTCACAAAACTGACCTCAAAATCAGACCCAGCGGACCGTTCCAAGTCAAACAAGACTAATTTGGGCCAAAACCGACACCGGAAATAAAACCGACTTTTTAACAATTGGGTCAAACCTCGGTCAAAGTCGTTCCGAACACAAAACAGCCATTCACAACATCAAAAACCAAAGTCACGGTCCAAAACAATGGACCCGCGCGACCCAGCTGGGATACTCGATCGAGTGCCCTACCCACTCGATCGAGTGGGCCTATTTCAAGCCCGACGGCTGACGCACTGGGCCACTCGACCGAGTCAGTCAGTTACTCGGTCGAGTAACCCTAGCTGGGTGCCTAGGCTTTGCCTATATACGCAACCCCATGCAACATCAATCACAACAACTTTTTTGCCCTAATTGAACCCTAAACTTTACACATCTCGAAATTCTAATTCAAACTCTACACCAAGCAAACCATAGCCCTAGCCTAGGAATCGAAACCCTAAACCTAGCTTTAGGAACCAAACACCCTAACCACCACAACTCAACCTCCATTAAACCTCGAAACTCCCGTGTTAAAGCCGCGACTACGAGTACTATTCGAGACAAGAACATGTAGGTTGAGGGTGCAAAACCAGTCTTCTTCCTTCTCCTCACTCTCTCTCTCGTCTTTCCCCCTTTTTTTCTTTTCGTTTTTTTGTCTTTTTTTTACTCCTTTATCGCATCTGTAATATCGGTAGTATAATTAGTATAAGACATTAAAATATTCGTCAATTCGTGTCGAGTATGACTGATGGTGGGATAAGGAAACCCGAATATACAAGTGTACTGCACACAGCGTTGCCGGTCGCTTATCCCATCACCCCGATTACTTGATTGTTGAGACGAATTAACATCAACCTTAATCTTCTTATTTCATCATCGTTATCACGCATTCAGCAATTCTAAAATCGATTTTCCAAAACAAGCACTCTATTTTAATAAGGGTCAAAACCCGTTGACGCGGATCCGACATCACGATCTCTAGGGATTTATTTCGATGTCGGAAAAGCTGAGGGAATCAAGTCTTTCAGTTCAAGCAAAGTGTCGATCCGTTAGAGTCGATACCAATTCCATAATTGGATGTCGAATCTAACGATCTAGTCAATTTAATTAACTAATGCGATTTTTTCGTTGATGCTAAAATAATAGTCATACGATTCGCTAGAATCACGACATTATTAAACGCGGAGAAAATCTATTCATATCGCGGTAGTTAATTTAAAACGACTCAAAGCAATTTTCTTTTATTTTCACTCTAGTATTCCATATCGATTCAATAATCGAATATGGGATACGACGAGCATTCAAATTTAGAATCGAGTATAAATTCCATAATATTTATGCTCAATTCATCAAGTCATCAAAATCAAAAGCAATTTCGAAATCGATAACAAAATTGCAAACGACATGGTTCGTACAGGTGCCACTCGATCGAGTGACATCACAAAAACCGAGACAGAATGTCTTTTGACCTCCACCCGGTCGAGTCTCACAGTAACTCGGTCGAGTGGCAGTGTACTCGGCCGAGTTGGTCAGTAACTCGGTCGAGTAGGGTCATGAAATCCGGACATAACCTTTTTCAGAGGTCCACTCGGTCGAGTCCCACAATGACTCGGTTGAGTGACCCTTTATCACGTTAAACCGTGAGTCCTACAATAGCATTCGAGTCTCGTTAACCGTTTCTTGTGACTTAGGTCAACACGTGCCTAATTAATCACGTGAAACATCTTTTTCAAAACCATGCATTAACTCACTTGCATCACTCTACACAATTCAATATTTGCACAATCCGTTAATATCGTTATATCGTTACTAACGCGTTTGTTGTTTCTCTTGTCAATTTTGGTTGTTTATTTTATTGTACTAAAATGAACCCGCATGGTAAAATTCAACTTTGACGTTAGAATTAATTGCATTAAATCGACATAGAAACCCTTTCAATTCTTTCACATGTTTAGGGAAAATAATCTTTGCATATCATTTTCTCGTTCAACTAATGCGCGTATTGGAAAGTCTTTCGATATGCAAGTAGAGGCCGCTTATGTGCGGGCGGGGTTGGGTGTCCTTTCTGGGCTTCCCATCACGTACCCTCATCCCTTACTCAGAACCTCGGTTTCCGGATGCCCGAAACCGTTGGCGCACGATAGTCATTCGATACACGATATCTGATAACGTCGGTATCGGTATCAAATGCAAAGGGACGAGCCCAATAAACTCTGACATCGGAAATGGGCCGTATTTTGTACACGGCCCACTACGACTCCGTTTCATATGGAGATTCATTCGCCTCCCCAAACCCGCGCGTGGCCGCATCGGGGTGGACCTATGTCATGTCCACAATTTGGCGACTCCGCTGGGGATTAACTGATGCGTGACTTACCATCGGCATCCTCAGGGTGAGACTCGAATAGAAATCGTTTGACTAGTACAATACGCGTTTTAGTTTTACGGTTCATGCATAACCCATATTTTCCCGGGCCGGTACTGGTGACCGACGTCCCACTATACCATTGATGTACTCCAATATGGATATGTCAAAAGGTGTCCATAGTCGATTCGAGTGAGTTTCGCGGCATGTTCTAAGCTCAACTCGACTTAGAGAGTCCGTCCCGATCAACGTCTAGACTATGTACACTGGTATAGACCCTTTAGACCGACCGAAACTTAGTGAAGAGCATACATGGCGTCGTTATAATGCTTGTGTGACTACGTGTTATTTGGTTTCCGTGTCGTTTTCAAAAACCGTCAACTTTTCAAAAATACATCTTTTTCAAGGTATTCAATTTTCAAAACCCGGGTCGCATGCCGAATTTAGAACTTATGATTTTACTCAAAATAGCCTATTTTCTAGACGGTATGCTGCCCAATTCAAAACTCGAAAATATTTTCGAACTTTCAAAACCCGTGGCCCAATACTCTTTTCGTTTTTTTCGAAAATTGGGCCCTCCACCGAGTTTTCTCGGATCTTCAAAAACAATCCATTTTCAAAACCTTCCTCTTCTTAGGACTTCCCGTATTTAGCAGTGTCGGGTCATGTCGTAAGTTGTTGAGGTCTTTAGCGTCGAAACTCTGTCGATCTTACATCACGAGTTTCTTCCCCATCCCAGTCCGCCTTATTAGACTAAGGCAAGGCCCACCTACGTAGAACAAACCCCTACAAAAGAGGGCCCGTTTACACGATCGAGTCAAAAGTCTGGGGATGTCTCACGTGAACCTTCCTTCGAACAGGACTAGGCCCACTCGCCGAATCCTAAGGAAGGCCCACACGTCACAAGTCACTCGTCTAGGCGTCTTTTCTCGAGTCATCTCCCTTTTTTAGTCTTGTTCAGGATGTACTTTCTATTCCGGGATTCGGGCTAGTTTCTGATTGGTGTTCTTACAGACAGGCCACCTGAAACCAGACATCAACGTCAAATGGATCAACTCAAGGACGCGTTGGCCAAGATCGACACTCAACTGACCTCCATCCAGGCTAGCCAAGCAACGTTAGACACCCGTTTGAGCGCCGTAGAAAAGACGGCCCCTGTTGACGGGTCTGAGACCACTGGGCCCATAGCTGAACTTATCAGCGTTGTTCGCAGGCTCGAAGAACAAGTTCACCTGTCAACGAACAACTCGATCCACACCGAAAATGCTCGTTCCTATTCAGCTTTGAATGACGAGCTGCCTGCTAATCTCAACCTTACGGTAATTACGATGTTTGAGGGTACTGAAGACCCGGTCCATCACATCCGGGCTTTCAAAGACTTTATGGCGGTCAAGGGGGTAAAGTCTGCCATGTTCAAGCACTTATTCCCTTCCTCTCTCGAGAAGCACCCTAAGGCCTGGTTCTATAGGCTTGACCCCAAGAAATATAAGACTTGGGATGATGTGGCGACCGAATTTTCTCGGAATTGCGCCGACAATACTGAAATCCGGACTACAATGCGTACTCTGGAGGTGATGGCCCAAGAGCCCAAAGAAGGGTTCACAAAATATTTGGAAAGATGGCGTGCCGAGAGTGTGAAGCTGGTCGACAAGCCCAGTGAGAAGGCCGTAGTGGAGGCTTTTGTCAAGAACCTCCTCCCATCCTACCGGGTCTATCTCCGGTATGCTATCATCCCTAACTTCGCCGCTCTCACTGAAATGGGCACAAGAATAGAGGACGACCTAAGGTTAGAGAACCTGACTAAGGCCTCTACCAAGGGCTATCAAGGGGCAAGTTCATCTACGAGCAAGCCCACACCCGCAGCTGCAACTCGCAGCATCTTCGATGAGGTAAATCTGCTCGACACCTCATCCAAAAAGAATACACCAAATCGTGTATTCACAGATATAGGGAGTACCTATACTTATGCCTTACAAAGGCTATCTTCAAAGGGTTTGGTCCAACCGATAGGCCAACTCCAGAACCTCCAGTAGAAAAGAGGCCCAAAAGTTATAACGCCCAAGCCTACTGTCAGTATCATCGAGGTAACGGACATGATACCGAAAAATGCTGGAGACTGAAACACCTGATCCAAGATCTGATCGAGAGCGGGAAAATCCCGTTGCCCGGAGACAAGCCGAGCAACAAAGAAAACCCGTTCAGTACCCACGCAATATTCACCGGTGAGGTAATTGACTGTTCTCACCTCATCTCCCCCTATATCCCACAAATTAACGGGATATGGTTCGATGACGAGGATGATGTATACTTAACCAAAGGGGAAGCTGTCCCCATCACCCTTGAAGAGGTCCGAAAAGCTAAGTCCAAAGCCTTAGCCACCAACCACCTCACCGCAGCTGGGCATTCTATTCCTGCATCCGTCACTGAACCTACCAGGACGGAATCTACCCTCGAAGAATCAAGCACTGACACGGCTCTGGTCCAGCAACTAAAGAGGGTTCGAGCTGACTTACCCATATGGCAATTACTAGTTAGCTCACAAGCTCATCGGGAAGCACTGGCTAAGGCTCTCGATGAAATCAAGGTCGACTCACAGGTTACCCCTTCTGAAATGGTAGCCACTATTATGCCTTATCTCAAAGGCAAGTCCAAGGAAGAAGGCCCACTCATCACCTTCTCCGAGTCTGTTCTGCCAGCGTTCGGGCCCAATCATAATTTGGCCCTATACATTACGGTCATTTGCCGACGGAAGTACCTCCCAATGACCCTTATCGAGGATGGGTCCGCTGTGAATGTCCTACCTCTAAGGACCGCTAAAGCTCTCAGCATCACCGATGCCGACTACCTCCCTACAGCACAGACTATCCAAGCTTTCGACGGAAGCCCAAAACCGGTGGCCGGGGCCGTTAAGTTAACAACAATAACGGGCCCAATCGAGAAAGAGTTGGAGTTCCAGGTGATTGATGTCACCTCGTCCTTTAACTTACTATTAGGAAGGCCTTGGATCCACGCAGTCAGGGCCGTATCCTCCACTCTCCATCAAAAAGTCAAGATGCCACTACGGGACGACATCATCACACTAGAGGCTACTCCTATTACCGTGGCAAGCTGCAACGCTACGGGCCGGGCCGACCCATGGGGATTTGATTTCGTGGGCATGATCGAAGAAGAGTATCTCTTTAGGCCCTACTTCACAACTAGCATCGACTCGATGCTATAGAATCTAGGCTATCTACCGGAGCTACCTCAAGGCCATATCTTCCGGCTGGGAAGATCATTGAGGCCCTAAATGATGGCGAATCACAATTCGTATTGGGGTATGCTATAACCCCGGAAAACGTGGTTTGGGCCGGTATCCACAAGGCCATCAACATTTTCAAGGGTACTTACATAGGCCCTTATAGCCCGAAGTTAACTGATTACTTCGTCACTCCAGTCTTCGGAGCTATTCAAGTGGGCCTCTACCAACCCACCATCACATATCTCGAGACCAAAACGGCTCGGGAATGCAATTTCATCCCCGATGATATATTTGCCCTCGTTCAAACCGAGTCCAAGGAAGGGGAAAACAACGCCGAGCCCGTGCTGGGGCTCTTATTTGGAGAAGACAAGGCTGGCCCGCTCCAAAAGATGACTTGGTCAACCTGATCCTCCGCAGCGATCGGTTCGACCCAACAAAGCTGATCACCGAAGTTGGTGCAGATACAAGAAAAAGGGCCTGGATAAAGACCATCAAGTGGACTGATGGCCAAGGACGGACCTACAAGCTGACCACCGGCGAGGGAGACATGCTGGATACCGAGTCTGAGTCAGAGTCTGAGTCTGAGTCCGAGTCTAGAGGGTCTGGTGCTAGAGTTGAGTCTGTAACCCCTCTTCCCTTATCCACTGAGGTCTCGGGACCTGTCCCAACACCTCTCCCTATCTCGCCACTGACCAACGATCAGATGGCCGCTCTTTTCGAGCTCTTCACAAAATTTACTATTAATAATAATAGCAAAAACCGTTCTGCTTACGACTTGTCTTATTTCCAAAATTTTCTCAATTTCAAAAATTTTATATGCAATGACATTGAGAAGCCCGAGGAACAGGTACCTCTACCTCCACATCTGATCGAGCAGCTCGAACAAAGGGAGTCCCGAGATCCGGTAATTGAAGAAACCGAGTCCATCAACGTGGGAACCACTTTAGAGCCCCAGATGCTTAAGTTGGGCCTATCCTTAGATCCAGAGGAGAGAAAACAATTCGCAATCCTCCTCCAAGAGTTCAAGGACGTCTTTGCATGGTCCTACAAGCACAAGCCAGGTATAGACCGGGAAATAGCTGAACACCGAATACCCATCAAAGATGGGTGCAAACCGGTAAAGCAAAAACTCCTAAGGATGAAGCCCGAATGGTCTCTCAAGGTCAAAGAAGAGGTCGACAAGCAATTCAAAGCAGGTTTTATACAAGTGTCTGAATATCCAGACTGGTTTGCAAACATCGTGCCGGTACCCAAGAAGGACGACAAGGTGTGGGTATGTGTGGATTTTCGAGACCTCAACAAGGCAAGCCCAAAAGACGATTTCCCGTTACCACACATCGACATACTAGTGGATAACACGGCCGATCATGCCCTTTTATCATTCATGGACGGGTATGCCGGATACAATCAAATTAAAATGGCAGAAGAGGATACGAGTAAGACCACCTTTATTACACCTTGGGGTACTTACTATTACACTGTTATGCCATTTGGACGTATCAACGCTCGGGCCACTTATCAACGGACCGCCACTACTTTACTACATGACATGATGCACAAAGAAGTGGAGGTCTATGTGGACGATATGATCGTTAAGTCCAAAGACCGGAATGGGCACATTGCGGCCCTAAGAAAATTCTTTACCCGACTGCGCAAATACAACATGAGGCTAAACCCTCAAAAATGCAGTTTCGGGGTAACATCGGGCAAATTATTGGGCCATATCGTTAGCCAACGCGGCATCGAGGTCGACCCAGCAAAAATCAAAGCCTTCACCGAGATGCAACCACCCAAGACCGAAAAAGAAATAAGGGGGTTTCTCGGGAAAGTCCAATACATCAGCCGGTTCATTTCAAAATTGGTGTGTGAGCCTATTTTCAAGAAACTGAAGATAGGGGAACGGGTACTGTGGGACGACAAATGTCAAGCGGCTTTCGATAAAATCAAGGAGATTCTGTCTGCACCGCCAGTATTAATGCCACCTCAACCCGGCTTACCCTTGTCGTTATACCTAACAACGACTGAGACAGCCATGGGGGCTATGCTGGCCCAAACAGTCGATTCAGAAGAACGGGCTATTTACTACATCAGTAAAAAGTTCCTCGAATATGAATGCAAATATACGATGCTCGAAAAGACGTGCCTTGCTCTGGTTTGGGCCACTAAAAAGCTCCGACACTACATGCTGAGTCACGAGGTACATGTATTATCCAAAATGGATCCTATCAAGTACCTGTTCGAGAAGCTCATCCTCAACGGCAGGATGTCCAGATGGACTTTAATGTTAGCTGAGTTTGACCTCAAGTTTGTACCATTAAAAGCCATCAAAGGCTGGGTAGTAGCCGATTTCCTCACCGATAGCCCGATATCTGAAGAGGATCACACCAACACTTGGGCATTTCCTGATGAAAACATATTCCATACCGATACCGAGACATAGGATTTGTATTTTGATGGGGCATCCAACTTCCGAGGATTTGGAGTCGGAATCCTGCTAATTTCACCACGAGGAGAACACACCCCCTTATCCATCAAATTGGACTTTGACGTGACCAATAACGCAGCCGAATACGAAGCATGCATTCACAGGTTGCAAGCCGCCGCTGATTTAGGGGTAACAAACCTCCGGGTCCACGGTGATTCGTCATTGGTCATCAATCAGGCTCTCCAAAAATGGAAAACTCGGAACGCCAATCTTGTAGCTTACCAAGCACAAGTAAGGGTTCTAGAGAAACAATTCCAGAAGGTAGAATACATTTATCTGCCCCGGGAAGAAAATCAATTTGCAGATACACTTTCCAAATTAGCATCTCTACTGAACATCCCGGATCACCTGACCAGCATGCCGATCTGTGTCGAAAGACGGTCCGAGCCGGCGTATGTACACGCCATCCAAGACATCGAGCTAGCCGACCCGGAACCTTGGTATCAGTCAGTCCTAACCTACTTGGCCACGGGAGAATATTCCCCCGGGAACTGAAAACAGGGCCAAGAAAGCCCTGCGGAGATTGGCAACCCAATTTGTTCGCACGGACGATGGGAAATTATACAAAAAGACGGCACAAGGGGCTCTCCTCCTATGCATAGACAAAATACAGGCCGAAAAGGTTATGGCCGAAGTACACGATGGTGAAAACGGTCCGCATATGAACGCCCTTATGCTAGCCCGCAAAATCATGAGGCTCGGGTATTATTGGAACACCATGGAAACAGACTGTCAGTTGTATGTCAAGCACTGCCATAATTGTCAGATCTTTGCTAATGTACAACATATGCCATCTTCCCTATTATATACCATGACATCACCATGGCCATTTTCGACATGGGGTATTGATATAATTGGGAAGGTGCACCCTTCCGGGACGGGAGGTCATTGCTTCATTTTGGTGGCCATCGACTACTTCACCAAATGGGTCGAAGCCGAGTCATACCGTGTCTTGAACGCCAAGCACGTGGCCAAGTTTATCCAAAACAAGATCATATGCCGGTATGAGATCCCTCACGAATTTATTAGCGATCACGGGACCCACTTTCAAGCTGAAACTCCCGCATTGCTGGCAAAATATAAAATTCAAAGGCATACATCTTCGCCTTACCGACCTCAAACAAATGGAGCGGTAGAGGCGGCCAATAAAACAATTGTCACCATACTTAAAAAGATGGCTGAGAATTACCGGGACTGACCCGACAAAATACCCTTCGCCTTATAGGGATATCGAACCTCAATCCGCACCGCAACCGGAGCAACCCCGTATTACTTGACATACGGAATGGAAGCGGTCCAACCGGTTGAGCTAGAAGTGCCATCCCTCAGAATTTTACTTGAAAGCCAAGTACCTGAGGCAGATTGGGTCCAAGCCCGATATGATTCGCTAGTCCTTCTAGATGAACGGCGATCACGGGCCCTCAACAATATCCAAATATATTAAAAGAGGATCCAACGGGCTTTCAACAAAAGGGTTAGGCCCAGAAACATCAAAGAAGAGGATCTGGTCCTAAAATCGGTTCGTGCCTTACTACTGGTTGACCCAAGGGGTAAATTCAAACCCAATTGGGCTGGGCCATACTTAGTCAAGAAGGTCCTATCAGGAGGAGCGGTGATGCTGACAGACTTGGACGGGAACGAATTTGTCAACCCAACCAACTTGGACCAGCTGAAGCGCTACTACCCATAAACCCCATCTCAATGTCATTTGCAAAAAATTTATAAAAATTTGTCTTTTTATAAATTTTTAAAAATTATAGACAAGTCAATAAGTTAGAATTAATTATTCTAATGTCGCACATCTCGAATTAATAATCTTGATGTATTTCGAAAATTGTAAAAAATCAATCAAATCACATTTTGAACTACGTTTGGTTTGATTCCGCTAATCGTGTATACGTAGGCAACCCCTCAAAAGGGTACAGCCATTGCAATAAACGAAAAGACGGGAACGGTATTCTTTAATACGTCTTTATTAAACCGATAAACACGGGAATTTTAAAAAAAAAAACGGCAAATCACAAAAAAATCACACCCAAAAAAGTAATAATAATATTCAAATAATAATAATGGAGACTAATATCCGGGCATTTTCCTCTTCCCCTTGTCCTTCGGGTCACGTGGAGCCTGAGGTCTTCGAGGTGGTGGCGAGCGTTCCCGAATCACAAGTGGAACCTCCTTAGCACGAGCCCGTTTCTTCGACGACGGGTCTTCTACCACAGTCTTCGGTCCAATGTGAGCCCGCACGTGCTCGGGTAATCTATCCCGTGGGCCAAGTCGGTCCTGCACGGGTAGCCTGGGGCCCAGTCTCCTTTCCAAGTCAGTCTGGGGGCTCACCTTCCCCCAAGCACCTTTAGCACTTGACCCTCCAGCTTGAGTCTTGGTCTTCTTCTTTTGTCCTGACATAAGACGGACTAGGGTAGCAGGAGTGTCTCCTTCGTCAAAAAAGCCCCTGTTGTCCTTAGCTTGCTCCCTTCGCAGCAGGTCGAAAGCTTCATCAACCTTCTGAGCAGCTCGGGCTTTAGCATCGCCTGCTTTGGTCCACTTCCTGTAAGAGTCTGAAACCCAGATCGAGTGGCGAGATTTGGTGATTGGCCAGGTGTGCTGGGTGTACCATCTTTGCATCCATGTATCGCACATCACATCAGTCAGTTGGGTAGGGTCACTCACAACTGCTTCGACCTCAGGGATTCGCTGGGTCCATCCATACTGCCTTAGTATGCGATCTGGATAAAGATGAACTGTTTGCCTGAAAGATAATATCATCTGATAACGGGCTCTGTCCCTCGGGTCCAACCCGGTCCAAAGATAGATGGGCCACCACGGAACAACCCATCGAATTAACGGACCACCATGGAATGACAATACCTCGTCCCAATATTTATGGGTAATCTGACGAGAAAAGTCAATGGCCCGCCTCCTCGTCATCACCTGGTTATGACGATAGTTGCTCGCATCGAGGGGAGGATCTATCACTGATAACCCCTCATATAGCCAAATCTGAAAAAAGAAACAACAACATTAGTTCCCGAGGCGAAATAGGCGTCCGCCTAAAGCCACTCGGTCGAGTGCCTGGGACACTCGATCGAGTGGTACCCCTGAACACAAACAGAGGACCTTTACGAGGGCACTCGATCGAGTGCCAAGGTGACTCGATCGAGTGGTACCTCTGAGAGCAGATAAGGAGGTTTCTACGAGGGCACTCGGTCGAGTGCCAGGGTGACTCGAACGAGTGCCCACTACAGCAGGCAATCCGCGAAAAAAAATCAAAAAATCGAAAAGTCGAGAAATTGGAAAAATAATCCGACATACTTGCAGCAATCGGGTGCTCCCGGTAAGACGAATTGATGAGTCCCTCTTGCGGTTGTCCAATCCTTGGATAATCTCGCCCGTGATCAGCCAAGCCGGGCTGTGTTCAGTCTCCATCAAGTCCACTACGGTCAAAAGACGGGTGTTTCCCATGCATGATAGCAAATCCTTGTGACCTTCGAAAGCATAAACATGGAGCATGCAGAAAGAAAAAGCCCTACGGCTGTAAGCCGGTCTGACCTGGACATCGAGAGGATTCATAAATTTCTCAGCGAAGTCGATCTGAGAAATATTATCACCCTCCATCATACGGGATACCTTGTTGTGAGAAAGCCATAGAAATTCTCGAAGCTTCCTCCTCGGGTCATAGATCGAGTACGGGACAGCGGGACGGAGTATCGGGTTCCATCCTCCTATAGCTGCAATCTCAGGTAAAGGGCAAACTTTGCCCCGAGGAAAGGCAAAGACATGATATATGTCATCCCAGTAAGCCAAGCATGCATCCAAGAAATAACGATCAACCACCATCTGACGGAACGGGTATTGCTGAGTTATACCCGTCTGGTTGAGAGCTACCCTATCTGTGTCCCTGAAGCGTCGGGACCATTCTTGCAGCATCACAGTTAATCTATCAATTCCCATGACTAGTTTCTTGATAAGGATTGAAAATGTTTTCTTTCTGAGAAGGGAGTGAATTGTAATGGGATTATGAGGAAAATCAATGATAAGATGGGCTATATATAGCAATCAACCTTACACTCTCTTTCCATATCTCTCCTTACACCATAGTTTCCTAATCCTAATTGGAATCAACCCACAAGCCTAGTCTCGATACTAGCACGGAAATATCCATCCTGAACTTTCCTAATTTCTTTAGGAATCAAAATTTCAAAAAAAATCTCAACATTTCAAAATTCCAAATCCAAAATTTCAAAAATTCGAATTTTCAAAAATTCAAAAATCACTTTCCCCAGCGCGAGTCATTTGACTACCTATGTGTTGCATGCATTTTATGTGACTTATACAGGTACTACTCAAACAGGGAAGTGCAACCCACAATATCTCCCCAGCGGAAGCCAACGGCGGCATTTCACGGGATGGGCCTACATACAGGCGCACCCAGGACATATGCGACAAGTCCAATTACCTATGGAGTTATCGTCATCAGCTCAGGTATGACTTCTAGCTTGTGGCTGGCGAGCCCTTCACGCGAGTCTAATGGACTATAAACGACCCGGCCGGAAGTCCGCCAGGTTTCAATCCTCGATTGGCCTGGTGGCTAATCTGACTTTCGCCTTGTCCAAGCCTCAGTCAGAGTGGGGGCTCTGTAGACCCCCGCATTTTGACTGCCAGGTGTCTATGGTAGTTTCCAAAAAACACCCGATGATGATCGGATGCTAACGTGTTTCTACGCGCTCGGATATGAGCTCAAAACCATTAGTTGTTGGCTAATGCACTTACGGAGTACAAATCTCACAAAACTGACCCCAAAATCAGGCCCAGCGGACCGTTCCGAGTCAAACATGACTAATTTGGGCCAAAACGGACACCGGAAATAAAACCGACTTTTTAACAATTGGGTCAAACCTCGGTCAAAGTCATTCCGAGACACACAAAACAGGCATTCACAACATCAAAAACCCAAGTCACGGTCCAAAATAATGGACCCGCGCGACCCAGCTGGGCCACTCGATCGAGTGCCCCACCCACTCGATCGAGTGGGCCTATCGCAAGCCCGACGGCTGACGCACTGAGCCACTCGACCGAGTCAGTCACTTACTCGGTCGAGTAACCCTAGCCAGGTGCCTAGGCTTTGCCTATATAAGCAACCCCATGCAACATCAATCACAACAACTTTTTTGCCCTAATCGAACCCTAAACTTTACACATCTCAAAATCCTAATTCAAACTCTACACCAAGCAAACCCTAGCCTAGCCTAGGAATCGAAACCCTAAACCTAGCTTTAGGAACCAAACACCCTAACCACCACAACTCAACCTCCATTAAACCTCGAAACTCCCGTGTTAAAGCTGCGACTACGAGTACTATCCGAGACAAGAACATGTAGGTTGAGGGTGCAAAACCTATCTTCTTCCTTCTCCTCTCTCTCTCTCGTCTTTCCCCCTTTTTTTCTTTTCGTTTTTTTGTCTTTTTTTTACTCCTTTATCGCATCTGTAATATCGGTAGTATAATTAGTATAAGACATTAAAATATTCGTCAATTCGTGTTGAGTATGAGTGATGGTGGGATAAGGAAACCCGAATATACAAGTGTACTGCACACAGCGTTGCCGGTCGCTTATCCCATCACCACGATTACTTGATTGTTGAGACGAATTAACATCAACCTTAATCTTCTTATTTCATCATCGTTATCACGCATTCAGCAATTCTAAAATCGATTTTCCAAAACAAGCATTCTATTTTAATAAGGGTCGAAACCCGTTGACGCGGATCCGACATCACGATCTCTAGGGATTTATTTTGATGTCGGAAAAGCCGAGGGAATCAAGTCTTTCAGTTCAAGCAAAGTGTCGATCCGTTAGAGTCGATACCAATTCCATAATTGGATGTCGAATCTAACGATCTAGTCAATTTAATTAACTAATGCGATTTTTTCGTTGATGCTAAAATAATAGTCATACGATTCGCTAGAATCACGACATTATTAAACGCGGAGAAAATCTATTCATATTGCGGTAGTTAATTTAAAACGACTCAAAGCAATTTTCTTTTATTTTCACTCTAGTTTTCCATATCGATTCAATAATCGAATATGGGATACGACGAGCATTCAAATTTAGAATCGAGTATAAATTCCATAATATTTATGCTCAATTCATCAAGTCATCAAAATCAAAAGCAATTTCGAAATCGAATGCCGACTTCCCCCTAACGCCTTTCTCTAGATTGATCACCCCTAGCTATTTTCGTAGTCATTTCGCTAGTATAGACTCGACCCTTAGAAATCCCCCTCTAGACATCAAACGCATCACTTCTAACTCGTCAATACACTCCGTTCTCTGTGGACCGACCTCGACTTACCACGATTACTTTAGTAGTTTTTGTGTTATTCCGAGTCTATAAATATTGTTTGACCCCCCGTCCTTCGCTAAACGACCGATCCGATTGAGGTGTCCGTCAACCGTCCGACGTTGCTGAGATGAGGACGGAACTGCAAGATGAGAGGGCGCAATGGGCTGCTTTGGATGAGAGGGTGAGGGCGCAGGATGAGACGTTGAAGGAGCAGGATGAGCGTATCCAGTGACAAGATGAGGTTAGCAAATACTAGAAGAGCTAACCCGCCTGAGGAGCATGCAGCAGCAGAACTGCAACTCCGGCCCCATTCCCCGATACCGAGATCCTAGAGACCCCTTCAATGACGGTGGTAGTGGTGCTTCAGCTAGTTTCCCTGTTAGATGAGTAGATTGAAAGCAGTTTGTAGTGAATGTTTACTGAAAACAGTTTGTAACATTACTCTTAATTTAGTGTATTGAAGATATTTACTTACTTGGTTGCCAATTTTGGAGTGTAAAGCTGGCGTAACGTTTGGAACGACATTTGGAATGCTTGGATTGATGATTGGGACGTATTGTGGTTGTTTTTTGTGTGCAGATTTTGGCTAGAAATGAAACAAATAGAATCGGCAAATTACAGGTCCATTAGCGACCGACATCAGTTGCTAAATAAAAACATTAGTGACTGACAACGGTCGCTAAGTGAGACGCCAAAGACGCCACGTCACCCCTATTAGCAACTGTTGTCGGTCGCTAAGGTGACGCCATTAACGACTGATGTCGGTCGCGCGTTTTCTTAGCGACCAATATCAGTCACCTGAAGCGACTATCTGGTGCGACTGTTTCTTAGCGACTGTCATCTGTCGCGCATCTATTTTAGCAACAGATGACGGTGGCTAAGATCAGTCGCCCGTCTCGTTATTTCTTATTGTGGATGATGATCAGACGCTAACATGCATTAATATGCTCGAATACGGGACTCAAATCAATAGTATCCAACGTGGGCACTTAGCGGAGTACAAATCTCTCAAAACCAACCTCAAATTCAGACTCAGTGGGTCGTTTCCAACAAAATAAAGTTAATTTGAGCAAAAACCGCCACCGGAGGCAAAACCGTCTTTTGCGAGAGAGTCAAAACCCGGTCAAATTCCAAACCCGAGAATGAAACAAGCCTTAATTGCGTCCTCATACGTAATCAAATCCAATGTCAAACCAAATCACAACTTACCTTATTTATCTCCCCTCGTGTAACGACACTCGATCGAGTGCCTGGGCCACTCGATCGAGTGTCCCCTAAAAAAATCAACCAGGACCCCTTTTCTGGGGCACTCGATCGAGTCTAGTCAAGGTACACTCGATCGAGTGACCTAAACCCAGGGGATAAAATCTATAAATACCCCCTTACTCCATCATTCGAGGGACCTTTTTTCCCACTTTCATTTCACCTCGTTGCATCTTTTTTCACACAAAAAAGCAAGAGCATTCCTCTCTCTAATTACACACCCTAACTCACCCTACATACTCAAACCGATCCCGTGCATACGACGACACTTACGAACCCCTATTATGAGATTATTAATATATAGGTTGAGGGTGTCAAAACCCCATTTTCAAATCTCTAATTCTCGTTTATGTATTTGTATACTAACATCACTAACATTTTATTTATCGTTACTAACATTTACATTATCGCATCTAACATTCAATTATCGTTCCTAACATCTAGCATTTGTTTATCGCTTTTTACACTTCATTATACTAAATAATTTGTATGCTATCATACTGCAAAACTATTTTCAAAATCGATTCGAGGAAACGTCCGATGACGCTAAATCGAGCGTCGTAGGCTTTAAAAGCCAAATTACAACGTCGAAACGCAAAGGACCTAATGTATGCAACGACAAATCAAATTTTCCGATCGAATAGATTTGATAATTAAACGCTGCCTAAAGTCTGTATAATCCCCGAATAGGCCACACCAGAGGTGGCACCCCATTATTAAGGCGCGCCGCCCCAGGCGCCTAAGAGTTAGAGCGCCTTATGGAGTGCGCCCGATCCGTCAGATTATAACGCGATTGCAAAAATTCGTTATCGAGCGTATTCGATATCACTTTCAAATGTCGCTCTAAAGGCTCGATGTCGATTTCGTAATTGAATGTCGCACGTAAAGAGCCATCGATAATCGAATTAGCATGAAACCCGATGACGTCGAACCGATCGTCGTATGGTCCATATATAAGATCCGACAACGGCGTCACAACCCGGAGGGGTTTGATATTTATGTTTAGTTCGATCATTCTCGATTCCATAAACATTGCTCCAAAATTTTCAATATCCATTCTATAATCGAATGTCGGGCATGAAGAGCCATCGAGAATCGTACTAATACAAAACCTAGTGATGTCGAACCGATCGTCATACGGTCCATAAGACCCGACAACGACGTCGTGACGCGGAGAGGCCTGATATTTGTATTAGCTCCATCATTTCTTGATTCGAATCACAAATTCATAAATTGGGTTGCTTTATAAGCATATGTCACCCGCTACAGGGGGCACTCGGTCGAGTGTCTGGGTCACTCGATCGAGTGACCCCCCCTAAAAAGTGGTAGAGAATTTTTCGTCAAGGGCACTTGACCGAGTCCACCAAATGACTCGATCGAGTGACCCTTACAAACCTCTAACGAGGGTCTGAAGACGATATAAAGTTCCGTCGAGTTATATTTATGACACTAAGTCGATATGTGCTAAATCAATCACGTATTCCTCTTCTAAAATCCATACATTATATCGTTTCCAATTTATCATCATCCCATTTCTTCACGACTTTGAGTGAGGTCTCATACGACTAATCTTATATCGACGACTCATTAGTCGATTTCGATATCCGATAAGTCAAGGCAATTCCCATTTCGCTAGAATAAGTCGGGACAAGACCTTGAGGCTCGAGGATCAAGATACAACTATGATTTTGTCTCGTGCGCTAACGCGTACTAAAGCCTTCGTCCTCCGGTCAATACACAACGTAATGTGTAAGTGATCGGAGTCCGTCCAATCATTCAATTTACGGTTTCAATTTACATTTTCTATTTACGGCTCCGTTTTTAGTTTATGTTTACCTTTGTTAATCCGTTTATTATTATCGCAATTTATTCAAGTATTGTGAATTCCAGGTTGTATTCTGCCTGTGTAATTTGTAATTTACTTTTGAGTTGTTTATTTCCGTTGCGTGGCATTTATCGCTTTTTAAATGAACCCACATGCTTTAACAACTTCAACATATTTAAGATGCATTAAATGACGTAGCTAAACACGTATTTCACATGCGTAGCTTAAAACAATGTTTGCAAATCATTTCACCTTCTTACTAACACGCGTACACGAACACTGATCGATATCTTAGTAGAGGCCGCTAAGTGCGGGCGGGGTTGAGTGTCCTTCGCGGGCTTCCCAACACGTACCTTCACCCCTTACTCAAAACATTCAGTTTCCGGATTCTCGAAACCATTAGGCAACGAGAGTCATTTGATACATGATACTCGATAGCTCGACATTGGTATCGTTATGCAAAGGGATGAACCCCCACAAGCTCTAGTACTAAAGCAGGCCGTGCTTTGTGCGCGATATGCTTAAGAATAGAGTGGGTTCAAACGGGCCCGAACTTCCACAAAGTTCGGTGGCGACTCCAACTTCGATTTAAATTTTAATCCGAGAACAATCTTACCACGAGATTCATTCGTCTACCCAAACCCGGCCCGTGTGTGGCCGCGTCGGGTTGGACCTATGTCATGTCCACAATTTGGCGACTTTGCTGGGATGCCTGATGTACTACTTGTCATCAGGATTCTCAGGGTGAGACTCGAAGAGAAATTGATCGGTTACTAAAGTGCGCGTTTTAGTTCGATAGTTCATGCATAACCCCAAGTTTTTCCGATCTGGTTACTTTTGACCTACGTCTCACTATACCACGGTGCATTCCTACATGGGTGCACTAAAGACATCTATGGCCGAACTCATATGGGTTTCGCGGCATGTTCTAAGTCCAACTCGGTTTAGGAAGTCTGGTCTGATTTACGAGAGAGCCATCGGTATTGGTATAGACCCTACTTTGATTAACCGAGACTTAGTATAAAGTATACATGTTGTCGTCATAATGCTTGTGTGACTACGTGCTACTTGGTTTCTGTGTCATTTTTCAAAAAATCGTCATTTCAAAAATGCATATTTACAAAAATGTCAGGTTTTCAAAAACTCGGAATGCTGCCGAAATTTAAACTTATGATTTGACTCAAAATAGCCTATTTTTAGCCGACATGCTGCCAATTTCGAAACTCAAAACTTTTGACTTTTCAGAAGAAAAAAAACCCGGTCCTGTCGGCATGCTGCCAATTTCAAAAGTCAGGATCGTCCTACAAATTTTTCAAAATTCAAATCCTTTCCAAAACCTTCCTTTTTATAGGACCTTCCGTAATCCGTGTGTCAGGTCTTTTCATAGTACGTCAAAGGTCTATAGCGTTGATACTCCGTTGATTCTACATCACGGGTTTCTTCCCCATCCTAAGTCCGCCTTGTCTTAAAGGTATGACCAACCTGCGTAGGGCATACCTTTACAAAGGAAGGTCCGTTTAGACACTCGAGTCCAAAGTCTGGGGAAATCTCACCTAGTCCTCCCTTCAAACAGGACTCGGCCCACATAGTCGTGTCCTAAGGGAGTCACACCCCCCATGGGTCACCCGTCTAGTCGTCTCTTTCGAGTCATTTTCCATCGTTTCTGGTTTTCTTTGCTCGGGATGTTTTGATTCCTAGATTTGGGCTCAAGGTTTTTGATTATGTGGTATTCTTCTAGACAGGCCACCTTCAACTAGGCTCAGAATGGAACAAGCCATGGGAGAGCTGAAGGCCATGATGGAAACCATGGTCAACAAACAAACTGAGGTTGAGAATCAACTGGTAGCCATAAGAGCCGATCAAGCGGCTACAAATGCACGTTTGGCCGTCATAGAAAAAGGGAATCTTAACTTCGGGCTCGAAAACACTGAACCCATGGCTGAACTGATAAGCGCGATGTGATGATTAGAGGAACAGGTCCATCTGTCTGGGGGTAACAACATCCAGAAGGAAAACTCATGTGTCTACTCTCCGGTGAATGACAAACTGCCAGCGAACCTGAATCTCACGATTTGCCGATGTTTGAAGGAACTGAAGACCCGTTACTCCATATACGGGCCTTCAAGGAATTCATGCCTCTAAAGGGGGTAGATTCTAGCATGTTTAAGAATCTATTTGTTGCATCCCTCGAGAAGCACCCAAGGGCCTGGTACTATAGGCTAGACCCGAAGAAATACCCAACCTGGGATGATGTGGCCACAGAATTTGCTCGGAATTATGCTGACAAAACCGAGATCAAGACCACCATGCGCTCTTTGGAGGTCATGGCCTAAGCGCCCAAATAAGGGTTCACAAAATACCTTCAACGCTGGAGGGCCAAAAGTTTTAAGCTGGTCGACAAGCCCAGCGGGAAGACTTTAGTGGAGGCCTTCGTGAAGAACTTCCTCCCTTCCTACCGGGTCCATCTCTGGTATGTGGTTATACCCAACTTCACTACCCTCACTGAAATGGGTATGAGGATTGAAGACGACCTAAGCCTAGAAGGCCTAACCAAGGCCTCCAGCAAGGGTTACCAAGGGCCCCCCTCTTCTGTCAAGGTCCCAGTTGCAACCCGCAGCATTTTCGTTGAGGTTAATCTACTAGATGCCTCGTCCAAGAAGAATACCCCACCCCGGGTATTCACCAACATATGTACTACCTATACCTACGCCTTACAAAGGCTCTCCTCCAAAGGCTCTATCCAACCGATATGCCCTACTCCTGAAGTTCCAACCAACCGTTGTGCATCCCGGGACCAAACTGGCCTGAGACTGCAACTACATTCTGAATGACGTGTTCACTCTCATGCAGTCGGAACTCAGGGAGGATGCCAACAATGCGGAGCTCGCGCTGGGGCTGCTATTCGGGGAAGACATGACAGCCCCAACTCCAAAAGAAGACTTGGTCAACCTCATCCTCCGCAGTAACAGATTTAACCTGACCAAGCTGATCTCGAAAGTTGGCTCCGAGATGGGAAGTAGAGCATGGAGGAAGATTGTCAAGTGGACTGACAGTCAAGGAAGGATGTACAAGCTGGTCGCTGGCGAAGGAGAAATGTCTGCTACTGATTCCGAGTCTGAGTCTGAGTCGGACTCTGAGGTCGAGTCTAAGGGGTCCGGTGCTAGAGTTCAACCTGTAACCCCTCTCCCTTTAGTCACTCCTACTGGTGCCTCAGGGTCTGTCCCGAGTGCCATTCCTATCCCGCCACTGACCAACGATCAGATGGCTGTTTTCCAAATTTTCAATTAATGATAATAATCGTTCTGCTTACGACTTGTCTCTTTTTAACTGCAATTCTGGTTTCAAAAATATTTTATGCAATGACATTGAGAAATCCGGCGAAGAGGTACCCTCACCTCCTCATCTGATCGAGCAGTTAGAGCAAAGGGAGTCCCGGAATCTGGTATCAAAGAAACTGAATCCATCAATGTGCGTGGGAACCACCATATAGCCCCAGATGCTTAAGATATGGTTATCACTAGATCCCGAGGAGAGCAATAGTTCACAAGCCTCCTCCAAGAGTTCAAAGATGTCTTCGCATGGTCCTACAAGGACATGCCGGGGATATAGACCGGGAAAAAGTCGAACACTACACACCAATTAAAGACGGGTGCAAGCCGGTTAATTAAAAACTCCGCAGAATGAGACCCGAGTGGTCTCTCAAAGTCAAAGAAGAAGTCGACAATCAGTTCAAAGCCGACTTCATGCAAGTGTCCGAATATCCGGACTGGGTTGCGAACATCGTGCCGGTACCTAAAAAGGACAGAAAGGTGCGCGTATGGGTGGATTTCCAGGATCTTAACAAGGCGTGCACGAAAGATGATTTTCCGTTACCACACATTGACATACTGGTGGACAACACCGCTGATCATGCCCTTCTATCCTTTATGGATGGATAGGCCGGGTACAATCAGATCAAAATGGCAGAAGAAGAGATGAGTAAGACAACCTTCACTACACCTTGGGGTACTTACTACTACACTGTCATGCCATTCGGCCTCATTAATGTCGGGGCCACTTATCAACGGACCGCTACAACCTTATTACATGATATGATGCATAAGGAAGTAGAGGTTTATGTGGACGATATGATCGTCAAATCCAAGAGCCGGGACGGGCATATCACCGCCCTAAGAAAGTTCTTTACTCGACTGCGCAAATACAACATGAGACTAAACCCTCAAAAGTGCAGTTTCGGGGTAACATCTGGCAAATTACTGGGCCACATCGTTAGCCAACGTAGTATCGAGGTCGATCAGCAAAAATCAAAGCCATTACCGAAATGAAGCCTCCTAAAGCTGAAAAAGAAATAAGGGGATTGATGCGGGTCAGATTGTCGCCTATCTAACGCGATCAAACGAAATTTATAATTCCAACTAACTACTACGTAGTAGCGGTAAGTCGGGATCGATCCACAGGGACAGAACAGATGGGAAGCCGAGTCTAGGTCTAGTCTATTGATTGGGATCTAAAAAAGGGGTTTAAATTGGTTACGAACTAAACTAATAAGAATGATAGTAAAATATTTAAGGGAAATCAAGTAAAGGAAAGGCGTTAGGGGTAGTCGGGAAATTAGAAACGAGGTACATAAACAAGGAAATAAACAAAAAATACATAATCGATAAGGAGCGAGTTACCCTTTTCGGTCGCCACCTGTCATGCGGGTGACTCAGATTTCCTAACTCGACCACACTAAACCCGCTTTCACGACGATTAAGCTAGGTCATTAACCCGAATTATCCAAACTCCAAGTTTCCCCATATTGATAAGGGTGAAAACAAGTCAATGATATTGATCAAGTAAGGTCGACACGAATACAACAATTCCAAATTAGTCAAATCGATCCTAGTGTATCAATCACCAAAAACCATAATTCATGACACCAGATTCCTCCTCCCCTAACCCTCTAACTAATAATCTACTCACTAATCATGCTAGAAATCAAGTAAACTAAACAACTCACTAATAATAATGAAATACTAAACATACTGAAAACTACACTAATCAAGGAATTACACATAAAACTATTCTACCCACAAATCGATAATCATAGAAATAAACATTAAACGAACAATAAAATTAAACTAGGAACAAATAAGAAATAAATCAATAAACTAGAACATGAGATAAAAGCAATACAATTAGGAGAAGAATATACCAAACATGAAGGAAATTGAATGAGGAAGAAAGATTTAAAAACTTGATTAAATAAAAGATTAAGTCTTGAACACTAACGTGTAGTATCCTCCCTCAAAATGAGAGTTACAAGTATTTATAGGAGAGTCTAATTAGTCTCATTAAAGGTAAAATAGGAAAACAAAGGGAAAACGAAAAATCAAAATAGAAGAAATCCAAATTACCAGCCAAAGAGAGCAACACGACAGCACACACGCACACCATTCACACTTTCACCCGATGGTACGGAAATCGGTTTCGCCCGATAGAATCTTTACTAGGTAAAGTTTTGCCCTGCGTCGTCCTCATTTTTACCTGCTCCAATTCAATTGACGATTCTCAATTCCCAAACTCGAATCTGGACCCGGTTGTTTGCTTGAAGTTTGTGCCATGTTCGCTGGTGCCGGAATCTGGGCTGGGGTCGAACGGAGCTCAGTTCGCGACCTGAAGCTGGTTTGCCGGAGATCGATATTTGGTGTTGGCCGCTCTGGCTCGCCGGAGAACAAGTGGTTGAAGATGGAATGTAGAGGGAGACGCGGTGGTTGGTGCTCGGAGCACGGAGTTCTGAGCTGCTGCGTTGTTGTTGTTGGCTCACCGGAAATCCGCTGCTGCTGCGCTTCTGGTGGCAACGGAGTTGGTCCGTGGTGGACTGAGAGGAAGAGCTGGGGCACGACCTAGTGCTGGTGGTTGTCATTCGCCGGAATCTGCGACAGAGCGTGGCTGTCACGGCGAAAGAAATAGGGGATGGGGTTGAAGTGGGTTGATGCTGGTGGTTGCCTGGTTGATGGAGAGAGTTGGTCAAGGTCTTAGAAGTGATTTGGTTGATTAAGGTGAGTTTGTAATTGGGCTGAGTATAGTATATGGGTCGGAGTTGGGTTGATGAGTTTGAGATGGAAATGGGTTGATTTGTGAGTTGAGGAATTGGGTCATGTGGGTTGATGGAGGATGGTTTGTTTTGGTCAAGGTCGGATTTGACTTGGATCGCCTTGACTCGATCCCTTTATTCACGAACACGTACTTATCAAACAAAAACAAACAAAAGCAGTACCAAATTCTACGAAAAAGACGATGATTACTAATAAACTAAACTCAAACTAGAAAATACAAAATATATACTAAAATGAGTTATATTGACGTTAAGTACAACAAATCGAGTCTAATACGAGTCTAAATGAGGGGTAAAATAGTCTAAATATGCGTGTTATCAAATCCCCACACTTAAGCTTTACTCGTTCTCGAGTAACTCATTAGACTAAACTACGACCCATAAATAAATATAACATGCAAAAACAAAAACACAAAATATACAATAACGAAAAACAAACAACACAACAAATCACAAGTTTTGCAAATCAAAAGTCATGATTCTAAAATTCAACTGAAATATAGTATATGAATACTAAAATTACTAAATCGGTTGTAAAGATAACTATTACATATTTCTCGACCTCGGTTCATGCTATGTCGGGATGTGGCGGAAATGAAAGGAGTTCTCCCATGAAGTTATCGACAAATGTATACAAGTCTCGACCACTTGCAAAAATAAGGGCTAGGATCGTCCTAATAGCCCAAGTGACATAAGAACCGAGCCAAAATAGAAGATAAGAATATCAAAAATACTCGGGGGAGGAATCGTCTTTCTTTTCTTTTTCTTTTCCATTTTCTTCATTTTTCTTTTCTTTTTTTCTTTCTTCTCCCCCTTTTTCTTTATTTTTGAGTTTTTTTTAGAATTTTTCTTTGTTTGCACATCTTTGAAGTTTGAACTCATTTGAGTGGAAAGGAATGCAAAACTCAATATCAATCATAATCAAACTCTTATTTGTGGAGTATGTTTGTGGAATACTGGATCGTAAAAGGATAGAAGTCACTTGGGTTATAGTCACCTAGACAAGCATACAACGCCAAAATCACAACACGGGAGGTGGAAGGTGAACACAAGCGAAGTACACACCCGGGCGACTTATAGTAGGAGAAAAATCAATATATAATACTTAAAATCAACCAACAAGTAATAAAAAAATCCATACTCTTTAAGGAAGTTGAAAATTAAAAAAAATGATTTTATTAAGGAAAACAAGTGAAACACGAAAACAAAAATCTTTTTGGAATTTTTGCATTTTTCACTTTTTATGAATTTTTCAGATTTTCAAATTTTTAAAAAGAAAACACAAAAACAAAACAAGACATAAAAACAACAAACTAAAAAACAAACAATCAATACAATCTACAATCCACAACAACCACGTATATACAACAATTATACTCCACCAAAGTATCCTCCAACAACGATATCAACCACAATCCTTAAGCAACGACAAATCGTCAATCCAAAACCCTCCCCCACACTTGAACCGAACATTGCCCTCAATGTTCAAAATTAGGGAGGGAAAGGAACGGAGGGTAAGAAAATACCTTTTAAAGAATATGTCTTCCCCCACACTTGAACGATTTCATGCTTCTTATCCTTCTTGCATCATTGTCATTGTTTGTTGGAGGTACCTACAAGCAAAAACACACAAAAAAACACACAAAAAGCGTAAATATGTACAAAGGACTTGGGGTGCCTTCCAAGAAGCGCGGTTTTTAGGACCGCCAAACCTACAATTAAGATCATCATCTAACCGGGATCCCACAACCGGTAACCAAGGCCACTCATCACGTCAACCCTATCATATTAGAGCATATCCCTAAGGTCCTTATATTCATTGACCTCTAGAGTGAGAGGTAGGCTAAGAAGAGTCAAGACTAACTATATCCTCAAATTCAACAATAAAGCACATATCTTCTCTAGTGGGAGGGAAGGAATCACTAGCAATAACATAAGAGACTTGGTTAGTCTCATTAAAAATCACCTCACCCTTCCAAACCTCCTCTTCTTTGTTCTTAATCACATTCCTTCCGAAAGACAAATCAAGGATCAAACGAAGTTCATTGAAAGAATTTTTCCAATCATCCTCAATCATGGATTCATAGGAAGGGCAAGTGTCAAGACACAAGGGGTCAAAGAAAATAAGAGGCTCATCCTCAATAGAAGTGGTATACATGGTGATCTAATCAAAGTGTTGTTCCTCATATAAAGGGTTATACCAAGATATCAATGGTTTTACCCTCTTAATCTCAAAGCTATCACCAAAAGAGCCTTCAATTTCCTCATTCCAAGAGCTTTCAATTATGTCATTTTCCTCAACAATAGAATTTCAGTATCATAGTCAAAGGACCAATTGCAATCCAATCCGTTGATGTTCTTGGGAACATCACCGTAACGGAGGAAGATGACTATGATGAGGACGATTATAAAAAGGCCGAAAAGAATTCTCTAGCAATGTCCTTATTGCAACGAGAAATTTCGTCCAAAGAATATAATCGACACACTTCCTGCGTATCCGCAAAAGAGATTTGGGATAGTCTAGAACTTGCTTACGAAGGAACTACCCAAGTTAAAAAATTCTGGATCGATTTATTGACTCAACAATACAAATTGTTTAAAATGGATAAAGATGAAAGCATTGTTGAGATGTCCGCAAGATTCACCAATATCACAAATGAACTAAGCAATCTTGGTAAATCATTTGATACGGAAGATCTTGTAAGAAAGGTCTTGAGAAGTCTCACCGATAAATGGCAACCGAAAGTGACCGCCATTGAGGAATCAAAAGGTCTAACCTCACTCAGCTATCAAGAATTACTAGGTAATCTTATGGCAGATGAGCTCGCTCTAAATCAACGTCAGAGTGAATCTTGTAACAGTAAAGGAATAACTCTAAAAAGTTCTCTCAGTGACGATGAGGAAACCATGAGTGATGACTTAGATCGTTTTGTCAAACGTTTTCGAAAGAATTTTAAATTTGGACAGAGAAACTTGTTTAAAGAAAAAGCAAATACTCTTACTACGAAACAAAGTAATAGGAGATGCTTTAAATGTGGAGAAATTGGACATCTAATCAAAGATTGTCCGACGTGGAAAAATCCTAAATCAAAAGGAGAAAGAGAACGATCCAAGTTCCACCACAACCAGGCCATGTTAGCCTCGTGTGGATGGGGGGAACTAGACTCAGACGAAGAAGAGGAATCAGAAGATGAAGATGAGGCAAATATTTGCCTGAGTTCACAACACGTGGGTACATCAAGATCTAAAACGTAGAAATACAAGGATATGTGCTTAATGGCAAAGACGTATGACTCAAGCTCAGATTCGGATGAAGCAAGTGATGAGGTAAGCACTATAAAATTTAAATAAAGATTTCATAAACTTACCAAAGATAAACTATTTTCTCACTTTGAAGAACTCTTGTGAACAACAAAAGAAAGAAATAAATGAGTTACTAAAACAAATAAATGAAATTGCTTTTGAAAATGTTACTCTTAAGAGGTGTAACAAGGCTCGAACAAATAAAAAGGAATCCTCCGAAACTTCAAGGTCAAAACTTGACGTATCAGATGATTCAAAGGATTGTTCGGGTCGAAACATCAATATAGAAAACTCAAATTCGTCAAAAAGGGGTACAAACCACGGTAAAATCAGCAATGATTTTGAAAAGCTTAAATTAGAAAATGAAGAGTTAAAAAGAACAGTATCCATACTAAACAACGAGACCAGTATTGAGAAAATAAATCATAGCAGAGTAAAGGATTCTCTTACTTCAAAGGTTATAGAATTGATAAATGAAAAAGAAGTTATGCAAAGAAAGTTGGATGAGAGAGATCATCATATGTCAAGAAAAATGGAAGGTAAGGTAATAAGTCTGGAAAGAAAGGTTAAAGAAAAGGCAGGGACTAACAAAAAGAAACCTGGTAAAAGAAAGTTGAGTAAAAAATCCGATAATAAAGTGAATAAGAGACTAAATGAAAATCGCGACAGATGTAAAAAAATATGGGTGCGTAAAGATTCGTTGCCTAACAATGATGTAAAAGGACCCAAATTCGTTTGGGTACCTAAGAAACAAAAATGACTATTGCAAATTTACGAGACTACAAAGACAAATAGATGGTATCTAGATAGTGGGTGTTCAAGGCAGATGACGGGTGATAGGAAGAAATTTTTGTCACTAGAGGCATATGACGAAGGGAGTGTAACTTTCAGAGATAACAAGAAAGGAAGAATAATCGGTATTGGAAAGATCAGTATTTCTGATTCACACAGCATTGGGAATGTATTGCTTGTAAAAGGTGCTCGTAAAAGGATTAAAGCATAGTCTTCTGAGCATATCACAACTATGCGATCGAGGAAACAAAGTTGTGTTTCATAATAATAAGTGTCGTATTATTCGAGAAGGATCCTCAAATATTATCCTGGAAGGGGAACGATCAAACAACGTCTACATAGCTTACATCAAAAATTTACCCGATAATGTCGTTACCTGTATGAGTGTCACCATCTCTGATCCACTTCTTTGGCATAAAAGATTTGGTCACATCAGTCCTTTAAATCTTAATAAGTTAAGATCTCTTGATCTTGTTAAAGGTCTACCCCTAATAACCTTCGACACCACCAAAATCTGTGGAACCTGCATACGTTGCAAACATGTGAAATCTTCATTCAAGCCTAAAAAGTTCGTAAGTACCACTAAACCTCTAGAACTAGTTCATATGGATCTTTGTGGACCTATGAAAGTAAGGAGTAGAGGTGGTAGTCGGTTTGTATTTGTTCTTGTGGATGATTTTTTTAGATTTGTTTGGCCTGTCTTCCTTAGTTCGAAAGATCAAACCTTTGATGAATTCGAATATCTAATGAAGCTAGTCCAAAACAAGTATAGTTATAATCTTATATCTATAAGAACAAATCATGGAACTGAATTCGACAATCAATCCTTCATAAGTTTTTGTAGAGAACATGGAGTTGGGCATAACTTTTCGGCTCCACGGACTCCACAACAAAATGGAGTAGTCGAACGAATGAATCAAACGCTTAAAGAAATGGCTCGTACCATGTTACTATGCAGCAGGTTGCCCAGAAACTTCTAGGCTGAGGCAGTGAATATAGCATGTTATATTCACAATCGGGCAATGATTAGACCAGTTTTAAAGAAAACGCCTTATGAACTTCTGAGAGGAAGGAAACCAAAAATATCACATCTCAGGTGTTTTGGAAGCAAATGCTTCGTCCATAACAATGGGAAGAATAACCTAGGAAAATTCGACCCTCGAAGTGACGAGGCTATGTTCTTAGGTTACTCAGATCATAGCAAAGCTTACAAAGTATATAAAAAAGAACTCTACGTGCCGAAGAAAGCATTCACGTAATATTTGATGAGACTAACTCTATGAATCAGACCGAAATTGAAGAAGACGATGATGACGATCCAGATTTTTGGCTTACTAGAAAAGATGCACCAGAAATTGATAAAGAAATTAAAGAAATAGAAGGATCAAATGCTGAAATAGGTGAAGAACCCGTCAATGTTGACCCAAATGTATCATTAGTAGAAGAAGAACAAAGTAAAAGTTTTTCAGAAACTAAAGATAAGATGGAATCAACATTAACCCCAAAAAATCAACAAGTCTTTCAGAAAGGATAATGTAACCACCGATATGAATTCAGGGGGAACTCAAGAAAATCCTACTAAGGTTGATGTAACTACGGGCAGTGACTTAGGGGGAACTATAAGCAAGGATAATGCAACCACAAATAAGGACTCAGAAGCATATCCCAAGAAAAGCAATAATGTTCCCACTAATCTTAAGAAATGGAAACATCATAGTTCACATTCTACAGATGCTATTCTAAGCGATTATCATAAAGGAATCCAAACAAGAAGGCCCCTAAGAAACTACTGTGTCCTAAATTCTTTTCTCTCAACTATAAAACCCAAAAATGTCAAGGAAGCACTCACTGATTCTGACTGGATCGTGGCAATGGAAGAGGAGTTGGGTCAGTTTGAACGAAACAAAGTTTGGCACTTAGTTTCAAGGCCATTAAACAGAAAAGTGATAGGGACTCGTTGGGTATTCAGAAACAAACTTGATGACTCCGGATATATTGTTAGAAACAAAGCAAGGTTAGTGGTACAAGGCTATAATCATCAGGAAGGAATAGATTTTGATGAAACCTTCGCTCCAGTGGCAAGATTAGAAGCAATTCGGTTGCTTATAGCATATGCCTCACCCAAAGGATTCAAGCCGTTTCAAATGGACGTAAAACCAGCCTTTTTGAATGGTTTTTTAAAAGAGGAAGTATTTGTAGAACAACCCTCGGGATTTGAAAATGTGGACCTACCGAATCATCTATTCTAGGTAGATAAAGCCCTGTACGGACTCAAACAAGCACCAAGAGTCTGGTATGATAGACTGTCTCAATTTCTACTATTGAACGAATTTAAGAGAGGGTCGGTAGATAAGACACTCTTCATCAAAATCGTAAGAATGGATACACTAATTGTTCAAGTATACGTGGACGACATTATTTTAGGCTCAACTAATGAAAAGCTATGTGACTATTTCTAAAACTTAATGCAATCCAAGTTCTAAATGAGTATAATGGGTGAACTAGGCTTCTTCTTAGGACTACAAATTAAATAGACAAAAAGAGGAATAACAGTGCATCAACAAAAATATGTGGGTGAACTCCTAAAGAAATTCAGTATGGATAAGGCAAAGTCAGCTCCTACACCTATGGCGCTATTACCACAAAGCTAGATAGAGATGAAGGAGGTAAGTCTGTAGACAACACTATATATCGAGGTATGATAGGCTGTCTACTTTACTTAATCGCAAGTCGTCCTGACATTATGCACAATGTTTGCGTTTGTGCCCATATCCAATCTGATCCGAAAGAATCTCATCTAAAAGCTGTAAAACTCATCCTACGTTATCTAATTGGTACACAAAATCTTCATTTGCATGATATATCCTATGCATGATAACTTTGATCTCAAAGGATACTCAGATGCAGATCATGGAGGATGATATGTTGACAGAAAGAGTACTTCGGGGACGGTAACTTTTCTAGGATCAAGCATAATATCATGGGGCTCTAAAAAATAAGCAACAGTGGCGCTTTCATCCACCGAAAGCAAGTACATTGCTACATCTCTGGTATGTACTCAACTACTTTGGTTACGACAACAACTAAGGGATTATGGTGTAAATATTGAATCTATACCTATTTTTTGTGACAATATTAGTACTATTGCCAGTTCAAAAAATCCCGCTCATCATTCTCGTACCAAACACATTGACATACGCCACCATTTTTTAAGAGACCATGTGAAAAACGGAAATGTTCAACTTGAGTTTTGTTCATCGGATTTACAAAAAGATGACATACTTACTAAGCCTTTGCCCAGGGAACGGTTCAAGGAACTGAGGTTAGAGCTTGGCTTGGTAAATGAAAACTAAAAGTTGTTCGTTCTGTTTTTTATTTGCCTTAAATGATTGACGAGATTAGGATGACATTAGTCTATGTCCGTATCACCTTGATTCATGTACAAGTGTGTATTTATTTTAGTAAGTACGCTTAATATTTTGTTTGAACTTTCCTTATTATGATAACTTTCTCCGTATGACATTATCATCATATATACCATATGACATATAATTTTACTTCCATATATTCAAGTGAAATCTTGAATATTTCGGGTAATTCCAAAATGGAATTATTCCATACGTAAAATTATACTTCATATATTATCTATGGTATATTCATCTCCATATAATCTCCTTCCAATAAAATTTATTCTTCTACCTGTCAAAATCTCACCGCACGTGTAAAGCTTCAACAAGAAATCTTCCATAAAATATTTTCTCTTCTTTATCTCTCCTCACATATCCTCTTTCCATAAGTTTAATTATTACCCTCCTTTATTAACCTCTACTTCTACCGTCTCTCTCTCTCTCTTCTTTTCACCTACTCTCTTTTATTCACCTCCTCTCTCTTCTATACTCTTTTACCATGGCACCAAAGAAAGTTCCCTCCTTCACCCCTCACAAAAAGAATCTTCGATCCGCCTCTCGAGAATTGACTCTCGACTCTCAGCCTATCGGATCAGAAGACTCAATCGAAGTACTCGAGGATATGGCTATCGCCGGTACAAGAAAAAGGTCAGTGAAAGGAAAGGAACATAAAGGTGTAGATCAGGGAGTGCTGCATGAGAATGAATTTATCTTGGCTGAACTCGAAAGTGTCCGTATGACAAAGCTTGATCTTGATCATGTAAAAAGAGTCCCTAACTAGTCCTTTGTTGCTGGTCGTCAATACCTTGTTGCATGGTTTGATGAGAACCCCCGTGTGTCCCCACTTCGTGACATACTCGCTCTCCAAAACTGGAGTGACCTGCTTGATATGGGACATCATGTATACCCTATTTAGATAGCTCAATTTTGGGCTACTCTGAAAATTGAGAACCGGATCCTGTGTGCCAACTTTGGGGACAAATACATTAAGATTACCATGGAAGATTTTGGTCAAATTTTGGGGGTTCCTTGTAAGGGGAAAGAAATTCAGGCTAGGGTTGGTTGGAAAAATTATGACTCTGAAAATATTATGGTTATCAAAAAATCTCTTGACCCTAAGGCTACTGAAAATTCAGTAATGTCTAGAGTCTTCTTGTCACCCATTGCCAAACTTGCTTTTAATGTCTCTTATTCATCCCTGTTACCTAGAAAAACCGGAACCAATCAGCTTCATATCCATGAGATTATTTTACTTCATCACCTCCAAAGTGAGATCGAGGTTAATCTACCATTCTTGATGTTCAGTCACATTGAACATGTGCTGTCCGAACTAAAAGCTTCACAGATTAATGGTTCTATTTGTCTTCCATATGGAATGTGGATCTCTAAGTTGCTTAAAAGTAAGGGAGAAGTTAGCAAAACCTCGCCCTTCGAGACACCTTCTGATGTTATGACCACATCCCATCTCAAGCAAATGTCAATTCTGGATGACAATGGAAACTTGAAGGTTAAGGGTGAATGTTCTTCTAAGGGCAAGGAGGTAATGAATGTGATACCTGAAAATTTCCCTACTGAAATCTTGAGTATGTTCAATGAAATTGCTGCTCTATTTGCAACCCAGCCTCGCGTGATGGTTGATCCATCCACGGAGGTGCTCAATAGACTTGAACACAAGGTGGATAATCTCACCTCCCTACTTACAACTTCTAGGGCTGAGTTCGGGGCAGGGTTGACAAGGATGGAAGGTCACTTAGACAATCTTCGGGTTCGTGTTCAAACTATGGGTCATGATATTGCAGCATTCAAGAAGGCGGGAAATGATAGGGGTTGGGATAAATGCAGTTGTCAATGAAGTGAAGTTCGCCAACAAGAACATCCTCGCACGACAGGATACTGTTATGGAACGGCTTCGTCAGATTTTCGAGGAAACTTCACGCGTTAGGTATCTTTTGCAGGGCAGGAACCACGAATAAAGGAGTCAATCTCTCTTCAACAAACTTACCCTCCTAATAAGCTCGTAGTATAGCTGTAGGGTCATTTTGCTCCTTCTAAACCATAGCCTTTATTATCTATTGTCCGGATTATTATGTTATAACTAATCCTGGATGTTGTTTGACTTATATCTATGGCTTGCTTCCTTTGATTATGCCTATTTGTCATGTTTTTTTTTTTGTGGTATTCTCCCAGTCGATCGTCCCTTTTCGACGATGTCAAGAGGGGGATGTAATTGCCATATCGATGACTAACTAGGTTTTTTACTTAATCAAATCTATTCTAGCCAAGGATTTCTCACTTGCTCCTTCGGGTTTGGGATGGTAAAGTGTCTTGCCACTTAGAAACTTTTTAGGAAGACTTGACATAATCAAAAAAGGGGAAATTGTTGCACCGCTATAATGTTCTCTATCTTATGTGTTTTGCTTATCTCAAAATTATATTCTAAGTGACGAGATTACTTCTTGGTAGATCATAACTTGTCAAGACAGGTATAAAAGGAGCAAAGCTTTGAGGAAGCGACTCGGTCAAGACTCAAGGGAAAGGATGACGTCTTAGGACCTCAAATGTAAAGAGAATAAAGTAACTATATGAAAAATATAATATAACCTTGAATAAGGTTATATTTAACTTACTCGTAAATAACTAGACACGTACCAAGACTTGAAATTGAAATATTTTCATAAAAATATAGTCGAATTTTTCTTTTGAGATATTCTGGGCAGGAGATAAGTTTTAAATAGAAATATATATCCTCACCTATTAAAAAGAGAATTCTCCAAAAAAAAAATTGGCCTTATGAATAGTACCACTCTTACCATTCTTATGAACAGTGATGATCTTATGAACAGTGCTGCCCCTTCCTACTTGTTGCTTCTCTTATCAACATATAACGATCAAACTCATCATCCGCCTTGATCCATCCTCGCTGGCTTAATTCAACGGAGGTCAGATTATGCCCTTGAACTTGCAAAATCAATTATACAGAGAGGAATTAGGGTTTATCAAGTGCAGAGCAACAATGGCGGAAGAAAACGGGAAATCAATTTCAATTTGGAACTCAAATCGGCAGCCATTGAAGCTCTACAACACGATGACGAAGAAGAAGGCAGTGTTCAAACCGAAAGTTGAGAATAAAGTTGGGATGTATGTTTGTGGCATTACTGCTTACGATTTCAGTCATATCAGCCATGCTCGAGCTTACGCTTCCTTCGATGTTCTTTAACGGTAACAACTCCTTGTCTAAATTATACTAAATTTCAAGTTTAATGTGATTTGATTGGAGTATAAATCTTCTTTCTATAAAAGAAGACACCGCTTGCAGTGACTTGGCGCAACGTAGGAGCAGTATTTCGAAATAAGTCCTCTTTTTTGATCTTTTGGAATAGTGGCATATATTAGGGTAAGAAATTGAAATGAGATTGTTTAGGGGAGAAGTAATCTCCACCCTCATTAATTTCTCCTGCATCGTGAACTGCAATTCACAAAAAATTATTTATTGTGAAATTATTATTTATTGTGATCTGCATCGAGAAATTATTTATTGATTTTCATTGATTATTCACAATTCACATTATTTATTGATTTCCATTGCACAATAAAAAAATATTAAAATCCGATCTTTAAAATTATTTTATTACTACACGATAAAAAAAAAGTCGTATTAAATTGAAAATTTGTTCATGTTTGTAATTTAAATAATAAAAGTAATTTTTTTTAATTATAAATATTACAACTAATATTTTATCGTAGTAATTTTAATAATTCTCTTTGATCTAAGGGGTCGAATAGGTAGTGTCAATTTTAAACCCTAAATTAACGGGTCATTTTTCGTAAGTAGAAGAAGTTTTTCGTATGTATGTCAAATTGTCACGTCTTCGTACGTAGTGACCTATTTACATATTTTATCTTCTAAAAGATGAACTTATCTCAAATTATAAGACATAATACTGTATTAGCTTAGCTGCTTCACTTGCATGAGTATTTTTTTATCATGAGAATTAGATTAGGCAAGTACATCCGCACAAGTTTTAAAAACCGTAATACTTCAAATTCATTGCTTACCAATTCTTTTTCAAATGACACTTATACACACAACCACCCCAAAATATCCGTGTTTTTCTGACTGTGTTTTTTTTACATCCAATCTCCTTTTGAAATTTTTTGTGACATGGCAGTACCCTAGAAATACATAGTCGTTTTTATATGAATTTGCTTACCAAATGTCGGAAATAACATTCGTGTTGTTAGTACCAAACTACACCTCCAATGTTTTGCTCTTACTAATTTCCAATAACAAAAAGATTTGTTCACAACCCCGTGACGTGTCACAGGTATCACACTATATTGTACGAGTATTGTATCGATGAAATGAAGTACCCTTCACTTATTTGTTTAATAATAGAAAAATGAAAATGAATTTACTTTTTTAAAACTATACTAAATACGAGTAACACTTTATATTAACGGGTCGGCTTATTGGGTAGTCAAGTAAAACAGTTTAATGCGTTGAGTCGTCTAACGTCATAACTCGACTCAGAATTACACATTTTATATTATATTGTTATTTTCCTTCTATCATTTTGATGAAATAATATCGTATACTAAGAAACTCAATGTATTAATATATTCTTTATAACAAACCTATAATTAACGACAATACTGCATCCCCAATGTTCATGCAATTTTCTCGAACAGATAAAAAGTGTACAACCCCGTAACGTGTCACGAGTATCACGTGAATATAAAAAGAGAGGAAATAGTACTTAAATTTAAAATCAAATTATCATCAACTTCTTTCCACATAATATCAGAAAAATTGCATGTACTTAGTGAATAATAATATCATGTCCAATTAATCATATCCATAAACATAACATGAATTGTTTAAAATATAGAAGTACTTCGTATCAGCAAGCGTATCATCAAACATATCAGCAAACCTAAGCATTTGTAACACGTTTGTAAAATGTTAAAAAACCGTTAAAACATATCGGTCTTCGGGTCAAAAACCGTTAAAAAAAACGTTAAAACCGTTAAAAATCGTTAATAATGTGTTTGAAAAATGTCGGATTTCGGGTCAAATACGCGTTAGTAACGCATTTAAAAAATGTTAGTTGTCTTTACTTTTCTTAAAATGTAAATACAATTTCATTCTTAGTTTTTTTAACATTTATTTAAAAAAATGATATTAGTAAGAATAAACAAATTTTATTTAATTGCATTTATATTAGAAAATCGATATATAGAAATTTTTTACCCACAACAAACTTTGACCCAATTCATTGAATTTTTTTATCATTATAATAATCATGTGATAAAAATATGATTTAAAATATACTACTCTGTATTTTTTTTTATAATAATATTATTAACAAAGAAATTTTGAAAATGAATAAATATTTTTTACTATTTTGTGAACTTTTATTCTAAAATATTAGTAATGTTTTTTAATTTACCTAATTTCTGCTCGGAGTCATGGCTCGGGCGGGTTCCGCCTCAAAATATTTGTGTTTTAGAGGCCATAACGTTCATTACAGGCCTTCTTACTTTTTTTGTATGAGTTGTGTCAAACAAACATTATACACGTACTCATTTCGACGTCATATGTCGTTATACGTAAGACATCTACATTTATCATACATTATCCGAAATTATTATTTACCTATATACTCACGTGAGTTCTTTGACTTCGATATTGAACACACTATAATAATCATATGCGTCAATATTCAATTCATTTACGTTATTTTAAGCCAATATCCTCTTTCCGTTCACCCTCATATGAATTGTGATTTGCCTTTTTGATGCGAAAAAAAGTTTCAACCCCGTGAATTTTCACGGGTATTACGCTTTATTTCTAACTTCCTATTATTTTTAAAAAATGTTCACCAACCCGTGACGTGTCACGGGTATTACACTAGTGTAGTTATAATTTAGTTGAATTCAATTGAATGTTGGGTAATTTAATCACTGCGATTTTCGGAGAAGTTCATAATTGTTGGTATTATGATCTGAATCGTATTCTGTGTGAGTTGAGATTTCATTCTAATTAGAGTGAGCTATACAAAGTAAATGTATAGATTCCATGGTTGATCTCTGGTGCTATTCGATTACAAAGGCGGTGTGATTCCTCCGATTGATACCAAAATTATCACTTTTAGTTGTGCATTACAAAGGCGAGTATTGGCTTTGCATTTTTGATTGTCATAACTACTTTTCAATGTAGTTAGAGCTAAAGGGTTGAAATTTTGATCGCGAAAAGTCAAATGGGAAGATACGTTGGATTTGGAGGATGCCCATATTTTCGTTCCTATTGTGTGCCATTACGGCTTTCATTTTAGAAAGAACGATATGATCAAACGCTGTTACTTGTCTAATAGTTCATCTAATCATTATAAGGATGGAAGATTACACTTATTTATAATATACAATTCCACTGCCTCTTCATCCATTTTGCTTTCAACTTCAAGTCTTCCACCTTTTCAGTTGGCACCGTTCGTAGTTCGTACCTCAGACCTTGACCTGTTTGCGTTCCTTGTGTCGGCGTTCAAAGAACTGAACATTAAAACAAAAAATGGAAGGAGCTACTCACAGATGAGTCATTCACTAAAGAGGATCTTGTAACAATTCAGGTGAGTAGCTGCTTGAATTTTTTTAGCTTGTGTGACTGTCTTCTTTTTAAAGCTCTTGCTTGAGGACATTGGTGTTCTCTGTGCAGAATCCAAATGAAATTGGCACTAAAAAAGTTCTCGAGGAGTTTGATCATGTCAAAAGGGGATTGAAAGTTGACGATGAAGGTAATCTGTAAATATGTTATCACACTTTTATTAGTAGTAATCAGCTTCTTTTTAACGTCATGATTATTATTCTTATTATTATTCTTGTGTGATAGAAATGAAGAAAATGGAATCAGATCCAACATATAACATTAATGCAACAGGTGATATCAAGCAGATGCTTGCTGAACTTGGAACTGGAAAAGCTAAGCAGGTCGTGTTGCTTGGAGGAGGTGGAAGCAAGGCAGAACAAGAGAGAGTTGCCGCACTCATGTCTTTAATAGCTGCAAGATCACGTATAGCAGATGATCCCAAGTTAAATGGAAAAGCTGAAAACAGACAGGTGTTTAGTATAGTAGATGCTGCTTCTGCCTTAGTACATGGAAGAACTACTGCTGCTGCAAAGGCTGGATCAGCCGACAAAACTGCTGCTTGAATTGCTGCACACATGGCTGGTGAAAGAGCTCCTGTCAATGCAAAGATCGTTAGGTTGAGTCTCTTTCAAACATTTTTGGCTTTGTTTTCAGGTTAAAATTAAAAGGCTAGAGTTTGGTAGTGCCCATTATCAAAATCCTTTCATATTTAAAAAAGAATTGTGCCTTTAATTCATCTAATCGATTTTGGTAGGTTTATCTGACTTCAGTTTCATTTAAGCTTATATGTCTGATCGCATTGATTTTTGGTTTTGAGATAATTGTTGGGTTCATTAGAGAGGGATTGTAACACCCCGGCCCAATCCTTGGACCGGAAATGTTGACTGCGGTAGCCCGCCAGGCTTTGTACTGGTCCCACAGACCAACACGAGTCCTTTCCAGCACATTTTGTCCTCACTCATGCGCATCCCGGAAACCTTTCCAGAAGGTCACCCATCCTAAGATTGCTCCCAGTCAAGCACGCTTAATTGCGGAGTTATTATCATGGGCAAACCAGAAAAGAAAGTGCACTTTGTTGATATGAGTAGTACTTCAAATCCCTTTAAGCAAAGCTCATAAATAGGACATCTTCAATCAATGTGGGGTGTTTCAGGGATATTGTTGATCGCATGAAAGTGATACGGGTGAAGGAGATCTGGTTTTTTTTGCTGTTTTTTTGTTGTTTTTCGTCTGGATTTGCGAAGATGAGTTTCGATCCGGTGCCTTCGTTTAACTCGCATCTTAATCTCGATGAACAGATCGCTCAGCTTATGTAATGCAAGCCTCTTTCTCAACAGGAGGTTCGATTTTCTTTCTTGATTCGGTTTGATTTGTTGTTGTAATTGAATTTTTTAGTTCTTTTTTTTTGATTTTTTGGGTGAATGTTAGAGGAAAATGAAGTTCGATTGTTTTGTTTTTTCTACCTTATCTAGTTTTTCCAGTGAGTAAACTAATACGAGCAGCCTGATTCGATCGGTTTAGGTTGGGCTGAATATAAGTCGGATGAAAAATTCTTCTTAATTTAAACCTACAGTTCATCTGAATTAGATCAAAATTTTTGACATGACGTGACCCATCCTGTTATTGATGGTCGGAAATTCGCTGAAGTGTTGGTTTAATTATTTCACTTGGAATATTGCAAAATTCGGAAGTCAAAGTAATGTAGCATAAAATTGATGTATGAACACTCTGAATGCGGTTTCCGAATTTGTTGAGATTTTTTCTGGATTTTTTGGTGAATGGTGAGGAAAATGAATTGTTTTCAATGATTTTAGAGTTGAATCGATGTGAACTGAAGGTCTGATTGTTTGGTTTTTCTTGAAACGGTGTAATCTGTTGTCGTAATGTCATTTTTTGAGGTTGTTTGGATTTCTGTGGTGGATGTTGAGGAAACTGAGTTGTTTTGGACGATTTTAAGGTTGAATCGATGCAAAGATGATGTCCGTTAGTTTTGTTGTTCTTGAATCGGTTTAATTTGTTGTTGTAATGGAAATGTTTGAGGTTTTTTGGAATTTTTGTGGTGGGTGTTGAAGAAATGAGTTGTTTTCGTTGATTTTAGAGTTGAATCCACGTGTTCGGTTTGTTTTAGGTCGGATTTTGTGGCATTTGTTGAATTAGCTGGATATTTTGGGGAAAACTGGAAAAGTATTGTAGATTTGTTCGAGATTTATTGTTTATGTTTTTGAATCGGTTCTTGTTTGTTCTGTTTGTTCAGTTACTTCAGTATCATTAATTGTTAGTGTATCTTAGTTTAATGACCTTAAACTTGTGTTTTTGAAACCTGATTCTTGTGGTTGTTGATGGCGACGCCTTGTTTATTATTCTAAGGATGATATTATATCAATTTTGGTCGAAATTTTGGGATGTAAATTGATTCTTTCGAGTGGAAGAGGAAGATCTTCTTATTAATGGTTTCAAAATCTTGTTTTATTTTGGTTTAGCTCGTGTACGAGCTTCCTATTGTTGATATATGAACGGTTCTTCCCTTTGCCTCCTGTTTACATGCATGTGCTTTTGATGTCTAATATATTCCTATGCCAATTCCGATCATCATCATCATCAGCAGCAGCGATGATGATTCAGATCCCTCAAACCATTTACTCATTGTTCTTGCTTAAAATTCTGATTGAATTATGATTCTGGAACATAGCCTTTTCTACATAGGTGAAACTTGTTCAGAAGCATCTTGAACCGGACTGGACCCGGTTGGACCGAAGACCGGCCAAGTGCCCTAGCTAGAACCGAAGTCCGGACCGGCTAGGTGTCAGACCGGACCGGGACCGGACCTGTCAGACCGGTCTTAACCCGGACCGGACCGGTCGACCCGAATGGCACGTAAACATGTACGACTGGTTTTGTAACTTGTAAGAATTTGGTTAAGATGCAACGTGCCAACGTATAATGTTTACACATGAGTACGTAATCAAAATTGAGAAGTAAATAGAAAAGTCCAAGATAAAAATAAAATACAAAACTAACAATGTATGCTTAAAATTTAATAATGACGAGACTAATAAAATCTTCGAATCTTTGAGGTCGTCGGTCTTCAAAGTTGGACAACGACATCTTCTTCATCGACTATTGTCGTATAGGTCAAATCTATATAAAATTAAATTGACAACTTATGTTAGGAAAATATTATGTAAGTCGGCAATAGGAATAATAATAATGTATAAATTTAATATAAATAACTAAATAAGCGTATAAGTTCCGAAATACCTTTTTCAAGTTTTTCAAGTTCTTCTAACTTCACTTCTATGTTAAGCCCTTTATCATTTCTTGCCCGAATCCAATCTTGTGCACATAAGAGTGCTTCAACAATCTTAGATGACATAAAATAATTCATTTTCGTGGTTAAAGTCTTCAATAGACATTCAAAGAAAATTAAAAGAAAGTAGAAAAAATAAATAAGAACTAAAATGTCTAAATATATATTACCTTTGGGGTCAATGAGCTTCTAAATGGTGATAGATGTCGACGACCGGCACTAAAAGACGAATCTGAAGCTACAGTAGAAATAGGCACTGCTAAAACATCACGTGCTAAACGTGACAAAATAGGGTACCGAGGAGCGTTCAGTTTCCACCATGTCAACACATCATAATCTTGTTCGTGGTCCCCAAGTATTTCGTCCAAATATCTATCAAGCTCGGATTTTGAATAACCACCATCCGACCTTATCCTCCGAACTTGACGTTCAATAGCTTTTTTGAAATCTAAAGAATCATCATGTCCAATTGTTGTGTGCTAAATTTAGACCGGTTTTCCCCTCATTTAGACCAGTTTTTCCCCCGTTTTGCGAATTTAGAGTGCGATTATCGCCATATTTTGTGTACTTCTCGCATTAGCGTCCCTCTTGTGCATTTTACGTGTTTTTGGTAATTTTTCTATCGATTTTGATAGGATTTGGCACCGAAATCACGATCGAGCTTCCATGAGCACAAGAGAAGGGAATACCTTCCCAAGAGTAAAGCACACAACTTAAAGTTTAAAGTCATCCAATCAATTAACGAAGAATGAGACAAGAAAAGAGGCCAGCAGAATGACCGGGCAAAATTTCACCTGACGGTAAAAATGCCTCCCCGAAGATTTTCCGAGACTTCCCACCGGGCGAAACTGACCGGGCGAAATTTCGCCCACCGGGTGAAATTTCGCCCGATGGAAAGATGTGCCGAAAATCGCAAAAATGTAGAAAATCTCACCGGGCGAAAATTTCACCCGGTGGGATTATTACGCAAGACCGCAGGGCGAAGTTTCACCCCATGAAGATGCTAAGGGTGATTGTCTCACTAATGGAGCATAAAGTGAATTTGGGCTTTAGGTTAAATACCCATTAAGAGATTACTATATATATGTTACCCTAGTTTGTTGCCCAAGGCATCCACTATCATTCATTAGTTGGGTATCATCCCTCCATTAGAGTAGTGTAGCATTCTTCTTAGTAGTAGATCTACTTAGTTTCTATCAACAATTCTCTAGCTTTACATTCAAGTTTGTAGAAGATTATTATTTCCAAGTTTTATTTTGAAGATTTGGTGGGTTTGTTGAAGAACTAGTGACAAGTTCTCCATCTTATTCATCAAAGATTCAACCTTTATTGTTTCTAGTTTTATTCTTGAAGATTTGTGGGTTTATTGAAGAATTAGTGACAAATTCTTCACTATCTCCATCAAAGATTCAATCTTTATCCATGCAATCTTCTTATTTCTTGTAGATCTCCATAGTTGGTATATTTCTCTTCCACTCTCTTATCTCTAGTTTAGATTTAATGTTATTTCCTTGTTATTATCTTATTTAGATCATATTTGTGTTTTTAGTTTCTCTAGATTTTGTTCATGTTGTTCTAGATTATTCTCTAGATTAATTTGGTAGTTTCATAGTTTAGTGGGTAATTGTTAGATCGTAGTTTTTTCATCATCTTGTTGTTAGTTTCCTTAGATCTAGTTGTTATGCATGTTGTAGTTAGTTTCTCCATAGTTAATGTTTTATTGTCTTTCATTATGATTAGTGAGTAGACTTCTTGTTGGGGAGTTTAGGGATGAAAACTTGGATTATTTGAATTTAGGGGTATTGGTGGGTTGCTTGCATGTTGGTTTATCTTGCTTGTGGTTGTTGTGTCATTGTTGTTTTAGTTCGGCCAGCTAGACCGACCTAGACTCGTTTCTATCAATATGGGGAAACTCGGGGTAGAAATTACCATAACAAGAGACTTACCCTTCTTCGCCGCGAAAGCGGGTTTTTAGGTGGGTTGGGTGAAGAAACCGAAAGGTGGCATTCTCCCTTTATCAATGTTGCAACAAAAACTCGATCCCGACCTTCTTAGAGTCCATGTTCCGAATCCCGATTTCTCCCTAACGCCTTTCAATAGATTAATTATCCCTAGCTATTCCCGTAGTTATTTCTCTAGCGTAGACTCGACCATAGACTCGACCCTTAGAAACCCCCCCTCTAGACATCAAATACATCGCTTTAAACTCGTCAATACGTCCGTTCCCTGTGGACCAACCTCGACTTACCACGAATACTTGTTTGTTTTTGGGTCATCTCGAATCTTACAAATATAGTTTGATCCCCCGTCCTTCGTTAACGACCGATCCGATTGGGAGCCGTTCACCAACACTACTACCCACACCATGTGTACTCTCATCATTTTGAGGAGCCAAAGGAGCATATAATCTCCTATACTCATCAAATAACCTCATTGCTTTAACCTACACTAGTTTGCTCATTTCTTCATCTTTAGGCGCACCATAAACACTAGTGAAAGCAAACTTCAAACCTACTAACTTAACATGCGGATCAAGAATAGCTCCTATATAAACCCAGACATTCATCTTCTCAACATCTCCCCAATACTTGTCAAATTTCTTTTTCATAGCACAAGACATAGCTTTAAAGTCATCATCATCGCTAGTACTAAATTTATTTAACTGATTAAGTGCACGAGTAATGAAAAAGAAACTAGAATCACCAGTCACATACAATGAAGCAGAAACTTTTTCAGTCAAAGCTTTAAACTCCTTCAAAAATTTCATCAATGATTCAACTACACTCCAATCATGGTCACTAGGAGCACCGAAATGTTCTACCTCAATAGGATTCCCAAACTCATCAACATCATTTGAACATGGACCAAGTTCATTTCCTAAAGGGTTAACTGGAACATTTACATCACCAAATACACCCTTAAATTTCAAAGCGGTTTCCAACATATCAAATGTAGAGTTCCATCTAGTAGGCACGTCAAGAGATAATGACTTCTCAGATTGTGTATACCTCTTTGCAAATCCTTAAAGAATTTCACTCTAGCAGGAGAACTTTAACAAATTTAACTGCATACCTAACCCTACTGATTGAGTCTTTGTTCTTTTTCAAACCATCCCACAGAATAAGGTTGATAATATGCGCAACACACCTCATATGCAAATAATCCCCCTTCCCAACCGTATTAGGCATATTTTGAAATTTTTTTCTTAGTTCCAAACAAGCAGTGTTATTAGAACTAGCATTATCAACGGTCAAAGTAAAGACTTTATCATCTAAAATCCCATGATTTGAAGCAACCATCAAGAAGGTTTGCTATATCCTTACCCTTGTGACTATAGATATGACAAAAACAAATGATCTTCTTATGCAATTTCCAGTCATTGTCAATATAATGAGCAGTTACACACATATAGTTGATTTTCTGAATGCTAGTCCATGTATCAGTGGTAAAAGATACCCTTTGACATGAAACTCTAAGACACTCGATCAATTTAGTTTTCTCATTACAATAGAGTTGTAACAATCACGAGTTATAGTGACACGAGATGGGATATGAAATGTAGGGCAGGTCACATACATAAGATGTTTGAAACCAGTTTTCTCAACAAACCAAAAGGGTAACTCGTCCACTATGATCATGTAAACAACTGCTTTTGTAACCTCCTTGAGATTTAAAACCCACCCTTTCAATTGACCTTCCCCTTCATTTTCACTCCTATAAAAAATTAACTGAGTTTGTTTCCCTTTAGACTTGTTTGTAGGAGCATTAGGATTAGCGGTGCATGTAAGCCAATGATTTTTTACATTTTTGGAACCATTTATATTACCATCAGCTGCAAAATGTTTATCTTCACAATAGATACATTCAGCTCTTCGCTTACCTTCCTCGTCGCCATACTCACGAAAATGCACCCAATAAGCAGCTCGCCTAGTTTTAACATCGACGTATTGGCGTCCTGTGACTTTAGGCCTGACAAGCAATAAGGCTATTTCTGGTTTTGTCTGAGAAACATTTATATTCTCTTCAACACCGACGTCAAAGTCTGATGTGAGGGATGCACAAGTTTGTGGCGACTCTTGCGTTAAGGCCTCTTCCAAATCAGGTTCAAGCCATCTTTTTTTCGAAACCGAGCTCCTCATTATTCTAAAATAATAAATAAACGAATAATTAAAATAATATTCAAACAATTACAAATTAAAACTATTAAAAATGTAAATAACTAAAGTGTAATGCAAATATACAAATAACTAAAGTGTAATGTAAATAACTAAAGTGTAAATAACTATCAACTCATCATTATTCATTGTATATTTGTCATTCAATTTGTCAAATTGACAGCGGTCAACGAATCAAGAACATGAGACTATGAGAGTAGGAGACTTAGAAATTAGAATAATAAATTAATAACTACAAGTCTACAAGTAACAAGTCTATAAAGGCAATAAAGCTAAAGCAGTAGGCTGTAGGCATATACCTAACCGGCTAACCCTACGTCCCTACTTACTACTTGGACACAACTCACAACTGACACAAGTACTGAAGTACACAACTCAGAAGTCAGAACAAATAAAACTCAGCAGTCAGCACAAAACAAAATACAAATAAAACTCAGCAGTTCAAACAGAATACAACATTCAAATAAAACTCAGCAGTTCAAAATACAAAATACAAATACAACCAACACGATTTACAGGACATGAATCAAACAAAATACAAAATACAACGGTTCAACATTCAACAACTTAGGTTACGACTTTCAGCAAAATAAATAAATCAAACATTCAACAGGAATCAACACTGCTTACGAGTTACGATTTACGAACAAAATACAAAAATACCTGTTCCTGTTTTGCCGTTTCAAAAATTCGAAGTACTGATGCAGATGAATTGATGATGATTGTTGAATGGTGATAGCGAGTAGCGACTTAGTATTCAGATGAATTGATGATGATTCGAAGAACTCGGTTTACCCTCAAGATTCAAGAACTAAGGTATTTAAAGAATTAAGGGGATGTTAATGTATTAGTTAGTAGTATACTAGTATTACGTTAAATAGTAGTATATTAGTAAGTAATAACTTCGTAATTAGTATAGTATTTTGAAATTTGAATTCTTTAGAAAATAGAAATTATTTAGGAAATAGGAATCACTAGGATTTAGGATGATTGAGTTATGGCACTTATGGGAAGTTAGGATTTGAGAATATTACGATTTACAAAGTTAGTATTTGAGAATATTGAAAATTTTCAAACTCTGGAGAAGTAGTTCAATAGACGATAGTTACTCAATTCCGGTCTACTCCGGTTTTTTCCGGGTTTTAGCCCGGACTGGACCGGAAACCGGAAACCGGAAACCGGATCATGCCTGGAAGAGGAACCGGGGACCGGAACGGTTGTGGGTAGGTCCGGGTCGGTCTGGACCGGCAGGTCCGGTTCGGTCCGGTTGGTCGGTCTGGACCGATTTTTGAACAGCCCTAATTACGACAGCGAACAATCTCCTTTCTATTAAACAAGGGACCAAGGCCCATGACGTGGCAACCCCATTAACTCAGGATTAACATACAATCTAACCTTAAGCAAATCCCTTAAGGACCGTTTGGTTCGCAAAAAGGTATGAGAATGGAATCAGGAATCAAACCAGGGTGGTATGGGGTTTAAATTTGATTCCTGATACTTGGTGTTTGGTCCATTTTTTAGATGATTGGGATTCAAATCCGAAATTCTAGTTTTTTGTTTTAAAAAATATATTTAAAAAATATATTTTAAATATATAAAAATTTATATCACTGACTATATAAAATCTAAAAAATTTAGCATGAAAGAAAAATTAAATAAGTTTCATTAAAAACAACTCTTTTTAGCGATATAAAACACTGAGTTACATTAATAAAATTTTAATTTTTTTTTTAATTTTAAATTAGTGTTTTCCAATGAAATATTTCAACAAAAAAAATTGGAACAAATTATTTCGGAAAATCAAACAAATTTTGATTCCAAGGTATGAATCTCATACCCACCTCCTCCCTTTGGTATGAGAAACCCATACCATAAGGGTTTGAGGTATGGGTATCGAAATGAAAAACTTGTCATCCAAACACGAGGTATGGGTTTGGTTCATTCTAAACCCATACCTCATACCTAAATTGAGCGAACCAAACGGCCCCAAGTGTGAAACCGTTCTTGTGTTCACACTTGCATCGAGTAATTAAAAAAAACAATCAATTGACTGATTCAAAACAATTGAAAACAATTTAATGATGCCTAGGCAATTGAGCAAAGCAATTAAACATCCCATTTTAGATTGCAATGCAAAAAACTCCCATGTCTTGGAGCATAAAACGAGATACCCTATTAAATTACATTTTGAAAATTACAACATGCCTCTTATCATGCATAAATCACACTTCACACCATGAATTTGCATGAGTCCCTTATGTGAAGACTTTAATTGATCTATTATATAAATGAGAATTTGGGAGAAGGATCCCTTGCACATCCATTTGCCCATCTATTTCCACTCTGCAAAAACTCGATTTTTTTGCCATAATTTGTTTCATCAAGGCCTCAAAAAGATGTGATCATCCTAAAATGCAACATACTCATCTCACAAGTGTAAAGCCCATCTCTCAAAACTGAATAAAACTCAAATTTCAACTATTATTAATGACAAGAATGGAAATTGAGCAGAATAATGCTAAAAGTGTTTTATCTTTATCAAGTTTCAGTAACAAATAAACCAAAAAATGGGGTTGTGGTGAAATCAAAAGATTTGGTGGTGTCATTGTTGAAAAACTAGAGAAATTTGGCGGAGAATTCGGTGGGATGTGATTTAATGCTTAAGTTATTTAATTTTTGATGTGTTTTGATTTCATAATGTTTATCTTATTTTGTTGTTTTATGTTGTGTTTCTAATGTGAATGTTGCAAATAGTCAGGTACTCTTAGCAGATTGTAATGAAATCTCTCTTTCATTATATATATATATATATATATATATATATATATATATATATATATATATATATATATATATATATATATATATATAAGCACTTTACAATTTCATTTGGAGTTATTATTGATATTGGAATACGGAGTATAAAATAATAAATCTTAGACTCATTCAAATCAAATACCAAGGAATTTTTTGTATTCCAGTTTTATTGCAATCCAGTAATGACAAATTGAATTACTACAATGGTTGTAAAATTAACCTCCATTTAAACTTAGTCCAAGCTTTGTTCCAAAGTGTCGTAAATTCTCTTTTTTTTTAGGTCAGTCAAGTAATTGAGTAATTAATTAGGAAACTCAGATGAACATTGCAGTGGACACTATTCTTAATTAATTAAAAAGAAGAGGACATTAACGAATTCGAGCAGCATCAAGAAAATCAGATGAACATGAACAAATTTGAGAAAAATTGAGGGAACTCAGATGAACATGAAACAAATTCGAGCAAAATCATGCATGATTAGATGGTCATGAACAAATTCAAGTGACCTATAGCATAATTAGATGGAAATAAATAACTTCGACAAAAATCGAATGTGTTAATATGAAAAAACATTCATTTACATGTAAAATTAAATACAAATTCAAAGGAAAAACATGTTTAAATCAACACATATAACTTCATCAAATCAGTGAATGAGGGAGTTATTTATTGATTAACTCGATTGCGCACTCTCTGTGAAGTCGATCGTATTGTTTATTTTTCATGATCAATCGATTGCAGATTAACCCAGAATTGGGTATTAGGGTTTTCTTTTGTTTCTGTCGGATATTAATTTGATTTTTATAGAGATATTAAGGATGGAATAAGAGTTCACCTGAGATATGGAGGTATGGAGGTATAGAGATTTCACCTGAGATATGGAGGTAGAAGAACGGCGACGACAGAGGACCGTATTCATGGAGATTGAGATATTAGGGATGGAGTAGGAGTCTATGACGTTTGTCATCTAGGGTTTTAAAATTGAGAGTGATAGGTATATTGGTAGATTAAAGACGAGATCTAACGGACCGAAAGAATCAAACTGCTACTGATGTTACGATATGCTAAATTAGTACTCCCTCTGTTTCATTGATATCTTCCTTATTTCATTTTTCAATCATTTCTTTGATTTCTTCCACTTTTTTTTTGTTATCAACTTCTTTCTTACCTAAGTGACCCACCTACTTTACCCCTCCCTACTTTTACATATTTTATTATTTTTCTTAAGAAATGTGTCACTTTTAAGGTGGAAGAAATCAATGAAACGGGGGGAGTATAAATGAGATTAAAAGACGAAATCCATGGTTTAATAATCCAATAATTCTTCTCCAACTCTAATATTCGACTCTAAGTCTCTAATACATTCCCCATCAGACCATGAGTATAAAATTTAAATTAGTATGTTTGAACTTTGAAGCAATGAAATACGGAGTGATTAAATCTTAAAAAGTACTCCGTAGTACTTAGATGCAACATAATACGTTTGTTATCACGGGTTAATGTATTCAATTTGCGATCCATTGCTAACAGTACAGAAACAGAATTATCACCTTCCAACATATCTTCTTTATACTGTTTCCATCTCAATGAAAGCTTCCATTTTTCCTTTTTTAGGGGGGAGCTTTCATTGGAATTTGTTCTTAGACAATCCTTCTAATTACGTAGATATGGCTAAATGGAGCATTGTGAGAAAGACTTTCCATTTCGTGGTCACACTTGCAGTAAAAGAAAAAATAAACTTCAATTAATTATGCCATTGCCTAATATATTCAAATAGTTTATGGAAAAAAATATATTGACCTAATTCGTTTCTCCGCAATTGAGGAGGTGTTAATCACTTCTACACTACAATTGAAGAGAACATTAACCGATTCTATTAATTCTATATAAGATTACAATGCACATTAATCATCTTTTACAATTTACAAACACATTGAAACTATAACAATAAACTTTTCGGTTTACTATATATGTATCTTCCCATCTTTGATTCTTTAAAATACTTTTCTTGATTATGCAGTGTTTATCATCTCCATTAGAGATGATCATGGGTTGTATCAACCGAGTAGCCCGATATTTTAACGGGTTTGGACAGCAAAGCTCGACCTGAATTAATAAATGCGCCGGACAAGCCCGACCCGATCTACTAAACGGGTCGGAATAGACACTAATATTTTCAAATGGGTCAACCCGTCCAGCCCGCTAAAAATATTATATACATTCTACAACTTAGAAATTAAATAAAATTATATAGGAAATGTAAAACGCATATTCATTATACAAAGAAAAGTAATTACTCCATGCGAAAATAACCTTCAGCTCTCAAGAAAAATTATGCAACTCTCGCTCTTCTCAATTTCTCATAATCTAATAGTCTGATCTTATCACCAATTTTCGTTCAGTTTATCTCATGGTATATATTTATTAAATAAATGTGGCAAACATTAAAAATCATAGAGAGTATTACACAAATAACTAATTCTTTTGTACTTAGAGGGAAATATAGTCTACTTCCTAATGATTCGACTTACATCCACAAATGGGTAACGTATTCGTTTAAAAATTAATAAAGTCATGATTTGCTTTTGACATAGCACAAAGTAGTATTATCTCCGTGCCAAAATGATCTTCTCATTTCATTATTATAATCATCACAATTGAATATAAATGGGAAAATCTTAGTTGTATGAAGGGAGTACGAAGTATATTATTTCCCCAAATTAAATTTGCTAGCCCGTTATATAATAAACACTTGATACATTTCGTGCGTAATACAATATACTAATTAAAAGGGTGTGAGGTTAATCGTGTAGTACAATACATTTCGTGTTAATTGTGTAGTTTTGAGTTTTATCTACCAATTCTCTTTAACAAAAAAAATGTGTACAGCCCCGTGACGTGTCACGGGAATAACACTAGTTAGTGTAGAATGTGCACTCGTATCTCTGTTAGCATCATCAAGACTGAGCTGCCTGTGTTTTGGTGATGATTTCTCTAAGATCTGCTTTGTACTAAATTTGGCTGGCAGATGCTCACCAACGGAATGAGTGAGAGCATTTCTTCAAAGGTTTATTTGAGAGAGGTATCTCCAGAAGCATTCAAAATGATGATCGATTACATGTACAGTGGGGAGCTGCTTAGTATGGAAGATCTCAAGGAGAATCAATCCTTATTGCTCCAAGTTCTCTTGTTGGGCATGCTAATACTACTTATAAACAATTTGATAAGGCTAAAGTCGTATCACCTTAATCAAAATAATCTTAACGAACAATTAACAGGTAGCTAGCGATACGTAAGGGTCGATTCCACAGAGAGACGGATGAATATCGCTAATTATCTAATAATCGATTCTAAACTATTCTAATTCCGGTTTGTTTATGTTTGTTTTCTAAACTAATGCAATAATGTAAATTGAGGGTGTTCTAATAATATTAAAGAGATCTAGGGTTTTCCGGTTCACTATGTAATTAAATTGGGTCAAGTTAACCCTAAATATTTATTGCAGGATTTTGTGTTTCAAGTGCTTCAAGTCATTTCATCATTTCTGTCTTTTAAAATTATTGAGTATTGCAAGAGAAAATTATCAATGCAGTTCGACTATTATTGTATGACTGCAAGCATGGAATTTTCATTGTTTGATAAGGCCACTTCTAGAAGCATTCTTCAGGTGGGTTCATGTAATTCCCTAGAAAATCTAACGCAATACAGTGGCGGAAACACTGTAGAGTTGGGATTAAAACACACTGACAAACTATATCTTATTAAAAGAAATGATAAGTCAATACAAAGGCCACTTTTTACAAAAGGGCAAAAATAGAAAATTCTCCAAACGGGTTATGCAAATCCATAAATTACATGAATAGAGAAAGAGTAGGATCCACGCTACTCGCTAGCTCACACCCAAAACCCAGCAGCAAATACCTGTCATGTTAAAAACATAACAGCCATGTCAGTGAGGAGTAACTCGGACGTTCTCCCCGCCATATTATATCATATGGAAAAATACTAGTATTACTATATATTAAAATAATTAAAATGAGAAAACATTAAAACGATTGAATAAAAATAAATTTTCAGCGAAACTTAAAGCATTTGCAAACCTGCAAGTCAAAAATCAATAGATAATAATAATATTCAAAACTGGCGTTATGGAAATTCGATCAGTGTGTACAAGGCTAGACTTTTACTAGGATAATACTGGAAACTAGCTTCGAGAACTGTAGACTTAACTCATAACAAAATTCAGTCTCTAACTAGGCAATTCAACCATAATAGGACTGCGTGCAGCGAAGTCCTGGTTTAAGTAGTATACACCCCTCCTGGATACAAACCATATCCAGTTCAACCCGATGCGATATCTAAGTTTAAGGGCACAATGCACACTCTCCTGAACACAAACCATACTCAGTTCAACGACCAAATGTGCCCCAAATGGGCACACCGGCTTTATAGCTGATGGCAAAAACGTACACCCTAGATTATTACTCTAACCCCACACTTGACTTTATTCCATAACTCCAGAACAACCATTATCGATATAAACAAAAGATATAATCATTAGAATAATACGAAGGAAAAAGGAATAAACATTTTATATGAAACGAAAAACTTTCTATAAATAGAAACTTACTATTTTTAGAAACTAAATACGTAAGTGATTAAAAATAAGTGAAACGTATAAAAATAGCTTTTCCAACGAAATTAACATTTTATTATTATCGTCGTTATCGTAACTTTATTATATTTCTAAATTCGTTACTCAAAATATAAATAAAATATAATAAGTCAATATACAGTATTTTATAAATAATTAGGAAATCGAGTTAAAACTATAAATTTTAGAAAATAGATGTTTTAAGAAAAACACTATCAAATTTAATTGAGTCGACAAGTTTTATAAATTAAACGAGATTTTATAAAGCTTCCAAATTATTTTTAGCGAATAGATTTTATCAATAAATAATACTGATTTTACTAAAAATAATCAATCGTAGATGTTCCGGTCATGGAAACAATTCACCTGGTCTAGGATCCGGGTTGTACAATCGGGTTAATGGTGAACAATTGATCGTTTGATTTCCCTTGGTCTCCCCTTTCTCTCACTCCCTGGATCGGACCTTCCCGGCGGAAATGGCTTGCTCCCTGCACAGTGAACGCACAGGGCCTCGGAGGTTGTCCGAGGAAACCCTCTCCGATGCCTAAGTCAGTCCGTGAAATGCCTTTACGAACCTAGCTCGTGAGGAACTAGGCGGCGTTTTTAGGAGTAAGAGTCTAGAGAGAGAAAATCCAACCCCTCCCATGTGGGAAATGAGGAGGTATTTATACCTTCCCACAAGAGAGAGAAGTGGGAGAGGAATGGTTGGATAGAGAAGTGACAAGTGGCGGCTTCTCATCCATCCATTCCTAATTACCTTAGGCAGAATGACGAGAGGGCCCCTGGGGGTTCTGGCCCTGTTGGCCAGGGATTTTCCCAGGGCAGACAGTCTTCTGGCAGGGGGCTGCCAAGTCCCGACAGGCTGGGTTGGCCTATGCTCCCAGCAGCTGACGGCCACCCTTAGCGTTTTATGCTTCTTGTTTTAATTTCTTGCTAGGGGCTGATCTTTCAACTCTTTGACAGGGACCGTCTCAGGGCCTGCCTAGCAGGCGGCTACTCGACAGGCGGCCGACCCCAATCAATTGGCCCTCGTTAGTAGAGGGAGAGTAAGGCTTTCCTTCTGCTGGCGACCCTTGCTTGGTGGGAGGTTGACTTCCATGTCTGTTGCAGCATTTAATGTTTCGCACCTTCCCAAGGAACTTTGCACTGCTCATGTCAGGTATGCAAAGAGGTGAGAGCGCTTTTGTAATGATTGCGCTTCTCTTCTGGGCGGATTTTGGGGAACCGTGAAGAGTTCCTGATTGGTGGCTCTCCTCCCAGGGTGGTTGGAGCGTTCATTAATGCCGCGCTTTCTTTTGTATAAAATCCTCAGTTTCCTTTATCATTTGTGTTTCAACCCATCTTCAATCTTTCCATTTTCTTTGTCTTAAACATGGCTTGGATCAAGAAAAGCGTAATTCGCCGTGGGGTCAGACATGTTTCCTTCATCTTTAGAGGGTTTTGGAGGCTCCGATATGCTCGGGCTGCTTATTTAGCTGTTCGCCGGAGTCGCTGTTCACGACTTCACTTCCGCCGGAGGAGTCAGAAGGCCTCCGTTAGGATGGGCAAACGCCCTAGGAGGTCCCCGCCTCCTGCTGCGCCTAGGTTTAGGCGCTGCTCCCAGGGAGGGGGCTGTTATGATAGGGGATGCCATGAGTGCTTTCCATGGCTGCACCCTGAACAATTTGGCCCCAACTCTGACACCGATTCCTCCTTGGCGTCGGGTCCTTCTTCGCCTGTGAAGAAGACAGGCTGTCGCACCTGCGACGAGTCCCGAGCTGTTCCCTTTGGAAGGGACTGGGAAGACAGCAGCCATGACTCTGATGACAGCGAGGGTCTTGGCTGCCTGAGCGACAGGGATGGAGACGGGGCCTCTGATGACCCTTTTCAGGGTTCCCCAAGTTGGGACTGGGGTTCGGCTCTCGGGAGTCCAGGCAGCCCTGGGGATTATTCCCCAGATTTGGGGGATGACTAGGCCTGCGTGGCAGGGCTTTTGATTTCTGTCAGGCCGGAACTTTTTGGGCCTTATGTATTTTTCTTTCATATCCGTCCCACGATGTAGCTTTCCCTTGTAAGGTTTTAATGAAATGAATATTTTGTGTATTTGAATTTTTAACATGAGTTATTATTATTATTATTATTATTATTTTTTTGAATGAGGTCGTTGATTGACCTTTCTCTCTGACGTTTCTGTTTATCGAGGCTCTTTTTGGAAAAAGGTGAGCAATTGGTGTTCAGTATGTGACACGTGGACGATCCTCGAGGGTTTTGTCAGGGGATTCGCCTTTCGAACTTCTTTGGGCTTTATATAAACCCTTCTCTTCCTCCATTCTCTTCTTTTACTCTTCTTGATACTTTACACCCCATAACACTTCTCGAATCTCCTTCATTGGCCGAGCGTTTTCTTTTTGAGGAGCAAGGAACACTTCTTGTCGCTGTCTCCAGCAACTTCACCGGCGTCCTTAGGTTAGAACTTTCGAATCTCTCGCCTCTTTTCTTCCCTTCCATAGCCTATATGTCGCGAGTCCGTCCCCTTTCCCTTGATTCTTTGCTCGGGAGAACTAGCGACGGCGACGGTAGCCGTCATGACGTTGCTTCTTCCTCCGGGGTTGACCCCAAGGAGGAAGACGATCATCACAGGGGAGAGGGTGCTGAGTCACCCGAGCCAGCTCCCTTTGATGTGATTGATTCTGATGACGAGGCCCTGGAGGTGGACCCTGCCAGGGTCGCCGGTCCCCTTATCCGCAGGGAGAGAGGAAGGACCTACTTCTTGGACAAAGAAAAATATGTGGTTCCCTTACAGACCTATCCTGAGGCTAAGAATAGGGACCTGATCTTGGAGTGTAACGCGGCTAAGGCCATTGAACAGTTTTATAATTTTGGGGAGGGGTACACAGTGGTAGTCCCTGGGGAAAAAGACACAGTGTGCTGTCCCCCAGAAGGGTGTGTAGCCGTCTACCATAAGGCCCTAGAATTCGGCCTGCGATTCCCGTTGCATCCCTTCCTGGAGGAAACTTTTAGGAGGATGAACGTTGCTATCGCCCAGCTGACTGCAACAGCCATTAGAGCATTAGTGGCCTACACCTGGACCTGCCTTTTCCATGGCGAGGGGCCTTATATTGACGCCCTTCGCTTTATGGTTGGCCTCCAAATGGTGTCTTCATCTGGGGGGGATGGCTCCCCTGGTTACTGGTCTCTGCTGAGACAGAAAAAGTACGCCTTGGTCTGGCCGGCTATGAGCAGCCTCAAAGACTGGAAAAATAATTTTATATATGTCCATAGTGCGTCAGGGTGGAAAATTCCTAGACATTTTAGGAACCATGTCCATACCCGCATGGAGACGCGTGAGGAGTATCACCCTCGCATTGGGGGGAAGGCTCTGGAAGTCAGGCTGAGCGAGAAGGAGAAGATTTTGATAAAAAAGTTTGAGATTGTGGCGGATAAACATGGGAACTTTGGCCCTGTTTTCTGGCTCCCTCATGCGGAGCTCATCACGACAGACGAGTACTTGCTTCCTGTGGGCCTGATTCCTGGCCTTGAAGGTAGTTCTAGGGTTTTCTTGTTGTCACGATTTTCCAGGGATTTTATTTCTCCCTGCCTTTTAGATGACCGCCTTTCTTTTCCTGCAGATTCCTACACTTGGCGCTGGACCAAGAAGCAGGTCAGAAGGCTAGGCTTGAGCGAGGAGTTGCACGTTCTTTCAAAGCGTCCCCCCCTTCCTACAAATTTTTGGAAAGGAAGTAAAGCCCTTATGAAGCTCGTGAAAGATTTTGCCGCTGGTCGAAGATTACCTCTCCCCCCCCCCCGGCTGCCTTCGTCGAAGCCGGCGACTCCTACCCCTAGCATTCATGAGGGGGAAGCGGAGGTTACTTCAGGAGCTACTCTTTCCCCCGGTCAAAAACAGGGCGCCTCTCCGGCTGGCCCTCGGATCTCGCAGGGAACGCAGCCTGGAGGTTCCGAGGGGACTGGGGAAAGTGTTCCCTTGGAATCGAGGAGAAAAAGGGAGAGGGAGCCTCCTAGTGCTGACGTGGTGGACCTGGAGGCGGATGTCTCCACCCCTGAGGCGAAACGCCCTGCACGTGAGCCCTCTAGCACTCCCTTCCCAGAGGATAATGTAGAGTTCCACTACACGGCTAGTGATAGTGTGGATGTATCAGGCCTGCTTTCTGACTCCGGAGCTGTCTTGGCCGACCGCCTTACAAAGATGGTGACTTCCACTTCTCATCAAGTGCTTCAATATATCCAGCGCACCTCCAAGGTTATGCTGGCATCTGCGGAACTGGCGGCCCTCAGCCGCCTGAGTGATGAGGAGCTAACATTTACCCCTGGGGCCCCTCCTCCCGACCGCCTGGCCATGATAGAAAGGGACGTCTCCTTGATGAGCTCTTTGAAAGATAAAATGACAAGGCAAGAGGGGGAGTTGGAGGAGGCCAAGAAGCAGGCTGATCAATGGAGGTTGCAGGGGGAAATGGCTGTGAAGGAGGTTTCCAAGCTAGAGGCCGATCTGAAGGAGAGCCGGCAGTCGTTGGACCGAGCCAATCTATCTTTGGCCGAGATGGGGCACTTGAAGGGGAGAGTGACTGACCTGGAGGAGCAGCTGTCAAAGGCCAAGTCGGCTTTTGAACAGGCTAAGGGGGAATGGACGAAAGAGAAAGAGACCCTGGCTGAGGAGACTGAGGCTGCAGTGGACGCCAGCTTTGCGAGTGGTGCTAACTCTTCTCTGGAGCTGGTAATGGAGGTGATTGGGGAGATGTTCCCTACCTTTGATGAGGACTCTTTCCGGAGTCTCTATGCCGCTAAGAATGAAGCTCGGGTAACCAGGCAGCCTGAGGCAGATGCTGATGCTCACCAGGATGCTACGTGATGCTCCTCTTTTATAAAAGCTTTTATCTTTCCATGCTAAGCCGGTGTTTATGGCTATTTTGTTTGTAATATTCGCCACTTTGCTTTTTCTTCTTTAGCCTTTGTAAAGACCTTTCCACCTTTCATGGGTTTTACTCGTAGAATATTTCTCTTCGCTTTTCACGGCCAACTACTTTAAAATTCAGGGATTCTTTTCTTATTTGTTTAATCGCCTGTCATAGCATGCCCCTGGTTTTTGATCAAAAGTCCAGGGGGCCGCACCCTGCCTGCCCAGGGGTAAGCAGGGTGGCTTTTGCGTTTTTTATACAAGGTTGGGAGGCCTGCCCCCAGTTCTTGTTAGACTGGCCTATCCCTGGCTTTTCGTTCAAAGTCCAGGGGGCCTGCCCCCTGCCTGCCTAGAGGTAAGCAGGGTGGCTCTTGCGTTTTTTATACAAGGTTGGGGGGACTTGCCCCCAGTCCTTGTTAGACTGGCCTGTCCCTGTCTTTTTGTTCAAAGTCCAGGGGGCCTGCCCCCTGCTCGCCCAGAGGTGAGCAGGGTAGCTTTTGCGTTTTTTATACAAGGTTGGGGGGCCTGCCCCCAATCCTTGTTAGCCTGGCCTGTCCCTGGCTTTTCGTTCAAAGTCCAGGGGGCCTGCCCCCTGCTCGCCCAGAGGTGAGCAGGGTAGCTTTTGCGTTTTTTATACAAGGTTGGGGGGCCTGCCCCCAGTCCTTGTTAGCCTGGCCTGTCCCTGGCTTTTCGTTCAAAGTCCAGGGGGCCTGCCCCCTGCTTGCCCAGAGGTAAGCAGGGTAGCTTTTGCGTTTTTTATACAAGGTTGGGGGGCCTGCCCCCAGTCCTTGTTAGTACGGCCTGTCCCCTGCTTGCCCAGGGGTAGGCAGGGTGGCCTCTGATTTGCGTTGGGGGGTTCACTTTACCCAATTTCGGCAACAGGGGGGCCTCCCCCTATTGCCCTCTGCTCGTTTGTGTGTGAAAGACGCGAGTGTGAACAGGCAACGAGTATAAATCTGTATCCTCTCATTTCTTCTTAAAAGTTCTTTTTTGACATTGGGATGGTCGGAGCCGTCGACATTTTTGACCGTCCTCCGCCTTTTTTAGTAAAAGTAAAAACTGCCTGTATTCTTGCTTAGACGTAATATTTCTTTAGTGTGTCTGCATTCCAGTGGGCTTTTAGCTCTTGTCCCTCCAGATTGGCTATTTTGTATGTGCCTGGTCCCAGAACCTGAGTTACTTGGTATGGGCCCTCCCAATTGGCACTCAGCTTTCCATGTTCTCTTGACTTCCCAATCGCCTGGGTCTTTCTCAGAACCAGCTCGCCCATCTGGAAATTCCTCTGTTGCACCTTGCTGTTGAAAGCTTTCCTCATTCGCTGCTGGTAGGCAGCGATGTTGGTACTGGCTTCCTCCCTTAGCTCATTCACCAGGTCTAAGGCTTCAACCATTGCAGCTTCGTTTTCAGCCTGGTCGTACTGTAGGGAGCGCAGAGAGGGAATCCTTGCCTCAATTGGCAATAGTGCCTCTGCTCCATATACCAGACCAAATGGGGTTTGGCCTGTAGACTCTTTTTTGGTAGTGCGGATTGACCAGAGTATACTGGGGAGTTCGTCAGCCCACCTACCCTTGCAGTCATCCACCATTTTCTTCAGGCCGTTTAGGATTTGTTTGTTGGCTGCTTCTGCCTGTCCGTTGGTTTGAGGATGACAGACAGCTGAGTAGGCGACTGAGATGTTGTGGCTTTCCAACCAGATTCTTAGCGGATCATTGTCGAACTGTCTGCCGTGGTCAAATACCAACACCTTTGGTAGACCGAACCTGGTGATGATATTTCGCCAGACCACCTTCCTGACCGCCGGCTCAGTGATGTTGGGCACTGCCTTGGCCTCCACCCACTTGGTGAAGTAGTCTATGGCGACAATTAAGAATTTTCTGCCCCCTGTGGCCACTGCGAAGGGTCCCAGAATGTCCATCCCCCATTGAGCGAAGGGGATGGGGGATAGGATTGGCCTGAGCTCTTGGGCTGGGGCATGGATGGATGGGGCAAAGAGTTGGCATTTCCTGCATTTCTGGGTCAGGCTCTTAGCATCTGCCAGCATGGTAGGCCAGTAGTAGCCTGCCCTGAGGGCCTTGTGGGCCAGTGCTTTCCCACCAATGTGATGTCCACATATCCCTGAGTGGATATCCTCTAATACCTCAGCGGCCTGATCCGCCCGCAAACATTTGAGCAGCGGATGAGTAAAAGACTTCTTGTAAAGCTCTTCATTAATGAGTATGAACCAGGCTGCTTTAGCCTGTGTCTTCCTTTTTTGTAATGAATCTGATGGTAAGATACCATGTTTCTTGTACCGGATGAAGGGAGTCATCCAGCTTTCTGGCTCTTTCTCCACGGTATTAACCGCCTGACAGGGGTTAGTGGATTTCTCGTGCAAAACGTCGACCCATACTGATCTACGGATGTCCTGCAGACTGGAGCTTGCCAGTTTCGACAGGGCGTCTGCTCTGTTGTTCTGGGATCGGGGGATCTGTTTGACCTCGTAAGATTTTAGGCCGGATAACTCTCCCTTCACCATCTCCAGGTATGTGGCCATTGCTTGGTCCCTTGCTTCGTATTCTCCATTGATTTGGTTGGCGATGAGCTGGGAGTCTGTCGCTAGGACAATTTGTTCTGCTCCTGCGGCTTTAGCTAGCCTGACGCCTGCGAGTACTGCTTCGTACTCTGCTTCATTGTTTGATGCTGGGAAAACAAATCTGAGAGCATGCTCAAAATCAGTTCCTCCTGGGCTGGTTAGCACGACGCCTGCGCCTGCGCCATTGGCTGTCGAGGATCCGTCTGTATACACGATCCATTCCTGGGCAGGGGCTTCTTCCTCCCCTGAATGGGAGCACTCAGCCAAAAAGTCTGCCAAAGCTTGGGCCTTGATGGCTGTTCTCGGCTGGTAAGATATACCTAGCCCACTCAGCTCAATTGCCCATTTCAACAATCTTCCTGATTTTTCAAATTTTTCCAACACCTTTTCCAGGGGTTGGTCGGTGAGGACTACGACTGGATGCGCGTCAAAGTAAGGTCTGAGCTTCCTGGCAGCAACTATGACCGCGTAGGCGGCTTTTTCAACCATCGGATAATTCTTCTCAGCTGCCCCCAGCGCATGACTTACAAAGTATATAGGTTGCTGGGCGCCTGCCTCTTCTCGTAGGATGACTGCGCTGACAGTTATATTGGTCACTGCAATTTAGAGGAAAAGTTTTTCTCCTGCTACTGGTATTGCCAGGGTAGGGAGCCTCTTAAGATGGTCCTTCAATTGCTCAAAGGCCTCTTTCTGCTCGTTCTCCCACTTGAACTGTTTGTTCCCTTTCAGTATCTTGAAAAAAGGAGTGGCCTTGTCTGCTGATCGGGCGACGAACCGTGCTAAGGCGGCCATTCGACCCGTCAGGCGCTGGATGTCTCTAATGGTTTTGGGCTCAGGAAGGTCTAGAACTGCCTGAATTTTTTCAGGGTTGGCGTCTATCCCCCGAGAACTGACCAAGAACCCCAGGAATTTGCCGGAGCGGACTCCAAATGTACACTTTTTTGGATTAAGTTTCATTTTGTAGGCGCGCAGGGAGCAGAAGGTTTCCTGCAAGTCTATCAGGTGTTCTCTGTCTTCTCTGCTTTTCACGATGGCGTCATCAACGTAAGCCTCGATGTTTCTGCCTTTTTGTTTCTCAAACACTTTATCGACCAACCGCTGGTACGTAGCCCCTGCATTTTTGAGCCCGAATGGCATCATCTTGTACATGTAGGTGCCCGAACTAGTGATGAACGCACACTTCACCCTGTCCGGCTGCCACAAGTATACTTGATGATACCCTGAAAAGGCGTCTAGGAAGCTCAGTATGGTATAGCCACTGGTGGCGTCCACTAGTTGATCGATTCGGGGGAGCGGATAACAGTCTTTCGGGCAGGCCTTGTTCAGGTTTGTAAAGTCGACGCACATTCTCCATGCGCCTGACGATTTCTTGACCATGACAACATTTGCCAGCCATTCTGGGTAGTCGCAGACTTCAATAAAGTCTGCTTTCAAGAGTTTGTCAATTTCTTCCTTGATTGCTGCGTCTTTTTCCGCAGACATGTTTCGTTTCTTCTGTTTTACAGGGCGAGCATCCATGCTTACATTCAGCTTGTGAACGATGCATGATGGATCAATGTCGGGCATCTCGTCTGCAGAATAGGCAAATACGTCTTTGTTCTCCTTCAATAGTTTGACCAGTTCGGCCTGGTAGGATTCCTCTAGGCCTGCTCCTACCAGGACCTGTCTTCCTGGCTCCAAGTCCACCAGCATACTTTCGCCCCCTGGTTCCAGGCGGTCGGGCGCCGGGTGCTCGACTGGGACTTCGCCTTCTCTGCAGGGGGAACTATCAGCTTTTCTTTTTCCTTTTCTGTCTCTCTCGTGCTCTTGCAGGGCCACGGAGTAGCATTGTCTGGCTGACTCCTGGTCCCCACGCACCTTTCCTTCCAGCCCGAAGTCATTGACATACGCGATGGTGAGAGCCCTGATGGAGATGGCTGCTTCGATTTCGTCCAGAGTGGCCCTGCCAATCAGGGCGTTGTAGGCAGATCTCGCGTCCACAACAACAAAGGTTGCCCTGACATTCCTGGCTGTAGAGCCTTCCCCGAAGGTTACAGGCAAGTCGATGACTCCCATGGGCAGCACGCCTGCCCCACTGAATCCATACAGCGATCCGGGAGCAGGTCGCAGGTGCCTTTTTTCCAAGCCCATTTTTTCGAAGGCGTCCTTGTACAATAGATTTGTGTACGCGCCTGTGTCCACCATACACCTTCGCACAATATGGTTGCCGATCTCTAGGGACAGCACCAGAGGATCACTGTGCGGATATACCACGCGTCCTGCATCATCAGGGGTGATGCTTAATGTCACTCCCCTTGGACTCCCTGCTTTCTCAGCATAGCAGATCTGGTTCTTCAGCTCGCGCATTTGTCTTTTTTGGCCTCTTCGACTGAGCTGGCCTTCAGTGCCCCCTGAAATTACATGGATCACCATGCGGTTTTGCACTGACCCCTCGGGTTTTTCAGACACTTCCTTCTGAGACTTATTCTTAGCTGCGTAGTTGGCCAACCATCCGTTCCTGATTAATTTCTCAATTTCGTCCTTCAGGTGACGGCATTCTTCGGTGGTATGGCCTATACAGTCGTGGAAAGTGCAGAATTTCTTGGGGTCTCCTTTTGGGCTGCGAGGTTTGTTCGGGCGGTTCCACTTAGCAGTTTCTTTTTCCAGTTCGAAGATTTCCGCCCTGGATTTGTTCAGAGCAGTGTAGCTGTCGAATCTGGGTTGGTAGACTGGGCGCTCCTTCTTGGGAGTGTCTCCCTCTTCCCTTTGCTTGCCTGGCTCACTTCTGCCCCTTCCACCCTGCGGTCCCCCTTGAGGCTTTGTTTGGCCTGCAGGGGTATCCGCCAGGCCGTGGAACTCCTCTTGCAGAATGAACCCTTCCGCAATCTTCCTGGCCATGGCCAAGGTTTCTGGCTGGGCCCTGATCATCTGGTTTTTCATTTCCCCTGGAAGTAGGGAGATTGTCAGGGCGTAGGCGGCAGTGGAATCATCGATCTCCCTGACCTGTTGGTAGGATAGATCAAACCTTCTCATGTACTCTCTCACACTCTCACCCTTTTTCTGTTTCAGGGTCATGAGATCGAAACGGGTAAGGCGTCTTCTCTTATTTCCGGCATACTGTTAGAGGAAAATTTCAGCCAACTCTATGAAGAACCTGACTGACCCCTGGCGGAGGTCTCTGAACCATCCCTGCGCGAGCCCTACCAGGGTGGTTGGGAAAACTTTGCACCAGATGGCATCATCTACGTCATACATGCCCATGTGGCTTTCAAAGGCTGCCAGGTGGTCTTCAGGGTCTGTCGTCCCGTCAAATTTGATGGTTGGCATTTTGATTTTTGGAATGGGGTACTCTTGTACCTCAGGGTGCAATGGGGTTTTTGTGGGCCTGCCCACCAGTCGCGACCTGCTTTCCCCAGACTGGTTACCGTGAGAATCCCATTGTTTATGGGTCGGTTTCCTCGCACTGGGGGAGCGGTGCCTTGGTGGTGGCCTGCTTGCTGCTTCATCCTCTGTTTCCGGGGAGATCTGCCTGGGCCTCTTCCTCTGAGAGGGGCAGAGGTTTTCACCCTGATGGTACCTGGACTCGAGCGGTTGCCCCCGGTTGAGCCGGGATTGCAGGCTTTGGGATAAGCCGGGGGCCGACTGTTCCTTGGCTGCAGGTGTTAGCCTGGAGAAAACTCCGCCCGGCCTTTCCCCTAAGCGTTTCGACATGGGCTCCCTGGGCCTCATTCGCTCTTGTAATCCTTGGGATAAGCCTCCCTGTCCTCCAGACGCTGACTCTGTTGTATGAATGGAGAACGCCGGCTGGACAGGTGGCTCTGGATTGCCGGTAGTGATGCGCCTTTGCACGTGCGTATACACTTGAGCTGTTCTTCTCGCTTTTCTCTGAGCATTTCTGGCGGCGGTCCGCCTCGTGCCCCCGGCCTCGTCCCTGCTGACTGGGGACGGTTGCCTGGGAGCCGATGCGACCCTGCCTACCAAGTCCTCAGGTGTGAATTCCTGATTCAACATCGCAGAGAAGAACGCGGCCGCCTGTGCCATCTGAGCTGGGGTCAGATTGAGAGCACGTCCTGGGTGTGTCCCCAACTCAGGTGTCACAGCAGTGTTAGACCCACCGAGGGGATTGGTTCCCTCCACCCCTAGGATCGTGGCAGGAGGAACCCTTTCCGACTGCGGCATACCGTACAAGGGGGTCACCGGTGGGACCGTCGGACCCGCTCCTGTACTGGCATCAACGATTTCTGGCATGATTGTGTTTAATTTTGTGATTATGAGTGGTTGATTTTAGTGGGTAACTCGTGAGCACAACCGTAAGTTCCCCACAGACGGCGCCAAATTGTTCCGGTCACGGAAACAATTCACCCGGTCTAGGATCCGGGTTGTACAATCGGGTTAATGGTGAACAATTGATCGTTTGATTTCCCTTGGTCTCCCCTTTCTCTCACTCCCTGGATCGGACCTTCCCGGCGGAAATGGCCTGCTCCCTGCACAGTGAACGCACAGGGCCTCGGAGGTTGTCCGAGGAAACCCTCTCCGATGCCTAAGTCAGTCCGTGAAATGCCTTTACGAACCTAGCTCGTGAGGAACTAGGCGGCGTTTTTAGGAGTAAGAGTCTAGAGAGAGAAAATCCAACCCCTCCCATGTGGGAAATGAGGAGGTATTTATACCTTCCCACAAGAGAGAGAAGTGGGAGAGAAATGGTTGGATAGAGAAGTGACAAGTGGCGGCTTCTCATCCATCCATTCCTAATTACCTTAGGCAGAATGACGAGAGGGCCCCTGGGGGTTCTGGCCCTGTTGGCCAGGGATTTTCCCAGGGCAGACAGTCTTCTGGCAGGGGGTTGCCAAGTCCCGACAGGCTGGGTTGGCCTATGCTCCCAGCAGCTGACGGCCACCCTTAGCGTTTTATGCTTCTTGTTTTAATTTCTTGCTAGGGGCTGATCTTTCAACTCTTTGACAGGGACCGTCTCAGGGCCTGCCTAGCAGGCGGCTACTCGACAGGCGGCCGACCCCAATCAGTAGATAAATGAGAAATTATTAGGGAAAATAGTCTCGACTAAAAATGTATTTAAAACAAAACCGACTATTTTCTCATTTATTAATATAAGTCGTAAAATGAAATTAATTTATTAAATGAGTTTACAAATCTCCATTATATAATATAAAAATACGATTTTGAGTGAAAATTATAAATTAACGACATACGACGAAAATATGAAATCGACATTATTTAGTTACTAGTGTCACGATAACCAACAAAATATTATAACGATCGTAAATAATTAAATTAGTAACGATTTGTAAAACGATATCGAAAATTTGTAAAAATTATATAAGGCATACGATTTAAAATTAATATACTTAGCAGATAATAAATAGCTATAATTAGAAAACCGAAGTTAAAATATTTACTACATACTACTACTCAAACATACGATATAAAATCGAGTAACGTCCTAAAGTTACCTCGATAAAAAGCTTCAATGAACTTGCTTGTCCTACTTGTATAGTCCAAGCTCCAAAACTTCAATAGTAATGTCTTTAAGCTCCACATCGTAGAATCGATAGTCATCTCGACAAGATTCACCACAACACTCGAGAAGATAAAACAAAAGAATGAGACAGAGTAATCGACACAAGACGGAAAGGGAATCGATGTGTCAAATAGAAACCCGAAGGCTAAACTAAATAGAGTCGAATACGACAAAGGATGTGAATATTCACGAAGGTGACAAACAAAGAGGAAAAAAAATGAAGAGAGCAGTAGCACACACTAGGATACGGAGTAGTGAAGAACGGGACAGAACGAGCAGGAGGTTATCGACATAAAATAGCATCAATGAACATGAAAACACTTCCGACGTAGCACAATAACAATAATTGGAGGACTGCAGCAGAAGCACGCAACCAAGACAAAAACACGTTGCAATGTATAACAATGACAAAGCCGAGGAGACAAAACGAGCAGCAGTCACGTACAAGGACAGAAACAAGGATAGATAGAGATGAAGAAGAAGATTAAGGAGAAGAAAACGAAGAATAGACAGCCAAGGGCAGCAGAAGAACGTAAAAGCAGCAGGAGACAGCAGAAACATATTCAACGAATGAAGAAGAGGAAGAGAAAACAACGTACAACAATCGTGATACAAAAAAAACATCAGCAAAACTGACATAATCAGAAGCAGCAAACAAAAAGAAAACATAAGGAGAAGAGGACGAGGAGGAGAACACACAAGCAGCTAAAACGAGTCAGTACCACGACAGAAACTCGTGGACAGTAGCGAAGGAACACGATAACGAAATGGACACAAAATGAGGGAGAAAAAGAAGAAGAAAAAGACCATGACAGCAACGTACAGTAGCAGCAGCAAACGACATAGTACGATGAACAGAACAAGAACGACTAGAAGAAGAATAAGAAAGATAGCAGCAGGAATATTTGTCGATTGGAAGAAGGAAGAAGAAAAGAAGCAGCAGTACGCAGCAACAACAACACGAGACAGTAGCAGATCAACGTACAACACAGCAACGGAACAACGGAAAGACATCAATAGCCAGGTGCAGCAGCAGAGGAAAACAGAGGAGGAAGGCGAGAAAAGAAGAGGAAAAGGAATTACCATAGACGAAAACAGTCGACGAAAAGGCAGAAGGGACCACGAAACAGAGGAGGCGGGAAACAAAACGCAGCAACACGACAATGGCAGCATCATCGGCGTAGAAGAAGCAACGAAACAAAGGAGAAATGGTGGTGTGAAAGAAAGATGAAGAAGGCAGGTGACAGGCACAAACGCAGCAGCAACAGGTGTACGCACAGCAGACGAAAAAGAAGAGAAGAAGAATGAGAAGGAGAATGAGAGGAAAACGAAAAGATTGAGGGAAGGAGAATGAAGCGGTGGGAAAGAGGAAGGAGGCTGCACATGTGAAAGACAGTGGGAAAACAAAGAGATAATGGAGGGTGAGTTAAATAAAAGAGAGTAATACAATCAGACTAATTGAATGATTTGGGTAAAAGACGAATTCCATAACGATAGTTATTGACCCACTAATAAAATCAAAATGAGTTAATAAAAAAAACAATAATAAATAATCGGGTCAACAAATAAAATGAGTACATAAAGCACTCGAGACAGAAACGAAGTTTATAGAAATAAATAATTAGACGAAGAAATAGTAATTCCTGATAAATAATAAATTTTCGATAAAATGAATTAAATTGATTTCTCGAGGAAAAGAAATAAATATTTTGACGAAACTTTACAATAATGAACTTCGAGTCGAAAATAAAAATTCGAGCTTAAAAATAAATAAATAAATAAATAGAAAATTTAGAATTTAAATCGTCGAAATGGATTTTTGATAAGAATTAAATTAAATGTATAAAATAAATCCAAATAGAATTAAAGTATGTTTCCGAGACAAATAGAATTTTTAGGAGTTTGAAATGATTTAAACGATAAATTCGTTTTATAATAATTTTGAGAATTACGAGTTAAATCGTACATATAAAAATACAAAGATAATCTTAAATTAATTTAAATTTATAAAATCAGGGGTGTTACAGTTCATTTCTTCCTCAAGATATAAGTTGGTCATCCGATAAAATATACGGAGTAGTCGAACCATGTATTGAAGCGTTATGTTTGGTCAAATCACTAGATTAGGTTTCAGGGTGATGAACTAGACTCCTAGAGCTGAATGGGCATGAGTGGATACGTTTAAAATGGAATAATTGGAGAAATGAAAGTTTTGTCTGCTAGAATGTCAACAAAATTAGAGTCGTTTGTGGTAATACAGGCCACATGATCTAGAGGTACCATTTGGAGGTGTGGGGCTCGGATGCAAGGGATGCAAACCCGAGCCTGATCTGGTAGATGGAGTCTGGTGTGGTTAGGTGAGTCAAGTGAGCAACTTGTGGAATATCTTCAGGTTTCTTTAGTGAAGATTCATATAAAGTGTAAGCTGACTTGTCCATTGTTATATATATATATATATATATATATATAGAGAGAGAGAGAGAGAGAGCAAGGCTCTTATGAGTCCTTCTCTATATATGAGTCCCTAAGTCCTCATCCCATCCATTGGATGGAATGAGGATGGATGGACAAGATGCATCCTAATATTTGTATTATAAAAAAGAAGATTTAGCATCCTAAAATAACTCCCATGATTTTAGGAAACAATAACTCCCATAATCACATTCATTCCTCATTCATTCATTCATTCATTCATTCACTCATTCACGTTACACGTTCATCAAAACCTAAAAAAACACTCCCATCATCACGTTCATTCATTCATTCAATCAAATCTGTGCTCGAAATCCCGTTACTATGGATTCAATGATCGCGACATCTTCATCAACTGTTGATAAACAATTCATCGAGTATAACAATGGTTAGTTTCGATATTATTGCTTTCATGTTTTGCGTCAATTTTTATTCATCATCTTGATTAATTTGCGTTCATGTTTTGCGTCAATTTTCATGTTGATATTGCTTTCATGGTCGTTTCATTCATCATAGATTCATATCAATGGTTAATTGGTCTCTTGTTAGTATAGATTCCAGAGTTTTATGTTTGTTTTAGGTTTTCCGTAATCTCCACTGATACTATTGTTTTGTTGTCTATTGAAGCAGACACGGCGTTGAAGTAACATACGTTCTAAGTTACAGTAACACTTAATTCTAATTAGAGTAACACACACTGAACGTTGAAAAAAGATTTTTGACGATGATGTTAGAGTAACATGCTGTACGAATTAGAGTAACTCAACTTACGAGTTGAAGTAACACATTGGTTGCATGGGCGTAACGTTGTTTAATTTTGTGCAGGTGGAATTGGCAAAGATGCGAATGCACAGGACAACACTGGAAAAGGTGGAATTTTATTCATTTGATTAATCATAGATTCATATCAATGGTTTTTAGATTTGATTAATCATAGATTAAGCAGACACTGCGTTGAAGTAACATACGTTCTAAGTTATAGTAACACCTTATTTTAATTAGAGTGACACACACTGAACAATGAAAAAGGTTTTTGGCGCTGATGTTGAAGTAACTTGCTTTACGAGTTAGAGTAACACAACTTATGAGTTAAAGTAACACATATGTTCCATGGGCGTAACGTTGTTTTTTTTTTGCAGGTAGCATTGGCAAAAAAGCGAATGCACAAGCATGGTGCAGAGATGTGGGTGAGGCATTCACTCTGTATATGGGGCAAGTACTCTGAACAATCGATGAGGCGGTGGAATTTTATAAAATCTACGCGTTGGCTTGCGGATTCGAAGTTGTTTTTTTTGTGGGTTTACGAGAATAACTTATTTTTTTTTTACATATTTTTTACACATAGTGATGTACAACGTTGCAGTTAACTCTATATTTATTTAATACATGTGTTGTTGGTTAGAGTAACATCTCAGATGTATTGGAGTAACACCATTCGTTCTTTAAAGTAACAAATATATATAGTGCATAAAAGTAACTGAGGATATTAGCGTTGTTTACCATTCATTCTTAGATTAACCACAACCATTCCTTATAGTAACATGATTTGTTCGTTAAAGTAACAACTACACTGCGTTAGAGTAACACATTTTTTTGCTAGGGTAAGAACCTCAATCCCTGATGACGAAACCAACTTTGTAATACGCGTTAACAACCTTCTTTCTTAGGTTAGAACTATTCATTACCAAAGTAACAACATTCGTTTCTTGAAGTAATAACATATATAATGCGTCAGAGTAACTGATGAACAGCGTTATTTAACCACCATTATGAAAATACCATCATTCATCACTTAGTGTAACATCATTTAATCGTTAAAGTAACATCTACAATGTGTCGCTATAACACACTGATTATGAGACCAGATTTGTATCGTAGGTTAACATCATTCACTCTCATAGTAACACCAGTCGTTCCTTAGAGTAACAGGAACACTTAGTCAGGGTAACAGAATTTAACAGCGTTATTCCATTAGTGATAATCAAAATACCAATGGATATAAAAAGTATCAAAGGGACACAAAGCAATATTCGTAATTAGAAAAAAGATCGACATAATTCATTAGAGGCATTTTTTTCGACCCTTGGTTGGCTTGCTCTTGGGACTGTCGATGATTTTTTGCCTCGCAGTATAATTGTTAAAGCAATATGCAATCACTAATTAGCACACAAAAAGGTTAAAACTCTGAAAATTTCCTAAACCCTAATCATAGAAAGATGATCAAAGCATTCCTTGAGTACAGTTGAAGGGATTGAACTGAATATGACTGCAACAAATTTTGAATTTCGAAGCTTGTGAGGAAAAAATTTCGAAGCTTATGAAGATGACGATTGTTGAATATGACGATTGAAAATTATGAAGAGGAAATAATTATGAAGATGAAGGGTGAAAGGTTGTACGTTATGTGTATGAGAAGAGAGAGGAAGATTCAGTAGAGAGAATTAAGGGAAGAGAGAGATTTCATATATTTTTACCATATATGTCAGTTACTTCTTTTATTGCTCAAATCAATCATCACCATCCATCTCCTTCTAAATCAATGGTTGTGATTCGGACTTACGGACTCAAAGATGAAAAGAGGACTCACTTGATCTTTACTATATATATATATATATATATATGGGATCAAGGGTTGGTGCTGGATTGGGAAGTTGGAAAGTTATATTTGTGTCCATGGATCATGGTTAAATGGATGGCTTAGATGGAGGGTGTTGTATTAAAAAAAAAAGGCAAAAGGTTGTGATTGACAGCAGTAGTAGCAGTAGCAGCCCCCTCTCATACTTCAATCACAGAATATCTCTCAACACAATTCAAACCAATTTATTTCTATCACCCAAATTTTTTCTACTCATTAAATCACTCACTCTCTCTCTCTACATGCTTCATAACTTCAATATTTTGTCTTCATAATTTTTTTTTAAAATTTAACCCCAAATTCTTCAACCTTCATTCATCTTTATCTTCTTATTTCATTCATCCCACGAAAAATAAACAACTTCATCTTCAAACTTCATTCATCCAAAAAAAAAAATCATCTTCTAGCTTCGCTCATCCAAAAAAAGAACAACTTCATCTTCCAACTTTATTCATCCAATAAAAAAAACATTCTAATTTATATGTTCTAGTTAGAATATTATTTTGATTTACTGTAAAAACATTCTAATTAAAAAAAGAACAACTCATTTAGTGCGTAATGTTCTTACAGAATCGCAAGGTCACACACTTTCAGTTGTATAGTCACACTCATTATGTTGTAGAATCACACAGCTGTACACTCATTGTAGTCACATATTTAGTTGTATAGTCACACTCATTATGCTGTATAGTCACACTCGCTATGTTGTAGAATCACCCAGTTGTAGAATACGGTGGGACTAAGGTATCATGCGTTTAATCATCTTCATCTTCATGCTTGTTTTATTTTTCATACCTTCTTTTTTTGGTATTTATAAAATTATTCATCTTCATTACCCAAAAAAAAATGAAGATTAATCACATACAAAAGTATTTAATCAATCATTAAATATTAAAATTCCATTCATGTTGGTTTTGTTTTATAGTTGATTTCATGTTTGTAAGGAGTGTGACTATACAACATTAGGAGTGTGACTATACAATATGGCGAGTGTGACTATACAACATGACGAGTGTGATTATACAAATACGACCACTTTTGGCTACAAACCAATTGGTGCACAGCTGCGTGATTTTAAAGGTGAAAAGATGAGTGATTTTGCAATAGACCTCGCATGATTACGAAACCAGGAAATAGCGATGAAAATATATTTACATTAGAAAAAGTCCATCCTTTACATATACTACGTCAAACATAAAAACATTCTAACCTAGCAAACATCATTTACATATAGTATGTACGTCCATCTTAAAGCAAACATTTTATCCCATACAAACACTCAAGAGCTTAATGGTGGTCTCCAGTACGTGCGCAACAATACGTTGTCCAATTACGTGGTCGGTCGCTGTATCTTCCACGCCCTTCTTCTTCCCATTGCCCCTTTTACCAACATTCTTCTTTCCACCAGCCATTTCGCTGCGACAAAACACACAATCAATCTAAATCACACAATGAATATGACTGTACAACTGAATATGTGACTACAATGACTGTACAACTGCGTGATTGTACAGCATAATGAGTGTGACTGTACAACTTTAACTCTGTGACTATACAACATAATCAGTGTGACCCTACAACATAGTGACTGTGATCCTACAATATAACGAGTGTGACTATACAACTTCAACTGTGTGACTATACAACATAACCAGTGTGATCCTACAACATAATGAGTGTAAATATACAACATATTGACTGTGATTGTTCTACAACATAACGAGTGTGACTATACAACTTAAACTGTGTGACTATATAACCTAATATATGTGAGTATACAACTAAATTATACTTATTTATACTTCAATCATCATTATCAAAGATGATTACACACACTAATCACTGCAAGAATTTGTGTGATTCTACAATATAATGAGTGTGACTATACAACATCAACTGTTTGACTATACAACCTAAAGTGTGTGACTACAAAACTGAAACCGTAAAATGGAAAATAAAAGCCATACAGTTCATTTTATTTCAATAATCATTAGCAAAGTCACATTCATAATTAGAAAGATGATTATACCTACGAATCAGAGCAAATTATTTAAACATTCATTAAATATTCAACCTTCATTTTTTCTTTGTGGATAATGAAGATGAATAATTTTATAAATACCAAAAAAAGGGATGAAAAATAAAACAAGCATGAAGATAAAACCAAAAAAAAATAATCATCGTCATCTTCAGGCTTGTTTTATCAATTCACAAGCTCGAACATTGCTTTTTCGATGGAGATTTATGCAACTTGAGCAATTAGATTGCGAAAACATTAAGGTGCCTACATTTACTAATTAGTTTGTTTAGCGTCGTGAAGTGAAGGATTGTGAGTGAAAACGTGAAGATCGTGATTTTTTTTTCCTGTGTACTCGAATCTTGATGGATCCAAGAGAAGGCAGGGGCATGGCGAACGAGGATGGTGTCCTCTCAGTCAGTGACACGCTTGCTAAAGAAGCTTCGATGTTGTTTCAATCGGAAAAGCTCGCCGAATGTGTTGAGGTTTTGAATCAGTTGCTTCAGAAAAAGGAAGGTGATCCTAAGGTATATCACTTTAATTTTTTGTTGCCTTTGAGCTTAGAACATAATGTTGGAAATATTGGGTCACTATAGGGGCGATATATAACAAGAGAATATACGTTGTTGTGTCGTGGTATGAAGGCCACTGAATGAGAAACGAAATCGCCTCGACTACGGTACAAATCGGAATGGGCGTCGTCCCCCAAGGTCACACAACACTCCTAAAAGGTTGTGTACTCAACCATTAGGAGTTGGAACTCGATGGTATACTCAGAATTTATCAAAGAGATTTGGATGATGACATTTGATGTATATGCTCATATGTCTTTATCATTCTCATACTTATATAATAAGTGTCATATGAGATTAACCTCAAAAGGTATCCAAAGTCACTTTATGATGGAAAATGAATTGTCATTATACTAAATCTAATGACATTCATAACCATACTAATAAATTAGGTTTAATATGCTACTAATGGGAGATGCTCTTACTATGCAAGAATGGTCAACAATTCCACTTTGCATTATTTCTAACAATCCCCCACTAATGCAAATGGTAAACCGAAAACAAAAATCCTGAGCATATGAAAAGGTTGACACTTAGACGTTAATATCTTTCGATTTGAATTAACGTATTAGTGAAATGAGTCAACAACTTACTTACAATAAGAGAATATCTTTCGATTTCAATTCCTTATTGAACTTCGGTTGAATTACCCTCACAACACATATCATACCTTAAGTTCCACACGAGTTCCGTAATACAATTCAACAAATTTATGGCCAAATGAACCTTGGGATTTTGATGAGTGCTCTAGAAAGATAACCCAATCTCTCATAGAAGGAGGCCATCCCTTCACACTCACTTAGGTGATTCTATCAAGGATATCCCCACATAACCCACTCACTTATGAGTTATAGAATCATTAAGAGCTCTAAAGCTCAACCTCTCAACACTACGGTGAATCCATCAAGTCCTTCACAACAGGACCACCCAAACATAGGGATATAGATTCATTAAAAGAAATATCTCAACCTCTATCATTACGGTCATCTCATCAAGTCCGTCTCACAAGGACCACCCAAATTTGGGCTATAAGACCATTAAGAGCTATGCTCAACCTTTATCATTACGGTGATCTCATCAAGTCCGTCTCAAAAGGACTACCCAAATTTGGGCTATAAGATCATTAAGAGCTACATGCTCAACCTTTCAAATAGACCAATTTATATTTGATGATTTCAACTCTCTCAAATCTGCGTAATCCATGTGTAATTCACTACACATCATTTTTAGCAATATGAAGCTGAAATTAGCATCAAACATTCCATAGCAATTGATGCCCCCACAATTATACAATAAATATTAAGCTCTCAATCACCATGCCTTACCCCGGTAAGGTTAAAAGAGCAAAATAATACGCATACATAAAATTATAACAGTCTTCTCAATAGACTTATAATAAAATTATTATAAAGATGAAAGCTTACTCATGATCATTGTGCATCTCACCTTGTGATCCAACATCTTTATAAATATCCAGCATGTTGCAATTCTCATTATTGCACCATATATACATCATCATTCTTATGTTAGAGAACAACGATCTCGATGATTGTTTCACTTATATTTTCTTTTTGCAAATCCACAAATTAAAATATATAACCTTTACTCACATAAAATCAATCATCATAATCTCATATATTGTGGTGTAAGCCAGATGTACAACATAAATAAATGAACGTTACGCAACCATTATTTATTGACTTAGTCAACAAATTAAAACTCTTACATTTGGTTCAATTATTCATGTATAAAACATGTTATCGATCACCACTTTCCCCCACAATTAGAGATATACATACTCTTCACAAATTATAAGATATCAACTCTAAAAATAATGCATGAATAATTTCATCAAATAAGTTGAATGACTTCCCCGACATGTTGTCACACCACAAAATAGTGACAAACATAATCATTCAAACAAAATATACAAATTATTCATTCATTAATCATCCCAACTTTTAGATATCAAATAATTATAACTGACAATTTATCTATTCCATAATCTATTCATAGAATAATTTATCAAATAATTCATCCAATTATTTAATACATACTTGATCAAGATTATGCGAGTCATTAAAAATAAAATATTTAACCCCACATATAGCTTACTTCACTCGAGTGAGCATTGAAGTGTCTCTAGTGTGAAGTTAAATTCTTCTTCCAAATGTATCCAAAATAATTTACAAGACAAGTACACACGGGCCTTTTCAAAACATTAATAAGGATACGAAAAATCACACTAATATATAATCTTAACATATATTATACATATTCAATTTTCTCAAACAAAACATACATAATGTTTTTAAATTGATTAATGAATAATATTCAATATTATATAAATTAAGTGCATAGAATAAATTTATAACGGCTATATAATAAATTTATAACGGCTATAATAATAAATCCAAATATTGCTCTCATTACTCATAAGAGCATATAATCTCCACATGGTCATCTTCCAACCATCATAATTTGCACAATAATCCTTTATAATTAATCATTATTATATTACACCACTAATAATCGCATTAATTATTTTATTTGACTATACACATACCATTTTCCATAAACATGAGTCTAAATCTTCTTTCCAAGATGTAATATCAAGACTCGATAAAAGTTTAGGAAAATGTTCACCTTTTTAGTCATATAATATTAAAAATATATGTGCAAATTCATCATTCATCATGAAATATTGAGACTAACACATTCAACATATGCTCAGAAACAACGTAACATCCTACTCTTATCAGATAATTTATCTTCCAATCAGTGACGATAAATGATACTTATCTACCAAACGTAATTATTTTATCATCATGAATCACTAGAAGACAAGAACTAAACTGATAGATATCATACCTCATTCTCAAGGATGAATATTGATGATAAAATAAGATAATACCATCCACTCATAAACCTTCAAAAACTTTCATCAGCATACTACCACGACATTGTGTCCCATTTTTTGAAGGGTAAATGGCCGAATCAACTCACGACTTCATCTAAGGAGTTGTAGCCCTTCTTCTTAGCTTTCCAACGCTATATTAACCGTCCCAATCGGAGGTCTAGAGACGGAGTTATTGCCATAATACCAAACTGCTGTCTCACCCTCAATGAGATGAATCTTACCAACGAAACAAGATAGCCAATTGAAACAATTCCAATGACAAGTGATGAACACAACAACAATAATTGTGACAAATTTTGTTTCTCAATTGTTGGAAATATTGGGTCACTATAGGGGCAATATATAACAAGAGAATATACGTTGTTGTGTCGTGGTATGAAGGCCACTGAATGAGAAACGAAATCGCCCCGACTACGGTACAAATCGGAATGGGCGTCGTCCCCCAAGGTCACAAAACACTCCTAAAAGGTTGTGTACTCAACCATTAGGAGTTGGAACTCGATGGTATACTCAAAATTTATCAAAGAGATTTGGATGATGACATTTGATGTATATGCTCATATGTCTTTATCATTCTCATACTTATATAATAAGTGTCATATGAGATTAACCTCAAAAGGTATCCAAAGTCACTTTATGATGGAAAATGAATTGTCATTATACTAAATCTAATGACATTCATAACCATACTAATAAATTAGGTTTAATATGCTACTAATGGGAGATGCTCTTACTATGCAAGAATGGTCAACAATTCCACTTTGCATTATTTCTAACACATAATACCTCATTCTTATATCGGTTGTTATGTACTTGCAGTTCTATTAATTCGGTGTTCTTTTGGTATGAATGGACTATTTGCAGTAGTTTTGTTTGACTTTGCTTTTTTAAGGCGTTGAATGGGTTGGAATCGTGAGTGATACAGTATCCTTGGCGGTTCTTATCTCGATTTTAGTGAATATTTTAGTGTTTCAATTCTTAGTTTCTAAGGAGATTGATGCCATGTACCTGTTGAATGTTGATATGACCCGTTCGACCTGTTTTTTAGGGTTAACACCTGAAAATTTTGTGTGTATTGGAAATGACTGGAAAAAGATATGGTAATTTTCTTTCTTTTGAATACTGCTAAGAGGTCTTTAGCGAAAATGTCAGTGCCTCTATCCTTTTGCTTACATATCCAGAATAACTGAGTTTTACATGTAAGAATATGTATTAATCACATCAGTGTGTCAATTTTTTTATAAGGTAGGTAAACTTGACATTTTATCCGTTTATTTGGATACTAAAATCCTGACTATAATGTAAAGGGCTGCTTTTTTTGGGTTTCTGACGATTTGTGACTTCATTTAGAACAAACTGTGACGTGCACATATAGTTGTTATCTGTCTTTCTGATAGGTTTATCCTGTTGCCATTGTGGCCCTGGCTGTGTTATTTCACGGTTTGCTCTGCTCTAGACTACTTTCATTCCATTCATGTTGATGTATAAATTGTGTTATTGGAAATGTGGGATTAGGGGAGGTCTATCTTTTTACTGTCTCTAGTTTATTATTTTTGATATGACATGTCATTGCAGAGGAGAAGGAATTCGCAGAAGCTATGAAGCGTATTGTGTCAATGCGATGCCCGTACGTATTATAAGAGGTGGATAGCTACGTTTTCAAACTATCGTACATTAGCTTTTCTACAAGGATTTTGTACTGTATTTATATTATTGTGATGATGCAAAAACGTTCACAGTAAATAGGGACTTGATGGAATTGGGTGTCAAGGAATCCTTTTGTTGGATTCCCTTAATTTCCCTCAAAGTGTGAGAAGTTGTTTCAGAGTTTAAAATAGGCAATATTGATGTAGGGATGAATGGTTGTTGCTGCGTTTGTTGTCATTTTTTTGAGTTTACCGAATTAAGTACTTGCTGTGATATGTATTTTGCGTGTAAGACAGATCCGTGAATTTGGATTTTTCTTTGACCTGGTATTGGCGATTGTTTATATTTCCGTTTTGTTGAATTATGTAGATGTGGCAATATCTGATAAAAGAACGTGAAAGACGTCAGGGGTAAGATGAGTGGAGGGAACGAACCTTTGCTGTATTAGATAACAAAAGATAGTCATATGTAAGGATGAATATTGAATTGTTGGTTTCCAATTTGGATCCGTCGGTTACAAATGAAGATCTCCATCAAATAATTGGCCCATACGGGGAGGTTAAAGAGGTAAATAAAAATTTTCCTCTTTAATATAAGCAGCGGGGGTGGGAGATGAGAGAGGAAGAGGGGAAAAGGGAAGAAGAAGAAGAGGATATGAAGGTGGTAGACGAAGGGCAACTAATCTTAGTAGAAGATAATGGTGACCGGAAGATTCTTGTCTAACAATTTTGCCTTATGAGTATATATCTCTTTCCTTTCTCTTTCCTGCATCCTTTTTGTAGAAGGGTTAAAGAAGCTAAAACTAAGGGACACCATTTTCACTAAAATAAGTAACCAAAACAAGTCATTTTAAGTATGTGTTTTCGATCACGAAGTGAAAAAGAATAAGAAAAAGACATTCTAAGTTTCGCTCAATTTTGATGACTACATTGTAATCCCCTAGAAATTCTAACGCAATACAATGGCGGAAACACTGTAGAAGTGGAAATATAACACACTGTAGCTATGTCTTGATTAAATAAAAATGGTAAGTCAATACATAAGCCATAAAATAAAAAAAAATGTCTACAAAAATAAATAAATACATAGATAAATAAATCCATAAAAAGGGTTTTAACAATCCATAATACAGTGATCTGATTAAAACAAGCAGGATCCATAACTGCTCGCTAGCCCACCCGAAGGAAAACACATATACCTGCCATGTTAAAAACATAACAGCCACAATCAGTGGGGAGCAACGTCAACGTTCTCCCAGCCGTATAACAAGATTTTAAAACTGTAATTACTATTATAGAAAAATAGTAAAAATGGAAAACAGTAAAACACATTATAATAAAAATAAACTTTCAGTGAAAAATTTCACGTATCAAAACAATATAATAAAAATGAGTTTTCCGAAGAAAACATAAAACATTTGCCAACCTGCAACCAAATTATATCGATAATAATAAAAATATTCAAAATGGCGTTATGGATAGGAGTAGTGTAGAAGGCTAGACTTTCACTAGAAGAATACTAAAAACTAGCTTCGAGAACTTAGTTCAAACAAATTAAATTTCGGTCTCTAACTAGGCTACTCAACCATAATAGAGCGGCGACTTATAAATGCGTGACTCTAGTTTAAGATAATGCACACCCCTCCTGGGATTACCTGTCACTCAGTTCAACTTATGACAGCGACTTACTGCGAGGCCTAAGCTTAAGGTCAAAATGTAAACAACTCCAGGGATACCTGTCACCCGGTTCAACAACCAATATACCTATTCCTGATACACTAGCCTTATAGTTGATGGCAAAACCGTAAACCCTAGAATATATTACTCTAACCTCACACTTGTCCTTATTCCATAACTCCAAAACAAAGCCATTATCGATATTCAAAAGATATAATCAATATAAATAATATGAGGATAAAAAATAAACAGTTATATTCTAAAAGAGGAAACTTTCGATTTTGGGAAACTTCTATTTTTAGAAACTTTACTAAAAATAGCATTATATCAAAATAGTGAAAATATTAGTTCATACTAATACCACATTTTTAGTAAACGATATAGATTTATAAAACTAATACTTTCGGCCTTAACGATATTAATTATTAAAGTAAGAACATTTGAGTTTATGAAATTATTGAAATATTGTACAAGTGTATAAAATGATTAAAAATGTTTTAAACATTTTAATAATACTAATCAGGGTGTTTCATAATTTACAAAGCTAAAATTCCCTAATTATTATTAGTTACGACAATACGATTACAAATAGGATTCTACGGCAAATGTCAAATTAAATCTTTTAACGTCTTTTATTTGATTAAAACATTGAATATATTTAGAATATGTTAACGGATGATTTAACTCTTAAAGTTTCAGATTTAAATACTTTCAAAATAGCTGGAAAAATAAATCTTTTCGGTAAGATGAAGTATTTTAACTATAAATCGTAATTTGTCCAAAAATCAATACTTATTAATTAAAGACTTTAATAAATAGTAAAAAAACTACGTAGAATAGTTAAATATATTTATGGACATTCTGTCCAGAAAAGAAAATTTTCCAGAATCCTAAAACTCGGTTTTTAAAGCGTTTTCTCGTTAATCGTCTAATCTCGACAATAACGATTAATAAAAATAGTAATTACAAAACGATTTAAGTATTAATATCCAAAAATTATTATTAAACTTAAAATCATGATTTTCCAGAAAATACTATTTTTCCAGATTTCCAAAAATTCCAGATTTAATAAACCCCGTTAAAACCGTCTTTTAAACCCGTTTTCATAATTAACGATTCCATTAATAAACTTATCGTTCCTAACATTTTATTAAAGCACTAAAAATCATAAAATTACATTTTATCATGAAATCATCAGAATCATAATTTTTTTCCAGATTAAATCAAAAGACCAAAAATCGAGAATTTAAACGACAAACGCGGTTTTGACGATAAACGATGATTTAAAGTGATTAATTAATTCATCCACTAAACAATTCCAAAAAAATTACGAAAAAATTCAGAAAATTCTATTTCATCATAAAGTTTCACCACATCAAAAATCAGATTAAAATAAAAATGTTTAAGTACTAGAACTAAAAATCGGCTTTTAATCGTTTTTGTCCGTAAACGGAAATAATTCAATAATCGATAACTAAAATATCAAAAAAATACTAAATTATTAAAAATCATCAAAAAAAATTATTTTTACAGAATATAAATATATATTACATGTTTAGGCCGAATATTACGATTTTACAAATTAATATGATGATTTAATCGTTAATCTCGTAAAAGCGATAAAAATATCGAAACATGCAAATTTTCAAATTTTAAAAATTTTCCAGATTATATGTCATACATATATTGTCAAAAATGAAATATAAAAATTATACATGCAAATACACAATTAAAATCATGAAATACCGAGTAACATCAACGTTACCTCTAACCCAAATTCGAGTCGATTATAAATTCGTCGGCTTCGGGATCATTCAAAAATCCTTCAACACAAGAAAAGCATGGTGAAAAAATACCATGAAAAAACTAAGAAAATCAAGGCAAATAACGATCGAAAACAACATCGATTATTACCTTAACGAAGGGATCGGAATGACGAATATTTAGGAGATGAAAACGAGACGATCGAGACTTGATTAGAGACTAAATCTGGCTGGAAAGGGTGCTGGAAAATATCAGCCATGATGAGAAAATGAGAGAAAAAGAGAGAGTTTTTGCCTTGAATATTATTTAGTGGTTGAATGAATGAAACTAATGAAGAGTTTAAGAATAAATGTGACTTATAAAAAATGATAAAAACAAGGTGGATGTACCACTAAAACACATGGCCAAAATGGATGAATAAGAGAATGAAAAGTCTATGCATGAGTCATCAAATTTAATGGATGAGAAGAAAATATCTTAATCCTTTAATCATTTTATAAAATGAAATGTTTATAAAAGAAAGTGTAATGGTGGTGTGTGACAAGGGTCACGGTCCAAATGATTCAAGGTGAGTCCAAAATAAGTCGTAAGTCGATAAAAATAAGGATCGTAAAATTATTAAAGGCATTTCAAAGCAATTTGAGTAAATCTCGCGTAAGAAATTAATTAATTACGAAACTTCGTAATAAAATCATTAAATGATAGATTTTCATAAATAAAAATATTTTCTTAGTTAGAAATATTATATAAACGTATTTGGGCCCTTTTAGAAAAATAAATAACCCAAATCCAAGCTTAAAATGATAGTTCGTATAAAAATGAGATTCTTTGTGAATTAAATAAATAGTTTGCGACGAAAATTTAATAAATAGATTTATTATAGGAAAATAAAATATTTAAAATATTTTAATGAAAATAAATAATATTTGACTCGAAAATATTATGAAGTTTGAAAATGAAGGATACTGAAGGCAGAAAAAAAATCACAGAGTCATGACGAAGTCATAACAGAATAGATAACAACGCCTAGAAAATTAGCGGGTGTTAAATACATATTGAGGTAGGCGTAAATAATTTTAAAGGTATTGCTACTAATTACAATTGTTATTAATGATAAAGCTTGAAAGTTGGAGACTTTATTTGTTTAAAAGGTCTAAACTAGAACCGTGTTTGAATAAAGTTCTAAATTAAGAGAAAAATAAAGTTATAAAGCATTTGAAAAGACAATGAAAGAATGATAAGGGGGAGTGTAGGAGAAAATGAGCGAGAAGGATAAAAAACTTGAATGGAAGAAACTCGCTAAAATTGACGACATGAGGAAATCATATTTAATTCTAAATTTAAGAAGGATTGTAGGAGGATGAGTGTAGACACCCGCATTTTGCCTGCTAGTGTCTATAGCTGTTCCCGACAAAACACCCGATGATGATCGGACGCAAACGTGCCTTAGTATACTCGAATATGGGCTCGGAATCAATAATATCCGACATGGACCTTTTAGCGGAGTACAAATCTCTCAAAACCAACCTCAAATTCAGGCCCAGTGGGCCGTTCCGAGTAAAATGAGACTAATTTAGGTCAAAACCGACACCAAAAATAAAAACCGTCTTTTGGCGACCGGGTCAAAACCCAGTCGAAGACGAATCCGTCCTCAAGGTCAACCAGGTTCGCTTCTAGAAACTTGCGCCCAAACACAATTTTTAAAAAATCAAAAAAGTCAACCATTTCCTAAAATGGCTCGCCAACCCTATCCACTCGATCGAGTGGATTGATCTCACTCAATCGAGTAGAGCCACAAAAACGCAACAGACCTATTTTGCAGGGCACTCGATCGAGTGCACTAGGGCCACTCGATCGAGTGACCCTAGGTCGAGGAGTAAACTTTATAAATACCCCTCCTTGTGCTCTTCATTTTTCAGATTTCACATATGCAAAAAACCCTACATTTTCAACCTAACTAACCCATCCTCTCCACACTACAACCCTAAGCCATCCTACAAAAAAAACTGAGTCATTTGTCCCTCGAAAAACCGACAAAACCATCCACACACACACGCACCATAACTTTACATACATCCTCGATACTCCCGCGTTCCCATCGCTATTACGAGTCCATTGTCGAGGCCATTCTAAGCATGTATGTTGAGGGTGTCATCAACCCCGTCTCAATCTTTACTATCTCTATCTATATATATATATATATACATTTTCTTTATGCTTTATATTATAATCATATTAGTATACTAGCACTAACGTTTGATTATCGCATACTAACTTTTTAATTTTTGTTACTAACTTTTTATTCCTTCGTATTCTAACATTTAACATCTATATACCGCGTATACATACATAGTATTAAAACTCGGATTCGAACACGTTTAACTATGATCACCGCACCAAGTCCGTTTAATCCCTTTACGAGCCATGACGGAGGTGGCACCCTTTCGAGGAGCACCGCCCCAATGTACTCAAGGGCGTAACGTGATCGTGGTCGATCATAGTTGAACGCATTTGATTCCATTTCTAAGATTAGCACGGAATCCGTTGATGCGAAAACCGACATCACATAATCCATTAGGATTAGTATCGATGTCGTGACGCGGAGGGACACAATTTCGTCACTAATCAATTTTTTTTAATCCCATAACGACATTTTTCACAAAATTCCGATGACGGTATTATGATCGTATATTACACAATTATAACACCAAAAACCGAGTTAAATTTAAATCATGCCATATTTCTATTTAACTCGGCCAACCATCGATTTTAGAATAAATAAATCGGAATAGTCACCTTTTCCGAAACGAGTTATAACTCGTACAGGGGGCACTCGACCGAGTGCCATGGGCTACTCGATCGAGTAGCACCCCAAAAACCGGGCAGTAGCTACCTCGAACGCACACTTGATCGAGTCCAGACCATGACTCGATCGAGTGGGTCCTTTAGCCCAAAAAGTCGAGCACTTTATTTCATCATCCGAGCCTCGTCTTATTTTACGACTTATTCGTCACGTGCAAAGTCAATCACGTGATTACATTTTCAAAACTCATGCATATCATATCACTTAAACGACTTTGATCGATTGTCTTTCACTATTAGTCTTGTGTCGACGACTCTTTAGTCGTATCCGATACATGACTAATTTAGACACCATTTTTTCGATGTGATAAGTTGGGACAAGGCATCGAGATTTGGGATCGGGCTAGCACCACGTCTAGGTCCCATATCTCCGTCCTTCGTTTAATATACAATATGATGTACATTTAATCGGAGTTCGTCCATTTGCACTACTTACGGTCTAGTTTGTATTTATTATATACGGGTCCATTTCAAGTTATTATTTATCGTTTTTCTATACTTTCCGTTTATGCTTTTTTATTGATCGTTATTCTGTATTGGCCGGGTTGTATTTCCGCCCGTGTATTTTGTACGTATTTACGAGCTTTGTTTATTTGGATGCTTATCGCTTTATAAATGAACCTCGCATGCTAAACAATTCGACTTGGATTTTGATGCATTAAAATGACGTAGCTCACATTTAATTCGCATGCTTAGCCGAAAACGCTGTTTGCATATCATTTAGTCATTTTACTAGCACGCGTACACGAACACGAACGATGTCTTAGTAGAGGCCGCTAAGTGCGGGCGGGGTTGGGTGCCTTAGTGGGCTTCCCAACACGTACCCTCACCCCTTACTCAGAACCTCGATTTCCGGATGCCCGAAATCGTTGGCGCATGAGAGTCATTCTGATGCGAATGCGGAAGCGGTTTAGAATAAGAAATGAAAGTTGGGTCGAAGGTTAATGTAACCTTGGTTAATGACGTGGATTTTGGAGTGAAATTGAACAAATGTTAATGTAACCCTGGTTCGTGGTTAAGGTCTGTGAGGATTTTGAGTTTCGTGGCTCGGCTATTTTTTGGGAAGCAGACACTTCATTTTTTTTTGTATTTTGTGATCCGATGTTAATCGGTGAGTAACCAAAGGATATGTAACCCGTAGTTCGACCTTGAACCCGGAATTAATAGCTCAGAGTTTGGAGCACCAACCCTCTAAACACTTCGAAGCACCTTCTCGAAGTTTAAACACGAGATTAACAAATTAATCCAGAGTTTGACAAGTTGTTTGTAAATTCATAAATATTCCATGATTTTATTCAATTAACGACTATGGATTATATAGCCTACATGCAAGAAATCAACTCGTGATCACGAGTGATATTCTACCCTACAATATTCTTACGATATTTGGAAACAATCTAATATAAAATAATATACTAATATCTATTGAGTAATTCTCGCCAAAGATGTGAGATGTTTGATACTCTTTCCACTTCGATGAGATCACGCCACCTTTAAGGATTATCAACTTGATTTTATTCCATTGGATTTGATTATCCATATCACCTTAAAATAAGTATGATTTTCTTGGTTGATTGTGATTGCAAATGACGTGTGAATGTGGCTAGGTGATGGAATGAATCTGGACACCTACTTTTTGGATAGATCACCAACACTTTCACTTAGTTGGCAACAATCCACATGATCTATTCTCCTTATATTGGAGATCACGAAATCCTTGATTGATATATTAAATATATGAAGACCCTCTTGCTGCCTTTTATTCACAATTAGCCTATCATGAGAAATATCATCCATATCTCTCTTTATTTTCCCATTACTATCGTGGATATTATGCCATCCCCACGAGATCCTCCATATCTTCCTAGGATAGACAATATTCTCCATCGTGATCCTTTGTGTAATTGCATGAACCTGGACGTGTATGAGCCACGACACGCCTATCCGTAGTAACTTGGGATTGATTAATCCAAGTCTGTGGTTGGTTGACTCTTTTAGTCCGTTGACTACCCTTTCGAGCTCCACAATCGGGTCACATTCTATACACGATAACCGGTATCGGTATCGAAATGCAAAAGGGACGAGCCCCATAAACTCTGAAATCGAAATGGGCCCTACTTTGTGTGCGGTCCACGACGACATAGAGTGGGCTCGAATGGGTTCGAATTCCCATAAAATTCAGTGGCGACTCCAAATTTGACTTAAATTTCAACCCGAGATCAATATCACCACGAGATTCATTCGCCTACCCAAACCCGCGTGTGGCCGCGTCGGGGTGGACCTACGTCATGTCCACAATGAGAAAGGTGAGAAGAGAGGTGAAGGAAGAGGAAAAATAATAGAAGATGAAACATGGACAATATGGGGGGGACTTTAGGAGGAGAGAAAGGGAGTGAAAAATTAATCTGGAGGAAGAATAGATTCATCTTAGTAACATAGCGAGAAAGAGGAATACGATTGGGAGGAGAAATATTAACGGGAGAGATACAAGGGAGTAATGGAGGTAAGGTGAACAATGGGAATTGAAGGGGCACATACACTCTAACTAAACTACATGACAACAACAAAAGTTATATATAGAGAAGAATCTTAGCTGATGAAGGGGAGAAGGGAAAAGATGATGAAATGTGAAGGACGAGGATAAATGATCTTAGTGGATGACGAGGACGGAGTTATAAGAAAATGATAGTTAAGGAGGAGGGGTGAGGTGGGATGATAAGAAGAATGGAACGTGTGTGAGAGGGAGGTAATAAATCAGATAGGTTGAAAGAGTTAAAATGATGACATACTCGCTATAATCATAGATCACGAGGAGCGAGAGAAGGCTCAGAGGGGATGGAGGAAGATAAAGGCATGTAGATGAGGTCTACGAGGAGGAGGCATGCTAGAATAGGGAAGGGAAAAAAGGATGTATTTGAGGAAAACCGATAGACGAGAAGGAGGAACATAAAGAGGAACAACATTAGGGGGAGAGACAAAGGTGTATGGGTGAATGATGAGAAGGGTGGAAGAAGTGGAAGCTAAGGGACGACACTCTCACTGAACTAAGTGATCAAAACAAGTCATTTTAAGCATGTGTGTCTTAGATCACGAAGAGGAAAAGAAGAAGAAGAAGAAGAAGTCATTCTAAGTTAATGAGTTTTTAGGATTTTGGGGCTTCTGGTGAGCCGAAGTCGTATGCTCCCAAAGATACTATTTATACACTTATAACCACAAAACTAAAATTATAGTGTAGGGAAATAAGGGTCGATCCACAGGGAAGACGAAGTAATTTACGTGAATTAAAGCTAGAAATTAATAACTAAGAAAGGGGGTGATTGGGTGATTGAGTAACTAAAACTAACTAATAAGCAAATAACGAAGTCAATAATAATAATGAATGAATTCAGATGATTAAAACGATCTCGGGTAAGAATTTCCGCAACTAATTGTCAAATTGATCATAGACTAACAACTTTCTCCTAACTCTTGAGCAAACTATCGTGGGAAGTAAATCCCGACTCTCACGTGAATATTATTTGACTCGAAACGCGATAATCAAATAACATAATTATCAAACAACCTAATACACGCGATTAAGTTTAATTCAATAATAGCATTAACGAATAGAGAACGATAGAAGTGACGACCAATAAAACACGCGATTATTAGTTTGAATCACAAGTTAAATCTCTCTCTAACCTAGATATGATGAAACGCATCTAATATTAAGTTCAAAGATCGTTACTTTATCTAACGGGTTTGAACAATTACGGATTCAATCGCTAGAATAACAATAGATTGAAAATTGCAAAGATTAATTAGATACTTTAATCTAAACATTCAACAATCATGCAAATATGAACGGAGAAATAACAATACTCAAGAGATAGAATAAAGAAGAATTAAAGTCTCACAATTGACTAATTAGAAGCTTCAAATCTTAATCCGAGAAGAAGGACTTAGTTCTTCATGCTAGGGTTTTATTCTCTTTTCTTCTAATTCACGTAACGTGAATTATTGATGATATGAAGTTGTGTCTCCCTCCTTCACCTAATACTAGCCTTCTAATAATAATAATAATAATAATAATAATAATAATAATAATAATAATAATAATAAAATAGAAAGATATCAAGTTTCCTAAATAAAACAAAGTCTTCTAAACGTAATAAATTAAGGCGGAATAAGGCTGAGATGCGTCGCGGAAAACAGGCTTCCGCGCGACCCGCGCGACTCGCCCGCCCGCGCGACTCACCCAGTCTTCACGCGACTCGCCTGGCTGTCGGATCCTCTTCACGATTTCCTCCGTTGTTCCCTCGCTCCATGTCTTCTATTGGACTTCCCAATTCTTCATGAGTCATCCATTCTTCGCCCAACTAACGATCGAGATCAGATTCCTCCAAATAGCTTATACTACATTCGTACCAAAATAACACAAATGCACTACAAGACACAGGATTAAGCTCACAAAATTGCACAAAAATCGTCGTAATAACTACGACTAAATTCGGCCCATCAAATATCCCCACGCTTGAACCTTTACTCGTCCTCGAGTAAAACTCAAGGAACACAATAAACACGACCATCACCGGTCCAAAATGCGCGGGAATAATCATTACACACACCGGCCCTTACTCGCCTTCCACCAAACTCCCTCATTTTGAGACTATGCACAAGTTAACCCACCAATTGAACGAAACTCGACTCCAATGTTCAAGTGAATCAACACACCCAAAACTAAACTACTATCATCGATTCAAATCATCAAAACAAGGGACATTAGCAAATAAAGATGAGCTAATGTCAAAATCTAACGCCCCTTATTTCTCCAATCCTAGAACGGATCACATGTGCTACTAATGTCACCGATGGTAAAAAATGTATACCACAATATTCCACAACCCACACATGTGATCAATCCTAACCGCCTCTAATAGTTCAATATATCAACCAAAACATCACCAATCGCAAAAGATATAGTGCTACGACCACACCGCACCGCGATTCTTCTCACCTTAGCCAACTATCCTACCCTTCCGACCTTCCATGTCGCCCTTCTTATGAAGCCAACACCAAAAATGGAGAAAGTAGTAGTGATTTTTTTTCCTAATTCCCTCAATTTGCCTAGAGTGTCCGCCCTTGCGGATTTTCACTCTAGCTTTCATTTTTCCTCACACTACTCTCGTGGCACGCAACTCGATTTTTCTTTTTACCCGGAGCGCCCTTTCGGGTTTTCACTCCGTCCTCGGCCACATTTCCCACTTTTGCCTAGGCGCCCTTTCCGGGTTTTCACCTAGCCGGGTTTATTTATTTTTTTTTCAATTTATTTATTTTTTTTTCTTTTTTTTTATACTAAAAGACGTAATACAAGCTAACTACTATATACAACGAGATAATTTCCCACCCCACGCTTGAATAACACATCGTCCTCGAATGTGTGAACTAAGGACAATAAAAGAAATGGGAAGAGAAATACCTCGGCTCAAGAGTGAGAAGAGGAGCCAACGTCACGTGACTTAGCCTAACGTGCCGCCCTCCTAGATGATCTCGCTTGCTCACGGGGTGCAAGCTCTCTATAAAACTCGGGAGATGGTTCCGAGTAGTCATTAGGGTGCAACTTCAACTGCAACCGATTCATACACCAACCGAACTCAACAGCCAACCTACTATTATCAGCAGATTCTTCCACTCGATCTTCTATTGCTTCGCGCCAATCGCTCCAACGATCAAAATCAGACGTACCCTCGGTCTCCTCCACAACCGGGGCACTAGACTCGGTAGTCGGCCTAGGAAACTCCTCATCATGAGGAAGGTAAAATGCAGCCGCAGTAGGCCCCAATGGTAACGGTTTCCCGTCTGGACGAGGCAAAATCATATAATGCTGGTGGGACGTGCCCAGCGTCCAGATTAGGTAGTGTTTAGCAATCGGTCGCGAAATCATATAACAACTCTCCATGAACTTTATACTAATAGTACTATCACCTACGACAGGAGAGTCAGTCATCTAGGGTAGGCCAAGATACTGAGCTAGAAGAGTGACCATACCCCCCATCGGAATATTCCCCGAGACCGCCTTCTGGTGCTTCTCACAACAATTCAAGAATATATCGAGCCAATCCGGGGTTCCCAAACATTCGAGCATCATGGCCCACAAATACATCAAATCCGCACTAGGTAGATGTGTCGGTTCACCTTTGCAAAGAAATGTGGAGTTCAAAAGTCGGTGAACATAACGAAGGGCAGGATGAATAATATCAGCATTCTTAGCCCCCTCATAAGCACTCCCAGCTATTTTCTTCCAAAATTCGTCCATCATACGTGTAGTAGGAGTCAGAAATTCCCCCCCCCCCTTTTCGGTGCTATACCCAACGCCTCCCTCAATTCTGTGAAGTCTACATCTCGTTCTGAATCTCCGAGATGAAAAGTAATGTGAGGGGGGTCGTCATCACGATGGACTTCAAAGGTGGACAAGAATTCAAGTGTGTAGCGCTTATACGTGTTTGCGCACATATCGTAAAAGTTTGCTAACCCAATACGAGTCAATAATGTCAACACTTCCTCCCTAATCCCGAGCAACTCCAATGCCAAATTATCGACAAACTTAGTCGACATAATAACCCGGTCAAATTGTTGGCGCCATATTGATTTCTGTTTCGCACTCAAATTCTTACACCCCATATAATCAACCGCGATTGTTTTTTGCTTTTTCGGGGCCATGACTCAAGAGTTCCTAGGACAGCTGACTCTAACTAGTTAAAGTACCCAAAATATGTGAATTATGAACTCAGACGACATCGGACTCAGACCCAAACACGTAGACGAACCGTGACAGACTCGATTGACACGAAACGGGATGCTGACTACAACTAGGCTTGCTTAAATCACACGGAATAGACAGAAATCAACTCAGAAACCAGAATTTCCCAAACTTAGAATTGGCAACTCATAGACAGTACACAAACTATGGAATTAGAGAAACAAAACAGAAGAGGGTGAGAGGATGAAGTTAATGACTTACAACTTCGACAGACACGGAACGGAGCAGCTGTTTACTCGACCCAACACCGGAGACAGACGACTCACCGGACCCACGCGAGTCGCACAGAGGCCACGAGACTCGCCGGATGACCCAGACCCCTGACCGAAGAAAGCACCGGCGAAAGACGACGACGGACACACGACGGCAACGGACGACGGCTATGGACCAAGACAAAGATAGATTTGATAGAGAGTTGGAGATGAGTGAAGGGAAAGAGATATTAGGTAGATTAGGGATTTGATTGGGAATAATTAGGGATTTTGAAATTGAATTGGGGGAATTTTGAAATTTAGGGTTTTGAAGTTTGGGGATATTGATATTTGATTAGGGAAAGAGATGGGAAGGGAATAGAGGAATGGCAGTTGTTTTCGATTTTTTTGATTTTTAATTAATTTTTTTTAATAATAAAATAATACATGTGAGAGGGAGACCCACGCGAGTCGCATAGAGGCCGCGCGACTCGCGCCAATGCCTGTAACTTCGTCCTTTTTTCGATTTTTCTTCAACTTTTGCATTGATTTCAAGGGGTCCCCATGCTAGTCGCCCAAGGCTTGTGCAAGTCGCCCAGTCCCCTGAAAATTCGACACTCTCCTTACCTATCAAGACATGAAAAGTTAGTAATAAAACTAAGTAAAAAAAACAAACTATTACGGAAAATAACGAAACTAATACTACGACCTATGACCCATAAAACAAAACACTACAAGAAAGATCTACAAGACACGGGTTGCCTCCCGGAAGCGCTTTTGTTTAAAGTCGTTCGCTCGACTAAGTGGCGAGGTGAGTTAATCTTCAAAAATGGGCTCGTAGAAAGTCAAACTCTCCACCGTCTCAACTCGGAACCCCTCATAATACGTAAGCGTTGACCGTTCACTTTCAGAACCTTATTCGTATCCAAGCTACGTATCTCAATAGCTCCATGATGGGATATATCCGTAACTTCATACGGTCCTACCCAACGTGAACGTAGTTTACCGGGAAATAGCTTGAGACGTGATTGAAAAAGGAGCACTTTTTGACCAATAATGAATTCCTTTCTCGATATCATTTTGTCATGCAAACGTCTCGTCTTTTCCTTGTAAATCGCCGCGTTTGCATAGGAATCATTCCGAATCTCCTCAAGTTCTTGCATCTCCAGTTTCCGACTTTCACCCGCTCCAACTAAGCTTGTATTGAAGTTCTTGATCACCCAATAAGCTCGATGATCTAACTCTACGGGCAAGTGGCACGATTTTCCAAAGACTAACCGATATGGAGACATCCCTATGGGTGTCTTGTAAGCGGTCCGATATGCCCACAACGCATCTTCTCAGCGTTGACTCCAATCATTCCGATTAGGATTGACCGTTTTCTCCAAAATAGATTTCACTTCTCTATTTGACACCTCGGCTTACCCGTTAGTTTGCGGGTGATACGCAGTCGATACTTTGTGGGTCACAAAGTATTTTTTCAATAATGCGTCAATGGTTCTATTGCAGAAATGCGTTCCACGGTCACTGATTATGGCTCTCGGAATTCCGAACCTAACAAATATGAAGGATTTGATAAAATCTGCAACCACTTTAGAGTCATCTATTTTTGTGGGTATCGCTTCTACCCACTTCGACACATAATCAACAGCGAGTAATATATAAATAAATCCAGAAGAGTTAGGAAACGGTCCCATGAAATCAATCCCCCACACATCGAATATTTCACGATAAATAATGGGATTTTGGGGCATTTCATTTCGTTGAGATATGTTCCCCACCCTTTGACAGTTGTCACAGGACTTACAAAATGCATGCGCATCTCGAAACAGATGTGGCCAGTAAAAACCACAATCGAGTACCTTCTTCGCTGTTCTCTTGGATCCAAAGTGTCCACCACATGCATGAGAATGACAAAAGGTGAGAATAGAGTACATCTCACTCTCAGAAACGCACCACCTAATGATTTGATCCGAGCAATGTTTCCACAAGTAGGGGTCATCCCACACATAATGCTTCGCGTCACTGCGAATCTTATCTTTCTGAGCTTTAGAAAAATGAGTTTGAAACTTGTTAGAGACCAAATAATTAACAATATTAGCATACCATGGTTCTAGAGTACGTAAAGCAAACAAAGTTTCATCAGGAAAAATCTCCTTTACCGACTCCAAACCATGGTCATGGTCATCATTCTGAACCAACCGACTCAAGTGGTCCGCAACCACGTTTTCTGCACCTTTCTTGTCCTTAACTTCAATATCTAACTCACTAAGGAGGAGAATCCAACGGATTAGCCTCATCTTGGCCTCCTTCTTCGTCATCAAGTAACGAAGCGCAGCATGATCTGAGTAAATAACAACTTTAGTACCAAGCAGGTAAGAACGAAAATTTTCTAAAGCAAAGACAACCGCCAACATCTCTTTTTCAGTAGTCGAGTAATTTCGTTGCGCATCATTAAGTCATAGAAGCATAATGAATAACATGAGAAGCTCTCCCATCCTTTTGACCCAAGATCGCCCCTAAAGCATAATCACTCGCGTCACACATGATCTCGAAGGGAAGAGACCAATTAGGGGCTTGAATGATCGGGGCGGTTGTGAGACGAGTTTTCAACTCATCAAATGCCTTCTTGCACGCCTCATCAAAAAGGAAGTCAACCTCCTTTTGCAACAATTTGCACAATGGTTGTGCAATCTTGGAAAAATCCTGAATAAATCTTCGGTAAAAACCTGCATGTCCAAGAAAGGAGCGAACTTCGTGCACGTTAGTAGGGTAAGGTAGAGTCTTAATTGTATCAACTTTCGCTTTATCTACCTCGATCCACTTACTCGACACAACATGTCCTAAAACTATGTCTTGCTCAACCATAAAGTGACACTTCTCTGACTTAAGCACAAGATTAGTTTCAACACAACGCTTCAAAACGAGTGGTAAATGATGTAAACATGCATCGTAAGAATTACCATGCACGGTAAAATCATCCATAAACACCTCAATAAAATTTTCCACATACTCGGAGAAAATACTCATCATGCATCGCTGAAATGTTGCGGGTGCATTACATAACCCGAACGGCATGCGGCGATACGCAAATGTGCCAAAAGAACATGTAAAAGTGGTCTTCTCCTGATCCTCGGGAGCAATTGCTATCTGAAAATAGCCCGAATAACCATCCAAGAAGCAGTAATATGCTTTGCCTGCGAGTCTCTCAAGCATCTGATCAATGAATGGGAGAGGAAAATGGTCTTTCCTAGTTACCGTGTTCAACCTACGGTAATCTATACACACTCTCCATCCATTCTGGACTCGAGTAGGTACTAAATCCCCATCCTTATTCTCCACGACCGTGACCCCACTTTTCTTAGGGACAACCTGAGTGGGACTAACCCACTTGCTATCAGAAATAGGATAGATCATACCTACTTGAAGAAGCTTCAATACCTCCTTCTTCACAACCTCCATCATATGAGGGTTCAACCTTTGCTGCGGTTGCCTCACCGGTCATGCCTCATCCTCTAGCAGAATCCGATGCATACAAGTCGATGAACTTATGCCTTTGATGTCGGCAATGGTCAAACCAATAGCTTGCTTATGCTCCTTCAACACCTCCACCAACCGCTTTTCTTGTTCCTTGGTGAGGTTACTAGAAATAATTGCAGGCAATGTATCTCCCTCACCAAGGAACACATACTTCAAGTGATCCGGGAGTGGTTTCAGTTCTACAAATGGTGCCTGCAAAATAGATGGTAACAAAGTGTCACTAGGCACAGTTAGTTGTAATGAAGGTGGAACCGTGTGCACGAAGGACTCCCCGGTCAACTCAGCTGCTGTTTCCTGCAAGTTAGCAGACACTAAATCATCAGACTTCTTTTCTGCTATTTCGTTCTCAATCACGACCCGTAACTCATCTGGGTTATCCAAATTGAAAGTTTCCTGCACTAAAGGCTCAAACACGTCAATAAGACATAAAGAATGGTCCTCGGTGGAGAATTTCATAGCATTGAAGATATTATACTCCACCACCTGACCATCAAACTCCATAGTAAGAGAACCGCTGCAAACATCAATCTTAGTTTTCGCAGTTTTCATAAATGGTCTCCCTAACAGTATATGGGCAACATGTCTATCGTGCTCCATGTCTAGCACATAAAAATCCGCAGGGAAAATCAATTTATCAACCATGACCAAAACATCTTCTACGACTCCCTTAGGATAAACATTGGACCGATCCGCTAATTGAATGACAATATTAGTTTTACTCATAGGTCCAAGTTTAAGTGACTGATAGATGGAATAAGGAAGCACATTAATCGAAGCACCCAAATCTAACATAGCTCTATGAAATTTGGTGTCTCCTATAGTACAAGGTATTGTGAACATTCCCGGATCTCCACACTTAGTGGGTAATTTACGTTGAAACACGGCCGAAACATGTTCACTTACCTTCACCTTCTCGATTCCCTTAAGCCTATTGTCCTCTTTATAGTACAGAGTTCTTTTAAAAACTTAGCATATCGAGGGACACTTTTAAGTAACTCTAAAAGGGGAATGTTTACCTCACATTTACGAAAGGTTTCGTAAACATCATTATCATGCTCTTTCTTACGAGTATCCTTCAATGCATCCGGGAAAGGTGGTGGAGGGTCGTGGATTTGAACCAATGGTGCCTTCACAGTAGAACTCGACACTACTTTGTCATCTTCGATCACATGTGTACCGCCATCATTAACGACCATCTCTTCTTCCTCTTGGAAAGACACTTCCTTGGATCTAGCTCTAGGCTTCTCGACCTCAACTAGTTGTCTTCCATTTCTCAAAGACACCGCACTCACATTCTTCTTTGGGTTTTCTACCGTTTGAGATGGTAGACCACCCGTTTGTCTCGCTTCTAACCGATTAATTGCGGTTGCCATTTGACTCACTTGAGTCTCAAGATTCTTGAAATTTTGCATGTTTTCCGCTCGATCTTGAGTAACACTTACAGTGAGTGCCCGAATCATGTCCTCCGTGGACATTGATGAACTCGGTGTGGCTTGTTGTTGTGGAACCTGTGATGTGAACTGTTGTCCTTGAGGTTGTAGAATGAATTGACCTCTAGGAGGGCCACTTGATTGTTGACCTTGAAAGTTACGCCATCCAAAGTTAGGATGACTTCTCCATCCTTCATTGTAAGTTTCGGAGTAAGGATCCCATTTCTTCTTGTTCGAGGTATTATCCCAAACACCATTCACCTCTTCGGAACCACTCTCTTGCACATAAGGGCATAAATCACTAGGATGTCCCTCCGTGGAACTTATACCACACACCATAGCATGTTGCCTACCTCCCATCATAGCTTGGATCGCCGATGTTAAACTATGGACTTTCTCTTCAAGGTTTGAGTTAGGATTCAATGAGCTAACAACGTGCTTCGAATTTCTCCTAGCATAATCCCTCGAACTTTCCGCTAGATCACTGATAATATTCCATGCTTGCGTCGGGTTCTTGTTCACTATACCACCGCCACTAGCCGAATGAATCATACGACTATCCTCGGGTGTAAGTCCTCCACAGAAATATAAGATAAGATCCTGGTTCGAATACCCATGGTAGGGACACCTGGCACATAACTGCTTGAATCTCTCATAGAACTCATACATGGTTTCCCCGTCTCGTTGTTCCACATTGCTAATGGCTTTCTTCAAGTGTGCGGAACGGGACGGTGGGAAGTACTTCTCCAAAAATGCCTTCTTCATATCCAGCCAAGTTGTGACACTATTAGGTGGTAGATAGTATAACCAATCTCTTGCATTTTCCTTCAATGAAAAGGGAAAAGCTCGTAGCTGCAATTGCTCGTCAGTCACACCCGCCGGCTTCATACTATAGCATACAATATGAAAATCCGAAAGATGTTTGTTCGGATCTTCAATGCTCGTTCCATTGAAAGTGGGTAGATGATGAATTAGACCCGATTTTAGTTCAAAAGTGGCTCCCTCAGCGAGAGCTGGGAAAGTAATGCACAACAGTTGAACTGCAAGATCAGGAGCTGTGAGCTCCTTCAGAGTCTGTGTTTTTCTTGCCATGATTACTTCGTCCTCAGATTCGGGTACAGACTCTGGTGTAGATTCTAGATCACTTTCGGGCTCGGGTTGCTGAAAGATGACCAATTCGCTATTATCACCCTGTCTCCACCTGAAAATAGAACGTTCGATCTCTGAGTCGAAGGGCTCGAGTGGATTATTAGTGGAACGAGTATTATGCATATGCTAGCGTACCTAAAAAAAATAAAAAAAAAAATAAATAAATAAATAACACACAAAAATTAACTATTGCCTTCCCCGGCAACGGTGCCAAAATTTGGTGAGCCGAAGTCGTATGCTCCTAAAGATACTATTTATACACATATAACCACAAAACTAAAACTATAGTGTAGGGAAATAAGGGTCGATCCACAGGGAAGACGAAGTAATTTACGTGAATTAAAGCTAGAAATTAATAACTAAGAAAGGGGGTGATTGGGTGATTGAGTAGCTTAAACTAACTAATAAGCAAATAACGAAGTCAATAATAATAATAATGAATGAATTCAGATGATTAAAACAATCTCGGGTAAGAATTTCCACAACTAATTATCAAATTGATCATAGACTAACAACTTTCTCCTAACTCTTGAGCAAACTATCGTGGGAAGTAAATCCTGAATCTCACGTGAATATTATTTGACTCGAAACGCGATAATCAAATAACCTAATTATCAAACAACCTAATACACGCGATTAAGTTTAATTCAATAATAGCATTAACGAATAGAGAACGATAGAAGTGACGACCAATAAAATACGCGATTATTAGTTCGAATTACAAGTTAAATCTCTCTCTAACCTAGATATGATGAAACGCATCTAATATTAAGGTCAAAGATCGTTACTTTATCTAACGGGTTTGAACAATTACGGATTCAATCGCTAGAATAACAATAGATTGAAAATTGCAAAGATTAATTAGCTACTTTAATCTAAACATTCAACAATCATGCAAATATGAATGGAGAAATAACAATACTCAAGAGATAGAATAAAGAAGAATTAAAGTCTCACAATTGACTAATTAGAAGCTTCAAATCTTAATCCGAGAAGAAGGACTTAGTTCTTCATGCTAGGGTTTTCTTCTCTTTTCTTCTAATTAACGTAACGTGAATTATTGATGATAGGAAGTTGTGTCTCCCTCCTTCACCTAATAATAGCCTCCTAATAATAATAATAATAATAATAATAATAAAATAGAAAGATATCAAGTTTCCTAAATAAAACAAAGTCTTCTAAACGTAATAAATTAAGGTGGAACAAGGCTGAGATGTGTCGCGGAAAACAGGCTTCCGCGCGACCCGCGCGAGGTTCGCGCGACTCGCCCAGTCTTCACGCGACTCGCCTGGCTGTCTGATCCTCTTCACGATTTCCTCCGTTGTTCCCTCGCTCTGTGTCTTCTATTGGGCTTCCCAATTCTTCATGATTCATCCATTCTTGGCCCAACTAACGATCGAGATCAGAATCCTCCAAATAGCTTATACTACATACGTACCAAAATAACACAAATGCACTACAAGACACACGATTAAGCTCACAAAATTGCACAAAAACCGTCGTAATAACTACGACTAAATCCGGCCCATCAGCTTCTTAGTATGTAACTAATTCAGTATGTAACTACAATGTCTATGCGCTTATCGATTGTTTCGTACGTTATTACTTATGTTATACTAAGTTATTCAGTATGTTTTTAAGCTAAAACATGCATCTCCTTTGAAATTTCACGCATTTATAAGAGTCAGTAAGTTAAAGGAATATTTCCATTTTGTAAGACTTCAATATGTAACTATCATGTCTACGGGCTTATCGGCAGCTTCGTAACATAATAGTTATGCTTAATATTTTAACGATAGAAGACACATCTTTCTTGGAACATATCTACTTTATTACCTGCTTTGTTTTCGTAGATTGTAACAACCTCAGATTTGATGTAGTCATTGCTCTTTGTCCTGTGAAATTCACGGTGTTTTTTGGATTTAATTCAATATAAGACAAACTTGACTGAAACATGCTCCACCTCAAAAATACCATGTAATATTAATTTATAAATGTTTATATGAACATACCTACAAACTGTATAAACATGCCTACAGACTTATATTCATTTTGTTAGTTTTTATATTGATTTTATCCTTCTGGTGCAATCATGTGCGACCTGGTATCTCTCTCAGTTCCTTTAGCTATCTGCTCAGTAATAGCATTAGTCGTAGCATTCATATCACTTATCAAGAGAATTGATAGAAACTTAATGTTCCACTTCTCACTTTCTTAGTTTCGATTCTTGAAAATCAGTCGCCTTTCTATTTTATGTCATTAGTAAAGTTATGGTGAAAATGGTACGTGTAAAAGGAGATGAGGGTTGACACTGACATCAAAATAGGTTCAAAGAAGTCATATTTAAGGAGTTATCTTAAGTGATGAGGAAAAGGAGAAGGAGAGAAATAAAGAGGAATGAGAAGAAAATGTGGTGAAGGTCGTGAAAAGAAAAATTAAGTACGAGAGGGGCAGAAAGAGTTGAAAGGAATACACTCGCTAAAATATATAACAAAAGAAAGTCATATTTAATGACAACTCACTAAAATAGATAACAAAATAAAGTCATATTTAATGACAGTTTAATTAGCTAGGAATGATAACAACTGGTGGAAGAGGAGGGGGAGAAAGTTAAAGGGTTGGCGGAAGAAGATAAAAAAATGGACACAGTAGATGAGGAATGATTAAATGAGCATTAGGGGGGAGGGAGAGAGAGAGGAATGAGGAGAAAGAGAAGGAGAAAAGGACGTGAATGATAGATAAATTAACCTTAGTAATAGAGAATGAGGATAGGTAAAGGAGGGAAGAGCATTAATGAAGATAGATAGGGAAGGACCGAGGGATAGGGTGAATAATAGAAAGGGTTGGAAGGAATTGAAGGATAACACTCTCACTGTACTATATGATAAAAGAAGTTATATTTAGAAACAAATCTTAGATGATATATGGAGGAGAAGAGGAGGGAGAACATGATTTGAAAGAGGATGAAAATTGTTCTTAGTAGAGGAGAAAGAAGGAATAAAAAATGGAGTGATAGGGAGGAGGGTTGTGGTGATAAGGAGAAGGGAGCGTGCGGGAGGAGGGGTCAAGAATCATATTGGTATAAAGACTTCAAGAGATGACACGCTCGCTACAATATATGACAAAAACAATCATATTTAGAATTGAATCTTAGCAGGGCTTTGAAGGATTCAATCATATTGACTGAGACGAGTCGTAATAAAATAAACCAAACTACTCTCTCTCATGCAGACCAAAGGTAACATGGACCCACTTTTTGTTAGAAGAAAAGCAGGTCCATGTTACCTTCGGTCTGGATGAGGGAAGTATATTGTTTGAGACAAGTCGCAAATACAATAAACGTGAACTATTGAATAAGATGAGTATCCAAGGAAAATTAAACTAGCCTATTATGGAGATTAATTAGATAGTATAGTAGAAAGATATTTAGGTGGTGTAGAGTAGTTGATAGGAATGGTCGCAAAAGTTTAGGATTAGGTATGAGCATGAGTCAAGGGGGTGGGGGTGTGACCAATAGAGGGAGAAGGTTGCGTTTGGGAAAGGGAATGGAACTTGGTAGAGCCAGTGAAAGAGAAAAAATGAATTTAGTAGAGAGGGAAAGAGGAACATGAAGCAAAAGAATGTTAGAGGGAGAAGAACGAGGCTAGAAATGAGGGGGAGTAGAAGGAGTTAAGGTGACGACACCCTCAGTCATTCATCGAACTAGATGACAAAAGCAAGTCATATTTAAGGACGAAAATGAGGGGAGGAAAAGAAAGGGGAAAGGATAAAGTCGAATATCGGGGGAGATAGAGGACGAAGAAGAGAAAAGGGTCACATTCACTAAACTAGAAAACAAAAGCAAGTCAAATGTAATTACTTTTATGGATAATGACGAGAAGGGTGCTAAAAACAAGGGGAAAAGTAAAGGCAGGAGGATGTGAGACATGTGAATGTGGAAGACTAATCTTAGTAGATTGGGAAACAAATCGGGAAGAGAGTGAGCATTAAGGTAGAGGGGGTGGAGGAGAAAGGGGAGTGTGAGGGAAGGGGTAGAAGTAGTTGAAGAGTCGACAGATTCAGTAGACTAAATGACAAAAGCATAGTATTTTATGAAATTTTATACAGGCATTGATAGGGAAGACGCAAAAAACTCGGTATAGGTACGTATGGGCGGGAAACAGGAGGGTGGGGGTGTGACCGTGTGAGCAGTAGAGAAAGAATTCTGGTTATAATAGGCTGACAGATGTGAGAATAGGTGGTGGAGGATGAAAAATGATTTAGTGGATAGATGAAAAAGTATGAACTTGAATAAGAGGAGCATTAAAGAAGGGGGGGAGAATAACGAAGAGGAAGATATTAGAGGAAGATGGTGAAAATGGTAGATGTAAAAGGAGATGAGGGTTGACACTCTCATCAAAATAGGTTCAAAAAAGTCATATTTAAGCAGTGATCTTAAGTGACGAGGAAGAGGAGAAGGACAAAAATAAAGAGGAATGAGAAGGAAATGTGGTGGAGATAGTGAAGAGAAAAGTTAAGCACGAGAGGGGTAGAAAGAGTTGAAAGAAATACAGTCACTAAAATAGATAACAAAAGAAAGTCGTATTTAATGACAACTCGCTAAAATAGATAAAAAAAGAAATTCATATTTAATGACAATTTAATTAGGAAGGATAACAACAGATGGAAGAGAAGGGGGGAGAAAGGTAAGGGGTTGACGAAGGAAGATAAAAAATGGACATGGTAGAAGAGAAATGATTAAATGAGCATTAGGGGGGAGAGAAAGAGAGAGGATGAGAAATAAATTAATCTTAGTAATAGAGAATGGGAATAGGTAGAGGAGGAGCATTAATGGAGATAGATAGGGGAGAGCCGAGGGATAGGGTGAATAATGGGAAGGGTTGGAAGGAATTGAAGGATAACACTCTCACCGTACTAAACGATAAGTAAAGTTATATTTAGAAACAAATCTTAGATGATATAGAGGAGAAGAGGAGGGAGAACCTGATTTCAAAGAGGATGAAAATTGTTCTTAGTAGAAGAGAAAAAAGGAATAAAAAGTGGAGTGTTAGGGAGAAGAGCTGTGGTGATAAGGAGAAGGGAGCGTGAGGGAGGAGGGTTCAAGAATCATATGTGTATAAAGACTTCAAGGGATGACACGCTCGCTAAAATACACGACAAATGCAATCATATTTACGATTGAATCTTAGATGATGAGAGACTGAAAAATTTGGACGGAAAAACAGGGTCGCCCGCGAGAGTTTTTCTTGAAGTGGAAGGAGGACAAAGGGAATAAAAAAGCAGAGACTTGTAGAAGACAGAAAAATGATCTTAGTTGATGGAAAATGAGCAACAAGAAAAGGCGTAGCATTAGTGGAACAAGGATACAGGGGAATGAGAGAAAATGACGTGATGAACAAGTGAGGTTAAATTAGTGGAAGAGTTGAATCCTCGTTGAATTAGATGACAAAAGAAAGTCATATGTAAGAATGAATCTTGGACGATGATGAGGAGTAGAAAGAGGAGCAAAGTAAGGAGAACAAGGGAAAACAAAAGAGAAGAGAATGTGGAGGAAGTGAAGGATAAAGGAAGTTGGTCTTAGTATTACTTAGATGAAGAGATGGGGGAAGGAGAAGGAGAAGAAGATATAAAGAAGGTAAATGAGGAGGGAAGCTGATCTTAGTAGAGGACAATAAGGAACGTCAAAAGTAGGAACATTAAGAAGAGAGTAAAGGGGTGAGGAGGGAGAGGGGAGAGAACGCCAAGGGTAGAAGAAGTTGAAGGAACGAATCCTCACTAAACTACATGCCAAAAGACCGGCGTATTTAAGGATGAAACTTAGATCATGAAAAGAGGCAGGAGACCTAGAGGGGAATGATAGGAGAAGGGGATATAGATGAGATATAAGAGGAGGCCAGAGACGTGGATGTGAAGGGGAAGCGAATTTAGAGGATGAAAATTGATAGACGAGAAAATAGAGCCTAAAGAGGTTGTGGACATAAGTTCGCCTCTTCTGACAACAATACTGAGCGGGAGCGCATTATGCACTGTTGTCTTGAGGGTTCCGTACTCATGAGAGCATTTGAAGTTAGCTGCATTTCTGTAGTTGGTGCTCATTTTTTTAAAATTCAGGACAACTATAGCACAAAAGCAAGTCGTATTTAAGGACAAAAAGGAGAGGAATAAGATGAAGGAGAAAGGACAAAGTGGAATATCGGGGAAGATAGGGGAAGAATAGGAAAGGTCACATTTAGTATAAGTACATGACTACAGCTAGACCTAACTTATTACCAAATCCTATGTGAATGACAAATGCGGATGTTGTATTGGATATTCCCTACATCGGCTACCCGTTAATTGTTCTTTTGTTACAAATAAAACATGGAAGACTAAAGGGATCAATTAAGAAGGTTGATGTACACTTAGAAAGAGGCTACAATGATGTTCACCGTATAAAAAATTTGAATAGGCAAACCCAACAAAATGTCATCTCACATATCATATATGATATATTTCTAACCATCCGCGCGCATACCATAAACATGCAGTGGTTAGTTGCCCTTTCAGTTTTCCTAAAATAATGAATAATGCACGGTAACATGCGTAGACAATCACATCCACGCATTGTTGAGTCCCATCAGGGAAAGAATCTTCACGCACATCAAAACAAAATAGTGTAGAGTAAACATGCAGGGGCTTCCTAGGGTTGCAACAAAATCCATACTTGTGAACATCTTCCTCAGCTGTGTTTTTTAGAAGACCAGGTCTAAATTATTCGTGGGCGTACATATACGTCTCCCTTAAAACGAGTTATCCATCTTAAGTTCATAGCAAATTTGATAATATAGCAAGTATCTTTTATTGCTTTATTGAGACACGTCTATATTTGCAATCGAAAATTATGATGTATTAACAAGAAATTATGCTCGGCTTCTGTCAATTTTTAACATGGCCACATGCTAGCATAATAGATCTCGATAAATTTGGTAAAGATGAACTCTTTAAGCTCGAACTTTACTAATGTAATCAGCCTCCGCCTATAATGCTACTCCTGACATTTCAGGGATGTATAGAACTTTAAGGAGACGTTTTGAATACTGAAGTTTTTACAGTATGCTTAAGGTAAATTTTGGATGACGTTTTTACAGTATGGCAAGGATGAAGATAAAGTTTGTCCATTGTCATACCTTTCCTAGACTACATTTCATGGAAAGTATGTGTTTGACATAAGTCTTGCAATGAATAGAGCTAGCTACTGACATTACTAAACGCTTTTCTCCCCTCACTGTTTACAAACATGTCCAGGAAAAAAAGGAACTGAGACAACTATTTGAGGATTCTTCATTTGAGATCAGAAACGATTTATGCTTTCAACTTAGGGGTTCATTTTCCCCCCGCACCAATACTGTTGTTGTTTTCATAGATAAACTTCATTCTAAACCATATCTTTGATGTGGGAACTGTCTATAGCCTGAAGATTTAGTTTTGGACTCGGTTTTTTTGCCTGTCAGGAACTATTAATCGTCTAAAATGACGGCCAAGTATCATTCGTACAATCACTTCTTGCCACACTGGAACCTTGTTCCCGCCTTACACATGACAGAAGTCAAAGAGTATGGTAGTACAGATCGAACATAATGCATGAAACATTGATATTTAGTGGAAGTCAAATTATGAAATACAGGTACATTGCAATCCTACGAAGTAAACAGGAAACAACATAATATTAACTACATGAAACAACAGTTTGACGCAACAGATTCGTACACATAATTAAACCGGCACGAGGATAAAATCACTGATGCAAATGTCGTTAACAGGCACCGATCAGTCTACCGACTTTCCATAGAACTCCGGGTACAGATCCACTAATTCCTGCAGCACGGCGTCGTAGTGCGAAACTTAACTACCATCTGCATCACATATTCCAACATTCTTAACAGCCACCGACACATACTCATATGCTGGCGTCCTGGACACGTAATGGATATCTTCACGAGTTTGCTTGCAGGACTATATTAGCAGCTTACTAAATATTTATCTTTAAGGCCATATTCAATTATGATTAGTGAGTTTATGTAGTTGTTCCACTTCCCTCATCTGATGTCTGTTGTTTTATGGCTTTGCAAGATTTGGTCTTTTGTTGGCCTTTTGGAATTTTCCGGGTTGTTGTTTACTCATTTGGGTGGTTGTTATTCATAGTGTGAAGTAATAAGGTATTGATTCATAGAGCAAATCATGAGATGAGTTTTTTGGATGTAATGCTAGCTTGGGTAGTTGTGGACATGACGTAGGTCCACCCCGACGCGGCCACGCGCGGGTTTGGGTAGGCGAATGAATCTCGTGGTGAGATTGTTCTCGGGTTCGAAATTTAAGTCAAAATGGAGTCGCCACCAAATTTTGTGGTTATTCGGAACCATATGAGCCCACTCTATGTCGTCATGGGCTATACACCGAGTACGGCCCACTTCGATTTCAGAGTTTATTGGGCTCGTCCCTTTGCATTGCAATATCGATACCGTTTAAACCGGCTTTCGTATATAGAATGACTCTCTTGCGCCAATGGTTTCGGGCATCCGGAAACCAAAGGTTCTGAGTAAGGGGTGAGGGTACGTGTTGGGAAGCCCACTAAGGACACCCAACCCCGCCCGCACATGGCGGCCTCTACTAAGACATCGTTCGTGTTCGTGTACGCGCGCTAGTAAAATGATAAAATGATATGCAAACAGCGTTTTCGGGCTAAGCATGTGAGTTATTGGTTAACTACGTCATTTAATGTATCTTGATTCACGTCAAAGTGATTTAGCATGTGATGTTCATTTAAGGCAATAAATGGCAAACATCAAGAATAGAAAACTCGTAAATAAATTACAAATTACACGGGCGGAATACAACCCGGAATTCACAATACAACGAGCAATAAAATAGAATAATTGAATTAAATAAGAAGAGCGATAAATAAATACACGACTCGACAAAGACCCGTATATAATAAATACTCACTAGATCGTGAATTAGCTAGACGGACCAACCTTAATTAATTACGCATTATATTGCATATTAATCAAAGGACGGAGGTTCGAGACCTAGGCGTGATTCTAACCCGATCCCGAACCTCGATGTCTTGTCCCGACTTATCACCTCGAGAAATGAAGTCTAAATTAATTATGTGTCGGATACGACTAAAGAGTCGTCGACACAAAAATTAATAGTGTGAGACCGTCGATCAAAGTTGTTTTAAGTGTCGTGATGTGCATGAGTTTTAGAAAAATGGGTTCACGTGATGGCCTTTACACGCGTTGACTAAAAGTCGCAAAGAAAAGACGAGTCTTGAAATATGGTCAAATGTCGCGAAGATCGCATATTAATGTAAGGACCGAGAAGGGTAGAAAGTCGAGAAAACGGGAAAAATGGTCTCGGCCGGACAGGCCTGCCCGCGAGTCGCATGGCCGGTCGCGCGACTCGCGTGTGGGCCTGGTCGGGCATTTTCTATTTGTCGAAAAATCGTCAATTTTTATAATCACGTGCCAATACGAATTTATTTACTCGATTTATGTTTTTGCTAGATTAGGAATTTTGAATTAGTAGCGAAATTGCATCCCTCTACATCACGACATCGAAACTAATCCTTCCGGATTATGTAATGTCGGTTTTCGTGTCAACGGGTTTCGTACTAATTGAAATGGGATCGAATGCGTTCAACTACGACCGATTGTAATCACGTCACGCCCTTGAGAACATTGGGGCGGGGCTCCTCGAAAGGGCTCCACCTCCGTCGTTACTCGTAAAGGGATTAGACGGACTTTAGGCGATCGTCGTAGTAGTCAAACGTATTTGAAACCGAAAACTTGTATTAATATATATATGTACGCGGTATTAATTGTTAATGACGAAATGTAAATAAATAAATAATGTTAGTGGTTAGAGTACATAAATAAAATGTTAGGTGTTAGAGTACATAAATAAAATGTTAGTAGCAAAATTAAAATAATGTTAGTAACGGACTTAAAATATTAGTGCTAGTAATAATAATAATAATAATAATAATAATAATAATAATAATAATAATAATAATAATAATAATAATAATAATAATAATAATAATAATAATAATAATAATAATAATAATAATAATAATAATAATAATAATAATAATAATAATAATAATAATAATAATAATAATAATAATAATAATAATAATAATAATAATAATAATAATAATAATAATAATAATAATAATAATAATAATAATAATAATAATAATAATAATAATAATAATAATAATAATAATAATAATAATAATAATAATAATAATAATAATAATAATAATAATAATAATAATAATAATAATAATAATAATAATAATAATAATAATAATAATAATAATAATAATAATAATAATAATAATAATAATAATAATAATAATAATAATAATAATAATAATAATAATAATAATAATAATAATAATAGTAATAATAATAGTAATAATAATAATAATAGTAATAATAATAGTAATAATAATAATAATAGTAATAATAATAGTAATAATAATAATAATAGTAATAATAATACTAATAATAGTAATAATAATAATAATAATAATAATAATAATAATAATAATAATAATAATAATAATAATAATAATAATAATAATAATAATAATAATAATAATAATAATAATAATAATAATAATAATAATAATAATAATAATAATAATAATAATAATAATAATAATAATAATAATAATAATAATAATAATAATAATAATAATAATAATAATAATAATAATAATAATAATAATAATAATAATAATAATAATAATAATAATAATAATAATAATAATAATAATAATAATAATAATAATAATAATAATAATAATAATAATAATAATAATAATATACATAGTCAAAAGGAAAAGAGAAAGGAGAAAGAGATGTCGGGATTTGAATTACACCCTCAACCTACATGCTTAATGGCCTCGGAAACGAACTCGTAATAGCGACGGGAGCGCGGGAGTGTCGAGATATGTAGGGTGAGTTATGGTGTGTGTCTTGGACGAGTTTTGATCTCGAGATTTTGAATATGTATGTGTGTGTAAGTGTGTGTGTGTGTGTATGCCGCCGGTTTAACGAGGGCAAATGGCTCGGTTTTTTGTATTGTTTTGCTTGGGGTTGTTTAGGTAGATTAGGCTTTTTAAGGCTTTTTGTTTCAGCTTTTTTAAGGCTTCATTATGCTGAAAAGTTCTTGAAATGGTGAGGATTAGTGGGGTATTTATAGAGTGAGTGAAGGGAGTTGGGTGATTAGGGTTAATTTAGGAATGATTGACCCTTTGATTTGATTATGCATTTTGAATTCTGATTTGGGCGCAATCTTCTAGAAGCTGAACTTGGCTGGTTTGTGTGATGGGTTCGTCCTTGACCGGGTTTTGACCCGGTCGCTAAAAGACGGGATTTATTTTTGGTGTCGGTTTTGGCCCAAATTAGTCTTATTTTGCTCGGAACGACCCACTGGGCCTGGATTTGAGGTCTGTTTTGTGAGATTATTACTCCGCTAAATGCCCACGTCGGATACTATTGATTCCGAGTCCGTATTCGAGCGTATTAAGTCACGTTAGCGTCCGATCATCATCGGGTGTTTTGTCGGGAACTGCTATAGACACTAGCAGGCAAAATGCGGGTGTCTACAGAGCCCCCACTCTGACTGAGGCTTGGACAAGGCGAAAGTCAGAGTAGCTACCAGGCCAATCGAGGATTACGACCTGGCAGCCTTCCGGTCGGGTCGTTTATAGTCCAGTAGACTTGCGTGAAGGGCTCGCCAGCCATAAGAAAAGGGGTCATACCTGTCCTGATGACGATAGCTCCGTGGGGAATTGGACTTGCCTTTGAAGTCCTAGGTGTACCTGTATGCTGACACATCACATTTTGGATGTAGCATTCCAGGAGAAACATCGACTCACGCTGGGGAGTAAAGTAGCTTTGCGGGACTTGCTTTTGAAGTCTTGGGTGTACCCGTATGCCGACACATGACAACTTGCATGTAGCATTCCAGGAGAAACACCGCCTTTGATGTTCCGTTGGGAAGCATTAGCTGGTACCTGAAATGTTAGATACATAGGCAGAAATAGCAGGCATAGCAGATAGCAAGATAGCATATAAGAAATGCAGTTAGCATCTATAGACTGGCTTGCGCTGGGGAGAATGATTTTTGAAATCGAAGTCCTGAAAGCAACTCACGTGCTAGGAGATAGGTTTTCAAAATTGAAAGGGGTAGAAAAGAAATATGCAGTTTAAATAGACCAAAATTTGACCTTGTCGAAAAGGATTTTATCAAATGGCTAAGTTTTGCAAATTTCAAAGCAAGAATTTTGAAGAGAGAGACATACCGACAGACTCGACTCTGGACGCGACAGGATGACGAGTTGACAGATACGACTTGGCCTCTCGAGGGGTTGGACTGTGACTCGGTAGGGGGGTGGGCCACCTAAGATGACAAGACTCTTAAGTTGCGCTATTCCGTAGCCTAAGCGAGTGGCAACACGGTCGAACATACATCGAAATGGGAAGGATGTGTCATAGGGTGGCTGCAGTAGTCTGTAACGAGACTGTAACGACAGGACTTAGTAGTAGCAATGTTATAGTCTGGTGCTTTTTTGGATCTTTGGATTTGGGGTATAGTCCCAAAATGGGTGTCGCTTCGAGTCCTTGATAGATTCTCGTCTTTGACTGAGCCGAGTACTAGGACACTCTATAGAAAGGTGGCTAGATTTTTGAAAGTCTTTAGATTTTGTGAGTGGATGGAGATCTTCTGTCTAAGAGAAGCCTCCTGGACGACAAAGCTAACTGTTGAGAACATGACAGTGTCGTGACAGGAATGATGGTGCTTTTTTATATTTGTGTCAATATGGGTGGTTGTGCCTTTGTTGAAAGGCTGCCTACGTATTCACGTGTAGTGAAATCAAACCAAGCCGTAGTTCAGTGGATTGGAAGATGTATTATGGTGCCTTATGTTATTAGGGCTTGGTGTGTAACTAGCTATAGCGATGGTGTAGGCTAGGTGAATTCCCAATGATGTCTTGATCAAAGGGCTAGAACAGTTAGGATGTTGATCCCGTGACTGTGAGCGTTCTCCGAGGTAGCCCCCAGAGGTGGTGTGAACTATTTGGGCATGTTCTATGCCGACCGCAGGTTGAGTTCCCGTGTTTGGGGTTGGTAACTGGTTTGGATGTTTTTGGAAATGTGGAGCTAGGTCGCAATTGGCCTTGATGATTCGAAATCTGGAGCTCGATTTTGTAGAGCTAAGGCTTCGAGGGTAAGGTATTTCAATGTGGTAGGAAATGGGGAAGTCGAGTAAAAATGACTCGGACTTCGATCAAGGTAGGTTTAATAATGCGGGATCTGATTTCCATGTCTGGCCCTAATGGTTAGGGGTATCCTATGGAGCTAGAATCCTCAAAATTCAGGGCTGTCTCTTAGCCTAGGTCTCGAGAAGGTCTTGAGGGTTGCAATGTGGGAAGGCTAAGTGTGGTGTTAGCTGACCAGCTTGATTGTCTCTTCCCTATTGGACGGTATAGGCATTGATAATTTTTGAATTGACCGTACCCCGGTCAAGGGATTTTCACTTGAGTTGAACGTTGACCACGGTCATGGGTATTTGAATTTTTTGTTTTTGTTTTTTTTTTTGGGTTGACCTCTTAGCCCCGGTCGTGGGATCCTTCACTTGAGTTGACTGTGTCCCGGTCAAGGGATTGTATCTGGTCGAGGGATGTTCAGAGTTCTTTTTTGGTCATGGCCAGCTCTTTTGATTCGGCCTTTTGCTTTTTTTCTTTGGACTTCTGTTTTTTTGTCCAGTTTTTTTTCCGGCTATCCCTCCCTTTGATGTTGTGGGTGGATATGGGGGTGGGCCCATCGGTTGGATTAGGCTTGTGGAGCTAAACCTTTGTAAGGTGTAAGCCTAGTTGGTGAGTGCAACTCGCGGTGGAGTACTCTACGGTAAGCATGGTGATTTGGATCTCGGTATTGTCATCATAATTCCGAGCAGGCTTAGTGGGAGCATCGTCCCGAGTTGGGGTTTTTTTTGGCATCAAGCCTATAGAGTCACAATGCTTCTTTTTTGCTTCTGGTCAGACTAACGCCTAAGGTAGGGATTGATCAGTCTTATTGGAGGGGTGTTTATTGTGGGAAATGGGCTTGCCTCCCGTCTTGAACCCAAACTAGGAGACTACCAAGATTTGTCATAGGATTCGATACTGCTCCTACTAGGGGTAGTTTTGTGGCTTTCTATACCAGACATGGAATAGGTAAAGGAAAACACGGGTCTCAGTTCCTGCTGTCATTATAGATGTGCCTATAATAGTCACGTGCATGTGCTCACAGTGTATGATGGTGTTCATCATGTTCTCGGAAACACATAAGGGAAGCATATATGAGAAATAGAAAAACTGATTTTTATTGAATTTTGGAAAGAGGACAGAATACAGTTGACTCTGACTCTGACATCGGAATTGAAAGAAATAGAACATCCTAGACTCGGACTCAGACTCGGACTTAAATCAAATCTGGACTGAGGTTGTCAGTAATCTTCGGCTTCTAAGGACTCAAATGGATGTCCAGTATAGCTTTCGGTAGAAGCTTCACCCAGATCTTCATCATGTCGAAGATCGTCTTCAATCCTAGTGCCCATTTCGGTAAGCACTGCAAAGTTTGAAATGCCGGCATACCTAAGATGGACGCGGTAGGAGGGTAGAAGGTTGTTGATGAATGCCTCCACTAGTGTCTTTTCGCTGGGCTTGTCTACCAGCTTAACACTCTCAGCCCGCCAACGTTGAAGGTATTTGGTGAAACCTTCTGTTGGATCTTGGGCCATGACTTCTAAAGTCCGCATGGTAGTCTGAAGTTCAGTATTATCAGAATAGTTTTTAGCGAACTCGGTAGCCACATCTTCCCAAGTGGGGAATCTTTTTGTATTAAGCCTATAGAACCAGGCTTTTGGATATTTCCCGAGGGATGTGCCGAATAGATTGATGAACATGTCGGCTTTGACCCCCTTGATCGCCATAAACGCCTTGAAAGCTCGAAGGTGTAGTAATGGATCCTCCGTCCCTTCGAATATGGGTAACCCTTCTAGATTGAGATCTGTTGGTAGTTTCTCACTAATGGGTGTATAGTCTCGGGAGTTTTCAACTCGGATGTTGTTCTCTTGGGAGGCATGGAACTGTTGTTCGAGCTCACGCACCGTGCTGATCAGTTTGGCAAATGACCCAGTATTTACCGACCCGTAATTGGAGGCTTGTTCTTCAACGACAGTTAAACGAGCATTCAAGGCCTCTTGGTCGGCTCTTATGAACCCTAGTTGGGTTTCAAACATGGCCTGCTTACTAGCCACGGTTTCTAGCAAAGCCTTCAGTTCATTAATGGTGTTTTCCATCTCCCTATTCCCGGTTGTGGATGCCATCCTCCGCGAGAATACCCACGTAATCAGAAATGTTGCTTCGGAACTTGAATACACCAAGGCATAGGAAATAGCGCGGGAGGAGAGACAACTCTGGTTTGACTCGGGTTAGACTCTCCTAAGACAAATATGTAGGTTACGATTCTCGGAGTGATTGTGATTAATCGCCCCGTCGGAGAATAGCCCCCAAGTGAAACCAAGGACTCTTGTAGGACTCAGATGGTGTGACATCTAAGTGACTCAAAAGCGGGGTACGTGAGACAACACGTGTAAGACATGACCCTTAGAGAAACCGTGACTGATCGCTCTGCTGAAGGGTAGCCCCCGAGTGAGATTGAAGGTTTTGCTAAGACTCGAGTGTCGGGCGAGTGATCCTTAGATGTAAGGATCACGAACCTTTAGCTACAGGGCTATGCCTTGTAAAAGGTTGACTCGGCCTCGAGAAAAGGCAGACGGGGTAAAGGAAGAAACTCGCGATGTAAGATCGGCAGAGTTTCGACGCTAGAGACCCTTGACTTGACTTGAATAAGGATAGACCCTGTGATTAGGGTAGACCCTAAAGTTAAAGGACTTGAATTGGGATGACTCGACTAACGGATTGAAAGACGGACAAAATTCCCCTAGGAAAGGTCGTGGGGACCGTCCTGTCGGAGGGAAAGATCGCGTGTGACTTTCTAGTTAGGACTCGAGTGTTTACGAACCTTCCACTTACAAGTGTATGACTTGTGTTGGTTGGTTATGCCTTTAGTATAAGGCGGACTAGGATGGGGAAGAAACCCGTGATGTAGGATCGACGGAGTTTCGACGCTACAGACCTTCGACAAATTACGAAAAGACCCGACACACGAATTACGGTAGGTCCTATAATAATGAAGGTTTTTGAAAATTGATTGAATTTTGAAAATTGAAAGGACAGACCTAAAATTGGCAGTGGGCCAATAGGACCGGGCATTTTGAAATATTAGAATGGTTGCGAGTAATTTCGCGTTTTGAAAATTGAGGAGGCGATCCCGTCTTTTGAAATTGGCAGCATGCCGACAGGGCCGAGTTTTTTTTTTGATAAGTTGAATATTTGGAATTTTGAAAATTTGAATATCGAAAATAAATTTCCGAAAATTTGAAAATCGAAAATAAGATCCCGAAGATTTGAAAATCGAAAACGGCATCTCGGAGATTTGAAAATCGAGAATGGAATCTCGAAGACTTGAAAATCGAGGTGAAATTTTGAAGATTTGAAAATTGAAGTTGAATTTTGAAAATTCGAAAGTCGAAAGGGAATCGAAAATTCGAAATTTGAAATGGGAAGCATGCCGGCTAAAAATAGGCTATTTTGAGTCAAATCGTAAGTCTAAATTTCGGCAGCATTCCGAGTTTTTGAAATTGGATATTTTGAAAAAACGGGTCCCGAAACGGACAGTATTTCGGGTTTTTCAAAATTTGGTATCTTTTGGAAATATGCATTTTTTGAAATGACATTTTTTGAAAAAATGACACGGAAACCAAGTAGCATGTAGTCAAACAAGCATTATAACGACGCTTATGTATGCTTTACACTAAGTCTCGGTCGGTCAAAATAGGGTCTATACCAACAACGATGGCTTTCTCGTGTGAAGGACGGACTCCCTAAACCGAGTTGGTCTTAGGACATGCCGCGAAACCGAGACGAGTTCCACCATCGATGTTTTTAGCGCACCCATGTAGAAATGCACCGCGGTATAGTGGGACGTCGGTCACAAGTAACCGGCCCGGGCAAAATTTGGGTTATGCATGAATCATTAAACTAATGCGCGTACATTAATATTCGAACGATTTCGCTTCGAGTCTCACCCTAGGAACCCCGATGACATGTGGTACATCAGGTATCCCCAGCGGAGTCGCCAAATTGTGGACATGACGTAGGTCCACCCCGACGCGGCCATGCGCGGGTTTGGGTAGGCGAATGAATCTCGTGGTGAGATTGTTCTCGGGTTCGAAATTTAAGTCAAAATGGAGTCGCCACCGAATTTTGTGGTTATTCGGAACCATATGAGCCCACTCTATGTCGTCATGGGCTATACACCGAGTACGGCCCACTTCGATTTCAGAGTTTATTGGGCTCGTCCCTTTGCATTGCAATATCGATACCGTTTAAACCGGCTTTCGTATATAGAATGACTCTCTTGCGCCAATGGTTTCGGGCATCCGGAAACCAAAGGTTATGAGTAAGGGGTGAGGGTACGTGTTGGGAAGCCCACTAAGGACACCCAACCCCGCCCGCACATGGCGGCCTCTACTAAGACATCGTTCGTGTTCGTGTACGCGCGCTAGTAAAATGATAAAATGATATGCAAACAGCGTTTTCGGGCTAAGCATGTGAGTTATTGGTTAACTACGTCATTTAATGCATCTTGATTCACGTCAAAGTGATTTAGCATGTGATGTTCATTTAAGGCAATAAATGGCAAACATCAAGAATAGAAAACTCGTAAATAAATTACAAATTACACGGGCGGAATACAACCCGGAATTCACAATACAACGAGCAATAAAATAGAATAATTGAATTAAATAAGAAGAGCGATAAATAAATACACGACTCGACAAAGACCCGTATATAATAAATACTCACTAGATCGTGAATTAGCTAGACGGACCAACCTTAATTAATTACGCATTATATTGCATATTAATCAAAGGACGGAGGTTCGAGACCTAGGCGTGATTCTAACCCGATCCCGAACCTCGATGTCTTGTCCCGACTTATCACCTCGAGAAATGAAGTCTAAATTAATTATGTGTCGGATACGACTAAAGAGTCGTCGATACAAAAATTAATAGTGTGAGACCGTCGATCAAAGTTGTTTTAAGTGTCGTGATGTGCATGAGTTTTAGAAAAATGGGTTCACGTGATGGCCTTTACACGCGTTGACTAAAAGTCGCAAAGAAAAGACGAGTCTTGAAATATGGTCAAATGTCGCGAAGATCGCATATTAATGTAAGGACCGAGAAGGGTAGAAAGTCGAGAAAACGGGAAAAATGGTCTCGGCCGGACAGGCTTGCCCGCGAGTCGCATGGCCGGTCGCGCGACTCGCGTGTGGGCCTGGTCGGGCATTTCCTATTTGTCGAAAAATCGTCAATTTTTATAATCACGTGCCAATACGAATTTATTTACTCGATTTATGTTTTTGCTAGATTAGGAATTTTGAATTAGTAGCGAAATTGCATCCCTCTACGTCACGACATCGAAACTAATCCTTCCGGATTATGTAATGTCGGTTTTCGTGTCAACGGGTTTCGTACTAATTGAAATGGGATCGAATGCGTTCAACTACGACCGATTGTAATCACGTCACGCCCTTGAGAACATTGGGGCGGGGCTCCTCGAAAGGGCTCCACCTCCGTCGTTACTCGTAAAGGGATTAGACGGACTTTAGGCGATCGTCGTAGTCAAACGTATTTGAAACCGAAAACTTGTATTAATATATATATGTACACGGTATTAATTGTTAATGACGAAATGTAAATAAATAAATAAATAAATAAATAATGTTAGTGGTTAGAGTACATAAATAAAATGTTAGTAGCAAAATTAAAATAATGTTAGTAACGAAATTAAAATGTTAGTGCTAGTAATAATAATAATAATAATAATAATAATAATAATAATAATAATAATAATAATAATAATAATAATAATAATAATAATAATAATAATAATAATAATAATAATAATAATAATAATAAAAATAATAATAATAATAATAATAATAATAATAATAATAATAATAATAATAATAATAATAATAATAATAATAATAATAATAATAATAATAATAATAATAATAATAATAATAATAATAATAATAATAATAATAATATACATAGTCAAAAGGAAAAGAGAAAGGAGAAAGAGATGTCGGGATTTGAATTACACCCTCAACCTACATGCTTAATGGCCTCGGAAACGAACTCGTAATAGCGACGGGAGCGCGGGAGTGTCGAGATATGTAGGGTGAGTTATGGTGTGTGTCTTTGACGAGTTTTGATCTCGGGATTTTGAATATGTATGTGTGTGTGTGTGTGTGTGTGTGCCGCCGGTTTAACGAGGGCAAATGGCTCGGTTTTTTGTATTGTTTTGCTTGGGGTTGTTTAGGTAGATTAGGCTTTTTAAGGCTTTTTGTTTCAGCTTTTTTAAGGCTTCATTATGCTGAAAAGTTCTTGAAATGGTGAGGATTAGTGGGGTATTTATAGAGTGAGTGAAGGGAGTTGGGTGATTAGGGTTAATTTAGAAATGATTGACCCTTTGATTTGATTATGCATTTTGAATTCTGATTTGGGCGCAATCTTCTAGAAGCTGAACTTGGCTGGTTTGTGTGACGGGTTCGTCCTTGACCGGGTTTTGACCCGGTCGCTAAAAGACGGGATTTATTTTTGGTGTCGGTTTTGGCCCAAATTAGTCTTATTTTGCTCGGAACGACCCACTGGGCCTGGATTTGAGGTCTGTTTTGTGAGATTATTACTCCGCTAAATGCCCACGTCGGATACTATTGATTCCGAGTCCGTATTCGAGCGTATTAAGTCACGTTAGCGTCCGATCATCATCGGGTGTTTTGTCGGGAACTGCTATAGACACTAGCAGGCAAAATGCGGGTGTCTACAGTAGTCAATTAGACTTCCAGATGGAGTTAGGCATCCTTTGTAATTAAATTGCTCATCAACAGCATGAGCAAAATCAATGAGTTTACTTGCAGGACTAGATTCGCGATTGTAATTTTGTATTATTTTGGGTTGTTTTCTCCTGATTTTGCTTTAGTCATGTCATTATGCTATTATTTGATTATTTTTAAGAATTTCCTATTGTCTCCTCCTGATAATATATTATTGGGATATTTCCCACGGTACCCTCGAACTTTGACACATTACACATGGTACCCCTCATTTTAAGTTTGTTCCTATGGTAACCTTGTATTTTGCGTTTAGTGTCCATGGTACCCCTGATCAATTTTCCGTCATAACGGCGTTAAAAGTTAGTTTAGTTAAAGTGATTAATTTTAATTTTTTTGGTGAAATTAGTTAGAAAATTAATGAAATTCAAATTAAAATAGTTGAAAATTGAGGAAATACTCATTGTACCCCTGTGTTTTCAGTATTTTAACCATGGTACCATTGTATTTTCAATTTTTTGTCCATGATACCCTCGTGATTTCAATTATTTGTCCATGTTACCCCTGAATGAATTGTAACCACAAGGGTACCATGGGCAAAGAATTTAAAATTTAAGGGTATCATGGCTAAAACATTGAAAACACAGGGGTATCATGGACATTCCTTTAATTTTCAATTATTTTAATTAGAAGTTCGTTAATTGTTCTAACTAATTTTTCCTCTGAAAAAAATTAATCACTTGAACTAAACTAACTTTTAACGTCGTTATGACAGAAAATTGATCAGGGGTACCATGGACACTAAACACAAAACACAAGGTTACCATAGGAACAAACTTAAAATGAGGGGTACAATGTGTAATGTGTCAAAGTTCGAGGGTACCGTGGGAAATATCCGTATATTATTTGGGATATTATTCTGCTCCCGATAATTTCCTATTAGGATAATTTTGAATTATTGGGATTGTATGCTTTAGTCATCTCCTGATTGTTTTCTCTTGATAATGCATGAAGCAATGGTACACATCAACCAAAATGCATTGCAAGACTTTCCGTACAACTTCGATGAACTTCCGCCTAAGGAGATACAAAAGACATATAAGATAGCTTCAGAGTTGCTAAGTGGTAAACATATCACGGTGGCCCATTAATATGTTTTTATGAATTTTTATATCGCACTTAATTTCTTGGTTTTGTTTAGTGTACATTCAACTATGGCTCTTTTTCATACCTTGCTTTGAATGACGGGAAAAAAAATCAAGCCTACCACTTTTTGTATTACATCAGCCTGTTTTGCTCAAGATAATATTACAACGCGTACTTCCTAGATTAGTATATGGTTTCATCTTAGAACTATAAACTTATGGCGAAAAGAACAATTCGAAAATCACAACAATATGTGCCATCAAAATACATCCACAATTTGTACCTAAGACAAAGAAACTAGCATACAGAAATCCTAGTATAAAATCAATGACAACAATATGTTTGTGGCCCTTCTGACCGGACCTCTTGTCTTTTCCGAGCCGGGAGAATGGGCTAATATGCAACCTCCGAGATTTTTGTCAATAAGGTTGCTTAGTAGAAAGTTAGTGGATGTTGTTGGCTTGGTCTTCTTGCAGGAAATTTGATGCAATAGGTTTGTTCAAAGGGCCATCTCCGCTACTTGGACTCACCAAGTGCTTTTGTAATATGCCTATGAATTACCTTTTGAATTCTAGGAATTATTCAGGAACTCGCTTGTTCTAATGGGAAGGAGTATTATCTTCCCATACGTCGTACACCTATGGTTCTTTCAATGTATTCATATACAATGTACCAAAACATTCCATTAACAATTGCTATGTAAAAGTGCTATTGTCCTGTGTGCTTATGTCAATTTCTGTTTATTTACATGAGCGGAAATTACAGACACCAATGGACTCTGCCCTGCCTGCTTGACCTTGCGCATCACAGTTCGTTAATTTTGTTGCATATACCTTGGCGTAACTGATAGATTACACTATCTATATTAACTATGAACAGTGCGTGTCTGCTCTAAAAGAATTTGTAGACTGTGATTCCTATATACGCTTCGTCCATGACATAATACTAGCAGCAATATCAAACTCAATGGAACAAAATAAATGTGTACCTTTCATTTACAATAACGTCCATCAAGCCAACAGTTATGATACATTTACAGACACTACCCATTTACAATGTATGGCAAGAAATATTGATTATTAGTCGTAAACATATCTCATGCTTACAAACCAAACTTGTAGCTCAAAGACGTGTACGAAATAGTTTCTGCTTTGAAATGTAAACGTATGACGAAAAGAAAAGGAAACACGAACAATGGTTCGAACAACCAAGGACAACAATATGCTTCAACAAAATATATACACAATTTCTGCCTAACGCTCCGCGCGCATCGCGCAATCTCAAACATTAGTTCGAATTATGCCAACAATTCCACAATCAATACAACAACATGCGTCTTCAAAATACATACACAAATCGTATCTAACCGTACGCGCGCATCGCGCGCGAAAAGAAGACTAATCAAGTATATAAAAGTCTCCAAAGATAAATGATTCTCAAATAATATCTTATCTCTTTAAAGATATTGGAAAATCATTAACAAAGAAAACTTGAATATATTATCTTGATTAATATTCTTTTGATACTCCACCTACCATATTCTCTCCTAATAAGGAAGCACATCAATTAGTGTGATTTCATTTCCTTTGTTAAAAAGGATTTTCCCATCTATAAATAGCCTACCCTTTTCATTAGCAAACCACGACTTACACACACATCTTTCCACTTTGCAAAGATTAACTTCACCACATTTCAAAAAGTTTTTGCGATAAGCTTCGTTTTAAGTCTTGGCTAAGTAAAATCCTGTTTAATTGTTTATGCTTTGAAGTCATATAGTTTCATTATTCTCTCTAGACAATTGAAGTATATTCTTAGCTAGAGAAATTTTGTAAACAAGAGTCAAGTAAAGTATACGAGTCGAGTAGTGGTTTACTGAATCGAACGACATATATCGTTCACACCTTGAACGCTTCACAACGTTCAACCACCAAGGGCTTCACATCCCTCACATCGAAGGCCTAACATCCTTCATAGTCGTGGGCTTAACATCCCACAACCCGAGAGCTTAACATCTCTCAAATCGAGTGATTCACATCACTCTCACCATCACGATTAGAGTTAATCGTGAGAGTATTTATTTGTAAGGCAATTCGAAGTAGGTACTCTTATAAATAAAGACACCGGTGGACGTAGACTTTTCAATTGGGTCGAACCACGTTAAAATTGCTCGTGTTATTTACTTTACGCATTTAATTAGTTCTGCTATTTCTTATACTTATACTTATACTTCTTAGTAGTAAGTATAGTAGCAAACATTTCATTACTTCATTTTATTAGTCGTAATAAATAAGTAATATATATTTCACTACATCTTTCATAATAAGGTCCAAGTGTCATATATCGGTAAAATTTTAAAAAAAGGCGTAAATACTCTATTCACCCCCTCTAGAGGATTTTATAGGATTGCTAGACTCTACTATTACCGTGTTGATTTTGGTGTAGGATTGTGTTGTTTGCTAGATTTGGTGAGGTTGAAGACTTGAAGGAAGAGGAAGATGGAGGACATTAATGACGTTTAATGCCTCGTACACTAAGTAATGAAAATGTGTGAAGTTGTATAAAATAAATAAAAGGCGAAAAAGGAGAGTGATCGGGTTCTTCTGCTAACTGGCCATTTATACTACTCTGGTTTAACCACTCCAAAAATACGTATTATTCTCTGATTTATTAACATTAGAATTATTTTTGGAAGATGCTCTATAGTTGGTATTATTGCCGTTAAATAAAATTAGAGGTGAAAAAGGAAGATAAAAGGGTTCTACAGGTAACCGATCACTTATACTACTCTGGTTTAACTACTCAAATAATACGTATTATTCTCAGATTTATTAAAATTGACATTATTTTGTGAATACGCCCTACAGTTGGTATTATTGTTGCTAAATAACCCTATTTTTTTTCTTTTTGTTTTTTTGAGAGAGGGAGAGAGAGAGAAGGTTATCAGCGCGACGAGTGTCCGGAACCTTAGAGCATGGAATATCCTCTCGGGCTCGGGATCGAAGAGAAGTGATGAAGAACCTCTCCTGTGGACAACTCAAGTAGCAAGTGAGACTCCGAGCACCAAGTGGTACTAGGGAAGAGAAAAATAAAATGAAAGCAATAACCAAACAATCAACTAAACTAAAACTCAACTAATTCGCCTTCCCCGGCAACATCGTCATTTTGATGCGGGTCATATTGTCGTCTATCTAACGCGATCAAACAAAATTTATAACTCCAACTAACTACTACGTAGTAGCGGTAAGTCGGGATCGATCCACATGGACGGAACACATGGGAAGCCGAGTCTAGGTTTAGTCTATTGATTGGGATCTAAAAAGGGGGTTTAGATTGATGAACAAATAAGAAATAAATAAAGAAACTAGAACATGAGATAAAAGTAATAAAATTAGGAGAAGAATGAGGAAGAAGATTAAAAACATGAAGGAAATTGAATGAGGAAGAAAGATTAAAAACTTGATTAAAGGAAAGATTAAGTCTTGAACACTACTAACACATTCTTAAAAAACCTCTCCTCCCCTCCCTCCCTCCCCTCCAAACCCTAAAAAAAAATCCCCCTCGGGGCTGCCATCTACCAATTCTGGTAGTGGTAAGCCCCAAATTTTAATATTTATCGTTAATTATTAATAGTTTATTTAGATTATAATAACTCTTGCCTCTCCTTTTTGGAGATTTGTCCCATCAATTGATGGGTTTGTTCCCATATTTTTTGTGGGTTTCTTCTCTCTTTTGGAGAGGTTCAAGAATTATGTGCAAGATCATGGGAGCAAAGAAATTTCTACGTATGGTGATACAATTGAGGTCAGATCTCGGTCTACTATTTGTCAAAATAGAGAAAGTTCATCATTTTGAAGACTATATCATCAGATCCATAGATTCCTTCGCGAAAGGCTGTGTCAATCAACAGCGATATATAGAAGGCTATGCAGAAGCGTATTATTCGAATAACGATCTTTGTCTCAAGGATGTTCTTTATTTATGTTTTACAAATATGTATTCAGTTCAATTTGATATCGTTTGTAGATGCCGTATGGTTTATTATTAATGAAATTGATCTGCACTTCAAAAAAAAAAAAAAAAAAAAAAGTCTTGAACACTACTTGAAGGAGATTAATTAACTAGATCTAGACTAGAGAAATAGAGAAATGGAGATAGACTCCCAAAATATCTCCCTAATCTAATCTCTAAAACCCTAATTTCTAGTATGTAGTCTAAGATATTGTATACTCGTAGTATCCTCCCTCAAAATGAGAGTTACAAGTATTCATAGGAGAGTCTAATTAGTCTCATTAAGGGTAAAATAGGAAAATGAAAAATGAAAAAGGGAAAACGAAAAATCAAAATAGAAGAAATCCAAATTGCCAGCCAAAGAGAGCAACACGACATCACACACGTACACCATTCACACTTTTACCCGATGGTTTCCCATCGGGCGAAAGTTCGTCCCACGGAAATCGGTTTCGCCCGATGGAATCTTTATTGGGTAAAGTTTTGCCCTGCGTCGTCTTCATTTTAACCTGCTCCAATTCAATTGATGATTATCGATTCCCAAACACGAATCTGGGCACGGTTGTTTGCTCGAAGTTTGTGCCATGTTCGCTGGTGCCGGAATCTGGGCTGGGGGTCGAACGGAGCTCAGTTTGCGACCTAAAGCTGGTTTGCCGGATATTGATTGTTGTTGTTGGCTGCTCTGGCTCGCCGGAGAATAGGTGGTTGAAGATGGAATGTAGAGGGAGACGCGGTGGTTGGTGCTGGGAGCACGGTGTTCTGAGATGTTGCGTTGTTATTGTTGGCTCACCGGAGTTCCGCTGCTGCTGCGCTTCCGGCGGCGACGGAGTTAGTCTGTGGTGGACTGAGAGGAAGAGCTGGGGCGCGACCTGGTGCTGGTGGTTGTCATTCGCCGGAATCTGCGATAGAGAATGTGGCTGTCACGGCGGAAGAAATGGGGGATGGGGTTGAAGGTGGGTTGATGTTGGTGGTTGCCTGGTTGATGGAGGGAGTTGAGTCAAGGTCTTAGAAGTAATTTGGGTTGATTAAGGTGAGTTAGTAATTGGGCTGAGTATAGTTCATGGGTCGGAGTTGGGTTGATGAGTTTGAGATGAAAATGGGTTGATTTGTGAGTTGAGGAATTGGGTCATGTGGGTTGATGAAGGATGGTTTGTTTTGGTCAATGTCGGATTTGACTTGGATTGCCTTGACTCGATCCCTTATTCATGAACACATACCTATCAAACAAAAACAACCAAAAGCAGTACCAAATTCTACGAAAAAGACGATAATTACTAATAAACTAAACTCAAACTAGAAAATACAAAATATATACTAAAATGAGTTATATTGACGTTTAAGTACACAAAAGCGAGTCAAATATGAGTCTAAATGAGGGGTAAAACGGTCTAAATATGCGTGTGTAGACACTCACATTTTGCCCGCCAGGTGTCTATAGCAGTTTCCGACAAACACCCGATGATGATCGGACGCAAACGTGCTTTAACGTACTCGGAAATGGGCTCGAAATCATGGATATTTGGCTTGGGCTTTTTACGGAGTACAAATTTCACAAAACCAACCTCAAATTCAGGCCCAGTGGGTCGTTTTGAGTCAAATAAGACTAATTTGGGTCGAATCCGACATCGGGGGTAAAACCGTCTTTTAGCGACCGAGTCAAACCCGGTCAAAGATATTTTCTCGAGACACGTGAGTCAGCCGTGTCACTTCACGTGGCTGATTCAAGCTCAAACTCCACAAAAAATCAGCTACACAAATATTAAAAAATTCCGTTAAAGGTAAAATTCGATCTCAAGTAGGAATTCTATCCGAATACCGAATCGAGAATTCGACCGAGCATGGGATACCCGGCCGAGCAGGCTGTTTTCAGTCGGTTCCCTTTTCTTCTTTGCCAAGTAACGGAGTTCTCGTTCCTCACAACATCTTACATTTCCTATCCCGATTGGTATTTCTTGTCGTACAAGCAAGATACTTCTCTCAAACTTCTTTTCCTATAAATAGGACCCCTTGCACACGCAATATTCATCAATCATACAACACAATTTTTCATACACAATATTGATACACGTTCAACACATCAACTTTCTTATTCATACACCTCGAGACCCTTACACTTAGCATCGAGAAACCAATAGTGCATCCAAAAACTGAAGGAACCGGCCCCCTATACCAGACACCCTTCACGTCCAACCGAGCCACCACAACTCACCAACATCAAACTCGACGCTCCCGTGCCCAAGCCACATTCCGACGAGCCTCGATCCGAGTAAACAAAAGCATGTAGGTTGAGGGTGTAACAAAACCCGACTTCTCTTTTCTCTCTTCCTCTTCCTCTCATTTTTCTCTTGTCCTTGCGTCGTCGTCGGTCGTCTTTTATTACGGGTCGTTAGTCACATATTTTTTATTATTTCTAATATCGATACTACTGTAGACACCCGCATTTTGCCTGCTAGTGTCTATAGCAGTTCCCGACAAACACCCGATGATGATCGGACGCAAACGTGACTTAGTATACTCGGATTTGGACCCGAAATCAATAATATCTGACATGGACTTTTAGCGGAGAAATAATCTCACAAAACAGACCTCAAATTCAGGCCCAGTGGGTCGTTCCGAGCAAAATAAGACTAATTTGGGCCAAAACCGACACCAAAAATAAATCCCGTCTTTTGGCGACCGGGTCAAAACCCGGTCAAAGACGAACCCGTCGCAAAAACAGCCCAAGTACACCTTCTAGAAGCTGGCGCCCATTCCTAAATTCAAAAAAAGATCACATAATCAACCAAGTCAACCCTTTCCTTTTTTATCTCGGATTACCTGATCCACTCGATCGAGTGGATTGACCCATTCGGTCGAGTGGAGCGTCAAAAACTGGATCAGGCCCATTTTCTAGGGCACTCGACCGAGTGCACTAGGGCCACTCGATCGAGTGACCCTAGGTTGTGGGGTAAACTCTATAAATACCCCATGACCCTCACTCATTTCACAACTTTTACCCATCCACTTTTACCTACATTCACTTCACATTTCAGCCACATTCTCTACCCTACAACCCCAAGCAAACACACATCAAAAACCGAGTCCCTTGTCCCTCGAAAAACCGACAATTCATCCACACACACACACATACACCATAACTTACATACATCCTCGATACTCCATAGTCCCGTCACTATTCGCGAGTCCATTTCCGAGGTTCCTACTAAGCGTGTATGTTGAGGGTGTCCTAAACCCCATTTCAATCTTTGTTACTTTTGTTTATGTTTTGTATCGTTAATTTTATACCTATACTAGTATTGTAATCCTAACACTAACTCTAACATCCTCACACTTTACATTTTCGCATACTAACTTTTTATTCACGTTGCTAACATTTTATTATCATACCGCGTATGTATATATTAGTATCAAAATTCGGTTTCGGATTCGTTTGACTATAATTGTCGCCCAAAATCCGTCTAATCCTTTTACGAGCAACGACGGAGGTGGAGCCCTTTCGAGGAGCCCCGCCCCGATGTGCTCAAGGGCGTGACGTGATCGCGACTAATCGTAGTTGAACGTATTCGATCCCATTTTAATTAGTACGGAACCCGTTGACACGAAAACCGACATCACATAACCCGAAGGGGTTAGTTTCGATGTCGTGACGTAGAGGGAGACATTCCGTTGCTAATTCAAATTTTCTAGCGTAAATGTTTTCATAAAATCCCGACAACCACGATTATAGTACCGGAGGTCGAGTTAAATTCAAATCATGCGATATTTGTATTTAACTCGACCGACCGTCGTTTTCAACCTCAAAAACGAGACGAGTTGACACTCGTACAGGAGCTACTCGACCGAGTGCATAGGCCACTCGATCGAGTAGCGTCCATCAGAACTGGACAGAACCCTTTTCGAGGGGCTACTCGACCGAGTGCGTAGGCCACTCGATCGAGTTGCATCCATAACTCTGGGCAGAACCTTTTTCGAGGGGCTACTCGATCGAGTCAGACCATGACTCGACCGAGTGCGCCCTGTAACCCAGAAAACCGAGAGCTTAAATGCAACATTTAAGCCTCGTCCCTTTTACGACCTTTTAGTCAACGCGTGTAAAGACCATCACGTGGACCCACTTTTCAAAACTCACGTTCATCACGACACCTTAACGACTTTGATCGATTTTTTCAACGTGATAAATCGGGACAAGGCATCGAGGCATAGGATCGGGCTAGCATCACGCCTAGGTCCTATGTCTCCGTCCTCCGTTTGATGTACAACATAATGTGCATTTAAACGGGGTTAGTCCACTTACACATTTCGCGGTCAAGTTTACATACGGGTCCGTTCCTATCTTTTTATTATCTATTATTCCGTTATTTTTGTATTGGCCGGGTTGTATTTCCGCCCGTGTAACTTGTACGTTATTTATGTTTGAGTTTCATTTATTTACTTGCTTACCGTTTTATAAATGAACCTCGCATGCTAAACCATTTTGACCATAATTAAGATGCATTAAATGACGTAGTTAACCAATAACTCATGCTTAGCCAGAAAACGCTGTTTGCATATCATTTAGTCATTTTACTAGCGCGCGCACACGAACACGAACGATGTCTTAGTAGAGGCCGCCATGTGCGGGCGGGGTTGGGTGTCCTTAGTGGGCTTCCCAACACGTACCCTCACCCCTTACTCAGAACCTTGGTTTCCGGATGCCCGAAACCATTGGCGCTCGAGAGTCATTCTATATACGAAAGCCGGTTTAAACGGTATCGATATTGCAATGCAAAGGGACGAGCCCCATAAACTCTGAAATCGAGGTGGGCCGTACTTTGTGTACAGCCCATGACGATATAGAGTGGGCTTGTATGGTTCCGAATAACCACAAAATTCGGTGGCGACTCCATTTTGACTTAAATTTCGAACCCGAGAACCATCTCACCACGAGATTCATTCGCCTACCCAAACCCGCGCGTGGCCGCGTCGGGGTGGACCTACGTCATGTCCACAATTTGGCGACTCCGCTGGGGACACCTGATGTACCACATGTCATCGGGGTTCCTAGGGTGAGACTCGAAGAGAAATCGTTCGAATATTAGTGTGCGCACATTAGTTTAATGGTTCATGCATAACCCAAATTTTGCCCGGGCCGGTTACTTGTGACCGACGTCCCACTATACCACGGTGCATTCCTACATGGGTGCACTAAAGACTTCGATGGCGGAACTCACCGGGGTTTTACGGCAGGTCCTAGTTCCAAATCGGCTAGGAAGTCCGTTCCGTTTCGTGAGAATGCTATCGTTGTTGGTATAGACCCTACTTTGACCGACCGAGACTTAGTGTAAAGCATACATAAGCGTCGTTATAATGCTTGTTTGACTACGTGCTACTTGGTTTCCGTGTCATTTTTCAAAAAATGCATCTTACCAAAAATACCAAATTTTGAAAAAAACCCGAAATGCTGTCCGTTTCGGGACCCGTCTTTTCAAAATATCCAATTTTCAAAATTCGGAACGCCACCGAAATTTAGGATCAAACGATTTGACTCAAAATATCCTTTTTATCTAGTCGGCATGCTGCCCGTCTTAATTCCTGAATTTCCTAACACCATCTCGATTTTCTGAATTTTCAAAATTCTAATCTTGGTTTTCGAAATTCCGTTTTTAATTTCCAAACTATCGGAAATTCATCCACTTTATATTCAAATTTCAAACATCCAACTATCCTAGTAAACCTTCCTTATTATAGGGCCTACCGTCTAGCCGTGTGTCGGGTCTTTTCATAGTATGTCGAAGGTCTATAGCGTCGAAACTCCGCTGATCCTATATCACGAGTTTCCCCCCTTTCCCGAGTCCGCCTTATCCGTCAAGGCACGACCGACCCGCGTAGGGCATACCCCTACAAAGGAAAGTCGTCCATACACTCGAGTCAAAAGTCTGGGGAAAAGTCTCACGTGGACCTTCCTTCGAACGGGATTAGGCCCACAAAGCCAAAATCCTAAGAAGGTTATACCACCCATCGAGTCATCCGTTTAGATGTCTTTCTCGAGTCTCTAGTCTTCTTTCCTAGTGTCGCTCGGGATGTACTTTTCCTTTCTTTTTCCGAGATCTAGGTTCAGTTTCTGATTACGCGGTGTTCTTACAGACAGGCCGCCAGCAACTAGACACGCTCGAAGGATGGCTACTTTGAACAGCCTACAAACCGCTTTGAACGCCATGGTCGCGAAGCAAACCGACATCGAAGCCCAACTGAACGAAATGAGGGCTGGCCAAGTGGCCATTGTTGCTCGCCTAGCTACGGTGGAGCAAAGGGCTCCTAATGTCGAGACTACTGGGCCCATAGATGAACTGGTTAGCGCAGTACGCCGACTAGAAGAACAAGTCCATTTGACTGGGAGTAACAATATCCACCGGGAGAATAGCCGAGAGTACTCCACGGTGAGTGACAAACTACCCGCAAACCTGAATCTCACAGGTTTGCCCATGTTTGAGGGAACTGAAGACCCGTTACTACGTGTGCGGGCCTTCAAGGAATTCATGGCCATCAAGGGAGTGGATTCGACCATGTTCAAGAATCTCTTTGCTGCATCCCTTGAGAAGCACCCACGGGCCTGGTACTATAGGCTAGACCCGAAAAAATACCCTACATGGGATGATGTGGCCACCGAGTTCGCTCGGAACTATGCTGACAACACCGAGATCCAAACCACAATGCGATCTCTGGAGGTTATGGCCCAAGAGCTAAAGGAAGGTTTCACCAAATACCTTCAACGCTGGAGGGCCGAGAGCATGAAACTGGTTGATAAGCCCAATGAGAAGACTTTGGTGGAGGCTTTTGTCAAGAACCTCCTCCCTTCCTACCGGGTTCACCTCCGATATGCTGTCATACCCAATTTCACCACCCTTACTGAAATGGGTATGAGGATCGAAGACGACCTGAGACTAGAAGGCCTCACTAAGGCCGCTAGCAAAGGGTACCAAGGGGCTTCTTCCTCCACCACTAAGCCCCAAGCTGCAACTCGCAGCATTTTTGACGCGGTTAATCTACTAGATGCCCCGTCTAAGAAGAACACCCCACCTCGGGTCTTCACGGATATAGGTACCACATATACCTATGCCTTACAAAGGCTGTCCTCCAAGGGCCTAATCCAACCGATAGGCCCAACTTCTGAAGTTCCGGTCGAGCGACGCTCCAAGAACTACAATGCTCAGGCCTATTGCCAATACCACCGGGGCAATGGGCATGACACCGAAAAGTGTTGGAAGCTGAAGCACTTGATCCAGGACCTGATTGAAAGCGGTAAAATCCCGCTACCCGGAGATAAGCCAAGCAACAAGGAGAACCCTTTCAGCTCCCATGCCATCTTTACCGGGGAGGTGATTGACTGCTCTAACCTTATCTCTCCCTTCATCCCGCAAGTGAACGGGATCTGGTTTGACGACGAGGATGATATCTACCTCGCTAAAGAAGAAACCGTTCCCATCACCCCTGAACAGATTCGAGAGGCCAAAACTCGAGTCCTAGCCAGCAAAAACCTTGGTCGTCCCTATTTAGCCACAAGCACTAGGGACACCCCCATCCCGACAACCATCACCGATCCACTCGGGATGGAAGTCGCCCCTGAAGAGCCGACCGCTGAAACAGCTATTGTGAAGCAACTGAAGAGAACCCGAGTTGACCTCACTATATGGCAACTCTTGGTCAGCTCACAAGAACATCGAGAAGCACTTACAAAGGCTCTCGATCAAGTCAAGATCGACTCTTTGGCTACCCCTGCTGAAATGGTAGCCACGGTCCTACCCCACCTAAAGGGTAAGGCCAAAGAAGGAGGCCCAATGATCACCTATTCCGAAGCCGATCTGCCACCGTTTGGGGCCTCCCACAACCTGGCCCTTTACATCACGGTGATTTGCCGGGGAAAATACCTCCCGATGACCCTAGTCGATGACGGGTCAGCTGTGAATGTCCTTCCCCTAAGGACCGCCAAAGCCCTCGGCATTACCGAGGCTGACTATATCCCAACCGCTCAAACCATCCAAGCCTTTGATGGGAGTCCAAAGTCGGTAGCTGGGGCCATAAAACTGACCATCATCACAGGCCCGATAGAAAAGGAGCTTGAATTCCAGGTGATTGATGTCACCTCATCATTCAACTTGCTCCTAGGAAGGCCGTGGATTCACGCGGTGAAAGCCGTGTCCTCCACCCTCCACCGTAAGATCAAGATGGCTCTACTCGACAATGTTATCACTTTGGAGGCAACCCCAATGACCGTGGCTAGCTGTAACGCCACGGGCCGCACGGACCTCTGGGGGTTCGACTTTGTGGGGATGATCGAGGAAGAGTACCTCTTTAGGCCTTACTTCACCACGAGTATTGACACGATGCTCCAGAACTTAGGGTACCTTCCGGGGGCTACCTCTCGACCCGACCTTCCAGCTGGGAAGATCATCGAGGTCCTTAAGGACGAAGACTCTCACTTCGGCCTTGGCTATGCCACCACTCCGGGCAACGTTGTCCGAGCAGGAATCGAAAAGGCCTGCAACATCATGAAGGGTATCCACTTGAGCCCTTACAGCCCACGGTTGTCTGACTACTTCGTCACACCCGTATTCGGGGCTATCTAGGTTGGGCTATACCAACCCAATGCTACGCACCTCGGGACCCACTTGGCCCGGGACTGCAACTACATCCCGGATGAGGTGTTCGCCCTCATCCAGTCCGACGGAGCTGATGATGCTGAGCCCGCGCTGGGGCTGCTCTTCGGGGAAGACACTATAGCCCCGACTCCAAAAGAAGACCTGGTCAACCTGATCCTCCGCAGCAACAGGTTCGACCCGACCAAGCTAATCTCGGATGTTGGTTCCGAGACGGGAAAAAGGGCCTGGAGGAAGACTGTCAAGTGGACTGACAGTCAAGGAAGGATCTACAAGCTGGTCGCCGGAGAGGGAGACATGCCTGAGTCTGAGTCCGAGTCTGAGTCGGAGTCTGAGTCAGAGTCTGAGGTCGAGTCTAGAGAAGTCGGTGCTAGAGTCACTCCTGTAACCCCCCTCCCTTCTATCATTCCTGTTGCTGGCACTTCGGGGTCTGTCCCGAGTGCTTTACCAATTCCGCCACTGACCAATGATCAGATGGCTGCTCTCTTTGAGCTGTTTTCCAAGTTTTCAATCAATAATAACAACCGTTCTGCTTACGACTTGTCTCTTTTAAATTCTGCTTTCAAAAACGTTTTATGCTATGACATTGAGAAATCCGACGAACAGGTACCCTTACCTCCACATCTGATCGAGCAACTAGAGCAAAGGGACTCCCGGAATCCGGTAATTGAAGAGACCGAGTCCATAAACGTGGGAACAACCTTAGAGCCTCAGATACTTAAGATAGGATTATCCTTAGATCCCGAGGAGAAACAACACTTTATAAACCTTCTCCAGGAGTTCAAAGACGTCTTCGCGTGGTCCTACAAGGACATGCCGGGGATAGACCGGGAAATAGCCGAGCACCACATACCAATCAAAGACGGGTGCAAACCGGTCAAACAGAAGCTTCGTCGAATGAGGCCCGAGTGGTCTCTCAAGGTAAAAGAAGAAGTCGACAAACAGTTCAAAGCCGGCTTCATACAAGTGTCCGAGTATCCGGACTGGGTTGCAAACATCGTGCCGGTTCCTAAAAAGGACGGTAAGGTGCGGGTATGCGTAGACTTTCGAGATCTTAACAAAGCAAGCCCGAAGGATGATTTCCCGTTACCACACATCGATATACTGGTGGATAACACGGCCGATCATGCCCTTCTGTCATTCATGGACGGGTATGCCGGGTATAATCAAATCAAGATGGCGGAAGAAGATATGAGTAAGACTACCTTCACTACACCCTGGGGTACTTACTGTTACACCGTCATGCCATTTGGTCTCATTAATGCCGGGGCCACATACCAAAGGACCGCTACCACCTTACTACACGACAAGATGCATAAAGAGGTAGAGGTCTATGTAGACGACATGATCGTCAAATCCAAAGAACGGGATGGTCACATCACCGCCCTAAGAAAATTTTTCACCCGATTGCGCAAATACAACATGAGGCTAAACCCTCAAAAGTGCAGTTTCGAGGTAACGTCAGGCAAATTACTGGGTCACATCGTTAGCCAACGAGGTATCGAGGTCGACCCAGCCAAAATCAAAGCCATTACCGAGATGCAAGCTCCTAAAACCGAAAAAGAAATAAGGGGATTTCTCGGGAAAGTCCAGTATATTAGTCGATTCATTTCCAAGCTAACCATGGTGTGTGAACCAATTTTCAAGAAACTGAAAATAGGGGAACAGATACTATGGGATGACAAGTGCCAAGCTGCTTTCGACAAAATCAAAGAAATTCTGTCTGCTCCACCAGTTTTGATGCCACCTCAACCCGGCTTGCCTCTGTCGTTATACCTAACAACGACCGAGACAGCCATGGGGGCTATGCTGGCTCAGACAGTTGACTCTGAAGAACGAGCCATTTATTATATCAGCAAGAAGTTTTTAGAGTATGAGTGCAAATATACCATGCTCGAAAAGACGTGCTTGGCTTTAGTCTGGGCCACTAAGAAGCTTCGACACTATATGCTCAGCTATGAGGTCCATGTCCTATCCAAGATGGACCCGATCAAGTACCTCTTCGAAAAGCCCATCCTTAACGGCCGGATTTCAAGATGGACTCTCATGCTGGCAGAGTTCGACCTAAAGTTTGTACCGTTAAAGGCCATTAAGGGACGGGTGGTAGCTGAATTCCTCGCTGACAGCCCGGTAGTCGAGGAAGGACACACCGACACCTGGTCCTTCCCAGACGAAGATATTTTCCATACCGATGCTGAAACATGGGATCTATACTTCGACGGAGCATCTAATTTTCGAGGGTTCGGAGTCGGGATCCTTCTAATTTCACCAAGAGGGGAGCATACTCCCGTCTCCATCAAACTGGACTTTGATGTTACCAATAACGCAGCAGAGTACGAAGCATGCATTTACGGGCTACAAGCCGCCGCCAACCTGGGGATCACAAATCTCCGGGTACATGGCGACTCATCCTTGGTGATTAACCAAACACTCCAAAAATGGAAGACTCGGAATGCTAATCTCGTGGCCTACCAGGCACGAGTAAGGGATCTCGAAAAACAATTCCAGAAGGTAGAGTACATATACCTGCCTCGGGAAGAAAATCAGTTTGCACATGCACTCTCAAAATTGGCGTCTTTACTGAACATTCCCGACCACATGACCAGTATGCCAATTTGTGTCGAAAGACGGTCTGAGCCGGCATACATCCATGACATTGAGGACATCGAGATCACTGATCCCGAACCTTGGTACCAGGCTGTGTTAACATACCTGACCAACGGAGAGTATCCTCCCGGGACTGAGGGTCGAGCCAAGAAAGCCTTACGGAGGCTAGCCACCCAGTTCATCCGTACTGATGACGGGCAATTGTACAAAAAGACGGCACAGGGGGCTCTTCTCCTTTGTGTTGACAAATATAAGGCCGAGAAAGTAATGGCCGAAGTACATGATGGTGAAAAAGGCCCGCATATGAATGCTCACATGTTGGTCCGAAAAATCATGAGGCTCGGGTATTACTGGAACACCATGGAAGCCGACTGCTAGTTATATGTCAAACATTGTCATAACTGTCAAATCTTTGGCAATGTGCAACATATGCCGGCATCTCTGCTCTATACCATGACGTCACCTTGGCCGTTCTCGACATGGGGTATCGACATAATCGGGAAGGTAAATCCCTCCGGTACTGGCGGGCACTGCTTCATTTTAGTAGCTATCGACTATTTCACCAAATGGGTCGAAGCTGAATCATATCGCATCCTCAATGCTAAGCATGTCGCCAAATTTATCCAAAACAAGATAATATGTCGGTATGGAATCCCACATGAATTTATCAGCGATCATGGAACCCATTTCCAAGCTGAGACCGCGGCCCTACTGGCTAAATACAAAATTCAAAGGCACACGTCCTCGCCCTACCGTCCCCAAACCAATGGAGCAGTAGAGGCAGCCAATAAAACAATTGTCACCATACTCAAAAAGATGGCTGATAAATATCGGGACTGGCCCGACAAAATACCTTTCGCCCTATGGGGGTACCGGACATCAATTCGCACCGCAACCGGGGCGACACCATATTACCTAACCTATGGGATGGAGGCAGTCCAACCAATTGAGCTAGAGGTGCCATCCCTCAGAATTCTGCTAGAAAGTCAAGTACCCGAAGCTGACTGGGTTCGAGCACGGTACGATTCGTTAGTTCTACTAGACGAACGACGGTCCCGCGCTCTCAACAACATCCAAATCTACCAGAAGAGGATCCAACGGGCTTTCAACAAGCGAGTAAGGCCCAGAAACATTAAAGAAGGGGACCTAGTCCTTAAGTCTGTTCGAGCCTTACTACCAGTTGACCCAAGGGGAAAATTCAAACCCAACTGGGCTGGGCCATACCTGGTGAAAAAGATCCTATCAGGGGGAGCAGTAATGCTGACGGACCTGGACGGGAATGAGTTCGTCAACCCAACCAACCTGGACCAGCTGAAGCGTTACTACCCTTAGCCATTTCTCAATGTCATTAGCAATTTTTTATCAAAATCGTTTATTTTACAAAAAGCAAGTCAATGAGCTAGAATTATTTATTCTACTGTCGCAAAACATCTTGAACCATTAGTCTTGGTGTAATTCAAGATTGCAATTTTTCCTAAGCTTGAACTACGTTTGGTTTGATTCTGCTAATCGCGGATACGTAGGCAGCCCCCCAAAAGGGCACAACCAATGCAATCGAGAAAAGACAGGAACGGTTTAATAATAAACATTCTTTTATTAATCACAAAAAAAAACCCCAATAAACTTGGGAAAATTACAAGTGCAGGAATTCAAAAACTACAAAAAAAAACACACGACAAAAATAATAATATTTAAATAATAAAAACTAAGGACTCGGTATTTAGGGCATCTTGCCCTTTCCCTTGTCCTTGGCCTCCTTAACCGTCCACTGACGGCGACGCGGAGGAGAGCGTTCCCGAATCACCACAGGAACCTCTTTAGCCCGGACTCGCTTCTTGGAACTCGAGTCCTCATCCACCTCGATAGGCCCGAGTCGGGCCCTCACGGGCTCAGGGAGCCGGTCACGCGGACCTAGTCGGTCCCGGGCCGCCAGCCTTGGCCCAAGTCGCCGCTCCAAGTCAGTCTGGGGGCTTTGCCGCCCCCGTGTGCCACTAGCACCGGCATCTTTAGCTCGAATCTTAGTATGTGACTTAAGACCCGATTCTAGTCGGACTAAGGTAGCAGGGGTCTCTCCCTCATCGAAAAACCCCCTATTGTCCTTCGCAGTCTCTCGACGAACCAGTTCGAAGGCCTCGTCGACCTTCAGAGCTTTGCGAGCCTCCTCGGACTCCTCGGAAGTCCACTTCTCGTAGGCTCGAGAAACCCAAGCGGATTGGCAAGGGTTGGGAATAGTCCATGTAGGACGAGTAAACCATCTCTGCAACCAGGTGTCGCACATAGCGTCCGTCAGTTGGAGCGAGACGCTAATAATGGCTTCAGTCTCAGGAATGCGCTGAGACGAACCGAACTGCCTCAAGATGCGGTCCGGGTAAATGTGAACTGTCCAGTCGAGGGACAGGATCACGAGGTAACGAGCTTGGTCCCTCTTGGCCAACCCCGTCAACTTAGAAAGGAACCACCAAGCAACCGTCCACCTAATCAATGGGCCACCGTGGAACACCAATTCCTCGTCCCAGTAAGCTCGATTTATATGGTGATTCGAGCTTATCCGGCGCCCTCTTGAACTAATCTGGCTGCTGCGGTAGTTGGGAACGCTCGGAGGAGGCTCTATGATTGCCAAGCGTTCCGACAACCAAACCTGCAAGAAGTATACACGAAATTCATGAGCAACGGAATGGTCCGCTACAGCCCACTCGATCGAGTACATCATCTGACTCGATCGAGTAAGGCTCTCTAAGAACAACCAGAAGCTCGTCAGGTGTGGCACTCGATCGAGTAAAGCATCTCACTCGACCGAGTAAGCCCTTCACAGATGGGCAGAAGCACGTTGCAGACATCACTCGATCGAGTGATAGGTCCACTCGATCGAGTGACTTACGGACCTCAAGAAATCGCGAAAAAAAAAAAAAAAATCGCGAGACGTGTACCTGCAGGATGAGGGTACTCCCCGTCAGTTGCCGGTTTGGGTCAAGTCGCCTAGCATCCAGACCCATGATGAGTTCCCCAGTGGCTAGCAAAGCGGGGCTATGACCAGTCTCCATCTGGTCAACCACTCCAATCAGCCTAATTTGACCCACACAAGAGTCAGCATCCATCAACCCCTCGAATACATAGCGGTGCAGCATGCAGAATGCAAAAGCCCTACGCCTGTGGGAAGGCGTAGCCCTTACATCTTGACTGTTCATAAACTTGTCAGCCAAGTCGAAGAGGGAAACAGTATCTCCCCGCACCATTCGATCTGTCTCAGCATGAGACAGACCCAAGAAATCCCTCAGTCTTCTCCTCGAGTCCGGGTAGAACGGAGGGATGGTAGGACGAGCCACGGGGCTCCAACCTCCGATGGCTGCAATCTCCTCGGGAAGAGGGCATATTTCTCCCCGCGGGAACGCGAAGACGTGATGGGTAGTATCCCAAAACGCCAAACAGGCGTCCAAGAAGTGTGAGTCAGGCACTAGGCGCCGAAGAGGAAACAGGCTGACAATCCCCATTTGGGTCAGCTGAATTTTGTCCTCGTCCCGAAAGTGATGGGACCAGGCAAAAAGCATTGAAGTGAGATGCTCGATACCCATGGCAGGAACTAGATTTCTCTCGAAAGACTGAGAGATTTTTAAGAGAAGAAGGGTTTTGATTTGAGGTGCAGTAAGCTGAAGCAGGAAGACATGTATTTATAATAGGGAAGCCTGACTGTAACCTAACTAACCCTGCCTCCTCAGCAAACTGGGCCCCAGCATGTGCAGGCCTGACTTCAACCCAGAATAAGAATCTAGTTATCCCGAGCTTTCCTAAATGTTTTTCTAAAAATTCCTAAGATTCTAAAAAAATATACATTCGAAAATTTCAACTTTTTTCATAATCCAGTACATTTTTCCCCAGCACGAGTCGGTGTTTTGCCTATGTGTTACATGCAATTTATCATGTGTCAGCATACAGGTACACCCCAAGGACTTCAGAAGCAAGTCCCTGAGCAACTACTTCACTCCCCAACGTGAGCCAATATTTATCCCGGCATGCTACAATCAGAGCCATGATGTGTCAGCATACGGCTATTCCTACACCTCCAAAAGCAAGTTTACTCCCCACGGAGCTACCACCGGCAGGACAAGTATGACCCTCTGCTTATGGCTGGCGAGCCCTTCACGCTAGTCTACTGGACTATAAACGACCCGACCGGAAGGCTGCCAGGTCGTAATCTGCGATTGGCCTGGTAGCTACTCTGACTTTCGCCTTGTCCAAGCCTCAGTCAGAGTGGGGGCTCTGTAAACACCCGCATTTTGCCTGCTAGTGTCTATAGCAGTTCCCGACAAACACCCGATGATGATCGGACGCAAACGTGACTTAGTATACTCGGATTTGGACCCAAAATCAATAATATCTGACATGGACTTTTAGCGGAGTAATAATCTCACAAAACAGACCTCAAATTCAGGCCCAGTGGGTCGTTCCGAGCAAAATAAGACTAATTTGGGCCAAAACCGACACCAAAAATAAATCCCGTCTTTTGGCGACCGGGTCAAAACCCGGTCAAAGACGAACCCGTCGCAAAAACAGCCCAAGTACACCTTCTAGAAGCTGGCGCCCATTCCTAAATTCAAAAAAAGATCACATAATCAACCAAGTCAACCCTTTCCTTTTTTATCTCGGATTACCTGATCCACTCGATCGAGTGGATTGACCCACTCGGTCGAGTGGAGCGTCAAAAACTGGATCAGGCCCATTTTCTAGGGCACTCGACCGAGTGCACTAGGGCCACTCAATCGAGTGACCCTAGGTCGTGGGGTAAACTCTATAAATACCCCATGACCCTCACTCATTTCACAACTTTTACCCATCCACTTTTACCTACATTCACTTCACATTTCAGCCACATTCTCTACCCTACAACCTCAAGCAAACACACATCAAAAACCGAGTCCCTTGTCCCTCGAAAAACCGACAATTCATCCACACACACACATACACCATAACTTACATACATCCTCGATACTCCATAGTCCCGTCACTATTCGCGAGTCCATTTCCGAGGTTCCTACTAAGCATGTATGTTGAGGGTGTCCTAAACCCCATTTCAATCTTTGTTACTTTTGTTTATGTTTTGTATCGTTAATTTTATACCTATACTAGTATTGTAATCCTAACACTAACTCTAACATCCTAACACTTTACATTTTCGCATACTAACTTTTTATTCACGTTGCTAACATTTTATTATCATACCGCGTATGTATATATTAGTATCAAAATTCGGTTTCGGATTCGTTTGACTATAATTGTCGCCCAAAATCCGTCTAATCCTTTTACGAGCAACGACGGAGGTGGAGCTCTTTCGAGGAGCCCCGCCCCGATGTGCTCAAGGGCGTGACGTGATCGCGACTAATCGTAGTTGAACGTATTCGATCCCATTTTAATTAGTACGGAACCCGTTGACACGAAAACCGACATCACATAACCCGAAGGGGTTAGTTTCAATGTCGTGACGTAGAGGGAGACATTCCGTTGCTAATTCAAATTTTCTAACGTAAATGTTTTAATAAAATCCCGACAACGGTATTATAATCGTACATGTACACGATTATAGTACCGGAGGTCGAGTTAAATTCAAATCATGCGATATTTGTATTTAACTCGACCGACCGTCGTTTTCAACCTCAAAAACGAGACGAGTTGACACTCGTACAGGAGCTACTCGACCGAGTGCATAGGCCACTCGATCGAGTAGCGTCCATCAGAACTGGACAGAACCCTTTTCGAGGGGCTACTCGACCGAGTGCGTAGGCCACTCGATCGAGTTGCATCCATAACTCTGGGCAGAACCTTTTTCGAGGGGCTACTCGATCGAGTCAGACCATGACTCGACCGAGTGCGCCCTGTAACCCAGAAAACCGAGAGCTTAAATGCAACATTTAAGCCTCGTCCCTTTTACGACCTTTTAGTCAACGCGTGTAAAGACCATCACGTGGACCCACTTTTCAAAACTCACGTTCATCACGACACCTTAACGACTTTGATAGATTTTTTCGACGTGATAAGTCGGGACAAGGCATCAAGGCATAGGATCGGGCTAGCTTCACGCCTAGGTCCTATGTCTCCGTCCTCCGTTTGATGTACAACATAATGTGCATTTAAACGGGGTTAGTCCACTTACACATTTCGCGGTCAAGTTTACATACGGGTCCGTTCCTATCTTTTTATTATCTATTATTCCGTTATTTTTGTATTGGCCGGGTTGTATTTCCGCCCGTGTAACTTGTACGTTATTTATGTTTGAGTTTCATTTATTTACTTGCTTACCGTTTTATAAATGAACCTCGCATGCTAAACCATTTCGACCATAATTAAGATGCATTAAATGACGTAGTTAACCAATAACTCATGCTTAGCCAGAAAACGCTGTTTGCATATCATTTAGTCATTTTACTAGCGCGCGCACACGAACACGAACGATGTCTTAGTAGAGGCCGCCATGTGCGGGCGGGGTTGGGTGTCCTTAGTGGGCTTCCCAACACGTACCCTCACCCCTTACTCAGAACCTTGGTTTCCGGATGCCCGAAACCATTGGCGCTCGAGAGTCATTCTATATACGAAAGCCGGTTTAAACGGTATCGATATTGCAATGCAAAGGGACGAGCCCCATAAACTCTGAAATCGAGGTGGGCCGTACTTTGTGTACAGCCCATGACGATATAGAGTGGGCTTGTATGGTTCCGAATAACCACAAAATTCGGTGGCGACTCCATTTTGACTTAAATTTCGAACCCGAGAACAATCTCACCACGAGATTCATTCGCCTACCCAAACCCGCGCGTGGCCGCGTCGGGGTGGACCTACGTCATGTCCACAACTACAAAATTATTTTTTATAAAATATAACGTTCTTAAAATATGATATCGATTCTCTAATCGAATATCATATCTAACAAGAACTAAATTAAATCTCGTTGATGCTAAAAAATCGTTACATCTTTTTTAAACAAAATACGACGATTTTAACGCGGAGAGAATTAACATTCTTTTTTCTTTTCTTTTTATTCAATTTCTTTCCAAAACAATTTTGTAAAACCTTTTCTAAAAAGTCATTCCGAATATTTGATACCGATTTCATAATCGAATATCGAATACGACGAATACCGAAAGTATAAATCGAGTATAAATTAATCCATATTTATACGCGATTTATCAATATTAACGATTTTTGAAAAGCCGAGCCGGGACAGACCCTCACGCGAGTCGCACCCCTCCCAGGCGACTCGCGCGGGAGCCTGAATCCGAGACCTCTTTTTCTCGCTTTCTCTATTTTTCTTAACGTCGTTTCTTACATAAAACAACGACTTTCTCGGCATATTTTCAGATTTTGACAAATATATTTTTTGACCTCGGTCAAACACGTGTCAAAATCATGCATATTCATCGTATTCATTCTTTTTTTTCAATCGTTACTAACACGTTTGTTCATGTTTGTAGCAACTTCTTTTTTATCGTTTGTTTTATTATACTAAAATGAACCTCACATGCTAAATTCAACTTTGACGTTAATTTTCATGCATTAAACCGACTTAGCAACCCATTCAAATCCTCGCATGCTTAGGAAAACAATGTTTGCATATCATCCATCGTATTACTAACGCGCGTATTCAAAAATCAAACGATATCCTAGTAGAGGCCGCTAATGTGCGGGCGGGGTTGGGTGTTCTTTGTGAACTTCCCAACACGTACCCTTACCCCTTACTCAGAACCTCGGTTTCTGGATGTCCGAAACCATTGGCAACGAGAGTCATTCAATACATGATATCCGATCAAGTCGGTATCGGTATCAAATGCTAAGGGACGAACCCAATAAACTCTGACATCGGAAATGGGCCGTATTTTGTATACGGCCCACTACGACATAGAGTGGGTTCGAACGGGCCCGAACTCCCACAAAGTTCGGTGGCGACTCCAACTTTGATTTAAATTTCAATTCGATCCATTCTCATATGGAGATTCATTCGCCTCCCCAAACCCGCGCGTGGCCGCGTCGGGGTGGACCTATGTCATGTCCACAATTTGGCGACTCCGCTGGGGATTAACTGATGCGTTACTAACCATCGGCATCCTCTGGGTAAGACTCGAATAGAAATCGTTTGACTAGTACAATACGCGTTTTAGTTTTACGGTTCATGCATAACCCCATCTTTTCCCGGGCCGGTACTGGTGACCGACGTCCCACTATACCATTGATGTAGTCCAAATTGGATATGTCAAAAGGTGTGCATAGCAGATTCGTATGGGTTTTACGGCATGTTCTAGGCTCAATTCGACTTAGGAAGTTCGCCCCGATTCTCGAATAGACTATGGACACTGGTATAGACCCTTATAGACTGACCGAGACTTAGCTTAAGAGCATACATGGCGTCATTATAATGTTTCCATGACTACGTGCTACTTGATCCACATTTTCTTTTTCAAAACCGTCATTTTCAAAAATTTGCATCTTTTTCAAAATATCCAATTTCAAAAAACCGGGCATGTACCGAATTTAGGATTAACGATTTTACTCAAAATAGCCCTTTTTCTAGCCGGTATTATGCCCAATTTAAAACTCGAAATTATTTTCGAAACTTTCAAACCGTCACCCGGCCCACCTTTTCCGTTCTTCTCGAAAAAGGGCCGATTCTCCCCGAATTTTCGGACTTTTCAAAAAAAAAATCATATTTCAAAACTTCCTCTTCTTAGACTTCCCGTATTTAGCAGTGTCGGGTCGTGTCATAAGTCGCTGAAATCTCTAGCGTCGAAACTCTGTCGATCTTACATCACGAGTTTCCCCCTTATCCCAGTCCGCCTTATTTTACTAAGGCAAGGCCCACCTACGTAGGACATACTCCTACAAAGGTTGGCCCAGTTACACAATTGAGTCTAAAGTCTGGGAATGTCTCACGTGAACCTTCCTTCGAACAAGGCCCAGCCCACATAGCTGGATCCTAAAGGAGATCCACCTTTCACGAGTCACCCGTCTTGGTGTCTTTTCCGAGTCAAACTTTTACAAGGCATAGCCCTATAACAAAAGGTTCACGGTCCTTACGTCTAAGGGTCACTCACTCGAGTCTTAACAAAGTCTTTCGTCCCAGTCGGGGGTTACCCTTCAGCAGAGCGATCAATCGCGGTTGCTCTAAGGATCATGTCTTGCACGTGTTGTCTCACGTACCCCACTTTCGAGTCACTTAGATGCCACACCATCTGGGTCCTATCAAAGTCCTTAGTCTCACTTGGGGGCTATTCTCCGACGGAGTGATTAATCACAGCCGCTACGAGAATCGTACCCTACACATTTGTCTTAGGAGAGTCTCACCCGAGTCAAACTGGAGTCGTCTCTCCTCTCGCGCTATTTCCTATGCCTTGGTGAAATTGAATTCCGAAGCAACTTCTCTGATTACGCGGTATTCTTACAGACAAGCCACCGGTTACCAGACGCCAGAAAATGCAAGAAACTTTGGACCAATTGACAACCTCTCTAGCTGAGCTTGAAGCCCAATTGACGGTTATCAGGGCCGAACAAACGACCATTGCCACCCGTTTGAGTGCCGTGGAGCAAAGGACTCTTAAGGTCAGGAATGAAACTACTGGGCCCATAGCTGAACTGGTCAGCGCCGTTCGCAAACTCGAAGAACAGGTCCACTCGACCACCAGAAACACCATTCTCACGGAAAATGCCTGTACCTACTCGCCCTTGACCGATGAACTGCCCGCTAACCTCAACTTAACGGGCTTACCAATGTTTGACGGGACGGAAGACCCGGTACTCCATATTCGGGCTTTCAAGGACTTTATGGCTGTTAAGGGGGTCAAATAGACCATGTTCAAGCACCTGTTTGCTTCTTCCCTCGAGAAGCACCCGAAAGCCTGGTACTACAGACTCGATTCCAAGAAGTACAAGACTTGGGATGATGTGGCAACAGAGTTCGCTCGGAATTATGCCGATAATACCGAGATCCAGACTACGATGCGTACTCTGGAGGTTATGGCCCAAGAGCCCAAAGAAGGTTTCACCAAGTACCTTCAAAGGTGGAGGGCCGAAAGTGTGAAGTTGGTAGACAAGCCCAACGAGAAGACACTAGTGGAGGCGTTCATCAACAACCTCCTCCCTTCCTATCGCGTCCATCTTAGGTATGCCGGCATTTTAAACTTTGCAGTGCTTACCGAAATGGGCATTAGGATCGAAGATGATCTTCGACAAAATGAAGATCTGGGTGAAGCGTCTATTGGAGGCTATACTGGACATCAACTTGAGTCCTTAGAAGCTGAATTGACAACACCATCCGAGAGTCTAGATTTGGTTTAAGTCCGAGTCTGAGTCCGAGTCTAGGATGTTCTATTTCTTTCAATTTCAAAGTCAGAGTCAGTTGTATTCTGTCCTCTTTGTCAAAATTCAATAAAATCAGCTTTTCAATCTCTCATATATGATTTTATTATGTGTCTCCGAGAACATGATGAACACCATCATACACTGTGAGCACACGCACGTGACTATTATAGGCACATCTATAATGACTGCAGGAAACCGAGCCCGCGTTTTCCTTTACCTATTCCATGTCTGACATAGGAAGCCACAAAACTACACTTAGCAGGAGCGGTATCGAATCCTAGGACAAATCTGGGTAGTCTCCTAGTTTGGGTTCAAGACGGGAGGCAAGCCCATTTCCCACAATAAACACCCCTCCAATAAGACTGGCCATCCCTACCTTAGTGTTAGTCTGACCAACCGAACAAAAACTAAACAAAACAAAACAAAAAACTGGACAAAAAAAAAGAAAAAAAACAAAAGTCCAAGAAAAAAAAGAAAAAAGCAAAAGGCCCAAAACAAAAGAGCTGGCCATGATCAAAAAGAACTCCCAAAAACTCATGACCATGATCAACGGTCAATTCAAGTGGAAGTCCCATGACCAGGGTACGGTCAATTATCAATACTCATACCATCAAATAGGGAAGAAACAATCAAGTTGGTCAGCTAATAACACCACATTTAGCCTTCCCACATTACAACCCTCAAGACCTTCCCGAGACCCAGGCCAGAGACAGCCCGAAATTTTGAGGATTCAAGCTCCATAGGATACCCCTAACCATTAGGGCCAGACATGGAAATCAGATCTCGCATTATCAAAACTTATCCCGATCAAAATTCGAGCCATTTTACTCGACTTCCCCTTTACATAACAAAATTCACAATCACCATACAAAGACCCGAGAGCAAAACTCGTCAAATCCCCCAGAGAGCAAAACTCGTCAAATCCCCCCGAGAGCAAAACTCGTCAAATCCCTCGAGAGCAAAACTCGTTAAAATCCCCCGAGAGCAAAACTCGTTAAAATCCCCGAGAGCAAAACTCGTTAAAATCCCCGAGAGCAGAACTCGTTAAAATCCCCGAGAGCAGAACTCGTTAAAATCTCATCCCAATTCTTCTCATTCAAACCAGTTACCAACCCCAAACACGGGAACTCAATTTGCGGTCGGCATAGAACATGCCCAAATAGTGCACACCACCTCTGGGGGCTATCCCAGAGAACGCTCACAGTCACAGGATCAATATCCTAACCATTTTAGCCCTTTGATCAAGACATCACTGGGAATGCACCTAGCCTACACCATTGCTATGGCTAGTTACACACAAAGCCCTAATAAACTAGGCACCATAATCCAGTGAACTATGGCTTGGTTTGATTTCACCACATGTGAATACGTAGGCAGCCTTTCAACAGAGGCACAACCACCCACATTGACACACATTCAAAAAGCACCATCATTCCGGTCACGACACTGTCATGTTCTCGACAGTTAGCTTTGTCATTCTGGGGGCTTCACCTAGGCAGAAGTTCTCCATCCATTTACATAATCCAAATAATTTCAAAAATCTAGCCACCTTTCTACAGTGTGCCCTAGTACTCGGCTCACTCGAGGACAAGAATCTATCAGGACTCGAGGCAATGCCCACTTTGGAAATGTACCCTAAAATCAAAAAGGATTCAAAAGAGCACTAGTCTACAGCATTCCACTGCTAAGTCCTGCAAAAACAGTCTCATTACAGACTACTGCAATTCCCCTATAACGCATCCTTCTCATTTCGATGTACGACCGTGTTCCTACTCGCCTAGGCTACGGAATAGCGCAATTTAAAAGTCTTGTTAGGTGACCCACCCCCTACCGAGTCACGGTCCAACCCTTAGAGAGTCTAGGTTCGTGTCTGTCAACTCGTCCTGTCGCGTCCAGAGTCGAGTCTGTTGGTAGGCCTCTCTCTTCAAATTCTTGCTTTGAAAATTTGCAAAACTTAGCCATTTGAGAAAATCCTTTTCGACAAGGTCAAACTTCAGTCTATTTAAAACTGCAAACTTCTTTTTCACCTCTTTCAATTTTGAAAACCTATCTCCTAGCACGTGAGTTGCTTTCAGGACTTCGATTTCAAAACTAAGCAAAAATCATTTTTATTCCCCAGCGCAGTCATATTTGTTTCACCTACATGTTGCATGCAAAATTTTATGTAACTTATACAGGTACAATTCAAGACCGCGCAATTCACATAACTCCCCAGCGGCATTTAACGGGATGAGCTCATATATAGGCACACCCAAGACTTATACTACGAGTCCAATTCCCCATGGAGTTATCATCATCAGCTCAGGTACATTTCTAATCCATGGCCGGCGGGCCCTTCACGCAGGTCTAATGGACTTTAAACGACCCGATCGGAAGTCTGCCAGGTCTTAATCTTTGATTGGCCTGGTAGTTACTCTGACTTTCGCCCTGTCCAAGCCTCAGTCAGAGTGGGGGCTCTGTAGACACCCACATTTTGACCGCCAGGTGTCTATAGCAGTTTCCGACAAACACCCGATGATGATCGGACGCAAACGTGCTTTAACATACTCGGAAATGGGCTCGAAATCATGGATATTTGGCTTGGTCTTTTTACGGAGTACAAATATCACAAAACCAACCTCAAATTCAGGCCCAGTGGGTCGTTTCGAGTCAAATAAGACTAATTTGGGTCGAATCCGACACCGGGGGTAAAACCGTCTTTTAGCGACCGAGTCAAACCCGGTCAAAGATATTTTCTCGAGACACGTGAGTCAGCCGTGTCACTTCACGTGGCTGATTCAAGCTCAAACTTCACAAAAAAGCAGCTACACAAATATTAAACAATTTCGTTAAAGGTAGAATTCGATCTCAAGTAGGAATCCTATCCGAATACGGAATCGAGCATTCGACCAAGCATGGGATACCCGGCCGAGCAGGCTGTTTTCAGCCGGTTCCCTTTTCTTCTTTGCCAAGTAACGGAGTTCTCGTTCCTCACAACTTCTTACATTTCCTATCCCGATTGGTATTTCTTGTCGTACAAGCAAGATACCTCTCTCAACCTTCTTTTCCTATAAATAGGACCCCTTGCACACACAATATTCATCAATCATACAACACAATTTTTCAATATTGATACACGTTCAACACATCAACTTTCTTATTCATACACCTCGAGACCCTTACACTTAGCATCGAGAAACCGATAGTGCATCCAAAAACCGAAGGAACCGGCCCCCTATACCCGACACCCTTCACGTCCAACCGAGCCACCACAACTCACCAACATCAAACTCGACGCTCCCGTGCCCAAGCCACATTCCGACGAGCCCCGATCCGAGTAAACAAAAGCATATAGGTTGAGGGTGTAACAAAACCCGACTTCTCTTTTCTCTCTTCCTCTTCCTCTCATTTTTCTCTTGTCCTTGCGTCGTCGTCGGTCGTCTTTTATCACGGGTCGTTCGTCACATATTTTTTATTATTTCTAATATCGATACTACAAAATTATTTTTTATAAAATATAACGTTCTTAAAATATGATATCGATTTTCTAATCGAATATCATATTTAACAAGAACTAAATTAAATCTCGTTGATGCTAAAAAATCGTTACATCTTTTTTAAACAAAATACAACGATTTTAACGCGGAGAGAATTAACATTCTTTTTTCTTTTCTTTTTATTCAATTTCTTTCCAAAACAATTTTATAAAACCTTTTCTAAAAATTCATTCCGAATATTTGATATCGATTTCATAATCGAATATCGAATACGACGAATACCGAAAATATAAATTGAGTATAAATTAATCCATATTTATACGCAATTTATCAATATTAACGATTTTCGAAAAGCCGAGCCGGGACAGACCCTCACGCGAGTCGCTCCCCTCCCAGGCGACTCGCGCGGGAGCCTGAATCCGAGACCTCTTTTTCTCGCTTTCTCTATTTTTCTTAACGTCGTTTCTTACATAAACAACGACTTTCTCAACATATTTTCAAATTTTGACAAATATATTTTTCGACCTCGGTCAAACACGTGTCAAAATCATGCATATTCATCGTATTCATTTTTTTTTTCAATCGTTACTAACACGTTTGTTCATGTTTGTAGCAACTTCTTTTTTATCGTTTGTTTTATTATACTAAAACGAACCTCACATGCTAAATTCAAATTTGACGTTAATTTTCATGCATTAAACCGACTTAGCAACCCATTCAATTCCTCGCATGCTTAGGAAAACAATGTTTGCATATCATCCATCGTATTACAAACGCGCGTATTCAAAAATCAAACGATATCCTAGTAGAGGCCGCTAATGTGTGGGCGGGGTTGGGTGTTCTTTGTGAACTTCCCAACACGTACCCTCACCCCTTACTCAGAACCTCGGTTTCCGGATGTCCGAAACCATTGGCAACGAGAGTCATTCAATACATGATATCCGATCAAGTCGGTATCGGTATCAAATGCTAAGGGACAAACCCAATAAACTCTGACATCGGAAATGGGCCGTATTTTGTATACGGCCCACTACGACATAGAGTGGGTTCGAACGGGTCCGAACTCCCACAAAGTTCGGTGGCGACTCCAACTTTGATTTAAATTTCAATTCGATCCATTCTCATATGGAGATTCATTCGCCTCCCCAAACCCGCGCGTGGCCGCCTCGGGGTGGACCTATGTCATGTCCACAGCGTGTTATCAGGGATTCCTCGGGAAAGTCCAATACAATAGCCGTTTTATCTCCAAGCTAACCATGGTATGTTAACCGATTTTCAAGAAGCTGAAAGTAGGGGGACGAAAACTGTGGGATGATAAATGTCAAGCGGCTTTCGACAAAATCAAGGAAATCCTGTCTGCTCCGTCGGTCTTAATGCCACCTCAACCCGGTTTGCCTCTGTCGTTATATCTAACAACGACTGAGACGGCCATGGGGGCTATGCTGGCATAAACAGTCGACTCGGAAGAACGGGCCATCTACTACATCAGTAAGAATTTCTTAGAGTATGAATGCAAATATACCATCCTCAAGAAAACATGCTTAGCCCTAGTCTGGGCCACCGAAAATTTTTGGCATTATATGCTCAACTACGAAGTACAGGTATTGTCTAAAATGGATCCCATCAAATACCTATTCAAAAAGCCCATCCTTCATGGCAGGATATCTAGGTGGACTCTAATGTTAGCAGAGTTTGACCTAAAGTTCGTGCCACTAAAAGCCATCAAGGGTCGGGTAGTAGCCGAGTTTCTCGCCGATAGTCTCGTGACTGAAAGAGGACACACCAACACTTGGTCCTTCCCAGACGAAGATATATTCCATACCGACACAGAAACATGGGATTTATATTTCGACGGGGCATCCAACTTTCGAGGGTTCGGAGTCTGGATTCTTTTAATCTCACCGAAAGGGGAACATATTCCTGTATCCATTAAGCTGGATTTTGATGTAACTAACAATGCTGCCGAGTACGAAGCATGCATCCATGGGTTACAAGCCGCCGCCGATTTAGGGGTTGCAAATCTCCGGGTACACGGCGACTCATCCTTGATTATCAATCAGGCTCTCCGGAAGTGGAAAACTCGGAACATCAACCTCGTGGCCTACTAGGCGATAGAAAGGGTTCTCGAGAAGCAATTCCAAAAAGTAGAGTATATATACTTGCCTCAGGAAGAAAACCAGTTCGCAGATGCACTTTCCAAATTATCATCTCTACTAAACATCCCCGACCACCTTACTAGTATGCCAATTGCGTCGAAAGGCGGTCCGATTCGGCATACGTCCACGCTATCGAAGATATTGCAATAGCTGATCCCGAACCTTGGTATCAAAATATTTTGACATACATGTTGACGGGAGAATATCCTCCCAAAACTGACGGTCGGGCCAAGAAAGCTCTGCGAAGGCTAGCTACCCAATTTATCCGCACTGATGACGGGCAGCTATACAAAAAGACAGCGCAGGGTGCTCTTGCTCTATGCATCGACAAAATAAAAGCCGAAAAGGTTATGGTCGAAGTACATGACGGTGAGTGTGGTCCACATATGAATGCGCAGATGCTAGTCCGAAAAATCGTGAGGCTCGGATACTACTGGAAGAATATGGAAATCGACTGCAGAAAATACGTCAAACATTGCCATAACTCTCAAATCTTCGTCAATGTGAAACACATGCCATCGTATTTGTTGTACACCACGATGTCACCATGACCATTCTCGACATGGGGAATTAACATAATCGGAAAGGTAAACCCCTCCGGTACAGGTGGACACTGCTTCATCTTGGTAGCCATCGACTACTTCACCAAATGGGTTGTGGCCGATTCCTACCATGTTTTGAACGATAAACACGTCGCCAAGTTCATCCAAAACAAAATCATATGCAAAAGTATTTAAACATAAAACACGAACATAGAAAAACCCTAGTTTTCCTCCTCCTTCTCCTCTAAAAAAAACCTAGCTTTCTGTAACAGCCCTAAATTTTCGCGACCAAAAATAGAAGAATAAAACAGGAAAATTTAAAGCCGTTACTCCGCACTTAGCTCACACGGTCAAATTCAAGGAAAAAGAATAGTATAAGAATTAAAAGAAATAAAAATTCTATAGCTAATTTAAATAGAAACGTTGCAGCGGAAGACTTAAGTCCTACAAAATCCAAAACGGTTTAAAACAACTTCAACTCAAAATTCAACATAAATAAAAATTGTTAAATGATAAAATCCTTCCTCGCTCAGCATCCCCAACCAAATGCACCCATGCAGCATATTATTTGTACCTATCAACTGTACCCAAAACACAAATAGGTACAGGTTCCAGCGGGAGAACAACCCAAAACAAAAGGACGTCAGCAAAGCTAAGTAAAATATATTATATTAAAAACGTAACACAATGATTACAAATATATAGTAAATTGAAATCAGAGTTAAATATCAGTGTCTCGATACCAAACCAAAAATACTGTGAAAATAGTAGTCAAAACCAAAACCAACCAAAATATATTGTCACCACCTGTGTGCTAAGGTCCTACCCTTTTTGCACGGTCTAAAGGTACCACCTATGCTTAGCTAGACTTATTATAGTCCGCACTACTCACATTTGGGTAGTTAGTAGGATGAGGCTGCCAAATGAAAAATTCTATCTACCTAGAAAGTGGGGGCCGAAAAACCCCACTTAACACAAGTCGGGCTAGAAGTTCAGTTTCGGGACGATATCCCAGGGACGTCTCAGACGCACCTTAACGTCATGGACCAACAGAGCTCCCAGAGTCTATTATAACCACCATAATTATACCAAAATAATACTAATGTGTGACTTGTGTCACAAAGTTCCAATATCCAAAATATCACAAGAATATCATAAAAATTCACCATTGACAAAATAATTATAAAATCGTTTTAAAAATATAATTTAAACCGAACATGCTCTTTTTACTTAAAGGTGAAAAGGTTAAAACGTCCTTACCTCTCGAGATGATAAATCCAAGCTAATATTATTCAAAGAATTCTTTCTCCTCGAACCCACAAGCTACAAATAATATAAATTGGTTCAATAATCTATAGCTAAAGTGGACGTGACCCTAACTTAATATATCTCACATGGAGCTAACGCAATAGATCAATCTCCCAACATACTAAGTTGCCAACTATCACCCTGAAACTAATTTACTTACCACCCAAACTCTAGAGTTACGATTTCGGACACAACTCGATTAAAATCCCAAATCATTATAGACTAGTTGAATAAGGAATTAAACCAAAACTCACGGCAAGAATGAAACACCCCTGTATCAGCACTGCATCATCGCTGCATCATCCTCAAAATTTACACTTTCCATTGTAATGTTTACCATCCACCTACTTCTCTCAGCCACGCCCCAAACATCAACCAGACTCACTAATAAAACTCAATCAATGAACAACTAATCACCCCAATTTCTACCCCGATAAAGTTCGATACTAATTGAAAACTTTCACAACCAAAAATCACTAATCCCTGAGAAACAATAATACAATCGGAATAACCCGGTGCCAACAAATTGTTTGACTCGACGTCTCTTAATCCCGACCCATGAAACTATAAAATTAAAATCGATTTACACAATAACACCAAACAAGATTTAAATAAACCGGGATTAGAAAAAGTGAAATACTTACAAGTTTGAAGAAGAAGAAGAAGAAGAAGAAGGTAAAACGTGTTGATGTAAGCAAGAATCGACACCGATTTCCGATGACAAAACTGGGTGATTGAAGAAAAAATAAAGGGGAAAAAGAGTATATATATAGCGGCGGAGAGATAGAGAATAGGATAAGGAATTAATGAAGGAGGGAAGGGGGTATGGGGTCTGTACATATATATAGCTTAGGTTTGTTTGGTTTTTTTTCCTTTTTGTGTTTGACTCGAAATCGAATCCGATACATAGCCGGCTTATCAAATAACGTTCCACTTTAAGAAAATTAAAACCGATTTATTATAAGACGACCCAGATGACTTTAATTTTATAACGACATTAAAAATATTTTTTTCCCCAATTAAAAACCCGATTTAAATAAAAGTAGAAAAGTCACGCTTTATAATTGACTTAGAAAATAACGGGGTGTTACACTTTCCTCCTCCATCCGGGGCCTCCATCGATAATTAATCGATGGTAAGCCCCAAAAATTGTTTAATTTCCAATTCTTGATAATCGAACTCTTCAATAAAAATCTCTCTTTTTATGAGAGTTTTTTTTTCGTCCTTTATTTCGAGGTTTCAGTCCTTTACATTATTATAGGACTCAGATTTATCAAGAACTATGTGCAAGATCATGAGAGCAATGAAATTTCTACGTACGATGATACAATTGAGGTCAGATCTCGGTCTACTATTTGTCGAAATAGAGAAAATTCATCCTTTTGGAGATTATTTCATTAGATCTATAGATTCCTTTGCGAAAGGTTGTGTCTATGAACAACAATATATAGAGGGTTGTAGAGAAGCGCGTTACTCTAATAGTTATCTTTGTCTCAAAGGTGTTCTTTATTTATTTTTTACAAATCTGTATTCAGTTCATTTTGACATCATTTGTAGATGCCGGACGACTTATTATTAATGATATTGATCTTTACTTTAAAAGAAAAACAAAATCATATGCCGATACGGGATCCCACATGAATTCATCAGTGATCACGGGACCCATTTCCAAGCCAAAATGGCAGCTTTGCTAATCAAGTACAAAATCCAGAGGTATACATTCTCACTCTACTGTCCCCAAACAAATGGAGCGGTAGAAGCAGCCAACAAGACAATTATCACCATACTAAAAAAGATGATTGATAATTACCGAGAGTGGCCCGACAAGATACCCTTCGCTCTATGGGGATACGAGACATCAATTCGCACCGCAACCGGTGCAACACCTTATTATCTGACATACGGGATAGAGGCAGTTCAGCCAGTCAAGCTGGAAGTACCATCCCTCAAAATTCTATTAGAAAGCCAAATACCTGAAGCAGATTGGGTCCAAGCGCGTTATGACTCGCTGGTTCTATTGGACGAACGATGATCCCGTGCCCTCAATAATATTCAGGTATACCAGAAAAGAATACAACGGGCCTTTAATAAGAGAGTTATGCCCAGGCAAATCAAAGAAGGGGACTTAGTCCTCAAATCTGTTCGAGCTCTATTACCGGTTGACCAGCGGGGAAAATTCAAACCCAACTGGGTCAGACCATATCTGGTGAAAAAGGTTCTATATATCAGGCGGTGCTGTGAAACTGACAGACTTAGATGAGAATGACTTTACCAATCCTACCAACCTAGACCAACTGAAACGTTACTACCCTTGATCCCTTCTCAATGTCATTTGCAAAAGTTTATCAAAATTGTCTTTTCAAAAAATAAACTTTCGATAAACAAGTCAATAAGCTAGGATTATCTAACCTATTGTCATACATATCTAGAACCATTAGTCTTGGTGTATTTTGAGATTGCAAATTTACAAAAGCTTGAACTACTTCCGGTTTGATTCCAGAAACTGTGGATACGTAAACAGCCCCTCACAAGGGCACAACCACCGCAATCGCGGAAAAAAGACGGGAACTGTTTAATTAAATAAAACTTCCTTTTTTATTGCAACAAACCCCAATAAACTCGGGAAATCCAAAGTACAAAAATACAAAAAACAACACACGACACAACAAAAATAGTAATATTACTTAAATAATAATAAATCTAAGGAGTCGGGTATTCAAGGGATCTTGCCCTTACCCTTATCCTTGGCCTTTTTAGCCGTCCACTGACGACGAGACGAGACGAACGTTCCTGAATCACTACAGGAACTTCCTTGACCCAGACTCGTTTCTTCGAGTGCGGGTCTTCGACCACGTTAATCGGACCGAGTCGGGCCCTCACATGCTCAGGCAGCCTATCGCGTGGGTCCAGTTGATCTTTGGCCGCTAGTCACGGCCAAAGCCTCTTCTCCAAGCAGTTTGGGGGCTCAGTCGCCCCCACACGCCTCTAGCATCGGCGTCTCTAGTTTGAGTCTTAGTTTTTAACTTAGGACCCGACTATAATCGTACCAAAGTAGCGGGAGTATCTCCATCGTCAAAGAAACTCCTTTTGTCTTTAGCCGTGTCCCGGCAAACCAGATCGAAGGCCTCATCAACCTTCAGGGCCTTGCGGGCCTCTTATGACTCTTCAGAACTCCAATTCCGATATGACTCGGAAACTCAGACGGAATGACAAGGGTTGGGTATAGTCCAAATGACACGGGTGTGCCATCATTGCAACCAGGTATCACACATCGCGTCCGTCAATTGGAGCGGGACGTTGATTATAGCCTCGGTCTCGGGAATCCTCTGAGTCCATCCGAACTGCCTCAAAATGCGGTCTGGATAGATATGAACAGACCAATAAAGTGATAGAACCACTAGGTACCGGGCCTGATCCTTCTTGGCTAGCCTCGTCAATTTGGAAAGGAACCACCAAGCAACATTCCACCAGATCAAAGGACCCCCATGGAATGCGAGCTCCTCTTCCCAGTAAGTCCGGTTTATGTCATGACTCGGACTTATACGCCTCTTCCTTGAGCTAACCTGACTGTTGTTGTACTTTAGCACATCTAGGGGAGGCTCCATAATCGATAACCGTTCATACAGCCAAACCTGCTAGGACAAGGTTTATAAGTCTCCGCAAGCGGAAGATAGGTCCGTCAGTGGGCATTCGATCGAGTGCCAAGTTGACTCGATCGAGTGACCCCTCTAAAAACAGGCAGGGAGCCCTTCATCAGAGGCACTCGGTCGAGTGTCAGAATCACTCGATCAAATGACCCCTCTATACCAAGTCTCTGCGGAAAAAAAATGCGCGCAAGACGCAGACCTGCAAAAGACGAATGCTACCCGCCAATTGTCGATTCGGGTCGACCTTCCTAGCATCAAGGCCCATGATAATTTCCCCAATTATCAGCCAAGATGGGCTATGACCCGTCTCCATCTGGTCAACTACTGCAGCCGAATTTGGCCCATGCACGAATCAACATCCATGCGCCCCTCAATTGCATAACAAAGCAGCATGCAAAAAGCAAAAGTCACGCGCCTGTGAGAAGCAATAATTCTCATGTTCGTTGCGTTCATGAACTTGTCAGTCAGGTCAAACAGGGACACCGAGTTCCCTTGCACCATCCGGTCCACTAAGAATCCCTCAACTTCCTCCTCGGGTCGGAATAAAACTGAGGAATAGCAGGACGGGCAGCAGGACACCAACCGCCCACAACAGCTATTTCCTCAGGAAGAGAACACACCTCCCCCCGAGGGAACACGAATACATGGTCGGTCGTGTCCTAAAAGGATAAACAAGCGTCTAAAAAGTGTGAATCTACTTTAAGACGCTGCAACGGGAACAAAGACGAAATTTCCATCTAATTGAGATGAATTTTCACCTTGTTCTTGAAGCTTCGGGAACATGCCTGTAGCAGCGTAGTAAAATTCTCAATGCCTATAGCAGATATTCGAATCTTCTTCTCGAGAATTTGAGGAATATTGAAGTGAGAATATGAGGATAAGTGTGGAGATGCAAAAAATGAAGCATGAGGGTCGCGTATATATACACAAAAACCCTGAGCACCTCAACCTAATGGGCCGCCTAAGTCCACGCGCCAGCGCACGCAGGCCCAATCCAAATTTCAACACTTTTTCAAACCCAATATAGAAATCGAGTCATCCCGAGCATTCCTCCTTCTTAAAATTTTCAAAATTTTCAAAATATCAAAATTTTACTTCCCCAGCGGAAATCGAGTCAATGTCTCTCCTAAATGCTATATTCAAAATGTAATGTGTCTGCATACAGGTACACCCGACTCCGAAAGCAAGTTCAACTCCCCACGGAGCTATCCTAGATAACAAAACTCAGGTATGACTTCCATCTTGTGGCTGGCGAGCCCTTCACGCGAGTCTAACAGACTATAAACGACCCGACCGGAAGGCTGCTAGGTTGTAATCCTCGATTGACCTGGTGGCTACTCTGACTTTCGCCTTGTTCAAGGCTCAGGCAGAGTGGGGGCTCTGTAGACACCTGCATTTTTCCTGCTCGTGTCTGTAGCAGTCTCCAACAAAACACCCGATGATGATCGGACGCTAACATGCATTAATACGCTCGAATACGGAACTCAGAATCAATAGTATCCGACGTATGCACTTAGCGGAGTAAAAATCTCTCAAAACCAACCTCAAATTCGAACTAAGTGGGTCATTTTCAATAAAACAAAGCTAATTTGAGCCAAAACCGCCACCGGAGGCAAAACCATCTTTTGCGACTGAGTCAAAACCCGGTCAAAGTCGAAACCCGAGAATGAAACAAGCCTTAATTGCATCCTCATACGTAATTAAATCCAAAGTCAAACCAAATCATAACTTACCTTATTTATCTCCCCTCGCTTGACGACACTCGATCGAGTGCCTGGGCCACTCGATCGAGTGACCCCTAAAAAAATCAACCTAGACCCATTTTCTGGGACACTCGCACTCAAGGGACACTCGATCAAGTGACCTAAACCGGGGTGTAAAATATATAAATACCCCCCTTACTCCATCATTTGAGAGACCTTTTTTCCCACCTTCATTTCACCTCTTTGCACCATTTTCACACAAAAAAGCAGGAGCATTCCTTTCTCTAATTACCACCCTAACTCACCACCCTACATACTCGAACTGCTCCCATGCATACGACGACACTTATGAGCCCCTATTACGAGACTATTTACATGTAGGTTTAGGGTGTCAAAACCCCATTTTCAAATCTCTAATTCTTGTTTATGTATTTGTATATTAACATCATTAACATTTTATTTATCGTTACTAACATTTACATTATCGCATCTAACATTCAATTATTTTTCCTAACATCTAACATTTATTTATCGCTTTTTACATTTCATCATACTATATACCGTGTATACTATCATACTACAAAACTATTTTCAAAATCGATTCGAGTAAACGTCCGATGACGCTAAATAGAGCGTCGTAGGCTTTAAAAGCCAAATTACGACGTCGAAACGCAAAGGACCTAATGTTTGCAACGACAAATTGAACTTCTCGATCGAATAGATTCGATAATTAAACGCTGCCTAAAGTCCGTATAATCCTCGAATAGGCCGTACCGGAGGTGGCCCCCCATTATTGAGGCGCGCCGCCATAAGGCGCCCTGATTCTTAGGCACCTGGGGCGGCGTGCCCGATCCTTCGGATTATAATGCGATCGCAGTAATTCGTTATCGAGCGTATTCGATATCACTTTCAAATGTCGCCTTAAAGGCCCGATGTCGATTCCGTAATCGAATGTTGCTCGTAAAGATCCATCGATAATCGAATTAACATGAAACCCGAGGACGTTGACCCGATATTCGTATGGGTCATAAGACCCCACAACGACGTCGCGACACGGAGGGGTTTCATATTCATGTTTAGTTCGGTCGTTTTCGATTCCATAAGAATTGCTCCAAAATGTTCGATATCGATTCCATAATCGAATGTCGGGCATGAAGAGCCATCGAGAATCGTACTAATACAAAATCTAGTGATGTCGACCGATCGTCGTACGGTCCATAAGACCCGACAACGACGTCGTGACGCGGAGGGGCCCGATATTTGTATTAGCTCCATCATTTCTCGATTCGAATAATAAATTCATAAATTTGGTTGCTTTAGAATCATATGTCGCCCGGTACAGGGGGCACTCGGTCGAGTGACCCCCCTAAAAAGTGGCAGGAAATTTTTCATCAAGGGAACTCGACCGAGTCCACCAAATGACTCGATCAAGTGACCCCTTACAAACCTCCAACGAGGGTCTAAAGACGATATAAAGTCCCGTCGTGTAATCCCTTAGAAATTCTAACGTAATACAGTGGCGGAAACACTGTAGATTCTGGATTATAACACGCTGTAACTATGTTTTTATAAAAATATAAATGGTAAAGTCAAACATTAGGCCCTAAATAAAATGGCCAAAATTAAATAAATCCACAAAACATAATTATTAAAATTAATCGAGCAAGGATCATGTCTACCCGCTAGCCCACACCCGGAAACATGCATACCTGTCATGTTAAAAACATAACAGCCACAATCAGTGAGGAGCAACGTCAACGTTCTCCTAGCCGTATAACAGGATTTTAAAACAGTATTTACTAATATAGGAAAAATAGTCAAAATGGAAAGCAGTAAAATAGCATATTAAAATAAGCTTTAGCGTAAAACAAATTAATCAAAAGGGTTTCCGAAGCAACATAAAAATATTTGCCAACCTGCAAACCAATTTATATCGATAATAAATAAAATAATCAAAATGGCGTTATGGAAATTCGATCAGTGTGCACAAGGCAAGACTTTCACTAGGATAATACTGGAAACTAGCTTCGAGAAATGTAGACTTAACTCATAACAGAATCCAGTCTCTAACTAGGCAACTTAACTATAACAGGACTGCGTGCAGCGAGGTCCTGGTTTAAGTAGTATACACCCCTCCTGGATACCATATGTATCCAGTTCAACTGACGGCGACTAACACGATGCGATATCTAGCTTAAGGGCACAATGCACACTCTCCTGGGCGAAACTACGTCCAGTTCAACGACCAAATGTGTCCCAAATGGGCACACCGGCTTTATAGCTGATGGCAAAAACATACACCCCAGATTATTACTCTAACCCCACACTTGACTTTATTCCATAACTCCAAAACAAGCCATTATCGATATTCAAAAATAAATATAAACAATAGGAGAACAAAAGAAAAAGGAATCACTTTCCAAAAAAGGAAACTTTCTATTTTAGGAAACTTCTATTTTTAGAAATTTTACCAAAATAGCATCATATCAAAATAGCAAAAATATTAGTTTATACTAACATCACATTTTTATTAAACGATATAGATTTATAAAAGTAATACTTTCGGCCTTAACGATATTAATTACCAAAGTGAACATTTAATTTTATGAAATTATTAAAATATCGTATAAGCGTTATAAAATGATTAAAAATGTCTTAAACATTTTATTACTACTAATTAGGGTGTTTCCAAAATTTATAAAACTCAAATCCCCTAATTATTAATAGTTTCGACAATACAAATATAAATAGGATTTTTACGGCAAATGTAAAAAATAAATATTTGAACGTCTTTATTTAATTAAATCGACAAATATATTTAGAGTATGTTAAGGGATGATTTAACTCTTAAAGTTTCAGATTTAAATACTTTCAAAATTGCTGGAAAAAATAATTTTTTGAGGTAAGACGAAGCATTTTAACGATAAATCACAGTTTGTCCGAAAATCAATACTTATTAATTAAAGAATTTAATAAATAGTACAAAAATTATGTAAAATAGTTAAAATATATTTATGGACATTCTGTCTAGAAAAGAAATTTTTCCAGAATTCTAAAACTCGGTTTTTAAAGCATTTTCTCGTTAATCGTCCAATCTCTCGACGATAACGATTAATAAAAATAGTAATTACAAAATGATTTAAGTATTAATGTCTAAAAATTATTATTAAACCTAAAAATCATCATTTTCCAGAATATACTAATTTTCCAGATTTTCTAAAGTTCCAGATTTACCAACTTCCGTCAAAACCGTCTTTAAAACCCGTTTTCTAAATTAACTATTCCATTAATAAAACTTATCGTTCCGAACATTTTATTAAGCCACTAAAAATCATAAAATTACATTTTAACATGAAATCTTCAGGATCAAATTTTTTTCCAGATTTAAACCAAAGACTAGAAATCGAGAATTTAAACGACAAACACGGTTTTAACGATAAACGATGATTTAAAGTGATTAATTAATTCATCCACTTAACAATTCCGAAAAATTATGAAAAAATTCAGAACATTCTATTTCACCAGAAAGTTTCACCACGTCAAAAATCAGATTAAATTAAAATGTTTAGGTACTAGAACTAAAAATCGGCTTTTAATCATTTTTGTCCGATAACGGTAATAATTCAATAATCGATATCAAAAATATCAGAAAAATACTAAATTATTAAAAATCATCAAAAACAATATTTTTCCAGAATATAAACATATATTACATGTTTAGGCCGAATATTATGATTTTACAAATTAATATGGCGATTTAATCGTTAATCTCGTAAAAGCGATAAAAATATCGAAACATGCAAATTTTCAACTTTTAAAAATTTTCCAGATTATATGACATACATATATTATCAAAAATAAAACATAAAAATATATACATGCAAATACTCAATTAAAATCATGAAATACCGAGTAACATCGACGTTACCTCTACTCCAAGTCTGAATCGATAATATATTCGTTGGCTTCGGGATCGTCCAAAAATCCTACCAAACACGAAAATCATGGCAGAAAAATACCATGAGAAAACTAATAAAAATCAAGGTAAATATTGATCGAAAACGACATCGATTAATACCTTAACGAAGAGAACGGAAAGAGGATTATTTGACGATGAATTTGAGTCGATTAAGACTAGAATTGAAGCAAAAATAATCCTGGAGTAGGAGGGAGTCCCACGGACAAAAAGGATGAAGGTAGAATTTTTTTAACTTTGATGGATGAATAAGATGATGTAAGGAAATGGATGGTTTTCAAAATATAAATGGGATTAATGATTTGGTGAAAACTATGTGTAATAAAGCTAAAGTGGCCGACCAAGTTAAGAAGAGAAAGGAGTATGAAGAGTTTTGATAATAATGCAACAATGAATGAAAAGAAATAATCTCACGTTTACTTTTTAACGTGATAAAATGAAACGTTTAAATAAAACGTAATAAAACATGTGACCAAGAGCTTAGTCGGTCCAAAATGTGAGGAAATGGTCTCAAATAATTTATAAGTTGATAAAAAGTGTAATCGTAAAATAGTTAAAGGCATTTCAAAGTAATTCGAGTAAACCTCGCGTAGGAAAATAATTATTCGCGTAAGAAAACCTCGCGTAACAACTAAATTTTTGTAAATAAAAATATTTGCTAGTTGAATATATTATAGAAACATATTCAAACATTTTTAGGATAAGGAATAACTTAAATCCAAGTTTAAAAATGTCATTTCGAAGAGAAATAGAATTCCCTGCGGAAAAATTAATTAGTTTACGAAGAAACCAAATAAATGGATTTGAAAAGAATTTAAATCTTTAAAATTAAAAATAAAAATTATTAAACTCAAAAATTAAAATAGGGCTTAGTAGAATGATGAAATAAGATGCCGAAAAGTGACAGAGTTAAGACGGAGTCCTAACGGAAAGAATAAAAATGCTTAGGAAAAATAGCAGGTGTTACACGTCGAGTTATATTTACGCCACTAAGTCGATATGTGCTAAATCAATCATGTATTCCTCTTCTAAAACCCATACATTATATCGTTTCCAATTTATCATCATCCCATTTCCTCACGACTTTGAGTGACGTCTCATACGACTAATCTTATATCGACGACTCATTAGTCGATTTCGATATCCGATAAGTTAATGCAACTCCCATTTCGCTAGGATAAGTCGGTACAAGACTTTGAGTCTCGAGGATCAAGCTAGCACTACGCTTTGGTCCCGTGCGCTAACGCGTACTAAAGCCTTCGTCCTCCGGTCAATACACAATGTAATGTGTAAGTGATCGGAGTCCTTCTGTGGACATGACGTAGGTCCACACCGACGCGGCCACGCGCGGGTTTGGGTAGGCGAATGAATCTCGTGGTGAGATTGTTCTCGGGTTCGAAATTTAAGTCAAAATGGAGTCGCCACCGAATTTTGTGGTTATTCGGAACCATACGAGCCCACTCTATGTCGTCATGGGCTATACACAAAGTAAGCCCACTTCGATTTCAGAGTTCATTGCGCTCGTCCCTTTGCATTGCAATATCGATACCGTCTAAACCGGCTTTCGTATATAGAATGACTCTCGTGCGCCGAGGGTTTCGGACATCCGGAAACCAAGGTTCTGAGAAAGGGGTGAGGGTACGTGTTGTGAAGCCCACTAAGAACACCCAACCCCGCCCGCACATGGCGGCCTCTACTAAGACATCGTTCGTGTTCGTGTGCGCGCGCTAGTAAAACGATTAAATGATATGCAAACAGCGTTTTCGGGCTAAGCATATGAATAGTACGTGAACTACGTCATTTAATGCATCTTTATTATGGTCGAAGTAATTTAGCATGCGAGGTTCATTTATAAAGCGATAAGCAAGTAAATAAATAAAACTCGAAAGTAAATAACGTACAAGTTACACGGGCGGAAATACAACCCGGCCAATACGAAAATTACGTAAGCGATATAGAAATGGAATAATAAATAATAAAATGTTAGGAACGGACCCGTATACGCACTAGACCATGAACCGTGTAGGTGGACTAACCCCGATTAAATACACATTGCATTGTGTATTAAACGGAGGACGGAGACATAGGACCTAAGCGTGATGCTAGCCCGATCCCATGTCTCTATGCCTTGTCCCGACTTATCACGTCGAAAAATCGATCAAAGTCGTTAAGGTGTCGTGATAAGCGTGAGTTTTGAAAAAGGGATCCACGTGATTGGCTTTACACATGTCGACCAAGAGTCGTAAAAAAGACGAGGCTTAAATCTTGCATTGAAGCTCTCGGTTTTCTGGGTTACAGGACCCACTCGGTCGAGTCATGGTCTGACTCGGTCGAGTGTGTCCTCGAAAAGGGTTCTGCCCAGTTTTATGGACGCTACTCGATCGAGTAGCCTACGTACTCGGTCGAGTAGCCCCTGTACGAGTGTCAACTCGTTTCGTTATTGGGGTTTAAAATCGACGGTCGGTCAAATTAAATACAAATATCGCACGATTTGAATTTAACTTGACCTCCGGTACTATAATCGTGTACATGTACGATTATAATACCGTTGTCGGGATTTTATGAAAATACTTACGTTAGAAATTTTGAATTAGCAACGGAATGCATCCCTCTACGTCACGACATCGAAACTAACCCTTTCGGGTTATGTGATGTCGGTTTTCGTGTCAACGGGTTTCGTACTAATTATAGAAATGGAATTAAATACGTTCAACTACGACCGATTGCGATCACGTCACGCCCTTGAGTACATTGGGGCGGGGCTCCTCGAAAGGGCTCCACCTCCGTTGTTGCTCGTAAAGGGATTAGACGGACTTTAGGCATACATCGTAGTCAAACGGATTTAGAACCGGATTTTTGATACTAGTTTATATATATACGTGGTATAATAATGTTAGTAACGCGAATGTAAAAGTTAGTATACGAAAAATGAAATGTTAGAGTTAACGTTAAAGTTAGTGTTAGGATAATGATACAAAAACGTAAACAGAAAAAACAAAGTAATAGGGATCGAAATGGGGTTTAGGACACCCTCAACATACATGCTTAGTAGGAACCTCGGAAATGGACTCGTAAATAGTGACGGGACGTCGGAGTATCGAGGATGTATGCAAGTTATGGTGTGTATGTGTATGTGTGTGTGTGTTTGTCGGTTTTTCGAGGGACAAGGGACTCGGTTTTTGTGTGTGATTGCTTAGGCTTACTAAGGCTTGTAGTGTAGGTGAGTGTAGGGTAAAATGTAAGTAGAAGGAGGGTAAAATTGCATTAGTGAAAACTGAAAATGCAAAGGGTTTGAGGGGGTATTTATAGACTTTACCCCACGACCTAGGGTCACTCGATCGAGTGGCCCTAGTGTACTCGATTGAGTGCCCTAGAAAATGGGCCTGATCCGGTTTTTGACGCTCCACTCGACCGAGTGGGTCAATCCACTCGATCGAGTGGATCAGGTAAACCGAGATAAAATAGGAAGGAATTGATATTGTTGTTTTGATTGATTTTTGTTATCTTTTTTGAATTTGGATTGGGCGCCAGCTTCTAGAAGGTGCACTTGGGCTGGTTTTTGTGACGGGTTCGTCTTTGACCGGGTTTTGACCCGGTCGCTAAAAGACGGGATTTATTTTTGGTGTCGGTTTTGGCCCAAATTAGTCTTATTTTGCTCGGAACGGCCCACTGGGCCTGGATTTGAGGTCTGTTTTGAGAGATTATTACTCCGCCAAAAGTCCATGTCAGATATTATTGATTTCGGGTCCAAATCCGAGTATACCAAGTCACGTTTGCGTCCGATCATCATCGGGTGTTTGTCGGGAACTGCTATAGACACTAGCAGGCAAAATGCGGGTGTCTACAGAGCCCCCACTCTGACTGAGGCTTGGACAAGGCAAAAGTCAGAGTAGCTACCAGGCCAATCGCAGATTATGACCTGGCAGCCTTCCGGTCGGGTCGTTTATAGTCCAGTAGACTAGTGTGAAGGGCTCGCCAGCCATAAGCGGAGGGTCATACCTGTTTTGCTGATGATAGCTCCGTGGGGAGTGAAACTTGCTTTTGAAGGTATAGGTGCACCCATATGCTGATACATCATGGCTTTGATTGTACCATTCTGGGATAAATATCGGCTCACGTTGGGGAGTGAAATAGTTGCGCGGAGACTTGCTTCTGAAGTCTTGGGTGTACCTGTATGCTGACACATAACAAATTGCATGTAGCACATAGACAAAACACCGACTCGCACTGGGGAAAACTGGATTTTGAAAAAAAAGTTGAAATTTTTGAAAACTTTTTTTTTATAGAATTTTTAGGAATTTTTAAGAAAGCTCGGGACAACTTGATTCCTATTCTGGGTTGAAGTCAGGCCTGCACGTGCTGGGGCCCAGGTTTGCTGAGGAGGCAGGGTAGTTAGGGTTGCAGTTAGGATTCCCTATTATAAATATAGGTCTCCCTGCTTCAGTTTACTGCATCCTAAATCAAAAACCCCTCCTTCTCTTCAAAAAACTTCTTAGTCTCCCAAGAGAATTCAAATTCCCGCCATGGGTATCGAGCATCTTACTTCAATGCTTTTTGCCTGGTCCCAGCACTTTCGGGACGAGGACAAAATTCAGCTGACCCAAATGGGGATTGTCAGCCTGTTTCCTCTTCGGCGTCTAGTGACTGATTCACACTTTTTGGACGCCTGTTTGTCATTTTGGGAAACCACCCATCACGTCTTCGCGTTCCCGCGGGGAGAAATATGCCCTCTTCCCGAGGAGATCGCAGCTATCGGGGGTTGGAGCCCTGTTGCTCGTCCTGCCATCCCTCCGTTCTACCCGGACCCGAGGAGAAGACTGAGGGATTTCCTGGGTCTGTCTCATGCTGAGACAGATCGAATGGTGCGAGGAGATACTGTTTCCCTCTTCGACTTGGCTGACAAGTTTATGAACAGTCAAGATGTAAGGGCTACGCCTTCTCACAGGCGTAGGGCTTTCGCATTCTGCATGCTGCACCGCTATGTTTTCGAAGGGATGATGGATGTTGACTTATGCGTGGGTCAAATTAGGCTGATCGGAGTGGTTGACCAGATGGAGACTGGTCATAGCCCTGCTTGGCTAGCCACTGGGGAAATCATCATGGGTCTGGATGCTAGGCGACTGGACCCAACCCGGCAACTGACGGGGAGCACCCTTATTCTGCAGGTACACGTCTCGTGATTTTCAATTATTTTTTTGCCTCCTTTTTTTTTGTGTTTCTCGTGATTTCCTGAGGTCCGTAAGTCACTCGATCGAGTGGACCTGTCACTCGATCGAGTGATGCCTGCAAAGTGCTTCTGCCCATCTGTGGAGGGCTTACTCGATCGAGTGGGATGCTTTACTCGATCGAGTGTCACACCAGACGAGATTCTGTTTGCTCTTAGGGAGCTTTACTCGATCGAGTCAAATGGCATACTCGACCGAGTGGGCTACATCGGACCATTCCGTTGCTTACGAATTTTGTATATTCTTTGTAGGTTTGGTTGTCGGAACGCCTGTCAATCATAGAGCCTCCTTCAAGCGTTCCTAACTACCGTAGCAGCCAAATCAGTTCAAGAGGGCGCCGGATAAGCTCGATTCACCATATAAATCGAGCTTACTGGGATGAGGAATTGGTGTTCCATGGTGGCCCATTAATCAGGTGGACGGTCGCTTGGTGGTTCCTTTCTAAGCTGACGGGGTTGGCCAAGAGGGACCAAGCTCGTTACCTTGTGATCTTGTCCCTTGACTGGACAGTTCACATTTACCCGGACCGCATTCTGAGGCAGTTCGGTTCGTCTCAGCGCATTCCTGAGACTGAAGCCATTATTAGCGTCTCGCTCCAACTGACAGACGCTATGTGCGACACTTGGTTGCAGAGATGGTTTACTCGTCCTACATGGACTATTCCCAACCCTTGCCAATCTGCTTGGGTTTCTCGGGCTTACGAGAAATGGACTTCTGAGGAGTCCGAGGAAGCTCGCAAAGCTCTAAAGGTCGATGAGGCCTTCGAACTGGTCCGTCGGGAGACGGCAAAGGACAATAGGGGATTCTTCGATGAGGGAGAGACCCCTGCTACCTTAGTCCGATTAGAATCGGGTCTTAAGTCACATACTAAGACTCGAGCTAAAGATGCCGGTGCTAGTGGCACACGGGGGCGGCAAAGCCCCCAGACTGATTTGGAGCGACGACTTGGGCCGAGGTTGGCGGCCCGGGACCGATTAGGTCCGCGTGACCGGCTCCCTGAGCCCGTGAGGGCCTATCGAAGTGGATGAGGACTCGAGTTCCAAGAAACGAGTCCGGGCTAAAGAGGTTCCTGTGGTGATTCGGGAACGCTCTCCTCCGCGTCGTCGTCAGTGGACGGCCAAGGAGGCCAAGGACAAGGGGAAGGGCAAGATGCCCTAAATACCGAGTCCTTAGTTTTTTATTATTTAAATATTATTACTATTTTTGTCGTGTGTTTTTTTTTTGGTAATTTTTTTTTTTGAATTCCTGCTTTTTGTAAGTTTCCCGAGTTTATCGGGCCCTTTTTTTTTGATAATTAATAAAAGGAGTTTATTATTAAACCGTTCCTGTCTTTTATTGATTGTACTGGTTGTGCCCTTTTGAGGGGTTGCCTACGTATCCGCGACTAGCAGAATCAAACCAAACGTAGTTCAAGCTTAGGAAATTTGCAATCTCGAATTACACCAAGACTAATGGTTCAAGATGTTTTGTGACAGTAGAATAAATAATTCTGGCTCATTGACTTGCTTTTTTTGTTTTGTAAAATAAACGATTTTGATAAAAATTGCTAATGACATTGAGAAATGGCTAAGGGTACTAACGCTTCAGCTGGTCCAGGTTGGTTGGGTTGACGAACTCATTCCCGTCCAGGTCCGTCAGCATTACTGCTCCCCCTGATAGGATCTTTTTCACCAGATATGGCCCAGCCTAGTTGGGTTTGAATTTTCCCCTTGGGTCAACTGGTAGTAAAGCTCGAACAGACTTGAGGACTAAGTCCCCTTCTTTAATGTTTTTGGGCCTTACTCGCTTGTTGAAGGCCCGTTGGATTCGTTTCTGGTAGATTTGGATGTTGTTGAGAGCGCGGGATCGTCGTTCGTCTAGTAGAACCAACGAATCGTACCGTGCTCGAACCCAGTCAGCTTCGGGTACTTGACTTTCTAATAGAATTCTGAGGGACGGTACCTCCAATTCAACTGGTTGGACTGCCTCCATCCCATAAGTTAGGTAATATGGTGTTGCTCCGGTTGCGGTACGAATTGACGTCCGGTACCCCCATAGGGCAAAAGGTATTTTGTCGGGCCAGTCCCGATAATTATCAGCCATCTTTTTGAGTATGGTGACAATCGTTTTATTGGCCGCTTCCACCGCTCCATTCGTTTGGGGACGGTAGGGCGAGGACGTGTGCCTTTGAATTTTATATTTAGTCAGCAAGGCTGCGGTCTCAGCTTGGAAATGAGTCCCGTGATCACTGATGAATTCATGCGGGATCCCATACCCGACATATTATCTTGTTTTGGATAAATTTGGAGACATGTTTAGCATTGAGGATGCGATATGATTCAGCTTCGACCCACTTGGTGAAGTAGTCGATAGCTACTAAAATGAAACAGTGCCCGCCAGTACCGGAGGGATTTACCTTCCCGATTATGTCGATACCCCATGTTGAGAATGGCCAAGGCGACGTCATGGTTTAGAGCAGAGATGACGGCATATGTTGCACATTGCCGAAGATTTGACAGTTATGACAATGTTTGACATATAACTGGCAGTCAGCCTCCATGGTGTTCCAGTAATACCCGAGCCTCATGATTTTTCGGACCAACATGTGAGCATTCATATGTGGGCCGTTTTCACCATCATGTACTTCAGCCATTACTTTCTCGGCCTTATATTTGTCGACACAAAGGAGAAGAGCCCCCTGTGCTGTTTTTTTGTACAGTTGCCCGTCATCAGTACGGATGAACTGGGTGGCTAGCCTCCGTAAGGCTTTCTTGGCTCGACCCTCAGTACCGGGAGGGTATTCTCCATTGTCAGGTATTTTAATATAGCCTGGTACCAAGGTTCGGGGTCAGTGATCTCGATGTCTTCGATGTCATGGACGTATGCCGGCTCGGATCGTCTTTCGACGCAGATTGGCATACTGGTCACGTGGTCGGGAATATTCAGTAAAGATGCCAATTTTGAGAATGCATCTGCAAACTGATTTTCTTCCCGAGGTAGGTATATATACTCCACCTTTTGGAATTGTTTCTCGAGATCCCTTACTCGTGCCTGGTAGGCCACGAGATTAGCATTCAGAGTGTTCCATTTTTGGAGTGCTTGGTTAATGACCAAGGATGAGTCGCCGTGTACCCGGAGATTCGTGATTCCCAGGTTGGCGGCGGCTTGTAGCCCATAAATGCATGCTTCGTACTCTGCTGCGTTATTGGTAACATCAAAGTCCAGTTTGATGGAGACAGGAGTATGCTCCCCTCTTGGTGAAATTAAAAGGATCCCGACTCCGAATCCTCGAAAATTAGATGCTCCATCGAAGTATAAATCCCATGTTTCGGCATCGGTATGGAAAATATCTTCGTCGGGGAAGGACCAGGTGTCGGTGTGTCCTTCTTCGGTTACTGGGCTGTCAGCGAGGAATTCAGCTACCACCCGTCCCTTAATGGCCTTTAGCGGTACAAATTTCAGGTCGAACTCTGCCAGCATTAGAGTTCATCTAGAAATTCGGCCATTGAGAATGGGCTTTTCGAAGAGGTATTTGATCGGATCCATCTTTGATAGAACATGGACCTCGTAGCTGAGCATGTAGTGTCAGAGCTTCTTGGTGGCCCAGACTAAAGCCAAACACGTCTTTTCGAGCATGGTATATTTGCACTCATACTCTAAAAACTTATTGCTGATGTAATAAATGGCTCGTTCTTCGGAGTCAACTGTCTGAGCCAGCATAGCCCCCATGGCTGTCTCGGTCGTTGTTAGGTATAACGACAGAGGCAAACCAGGTTGTGGTGGCATCAAAACTGGCGGAGCAGACAGAATTTCCTTGATCTTGTCGAAAGCAGCTTGGCACTTGTCGTCCCATAGTATCCGTTCCCCTATTTTCAGTTTCTTGAAAATTGGTTCACACACCATGGTTAGCTTGGAAATAAATCGACTAATGTACTGGACTTTTCCGAGAAATCCTCTTATTTCTTTTTCGGTTTTAGGAGCTTGCATCTCGGTTATGGCTTTGATTTTAGCTGGGTCGACCTCGATACCTCGTTGGCTAACGATATGACCCAGTAATTTGCCTGATGTTACCCCGAAACTGCACTTTTGAGGGTTTAGCCTCATGTTGTATTTGCGCAATCGGGTGAAAAATTTCCTTAGGGCGGTGATGTGACCGTCCCGTTCTTTGGACTTGACGATCATGTCGTCTACATAGACCTCTACCTCTTTATGCATCATGTCATGTAGTAGAGTGGTAGCGGTCCTTTGGTACGTGGCCCCGACATTAATGAGGCCAAATGGCATGACGGTATAGCAGTAAGTACCCAAAGGTGTAGTGAAGGTAGTCTTACTCATGTCTTCTTCCGCCATTTTGATCTGATTATATCCGGCATACCCGTCCATAAATGATAGAAGGGCATGATCGGCCGTGTTATCCACCAGTATATCGATGTGTGGTAACGGAAAATCATCCTTCGGGCTTGCCTTGTTAAGATCCCGAAAGTCTACACATACCCGCACCTTACCGTCCTTTTTAGGAACCGGCACGATGTTTGCAACCCAGTCCGAATACTCGGACACTTGTATGAAGCCGGCTTCGAACTGTTTGTCGACTTCTTCCTTTACCTTGAGAGACCACTCGGGCCTCATTCGGCGAAGCTTTTGGTTGACCGGTTTGCACCCGTCTTTGATAGATATGCGGTGCTCGGCTATTTCCCGGTCTATCCCCGGCATGTCCTTGTAGGACCACGCGAAGACATCTTTGAATTCTTGGAGGAGGTTTATGAACTGTTGTTTCTCCTCGGGATCTAAAGATAACCCTATCTTAAGTATCTGAGGCCATAAGGTTGTTCCCACGTTTATGGACTCGGTATCTTCGATTACCGGATTTCGGGATTCCCTTTGCTCTAATTGCTCGATCAGAAGTGGAGGTAAGGGTACCTGTTCGTCGGATTTCTCAATGTCATAGCACAAAACATTTTTGAAAGCGGAATTTGAAAGAGACAAGTTGTAAGCAGAACGGTTGTTATTATTGATTGAAAATTTGGAAAACAGCTCAAAGAGAGCAGCCATCTGATCATTGGTCAGTGGCGGAATTGGTAAGGCACTCGGGACAGACCCCAAAGTGCCAGCAGCAGGAATGATAGAAGGGAGAGGGGTTACAGAAGTGACTCTAGCACCGATTTCCCTAGACTCGACCTCAGACTCTGACTCAGACTCCGACTCAGACTCAGACTCAGACTCAGGCATGTCTCTCTCTCCGGTGACCAGCTTGTAGATCTTTCCTTGACTGTCAGTCCACTTGACAGTCTTTCTCCAGGCCCTGTTTCCCATCTCGGAGCCAACATCCGAGATCAGCTTGGTCGGGTCAAACCTGTTGCTGCGGAGAATCAGGTTGACCAGGTCTTCTTTTGGAGTCGGGGCTATGGTGTCTTCCTCGAAGAGCAGCCCCAGCGCGGGCTCAGCATCATCAGCTCCATCGGACTAGATGAGAGCGAACACCTCATCCGGGATGTAGTTGCAGTCCCGGGCCGAGTGGGTCCCGAGGTGCGTAGTATTGGGTTGGTATAGTCCAACCTGGATGGCCCCGAATACGGGTGTGACAAAGTAGTCAGACAACCGTGGGCTGTAAGGGCTCAAGTGGATACCCTTCATGATGTTGCAGGCCTTTTCGATTCCTGCTCGGACAACGTTGCCCGGAGTGGTGGCATAACCAAGGCCGAAGTGAGAGTCTTCGTCCTTAAGGACCTCGATGATCTTCCCAGCTGGAAGGTCGGGTCGAGAGGTAGCCCCCGGAAGGTACCCTAAGTTCTGGAGCATTGTGTCAATGCTCGTGGTGAAGTAAGGCCTGAAAAGGTACTCTTCCTCGATCATCCCCACAAAGTCGAACCCCCAGAGGTTCGTGCGGCCCGTGGCGTTACAGCTAGCCACGGTCATTGGGGTTGCCTCCAAAGTAATAACATCGTTGAGCAAAGGCATCTTGATCCTACGATGGAGGGTGGAGGACACGGCTTTCACCGCGTGAATCCACGGCCTTCCTAGGAGCAAGTTGAATGATGAGGTGACATCAATCACCTGGAATTCAAGCTCTTTTTCTATTGGACCCGTGATGATGGTCAGTTTTATGGCCCCAGTTACCGACTTTGGACTCCCATCAAAGGCTTGGATGGTTTGAGCAGTCGGGATATAGTCAGCCTCGGTAATGCCGAGGGCTTTGGCGGTCCTTAGAGGAAGGACATTTACGGCCGACCCGTCATCGACTAGGGTCATCGGGAGGTATTTTCCCCGGCAAATCACCGTGATGTAAAGGGCCAGGTTGTGGGAGGCCCCGAATGGCGGCAGGTCGGCTTCGGAAAAAGTGATCATTGGGCCTCCTTCCTTGGCCTTACCCTTTAGGTGGGGCAGGACCGTGGCTACCATTTCAGCAGGGGTAGCCAAAGAGTCGATCTTGACTTGATCGAGAGCCTTTGTAAGCGCTTCTCGATGTTCTTGTGAGCTGACTAAGAGTTGCCATATAGTGAGGTCAACTCGGGTTCTCTTCAGTTGCTTCACAATAGCCGTTTCAGAAGTAGGCTCTTCAGGGGCGACTTCCATCCCGAGTGGATCGGTGATGGTTGCCGGGATAGGAGTGTCCCTAGTGCTTGTGGCCAAATAGGGACGACCAAGGTTGTTGCTGGCTAGGACTCGAGTTTTGGCCTCGCGAATCTGTTCAGGGGTGATGGGAACGGTTTCCCCCTTAGCGAGGTAGACATCATCCTCGTCGTCAAACCAGATCCCGTTCACTTGCGGGATGAATGGAGAGATAAGGTGAGAGCAATCAATCACCTCCTCGGCAAAGATGGCATGGGAGCTGAAAGGATTCTCCTTGTTGCTTGGCTTATCTCCGGGTAGCGGGATTTTACCGCTTTCGATCAAGTCCTGGATCAGGTGCTTCAGCTTCCAGCACTTTTCGGTATCATGCCCATTGCCCCGGTGGTATTGGCAGTAGGCCTGAGCATTGTAGTTCTTGGAGCGTCGCTCGACCGGAACTTCAGGAGTTGGGCCTATCGGTTGGATTAGGCCTTTGGAGGACAGCCTTTGTAAGGCATAGGTATAGGTGGTACCTATATCAGTGAAAACCCGAGGTGGGGCGTTCTTCTTGGACGAGGCATCTAATAGATTAACCGCGTCAAAAATGCTGCGAGTTGCAGCTTGGGGCTTAGTGGTGGAGGAAGAAGCCCCTTGGTATCCTTTGCTAGCGGCCTTGGTGAGGCCTTCTAGTCTCAGGTCGTCTTCGATCCGCATACCCATTTCAGTAAGGGTGGTGAAATTGGGTATGACAGCATATCGGAGGTGAACCCGGTAGGAAGGGAGGAGGTTCTTGGCAAAAGCCTCCACCAAAGTCTTCTCATTGGGCTTATCAACCAGTTTCACGCTCTCGGCCCTCCAACGTTGAAGGTATTTAGTAAAACCTTCCTTGGGCTCTTGGGCCATAACCTCCAGAGATCGCATTGTGGTTTGGATCTCGGTGTTGTCAGCATAGTTCCGAGCGAACTCGGTGGCCACATCATCCCATGTAGGGTATTTTTTCGGGTCTAGCCTATAGTACCAGGCCCGTGGGTGCTTCTCAAGAGATGCAGCAAAGAGGTTCTTGAACATGGTCGAATCCACTCCTTTGATGGCCATGAATTCCTTGAAGGCCCGCACATGTAGTAACGGGTCTTCAGTTCCCTCAAACATGGGCAAACCGGTGAGATTCAGGTTTGCGGGTAGTTTGTCGCTCAGCGGGTTGTACTCTCGACTATTCTCCCGATGGATGTTGTTACTCCCAGCCAAATGGACTTGTTCCTCTAGTCGGCGCACCGCGCTGACTAGTTCAGCTAGAGGCTCATTAGCCTCGACATTAGGAGCCCTTTGCTCCACCGTGGCTAGGCGAGCAACAATGACAACTTGGCCAACCCTCATTTCAGTCAGTTGGGCTTCGATATCGGTATGCTTCGCGACCATGGCGTCCAAAAAGGTTTGTAGGCTGTTCAAAGTAACCATCCTTCGAGCGTGTCTAGTTGCTGGCGGCCTGTCTGTAAGAACACCGCGTAATCAGAAACTGAACCCAGATCTTGGAAAAAGAAAGGAAAAGTACATCCCGAGCGACACTAAGGGAAGACTAAAGACTCGAGAAATACATCTAGACGGATGACTCGATGGGTGGTATAGCTTCCTTAGGATGACTCGATGGGCCTAGTGGGCCCAATCCCGTTCGAAGGAAGGTCCACGTGAGACTTTTCCCCAGACTTTTGACTCGAGTGTATGGACGGACTTTCCTTTGTAGAGATATGCCCTACGCGGGTTGGTCGTGCCTTGACAGATAAGGCGGACTCGGGAAAGGGGGGAAACTCACGATATCGGATCGGCAGAGTTTCGACGCTATAGACCTTCGACATACTATGCAAAGACCCGACACACGGCTAGACGGTAGGTCCTATAATAAGGAAGGTTTACTAGGAAAGTTGGATGCTTGGATTTTGAATATAAAATGAGTGAACTTCCGAGAGTTTGGAAATTGAACACGGGATTTCGAAAACCAAGATTAGAATTTTGAAAATTCAGAAAATCGGAATGGTGTTGGAAATCCAAGAATTAAAATGGGCAGCATGCCGACTAGAGAAAAGGACATTTTGAGTCAAATCATTGATCCTAAATTTCGGCGGCATTCCGAGTTTTGAAAATTGGATATTTTGAAAAGACGGGTCCCGAAACGGACAACATTTCGGGTTTTTCAAAATTTGGGTGTTTTGGAAAGATGCATTTTTGAAATGACGGTTTTTTGAAAAATGACACGGAAACCAAGTAGCATGTAGTCAGACAAACATTATAACGACGCTTATGTATGCTTTACACTAAGTCTCGGTCGGTCAAAGTAGGGTCTATACCAACAACGATAGCATTCTCACGAAAAGGGACGGACTTCCTAGCCGATTTGGAACTAGGACCTGCCGTAAAACCCCGGTGAGTTCCGCCATCGAAGTCTTTAGTGCACCCATGTAGGAATGCACCGTGGTATAGTGGGACGTCGGTCACAAGTAACCGGCCCGGGCAAAATTTGGGTTATGCATGAATCATTAAACTAATGCGCGCACACTAATATTCGAACGATTTCTCTTCGAGTCTCACCCTAGGAACCTCGATGACATGTGGTACATCAGGAATCCCCAGCGGAGTCGCCAAATTGTGGACATGACGTAGGTCCACCCCGACGCGGCCACGCGCGGGTTTGGGTAGGCGAATGAATCTCGTGGTGAGATTGTTCTCGGGTTCGAAATTTAAGTCAAAATGGAGTCGCCACCGAATTTTGTGGTTATTCGGAACCATACGAGCCCACTCTATGTCGTCATGGGCTATACACAAAGTAAGCCCACTTCGATTTCAGAGTTCATTGGGCTCATCCCTTTGCATTACAATATCGATACCGTCTAAACCGACTTTCGTATATAGATTGACTCTCGTGCGCCAAGGGTTTCGGACATCCGGAAACCAAGGTTCTGAGTAAGGGGTGAGGGTACGTGTTGGGAAGCCCACTAAGGACACCCAACCCCGCCCGCACATGGCGGCCTCTACTAAGACATCGTTCGTGTTCGTGTGCGCGCGCTAGTAAAACGATTAAATGATATGCAAACAACGTTTTCGGGCTAAGCATATGAATAGTACGTGAACTACGTCATTTAATGCATCTTTATTATGGTCGAAGTAATTTAGCATGCGAGGTTCATTTATAAAGCGATAAGCAAGTAAATAAATAAAACTCGAAAGTAAATAACGTACAAGTTACACGGGCGGAAATACAACCCGGCCAATACGAAAATTACGTAAGCGATATAGAAATGGAATAATAAATAATAAAATGTTAGGAACGGACCCGTATACGCACTAGACCGTGAACCGTGTAGGTGGACTAACCCCGATTAAATACACATTGCATTGTGTATTAAACGGAGGACGGAGACATAGGACCTAAGCGTGATGCTAGCCCGATCCCATGTCTCTATGCCTTGTCCCGACTTATCACGTCGAAAAATCGATCAAAGTCGTTAAGGTGTCGTGATAAGCGTGAGTTTTGAAAAAGGGATCCACGTGATTGGCTTTACACGTGTCGACCAAGAGTCGTAAAAAAGACGAGGCTTAAATGTTGCATTGAAGCTCTCGGTTTTCTGGGTTACAGGACCCACTCGGTCGAGTCATGGTCTGACTCGGTCGAGTGTGTCCTCGAAAAGGGTTCTGCCCAGTTTTATGGACGCTACTCGATCGAGTAGCCTACGTACTCGGTCGAGTAGCCCCTGTACGAGTGTCAACTCGTTTCGTTATTGGGGTTTAAAATCGACGGTCGGTCAAATTAAATACAAATATCGCACGATTTGATTTAACTTGACCTCCGGTACTATAATCGTGTACATGTACGATTATAATACCGTTGTCGGGATTTTATGAAAACACTTACGTTAGAAATTTTGAATTAGCAACGGAATGCATCCCTCTACGTCACGACATCGAAACTAACCCTTTCGGGTTATGTGATGTCGGTTTTCGTGTCAACGGATTCCGTACTAATTATAGAAATGGAATTAAATACGTTCAACTACGACCGATTGCGATCACGTCACGCCCTTGAGTACATTGGGGCGGGGCTCCTCGAAAGGGCTCCACCTCCGTCGTTGCTCGTAAAGGGATTAGACGGACTTTAGGCATACATCGTAGTCAAACGGATTTAGACGGATCTTTGACCGGGTTTTGACCCGGTCGCTAAAAGACGGGATTTATTTTTGGTGTCGGTTTTGGCCCAAATTAGTCTTATTTTGCTCGAAACGGCCCACTGGGCCTGGATTTGAGGTCTGTTTTGAGAGATTATTACTCCGCCAAAAGTCCATGTCAGATATTATTGATTTCGGGTCCAAATCCGAGTATACCAAGTGACGTTTGCGTCCGATCATCATCGGGTGTTTGTCGGGAACTGCTATAGACACTAGCAGGCAAAATGCGGGTGTCTACACCTTCCAATCATTCGATTTACGGTTTCAATTTACGTTTTCTATTTACGGGTCCGTTTTCAGTTTACGTTTACCGTTGTTAATCCGTTTATTATTATCGCAATTCGTTCAAGTATTGTGAATTCCGGGTTGTATTCGGCCCGTGTAATTTGTAATTTACTTTCGAGTTGTTTATTTCTATTGCGTGGCATTTATTTCTTTTTAAATGAACCTACATGCTAAAACAACTTCAACATATTTAAGATGCATTAAATGACATAGATAAACACGTGCTTCACATGCGTAGCTTAAAACAAGGTTTGCAAATCATTTCACCGTCTTACTAACACGCTGATGGTGAGGATTTGTCGCGGGTCCTACCGATCAATATATAACCAACTAATCTTAACGGTAGCTAGGGTAAGTCGGGTCGTGTCCACGGAGACGGTAATTTAGTGTCTAGACTATGGTCTACTCACAAACAAGGCTAAGTCACAAACAAACACAAAGAAATGATAATTGACAAATTATGATGGGAGAAGAGGTATGAACAAGACTAACAATGAATAAGCTATAACAAAAACTAATGAACAACTAAAGATGAACTAAGCAAATAAACTAGAGAAGATGATCTACTAAAGAGATAGAGAATTCAAATATAGAAAAGAGTAGGGTTAGCTCGGGTTCGTAAGTATAGTAGGATGATTGGGTAATCAAGGGTGTAGGTGCCACTTAGTCACTAAGGTCGGTTTGCGCTCTCGCGCCAAAGCCAAAGTCCGCACTCTCGTGTCTAAGACTAGACCCGAACATTCATGCAAGATGCTACTTAAAACACAAACATTCAACCACAAATTGAATACACAATGAGAAGAAGAGAACAAGCATGAGAAGCATTGGCCACTACTACCCACACAAGCAATACAACAAACACATGATGTGCCCAATAAGTGACTAGCAACAAAAGAATCACCTTTACCCACAATCAAGCCCTAATCACCCATAATCCATACTTAATCCCCCTACTAACCCCACAAAGAGTCTACTCACTCATAATGAAACTACCTATAACAATGATAAGAGAAATCAACATAAATAACCAAACATTCATTATGAACAAACAAGAACAAATAAACAATATGTAAAGATTAAAACTTGATAAATTAACAAAGATTAAGAGAAAAGAAATTATACCCACTACAATAGGATGAAAAAGATGAGAACTTGAATTAATAAGAAACCCAAATAAAACTCCAAGGTTGTCAATCTTGGAATAATCTTCAAGAATCTCCTTAATACAAGACTAATTACTTGAATTAAACTAGGATTAACTAAAGATTAACTGGAGATGAAAAGAGTCCAATTAGGGTTTTGAATGCTTAAGAGAGGTCTAAAATAATCTAGGGTAAAGTATGGTGCTTAAACATTACAAGGGAGGAGTATTTATAGGGTTACAAGAATGAAGGAGGAAGATAAAAGACTCACGCGGCTACAGCTGAGCCATCCCGTCCGGGACGAGATAGTCCCGTCCGGGACGGAGTGGTCCCGACCGGGACGGATCGGTCCCGCCCGGGACGGGCCCAAAACAGAACCATCGCTTTTAGTGCACCTCATCCTGGACGGGATGAGTCCCTTCCCGTCGGGGATGGGTCTTGTAGGCCTCCAATATGATCTTTAAGGTTCCTCCTTGCTTCTCATGGGCTTCTCATCGACTCTCGGGTCTCGAGATCGAGTCTAAGGGGCTCGGGATTGGGTCCCGAGGTCTCTGGGTCGAATCCAAGGCATCGAGTGATCGTTCCTTCACTTCGTTGGCTCCGAAAAGTGTATGTATTGAGTCGGAATCGCCCCAACTCTTCATGAATGGTCTCGGGAACCTGAAACGAAATAGAGGAAGCATAAGTAGCCCATGAACCGCTCCCAAGGAGCGATTCCGCAAGGAAAATGGGACCAAAACACAACAAACTAGGCACTACAAACTACACTTATCAACTCCCCCACACTTAACCCTTACTCGCCCTCGAGTAAGGACATGCTAACTACTAAACTAGCCGAGCGGGTATTAGCGCACCCTACGCCCTTTCAACTCACGTGAGAACACCTAGAGGATAAGTGCTCTCCGCAAGGCAAGTGAGGTCTTGCGACAAAACCATGGATGCAACCGGACACAAAAACACATAAACAAACAAACGTACAAACAAACAAACAAAAGGTTGCACCCAAAAGAAACAAATACCGCTTCCCTCTAAAAAGCGGTGAAAGAAGCACCGGTTTAGGACTCAAGGCAAGTGACAACGTTCCCAAGCTAGCAATACAAACCAAAATGGAACAAACCCTAATAGTATGACGACAAAGCAATAAAAACGTTGGTAACTTACCTAGGTTCCTCCTAACCTTCTAAGAACGTAGTACGGGACGATCGGCGGGATGGAAGAAGGAATGAACCACGGTGTTAGTCGACCCTGTAGGTAAGTGAGACCCCGCCCCCTTTAGCAATGAGCCAAGAGGGTTGTCCCATGCCCAAAACCGCCCAACTAGTCCAAGTAAAAAGGTGGATATGATTGCAAAATGAGGGAAGACCGACCACTACCGCTATCATCCTTCCTAGGGACTCGGTCCTTTGGTAGGCTCTTCACGGTAATGATCAGAAAAAGGCTTATTTTTTAGATGTGGGGATTATTTTTGTGAGACGGTTTTCTTTTGGCATTTTTCTTTCTTTTGCATTTTTGCTTCTTTTGTTGCTATGCCATTTCTTTTTCATCTTTTGTATTTTGTTTTTGGCTTTTTGTGCCTTTTCTTTTTCTTCAATTCTTTCTTTCTTTCATTTTCTTTCTTTTTCATTGTTTGCCCTTCTTACTAGGTTTGAGTTGTAGGCATTTCTTCTTGCAACTAAGAAAGAGATTTCAACAATTTGCATCTTATTTTGTGGATATGTGTAGGAGGTAGGGGAATGGGTGAGTCGGGAGCGCGCTTTCCCTTCAAACCCACAAAAAGGGGAGAACTTGGACTAATCAAACAATCTCAAACATGGTCACCTAAGAGACGGGACTCGGCAACCAAGGCCTTTTCACACCATGGTTGGTCATAATGGTCAAAATGCAAATCCCGTAGTAAATCCCTAGTAAGCTAGGTGGACTTAAGGTAAGAAACCAACGAAATCATTGATTTAGGGTCATTCTACTAGACTAAAGTCCAAGACTCAATTTATACTACTAGGAAGGGAAAGTAAACGCTTGCGCACTAGTCACTAAACCGGGTTTTCGAAAACCGTTTACACACTAGACACAAGTACACACCACAAAACAAAGACTCAACAAAGAACGAAAGAAAAAGAAGCAAAAGCAACAAAACAAAAACAAACCAAAACGAACACATAAACAACACAAACACCACCCCGAGCTTCCAAACAAGTCACCAAATCAACCACAAGTATGCACAAAGTTCCACCCGAGCACACCACATCACAATCTCCTCCAAACTCCTCAAGAGACAAAGGGGAAAAAGGGATAAAAGATGTTACCGGATGTCTTGAAAGCTCTACAAAGCTATCGGTGATTCAAGCAACCTATAAGGAAAAAGTGAGGCAAAACACGCACAACACAACAAATATACGACATAACGACACAAAAGGAAAACACACAAAAGAAAATCTTTTTGATTTTTGTGAAAATTTTTCAAATTTTTAGGGTTTTTAAGGATTTTTCGAAAAAACTACGAAAACAAAACTAACTATGATAGAATATCGCTCCCCCACACTTAAGCCGAGAAATGTCCTCATGCTCGACCGTAGTGTATGGAGACGAAGAAAAGAAAAGAAAAGAAACTACGAAAATAAAGCTAAAAATCAAAAAGAAAAGTGGAGAAAATGGTAGAAAGTGTCCGGCCGGGGTGTAGTGACCGAGCCAAGAAAAGATATGGATGGGGGAAGAAATAAAAAGAAAGAAATAAAAGGAAATGGGAGGGGAGGACTAGGTGTAATCAAGTCACCTAGCCCGGATTCCGCCCGAATCCGACTAAATCCTACCCAAAAGGGTGAAAATCTTGTAAATTTGGATTTTGAAATGACTCTCGATGTAGTCACGTCATCGAGAGTCGGGAGCGACAATTACCAAGGCCGAGGGCCACCATGACACAAAAGTGTATAAGGGGAGGGGAACAAAAAAAGGAAAACAAGCTATAAAAGACGGAAAAGAAAGGATAGTTGTCGTACCATGCGGTTAGCAACTCACTCGCTCCATCGTCTCATAATTCAATATCGGCACGTAGCTAGTCGTCGTCATTACTAATCCCCTCCAATCACGATAAGGTTCCATGGTTGGAGCACAAAGGTATAAGGAGGTGGGTTTAGATGTGAAAGTCGGTGTAAAGTGAAAAGAAAATGAGGTGAATAAGTGTGTATGAAGTGTAGGGGTCATATGATAAGGGCAAGGATAGGTATGGAGGTTGGGAGGGGGTATAAAGTGGTAGGGTGGGCTCAAATGACAAAGAAGAGGCTAAAAGAGGAACAAGGCATCATCCCAGTCGGGATGGATGATCCCGGTCGGGATGACATGCCCGTCACGGTCGGGAAGCCCTCGTCCCGGACGGGATGACACTCCAGAGAACCCCATTTTTGGCACACTCATCCCGATCGGGATGACATCCTTCCCGGTCGGGATGGTTCATCCTTCCCGGTCGGGATGCACTCTTCTCGGCCGGGAAGAGTCCTCTTACCCTTTATAACTCCAAAAGCTCGTTCCAAGCCTCAAAAACCGACTCCCTTTCTCACAATCCGAGCTCTAACAATAACCACTCCTCATAGGATTCATCTTCACTTCGCACCTATCAAATAAGCTCAAAACACAATCATCAAAGTCCCTCCCTCACATCACTCATCAAAATACCAAATCAAAAGAATTTCACAAAATCTAAAAATATTACAAGGAAGAGATATATACAATAAGACGGTTCTTTTGGAACTCCGTCAAACCAAGGATGGTGTACTCTTCAATTCGTTTTCAACAACACTATAACCAATTCTATCGCCATCAAGGGCACGAAGAAACAAATCGAAGGCTCTAGCAAAGTCTTCAATCAAGCTAGTGGAATACCAACTTCCACTCCAAGGATCATCACATCCTAGCTTCGACGTTCCCGGGGCATCCCGATCTACTAAGTTCAATGACTTGAACTTGTACTTTCGATCCTTCGGTATATACCCAAACGTCCATCTATTCTCATGTGGCCCCAAGGGAGGCTCATCATCCTTCCTGTCTTGGCACTTGTCATCAAACTCATGATATGGGCACTCATCCGCCCCAATCTCGGAATCATCATCCTCAATTGCATAGAAATCGTTCTTCGAGCGTTTACTCATCCCATCCCCTAGACCGATGTCCTTCGTGGCGGTGATCATTTTACAAGACTCATCATTAGTAGGCGAAGTGTTGCCTTGGAGGTCAAACACGAGCTTCTCGTCGCCTAGCTCAAATGTGATCCTACCGTTCTTTACATCGATCATAGCACCGGCGGTATGTAGAAATGGGCGCCCAAGGATAATGGGAGTGATAGCATCTTCCGGCATGTCGAGCACGAGGAAGTCGACCGGAATGAAAAACTTCCCGATTCTTACCGGTACATCCTCCAACATCCCCAATGGTCGATTAAGTGAACTATCGGCCATTTGGAGTGTAATGGAAGTACTCTTGAGCTCCTTCATCCCAAGTCGCTCACAAATGGAATAAGGATGATGCTTACACTCGCACCCAAATCACATAATGCTCTCTCGATCTTGAAGTTGCCTATGGTGCAAGGGATCGAGAAACTACCCGGATCCTTCAACTTGGGAAGCGTATAACCTTGAATAAGCTCGCTCACCACTCTTGTGAACGCTATACTTTCTTCCTTGTCGACAGATCTCTTCCTAGCCAATATTTCTTTCATGAATCTTCCATATGCCGGGATTTGGGTAAGTAGCTCGGTAAATGGGACACTCACATCCAATTTCTTCACAATATTAAGGAACTTGTCATATTGGACATCCACCTTGGTCTTCGTTTGCCTTGTTGGGAAAGGCAAATCACCGTGATGTAAAGGGCCAGGTTGTGGGAGGCCCCGAATGGCGGCAGGTCGGCTTCGGAAAAAGTGATCATTGGGCCTCCTTTCTTGGCCTTACCCTTTAGGTGGGGCAGGACCGTGGCTACCATTTCAGTAGGGGTAGCCAAAGAGTCGATCTTGACTTGATCGAGAGCCTTTGTAAGCGCTTCTCGATGTTCTTGTGAGCTGACTAAGAGTTGCCATATAGTGAGGTCAACTCGGGTTCTCTTCAGTTGCTTCACAATAGCCGTTTCAGAAGTAGGCTCTTCAGGGGCGACTTCCATCCCGAGTGGATCGGTGATGGTTGCCGGGATAGGAGTGTCCCTAGTGCTTGTGGCCAAATAGGGACGACCAAGGTTGTTGCTGGCTAGGACTCGAGTTTTGGCCTCGCGAATCTGTTCAGGGGTGATGGGAACGGTTTCCCCCTTAGCGAGGTAGACATCATCCTCGTCGTCAAACCAGATCCCGTTCACTTGCGGGATGAATGGAGAGATAAGGTGAGAGCAATCAATCACCTCCCCGGCAAAGATGGCATGGGAGCTGAAAGGATTCTCCTTGTTGCTTGGCTTATCTCCGGGTAGCGGGATTTTACCGCTTTCGATCAAGTCCTGGATCAGGTGCTTCAGCTTCCAGCACTTTTCGGTATCATGCCCATTGCCCCGGTGGTATTGGCAGTAGGCCTGAGCATTGTAGTTCTTGGAGCGTCGCTCGACCGGAACTTCAGGAGTTGGGCCTATCGGTTGGATTAGGCCTTTGGAGGACAGCCTTTGTAAGGCATAGGTATAGGTGGTACCTATATCAGTGAAAACCCGAGGTGGGGCGTTCTTCTTGGACGAGGCATCTAATAGATTAACCGCGTCAAAAATGCTGCGAGTTGCAGCTTGGGGCTTAGTGGTGGAGGAAGAAGCCCCTTGGTATCCTTTGCTAGCGGCCTTGGTGAGGCCTTCTAGTCTCAGGTCGTCTTCGATCCGCATACCCATTTCAGTAAGGGTGGTGAAATTGGGTATGACAGCATATCGGAGGTGAACCCGGTAGGAAGGGAGGAGGTTCTTGGCAAAAGCCTCCACCAAAGTCTTCTCATTGGGCTTATCAACCAGTTTCACGCTCTCGGCCCTCCAACGTTGAAGGTATTTAGTAAAACCTTCCTTGGGCTCTTGGGCCATAACCTCCAGAGATCGCATTGTGGTTTGGATCTCGGTGTTGTCAGCATAGTTCCGAGCGAACTCGGTGGCCACATCATCCCATGTAGGGTATTTTTTCGGGTCTAGCCTATAGTACCAGGCCCGTGGGTGCTTCTCAAGAGATGCAGCAAAGAGGTTCTTGAACATGGTCGAATCCACTCCTTTGATGGCCATGAATTCCTTGAAGGCCCGCACATGTAGTAACGGGTCTTCAGTTCCCTCAAACATGGGCAAACCGGTGAGATTCAGGTTTGCGGGTAGTTTGTCGCTCAGCGGGTTGTACTCTCGACTATTCTCCCGATGGATGTTGTTACTCCCAGCTAAATGGACTTGTTCCTCTAGTCGGCGCACCGCGCTGACTAGTTCAGCTAGAGGCTCATTAGCCTCGACATTAGGAGCCCTTTGCTCCACCGTGGCTAGGCGAGCAACAATGACAACTTGGCCAGCCCTCATTTCAGTCAGTTGGGCTTCGATATCGGTATGCTTCGCGACCATGGCGTCCAAAAAGGTTTGTAGGCTGTTCAAAGTAACCATCCTTCGAGCGTGTCTAGTTGCTGGCGGCCTGTCTGTAAGAACACCGCGTAATCAGAAACTGAACCCAGATCTTGGAAAAAGAAAGGAAAAGTACATCCCGAGCGACACTAAGGGAAGACTAAAGACTCGAGAAATACATCTAGACGGGTGACTCGATGGGTGGTATAGCTTCCTTAGGATTTTGGCCTAGTGGGCCCAATCCCGTTCGAAGGAAGGTCCACGTGAGACTTTTCCCCAGACTTTTGACTCGAGTGTATGGACGGACTTTCCTTTGTAGAGGTATGCCCTACGCGGGTTGGTCGTGCCTTGACAGATAAGGCGGACTCGGGAAAGGGGGGAAACTCACGATATCGGATCGGCAGAGTTTCGACGCTATAGACCTTCGACATACTATGCAAAGACCCGACACACGGCTAGACGGTAGGTCCTATAATAAGGAAGGTTTACTAGGAAAGTTGGATGCTTGGATTTTGAATATAAAATGAGTGAACTTCCGAGAGTTTGGAAATTGAACACGGGATTTCGAAAACCAAGATTAGAATTTTGAAAATTCAGAAAATCGGAATGGTGTTGGAAATCCAAGAATTAAAATGGGCAGCATGCCGACTAGAGAAAAGGACATTTTGAGTCAAATCATTGATCCTAAATTTCGGCGGCATTCCGAGTTTTGAAAATTGGATATTTTGAAAAGACGGGTCCCGAAACGGACAACATTTCGGGTTTTTCAAAATTTGGGTGTTTTGGAAAGATGCATTTTTGAAATGACGGTTTTTTGAAAAATGACACGGAAACCAAGTAGCATGTAGTCAGACAAACATTATAACGACGCTTATGTATGCTTTACACTAAGTCTCGGTCGGTCAAAGTAGGGTCTATACCAACAACGATAGCATTCTCACGAAAAGGGACGGACTTCCTAGCCGATTTGGAACTAGGACCTGCCGTAAAACCCCGGTGAGTTCCGCCATCGAAGTCTTTAGTGCACCCATGTAGGAATGCACCGTGGTATAGTGGGACGTCGGTCACAAGTAACCGGCCCGGGCAAAATTTGGGTTATGCATGAATCATTAAACTAATGCGCGCACACTAATATTCGAACGATTTCTCTTCGAGTCTCACCCTAGGAACCTCGATGACATGTGGTACATCAGGAATCCCCAGCGGAGTCGCCAAATTGTGGACATGACGTAGGTCCACCCCGACGCGGCCACGCGCGGGTTTGGGTAGGCGAATGAATCTCGTGGTGAGATTGTTCTCGGGTTCGAAATTTAAGTCAAAATGGAGTCGCCACCGAATTTTGTGGTTATTCGGAACCATACGAGCCCACTCTATGTCGTCATGGGCTATACACAAAGTAAGCCCACTTCGATTTCAGAGTTCATTGGGCTCATCCCTTTGCATTGCAATATCGATACCGTCTAAACCGACTTTCGTATATAGATTGACTCTCGTGCGCCAAGGGTTTCGGACATCCGGAAACCAAGGTTCTGAGTAAGGGGTGAGGGTACGTGTTGGGAAGCCCACTAAGGACACCCAACCCCGCCCGCACATGGCGGCCTCTACTAAGACATCGTTCGTGTTCGTGTGCGCGCGCTAGTAAAACGATTAAATGATATGCAAACAACGTTTTCGGGCTAAGCATATGAATAGTACGTGAACTACGTCATTTAATGCATCTTTATTATTGTCGAAGTAATTTAGCATGCGAGGTTCATTTATAAAGCGATAAGCAAGTAAATAAATAAAACTCGAAAGTAAATAACGTACAAGTTACACGGGCGGAAATACAACCCGGCCAATACGAAAATTACGTAAGCGATATAGAAATGGAATAATAAATAATAAAATGTTAGGAACGGACCCGTATACGCACTAGACCGTGAACCGTGTAGGTGGACTAACCCCGATTAAATACACATTGCATTGTGTATTAAACGGAGGACGGAGACATAGGACCTAAGCGTGATGCTAGCCCGATCCCATGTCTCTATGCCTTGTCCCGACTTATCACGTCGAAAAATCGATCAAAGTCGTTAAGGTGTCGTGATAAGCGTGAGTTTTGAAAAAGGGATCCACGTGATTGGCTTTACACGTGTCGACCAAGAGTCGTAAAAAAGACGAGGCTTAAATGTTGCATTGAAGCTCTCGGTTTTCTGGGTTACAGGACCCACTCGGTCGAGTCATGGTCTGACTCGGTCGAGTGTGTCCTCGAAAAGGGTTCTGCCCAGTTTTATGGACGCTACTCGATCGAGTAGCCTACGTACTCGGTCGAGTAGCCCCTGTACGAGTGTCAACTCGTTTCGTTATTGGGGTTTAAAATCGACGGTCGGTCAAATTAAATACAAATATCGCACGATTTGATTTAACTTGACCTCCGGTACTATAATCGTGTACATGTACGATTATAATACCGTTGTCGGGATTTTATGAAAACACTTACGTTAGAAATTTTGAATTAGCAACGGAATGCATCCCTCTACGTCACGACATCGAAACTAACCCTTTCGGGTTATGTGATGTCGGTTTTCGTGTCAACGGATTCCGTACTAATTATAGAAATGGAATTAAATACGTTCAACTACGACCGATTGCGATCACGTCACGCCCTTGAGTACATTGGGGCGGGGCTCCTCGAAAGGGCTCCACCTCCGTCGTTGCTCGTAAAGGGATTAGACGGACTTTAGGCATACATCGTAGTCAAACGGATTTAGACGGATCTTTGACCGGGTTTTGACCCGGTCGCTAAAAGACGGGATTTATTTTTGGTGTCGGTTTTGGCCCAAATTAGTCTTATTTTGCTCGAAACGGCCCACTGGGCCTGGATTTGAGGTCTGTTTTGAGAGATTATTACTCCGCCAAAAGTCCATGTCAGATATTATTGATTTCGGGTCCAAATCCGAGTATACCAAGTGACGTTTGCGTCCGATCATCATCGGGTGTTTGTCGGGAACTGCTATAGACACTAGCAGGCAAAATGCGGGTGTCTACACCTTCCAATCATTCGATTTACGGTTTCAATTTACGTTTTCTATTTACGGGTCCGTTTTCAGTTTACGTTTACCGTTGTTAATCCGTTTATTATTATCGCAATTCGTTCAAGTATTGTGAATTCCGGGTTGTATTCGGCCCGTGTAATTTGTAATTTACTTTCGAGTTGTTTATTTCTATTGCGTGGCATTTATTTCTTTTTAAATGAACCTACATGCTAAAACAACTTCAACATATTTAAGATGCATTAAATGACATAGATAAACACGTGCTTCACATGCGTAGCTTAAAACAAGGTTTGCAAATCATTTCACCGTCTTACTAACACGCTGATGGTGAGGATTTGTCGCGGGTCCTACCGATCAATATATAACCAACTAATCTTAACGGTAGCTAGGGTAAGTCGGGTCGTGTCCACGGAGACGGTAATTTAGTGTCTAGACTATGGTCTACTCACAAACAAGGCTAAGTCACAAACAAACACAAAGAAATGATAATTGACAAATTATGATGGGAGAAGAGGTATGAACAAGACTAACAATGAATAAGCTATAACAAAAACTAATGAACAACTAAAGATGAACTAAGCAAATAAACTAGAGAAGATGATCTACTAAAGAGATAGAGAATTCAAATATAGAAAAGAGTAGGGTTAGCTCGGGTTCGTAAGTATAGTAGGATGATTGGGTAATCAAGGGTGTAGGTGCCACTTAGTCACTAAGGTCGGTTTGCGCTCTCGCGCCAAAGCCAAAGTCCGCACTCTCGTGTCTAAGACTAGACCCGAACATTCATGCAAGATGCTACTTAAAACACAAACATTCAACCACAAATTGAATACACAATGAGAAGAAGAGAACAAGCATGAGAAGCATTGGCCACTACTACCCACACAAGCAATACAACAAACACATGATGTGCCCAATAAGTGACTAGCAACAAAAGAATCACCTTTACCCACAATCAAGCCCTAATCACCCATAATCCATACTTAATCCCCCTACTAACCCCACAAAGAGTCTACTCACTCATAATGAAACTACCTATAACAATGATAAGAGAAATCAACATAAATAACCAAACATTCATTATGAACAAACAAGAACAAATAAACAATATGTAAAGATTAAAACTTGATAAATTAACAAAGATTAAGAGAAAAGAAATTATACCCACTACAATAGGATGAAAAAGATGAGAACTTGAATTAATAAGAAACCCAAATAAAACTCCAAGGTTGTCAATCTTGGAATAATCTTCAAGAATCTCCTTAATACAAGACTAATTACTTGAATTAAACTAGGATTAACTAAAGATTAACTGGAGATGAAAAGAGTCCAATTAGGGTTTTGAATGCTTAAGAGAGGTCTAAAATAATCTAGGGTAAAGTATGGTGCTTAAACATTACAAGGGAGGAGTATTTATAGGGTTACAAGAATGAAGGAGGAAGATAAAAGACTCACGCGGCTACAGCTGAGCCATCCCGTCCGGGACGAGATAGTCCCGTCCGGGACGGAGTGGTCCCGACCGGGACGGATCGGTCCCGCCCGGGACGGGCCCAAAACAGAACCATCGCTTTTAGTGCACCTCATCCTGGACGGGATGAGTCCCTTCCCGTCGGGGATGGGTCTTGTAGGCCTCCAATATGATCTTTAAGGTTCCTCCTTGCTTCTCATGGGCTTCTCATCGACTCTCGGGTCTCGAGATCGAGTCTAAGGGGCTCGGGATTGGGTCCCGAGGTCTCTGGGTCGAATCCAAGGCATCGAGTGATCGTTCCTTCACTTCGTTGGCTCCGAAAAGTGTATGTATTGAGTCGGAATCGCCCCAACTCTTCATGAATGGTCTCGGGAACCTGAAACGAAATAGAGGAAGCATAAGTAGCCCATGAACCGCTCCCAAGGAGCGATTCCGCAAGGAAAATGGGACCAAAACACAACAAACTAGGCACTACAAACTACACTTATCAACTCCCCCACACTTAACCCTTACTCGCCCTCGAGTAAGGACATGCTAACTACTAAACTAGCCGAGCGGGTATTAGCGCACCCTACGCCCTTTCAACTCACGTGAGAACACCTAGAGGATAAGTGCTCTCCGCAAGGCAAGTGAGGTCTTGCGACAAAACCATGGATGCAACCGGACACAAAAACACATAAACAAACAAACGTACAAACAAACAAACAAAAGGTTGCACCCAAAAGAAACAAATACCGCTTCCCTCTAAAAAGCGGTGAAAGAAGCACCGGTTTAGGACTCAAGGCAAGTGACAACGTTCCCAAGCTAGCAATACAAACCAAAATGGAACAAACCCTAATAGTATGACGACAAAGCAATAAAAACGTTGGTAACTTACCTAGGTTCCTCCTAACCTTCTAAGAACGTAGTACGGGACGATCGGCGGGATGGAAGAAGGAATGAACCACGGTGTTAGTCGACCCTGTAGGTAAGTGAGACCCCGCCCCCTTTAGCAATGAGCCAAGAGGGTTGTCCCATGCCCAAAACCGCCCAACTAGTCCAAGTAAAAAGGTGGATATGATTGCAAAATGAGGGAAGACCGACCACTACCGCTATCATCCTTCCTAGGGACTCGGTCCTTTGGTAGGCTCTTCACGGTAATGATCAGAAAAAGGCTTATTTTTTAGATGTGGGGATTATTTTTGTGAGACGGTTTTCTTTTGGCATTTTTCTTTCTTTTGCATTTTTGCTTCTTTTGTTGCTATGCCATTTCTTTTTCATCTTTTGTATTTTGTTTTTGGCTTTTTGTGCCTTTTCTTTTTCTTCAATTCTTTCTTTCTTTCATTTTCTTTCTTTTTCATTGTTTGCCCTTCTTACTAGGTTTGAGTTGTAGGCATTTCTTCTTGCAACTAAGAAAGAGATTTCAACAATTTGCATCTTATTTTGTGGATATGTGTAGGAGGTAGGGGAATGGGTGAGTCGGGAGCGCGCTTTCCCTTCAAACCCACAAAAAGGGGAGAACTTGGACTAATCAAACAATCTCAAACATGGTCACCTAAGAGACGGGACTCGGCAACCAAGGCCTTTTCACACCATGGTTGGTCATAATGGTCAAAATGCAAATCCCGTAGTAAATCCCTAGTAAGCTAGGTGGACTTAAGGTAAGAAACCAACGAAATCATTGATTTAGGGTCATTCTACTAGACTAAAGTCCAAGACTCAATTTATACTACTAGGAAGGGAAAGTAAACGCTTGCGCACTAGTCACTAAACCGGGTTTTCGAAAACCGTTTACACACTAGACACAAGTACACACCACAAAACAAAGACTCAACAAAGAACGAAAGAAAAAGAAGCAAAAGCAACAAAACAAAAACAAACCAAAACGAACACATAAACAACACAAACACCACCCCGAGCTTCCAAACAAGTCACCAAATCAACCACAAGTATGCACAAAGTTCCACCCGAGCACACCACATCACAATCTCCTCCAAACTCCTCAAGAGACAAAGGGGAAAAAGGGATAAAAGATGTTACCGGATGTCTTGAAAGCTCTACAAAGCTATCGGTGATTCAAGCAACCTATAAGGAAAAAGTGAGGCAAAACACGCACAACACAACAAATATACGACATAACGACACAAAAGGAAAACACACAAAAGAAAATCTTTTTGATTTTTGTGAAAATTTTTCAAATTTTTAGGGTTTTTAAGGATTTTTCGAAAAAACTACGAAAACAAAACTAACTATGATAGAATATCGCTCCCCCACACTTAAGCCGAGAAATGTCCTCATGCTCGACCGTAGTGTATGGAGACGAAGAAAAGAAAAGAAAAGAAACTACGAAAATAAAGCTAAAAATCAAAAAGAAAAGTGGAGAAAATGGTAGAAAGTGTCCGGCCGGGGTGTAGTGACCGAGCCAAGAAAAGATATGGATGGGGGAAGAAATAAAAAGAAAGAAATAAAAGGAAATGGGAGGGGAGGACTAGGTGTAATCAAGTCACCTAGCCCGGATTCCGCCCGAATCCGACTAAATCCTACCCAAAAGGGTGAAAATCTTGTAAATTTGGATTTTGAAATGACTCTCGATGTAGTCACGTCATCGAGAGTCGGGAGCGACAATTACCAAGGCCGAGGGCCACCATGACACAAAAGTGTATAAGGGGAGGGGAACAAAAAAAGGAAAACAAGCTATAAAAGACGGAAAAGAAAGGATAGTTGTCGTACCATGCGGTTAGCAACTCACTCGCTCCATCGTCTCATAATTCAATATCGGCACGTAGCTAGTCGTCGTCATTACTAATCCCCTCCAATCACGATAAGGTTCCATGGTTGGAGCACAAAGGTATAAGGAGGTGGGTTTAGATGTGAAAGTCGGTGTAAAGTGAAAAGAAAATGAGGTGAATAAGTGTGTATGAAGTGTAGGGGTCATATGATAAGGGCAAGGATAGGTATGGAGGTTGGGAGGGGGTATAAAGTGGTAGGGTGGGCTCAAATGACAAAGAAGAGGCTAAAAGAGGAACAAGGCATCATCCCAGTCGGGATGGATGATCCCGGTCGGGATGACATGCCCGTCACGGTCGGGAAGCCCTCGTCCCGGACGGGATGACACTCCAGAGAACCCCATTTTTGGCACACTCATCCCGATCGGGATGACATCCTTCCCGGTCGGGATGGTTCATCCTTCCCGGTCGGGATGCACTCTTCTCGGCCGGGAAGAGTCCTCTTACCCTTTATAACTCCAAAAGCTCGTTCCAAGCCTCAAAAACCGACTCCCTTTCTCACAATCCGAGCTCTAACAATAACCACTCCTCATAGGATTCATCTTCACTTCGCACCTATCAAATAAGCTCAAAACACAATCATCAAAGTCCCTCCCTCACATCACTCATCAAAATACCAAATCAAAAGAATTTCACAAAATCTAAAAATATTACAAGGAAGAGATATATACAATAAGACGGTTCTTTTGGAACTCCGTCAAACCAAGGATGGTGTACTCTTCAATTCGTTTTCAACAACACTATAACCAATTCTATCGCCATCAAGGGCACGAAGAAACAAATCGAAGGCTCTAGCAAAGTCTTCAATCAAGCTAGTGGAATACCAACTTCCACTCCAAGGATCATCACATCCTAGCTTCGACGTTCCCGGGGCATCCCGATCTACTAAGTTCAATGGCTTGAACTTGTACTTTCGATCCTTCGGTATATACCCAAACGTCCATCTATTCTCATGTGGCCCCAAGGGAGGCTCATCATCCTTCCTGTCTTGGCACTTGTCATCAAACTCATGATATGGGCACTCATCCGCCCCAATCTCGGAATCATCATCCTCAATTGCATAGAAATCGTTCTTCGAGCGTTTACTCATCCCATCCCCTAGACCGATGTCCTTCGTGGCGGTGATAATTTTACAAGACTCATCATTAGTAGGCGAAGTGTTGCCTTGGAGGTCAAACACGAGCTTCTCGTCGCCTAGCTCAAATGTGATCCTACCGTTCTTTACATCGATCATAGCACCGGCGGTATGTAGAAATGGGCGCCCAAGGATAATGGGAGTGATAGCATCTTCCGGCATGTCGAGCACGAGGAAGTCGACCGGAATGAAAAACTTCCCGATTCTTACCGGTACATCCTCCAACATCCCCAATGGTCGATTAAGTGAACTATCGGCCATTTGGAGTGTAATGGAAGTACTCTTGAGCTCCTTCATACCAAGTCGCTCACAAATGGAATAAGGATGATGCTTACACTCGCACCCAAATCACATAATGCTCTCTCGATCTTGAAGTTGCCTATGGTGCAAGGGATCGAGAAACTACCCGGATCCTTCAACTTGGGAAGCGTATAACCTTGAATAAGCTCGCTCACCACTCTTGTGAACGCTATAGTTTCGTCCTTGTCGACAGATCTCTTCCTAGCCAATATTTCTTTCATGAATCTTCCATATGCCGGGATTTGGGTAAGTAGCTCGGTAAATGGGACACTCACATCCAATTTCTTCACAATATTAAGGAACTTGTCATATTGGACATCCACCTTGGTCTTCGTTTGCCTTGTTGGGAAAGGCAACTTGATTTGAACCTTGTTTTGCTCAATAGGGGTGGACTTCTCAAACGACACTTTCTTTTTACCCTTGTCTTTTCCTTGAAGTGGGGGAAGCTTGTCTTCTTGGGGTTTCTCAATCTCCCATAAGACTTGCTCCTCTAATGGATTTCCCAAGCTTTGATCTTCTTGAATTGGAGGCACAACTTCTTTCATTGGTACATGCTCATTAGGGGGTAAGGGGGAGTTATATGATGAACCACTCCTCAAGGTAATAGCATTCACATGCTCGAATTTCGCTATTTCACCTTGAGGAGGTAATTGCCCCTTTTGCCTTGAAGAGCTACCCGAAGCAAGTTGAGCTATTTGGGTCTCGAGCATCTTCATATGAGCATCTCTTGCCAAATTATCCCTTTGAAGTTGAGTAATGATTTCTTGTTGGGTTCTTTGTGTCTCCAATTGACTCCTTTGCATGTTCAACATTGACTTTTGCATGTTGAAATCCCGAGGGGGAGATTGTTGGTTATGAGGAGTGTTTGTGATGGCTAGAGGAATGCCATAATCATGAGTAGGAGACCAACTCCTTGGCTTGCTTTCTTGTCGATTACCTTGAGTTGCTTGTTGTTGTTGATGGTTCCCTTGGAACCCATGAGAGTTGCCTGGATTAAGGCCTTGATTGTTGCCTTGGTTGTAGTTTTGATGTCCTTGATTATGTTGGTTTCCTTGAAAACCACCTTGATTGAAATTCCCTTGTTGGAATCCTTGATTGTTTTTGAAGGTACCTTGGTTATTTTGCTTGAAGTTGTTGAATGGCCTTGGGTTGCCTTGATAACCTTGGTATCCTTGATTGTTGTCCCTTAAGGGAGGTGGAACATGAGGACGGTATTGTAGAGCTTGTTGTTGAGAAGCTTGATGGGAAGCTTGGTACATATTAGGATAAGGGGCACCTTGCGTGAACGCTTGAAAGGCGTTCACTTGCTCAATACTTCCCCGACAATGTATAGGCTCATGTCCAACTATCGCACAAGTATCATACATCCCATAATAAGGTGTATGAGGCACAACTCCCAAAGCATTTACTTCACAAATCGAGTGTTGGTTGAAGGAACTAGCGCTTTGAACTTGATTGAGGTGGCTTTGGAGCTTCTTGTCAATGGTCTCCATGTGAGTTTTTAATTGAGCCCCAAGGTCAATGCTTAGTTGTGTGATAGGATCGACCTCGTGCCTACCTCCTCGATTCGCTTTCCTAGGCCTCGAGTATTGGGAATTGTGGACCGCCATCTCTTCAATTCTTGACCAAGTTTGGTCATCATCCACCTCGGTAAACCTTCCATTCGATCCCATATTGAGTATGGCCCTTGAGTCTTCATATAACCCGTTCCAAAATTGTTGAACAAGGAACCATTGTGATAGACCATGGTGAGGACAAGAGCGGATCAAGGCTTTGAATCTTTCCCAAGCTTCATAGAGGCTTTCTTCATCACGTTGTTGGAATCCCGTGATAGATGCTCTAAATAAATTTGTCTTCTTCGGGGGATAGAATTGTTGGTAGAAGGCTAAGGCTAGCTTCTTCCAAGTATCAATACCAAGAGTCGCCTTGTCTAACCCTTTGAACCATTGCTTTGCTTTACCGATCAAAGAGAAAGGAAATAGTACCCACCGTATTTGGTCTTGGGTTATTCCCGGTTGTGAAATAGCATCGCAATAATCCGAAAAGGTTTCCATGTGTTGATGAGGATCTTCGGTTAGTAACCCATTAAATTGACTTCGCTCGACCAATTGGATAAATTGAGTCTTTGCCACAAAATTGCCGGTATATGCCTCCGGTAAAGCGGTTGGACCGGGCAAGACATCCTCCGTAAACGTCGAGTGAGAAGAAAACTTAGGCATTATCGGATATGCGGGAGAGGATGGTGTAGACGGTGTTGATGTAGAAGTAGAGGGGAAACTAGGTTGAGAAGTACCAAAAGGATTTATGAAGATCCCTTCGGTATTTCCTTGGAGTTTGATAAGGCTAAAGTCGTATCACCTTAATCAAAATAATCCTAACGAACAACTAACAGGTAGCTAGCAGTAAGTAAGGGTCGAATCCACAGAGAGACGGATGAAAATCGCTAATTATCTAATGATTGATTCTAAACTATTTAAATTTTGGTTTGTTGAATTGTTATCTAAACTAATGCAATAATATAAACTAAGAGGTTCTAACAATATTAAAAGGATCTAGGATTTTCTGGTTCACTATGCAATTAAATTGGATAAAGTTAATTAACCATTCAATCAATCAATCAAAGTTATTTAGGGCAAAGACACGGCCTCTCGGATCTTATGTCAACCTTAGGATAGATTCTGACGGGCTCTCGCAACTTACCAGATTATCCTACCCACTTACTTGTAAGTCTACCCTTACCAGGCTTTCGATCTTAGGTTCGGGTTCCTAAACATTCAACTAGTTCAACGTCTTAAACTAATCAAACAATAATACAAGACAAGCAGTAAGGCAATAACATATGAATGATCAATTAAACAAATAATTAAACTAACATTCCCAATTCAATTAACATAGATTCCCTTCAACCCTAGATAAATAAATTAGCTACTCATAATAAACGATAAAGCAATAAAGGAATTAAGCATAATAAAGAACAATATGAAAATAAGAGAATAAGAAAAGGTACCAATTACGTAGAACTGAAAGATTAACGATCTAAAAGTATGACTACAAACTAGATGAATTCTAATGCTAATAAAAAGTGTAAACTAAACTAATGAATATGAAAAGTGTAAAAGTGAAAGGTGTCCTTAAACCTAACCCTAAGAAGGATATTTATACTTATTACAATGGGTCTAATTAGGAAATAGGACATAATTTAATAAAATAATCCCGTAGGATTTTAATTAAGGCAGAATACGGATTCTTCAGAAGATTAGGAAAGTCACTCTGACGCGTCGTGAACCGCTCGGTACAAAAACGAACCGACCGGTTCACAAACGAACCGACCGGTTCACAAACGAACCGATCGGTTCAACATCAAACCGACCGGTTCGGTTTTTCTGCACTGCGCGACGAATTTGAAATGTTTGCTGTTTCTTCGTTACTTGTCGGATTTGGACGTGTAATATACCGTTGGAAAGCTAAGAGAAAGATCTTTCCTACGCTACAAAAAACGGCTCAATCGGAGTTGTATAAATCAAGATATTCACGTTTGAAGTTGACCTTTGTTTTCGCGATCGTTCTTTCTTCTCGATTTGCATTTGTTTGAGCTTTTTAACTTATTTCTTTGTCGTTTCTTATTGTTTCTTCACTTCACATCCTTCCTCAAGTATTCACTTAGTATCTTCTAACTTTTATCACTTCTTCCTTGTGGATTTCATGGCTCGACTCTCGTTGTTACCCAAAATATAGCTCAATTGCCTTCATTTGTTTCGTTTCCTACAAAACGTAAACAAAATACCCGACATAACAAAGAAGGATGAAAAGCTATAAAAACGTCTCCTAGGACCCGTAAAACGAACCAAAATAAAGGAAAAGTTGGGGTTAAATATAAATATGAAATGAGTCATCAAATTCCCCCAAACCAAACCTTTGCTTGTCCCTAAGCAAATCAATCATCAAAGAATATGGACAAGACTTAAAACAATGGCTCTGAACTAATTATCAACACGAATCCCAAGATCTATTACTCCAACAAGCGAATGACACCAATGCTAAAGAAACAAATTCTAAAGCAAAAAGATGAAGAGTAAAAGAATTTCAAAAATCAAGCTCCATTTAATATTCAAATGCCAAACTTTTAATCTTGCATAACCTTCTATGTCGAGATTCCTCACAGTTCACACTCAACACTCAATAAGGGCAATATTGTGAGTTTATGTAAAATTGGAAAGACAAAACACTCACCTAACTGCGACTTATAAGAACATGCATGCAATCAAACATGATATTAATCTCTACCAACCGTACATACACATTCAATCGGACCAAGACACATGCCGAGGACTTACATATGGATAAAGTGAGGGTAATCGGGTAAGAAGGGGCAAAACGATTTGGATATGTGGAGGTAAAAGTCAAGCTAGTACAACCGTAACCAAACTAAACTCATTCCATTCTTAACCAACTTCAATCAGAGGAATTACAAGTAGTACCAAGCACCTTATTGTCAACATTTCATAATCGGCTTCGCACCAACAACTACGAAAATAGAGAGATCAATTCTTTTCTCATAGCAAAACAAATTCCTTTTTCTTGTTTCACTTCATTTTTTTCCTTTTTCTTTTCAACTATCTCCTTTCTTTTTCTTTTCTTTTATTGATATTTTTTTTCAATTCATTCATCATTTTTTTTTCAATTCCCTTCCTCAATGGTACCAAATTTCACCCGCAAAAAATAATTCCGTCTAATTAACCAACTAGCTTGACTAGGGTAGGCAAATATGGCATGTAGTTAATAAACGGGTCAAAACAGGTCAAATTATGGCTATGTGAAGTTCATGGAAATTAGATAAAAGAAAAGGGATTGCCTCTTTTACATATGTCACAATCACAAACCGAATGCATACAGGCATTTAAGAGACGAATGTCATGCTTATGCAATTTGATGTTACATGTCTCATAAGGAGTACAACTCTTAACCTATATGAAACTGATCATGGATGTCATCAGTTTAGGCTCTAAATCTCACAATTTAAGTAGCTTACTCGACAACAGGTCGATTTACTCATTTGGCATTCAAAACATAATCAACGACAAGATTAAAGAAATCTCAAACTCAAATAACGGGAAATAGGTGTCATTCACAAGAAAGAGCAAAGAACTAGAGAAAATCATGCGACAAACGCAATGTCATCATTGCCGACACGACTCTATACTAAAACACACGAAAAATCGAATTTTTTTTTTTTTTTTTTGAAAATTAAAACACACCCAAAAGAAAAATACACTAAACACAAAATATCCCCCCAAACCAAATTACACAATGTCCTCATTGTGAACCAAACGAAATAAAATAGGACAAAAATATAACGGGTAAAGGAAGATAGAAGGGAAAAAAAATTTGAAAAAGAAAAGGAAAAAGAAAAAGAAAAAAGTAAGAGAAAAATAAGGGAAGATACCGACAATATATGCTACAAATAAGTCCCCCAAACCAGCAACCAACCGGGACTAAGAATCTGACTTATACCCATCAATAACAAAATCATAGTAGCTGTAGACACCCACATTTTGACTGCCAGGTGTCTATAGTAGTTTCCGACAAACACCCGATGATGATCGGACGCTAACGTGCTTTAACGTACTCGGAAATGGGCTCGTAATGATGGACATTTGGCCTAGGCATTTTACGGAGTACAAATTCCACAAAACCAACCTCAAATTCAGGCCCAGTGGGTCGTTTCGAGTCAAATAACACTAATTTGGGTCGAATCCGACACCAGGGGTAAAACCGTCTTTTAGCAACCGAGTCAAAAACCCGGTCAAAAATATTTCTCGAGACTTGTAGGCTGACCGTGACATCTCACACGTCCTATTCGGACTCCAACCCTACAAAAATCAGCTACACAAAATAATAAACAATTCCGTTTAAGGTAGAATTCGATCTCGAGTAGGAATCCTATCCGAGAACCGACTCAGACACTAAACCGAGTGCAAACACTCGGCCGAGTAATACACAAGTCGGCCGGTTTTCCTCTTTTTTTCCCTCACAAGAAAACGGAATTCTCGTTCTTCTCAGCTTCTTACTCAAGCGGTAATTCTCGCTCAAACAGAAATCCTATTCAAAAACCGATTCGAACACCCGACCGAGTGTAAAACACTCGGCCCAAACAGCACAAATCAGCCGAGATACCTTTCTTCCTTCACAAGAAAGCGGAATTCTTATTTCCCTCAGATTCCTACGTTTCCTATCCTAAGCGGTAGTCAAACTCTCCTAAGCCAAGGTCGGGAATTCCCTATAAATAGCCCCTTGCATCCAACACACATAGATAGATGATTGACATCAATTACCGACACCAATTACTAGGAACACACATACATACTCCGACACACACACACACATAATTCCCTTAGCATCGAGAAACCGATAATACATCCAAAACCCGAAGGAAACCGGCCCCGCTACCCGACACCTTCACCCATCAAACCGAGCCACCCTAAACCGAACCTAACATCACTCGACGCTCCCGTGCCTAGCCACATTCCGACGAGCTCTGATCTGAGTCAACAAGAGCATGTAGGTTGAGGGTGTACCAAACCTGATTTCTTCCTTTCTCTCCTCTTCTCCTCTTTGTCCGTCGCGTCTTATTACGGGTCAAGAGTCGTTTTTTTTCTTTTCCTAATATCGTTATTAACGAAAAACTATTTTCATAACAATATTCTTAAACATACGATATCGATTTTTCTATAATCGAATATCGTATCGAAAAGAATTATATTAAGATTTCGACGATACTAAAAATCGTTACATGTTTTCTTCGTTAAAAATTCTTTTCTTTCCTCGTTCAAAATAAACGTTTTTTTACAAAACCTTTTTTATTCATTCCGAATATTCGATATCGATTTCATAATCGAATATCGGATACGACGAATATCGAAAACATGGATCGAATACAAATTAATTCATAATTTGTACGCGATCCATCAAAATAACAATTTTCGAACAACGCGCGAAACGGGACAGACCCGCACGCGAGTCGCGCCCCTCACAGGCGACTCGCGTACGAGTCTGAAATCCATACTCCTTTTTCAACCTTTTTCGTTCGTTTTATTATTTATTCTTCGAACGATTTCTAAAATTTACATCTTTTCTAAAAACTATTCCAAATATTTGATATTGACTTCGTAATCAATTATCGAATATAGCGAATATCGAAAATATTAATTCGAGTACGAATCATGCAATATTCATACGCGACTTAATACGAACATCGAGTTTTCGAAAACCGACACCGAAACAGTCAACCACGCGACCCGCCGGCGTCCCGGGCGAGCCGCGCGGCCGGCTGCTTGCCGTGTCCTTTTTCCGTCTTTTTTTATTATTTTTTCGAACTTCGTTTTTTTATACAAAACAACGTTCTTTTCAACAATATTTTTCAGATTTCTATTAATATTTATTTTCTCGATCTCGTATATTTATTTGCTATATTATTATTTACAAATCGATACTAACTCGTTTGTTCATCTTTTGTAGCAATTTCATCCTTTTATTTCATTTGTTTTATTATACTAAAACGAATCTCACATGTTAAATTCAACTTTGACGTTAATTAATTTTTCATGCATTAAATCGACTTAGCAACCCGTTCAATTCCTCACATGCTTAGGAAAACAACGTTTGCAAATCATTCATCGTTCAACTAACGCGCGCATTAAAACGTCATTCGATATCCTAGTAGAGGCCGCTAATGTGCGGGCGGGGTTGGGTGTTCTTAGTGAACTTCCCAACACGTACCCTCACCCCTTACTCAGAACCGTGGTTTCCGGATGTCCGAAACCATTGGCAACGAGAGTCATTCAATATACGATTAACCGCTCCAGTCGGCATCTATATCGATATGCAAAAGGGACGAGCCCAATAAACTCTGACATCGGAAATGGGCCGTATTTTGTACACGGTCCACTACGACATAGAGTGGGCTCGAACGGTTCCGAATAACCATAAAATTCGGTGGCGACTCCGACTTCGATTTAAATTCCCATTTGACCATCTCATGGAGATTCATTCGCCTCCCCAAACCCGCGCGTGGCCGCATCGGGGTGGACCTATGTCATGTCCACAATTTGGCGACTCCGCTGGGGATTTACTGATGAGTTAATAACCTTCGGTATCCTCAGGGTGAGACTTGAATAGAAATCGTTTGACTAGTACAATGCGCGTTTTAGTTTTACGGTTCATGCATAACCCCACTTTCCCGGGCCGGTACTCGTGACCGACGTCCCACTATACCGTTGATATAGTCCAAACTGGTTATGTCAAAGCTGTCCATTAGCCGATTCATTTGGGTTTTACGGCATGTCCTAATCTCAACTCGAGTTAGGGAGTCCGCCCCGATTCTTGATAGGCTGTGTACACTGGTATAGACCCTTATAGACTGACCGAGACTTAGCTTAAGAGCATACATGGCGTCATTATACTGTTTCCATGACTACATGCTACTTGATCCATCATCTTTTTTCAAAAACCGTCATTTTCAAAATTTTGCATCCTTTTCAAAATATCCAATTTTCAAAGCCCGGGTCATATACCGAATTTAGGATCAATGATTTTACTCAAAATAGCCTTTTTCTAGCCGATATTATACCCAATTCAAAACTCGAAAATATTTTCGAAACTTTCAAAACCCGTCACCCGGCCCAACCTTTCCGTTTTTTCTCGAAAAAAGGGCCGGTTCCACCCGATTCATTTCGGGCTTTTCAAAAAAAAATCATATTTCAAAACTTCCTCTTCTTAGGACTTCCCGTATTTAGCAGTGTCGGGTCGTGTCATAAGTCGTTGGAGTCTCTAGCGTCGAAACTCCGTCGATCCTACATCGCGGGTTTCCCCCCATCCTAGTCCGCCTTATTTTACTAAGGCAAGGCCCACCTACGCAGGACATACCCCTACAAAGGTCGGCCCGTTTACACAATCGAGTCTAAAAGTCTGGGAATGTCTCACGTGAACCTTCCTTCGGACAGGGCCCAACCCACAGCGTTGGATCCTGAGGAAGGCCCACCTCTTCACAAGTCGCCCGTCTAGGTGTCTTTTCCGAGTCATTTCCGTTTTAGTCTTCTTCCTTTTCCCTTGCTCGGGAAGTACTTTTCTTAGGATTCGGTTTAAGTTGCTAATTACGTGGTGCTCTTACAGACAGGCCACCCTTCACTCGAACCATGACGCAAAAAGCCATAGATGAGTTGACCACCTCGTTGGCCCAAATCCAAGACCAATTGAGGAGAATCCGGGAGGACCAGATTGCCATCGTCACTCGGGTTAGTGCCGTGGAACAGGGAACCCCCAATGCTTCGATCGAAGACGACGGACCTCTAGCCGCACTGGCCGGCGCTGTCCAAAAGCTGCAGGAACAGGTCCACTCGACCACCAGAAACACCATTCTTACGGAAAATGCTCGTACCTATTCACCCTTGACTGATGAACTGCCCGCTAACCTTAACTTAACGGGCTTGCCAATGTTCAATGGGACTGAAGACCCGGTACTTCATATTCGGGCTTTCAAAGACTTTATGGCTGTTAAGGGGGTCAAATCGACCATGTTCAAGCATCTCTTTGCTTCCTCTCTGGAGAAACACCCAAAAGCTTGGTACTACAGACTGGACCCCAAGAAATTCAAAACTTGGGACGATGTTGCAATGGAATTCGCGCGGAACTACGCGGATAATGCTGAAATCCAGACTACCATGCGTACTCTGGAAGTTATGGCCCAAGAGCCTAAGGAGGGTTTCACTAAATACCTTCAAAGGTGGCGGACCGAAAGTGTTAAACTGGTGGACAAGCCCACCGAAAAAGTGCTAGTGGAGGCCTTTGTCAAAAACCTCCTCCCCGCTTACCGAGTCCATCTCATATACGCCATCATACCCGACTTCGCCACTCTGACCGAAATGGGTACCAGAATCGAAGACGATCTAAGGCTAGAGAACCTTACTAAGGCCTCTACCAAAGGGTATCAAGGAGCTAGTTCATCCTCAAGTAAGCCCGCAACCACAACCGCGGCCCGAAGGATCTTCGACGAGGTTAACTCACTGGACACCTCGACCAAAAAGAATACTCCAAATCGGGTATTTACCGACATAGGGACAACCTATGCTAATGCCTTACAAAGGCTATCTTCGAAAGGCCTAATCCAACCGATAGGCCCAATTCCAGAAGTTCCCGTAGAAAAACGGTCTAAAAGCTACAACATACAGGCCTATTGCCACTATCACCAAGGCAATGGGCATGACACGGAGAAATGCTGGAAATTGAAGCATCTTATCCAAGATCTGATCGAAAATGGGAAGATACCGCTACCCAGTGACAAACCAAGTAACAAAAACAATCCCCTTGCTACTCATGCCATTTTTACTGGAGAGGTATGTAGTTGATTGCACTCATCTCATTTCCCCTTTCATTTCCCAAATCAACGGGATATGGAACGACGACGAGGATGATGTTTACCTGGCTAAAGGGGAGGATGTCCCCGTCACCATCGAGGAAATCCGGAGGGCTAAAGCCAAAGCTCTGGCCGGTACACACACCATCACAGCCACTCCGGAAACTGTCACTGAACCTTCCAGGACGGAACTCGCTCCCGAAGAACCGAACACTGACACGGCCCTAGTCAGACAACTAAAGAGGGTCCGAACCGATATTACTATATGGCAGCTTCTGGTTAGTTCTCAGGAGCATCGAGCAGCACTTACTAAGGCCCTTGATGAAATCAAGGTCGACTCATCGTTTACCCCCACCGAGATGGTAGCCACGATCTTGCCATACCTCAAGGACAAGTCTAAGGGAGGGGGCCCACTTATCACTTTCTCCGAGTCCGACCTTCCACCATTCGGGACCACCCATAACTTGGCCCTATACATCACGGTGATCTGCCGAAATAAATATCTCCCGATGACCCTGATTGATGACGGGTCCGCAGTTAACGTCCTTCCTTCAAGGACAGCCAAGGCCCTCGGCATTACCGAGGCTGACTACCTTTCGACTGCAAAGACTATCCAGGCTTTTGATGGGAGCCCAAAATCAGTTGCTGGGGCCGTTAAACTAACCATCATAACGGGCCCGATCGAGAAGGAGTTAGAATTCCAAGTGATCGATGTTACTTCATCCTTCAACCTGCTACTTGGGAGACCATGGATTCACGCGGTCAAGGCTGTGTCCTCCACTCTGCACAGGATGGTCAAACTACCTTTACAGGATGGGATCATCACTCTCGAAGCCACTCCCATAACCGTGTCAAGCTGTAACACGACGGGCTCAGCCGACCCACGAGGTTTCAACTTTGTGGGAATGATCGAAGAAGAGTATCTTTTCCAGCGGTACTTCACCATTAGCATCGATACGATGCTACAAAACCTGGGTTGCCTACCGGGAGTCACATCAAGGCCATATCTTCCACCGGGAAAGATCATCGAAACCCTGAACAACGGGCAATCTCACCTCGGTCTAGGCTATACTATGGCGTTCGGCTACACGAACCAAACCAAGGCGGTCACGTTCGTCACCCCGGTATTCGAAACTGTTCAAACGGGCCTCTATCGGCCCACCATCTCATATCCCGGGACCAAACTGGCTCAGGAATACAATTTCATTCCAGACGACATATTCGCCCTTATCCAGGCCGAATCAAAGGAGGGCACAAGCAATACCGAGCCCATTCTAGGATTACTCTTTGGGGAAGACAAGGTCATCCCGACCCCTAAGCAAGAGCTAGTCAGCTTAATCCTCCGCAACAACAGGTTCGATCCAACTAAGCTGATCTCGGAAGTTGGTGCCGACACTGGGAAGAGAGCTTGGAGGAAGACAACCAAGTGGACCGACAGTCAGGGTCGAGTCTACAAGCTAACTACTGGAGAAGGAGATATGCATGCTATCGAGTTTGAATCTGAGTGCGAGTCCGAGTCAGAGTCAGAGTCGGAGTCTGAGTCAAAGTCTAGAGGGTCCAGTACTAGGATCGAGTCTGTAACCCCTCTCCCTTCTTTAGCCACACCATCGGGAGCCCCGGAGTCTGTCCCGAGGGCTCTCCCTATCCCGCCTCTGACCAACGATCAGATGGCAGCTCTCTTTGAGCTCTTTTCAAAATTTACTATCAATAATAACGATAACCGTTCTGCTTACGACTTGTCTTATTTTCAAAATGTTTTCAAAAATCTTACTTGCAATGACATTGAGAAACCCGACGAACAGGTACCATTGCCTCCGCATCTAGTCGAGAAACTTGAACAAAGGGAGTCTCGAAATCCGGTAATCGAAGAAACCGATTCCATTAACGTAGGAACCCCTTTAGAACCTAAGATGCTTAGGTTGGGCCTATCTTTAGATCCCAAGGAGAGACAGCAATTCACCAATCTCCTCCAGGAATTCAAAGATGTTTTCGCATGGTCCTACAAGGACATGCCGGGAATAGACCGGGAGATAGCTGAACACCGAATACCCATCAAAGACGGGTACAAGCCGGTAAAACAGAAACTCCGAAGAATGAGGCCCGAATGGTCTCTCAAAGTTAAAGAAGAAGTTGATAAACAATTCAAAGCGGGCTTTATTCAAGTGTCTGAATATCCAGACTGGGTTGCAAACATAGTACCAGTACCCAAAAAGGATGGCAATGTCCAAGTATGTGTAGATTTTTGGGACCTTAATAAGGCCAGCCCAAAAGACGATTTTCCGTTGCCACACATCGACATATTGGTGGATAACACGGCTGACCATGCCCTTCTATCATTCATGGACGGGTATGCCGGATACAATCAAATCAAAATGGCAGAAGAAGACATGAGTAAGACCACCTTCATCACACCTAGGGGGACTTACTGCTATACCGTAATGCCATTTGGGCTTATTAACGCTGGTGCCACTTATCAACGGACCGCTACTACTTTATTACATGACATGATGCATAAGGAAGTAGAGGTCTACGTCGACGATATGATTGTCAAATCCAAGGGCCGAAACGGGCACATTGCAGCCTTAAGAAAGTTCTTCACCCGACTACGCAAGTACAACATGAGGTTAAACCCTAAAAAATGCAGTTTCGGGGTAACATCGGGCAAGCTACTGGGCCACATTGTCAGCCAACGTGGCATCGAAGTTGACCCAGCAAAGATCAAGGCCATAACCGAGATGCAACCGTCTAAAACCGAAAAGGAGATAAGGGGGTTTCTCGGGAAAGTCCAATATATAAGCCGATTCATTTCAAAGCTAACCATGGTATGTGAACCCATTTTCAAGAAACTGAAGATAGGAGAACGAACACTATGGGACGACAAATGTCAGATGGCTTTTGATAAGATCAAAGAGATTCTATCCTCTCCACCGGTGCTAATGCCACCTCAGCATGGCTTGCCTCTATCACTATACTTGACAACGACCGAGACAGCCATGGGCGCTATGCTAGCCCAGACGGTCGATTCTGAAGAACGGGCTATTTACTACATCAGTAAGAAGTTCTTGGAATACGAATGCAAATACACCATGCTCGAGAAGACGTGTCTAGCTTTAGTATGGGCCACTAAAAAGCTCCGACACTACATGCTTAGTCACGAAGTACATGTGCTATCCAAAATGGATCCAATCAAGTATCTTTTCGAGAAGCCCATCCTCAACGCTCGTATATCCAGATGGACTTTAATGCTAGCCGAGTTCGACCTCAAATTCGTGCCTTTAAAAGCCATCAAGGGCCGGGTAGTAGCAGAGTTCCTCGCCGACAGTCCGGTATCTGAGGAAGAACACACCGATACTTGGGCCTTCTCAGATGAAGACATATTCCATACCGACACTGACACATGGGATTTGTACTTTGATGGAGCATCCAACTTTCGAGGATTTGGTGTCGGGATCTTGCTAATCTCACCACAAGGAGAACATACCCCGTTATCCATCAAGCTAGATTTTGACATGACTAATAACGCAGCCGAGTACGAAGCATGCATTCACGGACTGCAAGCCGCCGCTGATTTAGGAGTAACAAACCTCCGGGTCCACGGTGACTCATCTTTAGTCATAAATCAAACCCTACAAAAATGGAAGACTCGGAACGCAAATCTCGTGGCTTACCAAGCACGAGTAAGGGTTCTCGAAAAACAATTTCAAAAAGTGGAGTACATTTATCTGCCTCGGGAAGAAAACCAGTTTGCAGATGCTCTCTCAAAATTAGCATCTTTACTGAATATCCCAGCACATCTAACCAACATGCCCATTTGTGTCGAAAGACGGTCAGAGCAGGCATACATCCACGCTATCCAAGATATTGAAATAACTGATCCAGAACCTTGGTATCAGGCTATTCTAACCTACTTAACGTCAGGGGAATATCCTCCGGGAGCTGAAAACCGGGCCAAGAAAGCTCTACGAAGATGGGCAACCCAGTTCATCCGCACAGACGATGGACAGTTATATAAGAAGACAGCACAGGGGGCTTTACTCCTATGCATTGATAAAACTCGAGCCGAAAGGGTTATGGCCGAGGTACACGATGGCGAAAACGGACCACCCATGAACGCCCATATGTTGGCCCGAAAAATCGCAAGACTCGGTTACTATTGGAATAGCATGGAGACTGACTGTCAGTTGTATGTCAAACACTGCCATAACTGTCAGATTTTCGCCAATGTACAACATATGCCTTCATCCCTATTATATACAATGACATCACCATGACCCTTCTCAACATGGGGAATTGATATAATCGGGAAAGTGAACCCTTCCGGGACAGGAGGTCACTGTTTCATCCTAGTGGCTATCGACTATTTCACCAAATGGGTCGAAGCCGAGTCATACCGGATCTTGAATGCCAAACATGTGGCTAAGTTTATCATATGTCGATACGGGATTCCACACGAGTTCATCAGCGATCACGGGACCCATTTCCAAGCTGAAACTGCCACTTTGTTGGAAAAGTACAAGATCCAAAGGCATACATCGTCACCTTACCATCCTCAAACAAATGGAGCGGTAGAGGCAGCCAATAAAACAATTGTCACCATTCTTAAAAAGATGGCTGAGAATTATCGGGACTGGCCCGACAAAATACCCTTTGCCCTATGGGGATATCGGACATCGATCCGAACTGCAACCGGAGCAACTCCATATTATCTGACATATGGAATGGAAGCAGTCCAGCCGGTCGAACTAGAAGTACCCTCTCTTAGGATTCTGCTCGAAAGCCAGGTACCTGAAGCGGATTGGGTCCAAGCCCGATACGACTCACTAGTCCTCTTAGACGAACGGCGGTCCCGGGCTCTGAATAATATTTAGATATATCAAAAAAGGATCCAACGGGCTTTTAACAAAAGGGTTAGGCCCAGGAACATCAAAGAAGGCGATCTAGTCCTAAAATCTGTTCGAGCTTTGCTACCAGTTGACCCAAGGGGAAAATTCAAACCCAACTGGGCCGGACCGTATCTAGTGAAGAAGATTCTTTCAGGAGGAGCAGTAATGCTAACAGACTTGGACGAGAACGAGTTCGTCAATCCAACAAACTTGGACCAACTGAAGCGTTACTACCCATAAACCCTATCTCAATGTCATTTGCAAAAGTTTATAAAAATGTCTTTTTTTTATGAATTGTCAAAATTTTAAGCAAGTCAATAAGTTAGGATCATTTATCCTACCGTTGCACATCTTGAATTAATAATCTTGATGTATTTCAAAAAATTGCAAAAATGCTTCTGATCTACGAAAGGTTTGATTCCATTAATTTTGGATACGTAGGCAACCCCTCAAAAGGGTACAACCACTGCAATAACGAAAAGACGGGAACGGTATTCACTAATATGTCTTTTTATTATTTCAAAAAATACATCACAAAAAAAAAGCAACAAAATCACACCACAAAAAATAGTAGTAATACTTAAATAATAAATTTAGGAGACTACTCGTACATTTTGCCCTTCCCTTTGTCTTTAGGGTCACGCGGAGCCCGAGGCCGACGGGGCGGGGGCGAACGTTCCCTAATCACAAGGGGAACTTCCTTTGCTCGAACCCGTTTCTTCGATTTTGGGTTTTCCATCCTCTGCACCGGCCAAGCCGAGCCCTGACCGGCTCGGGAAGCCTGTCTCGAGGACCTAGTCGGTCCTTAGCAGTCAGTCTTGGCCCTAGTCTCCTTTCTAAATCCGTCTGGGGGCTCACCTTCCCCCGTGCACCCTTGTTACTGGACCCTTCAGTCTGAGTCCTAGATCTTCTTTTCTGACCTGTCGAAGTAGCTCCCTCAGTAAAGAAGCTCCTATTATCCTTAGCATGCTCCCGACGTAACAGGTCATAGGCCTCGTCAATTTTCAGGGCAGCTCAAGTTTTAGCTGAATCAGCTCGGGTCCACCTTACATAAGAATCAGTTACCCAGATCGAATGAGAGTTTTTGAGGACAGGCCAAGTAGCTCGTGTATACCACCTTTGCATCCAGGTGTCACACATCACATCCGTTAGCTGAGTAGATTCACTCACAACGGCCTCGATTTCTGGGATTCTTTGCGCCCGACCATATTGCCTAAGTATGCGATCGGGAAAGAGGTGAATTGTCTGCCTAAAAGATAGGATTACCTGATATCTAGCCCTATCTCGAGATTCTAGACCAGTCCAAAGGTAAATTGGCCACCATGGCACGGCCCAACGGAACAACAGGCCTCCATGAAAAGATAGCACCTCATCCCAATATTGTTGGGTATTGAAGCGAGAAAAGGCAATAGCTCGTCTCCTCGACATAACTTGCCTGGGTTGATATCGGCTCACATCTAAGGGAGGATCCAAGATCGATAACCTCTCAAACAGCTACAGCTGAAGAATCCAAAAAAAAATCAAAATCGCGAAAAATCGTCAAAATCACGTAAAAAAAAAAAACGTGAAAAGACGTGAAAACCGAGAAAACCGCAGAAACCGGGAAAAATCGGGAAAGACCGCAGAAACGGAAAAAACCAGAAAAGCCGAAAAAAATCAAAAACGGCATACCTGTAAAAGCCGAGTACTCCCAGTCAGCCGGGCTGACGAATCCCTCTTGCGATTATCCAACCCCTGGATAGTCTCTCCTGTAATTAGCCAAGCCGGGCTGTGCTCCGTCTCCATCAGGTCAGCCACGGTGAAAAGTCTGACATGGCCCACGCAAGATAACAAGTCCATATGCCCTTCAAAGGCATAAACATGGAGCATACAAAAAGTAAAGGACCTACGGCTATGAACCGGCCTGACCCGGACGTCGTCTTGGTTCATGAATTTTTCAGCCAGGTCGATCAGGGAAACGGTATCTCCTTCTAGCATACGGGATACCTCCATATGGAAAAGCCCTAAAAATTCCCTTAACTTCCTCCTTGGGTCAGAAACTGAAAAAGGAATAGCAGGGCGAAGTATAGGATTCCATCCTCCTGCAGCAGCAATTTCCTCAGGAATAGGGCAAATCTCTCCTCGAGGAAAACTAAATACATGATAGGTATCATCCCAATAGGATAAGCAAGCATCCAAGAAGTGGCAGTCGACTTGCATCTGACGGATCACGGACAATTGGGTAACGCCATTCTGAATTAGGATAGCCCTATCGGCATCCCTAAAATATTTGGACCACTCGTGCAGCATTCCGACTAATCGATCGATTCCCATATTTGATTTGCTAAAAGAAAGAATAAATTTTTCAGGGCTTATTCTTTTCTTTAAGTAATTAAGGAATTGGGAGAATTATGAAAATTCATGAAGCAAGGAAGAGTATTTATAGCATGAAAATAAGTTCTCCTCCTCACCTTAGGATTCCCAATCCTAGAGCATTTAACATACAAGCCATTGTCCTAAGGCTTAGCTAAGTCATCCCGAGCATTCCTATTCCTTTTCAAAGTCAAAACAAAAATTCTTTAATTTTTTTCAAAGACTTTTGCAAAACTCAAAAATTCAAACCTTTTCTCAAAAATTTTTATTCCCCAGCACGAGTCATTTTTCCTACAAAATTATGTGCAAAACTTTGTTACTTTGCATAAATATGTACAGGACGACTCAAGCAGGACCGTGCAATTTGTGTAACTCCCCAGTGGCATTTAACAAGATGAGCCCACATACAGTCCCATTTTAAGTCTCATGCGACGAGTTCAATTCCCCCACGGAGTTATCATCATCAGTTCAGGTACGTCTCTAGCCCATGGCCGGCGGGCCCTCCACGCAGGTCTAATGGACCTTAAACGACCCGACCGGAAGCTGCCAGGTTTTAATCCTTGATTGACCTGGTGGCTACTCTGACTTTCGCCCTGTCTAAGCCTCAGTCAGAGTGGGGGCTCTGTAGACACCCACATTTTGACTGCCAGGTGTCTATAGTAGTTTCCGACAAACACCCGATGATGATCGGACACTAACGTGCTCGGAAATGGGCTCGTAATGATGGACATTTGGCCTAGGCATTTTACGGAGTATAAATTTCACAAAACCAACCTCAAATTCAGGCCCAGTGGGTCGTTTCGAGTCAAATAACACTAATTTGGGTCGAATCCGACACCAGGGGTAAAACCGTCTTTTAGCGACCGAGTCAAAACCCGGTCAAAAATATTTCTCGAGACTTGTAGGCTGACCGTGACATCTCACACGTCCTATTCGGACTCCAACCCTACAAAAATCAGCTACACAAAATAATAAACAATTCCGTTTAAGGTAGAATTCGATCTCGAGTAGGAATCCTATCCGAGAACCGACTCAGACACTCAACCGAGTGCAAACACTCGGCCGAGTAATACACAAGTCGGCCAGTTTTCCTCTTTTCTTCCCTCACAAGAAAACGGAATTCTCGTTCTTCTCAGCTTCTTACTCAAGCGGTAATTATAGCTCAAACAGAAATCCTATTCAAAAACCGATTCGAACACCCGACCGAGTGTAAAACACTCGGCCAAAACAGCACAAATCAGCCGAGATACCTTTCTTCCTTCGCAAGAAAGAGAAATTCTTATTTCCCTCAGATTCCTACGTTTCCTATCCTAAGCGGTAGTCAAACTCTTCTAAGCCAAGGTCGGAAATTCCCTATAAATAGCCCCTTGCATCCAACACACATAGATAGATGATTGACATCAATTATCGACACCAATTACTAGGAACACACATACATACTCCGACACACACACACACATAATTCCCTTAGCATCGAGAAACCGATAATACATCCAAAACCCGAAGGAAACCGGCCCCGCTACCCGACACCTTCACCCTTCAAACCGAGCCACCCTAAACCGAACCTAACATCACTCGACGCTCCCGTGCCTAGCCACATTCCGACGAGCTCCGATATGAGTCAACAAGAGCATGTGGGTTGAGGGTGTACCAAACCCGATTTCTTCCTTTCTCTCCTCTTCTCCTCTTCGTCCGTCGCGTCTTATTACGGGTCAAGAGTCGTTTTTTTTCTTTTCCTAATATCGTTATTAACGAAAAATTATTTTCATAACAATATTCTTAAACATACGATATCGATTTTTCTATAATCGAATATCGTATCGAAAAGAATTATATTAAGATTTCGACGATACTAAAAATCGTTACATCTTTTCTTCGTTAAAAATTCTTTTCTTTTCTCGTTCAAAATAAACATTTTTTGACAAAACCTTTTTTTATTCATTCCGAATATTCGATATCGATTTCATAATCGAATATCGGATACGACGAATATCGAAAACATGGATCGAATACAAATTAATTCATAATTTGTACGCGATCCATCAAAATAACAATTTTCGAACAACGCGCGAAACGGGACAGACCCGCACGCGAGTCGCGCCCCTCACAGGCGACTCGCGTACGAGTCTGAAATCCATACTTTTTTTTCAACCTTTTTCGTTCGTTTTATTATTTATTCTTCGAACGATTTCTAAAATTTACATCTTTTCTAAAAACTATTCCAAATATTTGATATTGACTTCGTAATCAATTATCGAATATAGCGAATATCGAAAATATTAATTCGAGTACGAATCATGCAATATTCATACGCGACTTAATACGAACATCGAGTTTTCGAAAACCGACACCGAAACAGTCAATCACGCGACCCGCCGGCGTCCCAGGCGAGCCGCGCGGCCGGCTGCTTGCCGTGTCCTTTTTCCGTCTTTTTTATTATTTTTTCGAACTTCGGTTTTTTATACAAAACAACGTTCTTTTCAACAATATTTTTCAGATTTTGATTAATATTTATTTTCTTGATCTCGTATATTTATTTGCTATATTATTATTTACAAATCGATACTAACTCGTTTGTTCATCTTTTGTAGCAATTTCATCCTTTTATTTCATTTGTTTTATTATACTAAAACGAATCTCACATGTTAAATTCAACTTTGACGTTAATTAATTTTTCATGCATTAAATCGACTTAGCAACCCGTTCAATTCCTCACATGCTTAGGAAAACAATGTTTGCATATCATTCATCGTTCAACTAACGCGCGCATTAAAACGTCATTCGATATCCTAGTAGAGGCCGCTAATGTGCGGGCGGGGTTGGGTGTTCTTAGTGAACTTCCCAACACGTACCCTCACCCCTTACTCAGAACCGTGGTTTCCGGATGTCCGAAACCATTGGCAACGAGAGTCATTCAATATACGATTAACCGCTCCAGTCGGCATCTATATCGATATGCAAAAGGGACGAGCCCAATAAACTCTGACATCGAAAATGGGCCGTATTTTGTACACGGCCCACTACGACATAGAGTGGGCTCGAACGGTTCCGAATAACCATAAAATTCGGTGGCGACTCCGACTTCGATTTAAATTTCCATTTGACCACCTCATGGAGAATCATTCGCCTCCCCAAACCCGCGCGTGGCCGCGTCGGGGTGGACCTATGTCATGTCCACAGTAGCTCAAGGCTCTCAGAAGTTGATCAAAAAGCTGCGCATGTGCTACACAAGAGCATAAGTAGCACCAAGATAGAATAACGACATTATATAAAATCAATGTCAATGACCGTCTCAACTTGTCAACCTTTCTTTGAAAACTTTCAAAAGTCCTCGACATATAATCCCAGCCGTCAATAAATGGTGGAAAATAATATTGTAAATTATCGGGGATGTAAGACAACTTAGTACCTCTCAGATCAACAATATTATTTTTCACAATTAATTCATACGAAACGGGAGAAATACCTGTACTATCATCGAGGCAAGGAGGACGCTCAAGTGGATGAGAATGATTTACTACCTCAACGGGTGTATCCACGATCCCATATACCTCAAGATTTTCAGTTTTGAGAGTTCCTGGATGATTTAGCGCTGCTTTTAACGCATCTACCTCCGCTTTCCAAGGGTTTGATTCATCTGCACGACTGCCCAAACACATCAAATCCTCTAAAGGGGCCTCGGTGAGGAGGCCTTGTGTAGAATAATCAACAAAATTATCAATCACACAAGAAGCATCAATACATGAGTTAGGCATAGTGATTTTAGACGAAAGCTCGGTAGGCGGATGGCTAGAATCATCAATTGAATCACAAATGGGCTTATTAACAATGCTTAAAACCTCAGGATTTTCCGTCAAAGATTGAACCATTAAATTGTCAGTCATAACAGAATCAGCTTCAATGTCCGGAGGATGAATTTTCAAAGAAAAAATCAGAGGTTCATCATCATCATCATCAAATAAGTCAATATCCTCTCTAACATGTGCAACGGACATACTCATAACACAGTCAGTTGATGATGCAGGACCAACTCTCAAATTTGATTCACGTAGAGTAGCCGTTAATTTTTTCAATATCGCCTTACAGTCCGCCATGAAAGCAATCCACCTCTTCTCTGACTCGGCACTGTTTCGGGCTAAATATTTAAGGAGTTCCCATCGCTCCTCATAAGACATATAGTTAAACATCCCATCACAGTTTGCCTCAATATTAGCCCGTGTCTCATCGTCCACACCAGCCCACAACATATCACACATCTCCCACACATTAACATCATAGTCACTTTGAAAAATAAAAGACTCAAGTCTTTTCCAATAAGTATGCAGTGACTCACAATTAAATTGAAGAAAGTAGAAGATAGTCATGGTTAGACAAATAAAAAAAATTAATAATTAAAAAAATACAAAAAATAAATATATACAAAATAATCTAGAACCCAAAAGAAATAATAAGCAATAATACAAAACCGTCTCCCCGGCAACGGCGCCAAAATTGATAAGGCTAAAGTCGTATCACCTTAATCAAAAAAATCCTAACGAACAACTAACCGGTAGCTAGCGGTAAGTAAGGGTCGAATCCACAGAGAGATGGATGAAAATCGCTAATTATCTAATGATTGATTCCAAACTATTTAAATTTTGGTTTGTTGAATTGTTATCTAAACTAATGCAATAATATAAACTAAGAGGTTCTAACAATATTAAAAGGATCTAGGATTTTCCGGTTCACTATGCAATTAAATTGGATAAAGTTAATTAATCATTCAATCAATCAATCAAAGTTATTTAGGGCAAAGACACAGCCTCTCGGATCTTATGTCAACCTTAGGATAGATTCTGACGGGCTCTCGCAACTTACCAGATTATCCTACCCACTTACTTGTAAGTCTACCCTTACCAGGCTTTCGATCTTAGGTTCGGGTTCCTAAACATTCAACTAGTTCAACGTCTTAAACTAATCAAACAATAATACAAGACAAGTAGTAAGGCAATAACATATGAATGATCAATTAAACAAATAATTAAACTAACATTCCCAATTCAATTAACATAGATTCCCTTCAACCCTAGATAAATAAATTAGCTACTCATAATAAACGATAAAGCAATAAAGGAATTAAGCATAATAAAGAACAATATGAAAATAAGAGAATAAGAAAAGGTACCAATTACGTAGAACTGAAAGATTAACGATCTAAAAGTATGACTACAAACTAGATGAATTCTAATGCTAATAAAAAGTGTAAACTAAACTAATGAATATGAAAAGTGTAAAAGTGAAAGGTGTCCTTAAACCTAACCCTAAGAAGGATATTTATACTTATTACAATGGGTCTAATTAGGAAATAGGACATAATTTAATAAAATAATCCCGTAGGATTTTAATTAAGGCAGAATACGGATTCTTCAGAAGATTAGGAAAGTCACTCTGACGCGTCGTGAACCGCTCGGTACATAAAAAAACCGCTCGGTACGAAAACGAACCGACCGGTTCGGTTTTCCTGCACTACGCGACGAATTTGAAATGCTTGCAGTTTCTTCGTTACTTCTCGGATTTGGACGTGTAATATACCGTTGGAAAGCTAAGAAAAAGATATTTCCAACGTTACAAAAATCATCTCAATCGGAGTTGTATAACTCAAGATATTCACGTTTGAACTTGACCTTTGTTTTCGCGATCGTTCTTTCTTCTCGATTTGCATTTGTTTGAGCTTTTTAACTTATTTCTTTGTTGTTTCTTATTGTTTCTTCACTTCACATCCTTCCTCAAGTATTCACTTAGTATCTTCTAACTTTTATCACTTCTTCCTTGTGGATTTCATGGCTCGACTCTCGTTGTTACCCAAAATATAGCTCAATTGCCTTTATTTGTTTCGTTTCCTACAAAACGTAAACAAAATACCCGACATAACAAAGAAGGATGAAAAGCTATAAAAACGTCTCCTAGGACACGTAAAACGAACCAAAATAAAGGAAAATTTGGGGTTAAATATAAATACGAAATGAGTTCATCAGAGTTGCTCGATAAAGTCGTATCCTTGAGCTTGTTCTTCGGTGGTATTGCTAGCACTTGGTTGAGAGATTCTAACCCGGCCAATTGTCCGTTGGCGAAAGTCTCTAAAGAGTCTTTCCGGCTCTGGATTGAAGAGAAAGAATTCGCCTCCCCCCTAGGCATACACTACACACTAGAGCAAACGTGAGAACACCTAGTGCTTTATGAGCATTAGGCAAAGACAATAAACAAGCACTTCCCAAGACAAAGAGAAAAAGAAGCTAAAGAAACTAAGAAAACAAACTACACAATATGCACAAGAGATAGAAGAAGAGCACAAGAGGGGTAACTAAGTCTAGCTAATAAGCAAACTAAGTCTAAACATGCACCGTCCCCGGCAATGGCGCCAAATTGATGGTGAGGATTTGTCGCGGGTCCTACCGATCAATATATAACCAACTAATCCTAACGGTAGCTAGGGTAAGTCGGGTCGTGTCCACGGAGACGGTAATGTAGTGTCTAGACTATGGTCTACTCACAAACAAGACTAAGTCACAAACAAACACAAAGAAATGATAATTGACAAATTATGATGGGAGAAGAGGTATGAACAAGACTAACAATGAATAAGCTATAACAAAAACTAATGAACAACTAAAGATGAACTAAGCAAATAAACTAGAGAAGATGATCGACTAAAGAGATAGAGAATTCAAATATGGAAAAGAGTAGGGTTAGGTCGGGTTCATAAGTATAGTAGGATGATTGGGTAATCAAGGGTCACTACAAGAGAATTGCAATTTAGCTACTAATTTAGCAACTGCCTAAAATTCAGTCGCTGAATATATAAATTAGCTACTACTTTTGAGACATAAATATATTTAGTCTCAATTTTAGAGATCAAAATATAGTGGTAGCTAATTACGTCGCTATTGTAGAGACTAAATAAAGTCGATAGCAAATTAGGTATCTAATTTAAGTTTTCAGATACGGAAAAACGTTAGTACCTAAAGTCGTCTCTATATATATCGACATAAAATTGCGAATAATGTATTTAATTTTTATATAGGAGACCAAAGTAAATTCGTAAATAAGTGTAGTAGTTATTATAGAAACGAAACCAGGTGAGTAGCAAATTAAGTATCTAAATTTAAATTCTTAGCTACGGAAATAAATTGGTAGCTAAATTTAGTTGTCGGTTGTTACTATCATATATTTTTTTATATTTCTTATGATATTTTTTTATATTTTGTTTTAATATATTTATATTATTATTGGAGTATTACAAAAATATCTTACAATCCACATTTTAATGATTAATTTTACCTTTAAGTATACATTCATTGTCAAAATAAACATAAATCTTCAAGTGGCCCAATGGTTTGAATGTTGGTCAAGTGTTCATAGGTTATGGGTTTGATTCCTCTTGCGAACATAAATATTCAATTTCTATGAAGGAGGCGGTGGTGTGGTGCGTGGACATACATGTGTGGTTTAGTGAGCTAGGGGTAGCTCTACGTGTGGTATGGTGAGCCCTAATTAGGGTGATGCGTATTTCTTGTTTTTTGTGTGGCCATTTTAGATACCAAAAAATTGCGTCACTAAGTTTGCTACAACTGAATCGATCTCTAAGTTCGTCCCTAAATTGGCTACTATACCATTTGCGGTCGCTAATGTAGCTACTTGAATTTTCGTCTCTATTATTGTCTCAAAATTTGCTACCACGCTTTCGTCGCTAAATTGGTAGCTAATTTTGGTCGCTAATTTAGTAGCTAAATTAGCGACAAGGCATTTAGCTACTAATGAAATCTAGTCGCAAATTCGGTCTCTAAGCTAATTAGCTACGGAATATTGAAGATTTGCTACTAAAACTTCCGACTCTAAAGTGACTTTACCTTGTCGTGGGTGTAGGTGCCACTTAGTCACTAAGGTCGGTTTGCGCTCTCGCACCAAAGCCAAAGTCCGCACTCTCGTGTCTAAGATTAGACCCGAACATTCATGCAAGATGCTACTCAAAACACAAACATTCAACCACAAATTGAATACACAATGCGAAGAAGAGAACAAGCATGAGAAGCATTGGCCACTACTACCCACACAAGCAATACAACAAACACATGAAAAACAAACACAAGCAATACAACAAACAAATAAACAATATGTAAAGATTAAAACTTGATAAATTAACAAAGATTAAGAGAAGAAATTATACCCACTACAATAGGATGAAAAAGATGAGAACTTGAATTAATAAGAAACCCAAATAAAACTCCAAGGTTGTCAATCTTGGAATAATCTTCAAGAATCTCCTTAATACAAGACTAATTACTTGAATTAAATTAGGATTAACTAAAGATTAACTAGAGATGAAAAGAGTCTAATTAGGGTTTTGAATGCTTAAGAAAGGTCTAAAATAATCTAGGGTAAAGTATGGTGCTTAAACATTACAATGGAGGAGTATTTATAGGGTTACAAGAATGAAGGAGGAAGATAAAAGAGTCACGCGGCTACAGCTGAGCCATCCCGTCCGGGACGAGATGGTCCCATCCGGGACGGAGTGGTCCCGACTGGGACGGATCGGTCCCGCCCGGGAGGGGCCCAAAACAGAACCATCACTTTTAGTGCACCTCATCCCGGACGGGATGAGTTCCTTCCCGTCGGGGATGGGTCTTGTAGGCCTCCAATATGATCTTTAAGGTTCCTCCTTGCTTCTCATGGGCTTCTCATCGACTCTCGGGTCTCGAGATCGAGTCTAAGGGGCTCGGGATTGGGTCTTGAGGTCTCGAAGTCAAATCCAAGGCATCGAGTGATCGTTCCTTCACTTCGTTGGCTCCGAAAAGTGTATGTATTGAGTCGGAATCGCCTCAACTCTTCATGAATGGTCTTGGGAACCTGAAACGAACTAGAGGAAGCATAAGTAGCCCATGAACCGCTCCCAAGGAGCGATTCCGCAAGGAAAATGGGACCAAAACACAACAAACTAGGCACCACAAACTACACTTATCACACGCGTACACGAACACCGATCGATATCTTAGTAGAGGTCGCTAAGTGCGGGCGGGGTTGGGTGTCCTTCGTGGACTTCCCAACACGTACCTTCACCCCTTACTCAGAACCTTCGATTTTCGGATGCCCGAAACCATTAGACAACGAGAGTCATTCGATACACGATACTCGATAACTCGACATCGGTATCGTTATGCAAAGGGATGAACCACCACAAGCCCTATAACTAAAGCGGGCCGTGCTTTGTGCGCGATACGCCTAAGTATAGAGTGGGTTCGAACGGGCCCAAACTCTTATAAAGTTCGGTGGCGACTCCAAGTTCGATTTAAATTTCAATCCGAGAACAATCTTAGCAAGAGATTCATTCGTCTACCCAAACCTGCACGTGGCCGCGTCAGGGTGGACCTATGTGATCGCCTCCCAATCGGATCGGTCGTTTAGCGAAGTATGGGGGATCAAACAATACTTGTAAGAGTCGTAATAACACAAAAACAACTAGTGTATTCGTGGTAAGTCGAGGTCGGTCGACGGGGAACGGTACAGAATTGAGTAAAAGCGATGTGTAAGGGATCTAATGGTGGTTTTGTAAGATCGTGTCTAGATAAAATGCAATAAATAACATGAGATGATCAAATATGGAAAAGGTGTTAGGGGGAAGTTGGGAATTGGAAATTGGAGTCTAAGAATCTCGGAATCGGGTCGGTCACAACATCGGTAGAGGGAGAATGCCACCTTTCGGTTTCTTCACCCAACTCACCTAAAAACCCGCTTTCACGGCGAGGAAGGATAAGTCTCAAGTTAAGGTAATTTCTACCCCGAGTTTCCCCATATTGATAGAAATGAGTCAAGGTCGGTCTAGTTGGCCGGACTAAAATAACAATGAAACAACAACCTCAAGCAAGATAAACCAACAAGCAAGCAACCAAACCAAAATTCCTCAATTGAAATTATCCAAGATCCTTTTTCCTAAATCCCCCAACAAGAAATCTACTCACAATTCATAACGGAAACTAATAAAACAATAACCAAGCTTGAAAACAACAATAACATGCATAATAAATCTAGAGAAAATAATAACAATACAATAAAGAAAATTGCGATCAATAAAATAAACTATAAACGATCTGAGAACAACACAAATGAAATCAACAAAATAACAAGACAATGAAGGAAATTGTAATTGATAAAATAAACTACAAGACGATCTAACAACGATATAAGTAAAATCAATACAAACGGAGCAATAATAAAAGAACGATATTAAATCTTGACTAGAGATTAGGGAGAGGAAGACAAATATACCAACTATGGAGGAAAATCACCAATAAAGAAGAAGATTGCATAAAGAAATAAGATGAAGCTTGATGAAGATGACAAGAGATTTGTCACTAATCCTTTGATAATCTCCAAGAATCTTCAATTAAAACTTGAATCCTTACAAAGCTTGAATGTAAATCTAAAGGAATGATGAAGAAATTTATGAAAACTATGAAGAACTCTAACTTTCTATCTAAGCTAATGAAAATGATCTAAAATGCTAATAGAGTATTCTAGTGATAATGAAGTGATGAGTGAGAGATAATGTGCAACTAACTAGGGTATCTATATATAGTAAAGCCTTAATGGATCGTTAAACTCAAGCCCAAATCCAACTTTTTGCTCTATTAGTGAGACTTTCACCCTTTGAGTCTTTATATGGTGAAACTTCACCCTGCAAAATCTGCCAATCACGAGCCAATACCGTCGGGTGAAACTTCACCCGATGGTTTCACCCGGTGGACTTCCTTCTAGTTTTTTGTTTTTTGGACATCTTTACCGTCGGGCGAAACATCACCCAATGGGTAAAAGTTTTGCCCGGTCATTTCGCCCGGTGGAGAAGCTTTTCTGAAGATCTTTGGGAGGTGAAATTACCATCGGGCGAAACTTCGCCCGGTGGTATCTCATCGGGTGAAACTTCACCCGATGATTACCTGGCCTCTTTTCTTGTCTCATTCTTCGTCGTATGATTGGACGACTTTGAACTTTAAATTTTGTGCTTTGCTCTTCGGATGGTATTCTCCTTTCTTGTGCTCGTGGAAGCTCGATCATGCTTTCGGTGTCAAATCTTATCAAAATAGATAGAAAAACTACCAAAAACACGTAAAATGCAAAAGAGGGACGCTAATGCGAGAAAAACTTAAAATAGGGCGATAATCGCACTCTAGTCTCGCAGAACGGGGGAAAAATGAGTCTAAATGGAAGGAAAAACGATCTAAATTTAACACACATCAAATCCCCCACGCTAAACCGTTGCTTGTCCTCGAGCAAAGACCCAAAAAGAAATTACAAACTACTACTACTAGCTAGACTATGCTAAGCCGATACGGGGCAATTAACGGGCCCGCTCCGTCCCTTCAACTCACATCAAAATACCCATGAGGTAGAGTACTCCCATGCAAGGCAAGTTAGGGCTTGCTCAAAATAGTAGATGCGACTAAACACACAAAAACACATAACACGAAAGAACAGACGCATCCAAAGCAAAAATAAAACACCGAATCCCTCATCGAGACGGCGGGGAAGACACCGATTACTTACCTAAAAAAATCATAAACATTCCAAGATAAATCACCCACATAGACAAGGACCAAAGCCTAATACTATGACATTAAAGCAATAAAGCTGTTGATGACTTGGCTAGGTCCTCATAATCTTCTAAAGGGGTACGACGGAGTGTTAAACGGAGTGGAATAACCGAACCATGGAGTTGTTCAACAGTAGGTAGGTGCAGTCCCGCTCTCTTTGGCTAAGGCCAAGAGGGTCGTTCCAAACTCAAATTTCCTAAATTAGTCCAAACAAAAAGTGGAGTGTTTACAAATTTTGGGGTGGATCGATTAATCACCACTATCTTCCTACCTTGGGACTCGGTCCTCTACTAGGCACTTCACGACGACGAATCGATCAAAGGGCCTTTTTTAAGGAGATGTTTTTGATGATACGATTTCATTTGAAGCTCCTTTTCTCTCCCTTGTTTTTCATATTTTTGTGCCCTTTTCTCTTGCTTTGGTTTGCCCTTTTTTGGCTCTTTGATGTGGTTCGAAACCAAGCTTGGAGGTTTATTTTTGTGTAAACGTATTATGGTGATTTATAGGTGGAGGAAAAATAGGTGATCGAGAACGCGCGCCATTCCCGGATAACTCACAAAAAGGTGGAAAGAATTTGGACTAATGGTGCAATGGTCATTCGAGCAAGGTCACCTAGAAAACACGTTGCGAAAACCAAGGCCTAACTCCTCCATGGGTTGTCAAGGTGGTCAAGTGCAAACCCCGAAGTAAACCTCTAGTAGAAAAGGTGAACTCAAGCTAAAGGATCAACAAGTTCATTGATTTAGAGTTATTCTACTAGATTAAGGTCCAAAGTCTACAATGGGTTATCTACAATGGAATGTAAACTCTTGTAATAAGTTAGTAATCGGGTTTTCAAAAACATTTAGACCTAGACACGCTATACAAAAGCAAAAAGAACACAAGAAAAAGAAAAGACAAATAAAAGAAAACACAAGTAAAGTCATGCACTCTATACTCCATTGACATTCGGGTACAAAATCAACCACAACACCCAAAATGCTCATCTTCGAGAGCCTCCCAATAACAACAACCTAACTCCTCTACGAAAGTAAAGAAGAAAGCGAAGAGGAAAGAAGTTACCGAGTGGGTTGTTTCCATAATCTCTTCAATTTGTGCTATCAAGGTAGTGGTTATCCTGTAAGAGTAGAGAAAAAGACCATACAAAGGACACGAAAACATAACGAAAACGAGAAAAAAAAAAGGAAAAAGAAAATATTTTTTTTGGTTTTTTAGAATTTTTCAATTTTTTTATGGTTTTTTTAAAGATAAAAGATAGTAGCCCTCCCTCACACTAAAACTGTACATTGTCTTCAATGGACAAGTAGAGAGAAGATCGAAAAAGACGGAAAAAGAAAAATAAGATTTTTATTTTTAGATTTTTATGATTTTTCAAATGTTTTTGGATTTTTCAAAATTTTTGGGAAAAAGAAAATAAAGAAAAAGAAAGCGATAAAAGAGTGGAGGGCCTTGGTGCAATCACATCACCTAGACCTTAGCCAAGTGGCTAAGAAAACGAAAATGAAACAAAAGAAGAGAAATTAAAATAAAAGGGTGAAAAATTAGGCGTAGGTATAGTCACGTCACCTAGTCCGGATTAAGAAAAATTTGAGAAAAGTGAAAAGAATTTGGATTTTCAAATGGTCAACTGCGTAATCATATCGCCTAAAGACCGGGAGCGATACCAAGGCCGCTTTGGCCGCAATAATCGGACAATGGGACAGGTTGCAAAGTTTGTTGGAGATAAATCAATCACAATGATCATGGAATAAGAGGAACAAGAAACGGAATTAACCCAAGGACATACAATTATAAACATAAAGAGACTCACCGACTCAACGCGCACACATATACACAACAAACACACCCACCACACTACCTACCGACTCCGGGAGAGGGTCTATTCTGAAGGATCATTCCCGTAGGATGGACTAGGAGACCCAGGGTTGGATGGTATACTCTCGGAAGATGGTTGGGGAGAAAACTCCTCCGGACCGTCGCTAAGTAAGAGGGCATAGTTAGACTCAATTTCACAAAGATCGTAGATCGTACGACCTTCGGGCAATGTGTAATACACATACTCCCAAACTCCCCTTCCTCCCGACTCAGTCTTAGTCAGTTGAAATTCACCGGGTCCCAAAAGTAGGTCCCAATTATGGTGAACAAGTATGGTGGTTCGGTGTGCACTGGGAACAATTAAAGCTCTTCACGACTAATGTAGACGAGGCGTTGATGGGGTACATGGAAAATCCAAGTCGGAAAATAGGTCTCGTCATACCAAATGGAATCATCTTGTGGGGTGAGGTGGTCGGTCGAATAACCCAATTTGTTCGCAATTATTGTCACAAGACCTCCACAATCAAAGGAGGGGCGTTGGGTGACAATGATGCGGTGGAAATGCAACGCCACGACAAGTGGTAGGTCTAAGGGTTTAGGGTTACCGAGCAAAGAGTCAGAGATTAATTGCAAGACACACACATTCAGACTATAGATTTTATCGGCCGAGGGTAAGAAGCAGTGGGAGAGCATCTCACAAAAGTAGCGAATTGCGGGGTTACGGATTTTGGAGGAAAAAGATAAATTAGCCTCATAACCCTCTTTACAGCGTGATATGCGCTTCCAAATGTCTCTCCTAGACACACACGCTTGTATGTTGCTCGAGGGTTCACTAACCTGATGAGGGTATGCCTAACGCGAGGCCGAACTAGGAAATAGTTAAACGATGGGGTTTGCCGAATAGTATAAATTTAACCGCTCATGGTGTGGTCGGATTGTCAAGGGTAAAAGTTCCTAGGAACTCACAAGTAAGGTCTTTGTAGGTAAAAGCAGCAAGGCTTATGAGTTCGCTAGTTTCGGTCCTTGACGATAATTTCTTAATATCGTCTACTATTCTTAAATTGGTCATTGTGTGGGGACAAGGCCACCTAGTACTCTGAAAGATCTTTTCAGAGAAGGTCCGAGCTAAAGAAGTATTAAGACAAGGCAAATTTGTAGGCTTAGAAGATTTGCAAGATTTAGAAGATTTAGAAGTCGAAGCCATACCTTGCTTATGAGCGGCTCCTCTTGCTCTTGTCTACATAATAATATATTTGCAAGAATAATCCCAAAAAACCTTAGCTTTACTTTTTCAAAAACCCAAAATAATCACCAAAAATGAGATGGAATAGAGGTATGAATGTGGTTGGGGTATGGAAGATGGTGTTTAAAGAAATAAGGAGTGATAAAGTGAGATGAAAGTGAGGTGAAGGTGATATAAATAAAGGTAGTAGAGGAGGGAAAGGAAAGTTTTAAAGTAGATTGTGAATATTTGGTGTTTGTGTTTTGGAGGAAAACTTAAGTGGGGTATTTGTGAAGGAGAGAATTGATATTGTAGTGAGTAAATAGTGTATAGGTGATCTGGCCAAATCGTCGGGTGAAGTTTAACCCGGTCGAGCACCATCGTGTGAAGTTTCACCTGATGGGGTTTCTTCGTGAAATTCAATTTCTGCAAAAAATTTCCGCCGGGTAAAGTTTCACCTGGTGAAAATCTCATCGGGCGAAGTTTCGCCTGACGGTGTTCTTGTCAATTCTGGCAAATTTTGACAAATTTGGGTTTTTTTCGTAGGGCGAAGTTTCGCCCGGTCAAAACCTTAATCTTCATCCAAATTATTGCTCCAAGATGAAATCCAAGTTCATCCATTCTACTCAAGCTAACAAACCTAACAAACTCAAAGAATATGATATATATATATACACACACACACATACAAGGTGGTTGTTGAGGATAAAAACAAACCTACTTCAATTTGAGAAGGGGTTAAGTAACGCTCCCCAACGGGAGCTCACCAAGTTTCACGGTAGCAAAGGTCTCACGAACATGACCGGCATGATAAATCCTCAAACGTTGTCTTAACCATAATTTCCCGGTTTCCGGGCTTGAGATCTGTATGGAGCCATACGGTTGCACCTTGGTCACTTCAAATGGACCCGACCATTTTGATTTTAACTTACCGAAGAAAAGCTTAAAACGAGAGTTGAAGAGTAATACCTTATCACCAACGGAGAAGTCCTTACGAAGTATCCGAGAATCGTGCCATTGGCGAGTTCGTTCCTTGTAAATCTTCGAGTTTTCGTAGGCTTCTAGTCTTAATTCTTCCAATTCTCATAGTTGGAGAAGGCGGTTATCTCCTACAACACTCTCATCGAAGTTTAGCTCTTTGATTGCCCATTCTGCTTTGTGTTCTAATTCCACCGGTAAATGACAAACTTTGCCATACAGAAGACGATAAGGAGTGGTTCCAATCGGTGCTTTGTAGACCGTTCTCAATGCCCAAAGGGCGTCATTCAATTTTAATGACCAATCCTTTCGGTGTGTATTTACAACTTTTTCCAAAATTCCTTTGATTGACGGTTGGAGATCTCGGCTTGCCCATTTGATTGAGGGTGGTAGGCTAGGGACATCTTGTGAGTGATACCATATTTCCTAAGAAGGTGTTCAACGGTATTTTTCCTAAAATGAGAGCCTCAATCACTAATTATGGCTCTAGGTATATCGAATCTCGGGAAAATTACATTCTTGAAAAGTTTGATTACAACCTTGGAATCATTGGTAGGAGTAGCTACGGCCTCGATCCATTTTGAGACATAATCAACCGCGACTAGGATGTATTTGTTGCCAAAAGAGGATGTGAACAGACCCATGAAGTCAATGCCTCAAACGTCGAACAGTTCTATCTCCAAGATGGGTTGAAGGGGCATCTCGTTTCTTCTTGTTATATTGCCACATCTTTGGCAAGCATCGCATGTGAGGATGAACGCTCTAATGTCCTTAAACATGGAAGGCCACCAAAACTCGCTTTGGAGGACCTTGGCAATAGTCTTTTGGTTGGCCAAGTGTCCACCATAAGATGTCGAGTGGAGGTGCTTCACGATATTAAATCCTTCGTCTGCCGTAATACATCGTCGGTAAATACCATCAACGCATCGGTGGAACAAATAGGGCTCATCCCAATAGTAGTGTCGGGTCTCATAACTTAGTTTCTTCCTCTCTTGCTTGGAATAATCTTCCGGAATATAATGGGACACTAAGAAATTGATGATATCGGCATACCAAGGTGTAATAGTTTCAATGGTAATCAAGGCCTCATCTCTAATAGCTTCATTGTACCATCATCTTCATTGCTACTTCCACTAACCGTTAATCTACTAAGATGGTCCGCTACCAAGTTCTCCGATCCGGCTTTGTCCTTAATTTCAATGTCAAACTCTTGTAGAAGGAGAACCCATCGAAAGATTCAGGACTGGGTCTCCTTTTTGGACATGATATATTGAATCGCCGCATGATCGGTATGAATGATGACTTTGGAACCGGTAACATATGTTCGAAATTTTTCCATGTCATAGACAACGGCTAAAATCTCTTTTTCGATCGTGGTGTATCTTGATTGGGCTTCATCTAGGGTTTTACTTTCATAATATATCACATGTAGCTTCTTGTCCACCCGTTGTCCTAAAACAGCACGAACGGCAAAATCGGAAGCATCACACATGATCTCAAATGGAAGATTCCAATCGGGTGCTTTGATAATTGGAGCGGTGGTGAGAGCGGTCTTTATCCTGCAAAAGGCCTCAAGACACGAGTCATCAAAAACAAAAGGTGCATCTTTCATAAGCAAATAAGTTAAGGGCTTGGGAATCTTAGAAAAATCTTTAATGAACTGCCTATAAAAGCCGGCGTGACCTAGAAAACTCCTCACCCATTTGAAATTTGTTGGTGGTGGCAAGTTCTCAATCACGGAGACTTTAGCCTTATCAACTTCAACTCCTCTATTAGAAACAATATGACCTAGGACAACACCTTGTTCAACCATAAATTGACATTTCTCCCAATTTAAAAGAAGTCGATATTCTTCACATCGAGCTAACACTTGATCAAGATTTTTAAGGCAAGATCAAAAGATGTACCATGGACACTAAAGTCATCCATAAAAACTTCCATGAATTTTTCAATAAAATCAAAAAAATAGCCATCATACATCTTTGAAACATTTCCGGCGCATTATACAATTCAAATGGCATCCTTCGATAAGCATAGGTGCCGTAGGGACATGTGAAAGTGGTCTTCTCTTGGTCATCGGGGTGATTGGGAATTTGAAGAAATCCCTAATGACCATCAAGAAAACAAAAGTAAGAATGATGCGCTAATCGTTCAAGCATTTGATCAATAAAGAGAAGGGGAAATGGTCTTTGATGGTGGCCGTGTTTAATTTTCGAAAATCTATACACATGCGCCAACCAGTAATTGTCCTAGTAGAAATCAACTCTCCCTTTTCTCCTTTCGCAACCGTCATTCCTCCCTTTTTCGGCATAACTTGTACGGGGTTAACCCATTTACTTCCGGTTATAGGGTATATAATGTTAGCCTCATATAGTTTGAGGATTTCCTTCATGACAACCTCTTTCATGGTGGGGTTCAACCTACGTTGACCCTCAACCGATGGGCGGTGGTCATCATCAAGGATGATCCTATGCATACAAACATTTGGGCTTATGCCTTGGAGGTCGGCAATGCTATACCTGATGGCCTTTTTGTATTTTCTCACAACAATCAAAAGCTTTTTCAATTGAGGACCATCAAGTGTGGCATTGACAATAACGGGATAATTAGTTCCTTCAAGGAAGGTATATTTGAGGGAAGAGGGGAGTGACTTAAGTTCAAGATTAAGAGGAGAGGGTACCATACTCTTACCCAACGGTAGTGGTTCTAACTTTTCTTCAAGTAAGCACTCATCTTCAAGAGGTGGGGACTCAAGTGGTTCCTCTTCTTTTTCGTTCTCTATCAAGCTATACTCAACCAAATTATCAATAACTTCAATGGAATACATTTGTTCGATCATTGGTTGTTTAAGAGCTTGAGAAAAGGAAAACTCTACCGACTCGTTCCCTATGTTAAATGACTACTTTCTATTCTTTGCATAAACTATAGTACCACCGGTAGCTAGGGATGTCAACGGGTCGGTTTCGGATCGGTTGGAGCCTCACCCGAATCCGCATACTCCACCCGATCCATCCGTCACCCGCTTAACCCTTCACCCGAATCCAATCCATCCGTCATCCGTGAGTGATTCGGGTGGATTGGGTGCTTAACGGATGAAAAAAAAATTAAAAAATTGCAACAACAAATATACAAATTATAAGATGCGTAAAGTTTTTGGGATTTTTTGGTGATCAGAAATTAAGAAGGAGAAAGAAAATCTAAGATAGTGGCCGACAAAGTGATTACGGAAATATTTTATTAGGTTTTAGGAAGAAAAAAAAGATATGAGTATACAAATAGAGTAAAATAAATTATTTTTTTAATTCATTCAAATTACTATTTTTTATTTTTTTAATCTATAAACGGGTGGACGGATCGGATGACGGGTGAAAACTCTCCACCCGAATCCGACCCGATCCATCACCCGATTCATCCGTCATCCACTTAAAATCCATTTTGTTCGGGTTTTCATCCTTTAATTTTATTCGGGTGGATGGATTTTAACCGGGTTCGGATGAAATTGACATCCCTACCGGTAGCCATGAAAGGTCGACCTAAAATAATGGGGGTAATAGTGTCTTCGAGCATATCCATGACAACAAAGTCGGAGGGGATGAAAAACTTGTCAACTTGCACAGGTACATCCTCAAGTATCCTAAGTGGGTACTTGACAGACCTATCCGCAAGTTGAATCGACATATTAGTGGGTCTCATCTTCCCCCCACTAAGTCTTTTGGCAATAGAATAGGGTAACAAACTAACACTAGCACCTAGGTCACACAAAGCTCGATTAACAACAACATTTCCAACCTGACAAGGGATGGAGAAGATACCGGGGTCATCAAGTTTCTTTGGCATTTGATTAATAAGAATGGCACTACATTGTGCCGTAAGAGAGACACATTCTTTATCCTCTATTGTTATCTTTTTAGTCAAAACTTCTTTCAAAAAATTAGAATAATGGGGCATTTGAGAAATTACCTCGGTGAAGGGTAAAGCTACCTCCACTTTCTTCAACATGTCCACGAAATGCTTAAATTGAGCATTCTCCTTGTGTGTATTAGCTCACTCGGGAAAAGGCAATGGTGGGACAATAACGGGAGGCGGTGGAACTTTAGACTCCTCTTCTTTCTTGGCTAAACGCTTCGCTTCTTTCCTTTTTGCTTCTTCTGCTTCCATTTGCTCCTTTTTCTTCCTTCTAATTTCTCTTTGTTCGATCTCCGCATTTTCTAGAATATCAAACTCCGCTTGTATTCCCCGGTTTTGTTTGGGGAAAGTGGGAGATGTGGCTTGTGGTGCACTTTGTTGATTCACTTTGGCTGTGGTACTTTTGGTGTTCAAGTTCAAGTTCAAATTCTTATATAGGTCCTCAAGTTCTTTGCCACCTCTCAATATAACGGCATTTGCTTGGTGTGGAGGATCTCTTGGGTTTTGGGGTTGCCCGGGCAAACCATGGGGTGGATGAATTGGGGCGGCTAAGGCTTTTGTTGCTTCTTGTGATTCTCAAACCTTTAGCCTTGCTTTGGTATCTAGATTCTCACTCCATAAGTGCCCAATGGCTCTTTGCAAATCACTAGTTTTATCCCATGGAACGCCTCCTTGACCATATTGAAAATTACTTGATTGACCATAAGATTGAGAGGGTTGATTGAATGGTTGTTGATCGTAACCTTGATTACCTTGAAAATTACCTTGGAACCCTTGATTGTATCCATGATTAAAATTATTACCATGTTGGTTTTGTTGATTATGGTAGTTGTTGTAATTGTTGGGAACATGAATGTTACTACCTTGTTGATTGAAGTTGCTCCTTTGGTGAGGAGGCAAATATGGGGGCATCTTTGGAAGACCTTGACTAAAGGGCCTTTGTTGACTTTGATTAAAGGGCCTCGGTTGACTCCTTGGGCACGTGGCATCGGATTTTGAATATTTTGATTCCCATAAGAAAAGGTTGGATGAAATCTTGTGCCGACATTGTAAGTATTAGAAAAGGGATCAAATTGAGGTCTTTGCCCATACACTTGTATAGATTGGACTTCCTTTGGCTCTTCTAAATAAGTTTCTTCATTAGGAATACAAGAGCTAGAATCATGGCCATAATTGCCACAATGATCACATTGAACTTCCCATGTTAATTCTTGTTTAGAAGGTGATGGTTGCCTTGTTGGAACACTCCCTTGAATTTGGTACATACCTCTAGGAGTTGGTTTGGAATACATGGCATCCATTCTCCTTGTTAATTCTTCAACCTTTTCTTCAAGTTTCAATTCATTAGAACTCTTAGATGAGTTCACTCTAGAATCACTCATTGCCATCTTCTCAATAAGACTTTTAGATGCCTCATCGGTAAGGGAAGAGAAATCTCCTCCGGCGACCGAGTTGAGGTTTTCCTTGGTTCTCGATGAAAGGGTGTTATAAAATGTTTGGGGTCTTAGCCAATCGGGTATTCCATGGTGAGGGCATTTGCGTAGTAAGTCTCTAAATCTCTCCCAAGCCTCACTTAGGCTTTCAAATTCATCTTGCTTGAATGTTTGTATTTCCATGCGATATTGATTGGTCCTTGAAGGTGGATAGTATTTCTCCAAGAATGCATTGCATAATTGAGCCCTTGTTGTGAATGTATTATCGGGATGACCATGAAGCCATCTACGAGCTCCATCTCTCAATGTTTTAGGGAATAATAATCGGTGTAATTGGCATGAGGTTAGCCCATTAAGACGGGCCCCGACTAATTTCTCCTTGAATGATGCAATATGCTCTTGGGCATCTTCTTGGGAAAGACCATGGAAGGTATCTTGTTGAACTGCATTTGTCAAAGAAGCTTTCAATTCATAATTCTCGGGAATTTCCCCGAAATTGATTGGTGAAGGTGTTTCTTCATGTGTAAGTTGGGAATGGGAACTAAGGTCGTCATTGGTTGGATTGGTAGTGGTGGTGGATTTGAATGATTTGGAGGGGTTGGATTTTGATTTTGTGGTGGAATTCTTGGTGATGGTGGGGTTGGTGGTGAATTTTGTGAAGTAGATGATGTGGAAGGATTATTTGGTGTAGAAGGTGTCGGTGGTAGAATGGGATTAAGGTTAGGAGGTGGTAATGAAGGGTGTGGAATAATAGTGGTTGAGTTATTGCCCCGAAATCGCAAAGCTCTAAATGTCCTCTCCGGCTCCAGATCGAACAACAAAGGCGATGATATATTCCTGGGCATAAACTCAATTAAACGGTAAGTCTCCTAGCACTTATCGGTAGTAGGGAAAGAGGGAAACTAAAATTAAAGCAAATAACCAAACACAATAACTAAAACTCAATTACTCGTCGATCCCCGACAACGGCGCCATTTTGATTGTCGCCCAATCAGATCGGTCCTTTAGCGAAGGATGGGGGATCAAACAATACTTGTAAGAATCATAATAACACAAAAATAACTAGTGTATTCGTGGTAAGTCGAGGTCGGTCCACAGGGAACGGTACAGAATTGAGTAAAAGCGATGTGTAAGGGATCTAATGAGGGGTTTTGTAAGGTCGTGTCTAGATTAAAATGCAATAAATAACATGAGATGATCAAATATGGAAAAGGTGTTAAGGGGAAGTCGGGAATCGGAAATTGGGGTTTAAGAATCTCGGAATCGGGTCGGTCACAACATCGGTAGAGGAAGAATGCCACCTTTCGATTTGTTCACCCAACTCACTAAAAACCCGCTTTCACGACGAGAAAGGTTAAGTCTCAAGTTAAGGTAATTTCTACCCCGAGTTTCCCCATATTAATAGAAATGAGTCAAGGTCGGTCTAGTTGGCCAGACTAAAACAACAATGACACAACAACCTCAAACAAGATAAACCAACAAGCAAGCAACCAAACCAAAATTCCTCAATTCAAATTATCCAAGATCCTCCTCCCTAAATCCCCCAACAAGAAATCTACTCACAATTCATAATGGAAACTAATAAAACAATAACCAAGGAGAAAACAACAATAACATGCATAATGATTAAATCTAGAGAATAATAACAATACAATAAAGAAAATTACGATCAATAAAATAAACTATAAAACAATCTAAGAACAAAACAAAGGAAATCAACAAAATAACAAGACAATGAAGGAAATTGTAATTGATAAAATAAACTACAAGACGATCTAACAACGATATAAGTAAAATCAATAAAAATGGAGCAATACTAAAAGAACGATATTTAATCTAGACTAGAGATTAGGGAGAGGAAGAGAAATATACCAAATATGGAGGAAAATCAACAAAAAAAAAGATTGCATAAAGAAATAAGATGAAGCTTGATGAAAATGACAAGGGATTTGTCACTAATCCTTTGATCATCTCCAAGAATCTTCAATAAAAACTTGAATCCTTACAAAGCTTGAATGTAATCTAGAGGAATGGTGAAGTAATTGATGAAAACTATGAAGAACTCTATCTTTCTATCTAAGCTAATGAAAATAATCTAAAATGCTAATAGAGTATTCTAGTGATAATGAAGTGATAAGTGAGAGATAATGTGCAACTAACTAGGGTATCTATGTATATAGTAAAGTCTTAATGGATCCTTAAACTCAAGCCCAAATCCAACTTTTTGCTCCATTAGTGAGACTTTCACCCTTTGAGTCTTCATATGGCGAAACTTCACCCTGCGAAATCTGCCAATCATGAGCCAATACCGCCGGGTGAAACTTCACCCGGTGGTTTCACCCAGTGGACTTCCTTCCAGTTTTGCGTTTTTTGGATATATTTACCGTCGGGAGAAACTTCACCCGATGGGTAAAAGTTTCGCCTGGTCATCTCGCCCGGTGGAGAAGCTTCTGAAGATCTTCGGGGAGGTGAAACTACCGTCGGGCGAAACTTCGCACGATGGTATCTCATCGGGTGAAACTTTACCCGATGGTTTCCTGGCCTCTTCTCTTGTCTTATTCTTCGTCGTATGATTGGATGCCTTTGAACTTTATGTTTTGTGCATTTCTTTTCAGACGGTATTCCCCTCTCTTGTGCTCGTGGAAGCTTGATCATGCTTTTGGTATCAAATCCTATCAAAATAGATAGAAAAACTACAAAAAAAACACGCAAAATGTACAAGGGGGACGCTAATGCGAGAAAGACTTAAAATAGGGCGATAATCGCACTCTAGTCTTGCAAAACGGGGGAAAAACGAGTCTAAATGGAAGGAAAAAGGGTCTAAATTTAGCACAAATCACTATGTCATGTCCACAGATGCGCGCCTATCTAAGATCGGTCATTAACGATTGATTGGGGATTAAACAATACTTGTATGACTCAAAACTAACACAAAAACAATAAATGTAGTCGTGCTAAGTCGAGGTCGGTCCACAGGGATGACGGTGAGTTGATTGAGAAGGAGCGAATGCGTTTGAGGTCTTAATGAGGGTTTTTGAGTCGAGTCTAAAATAATGATGCGATGAATGACGAATAATAATCAGTAAGGAAAAAGTGTTTGGGGGAGTAGGGAATCGGAAATCGGGTTCTATGAGTCGAGGAGTTTTGGGGTCGGTCACAAAGTCGATAAAGGGAGAATGCCACCTTTCGATTTCTTCACCCAAATTATCTAAATCCCGCATTCGCGGTGAAAAAGGGTAAGTCTCAAGTCAAGGTAACTCCTACCCCGAGTTTCCCCATATTGATAGGAGTCAAGGTCAATCTAGTTGGCCGGACTAAGTCAACAAGGACACAATATCCTCAAGCATGATAAATCAACAAGCATGAAACCAAACCACAATTCCTCAATTCATATTACCCAACATCCTCCTCCCTTAACCCCCTAACAAGAAAGTACTCACAATTCATGAAGAAGACAACAAAAACAAAAACAATGGTGATAATTCCAAAAACACGCATAATGATGAAAACTAGAGGAATTAAGACTAAAACAACGAAGGAAATTACAATCAACAAATGAAACTACAAAGCGATCTAAAAACAAGGCAAGAAAAATCAATGAAAACGATGCAATAAAGAGAGATCAAGAGTATAAACTAATCTAGAGAAACATGGTCGTCTAATGATTTTTAGTGACCGTGTTCTAAAATTCGAGATGGGGCCCTTTTATAAATGAAACTAAAATTACATTGCGATAATAAGATTAATTTCATATCAAGAAAACAAATACTCCGTAGTCCGTATCAGTTTGATAAATACATTCCGTAGTTAAAAAAACAAAATAATTGATGCATTATATTATTAGATTAGATTCATTTTTTTATTTCTCAAAATGTAAATTTTTCCAACCACCATTTAAATCCAAAAGTTCATACTTGTAGTATAACTTTAAAAAAATCAAAATTGGACAGAAAAAAATCTAACTGTTATGAGAAGGAATGTAATTGTTATTAGAAGTGTGTCTGATTACATGGGGAGAGCCTCTATATATAGGGCTAAGGTACACAAGACATCTAAGTATTATGGTAAGGGGATATTGACCCAATATTCTTACCATATTTGTTCTATAACACTCCCCCTGATGACAGTGTGTCTTAGCATTACTAAATTTTGATAGAGCTAAAACATAAAATTCCACATGTGTTGGACGTGCTTGTGATGCCTCGTTAAAACCTTGACAAGGAAAACCCAGTGGGATAAAACCTTGACGAAGGAAAAAGAGTACATCGTAAAAAGTCCAACATCATGGATATTACAAAATTTATTAGGTTCTCAGGTCCTTAAGTTGACGCATTCCAATCTTGTAGACTAATTTCTTGAATGTTGATGTCGGTAATGCTTTGGTAAATAGATCATCCAAGTTGTCACTTGAACGTACTTGTTGAATGTCTATTTCTCCCTGCTTTTATAGATCATGTGTGAAGAAGAACTTTGGACTAATATGCTTCGTTCGATCACCTTTGATAAAACCCTCCTTTAGTTGTGCAATACAAGCAGCATTGTCTTTATACAATATTGTTGGCAGATTTTTATTCAAATGGAGTCCACATGAATCTTGAATACGATGAATTACGGACCTTAACCGCACGCATTCACGACTTGTCTCATGTAATGCTAGTAACTCGGAGTGATTTGTGGAAGTAGCCGCAATCGTTTGTTTCACTGATCGCCATGATATAGCTGTATCCCCATAGGTAAATAAATATCTAGTTTGAGATTTTCCTTTGTGTGGATCAGATCGGTAACCTGCGTCTCCATATCCAACTAATTTTGATTTGGATTCATAGGAGTAGAATAGACCTAAATCAGTGGTGCCACTGAGATACCGAAGTAAATGTTTGACTCCATTCCAGTGTCTCTTAGTTGGGGCAGCACTGTATCTAGCTAATAAGTTTACTGAAAAAGCAATGTCTGGTCTAGTACAATTTGAGAGATACATGAGGGCACCAATTGCACTAAGATAAGGTACTTCTGGTCCTAGTAGCTCTTCCTCATTTTCTTTAGGACGAACTGGATCTTTATGCACATCGAGTGATCTCACAACCATTGGAGAACTTAATGGATGTGCTTTGTCCATATAGAAGCGTTTTAAGACCTTTTGTGTATAATTAGATTGGTTCACAAATATCCCATTTCAGACATGTTCAATTTGTAAACTGACAGGCTGAAGTCGTATGCCTCAAATTACAATTTATAATCACTTAAATCTAAATACTAAAAACGTTGTAAAGTAGAAATAAGGGTCGAACCCAAAGGAATCAGATTAATCTAATTATGCTAACTAAAGTGTAGAAATTGACCTCTAATGTAATTAAAGACCGTAGTAACCAAAGGGGGGGTTTGTATGATTAATGATCTAACAACTAAAATAAATAATACAATAACGTAAGGTATCAAATGATGAGAAAGAACTTAGACACAAGCACAAATCCACACTCAATAGCGATTGATCATCGTAAGACGGTTTCAATTAATAACTTTGACCACTCTATCGTGAATATGAAATTCCAATTCTCCTAAGAATAGTTAATTAAAACGAATCTCGTTCTTAATTAACCCTAACCGTAAAACAACCTAAACAATCCAGTTCTAGGTTCAATTAGACGGAAGCAATATAGATCTGAGAATTCGATAGAGCATAAATAGCACGTACAATCCAGTCGCGCCTTAGATATTTATATGAGTTGCTTCTAAGTACTAATATCAACGTATCCCGTTCAATATTAATTCCTAGTTGTTACTAATGTAAAGTTAATCAGTAAATTCTACTCAATTAACGATACTAACGATAGAACGATGCAATTAAATACTAGTTGTACACCTAGCAATCAACAACAACATTCATGAAATTAATAACAAAGCAATTCATAATAATCAAGGTTAATAATCAAAACATTCAAACTCACAAACGATAATCAAGTGCTTCAAAGGCTTGAATCTAAGTAGAGAAGATTAGTTACACATACTTGCAATGGAAAATTAGGGTTCTTCAAAGGTCTCCCTTTTTCTCTCTAATCTTACGTTAAACCCTTGATGTGTTGAATGAATGATAATCCTAATCTCAAACTCAAACTTAACCTAATAATAGTTTCCTAATAATAATAAAAATAATAAAATATCCTATGGATACTAAATACTAATAAAAATTAGTAATAAAGTTTCCTAAATAAATCCAAAGTCTTAAAACATAACAAATATCACGAGATAGGACGAAACGCGTAGGACTTTCCAGACCACCGCGCGACTCGCCTGGGCGTAGAGCGACTCGCGGGACTTCTGCGCGACTCGCCTGACGAGCTGTTGCTGCTTCGTGCGATCCTTCGGTTCTGTCATTCCGGGTCTTCAAGTGGGCTTTCTTCTTCTTCATGTTTTAATCATTCTTAGCCCAAATCGACGGTCCAATGATTAGCATCCTCAAAATAGCCTATATTACATTCATACCAAATTGACACAAATGCAATACAAGACAACCGATTTAGCTCACAAAATACACAAATACCGTCGTAATAAATACGACTAAATACGGCCCATCATAAACCCAGACAAAACTTAGTTTTACCAAGATCTTTCATCTCAAATTCCTTTTCTAAATAAGTAGCGGTTTCAGAAACTTCTTCAAACGTCCCAATAAGGTTTAAATCATCTACGTATACTGCAATAATGGCAAATCCGGGAGAAGATTTCTTAATGAACACACATGGACAAATGGCATTATTAGTGTATCCTTCTTTTAACATGTATTCACTAAGCCGATTATACCACATTCTTCCCGATTGCTTTAGCCCATATAAAGCTCTTTGGAGTTTAATTGAGTATATACTACTTTGTTTAGATACGTTTTTAGGTATATTAAGTCCCTCTGGGATTTTCATGTAAATGTCACTATCAAGTGATCCATACAAATAAGCTGTGACTACATCCATAAGATGCATATCTAGCTTTTCTGAAGCCGCCAGGCTAATAAGAAATCGAAATGTGATGGCATCCATCACTGGAGAGTAAGTCTCTTGATAATCAATTCCAGGTCTTTGTGAAAAACCTTGTGCAACGAGTCGAGCTTTATATCTCACAATTTATTTTTTCTCGTTGCATTTTCTTACGAATACCCACTTGTATCCCACCGCTTTAACATTACAGGGAGTTTCAACAATTGGACCAAAAACATTACATTTTGTTAATGAGTTTAACTCTGTTTGGATAGCATCCTTCCACAGTTGCCAATCTTTTTTATTTTGACATTCTTTGACAGATTGTGGTTCAGGATCGTCGATATTTTCAATGGTATTTTGGGCAACTGCGAATGCAAATATATTATCAGGAATTTTTGTCTTCCTGTCTCAACTATCTTTTGTACCAACATATTTATAGAGATCTCGTTGTTTTGTGGTCCATTTTCCTCATTATGTGCAACTAATTCCTCCGTATTTGATTGTTCAATCAAGTTTTCAGGTAATGTGTCTTTTTCCGGAATGACACTTGCTAACCTTTTTTTTCGGGGAATTGAATCCTTTGCACCTAGAGGTCTCCCACGCTTTAAGCGTGTTTTGGATTCATTTTTGTTATCATAATTTCCTTCGGGTATACACACTTTTGCTGGGGCATTTACAGCAGGAATATGTGATTTTGTTACCCTTCCCATATCGGTAAGTGCATCAGGTAATCTATTTGCAATATTCTGCAAATGTATGATTCTTTGAACCTCAAGTTCGCATTGCTTTGTACGGGGGTCAAAATGGGCTAATGGTTGTGTATTCCAGGAAATTTCACGACGTTCCTCAAGTTTAAACTTCTCCCCCCTAATGTCGGGAATTTTGACTCATCAAACTTACAATCATCAAATTGTGCTTTAAAAACATCTCCCGTTAAAGGCTCTAAGTATTTAATGATAGATGGGGACTCATAGCCGACATATATTCCAAGTTTACGTTGGGGACCCATTTTTGCTCTTTGAGGTGGAGCTACAGGAACATAGACCGCACAACCAAAAGTTCTAAGATGAGAGATATTTGGTTGATGTCCAAAAACTAGTTGAACCGGTGAGTATTGTTGATAACTCGTTGGCCGGATACGTACTAGTGTTGCGGCATGGAATATTACATGACCCCATGTTGAAAATGGTAATTTGGACCTTAAGATCAATGGTCGAGCGATTAATTGTAACCGTTTAATAAATGATTCGGCTAAGCCATTTTGGGTATGCACGTGGGCAACCGGATGCTCAACGTCAATGCCAATTAACATGTAATATTCATCAAATATTTTAGATGTAAATTCACCAGCATTATCCATACGGATAATTTTGATAGGAAAATCTGGGAATTGAGCCCGTAATCTAATTATTTGTGAGAGAAGTCTTGCAAACGCAACAGTACGAGTCGAAAGTAGACAAACATGGGACCATCGTGTTGAAGCATTAATTAGGACCATAAAATAATGAAATGGTCCAGATGAAGGATGAATTGGCCCACAAATATCGCCTTGAATTCGTTGCAAAAAATATGGTGATTCGATACCAACTTTCATCAAAGATAGTGTAATTATCAATTTTCCTTGATAACAAGCCTCACAAGGACAATCATTAATAGATAATACTTTTATCTTCTTTAAAGGATGTCCATGCGGGTTTTCTATAACTCGACTCATCATTGTTGATCCTGGATGCCCTAGCCGGTCATGCCAAAGTTTGAAAATATTAGGATAAAAAATTTTCGTATGTCTCACAAAATGTGATTCAATAAGGATAGTATGATATAATCTAGAAGGTAAAGCAGAAAGTTTTTCTAACACTTGTTTCTTCCCTAAAATGATGGAAGTAATGCATAGATATTCTGTGTTATCCTCAATTTTTGTCTCGAGATGATATCCATCAAGACGGATATCTTTAAAACTCAACAAGTTTCGTTCAAATTTTGTTGAATATAGGGCATCTTGAATATTAATTTTCGTACCACTAGATAAGGTTAGATGTCCCTGATATTGTACTAACGTTGGCCGTAGCTAACGTTAAATGTGAGAAAAACTGCTTGTTGCGAATAATTGTATGTGTTGTTGCACTGTCTACAGGACATATATCTTCACTGTTTGTTTGGAACATCCTGTTAGGAAAATCCATATGACCATAGAGAAAATAATAATAAATAATCTGGAGAGAAAAAAAAGTAATAATAAAGTAAATAATAATAAGATAAACTACATAAATCAGAGTTTGATAATTGTAATGACGACAGATGAAAAAAATGTTTTAACTTAAAAAAAACATCGACTAACTATGTGACAATCATTGTCACTTATTTAAAGCCATCATTCTCATAATATAATAAAAACTCAAACATCATTGAGGAAAGAACCAATGTCCTCAAATTCATTGCCATTAGGGTGAGTCTTGAAATCGGGAAGATCATGATGGACACTATTATTTGGTGGTATTTCATACTCCGCAAAATTTGTTTCGGCCTCTTTTGCTTGAATAGAAGCTTTATAGAGAGCAACTAGATGTTTTGGCGTACGACAAGAATTTGCCCAATGTCCATGCGACCCACATTTATGACATACAGAGTCATTTTTCTTTCCCTTGTTTTGATTTGAGTTATGACCACCGGTCTTCTTATAAACAAGTTTGTTAGGACCTAGAGAATGTCCATACCTTTTTCCACCCTTTTCATAAATACTAGCATTCGCTTCTGGGGCAGGAATAATAAGTGATGAGCCAGTGGGATGAGTTTGATGATTTTCCATTAACAACTCATTGTTTTGCTCAGCAACCAAAAGACAAGAGATGAGCACAGAATATTTTTTATATCGACGCTCGCGATATTGTTGTTGCAGGACCACATTTGAAGCATGAAAAGTGGAATATGTTTTCTCCAAAAGATCATAATCAGTGACAGTTTCTCCACATAATTTCAAAGGAGAGACAATTTGAAAAAGTGCTGAATTATAGTCAGTGACACATTTAAAATCTTGTAAACGGAGGTGCATCCATTCAAATCTCGCACGTGGAAGAATAACAGTTTTTTGATGGTCAAAACGACCTTGTAATTCTGTCCACAGAGTGTACGGGTCTTTCACCGTGAGATATTGTGCCTTTAATGATTCATCGAGATGACGACGGAGAAAAGTTAATGCTTTAGAGCGATCCTCAAGGGATTCTTTGTTGTCCTTTTCGATGGTTTTGCCAAGAGATGAAGCATTTAGATGCATTTCAGCATCCAATATCCACATCAAATAATTATTTCCAGATATGTCCAAAGCAGTAAAATCAAGCTTCGAAAGGTTCGACATCTAATAAAAATGGGATGTCAGTAAAAAAAATATTTAATAAATGAAATGTATGTTGAAGGATAAAATTAAATATGGTAACTAAAAAAAATTACATATTTATTTAAGTGTATATAAAAATATATATGCTCAAAATCTGGTAATAAAGGAATGAAAATATGGTGGATATTATAAAGAAGGGAAGATATGAATAATAAGATACACAAATAATAAGAATGAAAGAATGAAAATCACGTAGTATGGTTTCAACATACACAAAAAATAAGAATAAAGGAACAAATAATTAGAATAATATTAAGATACACAAATAATATATAGCGAAAAAAAAAAAATTAACATGGAATAACAAAAATAAATAAATAAATGTAAGAGTAAAAAAATACTACAAGTAATGAAAAATTATGGTTTCCACTTTATTAGGTTATGAATAAAACCATAGGCGATATAAAAGTTGCAAACCATAAGCCTAAAGTACACCTAATTACTCTTATTCTTGTAATTCCAATATTAATCATCACGTGAATGAAATAATTTACCGATAAATTGGAATGGGTAAATTGAATTAGTTGGAATTATAACTAATGAATATTGAGTATAGAGTGTCAAGGCGGATATACGGATTAAAGGTATGCGTAATTGAAAACACACAAAAGACATTCCGTAGAAGAGATGATTAATAAATATAACAAATGTGTTATTATACTTGTTCTTAGGGCCATACAATAACTATCAATATGGTGTAGAAAATACACCAAGTATATTGTTTTGAGGCACCAAAAAGATGAACAAAAAGGACACAAAAATAAAAATATAAAATAAAGGATGAATAAACTAAAGAAATAAATTAAAGAGGAGGAAAAGAGTAGAGTTGCACGTGGTGCACTCAAAGAAATGGAACAAGGTAGACCTACGACAATAATGAACGAGTTCAACGACGACGTGGTAGAAAATTACCGTGAAAGTGTTATTGAGCTACGTGCTGATAACGTGTTATCAGAAGGAATGTAATTGTTATTAGAAGTGTGTCTGATTACATGGGGAGAGCCTCTATCGAAAAATCATGATGGGGTGATGTAATTCTATATTATAAATAATAGTAATCATTCAATTTTAAATATCGACAAAAAAACTTTTAACTCTTAAAAAAACTTTTAATATATAAGACTACAAACTTAAAATCATTTCGCATTGAAAAATTATGATGGAGTGATGAAATTCTATATTATAATCAAAATTAAGGACGTACTTTTTTTAGTTTTAAAAAGAGTTTTTAAGACTATAATCTTAAGTAAATTATCTCACATCGAAAAATTATGATGAGGTGATAGAAGACTATAAACTTAAATAAATTATCTCACATCGAAAGATTATGATAAGTTGATGAATTCTATATTATTAATAAGGCTAACTAATTATTCGTTCTTAAATATCAATCAAAAAAAGTTTTAAGTCTTTCGAAGTCTTTTAATAAGACTACAAACTTAAGTAAAAATAATCTTACATCGAAAAATTATAATAAGGTGATGAAAATTTATATTATAAATAATGGAGTACTCCGTAGTAATCATGTGCTCTTAGATATTAACCAAAAATCTTTTGAGTCTTAAAATATATATTAATACCATATAAACTTAAGTAAAACTATCCACATTCGAAAAATTATAAAGTTTCATTAAACAAAACTTAAGTAAAAAATTATACACCCTCCGATTCATTTGATTCTTTACGTTTGCTTTATCACACTTGCCGATGCATGTTTTGTTTTGTTTATATCGTTATTTACACACTATTAAAAATCGTAAAAGTTTGATATTCTTAATGTAATGTACTCATTAAGACGATTAAAACAAGATCCCACATGACTATGTTTTAAGTTATACATTTGAAGTTATAATAGAGATTATTTCCACCCATGAATAGTGTCAAAAAGTAAATGTAAATAAACAAATGAATCGGAGGGAGTAATAAGGAGAAGAAATTATTTATTATAAATAAGACATAATAATTCTTCCTTAAACATCAACCAACTTAAGTAATTCGCTCACATCGAAATTATGATGAGAGTATGAATTTCTACTAAATAAGAGTAATCATTATTTTTAAATATCAACCAATAATATTTTGATTTTAAAAAAGATCTTAATAAGACCACAAACTTAAAATTATCCCGCATCGAAACAATTAAAATAAGGTATGGTTAAAACAAATTTTAGTTAAATTATCCCACATCGACAAATTATAATAAAACGATGAATTTCTATATTATAAATAACACTAAGCTAATTATTTGTTCTTACCTATCAATCAAAATCTTTTGAGTCTTAAAAAACTCTTTAAGTTTATAAACTTAAGTAAACTATCTCACATCGAAAAGTTATACTCCCTCTCTTTTGAGTTTTTAAAAAACCAACAATATTTTGAGTTTTAAAAAAGGTCTTAATAAGATTATGAACTTAAATTTATCTCACATCGAAACAATTAAAATAAGATACGGTGATGATTTTATATTATCAATAAGGATACACAGTTTAGTTAAAATTATCCCACATCGACAAATTATAATAAGATGATAGATTTCTATATTATAAATATAGGAGTACTCCGTAGTAATCATGTGCTCTTAGATATTAACCAAAAATCTTTTGAGTCTTAAAATATATATTAATACCATATAAACTTAAGTAAAACTATCCACATTCGAAAAATTATAAAGTTTCATCAAACATAAATTTTTGAGTCTTAAAAAAGTTGTTAAGACTATACACTTAAATAACAAAATTATAATAAGATGATGGAATTCTATATTATAAATAAAACTAATAAAAAAAATTCCTTAGACATCAACTAAAAGTAATCATTGTTTTTAAATATCAACCAATTTTTTTTGTTTTTTTAAAAAACTATGATGGAATTATATATCATTTTTTTAAAATTATAATGAGGTCATGAATTTGTAGTCTTTTTAAAAAACTTTTGATTTTAAAAAAGGTCTTAATAAGACTGCAAACTTAAAATTATCCCACATGGAAACAATTGAAATAAGTTACGGTGATGATTCTATATTATAAATAAGACTACAAATTTTAGTTAAATTATCCCACATCGACACCTTATAATAAGGTGATGAAATTCTATATTATATAAAGACTAATTATTTGTTCTTAGATATCAATCAAATCTTTTGAGTCTTAAAAAACTCTTAAGACTCTAAACTTAAGTAATTATCCACATCGAAAAATTATACCCCTTCTCTTTTGAGTCTTAAAAACACTCTTGAGTCTTAAAACACTCTTAAGACTATAAACTTTTCTTTATTTGTGAGGAGTATTTTAATGAAATGAGGAAAAAAAATAGTGACCGAAGAGAGTATGATAATACGATTGAATTCTATTATATAAATAAAAGTAACTGTTTCTCCAAATTATGATGAGGTGATGTAAATTTATATTATAAATAAGACTAATTATTTGTCCTTAGATATCAACAAAAAACCTTTTTAGTCTTAAAAAAAGTTTTCAATAAGACTACAAATAAAGTTAAATTAGATTATCACATATCGAAAAATTATAATGAGGTGATAGAATTCTATGTAATCTTTCGTTCTTAGATATTAACCAACAATCTTTTGAGACTTAAAAAAATTCCTAAGACTAAGACTATATAGTTAAAGTATATTTATCCCACATCGAAAAATTAAGATGGGTTGATAAAATTCTATATATTATAAATAAGTGTAATCATTCGTCTATAAATAAAAGTTCTTAATTAGACTATATCTAAACTTAAATAAATTTAAGTAAAATTATCCCACATCGAAAAATTATAATAAGGTGATTTTTTTTATTATATAAATAAAAGTAATTCCTTTTAATTTAAATATAAAAACAAATTCTTTTAAGTCTTAAAAATAGCTCTTAAAACTATAAACTTTAATTAAGTAAATTATACCACATTGAAAAATTATGATGAGGTGATGAAATTCTATATCATAAATGAGTCATTTTCGGTTTTAAATATCAACCAACAATCTTTTTAGTCTAAAAAGCTTTTAAAAAGACTACAAACCTAAAATTATCCACATCAAAAATATTAAAATAAGGCGATGATTCTATATTATAAATAAGAGTAATCGTGCGTTTTTTTGGGGTTTTAAAAGCAGATCTTAAGACTATGAAACTTGAGTAAATTATCCTACATCGAAAAATTATGATGATGCGATAAAATCTTATATTATAAATAAAACTAATATTTCATTCTTAGATATCAATTAAAAAATTCATTCGTTCTTAGATATCAATCAAAAACTTTTGAGTCTTAAAAAATCTCTTACTAAGACTACAAGCTGTAGACACCCACATTTTGACCGCCAGGTGTCTATAATAGTTCCCGCCAAACACCCAATGATGATTGGACGTAAACGTGCTTTGATGGACTCGGATATGGGCTCGAAATCATGGACATTTGGCTTGGGCTTATTACGGAGTACAAATCTTACAAAACCAACCTCAAATCCTGGCCCAGTGGGTCGTTTCGAGTCAAATGAGACTAATTTGGGTCGATTCCGACACCAGGGGTAAAACCGTCTTTTAGCAACCGAGTCAAAACCCGGTCAAAAATATTTTTGAGACACACGAGTCAGCCGTGACACCTCACGTGGCTGATTCGGTCTCAAACACTACAAAAAAATCAGCTTCAAAAATATTAAATAAATCCGTTTAAGGATAGAATTCGACCTCAAGTAGGAATTCTATCCGAAAACCGAAACAGTTCACAAACCGAGCTCAAACACTCGGCCAGGCATCCCAATTCAGCCGAGATTTCCTTGCTTCTTCCCCAAGCAACGGACTTCTCGTTCCCTTCAACTTCTTACAATCCTATCCAAACCGGTATTTCTTGTCACACAAGCAAGACTACCTCGATTCCTATAAATAGGACCTCTCGTCCAACACAAAAGAACACGGTTTAACACGGTTTTTACAGCCATAATACCCACATATCCTCGATATCTAGTAGAAATAATTTAAGGCAAATTCTGACACATTCCCGAAGAAGCCTCGAAGCCCCGAGAAACCGTCCAACCACACGTCCCATTACACGACCAAACCCACACCTTAACTCATCCCACATCATCTCGACGCTCCCAAGTTTAAACCACTTTCCGACGAGCCTTATCCCGAGAAAACAAAGCATGTAGGTTGAGGGTGTAAATCAAACCCGACTCTCCTCTTTTCTCTCTCTTTCATGTTTTTTTCTCTTATGTCGAGTCGTCGGTCCTCGTTAATATGGGTCTTTTTTGCATATTTTTTTCGTTATTTCTAATATCGATACTACGAAAAACTATTTTTTATAACGTTCTCAAAATACGATATCGATTCTCTAATCAAATATTGTATCCAACAAGAACAAAATTAATTATTTCTCGTTGATGCTAAATAAAATCGTTACATCTTTTTTTAAACAAAATTCGACGATTTTATACGCGGAGGGAATTAACATCTTTTTCGTTCAAAAATTCTTTTTTTTTTTACTTTTTGTTCAAAACAAGCTTTTTCTACAAAACTTTTCTAAAAATCATTCCGAGTATTCGATATCGATTTCATAATCGAATATCGGGTACGACGAATATCGAAAGCATAGATCGAGTATAAATTAATTCATATTTATACGCGATCTATCGAAATCAACAATTTCTCAAAAAATCGAACCGGGACAGCAAACCGTGCGAGCCGCGCCACCCTCAGGCGACTCGCACGGCGGCCTGAATCCACGGCCCGTTCTTCTTCGTTTGCCTCGACGATTTTTCTGAAACATCGCTTTTTTCCATAAAACGATTTTTAAAACTTTTTTTATCCATTTCGACTATTCGATATCGATTTCATAATCGAATATCGAATACGACGAATATCAAAAATATGAATCGGGCATAAATTAATCCATATTTGTACGCGATTTATATAAATTAACGATTCTTCGACAAAGTAAGAAAAATCGGACAGCCTGCCATGCGAGACGCGCGCCGGTCAGGCGACTCGCGCGGTGGCCTGTTTCGCCGGGTCTCTTTTTTTCGTTTCCTCGCTTTTCTATTTTTATTCTTTTCGAATCTTACATAAAAAGCGACTTTCGCGACATATTTTGCTAAATACTTTTTCCTTGACCTCGGTCAACACGTGCTAATCAATCACGTGTCATAAATCTTTTCCAAAAATCATGCATATTATTTATTTGCATCTTTATTCGATTTATTCATCGTTACTAACTCGTTTTCTCGTGTTTGTAGCATTTCATTTATTTCTATTGTTTTATTAGACTAAAACAAATTCACATGCTAAAATAACTTTGACGTTATTAGTTTAACATGCATTAATCGACTTAGCAACCCATTTATTTATTTTTCTCATATGTCTTAGGAAAATAATCTTTGCATATCATTCAATCGTCGAACTAACGCGTGTACGTAAAAAACGAACGATATCTTCGTAAAGGCCGCTAAGTGCGGGCGGGGTTGGGTGTTCTCAATGAACTTCCCAACACGTACCCTCACCTCTTACTCAAAACCATGGTTTCCGGATGTCCGAATCCATTGGAAACGAGAGTCATTCATTACACGGTATCCGATAATGTCGGTATCGGTATCGCAATGCTAAGGGACGAACCCGATAAGCTCTGACATCGGAAATGGGCCATGTTTTAAATATGGCCCACTACAACATAGAGTGGGTTCGAATGGTTCCGAATAACCACAAAATTCGGTGGCGACTCCTACTTCGATTTAAAATTCAATTCGACCCATCTCATATGGAGATTCATTCGCCTCCCAAAACCCGCCCGTGGCCGCGTCGGGGTGGACCTATGTCATGTCCACAATTTGACGACTCCGCTGGGGATTAACTGATGTGTCACTTACCTTCGGCATCCTCAGGGTGAGACTCGAAAAGAAATCGTTCGATTAGTAATGTACACGTTTTAGTTCAATGGTTCATGCATAACCCCATTCTTTCCCGGGCCGGTTACTTGTGACCGACGTCCCACTATACCACGGTGCATTCCTACATGGGTGCACTAAAGACTTCGATGGCGGAACTCGCATGTGTTTTACGGCAGGTTGTAAGACCAACTCGGCTTAGGAAGTCCGCCCTGATTTGCGAGAATGCGATCGTTGTTGGTATAGACCCTATTCGACCGACCGAGACTTAGACTTAGAGCATACATGGCATTGTTATACTGTTTCTATGACTACGTGCTACCTGATTTACAAGTCGTCTTTCAAAAACCATCATTTTCAAAAACCCGCATCTTTTCAAACCCATCTATTTTTCAAAACCCGGAAAGCTACCAAATTTAGGACTTATGATTTTGACTCAAAATAGCCTATTTTTAGCCGGTATGCTGTCCAAACTTTCCAAAAAAAATTCAAAATCTCGGCCCGGTAGCCTTTTTTTTTCGATTTTTCAAAAAAATTGGGCCTTCCCATCCGACCTTGCTCGGTTTTCAAATCCAAATTCTCTTTTCAAAACTTTCTTCTTCTTGGGACTTCCTGTATTTAGCAGTGTCGGGTCTTGTCATAAGTTGTTAGAACCTATAGCGTCGAAACTCCGTCGATCTTACATCACGAGTTTCTACCCCATCCCAAGTCCGCCTTATTTGTCAAGGCACGGTCCACCTACGTAGGACAAACTCCTAAAAAGGGAGGCCCATTTACACAATCGAGTCCAAAGTCTGGGGATTTCACACATGGATCTTTCTTCGAACGGGACTAGGCCCACTTTGCCAAAACCCAGGGAGAGTCCACCATCCACGAGTCACCCGTCTAGGAGTCGGTCTTCAGTCCCACTCGGGGGCTACCCTTTAGCGGGGCGATCAACCGTGTTTGCTCTAAGGATCAGGTCTTACACGTGTCTCACGTACCCCACTTTCGAGTCACTTAGATGTCACACCATCTGAGTCCTATCCGAGTCCTTGGGGGCTATTTTCCGATGGAGCGATTAATCACAGTCACTCCGAGAATCATACCCTACACATTTGTATTAGGAGAGTCTAACCCAAGTCAAACTGGAGTCGTCTCTCCTCCCACGCTATTTCCTATGCCTAGGTGTATTCGAGTTGCGAAGCAACTTTCCTGATTACGCGGTATTCTTACAGACAGGTCGCCCTTCACCCGAACCATGACGCAACAAGCCATAGACGAGCTGACCGCTTCACTGGCTAAGATGGAGGCCCAACTGACAGCCATCAGTACCGACCAAACCGCCATTGCTACCCGTTTGAGTGCCGTGGAGCAAAGGACTCTTAAGGTCAGGAATGAAACCGCTGGGCCCATAGCTGAATTGGTCAGCGTCGTTCGCAAGCTGCAAGAACAGGTCCATTTGTCAACGAATAACTCGATCCATACGGAGAATGCTCGGGCTTATTCGCCTCTAACCGATGAGTTGCCCGCTAATCTCAACTTAACAGGCCTACCAATGTTTGATGGGACTGAAGACCCGGTGCTCCACATCCGGGCTTTCAAAGAATTCATGGCTGTTAAGGGAGTTAAGTCATCCATGTTCAAGCATCTCTTTGCTTCTTCCCTTGAGAAGCATCCAAAAGCCTAGTATTACAGGCTCGATTCCAGGAAGTACAAGACTTGGGACGACGTCGCAACAGAGTTCGCTCGGAATTATGCAGATAATACCGAGATCCAGACCACAATGCGCACCCTGGAGGTCATGGCCCAAGAGCCCAAGGAAGGTTTCACCAAGTACCTTCAAAGGTGGAGGGCCGAAAGTGTGAAGTTGGTAGACAAGCCCAACGAGAAGACACTAGTGGAGGCGTTCATCAACAACCTCCTACCTCTCTACCGCGTCCATCTTAGGTATGCCGGCATTTCAAACTTTGCGGTGCTTACCGAAATGGGCATTAGGATTGAAGACGATCTTCGACGTAATGAAGATCTGGGTGAAGCTTCTACCGAAGGCCATACTGGACATCCACTTGAGTCCTTAGATGCCGAAGACTACTGACAACCTCATCCAAGAGTCTAGGTTTGGTTTAAGTCTGAGTCTGAGTCTGAGTCTAGGATATTCTACTCCTTTCAATTTCAAAATCAGAGTCAGAGTCATTTGTATTATGTCCTCTTTTCAAAAAATTCAATAAAATCAGCTTTCAATATTCTATCTCCACTATATGCTTTCCTTATATGTTTCCGAGAACATGATGAGCACCATCGTACACTGTGAGCACATGCACGTGACTATTATAGGCACATCTATAATGACTGCAGGAAACCGAGCCCGTGTTTTCCTTTTACCTATTCCATGTCTGGTATAGAAAGCCACATAACTACCTGTAGCAGGAGCATATCGAATCCTATGACAAATTTGGGTAGTCTTCTAGTTTGGGTTCAAGACGGGAGGCAAGCCCACTTCCCACAATAAACACCCATCCAATAAGACTAGCCAGTCCCTACCTTAGGTGTTAGTCTAACCGACAAAAAAAAGTTGGACAAAAAAAATCAAAAGTCCAAGAGAAAAAAAAAAAAGCAAAAGGCCAAAACAAAAAAGCTGGCCATGATCAAAAAGGAATTATCAACATCTCTCGACCAGACACGGTCAACTCAAATGAAGAATCCCATGACCGGGGCTAAGAGGTCAACCTAAAGAATTCAAAAACCCATGACCGTGAAACGGTCAATTCAAAAATTATCAATACCCATACCATCCAATAGGGGAGAGGCAGTCAAGCTGGTCAGCTAACACCACATCTAGCCTTCCCACGTTACAACCCTTAAGACCTTCTCGAGACCTAGGCTAGAGACAGCCCAGAATTTTGAGGATTCAAGCTCCATAGGATACACCCTAACCTTTAGGGCCAGACATGGAAACCAGATCCCGCATTATCAACCTGCCAGATGGAAGTCCGAGTCATTTTTACTCGACTTCCCCCTTTCCTACCACATTACAATACCTTACCCTCGAAGCCTTAGCTCCACAAAATTGAGCTCCAGATTTCGAAACATCAAGGTCACTTGCGACCTAGCTCCACATTTCCAAAAACATCTAAGCCAGTTACCATCCCCAAACACGGGAATTCAACTTGCAGTCGGCATAGAACATGCCCAAATAGTTCACACCACCTCTGGGGGCTACCCCGGAGAACGTTCACAGTCATAGGATCAACATCCTAACTATTCTAGCCCTTTGATCTAGACATCACTGGGAATGCACCTAGCCTACACCATCGCTGTGGCTAGTTACACACAAAGCCCTAGTAAACTAGGCACCATTATATATCTTTCAATCCACTGAACTACGGCTTGATTTGATTTCACTACACGTGAATACGTAGGCAGCCTTTCAACAAGGGCACAACCACCCACATTGACACAAATTCGAAAAAGCATCATCATTCCGGTGACGACACTGTCATGTTCTCAGCAGCTAGCTTTGTCATCCTGGGGGCTTCTCCTAGGCAGAAGTTCTCCATCCACTCACAAAATCCAGATAAATTCAAAGAATAAAGATCTAGCCTCCTTTCTATAGTGTCTCCTAGTACTCGGCTCAGTTGAAGACGAGAATTGGTCAGGGACTCGAAGCAATACCCACTTTGGGAATGTACCCCTAAATCAAAAGAATATCCAAAAGAACACCAGTCTACGGCATTGCTACCACAAAGCCCTGTCGTACGGAAACAGTCCCATTCCGAGGATTCGATCGTGTTGCCACTCGCCTAGGCTACGGAATAGCGCAACTTAAGAGTCTTGTCATATTAGGTGGCCCATCCCCTACCTAGTCACGGTCCAACCCTTAAAGAGTCCAGTCGTGTCTGTCAACTCGTCTTGTCGCGTCCAGAGTCGAGTCGGTCGGTATATCTCTCTCTTCAAATTCTCATTTTAAAATTCGCAAAACTTAGCCATTTGAGAAAATCTCTTTCCTAGTCACCACGGGAATAGGAATTTTTATCACACTTCATCTAGGCATACAGGCCTAACCAGAGACTTTAGAAATCCGTGTCAGAATCGGATTAGGAATCAAGTCATCTCAAGCATTCTAATTTCCAAAAAAAATCATTTTCTTTCCAAAAAATCAATCAAAAATCATTTCTTCCCCAGCATGAGTCGGTGTTTCACCTAAATGTTACATACAAATTGTGTCAGCATACAGGTACACCCAAGACTCTCGAGAAATTCTAAGAAAAGTTCCCCAGTGGAAAACTCAGGCGACATTTTCTACTGAAGAATCAGGATGTATCTGTAAACAGATATACTCATAGCTTCCAAGGCAAGCTCCCGCACAATTCTAAGACATGATGTACCTGTAAACAGGTATACCCATAGCTTCCAAGGCAAGCTCCCACGACATTATCAGCATCAACCCATGTATGATTTCTATCTTATGGCTGGCGAGCCCTTCACGCAGGTCTAATGGACCATAAACGACCCGATCGAAAGTCTGCCAGGTTTTAATCCTTGATTGACCTGGTAGCTACTCTGACTTTTGCCTTGTCCAAGCCTCAGTCAGAGTGGGGGCTCTGTAGACACCCACATTTTGACCGCCAGGTGTCTATAATAGTTCCCGCCAAACACCCGATGATGATTGGACGTAAACGTGCTTTGATGGACTCGAATATGGGCTCGAAATCATGGACATTTGGCTTGGGCTTATTACGGAGTACAAATATTACAAAACCAACCTCAAATCCAGGCCCAGTGGGTCGTTTCGAGTCAAATGAGACTAATTTGGGTCGATTCCGACACCAGGGGTAAAACCGTCTTTTAGCGACCGAGTCAAAACCCGGTCAAAAATAATATCGAGACACACGAGTCAGCCGTGACACCTCACGTGGCTGATTCGGTCTCAAACACTACAAAAAAATCAGCTTCAAAAATATTAAATAAATCCGTTTAAGGATAGAATTCGACCTCAAGTAGGAATTCTATCCGAAAACCGAAACAGTTCACAAACCGAGCTCAAACACTCGGCCAGGCATCCCAATTCAGCCGAGATTTCCTTGCTTCCTCCCCAAGCAACGGACTTCTCGTTCCCTTCAACTTCTTACAATCCTATCTAAACCGGTATTTCTTGTCACACAAGCAAGACTACCTCGATTCCTATAAATAGAACCTCTCGTCCAACACAAAATAACACGATTTAACACGGTTTTTACAGCCATAATACACACACATCCTCGATATCTAGTAGAAATAATTCAATGCAAATCCCGACACATTCCCGAAGAAGCCTCGAAGCCCCGAGAAACCGTCCAACCACACGTCCCATTACACGACCAAACCCACACCTTAACTCATCCCACATCATCTCGACGCTCCCAAGCTTAAACCACTTTCCGACGAGCCTTATCCCGAGAAAACAAAGCATGTAGGTTGAGAGTGTAAATCAAACCCGACTCTCCTCTTTTCTCTCTCTTTCACGTTTTTTTCTCTTGTGTCGAGTCGTCGGTCCTCGTTAATATGGGTCTTTTTTGCATATTTTTTTCGTTATTTCTAATATCAATACTACGAAAAACTATTTTTTATAACGTTCTCAAAATACGATATCGATTCTCTAATCGAATATTGTATCCAACAAGAACAAAATTAATTATTTCTCGTTGATGCTAAATAAAATCGTTACATCTTTTTTTAAAACAAAATTCGACGATTTTATACGCGGAGGGAATTAACATCTTTTTCGTTCAAAAATTCTTTTTTTTTTTTACTTTTCGTTCAAAACAAGCTTTTTCTACAAAACTTTTCTAAAAATCATTCCGAGTATTCGATATCGATTTCATAATCGAATATCGGGTACGACGAATATAGAAAGCATAGATCAATTAAAATTAATTCATATTTATACGCGATCTATCGAAATCAACAATTTCTCAAAAAACCGAACCGGGACAGCAAACCGTGCGAGCCGCGCCACCCTCAGGCGACTCGCACGGCGGCCTGAATCCACGGCCCGTTCTTCTTCGTTTGCCTCGACGATTTTTCTTAAACATCGCTTTTTCCGTAAAACGATTTTTAAAACATTTTTTATCCATTCCGACTATTCGATATCGATATCATAATCGAATATCGAATACGACGAATATCGAAAATATGAATCGGGCATAAATTAATCCATATTTGTACGCGATTTATATAAATTAACGATTCTTCGACAAAGTAAGAAAAATCGGACAGCCTGCCACGCGAGTCGCGCGCCGGTCAGGCGGCTCGCGCGGTGGCCTGTTTCGCCGGGTCTCTTTTTTTCGTTTCCTCGCTTTTCTATTTTTATTCTTTTCGAATCTTACATAAAAAGCGACTTTCGCGACATATTTCGATAAATACTTTTTCCTTGACCTCGGTCAACACGTGCTAATCAATCACGTGTCATAAATCTTTTCCAAAAATCATGCATATTATTTATTTGCATCTTTATTCGATTTATTCATCGTTACTAACTCATTTTCTCGTGTTTGTAGCAGTTCATTTATTTCTATTGTTTTATTAGACTAAAACAAATTCACATGCTAAAATAACTTTGACGTTATTAGTTTAACATGCATTAAACGACTTAGCAACCCATTTATTTATTCTCACATGTCTTAGGAAAATAATCTTTGCATATCATTCAATCGTCGAACTAACGCGTGTACGTACAAAACGAACGATATCTTAGTAAAGGCCGCTAAGTGCGGGCGGGGTTGGGTGTTCTCAATGAACTTCCCAACACGTACCCTCACCCCTTACTCAGAACCATGGTTTTCGGATGTCCGAATCCATTGGAAACGAGAGTCATTCAATACACGGTATCCGATAATGTCGGTATCGGTATCGCAATGCTAAGGGACGAACCCGATAAGCTCTGACATCGGAAGTGGGCCATGTTTTAAATATAGCCCACTACGACATAGAGTGGGTTCGAATGGTTCCGAATAACCACAAAATTCGGTGGCGACTCCTACTTCGATTTAAAATTCAATTCGACCCATCTCATATGGAGATTCATTCGTCTCCCAAAACCCGCGCGTGGCCGCGTCGGGGTGGACCTATGTCATGTCCACACAAGCGTAAAATTATTTCCACATTGAAAATTTATAATAAGGTGATGAAATTTTATATTATAAATCAGAGCAATCAGGTGTTCTTTTGAGTTCTAAAATTAGCTCTTAAGACTATAAATTCAACTGAAAATAAGTTTGATTACTAATATCATGGGATTATCTTATTTATTGTAATGATATAGTTTTATTAAGTTTCTTATTTAACGAATGTACATCATCAATGTAATTAAGCCAACTAACCCGTGCAGCGCACGGTCTTTAATCTAGTATATTATGATTATATGGAAGAAAAATTATCATAATAATAAGGAAGATATATATTACATATCCCGTAATATTATTATACACTTTCCCTTCTCGTCGTCGACAATTTACTTAAAATCGTCGACAATTTTATATGATTTACCTATTTTGCCCTTTGTATCAATTTACCCCTCTTTCCTTTCCTTGTCTCAACAACAAATTAATTCATTACATCTAACTTTCCTTAACTTGGGAAAACAAAATTTATTTTTTTAACCTTGGTAAACAAAAATTACGTATTCAATTATACAAACATTAACAAACTCCAGAAATCACTTACTAACTCTCAATTAAACCAAAATCACTTATTCAATTTACATAACTTTCAGTTATTCAATTACTCGATGGTTTCACTTATTCTACCCTCTTCTAACTCAACAATTAAGGAGAAACCGGGCAAAATTAAATCGACACCAACAATCGGCATCATCGAAATAGCATCAATATAAACAGAGTCTGGGCGTCGTCCTTGAAGTTCTATGGTTGTACCTGGGCGTAGACGTCAAAGTTTTACGCCTGTACCTAGGCATAACCGTAGAAGTTCCACGGCTGTACCTGGGCGTAGCCGTTGAACTTCTGCGGTTGTAGCAAGGTATAGTCAATAATATTCAACGCCTGACTTTTTTTACCGTGATAATCAATGAGACTAATTACATTTGCGTACATAACAAAGGAAATTAAAACTAACCTCGTCAAGGACGTCGTCTTCCAAATTGTTTTTAGTATATACGGCAAATTAAAATTAAAGAGAAAATTGTTCTCCGTGTTTGACATTCCGAACAATGTCAACGAATAATGGAAAATTCAAAATATAAGCATTTCGATGTTGTTTTGAGGGTTATTAGGTTAAATTCAAATAAAATTGTGTTATTTTTCGTACTTTGTAATTTACTGAGGTTAAATAGTAATAAGGTTAATTTAATTAGTAATTAAACAAGGGGCGATTCGGTCATTTACTATCAAATTTGCCGATGACGTTAAGTAAATCGCCGACGACGATGAGTAGGGCCCTTATTATTGAATATAATATTCTTACAATATTCCCCACAACTTATGAAATCTCAATTATTATAGCCCGCTTAATTAAAAAATATTATTCATAGTCAATACTCCTTAAAGGTCATTTTTTATTTTTGTCGAAAAGGAGAATAATGTTGTGGTGTTAGTCAGTGAGAATAATTACTTAAAAAGAGTTGTCAATTGCAACAAAATTGCGAATAAGGCGTTGTCGTTGGTCATTGTTGCGACTAAGAATTGAGTTCGAAGGTACACAATCAAATACGAGAATACAAATAATATAACTCAGAAAACAGAATAAATGAAGGTTCTTTTTTTGGTAAAGGGTAAGTATGTATATAAATATGTGTGTATCCAATTTACAAAAAGTGACTACAACAAATTATGTAGCCATCGGTTATCTCTAGCACTGATTGGGTATTTGATCTTACACATAATTCGACTTCTAACATCCATCTTAATTAACTTAACGACACATTCTGGTTGCTGAATTGCTCCCTCAATTCTGCACACATTCCGCTGTCTCCAAATATGGTAAATCGCCGCATTGATCATGGCCCTAATGATATTGCACTGGAATTTGGTACCTCTCATCTTAGTAGCCCACTCCAAACCCCTATTGCTAGGAATTCGCTTCTTCACCCACTCACTCAGAAGGCCTATAACTCTTGAGCTCCAACAACACCCAAAGAACAGATGTTCAAAGGTCTCAGCCTGCGAGTCACAAAAACAGCAAAGGTCGAAATCTGCGACCCCGATCCTCAAAAGTTTCACTCTAGTGTTTAAAGCCCCATTAAACACAAGCCAAGAAATAAAGCTGTGTCTCGGGAGACTCCAAACGCTCCAAACGAGCCGACCCCACATAACCTTCGGGTGATGAGCCCGTAAGGCCTCATAAGCCTGCGAGATAGAATAATGGACGCAAGACCCGTGCCAAAGCCCATTCATATATAAGTCTTTAATCTTCTCTTTAGCCTGACATATCTTCCTCCACGCCCACGTGACATCAGCATGAGGCTGATAATCACGCCAAGCAAAGCCCCTCAAATAGACGTTACTAACCCACCGAACCCATAAACGCTCCGGTTGGTCAAACACCCAAGAGGCCAATTTAGCAATAACTGTTTCATTCCAAAGATAGAGATCACGCAGCCCCAACCCACCCTCCACTTTAGGACGGCATATTTTGTCCCAACTCACTAAAGCTCTTTTCGTGCCCTCCACACCACGATCCCACAGAAAATTGCGACATAGGGACACGATCCGAGCCATCACAAATTTCGGAATAATAAATACCATGGCCCAATAATAGTGCAGTTGAGACAGCACAGTTTGGACCAAAATCAGCATTCCTGGATAAGAGCGTTTCCTGGCACCAATACTAGTAATCCTCTAAACAATACGGGCTAACAGTTTCTCACAATCATTCTTACCCAAATGAGTGCTCTGGATTGGCAGGCCAAGATATCTAAAAGGTATAGTGCCTTCCACACATCCTGAAAACTGCAAAATAGTCTCCTTCCTATCTTCGCCAACTCCAGCAAAATAAGTATGAGACTTGCCCACACTAATACACAACCCCGAAGCTCTACTAAAGGTTGCAAAGGCCTTCCACATCAACTCCATAGATTTTGTCTCCCCTTTACAAAAAAGGAGCAGGTCATCCGCAAATAGTAACTGACTTAACTTCAAAGGACCACATTTAGGGTGATATTTGAAGTCAAAGGACCACATTTACGTTATAAAATTTCCTATTTTTTTTATAAGGAGTCGTAGATGCCATATAATGCTCTTTAATGATTAAAATATTTAATTTTTGAGTATCTATTGAAGAAACGTAAAATGTATACCACATGAGTATAAATAAAAATAAACAGTTTTACCTCAACATTCATTCATAAATTAACCGTTCTAAATTCATGTATTTAATAGTTTAATAAAATACTACGCATTACGAAACGTTGTAACAAAAAACTCTAAATTTCCTCATAAAGTACTAAGTTTTTACATATAAAAAGATGAGATACGGACAAGGTTTTCTACATTCTCAATCTTCATTTCATTACACTTATAAAGCAAAAGTAAAATAACATTATTTTATCATTTTCAACAAAGACAAAAATGGAGTCAAAAATCGTCTTAAATATCACGATTTGTTTGTTTCTAATTATCTGTTCTATAGGAAAATCAACCGGTATTTTTACACCAAGTCCAAGTGAAAATTCTTATTCCGATAATTATTTGCTAGAATGTGCGGATAAGATAAATACAAATTGTGGTGATTCAATTGCTGACTATATATATGTCGACGGTAAGACAATTACAAAAGAATGTTGCGGTCAATTGTTGAGTATGGGCCAAGAATGTCATGCTGCTTTTACCATATTTGGGATCGACCAAGAGAAACTTACAAATGAACAAATCGAAGCAATACTCACAAAGAACAATAGGGTGTGGGAGCTTTGTGCCAGAGATGGACAAATTGATGATTAAGATTAATTTTTCCCACACAATGCAAACACTAAGATGTTTTGTCATTTCATAAGAATACATATCGATTTTATATATATTGATTAAAATTAAACTTAGAATTCCATTTAGTAATCAAAACTCACAAGTACGCCTTCGTAATATAATGATTTTATCTTTACATACATCAGTAAAATGTTTAGTTTCTTCGTCTATCTATAGTTACATGTGTTTTAAATCCCTGAGCATAAAAAAGGTAATAGTTCACTATTTATTGAGACATGGGAGTACATTTTTCGAATTAAAGAGGAAATCATACATTCATAATATATGAATATTATATCTACGAAAACAGACAACATTTGAATCTTTTTAAAAACAATTACACTATTTTGCATATGAGGGTAGTAGTTTAACATATACAAATTACTGACTCATATGTTTACGGTTCCCCCTTAAGCATGCTACATTATTTTACCAATTTATAAGGATAAATCATAATATATACTCTCTCACATCCAATCCAGTGGTAGCATTTCTTTATATAAAAGAAGACACCACACTTATCTATGTGGCACAATGTGGGAGCTCAATTTGGGAATAAGTCCTTATTTTTAGTGTTTTGGAATAGTTAAGTATTGTTAGGAAATAAGTGCCTAGCAATTGTCTTTTCGGATCTCGAATCGGTTTCCGACCTGAATCTGTTTAATTAGGAAGGTTTCCTAATTAATATCTGATTGATTAGAGTTTCCTAATCAATATCTGAGTATCTGACCTATGATTTCCTATTGTACAGGGTTTCCTAATCTGTTTAGGGTTTCTGTTCAGGTTGAGAGTATTATATAAACTCTCATACCTCTACCCTAGAAATTATGATATCAGTCTGAAATCTGTAACCTCTCCTCAAATTAATAAAACTATCCCCTCTTTCTGCCCGCGGATGTAGCTAACTGGGTGTTAGTGAACCACGTAAATCTGTCTGTCTCTCAATTTTACGTTCTTATTTGTTTGTCTTTCTCTTCCGTTATAACAAACTGGTATCAGAGCTTTGGGTTCATTAGATCTGTGAGAAAGATGTCTGGGATGAGCGTTAAAATTGAGAGTTTTGATGGGAGGAATAGTTTTAGTCTATGGCAGATCAAGATGCGGGCGTTGTTAAAGCAACAGAGACGGTGGGCGCCATTCGTGAAGAAAGACGACACAGTCACCGCTGAGATGGCCGTTCTGGAGGAGAGTTCAGTCTGTCTGATGATATCATCACTGAAATCGGAGGAAGATAGAAGTAGTAGTGGTAGTACTGATAAACAGGTGGAGCAGCAAGTAATTCTTGATGAGAGTGAAGCAAAGCCTGAAGATCAACCACTACAGTCTGAATCTGAATCCGAATCTGAATCTGAATCTGAACCATCAGGTTCTTCATTACCAGTTCAGAAGCAGCAGAGTTTGGCCCGTGAGTGGTCAATTAAGCTTCGGAACAGGTATGGTCATGAAGATGCAAGGATGGGTCTGTCTGATCTGGCTCCGTATAGCAAGTTCCAACACGGTTTGGACTTGCTACAATTTGGAAGTATCTGATTGCCCTTTGTTGGGCAATATCTGAGGCAGGAGGGGGAGAGGAGTTTTATTTCTGGTACATCTGGCATTCGTTGGAGTGAATCTGGTACATCTGTTGAGGAGATTTCTGGTACATCTGATCTGGCATTCTTTGTAGTGCATCTGGTATTCTGATCTGGCATTCGTTGGAGTGCATCTGTCTGATCTGATTGTGAGACAATTCGAGTCAAGGTGGAGATTGTTAGGAAATAAGTGCCTAGCAATTGTCTTTTCGGATCTCGAATTGGTTTCCGACCTGAATCTGTTTAATTAGGAAGGTTTCCTAATTAATATTTGATTGATTAGAGTTTCCTAATCAATATCTGAGTATCTGACCTAGGATTTCCTATTGTACAGGGTTTCTTAATCTGTTTAGGGTTTCTGTTCAGGTTGAGAGTATTATAGAAACTCTCATACCTCTACCCTAGAAATTATGATATCAGTCTGAAATCTGTAACCTCTCCTCAAATTAATAAAACTATCCCCTCCTTCTGCCCGCGGATGTAGATAACTGGGTGTTAGTGAACCACGTAAATCTGTCTGCCTCTCAATTTTACGTTCTTATTTGTTTGTCTTTCTCTTCCGTTATAACAAGTATAATAGGGTATTATAATGGAAATGAGGTTGTTTAGGGGAGAAGTAATCTCCACCATCATTTAAGGCTATCTTTTGAGAATAGCATCTATGCATTGGAGAATGTATGAGTCAAATAAATGTTGCGAAAACACATATGCTTAAATGATATCTTCATCTCCCTTACCATTCATTCCTTTCCTTCTTTGAATTTCACTTCAATGTTATTCATCACTTTACATCTATTGTTCTACGAGTACAATTTTTTGTATCCCTCATCATAGATCCCAATTTTTTAACATCAATCGTCGTATTTCTTATTTCATGTTATTCATTCTTTTTGCTAAATTTTGATGGCTCTTATACTAAATTTTGATTTCTTTTGTATTACTAATAGGGGAGAAATAGATCGAGATTCCTCATTGAAATACGTAAAGGAACGAGAATCGATGCTCGATAACAGTAGCCACGCACGACAAATAGCAGCGGCATCACCACCAACAACGGAATCACTCAAATTAGCGAATCGTCCACAAAATCGAAGCATGATGGACGATAAATAGGTTTGTTTCATTTTTCGTGGATGGGTTTAGTTTCCAATTTGGGTCCTGATTCATGGTTGGGAGTAGCTTGAATAGATTAATGTGGAGAGAAAAAGAGGGATAAATACTCAAATTACTAAATGCAAACCCAGAAAAATCATACATTCAAACCCTAAAACAATGAAATCAACCCTTACCCATATAAAATCAAACAAAAACAAACTATACTAACAAAAAAACAAAAAACACTTTTTTTCCCATACCCACAAGCTTGAAAAAAATTGAAAAATTACCCAAAATCAGATGAAAAGAATGAGGGATTTTACCTCTAAACATTTTGGATTTAATTAGGATTTGAGAAGGATAAAAAAAAGTACTCGGTAATTTATAAAGATTGGAGAATGAATGACTAAATGACTATGTTTAGTATTTACACTTCACTAACTTTGTCCTCTCATTTTCCCACTTCCACCTCTAACAGTTTTTTTTTATTTTTTCAATTATGGGATGTTTTTTTTTTTTTTTTTTTGGTGATAAGTGATTAAGGGATAAGGGTGATGTTGATGATTGATAGGTTTTGTTTAGTTGGTGATAAATGTTGTGTTTTGATAATAACAAACCCAAGGATATTTTTGTTCTTATAGAGTTTATTTTAATTAATGAGTCGGAAATTAGTTAAAAAGATTTCGGTATTGAAATACGGTGGGAGTTTGAAAATATACTTAGCAATGTAGGTGCCTAGGTGGTAATTTGTAACGAAATACATGATTAGTTGCATTAATACGAAAATACGATTTTGATACAAATATCAATATGAAAAAATATCTTAGATTAGTTGCATTATCGACTGCGTGAGTCGTTTTCACCAGCATTATCTTTTGTAACTTATTTTCATCAATTAAACTCCTTAATTAGTTGAAATTTGAGTATGCGCTTTATAATGTATATAATATATATTTTTCTATAATTGTTCGTGCATATTGATTATCAACAATTTTTATCAACCATACAAGTAAATCTAATAAGATTTGTCTAATTTTAAAATTTCAAGGGTATTGAGTGCCGCTTTGGATGAAGAACTCAAGAGGCGCTTTTGATGAAGAACATAAAAGCGTCTGATTTTCAAGTATATTGAAGAATTTGTTTAGTACTCCCTCCATCCCAATGAATTGTTTGCCTATTTCATACTGGGGCGTCTCAATGAATTATTTGTCTTTCTATTTTACGATGTTTCTTATATACAATTTGATCATTCTCAAGACTTTTGCTCTACATGTCACTCCCTCATTGGTTCTCTTAACCTTGGTGCCAAAACGAAAAGCAAACAATTCATTGGAACGGAGGGAGTATGAGACAATCTCTCATAAAACTTATTTGTCATGTAAATCACATTTCGAATCCAAATTATTAGTGATTGTAAGAGCAAACGTAAATAACATATTGGAACGGAGCAAGTACTCCGTATACGATTGAGTTGAATTGTTATCAGGTCACCTAATTACGATCAACTAATGTGTCAGTTTGTGTTTGTTTTATTTGTTCTAATTAAAAACTGCAAACTAAAGTTTAGACTGAGTTTCAAATGGAACACTACGGGTCAACATATATTGTATAATAAGGTTGAGTCAAACCGTTATCGGGTCAACTATTTGCCTATTTATGATTGCACAATGGGTCAATTTGGATTTGTTTTAATTTGTCTTTTTTAAAAGAGTTTGTTACCTCCTCCATTTTTTTATCTTCCCATTTTAATATAATATCTGACTAATACATTGAGGGGACAAGAAGATAAAAAGGAGAGGAAGTAGTACTTAAATTTAAAATCAATCAACCATCCACTTTTTTCCACATAATATGAGAAAAATAGCATGTACTTAGTGAATAATAATATTATGTCCAATTAATCATATCCATATCCATAACATCAATTGTTTAAAATGTAGGAGTACTTCGTATCAGCAAGCGTATCATCAAACATATCAGCAAACCTAAGCATTTGTAACGCGTTTGAAAAATGTTAATAAACCGTTAAAAAATATCGGGCTTCGTGTTAAAAATCGTTACAAAAACCCATTAAAAATCGTTAATAACGTGTTTGAAAAATGTCGGGTTTCGGGTCAAATACGCGCGTGTTAGTAACGCATTTGAAAAATGTTAGTTGTTTTTACTTTTCTTTAAATGTAAATGCAATTTCATTCTTTTAACGTATTTTTTTAAAAGAATACGCGCGGGTTATTAACGTATTTTTTTAAATAATATTATTAACAAAGAAATTTTGAAAATAAATAAATATTTTGATGATATGTTGTGAACTTTTAGTCTAAAATATCATTAATATTTTCCAATTTACCTAATTTCGGCTCGAGGTCATGGCTCGAGCGGGTTCCACCCCAAAATATTTGTGTTTTAAAGGCCATAACGTTCGTTATAGGCCTTCTTACTATTTTTTATGAACTGTGTCAAACACATATTATACACGTACTCATTTCGACGTCATATGTCGTTATACTTGAGACATCTACATTTATCATACACTCTCCGATATTATTATTACCTACCTACTCACGTGGGTTCTTTGACTTTGATATTGAATGCACTACAATAATCATATGCGTCAATATTTAGTTCATTAACGTTATTTTGAGCCAATATTGTCTTTCCGTTCACCCTCATATGGATTTTGATTTGCCTTTTTGATGTAAAAAATAGCTTCAATAACCCCATGATTTTTCACGGGTATTACGCTTTATTTCTAACTTCCTATTATTTTAAAAAAATGTTCACAAACCCGTGACGTGTCACGGGTATTACACTAGTTTACCATAAATGTATCATCCAATCCAAACTACTCATTCTCTTTTTAACAAATAACTTTACCAATTAACCCCAAACCCTCCCTTTATTTAAAACAAATGTCACTACTTTTACTCACCTTTATTTTGGGCCTCCAATTTTACCATTTGATTTACCTTACTTTTTACTCATTTTCTTAAAACATGTGTCCAACCTAATGTTACCATTGGATTAGATGGGAGGGAGTAATAAATAATATTCAATAAATCAATATAAAAAACTTCATGAAACACCTTTGATTCGTCGTTTTCTTCTACTATGTCACTACTCACTATATTACTTTTCGTATATCGCGTTATTTAGTTATAAGAATTTAATATTGTGTTTCAAATATTAACTTAAACTTCTCGATTATATGATTCAGTAAGAGATAAATATTCAACTAACGAACCGTGTCAGAACTATAATCGACGGTGGGTTTGAGCTAAACGGTAAAATTCAAAAGATAATTAATGAATAAATTTAAATAAATGTTTACCTTTTTAAATTAAAATCCAAAATTTCCATTTACATGAAGGAAATATTTGATCACCAATTCAACTCTTTATCAAATGAATACCAATTCAATTGTTTAAAATTGGTAATACTATTAAACTATGTACTTGAGTTTGATTATGTCATAAATATTTAGTTTTTTATTAAATTTATTTTTATTTATCCATATATATAAACATTCATGAAACAAAATTACTTATTACCTCACTAATAATCTACCAAACATGCTTCCTAGTCACCTATTAACTAAACCTATAAACTTTGACATATACCCTATATACAATTTATGAAATCCCAATCATTGTAGCACGCTTAATTAAGAAGACATTTCGATAGTCAGTTGTCCTTAAAGGTCATTTGTAATTTTTGTTGAAGAGGAGAATGTCATGGTGTTAATCAATGAGAACAATTGCTTAAAAGAGTTGTCAATTGCACCAAAAATGCGAATAAGACGTTGTTGGAGATCACTGTTGCGACCAAGAATTGAGTTCGAAGATACACCATCGAATACGAAAATACCAATTATATAACTCAGAAAACACAATAAATGAAGGTTACGTTATAAGATTTTCTATTTCTTAATGTCTATTAAAGAAACTTAAAATGAATACCACATGAGTATAAATAAACAGGTTTACCTCAACATAAATTAACCATTTTAAATTCATGTATTTAATAGTTTAATAATTACGCATTAAAATTATGTAACCAAAACCTCTAAAATTTCTCATAAAGTACTAAACTTTTACATATAAAAAGATGAGATTCATTTCATTACACTTGTCAAGCTAAATTAAAATGACATTATTTTATCATTTTCACCAAAAACATGAATAGAGTCAAAAACCGTTTTAATATCACGATTTTGTTTCTTTCTAATTACAGTTTCAAAATCAAACGGTGATATCCAAGATGTTTCTACACCAAGTTCAAGTCCAAGTTAATATTCTTATCCCGATAATTATTTGCAAGAATATGTGGAGAAGATAACTAGAAATTGTGGTGATTTAATTGCTGACTATATATATGTCGACGTGTTGCGGTCAATTGTTGAGTATGGGCCAAGAATGCCATGCTCCTTTTACCATAGTTAGGATCGACCAAGAAAAACTTACAAATGAACAAATCAAAGTAATACTCACAAAGAACAATAGGGTGTGGGAGCTTTGTGCGTGCGAAAGATTGATTAAGATTAATTTTCCCCACGCAGTGCAAATTAACACTAAGATGTTTTGTCATTTCATAAGAATAAAGACTGGCTTTATAAATAAAAGGAAAATGAAATAAAATAAAAGCAAAAAATGGAAGTTGGACGCGTTCACCAGGTAACAAGTCATCGATACTGTTATGGGTTATTAACTAGTACAATGATACGTATTTTTCTCAAATAAAAATGAAATTGAAATTATTTTGAGAAGATGTCCTATAGTTGGTATTATTCTCGTAAAATAACTCATATATATATATTGATAAAAATTAAACTTAGAGTTCCATTTAGTAATCAAAATTCACTAGTACGCCTTCGTAATATACTGAATTTAATTTTACATGCATCAATAAAATGTATATTACCTCCATCTATCTCAACAGTTACACGTGTTTTATATCCGTCCCCCAACATTAAAATTATAGATCACTGTTTAGTGAGACGGTGGAGTGCATTTTTCAAATTAAAGAGGAAATCATTCATTCATAATATCTGTATATTTTATCAAGAAAATTGAAAACATTGAAAAAAATTATAAACAATTACATTATTTTGCCTATGAGAGTATTAGTTCAACGTATACATATTAGATTGATCATATTTCTATGGTTCCTCTTTAAGCGTGGTACATTATTTTACCAATTTATGAGGATAAATATTGATAATAAATAATATCCAAATAAAAAATTTCATGAAACACCTTTGATTCGTCGTTTTCTTCTACTCTGTCACTATTTTTTTGCAAGGAAATAGCTCTTTATTCATCCAAAAAAAGGAATAAAGATATGACTTTCAAAAGGTCACCACTAGATCCTATGCACTTACACAATCAATTAAATCCTCACTCTCATTTGGATTTTTATACAAAAGACATATAGTAACATGAAACTTAATAGAAAAAGTCAGACTATGTATAGTGCGAGAGCTTCCACAAAAGATACACTTGTTTCTTTCATCCAAATCATATAGATAGCAACAACAATGCAACAAATATCCCACTAAGTTTCAATTTTTCATCCTGTTAAGCTTGATCAGTCTTCTCATTTCATTGTTGAGGCTTTTGGGCTTTTGAGTGATACCCATCCAAGTAAAAAGATTACGGACAACCTGCTGGGAAAACGGGCAATTGAAGAACAAATGGTCGATCCCTTCTTCCTCCGAGCAACACAGAATACATCTATGGGCATGCAAATCCCTCTTTGCTTAATACAATCAATAGAGGCGAGCTTACATTTGACAACCATAGTTGTAACAACCCGGATTTTTGATGACTTAAATTAATAGATAATGTGGAAAGTTATTTAAGTCATATAATTAAAATTATTTCAGAGTGTAAATAAATCCGGATCGCTACGGATCCTTACAATAAACGACTATTAATTACATAGTGTTGATTCACTAGTACAGAATATAGATTGTATTTTTATACTAAACATATTATTAAAAATTTTCGTTCGATTCCCCAACGTCGTATACCTGCAAAGAAAAACAGAGGCCGCTGAGCGGAACAGCAACCAAACCGTTCATCTAACATCACCTCATACAAATAAGACAATCATGTGAATAAAAAATAATATGTTTACAAAAATATTAAAGGATATCATGTAACAGATAGTTTTCTTCAAGTCAATTAACCAATATGTGAGGTGATGAAAACGGTAAAGTTCAGAAGATGGGACATTCCCAGCCATTTGATTTTAAATCATTTTTCACGTAAACAGATAAAACGTACGAGCCGTGGCTCCTAGTATCACCGCTACACCCTATTGGCTTGCATCTCACCAATAGAAATAACCGTGTTATCGACTCGTAGACCGAACCGATCTTATGAGGTTTACATCTCACCCATAAGGCTCAATTGGGCCCAAACTTCAATTATATTACACGTTTATTCAGACGGGGCTCTAGGCGAAATGAAAGCCGATGATTACATTCTCTGCATCACCAAGAGGGAACGCGCAGTTTGCAGAATCCTGTTCTGCCCCCACTACCTAGGTGGTAATACTGATCAAGTACTTGTCTATATATGCGCACATACCCTACACAGATTCTTGAACCGCAACTCTCACTACTGTAGAACGACCACCTTAAACACTAAGTCGACTCTCGGATCGGACCGCAGCCTCCGAGTATGCTTTTCATTACAAGTGCAGTCGAAACACCACATATGGTAGAATCCAACACAAGCTATTCGTCCCAGACTCGCATCGTAAACTTTATATAAAAGTCGTCCGTGAACAAGTAGTGTTTTATTTGGCGACTTTTAATAATTGGTCGGACTCATTTGAAACAGTCAAATCCTCCAATACTTACTTTTAGTGTAACAACATTATACTTTAATCCTCAAGTGTCACTCGAAACATTATATCCCAAATATCGTTTAACTTTTATTTAAAAATAAGAGTTTCTTTAAAAGAGGTTTTATATTAAAATAAAACTAATGTATAATAAAATATTATTTCAAAAGTCAAGGTTTTCTTTTAAAATTTAAACTTTCTATAAAATATAAAAGTTTCTAAAAGAATATATAAATTAAGTCATAATTTTTGACGTAGAATTACTTTTATTTATTTATTTGGTTAAAGGGTAATTATATATAAAAGGAATTGTACAAATAGGATTAGTCAACAAGTCATCCTCGATAAGAAGGATCTGTCCTTGTCACTAAGCCCGATTTGGTTTTTGTACATAATATATCTAACAATTTCATTTTTAATCTCTTTTATTAGAAATTCGGGTCTCTTAATACTTGCTTCGTGTTTGGCCCGGTTCCGTTGTCTCCAAATGTGGTAAATGACCGCATTGATTGCATTGTTATTTATTTCCCTTTGTAGTTTAGTGCCCTTAAACCGTTTCCTCCATATAACATTACACGACATGTCCACCTTTACCCTCATCCAATTCGCAATCCCATCCAGTACTTTCCGACTGTACAGACACCCGCAAAAAAGGTGCATGTGGTCTTCAGTTTGCAGCGAGCAGAGATGACATCTTGCATCAGCTATCAGGTTCATTTATAGCAGCTTATCATTAGTGTTCAATGCCTTATTTTGCTGAAGCCAGCTCACAAAACCGTGTTTGGGCACACTCCATCTGTTCCAAATCAATCTATACCAGTCAACATTGTCTCTTTTCTCTCTCAGGCAGGAATATCCCATAGAAATTGTGTAACTCGTCCCTTTTGCACCCCAAGCAGCATCGTCGCTTCTTGACTTCAGTTTTTCTCGCACCTTGCATATCCTCTTCCAATACCAACTCGTGTCCATCGGTGGCTCATAAGTGCTCCAATCCCGTCCTTTTAAATAGACGTGATTGATCCATTGAACCCATAGCCTGTTAGGATTATTATCTATCCACCAAGCAAGTTTTCCAATGGCTGCTACGTTTCAATTGCTCGATTGTTTCAAGTTCAGCCCTCCTTCCTTGTAAGGAGCACAAATTTTTGCCCATGACACCATCGAAACTCTTCCATATTCAGAATTCTTGTCCCGTAGGAAATTCCTACATACATAGGAAATTCTTTCCTTGTAGAATTACTTTTAATACTTATGATTGTTTTATAAAAGTTTCAAAATAAAATAAATTTATTTACTATAGAAAACGTAATTTATAAGTTTTTGTCTATTTAAAAAGAACTAAATGATATATGATTAAAATAAAAATATTTTGTAGGATACTAATTTATATTATTAATACAATACAAAATTAAGCATAAAAATACTAAAGTCGAATTAAAATAGGAGTAAAATCATAAACACGAAAATGATATAAAGTCTATAATATAAATATATAACACGAATAGTAAATACAAATAAATAAATAAAATGGAATGATATAAATATATATTAATTTAAAAATATAATTTAAATCATACTTAGTCGATTTACAAAATTTGACGTAGAATCATTTTTTAATATTTATGAATGTCGTGTAAAAGTTTCGAAATAAAATAAATTCATTTATTATAGAAAACATAATTATAAGTTTACGCCTTTATAAAAATATAAGAGGAGTAAAAATTAAATCCATAAATAAATAATAAAAATACTAAAACCAAATTTAAACTTGAACAGACCATAAATAAGTGAAAAATCAACAAGAGGAACAAATAATATACAATGAAGTTTATAAGTATAAGAACACAAATAACACATAAAAGTACAAATAACATGAATTTAAAATAACGTAAGTAAATTTTACTCTTTTTAGGTTCTTTTAACCATTTCATCAGTTTCTCGAATAAACAGAAATGTAAACGTGATAAGTAAATTTAACAAGTGATAATTTAGTTAAGTTGAATTTAGTCATAAATAAATATATAACATAAATAAATTATCACGTAACATTTTTATATACGTAAGTAATTTAGTCATACAAATAAGCCTAAATATTTAAATAAGCAATTTATTAAGTTAGTAACATAATATACTTATATATATATATAGAGAGAGAGAGAGAGAGAGGCGGGTTCCGGTGAGGCAGGGTAACTCGTTACACCCATTGACGCACAATCTAGACCATTAGATTAAGATGGAACATACATCCAAATAAGTGTTATATATACACTAAAAATCTCATTATATATGTTATTAAACTCACTATATATATACACACACTTAAGAATTCTATATATACAATAAAATAATTGTTATATACACTCAAATAGTTTTTATGTACACCAATTAATCAACAATGCAACATACATCAATATATCTGTTATATATACACTAAAAAAACTCATTATATACGCTATTAAACTCACTGCATATATATACACTTAAGAACTCAATACATACAGTAAAATAATTGTTATATAAACCCAAATAATTAATATGTACATCAGTTAATCAAAAATGGAACATATATCAAAATAACTGTAATATACACTAAAAAACTCATTATATACGCTATTAAACTCACTACATATATATACACTTAAGAACTCAATATGTACAGTAAAGTAGTTATTGTTATATAAACTCAAATGGTTACTATGTACACCAATTAATCAACATATATACACTGAAATAATTGTCATATGTACTTAATTATTTGATATAGTAGAATTGTTATATACACCCTTAAACAGTTATTATGTAGACTGAAATTGTTTTTATATACACCAATTTTATTTTAATATTAAAAAATATGATTTTTTTTTTTCGAGATTTGTTTTTTTGGATTTGTTTTCTTTTGGGAAAAAAAATGTCCGGCAAATTTTTAATTTTTTTTGGGGAAGAAAATGTGTTTATTTTTTCGGAAAAAAAAGTGTGTTTTTTTTGGGAAATGTTTTTTTTCGGAAAAAAAAATTGAAAAAAAAAATTTCCGATTTTTTTTTTTTTGAAAAATATTGAATTTTTTTCCCCGGGAACAAAATTTGGGGAATTTTTTTTTATGTATGAGTTTTTGTTTTAATCTTAGCCTTTAATTTGATTTTAATCTAACGGTTGAGATCTGGTCTCAATGGGTGCGGCGAGTTGAGCTGCCTCAAAGGATCCTATATATATATATATATATATATATATATATATATATATATAGAGAGAGAGAGAGAGAGAGAGAGAGAGAGAGAGAGAGAGAGAGGGGTAGGTTCAAATAAGGGCAACAACTATTTTAAATGCATAAGGTCAAGTGTTAAAGTTACACAAAAAGTGCTTAAAGTTACACGAGATGAGTGATAAAGTTGCACTTTATCACTTGAAGTGATAAAAGAGTTGAATGTTATAGTTGCATATCAATTTTAAACAAAGGCAACTTTATCGTATGTCATCTGTAACTTTAATATACACTTACTGAAACATGTTGCCCTTATTTGAACCTACCTCTCTCTCTCTCTCTCTCTATATATATATATTACCTCTCTCTCTCTCTCTCTCTATATATATATATATATAGAGAGAGAGACACACACACATACATAGAGAGAGAGAGACACACACACATACATAGAGGTAATTCAAATAATGTCAACTTTTTTTTTAAGTCTATATAAAAGTTACATATGACATACGTTAAAGTTGCATTTTTCAAAATTGCTACGTAACTATAACATTCAGCACATTTATCATTTCAAGTGATAAAGTGCAACTTTATCACTCATCTCGTGTAACTTTAAGCACTTTTTGTATAACTTTAACACTGGAACTTATGAACTTAAAAAATTTGTTGACCTTAGAGCTACCACAATGGGAAGTTCTTCACATTGGGGTTATCACAAGAACTATATATGCTAAAGTTTGTCCATTGCAAGAAAAAGTTTGTCCTTCATCTCAAGAATTAAGTTTGATTTTAAGAACTTGGTTCTTAGACCTAAAAAGTAGAACTACCCAATAATATTTAAAGCTAACAACACTTGTTAAATATTTTTAAATAATAAAAATTGATTGAATAAATCTAAGAACTTTATAAAAAAGTTCATCCATTGTAAAGAAAAATTCTTAAGTATTGAGATTGCCAAAATATTACATGGCAAAGGAAGAACTTTTTTTAAAGTTCTACCATTGTGGATGCTCTTATTTGAACTTTAAGCAGCTTTGAACCTTAGGTTGTTAGAAGAAAAGTTTGGTGACCTTAATTGCTATTACGGAGTATTTATTTACGTTATGAAGAATTAAAGGTCGTCAGGTCAATAATATGAAAGTCGTCTCCTCCCCCACTTTTAAAGAAATTTCCGGTCGAAATTGATTTGACCCTTAATACGATTCCAGAAAAGTTATTCCGCCAAATAATGGGTAGCTCCTCATTCCCGATGCTCCAATTATAGAGAAGGACGAAGGAGTAAATATAGGATATAGTACAAAGTACAGAGTATGTAGTATTGTATAGTAAGTAGAAGTACTTCGTAATATAGTACTCCGTAGTATGTAATATGTAGGAACAATATATATATATAGTAAGTAGATTAGTAGTGTAGTAAGTTGCAGTAAGTTGTAAGTTGTAATATATATAGCTAGTACATTGGAAGATTAGTACGTAGGTTAGTGTAGTGGGGAAGATGATACACTTACACGGCGTGTATGAGATTTCTCATACACGACCAATCATATTGCGCCACGCGTTTATTTTAGTTTAACCTACGGTGGGGGTTAGTTAGTAATTTTACGGAAGAAGATACACTTACACGGCGTGTATGAGATTTCTCATACACGACCAATCATATTGCGCCACGCGTTTATTTTAGTTTAACCTAAGGTGGGGGTTAGTAAGTAATTTTACATGATTAGTTAATTCTTAACCTTAATCTAGTTAAGTCAAATTAGGAAATTTTTTATTTTTGTTTTTGTTTTACGCATTACGTTTTTTTATATTATATATATATATATATATATATAGAAATTGCATCATGTGAGTCCTCACATCTTAAATGAGTCCGTCCCGCAAATCAGGACCGTTCGATTTGATCAGATCAACGATCTGAAAAGCACGCGGAGTACCTGTGCACATATGAGCAGTGTCACAGTAATAATGTTACAGTAATATGAAATCAAAGAATGTCACAGTAATAAGGAATTACAGTAGCAGTGTCACAGTAATAATGTCACATTAGCAGTGTCACAGTAATAATGTCACAGTAGCAGTGTCACAGTAATAATGTCACTGTAATATGAAATCAAATAATGTCACAGTAATATGGAATTACAGTAGCAGTGTCACAGTAATAATGTCACAGTAGCAGTGTCACAGTAATAATGTCACAGTAATATGAAATCAAATAATGTCACAGTAATATGGAATTACAGTAGCAGTGTCACAGTAATAATGTCACAGTAGCAGTGTCACAGTAATATGAAATCAATGAATGTCACATCAATAAGGAATTACAGTAGCAGTGTCACAGTAACAGTAGCAGTGTTACAGTAACAGAAATATCACAGTAACAGTAGCAGTGTCACAGTAACAATGTCACAGTAATATGAAATCAAAGAATGTCACAGTAGTAAGGAATTACAGTAGCAGTGTCACAGTAATAATGTCACAGTAATAATGTCACAGTAATATGAAATCAAAGAATGTCACAGTAATAATGTCACAGTAGCAGTGTCACAGTAATAATGTCACAGTACCAGTGTCACAGTAATATGAAATCAATGAATGTCACATCAATAAGAAATTACAGTAGCAGTGTCACAGTAATAATGTCACAGTAGCAGTGTCACAGTAGCAGTGTCACAGTAATAATGTCACAGTAATATGAAATCAAAGAGTTATGATGTTTGTGTATGCAAAGGCCTTGTTACTCTTCCTTAATGACGTGGTCCAATCTCAGCCATTCAATCTTGTTTGATTGTGTGGTCCAGATTGAAAGGACGGACTCATCTAAAGATGAAGACTCACCGGATCCTCACTCTCTCTCTCTCTCTATATATATATATATATATTAAAAAAATATTATTTTTTTCGAAAATAATATAATTTTTGAAAATTTAAAGGTAAAATTATCATAATTAATAAATTTATAAAATCTAGTTTTTATCTAATTTTTTTATATTAATAAATTAACTTTAAAACAAAAAATTACTTAAAATGAAAAAATGTACAATGCTTTAAAATTTTTACATAATAATAATACTCCTTATATTAAACAATTAAACTTTTCGACAATTTTACAGTAAATTAAAGAATATTATTCGATTACCAAATCAATATTTTTGAGAATATTTGGTAATTTTTTCGTAATTCCTGTAGGAAATATTTAGAAAATATAAAAAATTCGGAAATATATAGGGAGTAATAAATATTATTTCAATAAATAAAATATTTTAGAAAATATAATCTTCCTAACAATATAATTATATATTGTGGACATGACATAGGTCCACCCCGACGCGGCCACGCGCGGGTTTGGGGAGGCGAATGAATCTCCATGAGATGGTCAAATGGAAATTTAAATCGAAGTTGGAGTCGCCACCGAATTTTATGGTTATTCGGAACCGTTCGAGCCCACTCTATGTCGTAGTGGGCCGTGTACAAAATACGGCCCATTTCCGATGTCAGAGTTTATCGGGCTCGTCCCTTTTGCATATCGATATAGATGCCGACTAGAGCGGTTAATCGTATATTGAATGACTCTCGTTGCCAATGGTTTCGGACATCCGGAAACCATGGTTCTGAGTAAGGGGTGAGGGTACGTGTTGGGAAGTTCACTAAGAACACCCAACCCCGCCCGCACATTAGCGGCCTCTACTAGGATATCGAATGACGTTTTAATGCGCGCGTTAGTAATACGATGAATGATATGCAAACATTGTTTTCCTAAGCATGTGAGGAATTGAATGGGTTGCTAAGTCAATTTAATGCATGAAAATTGATTAACGTCAAAGTTGTATTTAGCATATGAGATTCGTTGTAGTATAATAAAACAAACGAAATAAAAGGATGAATTTGCTACAAAATGAACAAACGAGTTAGTATCGATTTGTGAATAATAATAGCAAGAAATAAATATGCGAAATAATCGAGAAAATAAATATTAATCGAAATCTGAAAAATATTGTTGAAAAGAACGTTGTTTTGTATAAAAAACGAAGTTCGAAAAATAATAAAAAAGACGGAAAAGGCCGCGGCATAACAGCCGGCCGCGCGACTCGCCCGGGATGCCGGCGGGTCGCGTGGTGGCCTGTTTCGGGTCCGGTTTTCGAAAACTCGAAGTTCGTATTAAATCGCGTATGAATATTGCATGATTCGTACTCGACTTAATATTTTCGATATTCGTTATATTCGATAGTTAACTACGAAATTAATATCGAATACTTAGAATAGTTTTGGAAAAGATGTAAATTTTAGAAATCGATCGAAGAATAAATAATAAAACGAACGAAAACGTAAAAAAGAAATCCCGGATTCCAGGCCTGCGCGCGAGTCGCCTGGGTATGGCGCGACTCGCGTGCGGGTCTGTCCGTTCTTATATTTTTGTTCGAAAATTGTTATTTTGAACGAAAAGTAAAAGAAAAGAATTTGTGAATGAAAAAGATGTAACGATTTTTGATATCGTCGAAGTTTTAATATAATTCTTTTTGATACGATATTCGATTATAGAAAAATCGATATCGTATGTTTAAGAATATTCGTTATGAAAATAGTTTTTCGTTAATAACGATATTAGAAAAATAAAAAAAACGACTCTAGACCCGTAATATAAAACGGACGAAGAGGAGAGAAGGAGAGAAAGGAAGAAATCGGGTTTTGTTGCACCCTCAACCTACATGCTCTTGTCGACTCGGATCGGGGCTCGTCGGAATGTGGCTAGGCACGGGAGCGTCGAGTTTTGGTTCGGCTATAGGTTTGGTTCGGACGGGTGAAGGTTCGGGTATGGGAACCGGTTTCCTTCGGGTTTGAAACGTGATATCGGTTTCTCGATGCTAAAGATTTATATGTGTCGGGATGCTAGATAACTATTGCTGAAAAATCGTGTGTGTATGTGTGAAATTGATGATTTGATTGCTAATAATAGTTCATGTTTTTTGTGTTGGATGCAAGGGGCTATTTACAGGAAATTCCCGACCTTGGCTTGGAAGAGTTTGACTACCGCTTAGGATAGGAAACGAGGGAACTTGAGGGAAATAAGGATTCCGCTTTCTTGTGGAGGAAGAAAGGCAAACCGGTGGATTTGCTCTTGTTTTGGGCTGTTTCGGCCGAGTGTTTTACACTCGGTCGGATGCTCGAATCGGTTTTTGAATAGGACTCCTGTTTGAGCTAGAATTACCGCTTGAGTAAGAAGCTGAGGAGAACGAGAATTCCGTTTTCTTGTGTGGGAAGAAAAGAGGAATACCGGCTGGTATGTACTACTTGGCCGAGTGGTTTAGCTCGGTTGAGTGTTTGAGTCGGTTTTCGGATAGGATTCCTACTCGGGATCGAATTCTACCTTAAACGGAATTGTTTATTATATTGTGAATGGCTGATTTTTGTAGAGTTGGAGTGTGAACCAACCGTTTGAGACGTCACGGTGGACTCACGATTTTCGAGAAATGTCTTTGACCGGGTTTTGACTCGGTCGCTAAAAGACGGTTTTACCCCTGGTGTCGGATTCGACCCAAATTAGTGTTATTTGACTCGAAACGACCCACTGGGCCTGAATTTGAGGTTGGTTTTGTGAGATTTGTACTCCTTAAAATGCCTAGGCCAAATGTCCATCATTTCGAGCCCATTTCCGTGTACGTTAAAGCACGTTAGCGTCCGATCATCATCGGGTGTTTGTCGGAAACTACTATAGACACCTGGCGGTCAAAATGTGGGTGTCTACAGAGCCCCCACTCTGACTGAGGCTTGGACAGGGCGAAAGTCAGAGTAGCCACCAGGTCAACCGAGGATTAAAACCTGGCAGCTTCCGGTCGGGTCGTTTAAGGTCCATTAGACCTGCGTGGAGGGCCCGCCGGCCATGGGCTAGAAATGTACCTGAATTGGTGATAACTCCGTGGGGGAATTCGTCGCATGGGACTTAAAATGGGCCTGTATGTGGGCTCATGCCGCTGGGGAGTTATGCAAATTGCATGGTCCTGCTTGAGTCGTCCTGTACATATTTATGCAAAGCTGCAAAATTTTGCATGTAACATTTGTAGGAAAAATGACTCGTGCTGGGGAATAAAAATTTGAGAAAAGGTTTGAATTTTTGAGTTTGAAAAAAGTCTTTGAAAAATTAGAGAATTTTTGTTTTGATTTGAAAAGGAGTAGGAATGCTCGGGATGACTTAGCTAAGCCTTAGGACAATGGCTTTGTATGCTAAATGCTCTAGGATTGGGAATCCTAAGGTGAGGAGGAGAACTTGTGTTCATGCTATAAATACCCCTTCTTGCTCCATAAATTTCATAATTCCACAATTCCTTAGTTTCTCAAAGAAAAGAGTAAGCCCTGAAAAATTTATCCTTTCTTTTAGCAAATAAAATATGGGAATCGATCGATTAGTCGGAATGTTGCACGAGTGGTCCAAATATTTTAGGGATGCCGATAGGGCTATCCTAAATCAGAATGGCGTTACCCAATTGTCCGTGATCCGTCAGATGCAAGTAGACTGTCACTTCTTGGATGCTTGCCTATCCTATTGGGATGACACATATCATGTATTTAGTTTTCCTCGAGGAGAGATTTGCCCTATTCCTGAGGAAATTGCTGCTGCAGGAGGATGGAATCCTATACTTCACCCTGCTATCCCTTTTTCGGTTTCTGACCCAAGGAGGAAGTTAAGGGAATTCTTAGGGCTTTCCCATATGGAGGTATCCCGCATGCTAGAAGGAGATACCGTTTCCCTGATCGACCTGGCTGAAAAATTCATGAATCCAGATGATGTCCGTGTCAGGCCGGTTCATAGTCGTAGGGCCTTTACTTTTTGTATGCTCCATGTTTATGCCTTTGAGGGACATATGGACTTATTATCTTGCATGGGCCACGTTAAACTCTTCACCGTGGCTGACCTAATGGAGACGGAGCATAGCCCGGCTTGGCTGATTACAGGGGAGATTATTCAAGGTTTGGATAATCGAAAGAGGGATCCGTCAGCCAGGTTGACTGGGAGTACCCGGCTTCTACAGGTATGTCGTTCCTTTGAATTTTTTGATTTTTTTTGAATTTCCGGCTTCTCCCATTTTCCAGTTTTGCGCGGTTTTTTCCCGATTTTCCAGCTTCTGCGGTTTTCTCGGTTTTCACGCCTTTTCACGTTTTTTTTTACGTGATTTTGACGATTTTTGCAATTTTGATTTTTTTCGGATTTTTTCAGCTGTGGCTATTCGAGAGGTTATCGATCTTGGATCCTCCCTTAAATGTGAGCCGATATCAACCTAGGCAAGTTATGTCAAGGAGACGAGCTATTGCCTTTTCTCGCTTCAATACCCAAAAATATTGGGATGAGGTGCTATCTTTCCATGGAGGCCTGTTGATCCGTTGGGCCGTGCCATGGTGGCCAATTTACCTTTGGACTGGTCTAGAATCTCGAGATAGGGCTAGATATCAGGTAATCCTATCTTTTAGGCAAACAATTCACCTTTTTCCCGATCGCATACTTAGGCAATATGGCCGGGCACAAAGAATCCCAGAAATCGAGGCCGTTGTGAGTGAATCTACTCAGCTGACGGATGTGATGTGTGACACCTGGATGCAAAGGTGGTATACACGAGCTACTTGGCCTGTTCTCAAAAATTCTCATTCGATCTGGGTGACCGATTCTTATGTAAGATGGACCCGGGCTGATTCAGCTAAGACCCGGGCTGCCCTGAAAATTGACGAGGCCTATGACCTATTACGCCGGGAGCATGCTAAGGACAATAGGAGCTTCTTTACTGAGGGAGCTACTTTGACAGGCCAGAAAGGAAGATCTAAGACTCAGACTGAAGGGTCCAGTAAGGGTGCACGGGGGAGAGTGAGCCCCCAGATGGACTTAGAAAAGAGACTAGGGCCAAGACTGGCTGCTAAGGACCGACTTGGTCCTCGAGAAAGACTCCCCGAGCCGGTCAGGGCTCGGCTTGAACCGATGCCAAGGATGGAAAACCCAAAATCGAAGAAGCGGGTTCGAGCAAAGGAAGTTCCCCTTGTGATTAGGGAACATTCGCCCCCGCCCCGTCGGCCTCGGGCTCCACGCGACCCGAAAGATAAGGGAAAGGGTAA